>OY987317.1:13247635-14514073 GCA_963920655.1 Geranium rotundifolium | reverse complement strand
CATGTGTCTTTCTCCTAAGGCCGAGGGCGGTAAAAAAAAAGAATCAAATCACACCATCTCTGTAATAGGTAAATGCCTCCTTTTCTCCTGAGGTTGTCGGAATTACTCGTAATAAGATGTTGGCCATAATTGAAAAGGTCTTATCAATAAAATTTCCATTTATCCGTGATCTAGGCATAGAGAGCAATCTGTTCTATAATTCGATTCTTTTCATTACCTCTCGCGAGAAAACGATCCCACAAACAAAGGAAGGAATTATACAACGCAAAATAACAGAAAAAGAAAAGAGACTCATTAACAAAAAAAAACAAAAAAAAAACAAAAAAAAAAAGAGATATCCCCTTACTCCAATGTGTTTTTTTTACAGGATTTGGATTTGACAGGAATCAATAAAAAAAATAAATAGTTGGTTGAATCCGACTCACTTTCGCCCACATCACATGGAGTGATATAAAAATGAATGGAACTTTTCCGATTTCATCGAAGTTGAATCATTCTATGACGAAACTAGAGCAACCGCCCACTCTTTTATTGGGTGCAGAAGCAAGTCTACAATCAAATGTCAAATATATAAATTACTGGGATTTCTTTTTGAATTTGTATTAGAGCTATGGGCGAAGGGATTATTGCTGAGAGATCTAAAACGGGAAAGGAAGTAATTTGCCGTTTCTTATGGAAATGGAATTGTAGTCTACATAGAATCATCTAAAGTCAAGGTATCCATTAACCATAGTCATAGTATAAAAAAAAAAGATAGACCCCGATTTGTGCCCCATTCATTGATTCAATTCCGTAAAAATATCAGAAAAAGAATAAGGGCAGGGTAGTACGGGTAGGAGCATTCTCATTCTCTTCGCAAACAAAGATGAATAGATATATATATTTTTTTTTGAACCGTTTTTCACAAAAAATCCCGGTATTTCCCAGGCTCAAAAAAGAGCCTTTCTTTTTTCTTTGATGAAAGGCTTTCGATTTCTATTTTTATATAGATAGTTGAATTGAATTTGTTGTCCGGCCCTACCTAACAAAACTACCCAATTTGAATGACTCGCTGTTTAGTCGGTTTCGGGACCATAATCGTTGTGTAGGAGAGATGGCCGAGTGGTTCAAGGCGTAGCATTGGAACTGCTATGTAGACTTTTGTTTACCGAGGGTTCGAATCCCTCTCTTTCCGCACCTTCGCCCAATTCGCAAATGTAATATTAATGGCTACAATGTCTCAAATCAAATAACAATAGATACCAGTATTCAAAGAATTCGCCCTTTCTAGAGATTCTTTTTTTTTTCCTAATTTATGTGGCATTAGGAAAATGCTGGAAAGAGCATACAAAGAGCAAAATTTATTTACTGATCCATGCTACATGAATGAGAGAAAAACCTCCGATTGCTTTAACTCCGTACCCAGGAAAGGAGGGGGACAAAACGGCCCGAAAGCTTGTTTTGTTGTTATCTTACTTAGGATTTAGTCTGACGAGAATAATATCCTACAAGCACCAATTCTTCTATTTTCAAACCAACCGACTTTCTATCTATTATTTGATTGACTAACCCCTTATATTGGAGTGGATACCTAGTCAAATGATCTGGTAATTTCTTTTTCTTACGGAGTGATGATTCAAGATAATTTTGAATCAGAGTTCTTGATTTTTCTTTCTCCCTTGCTGTAATGATATCTCGGGGGTTTGCAGCGATAACTTGGTATATCAACCATGCGGCCGTTTACTAAGATATGTCTAAACTCAATTTTTCTCGATTCGCTAATTATTCTCTCAAACCGAACCTATGGCACAAAACCTCCAGTTTTGTCCATATATTACTCCTCAAGAAACATCAATGTTTCCTTGTCTCAAGTTATCCGTCTTGTATGTGTGTGACCCTCTAGGCTCATGCCACCGTTGGCAGATCGGCGCAAAAGATCTCTCTTGCCTGATCCATCATAAGTGGTCTCTAGTAAAACATTATGATTACCCAAGGTGCAGGATGATCGATGATTCGACTTAACCTTTGTGCGTACAAGTCACCATCCTGTTATCTCTAGATATCCCGATTGATCTCAAGGCATAGAGTCGTCTCCCTTGTTCAATCAATCATTGTTACTTGATATGCGAGATGGCTGAGAAATGATAACCCGTATCATTTGCATGGCCATCCTTTTCTCTCACTCAGTCTCCATCAAGAGGCCTTCTAACGGATATCTTTCCCATAGCGTAGTATGAGGGATAAATCCCTTAGCCGTCTTTCGTGTCACTCATGCAACCCGTTCCGCCACCCAATCATGCCCTTTATAGCAATCCTTTTACAGAAAGCGTTTGGCGCAAGTTAAAGCCGTACGTTCATTGCATAGTGATCACAAAGACTCCTTGGTCTAAGGATGTCGTGACAAGCTATCGCATTTGAATATGTTTATGGCTTAATCTATGAAAACACCTCTCAAAGCGGGTCGTCCGATATCAATCACCTCATGATATCTATGATATGGTTCCAGGATCCCACATCCCTATGACAAGTAGAACTACGTCATTAAGAACCATCCTCATACTGGTCGCTTTTAAGGAAGCATAGGTTGACTAGGGACTCGTTAAGTGTGATCCGTACAGATTTATGGTTCTACTACTTTAGTGGTCATAAATCAGATCATGCTTAACATATTACTTCAACACATAAGTAATATAAAGCCGTTTATGTTTATACATTACAAACGATGATATTTGTACATAGACGTTTACAGGCTAATACCAATTGGACTAGGGCACAAATGCTATCAATCTCCCACGTGCCCTTAGCTCCAATCTAAGTCCCAGTCTATACCCATTGACCTAACATGTTTTTCATGTTTATCTTGAGGAAGAGCCTCGGTGAATGGGTCGGCTGTGTTATCATCAGTTGCAACGTAGTGGATCTTCACGTCACCTCTAGCAACTATGTCGCGGATGATGTGATACTTTCTGAGTACATGTTTGGATCTGTTATGTGCCCTGGGTTCCTTAGCTTACGCAATGGCCCCGGTGTTGTCACAATAATTGTCTACTGGGTTAGACGGGTTTTTAATTACACCTAACCCAGCCATGAAACTCCTAATCCATACAGCCTCTTTTGCCGCTTCACATGCGGCAATGTACTCAGCTTCCGTCGTAGAGTCGGCAATGGTATCCTGCTTCTTGCTTTTCCGCTGAATGCTCCGCTGTTCAACATAAACACATATCCCAACTGACTCTTAAAGTCATCGGGGTCTGTCTGGAAACTAGCGTCGACATATCCTTTGACGACGAGATCATCATTTCTGGCCCCGTATACAAGAAAGGCGTCCTTGGTCTTTCTCAAATATTTGAGAATCGCCTTGACAGCCATCCAGTGTGCCTCACCGGGTTTGGATTAATGTCTACTGGTACAGCTTAGGGCAAACGAGACATCCGGTCTCGTACATATCATGGCATACATTATGGACCCTATAGCCGAAGCATATAGGATCTCATTCATTCTTGCTAGCTCTGCTGGTGTCTCAGCACCCTGCTTCTTGCTAAGCTTCACGCCATGACGCATGGGCAGCAATCCTTTCTTTGAATCTTGCATTGAGAATCGTCTCAACACCTTGTCTATATAAGTGCTTTGACTTAAGCCCAAGACCCGCTTGGCACGGTCTCTATATATCTTGATTCCCAAGATGTAAGAGGCCTCACCTAAGTCCTTCATTGTGAAACACTCACCTAACCAAGTCTTTGTTAAGAGCAAGGTAGGGACGTCGTTTCCAATGAGCAGTATGTCATCAACATAAAGCACCAAGAAGATTATATTGCTCCCATTTGCCCTTTTATACACGCAAGGTTCACCATCGTTTTTGACGAAGCCAAACCGTTTCACTACTTCATCAAAACGCTGATTCCAACTCCGAGATGCTTGCTTAAAACCATAGATTGATTTGAGCAACTTGCAAATCTTTCCCTTATTCTTTGGATCCTCAAAACCCTCAGGCTGGGACATATAAACGTCCTCAGCTAACCTCCCGTTGAGGAAGGCGGTTTTGACATCCATTTGCCATATCTCATAGTTGTGATACGCTGCTACAGCAAGAAGAATGCGGATAGATTTGACTATAGCTACTGGAGAAAAGGTCTCTTCATAGTCAATTCCGTGGATTTGTCTATAACCTTTTGCTACCAGTCTCGCTTTATAGGTCTGAGGTTTGCCATCCATGTCTATCTTTATTTTAAAGATCCATTTACACCCTATGACCTTTACGTGAGGGGTATGATCCACCAAGTCCCACACTTGATTATCTGACATGGATTGCATTTCTTCCCTCATGGCTTCCAGCCATTTCTCAGAGTCAGTTCCTTCCAAAGCTTCTCGAAAGGTAGCTGGATCATTGTCCACTAGTACTAAACCATCACCTTCAGTTACTAAGAAACCGTATCTGACAGGTGCATGACTTATCCTTTCAGAGCGCCTCGGACCGTCCTCATTAACTACAGCTATTGGTTCTTGCTCAATGACCACTTCTGGCTCTACCTCTTCTAGTGGGTCTTCTTGTGGTTCCCGAGTGACCATCTCTTCTAGAACTTCATCAAGATGAGCAGCCCTCCCATTGACTGTTTTGGAAATGAACTCTTTTTCCAAGAATGTCCCACCTCGAGCGACAAAAACTTTATTTCCGCTCGGTTTGTACAAGTAGTATCCTTTTGTTTCTTTTGGATATCCGACGAAAGTGCATTTATCTCATCTTGGTTCGAGCTTGGTTGCAAGCAACCTTTTAACATAAGCCTCGCAACCCCAGATTTTAAGGAAGGACAAAACGGGTTCCTTCCCGTACCATTTTTCAAATGATGTCCCTTCCACTGCTTTCGACGGAGCCCTATTTATTATGAAAGCGGCCGTTTGCAGAGCATAACCCCAGAAGGAGATCGGGAGATCAGTGAGATTTAACATTGATCGAACCATATCTAACAATGTTCGGTTCCTCCGTTCGGACACACCATTAAGTTGCGGTGTTCCTGGCGGAGTCCACTGAGATAGTATTCCACCTTCAGTAAGATAACTAAGAAACTCCTCGGATAAGTATTCTCCACCCCGATCAGAACGGAGTGCCTTGATACTCTTTCCGAGTTGGTTTTCTACTTCAGTCCTAAACTCTTTGAATTTATCAAAAGCTTCGGACTTATGTCTCATGAGATAGACATAACCATATCTACTGAAATCGTCAGTAAATGTGATAAAGTAGCCTAAACCACCTCTGGCATGTGTACTCATTGGTCCACATACGTCTTAATGTATCAGACCCAATAAGTCACCTGCCCTCTCACCTAAACCAGTGAAGGGCGCTTTAGTCATCTTGCCCGTTAAACAAGCTTCGCATCTTTCAATTGTTTGGAATTCGAATTGACTTAGAAGTCCGCGCTTATAAAGCCCTGAGATGCGTTTCTCATTTATGTGACCTAGACGACAATGCCAGATAAGAGTTTGGTCTAAATCATTAGGTTTAAACCTCTTAGCATTTACATTATAGAGCATGTTGGATTTCGAGTTTTGCATATTCAATATGTATAATCCTTCAACAGTGCGAGCATTGCCATAATATATGTTGTTGCGCATAATATCAAAAAACCCGTTCTTAATATTAAAATAATATCCCTCTATTTCAAGAAGAGAAATTGAGATAATATTCCTGTTGAAAACAGGTACGCAAAACACGTCATTAAGTTCAATTACAAGCCCACTGGGCAAAACAAGGTTCACAGAACCCACGGCAGTTGCGGCAACTCTGGTATTGTTCCCAACTCTTAGGTCCACCTCGTTTTCCCTTATATCTCTTCTACTGTGTAACACCTGCACATCAGCACAGACATGAGACTCAGCTCCAGTGTCTAGTACCCAGGTATTAATTGTAGAAAGATATAGCTCTAATGGAATACCTGATGAAGCAGCGGCCCCACCGCCCTTCTTCTGGTCCTCCTTCATCTGCTGACAGTCTTTCTTCCAATGACCAGGCTTTTGACAGTAGTAACAGACCGACTCCTTTGCCTTCCCTTTGCCTTGTACGGGCATGTGAGGTCTAGGAGTAAATGGTCGTCTGTTCCTCCCTATGAGGTGTCTTGGGCTTTTACCCTTGCCACCAACAGCTTTGAAGCTGGGTCCCTTCTTTACCATGAAGACATTTTTGGACGAACTGCCCCTTATGCTCTTCTCGGCAGTCACTAGCATGCTGTGCAACTCCAACGCGGTATTGTCCATATCATGCATGTGATAGTTCATGACGAACCCACCATATGCATGAGGAAGGGATTGCAGAATAAAATCCGCAGCCATTTCCTTTTCCATAGACATACCGATACTAGTCATATGGTCAAAATGCCCCTTCATCTGTAGGACGTGAGGACCTACGGAGCTGCCTGCTAACATCTTGAAGGCTATGAGTTCTCGGAGAACAGTGTATTTTTCAATACGTACTTTCTCCTTGAACATATCCTTGATCTGTGCAAACATTGCAAACGGATCATGGGATAGCTCCATAAACTGCTTCTGGAGGTCCGCCTCCATGCAGCCCAGCATGACACACGCAACGTCGATAGAGTCGCTAAGGTGTTTCTGGTACGCATCCTTAACGACCCTCGTTGTGTTGGCAGCTGGCTCCTCAGGGATAGCCTTATCAAGGACGTACTCCCTGCGTTCCATTTTTAACACAAGTCGTAAATTTCTGTCCCAGTCTAGATAATTTGTCCCGTTGAGTTTACACTTCTCGAGTATAGTCCTCAATGACAAATTAGACGAGTTTGTTGAATTACTAGCCATTTCTACACGAAGAAAGTAAATTTAATCAGAATAGTTGAATAAATTTACGAAGATCCGAATTAAACACCAACCATCAGATTCTAAGATTTAGAATCTTTTAAACCAAGATCCCTTATTCGTCATTTGAAGTGCGCTAAGGCGCACCGCTCCAATTGACTTATTTAGGCAGGACGTCCGTCCAATTACAACCCGTGTAACTCTTAGTCAGGGTATGTGTAAAACACACGGCTTACCCTTCCGATGCCCCAGCTCGACCTCAGGCCAAGAATCGTGGTTGAGTCAACCAACTTTCACTAACGAGTTAACTTTGTGCAGATGCTTCGCTAAGGTGCACGACATCCCACAAAGTTTACCATTCCCATCTAGAACCCATTCGATCGATGCTCCGCTAAGGCGCACGACACCGATAAAATGTTTCTACATGGGTGTGAATTTGGGTGGCATCTCACTTGACTCAAATTAACTTGTAATTTGGTTGTGTTTAATAATTCGAAAGTATTTGGTACAATTACGAACCCGTCACCAACAACCCGTGTTGTGACGTTTCTAATTGTATCGCATACTATCTTCATTTGAATCCGTCATTTGCAACCCGTGCAAATACGTTTCAAATTTGAACTCATCCATCACAACCCGTGTGATGATAGTTCACAACGCTTTAAACATGCAAACAATTAAAGTTGATTTTAATCTTTGCATGTGAGGTGATGGCTTATAAACTTATAAACTAATCATGCAAGCATGCAATTAATTAATTAATTCAAGCAAGCATCCATAAAGCGTTAAATATGCATTTTATAGCCCATCCTAAACTTAGGATTCTACGAGTCTTCCTTATTCGGGCTCCCACTTGCTCTTGGACTTCCTCCAAGACCGTCATCGTGCTTGATTTTCCATCCTTCTCGTCTTTGAGTAATAATTACAATTAATACTCGGTTCGTAGACCGGATAAAAAATAATTACACTTTATGGGCTCGAGTAAAAGAATAATTACACGCTAACACTAACGGTATGCAAACCGTGAAAGCGATAAAATCTAATGGGCTACTAATGCATCATACATTTCATCACATCATCCAACATGTTATCACACAAACATGTTATCAAATACCCTTGCCGCCACTCTCGGCCTCGCCCGAGAGTGGGAACGGGCTCGGTCACCGCCGGCCTCTGGTGACCTCCGTTCGGTACCTCCAATCCGGCTCCCCGAGAGTCCCTTCTCGGACCCGACAAATCCAATAATTTCCGAAAAATTCCAAATTCAATATATTTTTCAAAAATAACATATTTCATGCAAATCTCCCAAAAAGCATTAAAACATGTTATCAACAATTTGGCATGCAAATAATCACAAAACCGAAATAAATTCAACAAGACAAAGATTAAGAGGGTAACCAACCCTCTGATACCACTGTAGGGTTTTGGAGCGTTCTAGATCGTCGAGATAGCGGAAGCATTAAAAGATAATCTACTCCAAACCTTGTCCAAGAACATTAAACCATTAAAACCCAAAGCAAAATCTATTCCACAAGATGTCTACCTTTAAGGCTTGTATGAATCGATAAAGAAGAACGTTCGGATCTTCTTCTCTAAAGCAATCCACACCAAGAGGATGATCTTGTTGATCCTTCACTTAATTGCCTACTAGAACAATTAAATGAAGAACAAGAGAGCAAGATGAAAAGGAGGGGGGGGGGGGGGGGGGCTGGCCGGCCAAGCTAGAAGAGAGAGAGAGAGAGTGTGAGTTTTTTTGTGATATTTTGATTAATGAATTAATGTCTAGTATTTGAATTCATCATCCAACTCACAAGCATGGGTTAAAAGTGATTGGTATGGGCTTAAAAGTGCTTTAACCCATACCCCTTAAATCACTCACCTCTTAATCCACAATCACCAACTAAGCATGGTGTTGTGTGGCCCCCACACATGGACCCACCATGTGGGCCGGCCAAGAGGTCTTGTTGGGCTCTTATTGGGCCGGCCATGAGGCTTCATGGGCCGAGCCCAATGGGCCCTCCCGTGTTGTCTCATGCCGTGTCCAAAAGTTGCCCGACCCTTTTGTCGTTACTTATCAAACAAAGTCCGACGCGATATCGACGAAAAACTCAATTTTTCTCGATTCGCTAATTATTCTCTCAAACCGAACCTATGGCACAAAACCTCCAGTTTTGTCCATATATTACTCCTCAAGAAACATCAATGTTTCCTTGTCTCAAGTTATCCGTCTTGTATGTGTGTGACCCTCTAGGCTCATGCCACCGTTGGCAGATCGGCGCAAAAGATCTCTCTTGCCCGATCCATCATAAGTGGTCTCTAGTAAAACATTATGATTACCCAAGGTGCAGGATGATCGATGATTCGACTTAACCTTTGTGCGTACAAGTCACCATCCTGTTATCTCTAGATATCCCGATTGATCTCAAGGCATAGAGTCGTCTCCCTTGTTCAATCAATCATTGTTGCTTGATATGCGAGATGGCTGAGAAACGATAACCCGTATCATTTGCATGGCCATGCTTTTCTCTCAGTCAGTCTCCATCAAGAGGCCTTCTAACGAATATCTTTCCCATAGCGTAGTATGAGGGATAAATCCCTTAGCCGTCTTTCGTGTCACTCATGCAACCCGTTCCGCCACCCAATCATGCCCTTTATAGCAATCCTTTTACAAAAAGCGTTTGGCGCAAGTTAAAGCCGTACGTTCATTGCATAGTGATCACAAAGACTCCTTGGTCTAAGGATGTCGTGACAAGCTATCGCATTTGAATATGTTTATGGCTTAATCTATGAAAACACAATTCAAAGCGAGCCGTCCGATATCAATCACCTCATGATATCTATGATATGGTTCCAGGATCCCACATCCCTATGACAAGTAGAACTACGTCATTAAGAACCATCCTCATACTGGTCGCTTTTAAGGAAGCATAGGTTGACCAGGGACTCGTTAAGTGTGATCCGTACAGATTTATGATTCTACTACTTTAGTGGTCATAAATCAGATCATGCTTAACATATTACTTCAACACATAAGTAATATAAAGCCGTTTATGTTTATACATTACAAACGATGATATTTGTACATAGACGTTTACAGGCTAATACCAATTGGACTAGGGCACAAATGCTATCAATCTCCCACGTGCCCTTAGCTCCAATCTAAGTCCCAGTCTATACCCATTGACCTAACATGTTTTTCATGTTTATCTTGAGGAAGAGCCTCGGTGAATGGGTCGGCTGTGTTATCATCAGTTGCAACTCGGAAAAAGTATTAAGGCACTCCGTTCTGATCGGGGTGGAGACTACTTATCCGAAGAGTTTCTTAGTCATCTTACAGAATATGGAATACTACCTCAGTGGACTCCGCCAGGAACACCACAACATAATGGTGTGTCCGAGCGAAGGAATCGGACCTTGTTAGATATGGTTCGATCAATGTTAAGTCACACTGATATCCAGATCTCGTTCTGGGGTTACGCTCTACAAACGGCCGCGTTCATAATAAATACGGCTCCGTCGAAAGCAGTGGAAGGGACATCATTCGAGAAATGGTACGGGAGGGAACCCGTTTTGTCTTTCCTTAAAATCTGGGGGTGCGAGGCTTTTGTAAAACGGTTGCTAGCAACCAAGCTCGAACCAAGGTCAGATAAGTGCACTTTCGGCGAATATCCCAAAGAAACGAAGGGATACTACTTCTATAAATCGAGCGAGAACAAAGTATTCATCGCCCGAGGTGGGATATTCTTGGAAAAGGAATTTATTTCCAAGACAGTCAGTGGGAGGACTATTCATCTTGATGAATTTCTGGATGAGATAGTCACTCATGAACCACTAGACGGCCCCTTAGAAGAAGTAGAGCAAGAAATGGTCGTTGAGCAAGAACCAATAGCCACAGTTAATGAGGACGGTCCAAGGAGGTCTAAAAGGACCAGTCATGCACCTATCACATACAGTTTTCTTGTAACTAGAGGTGATGAATTGGTGTTAGTGGACAATGATCCAGCTACCTTTCAAGAAGCCATGGACGGAACCGACTCTGAGAAATGGTTGGAAGCCATGAGGGAAGAAATGCAATTCATGTCAGATAATCAAGTGTGGGACTTGGTAGATCAAATCCCTGGTGTAAAAGTCATTGGGTGTAAACGGATCTTTAAAATAAAGATAGACATGGATGGTAAACCTCAGACCTCTAAAGAACGACTGGTAGTAAAAGGTTATAGACAAGTCCATGGAATTGACTATGAGGAAACTTTTTCTCCAGTAGCTATGGTCAAATATATTCACATTCTACTTGCCATAGCAGTTTATCAGAATTATGAAATATGGCAAGTGGATGTCAAAACCGCTTTCCTTGATGGGAGGTTAGCTGAGGACATTTATATGTCCCGGCTTGAGGGTTTCTAGGATCCAAAGAATAATGGAAAGTTTGTAAGGTGCTCAAATCAATTTACAGTTTGAAGCAAGCATCTCAGAGTTGGAACCAACGTTTTGATGAAGTTGTGAAACAGTTTGGCTTCATCAAGAACGGTGATGAACCTTGCGTATATAAAAAGACAGATGGGAGTAAGGTAGTCTTTTTGGTGCTCTATGTGGATGGCATATTGTGTAGGGTTTTGGAGCGTTCTAGATCGTCGAGATAGCGGAAGCATTATAAGAAAATCTACTCTAAACCTTGTCCAAGAACATAAACCATTAAATCCCAAAGCAAAATCTATTCCACAAGATGTTTACCTTTAAGTCTTTGTTGAATCGATTAAAGAAGGACTTTCGGATCTTCTTCTCTAAAGAAAGTCCACACTAAGGGGATGATCTTGAAGATCCTTCACTTAATTGCCTACTAGAACAATTAAATGAAGAACAAGAGAGCAAGATGAAGAAGAGGAGCAAGGTGGCCGGCCACACCAAGAGAGAGAGAGTATTTGTGTAATTTTCTGATTGATTGAATAATGAATTAATCTCTTGTATTTCAATTCATCATCCAACTAATAAGCATGGGTCAAAAGTGATTGGTATGGGCTTAACGGTGCTTTAACCCATACACCTTAAATCACTCACCTCTTAATCCACAATTACCAACTAAGCATGGTGTTGTGTGGCCCCCAAACATGGACCCACCATGTGGGCCGGCCATATAGGGCTTATTGGGCCCTTAATGGGCCCTTGTTGGGCCGACCATGAGACCTCATGGGCCGAGCCCAATGGGCTCGGCCATGTGGTTTCGTGCCGTGTCCAAAAGTCGCCCGACCCTTTTTGTTGTTACTTATCAAACAAAGTCCAACGCGACATCGACAAAAAAACTCATTTTTCTCGATTCGCTAATTATTCCCTCAAACTGAACCCATGGCCCAAAACCTTCAGTTTTGTCCAAGCATAGCTCCTCAAGAAATGTTAAGGTTTCCTTGTCTCAAGTTATCCGTCTTGAATGTGTGTGACCCTCCAGGCTCATGCCACCGTTGGCATATCGGCACAAAAGATCTCTCTTGCCCGATCCATCATAAGGGGCCTCTAGTAAGACGTTTTGATTACCAAAGGTGCATGATGATCGATGATTCGACTTAACCTTGCGCGTACAAGTCACTATCCTATTATCTCTAGACATCCCGATTGATCACAAGGCATAGAGTCGTCATCCTTGTTTAATCAATCATTGTCACTTGATATGTGAGATGGCTGAGAACTCATAACCCATATCACCGGCATGGCCATGCTCTTACTCTTAGTCAGTCTCAATCAAGAGGCCTTTTAATGGATATCTTTCCCATACCGTAGTATGAGGGATAAATCCCTTAGCCGTCTTTCGTGTCACTCATGCAACTAGTTCAGCCACCAAATCATGCCCGTTATTGCAATCCTGTTACAGAAAGCGTTAGGTGCGAGTTAAAGCCGCACGTACATTGCATAGTGATCACAAAGACTCCTCGGTCTAAGGACATCGTGACAAGCTATCGCATTTGAATATGTTCATGTCTTAATCTATGAAAACACGATTCAAAGCGGGTCATCCGATATCAATCACCTCATGATATCTATGATATGATTCCGGGATCCCTCATCCCTATGACAAGTAGAACTACGTCATTAAGAACCATCCT
Source organism: Geranium rotundifolium (assembly GCA_963920655.1). Classification (NCBI taxonomy): domain Eukaryota; kingdom Viridiplantae; phylum Streptophyta; class Magnoliopsida; order Geraniales; family Geraniaceae; genus Geranium; species Geranium rotundifolium. The sequence continues at coordinate 14,501,201 of OY987317.1, read as the reverse complement.
CATACTGGTCGCTTCTATAGAAGTGTAGATTGACCAGGGACTCGTTAAGTGTGATCCGTACAGATTTATGGTTCTACTACTTTAGTGGGCATAAATTAGATCATGCTCAACATAGTACTTCAACACATAAGTAATATAAAGCCGTTTATATATATATTACAAACGATGATAATGTACATAGACGTTTACAGGCTACTAGCAATTTGACTAGGGAACAAAATGCTATCAATCTCCCACTTGCCCCTAGTTCCAATCTAAGTCCCAGTCTATACCCATTGACCTAACATGTTTATCATGTTTTGCTTGTGGAAGAGCCTTGGTCAAGGGGTCGGCTGTGTTATCATCAGTTGCAACGTAGTGGATCTTCACGTCACCTCTAGCAAGAATGTCGCAGATGATGTGATACTTTCTGAGTACATGTTTGGATCTGTCATGTTCCCTGGGTTCCTTAGCTTGCGCAATAGCCCCGGTGTTGTCACAATATAAGTCTACTGGGTTAGATGGGTTTTGAATTACACCTAACCCAGTCATGAAACTTCTGATCCATACAGCCTATTTTGCCGCTTCTGATGCAGCAATGTACTCAGCTTCGGTCGTAGAGTCGGCAATGGTGTCTAGTTTCTTGCTTTTCGGCTGAAAGCTCCACCGTTCAGTCATAAACATATAACCCAACTGACTTTTAAAGTCATCGGGGTTTGTCTGGAAAACTAGCGTCGACATATCCTTTGAAGACTAGATCATCATTTCTTCCCCCGTATACAAGAAAAGCGTCTTTGGTTTTTCTCAAATATTTGAGAATCGCCTTGACGGCAATCCAGTGTGCCTTACCGGGTTTGGATTGATGTCTACTGGTACAGCTTAGGGCAAACGAGACGTCTGGTTTCGTACATATCATGGCATACATTATGGACCCTATACCCGAAGCATATGGGATCTCATTCATTCTTGCTAGCTCTGTAGGTGTCTCAGCACACTGCTTCTTGCTAAGCTTCATCCATGACGCATGGGTAGCAATCCTTTCTTTGAATCTTGCATTGAGAATCGTCTCAACACTTTGTCTATGTAGGTGCTTTGACTTAAGCCCAAGACCCGCTTGGTACGGTCTCTATATATCTTGATCCCCAAGATGTAAGAGGCCTCGCCTAAGTCCTTCATTGCGAAACACTCACTTAACCAAGTCTTTGTTAAGAGCAAGGTAGGGACGTTGTTTCCAATGAACAGTATGTCATTAACATAGAGTACCAAGAAGACTACTTTGCTCCCATCTTCCTTATTATATACGCAAGGTTCATCATCGTTCTTGATGAAGCCAAACTGTTTCACAACTTCATCAAAACGTTGATTCCAACTCCGAGATGCTTGCTTCAAACCATAAATTGATTTGAGCATCTTGCAAATATTTCCCTTATTCTTAGGATCCTCAATACCCTCAAGGTGGGACATATAAAAGTCCTCAGCTAACCTCCCGCTGAAGAAGGCGGTTTTGACGTCCATTTGCCATATCTCATAGTTGTTACGGCAAGTAGAATGCGGATAGATTTGACCATAGCTACCGGAGAAAAAGGTCTCTTCATAGTCAATTCCGTGGACTTGCCTATAACCTTTTGCTACCAGTCTTGCTTTATAGGTCTGAGGTTTGCCATCCATGTCCATCTTTATTTTAAAGATCCATTTACACCCAATGACTTTTACGTCAGGGGTTTGTTCCACCAAGTCCAACACTTGATTATCTGACATGGATTGCATTTCTTCCCTCATGGCTTCCAGCCTTTTCTCAGAGTCGGTTCCGTCCTTATTAACTGTAGCTATTGGTTCTTGCTCAACGACTACTTCTGGTGGGTCGTCTAGTGGTTCCCGAGTGACCATCTCATCTAGAACTTCGTTAAGATGAACAGCCCTCCCACTGATTGTTTCGGAAATAAATTCCTTCTCCAAGAATGTCTCACCTTGATTATGAATGCGGCCGTTTGCAGAGCCTAACCCCAGAAGTAGATCGGGAGATCAGTGAGACTTAAAATCGATCGAACCATATCCAACAATGTCTGATTCCTTCGCTCGGACACACCATTGAGTTGCGGTGTTCCTGGCGGAGTCTACTGAGATAGTATTCCACTTTCTGTAAGATGACTAAGAAACTCTTCGGATAAGTATTCTACACCCCGACCGAAACGGAGTGCCTTGATACTTTTCCGAGTTGGTTTTCTACTTCAGTCCTAGACTCCTTGAATTTACCAAAGTCTTTGGACTTATGTCTTATGAGATAGACATAACCATATCTACTGAAATCATCAGTAAACGTGATAAAGTAGCCTAAACCACCTCTGGCTGGTGTACTTATTTGGTCCACATACGTTTGAATGTATTAGACCCAATAGATCACCTGCCCTTTCACCTAAACCAGCGAAGGGCGCTTTAGTCATCTTGCCCATTAAACAAGCTTTGCATCTATTAATCGTTTGGAATTCCGTGCTTATGAAGCGCTGAGATGCGTTTCTCATTAATGTGACCTAGACGACAATGCCAGTTTAGAGTTTGGTCTAAATCATTAGCTTTAAACCTTTTAGCATTTATATTATAGAGCATGTTGGATCTCGAGTTTTGCATATTCAATATGTATAAACCTCAAACAGTGTGAGCATTTTCAAAAAACATGTTGTTGCGCATGATATTAAAAAAGTTCGTTCTTAATATCAATATAATAACCTTCTTTTTCAAGAAGAGATATTGATACAATATTCCTGCTCAAAACAGGTACGCAAAACACTTCAGAAAGTTCAATTACAAGCCCACTGGGCAAAACAAGGTTAACAGAACCCACGACAGTTGCGGCAACTCTCACGTTGTTCCCAACTCTTAGGTCCACCTCACTTTCCCCCATATCTCTTCTACTGTGTTACACCTGTATATCCGCACAGACATGAGACTCAGCTCCAGTGTCCAGTACCCAAGTATTTATCGTAGAAAGATATATCTCTAATGGAATACCTGATGAAGTAGGGGCCCCACCGCCCTTCTTCTGATCCTCCTTCAGCTGCTGACAGTCTTTCTTCCAATGACCAGGCTTTTACAGTAGAAACAGACCGACTACTTTGCCTTCCCTTTGCCTTTTACGGGCATGGAAGGTCTAGGAACAAATGGTCGTCTGTTCTTTCCTGCCAGGTGCTTTGGGCCTTTACCCTTACCACCACCAGCTTTGAAGCTGGATCCCTTCTTGACTATAAGAACATTTTTGGGCGAACTGCCCCTTATGCTCTTCTCGGCAGTCACTAGCATGTTGTGCAACTCCGACGCGGTCTTGTCCATGTCATGCATGTGATAGTTCATGACGAACCCACCATATGCATGAGGAAGGGATTGCAGAATAAAACCCGCGGCCATTTCCTTTTCCATAGACCTACGGAGCTGCCTGCTGACATCTTGCAGGCAATGAGTTCTCGGAGAACATTGTATTTTTGAATACGTACTTTCTCTTTGAAATATCCTTGATCTGTGCAAACATTGCAAACGAATCATGGGATAACTCCATAAACTGCTTTTGGAGGTCCGCCTCCATGCAGCCCAGCATGACACACGCAACGCAACGTCGATAGAGTCGCTAAGGTGTTTCTGGTACGCATCCTTAACGACCCTTGTTGCGTTGGCAGCTGGCTCCACCGGGATAGCCTTATCAAGGACGTACTCCCTGCGTTCCAACTTTAACAGAAGTCGTAAATTCCTGTCCCAGTCCAGATAATTTGTCCCTTTGAGTTTACACTTTTCGAGTATAGTCCTCAACGACAAATTAGACGAGTTTGTTGAATTACTAGCCATTTCTACACGAAGAAAGTAAATTTAATTAGAAAAGTTGAATAAATTTACGAAGATCCGAATTAAACACCAAGCATCCGATTCTAAAGTGTAGAACCTTTAAACCAAGATCCCTTATTCGTCATTTGAAGTACGCTAAGGCGCACCGCTCCAATTGACTTATTTAGGTTGGACGTCCGTCCAATTACAACCCGTGTAACTCTTGGTCTGGGTATGTGCAAAACACACGGCTTACCCTTCCGATGCCCCAGCTCGACCTCAGGCCAAGAATCGTGGTCGAGCCAACAAACCTTCACTAACAAGTTAACTTTGTGCAGATGCTCCGCTAAGGCGCACGACATCCCACAAAGTTTACCATTCCCATATAGAACCCATTTGATCGATGCTCCGCTAAGGCGCACGACACCGATAAAATGTTTCGACATGGGTGTGAATTTGGGTGGCATCTCAGTTGACTCAAATTATCTTGTAAATATATTGTGCTTAATAATTCGAAAGTATTTGGCACAATTACGAAACCCGTCATCAACAACCCGTGTTGTGATGTTTCTAATTGTATCACATACTATCTTCTTTTGAAACCGTCATTTGCAACCCGTGCAAACACTTTCAAATTTGAACTCATCCATCACAACCCGTGCGATGATAGTTCACAATGCTTTAAACATGCAAACAATTAAAGTCGATTTTAATCTTTGCATGTGACGTGATGGCTTATAAACTTATAAGCTAATCATGCAAGCATGTCATTAATTAAATAATTCAAGCAAGCATTCATAAAGCGTTAAATATGCATTTTATAGCCTGTCCTAATCTTAGGATTCTACGAGTCTTCACATCTTCTTGTCTTTCTCATTCGGGCTCCCACGAGCTCTTGGACTTCCTCCAAGACCGTCATTGTGCTCGATTTTCCATCCTTCTCGTCTTTGAGTGATAATTACAATTAATACTCGGTTCGTAGACCGGATAAAAAAAGTAATTACACTTTATGGGCTCGAATAAAAGAATAATTACACGCTAACACTAACGGTATGCAAACCGTGAAAGCGATAAAATCTAATGGGCTACTAATGCATCATAAAATCTCTCTTGCCCCATCCATCATAAGGGGCCTCTAGTAAGACGTTATGATTACCCAAGGTGCATGATGATCGATGATTCGACTTAACCTTGTGCGTACAAGTCACTATCCTATTATCTCTAGACATCCCGATTGATCACAAGGCATAGAGTCGTCATCCTTGTTTAATCAATCATTGTTACTTGATATGTGAGATGGCTGAGAACTGATAACCCGTATCACCGGCATGGCCATGCTCTTACTCTCAGTCAGTCTCAATCAAGAGGCCTTTTAACGGATATCTTTCCCATACCGTAGTATGAGGGATAAATCCCATAGCCGTCTTTCGTGTCACTCATGCAACCCGTTCCGCCACACAATCATGCCCGTTATTGCAATCCTGTTACAGAAAGCGTTAGGCGCGAGTTAAAGCCGCACGTACATTGCATAGTGATCACCAAGAGTCCTCAGTCTAAGGACATCGTGACAAGCTATCGCATTTGAATATGTTCATGGCTTAATCTATGGAAACACTATTCAAAGCGGGTCGTCCGATATCAATAACCTCATGATATCTATGATATGATTCCGGGATCCCTCATCCCTATGACAAGTAGAACTACGTCATTAAGAACCATCCTCGTACTGGTCGCTTCTATAGAAGTGTAGATTGACCAGGGACTCGTTAAGTGTGATCCGTACAGATTTATGGTTCTACTACTTTAGTGGTCATAAATTAGATCATGCTCAACATATTACTTCAACACATAAGCAATATAAAGCCGTTTATATATATATTACAAACGATGATAATGTACATAGACGTTTACAGGCTACTAGCAATTGGACTAGGGCACAAAATGCTATCATATTGCTCATTGGAAACGATGTCCCTACCTTACTTTTGACAAAGGATTGGTTAGGTGAGTGTTTCGCAATGAAGGACTTAGGCGAGGCTTCTTAAATCTTGGGGATTAAGATATATATAGATCGTGCTAAGTGGGGCTTGGGCTTAAGTGAAAGCACCTATATAAACAAAGTGTTGAGAAGATTCTCAATGCAAAATTCCAAGAAAGGACTGCTGCCCATGCGTCATGGCATAAGGCTTAGTAACAGTTAGTGTGCTGAGACACCTGAAGAGCTAAAAAGAATGAATGAGATCCCATATGCTTCGGCAATAGGGTCCATAATGTATGCCATGATATGTACGAGACCGGATGTATCCTTCGCCCTAAGCTGTACCAGTAGACATCAATCCAAACCCGGTGAGGAACACTGGATTGCAGTCAAGGCAATTGTCAAATATTTGAGAAAAACCAAAGACGCTTTTTTTGTATACGGGGGAAGGAGTGATGATGATCTAGTCGTCAAAGGATATGTTGACGCTAGTTTCCAGACAAACCTTGATGAATTTAAGAGTCAGTTAGGGTATGTGTTTACGTTGAACGGTGGAGCATTCAGCTGGAAAAATAAGAAGAAGGACACCATCGCCGACTCTACAACGGAACCTGAGTATATTGCTGCATCGGAAGCAGCAAAGGAGGCTGTATGGATCAGGAGTTTCTTGGCTGGGTTAGGTGTAATTCAAAACCCATCTAACCAGTAGACTTATATTGTGACAACACCGGGGCCATTGCGCAAGCTAAGGAACCCAGAGCACATGACAGATCCAAGCATGTACTTAGGAAGTATCAAATCATTCGCAACATAGTTGCCAGAGGTGACGTGAAGATCCACTACGTTGCATCTGATGATAACATAGCCGACCTCTTGACCAAAGCTCTTCCTCAAGCAAAACATGATAAATATGTTAGGTCAATGGGGAGATTGATAGCATATTTGTGCCCTAATCCATGTATATTAATCATCGTTTGTAATAAATAAAATGGCTTTGTATTACTTATGTGTTGAAGTAATATGTTGAGCATGATCTGATTTATGCCCACTAAAGTAGTAGAACCATAAATCTGTACGGATCACGCTTAACAAGTCCCTGGTCAATATACACTTCAATTGTAGCGACCAGTATGAGGATGTTTCTTAATGATGTAGTTCTGCTTATCATAGGGATGTAGGATCCCGGAATCATATCATAGATATCATGAGATGATTTGTATCGGACGACCCGCTTTGAATAATGTTTCATAGATTGAGCCATGAGAATATTCAAATGCGATAGCTTGTCACAATATCCTTAGACCTAGGAGTATTTGTGATCGCTATGCAGTCGACGTACGGCTTTGACTTGCGCCTAACGCTTTCCGTAACAGGATTGCAATAACGGGCATGATTGGGTGGCGGAACGGATTGCATGAGTGACACGAAACACGGCTAAGGGATTTATCCCTCGTACTACGGTATGGGAAAGATATCCGTTTAGGCCGCTTGATCGAGAGTAAATGAGAGGAAGTACATGGCCATGCCAGTGATACGAGTTATCAGTTCTCAGTCGTCTCGCGTATCAACTAACGATGATTGATTAAACAAGGATGACGACTCTATGCCTTGTGATCAATAAGGATGTCTAGAGATAATAGGATAGTGACTTGTACGCACAAGGTTAAATCGAATCATCGGTCATCATGCACCTTGGGTAATAATAATGTCTTACTAGAGACCACTTATGATGGATCGGGCAAGAGAGATCTCTTGCGCCGATATGCCAACGGTGGCATGAGCCTAGAGGGTCACACACATACAATATGGATAACTTGAAACAAGAAAACGTTGGCGTTTCTTGAGGAGCAAGACATGGCCAAATATGAGGGTTTTAGGCCATGGGTTCGGTTTTGTGTGAATGATTAGCGAATCGAGAAAATTGAGTTTTTTGTCGATATCGCGTCGAACTTTGTTTGATAAGTGACGACAAAGGGTCGGATAATTTTTGGACACGGCGCGCGACCGCATGGGAGAGCCCATTGGGCTCGGCCCGTGAGGTCACTAGGCCGGCCCAAGAAGACCCAAGAAGCTCGATATGGCCGGCCACTTGGTGGGTCCAAGTGTGGGGGCCACACACCATGCTTAGTTGGAGTTGTTTATTATGATGAAGAGTTATTTGGGGGATTAGGTAATGACTTGCTTTTTAAACCATGCCTTTATCATTTGTTACTTTAATCAATCAAGCTTTATGGGTTGATGAAGTAGACAAAAATATAACACAAGAGAATGAAAGAGATCACCACGGGTTCCAATCGATAAATATCATGCAGCGGGCGTTATGTAACCGAGGTGATCGATGCAAGCTATGATCTTAATGTAAATTCAACATGTTGTATATATATTTTGAATCTGAAAATTACCTCTTCAAACCGATGAAAACACAAGCTTAGTGTTTCTCTATTAGTTCCACACAAGCACCACAACCGAAGAAGGTTTTCACTCAAATTTTTGCTATGAATTTGAGAGAAGCTTGACAACAATGGAGGATGAGAGGGGAGAGAGAATTCGGCAATGAGGGGGAGAGAGTGATGGGATTAGTTGCTGAAAATTAGAGAAGATAATGGAAGATATTATGTGATTTTAATTTGAAAACTATAATTGAATTTCAAATTAAAATTGCATATCTATCCTTCATAAACTCTTATTTGCATTTGTTCCCATATATAACTTAAATCCCTAAATGGGGTTTAAGCCCTTTTAACTTAAACCCAAATTAAACCCATTAACTTGAGTTCTAATTTCGGTTTAGACAAAACGGCTCAATTTCCTCGAATTGATTTCTTCAACCGTCTGGTTAAAACCTTAGGCCAGAAAAGTACTGAATCGTTCTCAATTTTCATCCATAATTGTTATCATATATCGTGCTTAATGCGTGTGACCCTCTAGGCTCACGAACAATTGGGAGATTGGTAAAATTACTATTTTACCCTTTCCAGCATAAGTGGTCTCTAGCAAGACATTATGATTATCCAATGTACGTGATTATCGATTATTCGACTTAACCTGTTATCGTACATGTCACTGTCCTTTTATCAAACCGATATCCAGATTGATCAATAGGCATAGAATGGTCATCCTAATTTATCAATCACTGTTTCTTGATATCTGAGATGACTGAAAACTGATACTAAGGCATCACCTGCACGGCCGTGCTCTTTCTTCAGTATACTCATCAAGTGGCCTAAACGGATATCTTTCTCATACCGAAGTATGAGTGATAAATCCCTCAGACGCCTTTCGAGTTTACTAGTGCAATCAATATCAAAGCCAATCGAAGCCGTTATAGTTACCCTTTTACAGATAACGTTAGACTAGGTCAAACTAAGGTATTCGTTACATAGTGTACACAAAGACTCCTTGGTCTTAGGATATAATGACAAGCTACGATATGTGAGTATCTCATGACTGGATCTATGCACCATACTCACAATCGGGTTGTCCAATATCATCGACCTGATGATATCTATGATATAACTCCGGCACATACTCCTTATGATCAGTAGAGCGTGATCATAAGGAGTTGGTCTCATACTGATCGCTTCTTAAAGAAGCTTAGCTGATCAGGGACTCATCAAATGTAATTCTTTCTGATCTATAGTTCTACTATTAGTGGTTACACACATAATGACATAGATCAAATTACATTCAATATATTACTACAACACATTAGTAATATATGCCAATTTATTTATTCGGAAAGATGATTAAACATTACATCTGTAGATCACTTTTGTATTGGAATGGGGCATAACTCTAACAGAGAAATCACTCTCTTTTTCTTCCTCACTTGGCCGGCCACTCCCTCTCCTCTCTCCCTTTGCTCTCTTGTTCTTCACACTTTAGTTCTAGTAGGCTAAGTGTGATGGATCTTAAGGATCATCCTCTTGGTGTGGAGTTGCTCTAGAGAAGAAGATCAACTTGTTCTTCTTTTTTGATTGGACAAAACAAAAAGGTAAACTCTTGTGGAATAAGTTTTGCCTTGAGATTTAATGGTTTATGTTCTTGGACAGTTTATGGAGTTTCTATTGTTTATGCTTTCGCTATCTTAATGAACTTGAACGCTCCAAATACCTACACCTTCTTGTTCTTGTCCTACACCTTCTTGTTCCGCTATCAGGTTCTTTTTAGTGGTCACAAGTATCTGTAGGGTTTTGGAGCGTTCTAGATCGTCATCGAGATAGCGGAAGCAATAAAAGATAATCTACTCCAAACCTTGTCCAAGAACATTTAAACCATTAAATCCCAAAGCAAAATCTATTCCACAAGATATTTACCTTTAAGTCTTGTTTGAATCGATAAAGAAGAACGTTCGGATCTTCTTCTCTAAAGCAAGTCCACACCAAGAGAATGATCTTCAAGATCCTTCACTTAATTGCCTACTAGAACAATTAAATGAAGAACAAGAGAGCAAGATGGAGGAAGAACACCAAGGTGGCCGGCCACAATGAGAGAGAAAGAGAGGTTTTTGTGAGTTTTTTTTGTGAGTTCATCAATTAATGAAATAATGTCTTGCAATATATCTCATCATCCAACTCACAAGTATGGGTTAAAAGTGATTGGTATGGGCTTAAAGGAGCTTTAACCCATACCCCTTAAATCACTCACCTCTTAATCCACAACTACCAACTAAGCATGGTGTTGTGTGGCCCCCACATTGGCCCCACCAAGTGGGCCGGCCATATGGCCTTATTGGGCCCTTATTGGGCCGGCCATGAGGCTTCATGGGCCGAGCCCAATGGGCCCTCCCGTGTTGTCTCATGCCGCGTCCAAAAGTTTCCCGACCTTTTTGTCGCTACTTATCAAACAAAGTCCGACGCGATATCGACGAAAAACTCAATTTTTCTCGATTCGCTAATTATTCTCTCAAACCGAACCTATGGCACAAAACCTCCAGTTTTGTCCATATACTTCTCCTTAAGAAACATCCATGTTTCCTTGTCTCAAGTTATCCGTCTTGTATTTGTGTGACCCTCTAGGCTCATGCCACCGTTGGCAGATCGGCGCAAGAATTGCTCTTGCCCGATCCATCATAAGTGGTCTCTAGTAAAACATTATGATTACCCATGGTGCATGATGATCGATGATTCGACTTAACCTTTGTGCGTACAAGTCACCATCCTTTTATCTCTAGATATCCCGATTGATCACAAGGCATAGAGTCGTCTCCCTTGTTTAATCAATCATTGTTACTTGATATGCGAGATGACTGAGAAATGATAACCCGTATCATTTTGTATGGCCATGCTTTTCTCTCATTCGGTCTCCATCAAGAGGCCTTTTAACGGATATCTTTCCCATACCGTAGTATGAGGGATAAATCCCTTAGCCGTCTTTCGTGTCACTCATGCAACCCGTTCCGCCACCCAATCATGCCCTTCATAGCAATCCTTTTACAGAAAGTGTTTGGCGCAAGTTAAAGCCGTACGTTCATTGCATAGTGATCACAAAGACTCCTTGGTCTAAGGACGTCGTGACGAGCTATCGCATTTGAATATGTTTATGGCTTAATCTATGAAAACACTATTCAATGCGGGTCGTCCGATATCAATCACCTCATGATATCTATGATATGGTTCCAGGATCCCACATCCTTATGACAAGTAGAACTACGTCATTAAGAACCATCCTCATACTGGTCGCTTTCAAGGAAGCATAGGTTGACCAGGGACTTGTTAAGTGTGATCCGTACAGATTTATGGTTCTACTACTTTAGTGGTGATAAATCAGATCATGCTTAACATATTACTTCAACACATAAGTAATATAAAGCCGTTTATATTTATACATCACAAACGATGATATTTGTACATAGACGTTTACAGGCTAATACCAATTGGACTAGGGCACAAATGCTATCAATCTCCCACTTGCCCTTAGCTCCAATCTAAGTCCCAGTCTATACCCATTGACCTAACATGTTTTTCATGTTTATCTTGAGGAAGAGCCTTGGTCAATGGGTCGGCTGTGTTATCATCAGTTGCAACGTATTGGATCTTCACGTCACCTCTAGCAATTATGTCGCGGATGATGTGATACTTTCTGAGTACATGTTTGGATCTGTTATGTGCCCTAGGTTCTTTAGCTTGCGCAATAGCCCCGGTGTTGTCACAATATAAGTCTACTGGGTTAGACGGGTTTTTAATTACACCTAACCCAGCCATGAAACTCCTGATCCATACAGCCTCTTTTGCCGCCTCACATGCGGCAATGTACTCAGCTTCCGTTGTAGAGTCGGCAATGGTATCCTGCTTCTTGCTTTTCCAGCTGAATGCTCCACCGTTCAACATAAACACATATCCCAACTGACTCTTAAAGTCATCGGGGTCTGTCTGAAAACTAGCGTCGACATATCCTTTGACGACGAGATCATCATTTCTGCCCCCGTATACAAGAAAAGCGTCCTTGGTTTTTCTCAAATATTTGAGAATCGCCTTGACAGCCATCCAGTGTGCCTCACCGGGTTTGGATTGATGTCTACTGGTACAGCTTAGGGCAAACGAGACATCCGGTCTCGTGCATATCATGGCATACATTATGGACCCTATAGCCGAAGCATATGGGATCTCATTCATTCTTGCTAGCTCTGCAGGTGTCTCAGCACCCTGCTTCTTGCTAACCTTTATGCCATGACGCATGGGCAGCAATCCTTTCTTTGAATCTTGCATTGAGAATCGTCTCAACACCTTGTCTATATAAGTTCTTTGACTTAAGCCTAAGACCCGCTTGGCACGGTCTCTATATATCTTGATTCCCAAGATGTAAGAGGCCTCGCCTAAGTCCTTCATTGAGAAACACTCACCTAACCAAGTCTTCGTTAAGAGCAAGGTAGGGACGTCGTTACCAATGAGCAGTATGTCATCAACATAAAGCACTAAAAAGATTATATTGCTCCCACTTGCCTTTTTATACACACAGGGTTCATCATCGTTCTTGACGAAGCCAAACTGTTTTACTACTTCATCAAAACGCTGATTCCAACTCCGAGATGCTTGCTTCAAACCATAGATTGATTTGAGCAACTTGCAAATCTTTCCCTTATTCTTTGGATCCTCAAAACCCTCAGGCTGAGACATATAAACGTCCTCAGCTAACCTCCCGTTGAGGAAGGCGGTTTTGACATCCATTTGCCATATCTCATAGTTGTGATACGCTGCTATGGCAAGAAGAATGCGGATAGATTTGACCATAGCTACTGGAGAAAAGGTCTCTTCATAGTCAATTCCGTGGATTTGTCTATAACCTTTTGCTACCAGTCTCGCTTTATAGGTCTGAGGTTTGCCATCCATGTCAATCTTTATTTTAAAGATCCATTTACACCCTATGACCTTAACATCAGGGGTATGATCTACCAAGTCCCACACTTGATTATCTGACATGGATTGCATTTCTTCCCTCATGGCGTCCAGCCATTTCTCAGAGTCGGTTCCGTCCAAAGCCTCTCGAAAGGTAGCTGGATCATTGTCCACTAGTACTAAACCATCACCTTCAGTTACTAAGAACCCGTATCTGACAGGTGCATGACTTATCCTTTCAGAGCGCCTCGGACCGTCCTCATTAACTGCAGCTATTGGTTCTTGCTCAATGACCACTTCTGGCTCTACCTCTTCTAGTGGGTCCTCTCGTGGTTCCCGAGTGACCATCTCATCTAGAACTTCATCTAGATGAATAGCCCTCCCACTGACTGTCTTGGAAATGAACTCTTTTTCCAAGAACGTCCCACCTCGAGCGACAAAAACTTTATTTTCACTCGGCTTATAGAAGTAGTATCCTTTTGTTTCTTTTGGATATCCGACGAAAGTGCATTTATCTGATCTTGGTTCGAGCTTGGTTGCAAGCAACCTTTTAACATAAGCCTCGCAACCCCAGATTTTAAGGAAGGACAAAACGGGTTCCTTCCCGTACCATTTTTCAAATGATGTCCCTTCCACTGCTTTCGACGGAGCCCTGTTTATTATGAAAGCGGCCGTTTGCAGAGCATAACCCCAGAAGGAGATCGGGAGATCAGTGAGACTTAACATTGATCGAACCATATCTAACAATGTCCGATTCCTCCGTTCGGACACACCATTAAGTTGCGGTGTTCCTGGCGGAGTCCACTGAGATAGTATTCCACCTTCAGTAAGATAACTAAGAAACTCCTCGGATAAGTATTCTCCACCCCGATCAGAACGGAGTGCCTTGATACTCTTTCCGAGTTGGTTTTGTACTTCAGTCCTAAACTCTTTGAATTTATCAAAAGCTTCGGACTTATGTCTCATGAGATAGACATAACCATATCTACTGAAATCGTCAGTAAATGTGATAAAGTAGCCTAAACCACCTCTGGCATGCGTACTCATTAGTCCACATACGTCTGAATGTATTAGACCTAATAAGTCACCTGCCCTCTCACCTAAACCAGTGAAGGGCGCTTTAGTCATCTTGCCCATTAAACAAGCTTCGCATCTTTCAATCGCTTGGAATTCGAATTGACTTAGAAGTCCGCGCTTATGAAGCGCTGAGATGCGTTTCTCATTTATGTGACCCAGACGACAATGCCAGATTAGAGTTTGGTCTAAATCATTCGTTTTAAACCTCTTAGCATTTATATTATAGAGCATGTTGGATTTCGAGTTTTGCATATTCAATATGTATAATCCTCCAACAGTGTGAGCATTGCCATAATATATGTTGTTGCGCATAATATCAAAAAACCCGTTTTTAATATTGAAATAATAACCTTCTTTCTCTAGAAGAGAAATTGAGATAATATTCCTGCTGAAAGCAGGTACGCAAAAAACATCATTTAGTTCAATTACAAGCCCACTGGGCAAAGCAAGGTTCACAGAACCTACGGCAGTTGCGGCAACTCTGGTATTGTTCCCAACTCTTAGGTCCACCTCGCTTTCCCCACCATCTCTTCTACTGTGTAACACCTGCACATCGGCACAGATATGAGACTCAGCTCCAGTATCTAGTACCCAGGTATTTATTGTAGAAAGATATAGCTCTAATGGAATACCTGATGAAGTGGCAGCCCCACCGCCCTTCTTCTGATCCTCCTTCAACTGCTGACAGTCTTTCTTCCAATGACCAGGCTTTTGACAATAGAAACAGACCGACTCCTTTGCCTTCCCTTTGCCTTGTACGGGCATGTGAGGTCTAGGAATAAATGGTCGTCTGTTCTTCCCTGCCAGGTGTCTTGGGCCTTTACCCTTGCCACCAACAGCTTTGAAGCTGGGTCCCTTCTTGACCATGAAGACATTTTTGGACGAACTGCCCCTTATGCTCTTCTCGGCAGTTACTAGCATGCTGTGCAACTCCGACGCGGTCTTGTCCATATCATGCATGTGATAGTTCATGACGAACCCACCATATGCATGAGGAAGGGATTGCAGAATAAAATCCGCTGCCATTTCCTTTTCCATAGACATACCGATACTAGTTATATGGTCAAAATACCCCTTCATTTGTAGGACATGAGGACCTACGGAGCTGCCTGCTGACATCTTGCAGGCTATGAGTTCTCGGAGAACAGTGTATTTTTCAATACGTACTTTCTCCTTGAACATATCCTTGATCTGTGCAAACATTGCAAACGGATCATGGGATAGCTCCATAAACTGCTTTTGGAGGTCCGCCTCCATGCAGCCCAGCATGACACACGCAACGTCGATAGAGTCGCTAAGGTGTTTCTGGTACGCATCCTTAACGACCCTTGTTGCGTTGGCAGCTGGCTCCTCAGGGATAGCCTTATCAAGGACGTACTCCCTGCGTTCCATTTTTAATACAAGTCGTAAATTTCTGTCCCAGTCTAGATAATTTGTTCCGTTGAGTTTACACTTCTCGAGTATAGTCCTCAATGACAAATTAGACGAATTTGTTGAATTACTAGCCATTTCTACACGAAGAAAGTAAATTTAATCAGAATAGTTGAATAAATTTACGAAGATCCGAATTAAACACCAACCATTAGATTCTAAAATTAGAATCTTTAAACCAAGATCCCTTATTCGTCATTTGAAGTGCGCTAAGGCGCACCGCTCCAATTGACTTATTTAGGTAGGACATCCGTCCAATTACAACCCGTGTAACTCTTAGTCAGGGTATGTGTAAAACACACGGCTTACCCTTCCGATGCCCCAGCTCGACCTCAGGCCAAGAATCGTGGTTGAGTCAACCAACTTTCACTAACGAGTTAACTTTGTGCAGATGCTCCGCTAAGGCGCACGACATCCCACAAAGTTTACCATTCCCATCTAGAACCCATTCGATCGATGCTCCGCTAAGGCGCACGACACCGATAAAATGTTTCTACATGGGTGTGAATTAGGGTGGCATCTCACTTGACTCAAATTAACTTGTAATTTGGTTGTGTTTAATAATTCGAAAGTATTTGGTACAATTACGAATCCGTCACCAACAACCCGTGTTGTGATGTTTCTAATTGTATCACATACTATCTTCATTTGAATC
Organism: Geranium rotundifolium; assembly: GCA_963920655.1. Lineage (NCBI taxonomy): Eukaryota > Viridiplantae > Streptophyta > Magnoliopsida > Geraniales > Geraniaceae > Geranium > Geranium rotundifolium. Next base: position 14,484,940 of record OY987317.1, on the reverse strand, counting down.
CGTCATTTGCAACCCATGCAAAATACGTTCCAAACTTGAACTCATCCATCACAACCCGTGTGGTGATAGTTCACAACGCTTTAAACATGCAAACAATTAAAGTTTGTTTTTAATCTTTGCATGTGAGGTGATCGCTTATAAACTTATAAACTAATCATGCAACCATGCAATTAATTTAAATGATTCAAGCAAGCAACCATAAAGCGTTAAATATGCATTTTATAGCCCATCCTAATCTTAGGAATCTACGAGTCTTCACATCTTCTCGTCTTTCTCATTCGGGCTCCCACTAGCTCTTGGACTTCCTCCAAGACCGTCATCGTGCTCGATTTTCCATCCTTCTCGTCTTTGAGTAATAATTACAATTAATACTCGGTTCGTAGACCGGATAAAAAATAATTACACTTTATGGGCTCGAATAAAAGAATAATTACACGCTAACACTAACGGTATGCAAACCGTGAAAGCGATAAATCTAATGGGCTACTAAAGCATCATACATTTCATCACATCATCCAACATGTTATCACACAAACATGTTATCAAATAATATGCAATAATTCCGGTTTTTCTTTTGCCAAGTTGCTTGGTCGGGTTTATCGAAACTAGACCTTTTCGAAAAACGATTTATCGGAACCGATCAAATTTTGAAAGTTTTCGAAATATTGGATCGTGGGTTCGTGAAATGGATCAAACACCACACACGAACCAAGTTGGGCCAAGCCAATGGGCCGAGGGCCCATTGGGCCGAGCCCAACCATGCACGGCCCGGTTTGGGCCTTGGAAGGCCCAAACCCGGCTTGCCGCCACTCTCGGCCTCGGCCGAGAGTGGGGACGGGCCCGGTCACCGCCGGCCTCCCCGGCCTCCGGTGACCTCCGTCCGGTACCTCCGATCCGGCTCCCCGAGAGTCTCTTCTCGGACCCGACAAATACAATAATTTCCGAAAAATTCCAAATTTAATATATTTTTCAAAAGTAACATATTTCATGCAAATATCCCAAAAAGCATTAAAATCATGTTATCAATTTTTGGCATAAAAATAATCACAAAACCGAAATAAATTCAACAAGACAAAGATTAAGAGGGTAACCAACCCTCTGATACCACTGTAGGGTTTTGGAGCGTTCTAGATCGTCATCGAGATAGCGGAAGCAATAAAAGATAATCTACTCCAAACCTTGTCCAAGAACATTTAAACCATTAAATCCCAAAGCAAAATCTATTCCACAAGATATTTACCTTTAAGTCTTGTTTGAATCGATAAAGAAGAACGTTCGGATCTTCTTCTCTAAAGCAAGTCCACACCAAGAGAATGATCTTCAAGATCCTTCACTTAATTGCCTACTAGAACAATTAAATGAAGAACAAGAGAGCAAGATGGAGGAAGAACACCAAGGTGGCCGGCCACAATGAGAGAGAAAGAGAGGTTTTTGTGAGTTTTTTTTGTGACTTCATCAATTAATGAAATAATGTCTTGCAATATATCTCATCATCCAACTCACAAGTATGGGTTAAAAGTGATTGGTATGGGCTTAAAGGAGCTTTAACCCATACCCCTTAAATCACTCACCTCTTAATCTACAACTACCAACTAAGCATGGTGTTGTGTGGCCCCCACATTGGCCCCACCAAGTGGGCCGGCCATATGGCCTTATTGGGCCCTTATTGGGCCGGCCATGAGGCTTCATGGGCCGAGCCCAATGGGCCCTCCCGTGTTGTCTCATGCCGCGTCCAAAAGTTTCCCGACCTTTTTGTCGCTACTTATCAAACAAAGTCCGACGCGATATCGACGAAAAACTCAATTTTTCTCGATTCGCTAATTATTCTCTCAAACCGAACCTATGGCACAAAACCTCCAGTTTTGTCCATATACTTCTCCTTAAGAAACATCCATGTTTCCTTGTCTCAAGTTATCCGTCTTGTATGTGTGTGACCCTCTAGGCTCATGCCACCGTTGGCAGATCGGCGCAAGAATTGCTCTTGCCCGATCCATCATAAGTGGTCTCTAGTAAAACATTATGATTACCCAAGGTGCATGATGATCGATGATTCGACTTAACCTTTGTGCGTACAAGTCACCATCCTTTTATCTCTAGATATCCCTATTGATCACAAGGCATAGAGTCGTCTCCCTTGTTTAATCAATCATTGTTACTTGATATGCGAGATGACTGAGAAATGATAGCCCGTATCATTTTGCATGGCCATGCTTTTCTCTCATTCGGTCTCCATCAAGAGGCCTTCTAACGGATATCTTTCCCATACCGTAGTATGAGGGATAAATCCCTTAGCCGTCTTTCGTGTAACTCATGCAACCCGTTCCGCCACCCAATCATGCCCTTCATAGCAATCCTTTTACAGAAAGTGTTTGGCGCAAGTTAAAGCCGTACGTTCATTGCATAGTGATCACAAAGACTCCTTGGTCTAAGGACGTCGTGACGAGCTATCGCATTTGAATATGTTTATGGCTTAATCTATGAAAACACTATTCAATGCGGGTCGTCCGATATCAATCACCTCATGATATCTATGATATGGTTCCAGGATCCCACATCCTTATGACAAGTAGAACTACGTCATTAAGAACCATCCTCATACTGGTCGCTTTCAAGGAAGCATAGGTTGACCAGGGACTTGTTAAGTGTGATCCGTACAGATTTATGGTTCTACTACTTTAGTGGTCATAAATCAGATCATGCTTAACATATTACTTCAACACATAAGTAATATAAAGCCGTTTATATTTATACATCACAAACGATGATATTTGTACATAGACGTTTACAGGCTAATACCAATTGGACTAGGGCACAAATGCTATCAGTATCCCATGAAGCTCTGTTAAGGACTTGTCCATGTCATGCATATTGTAATTTACTACGAAATCACTATATGTATCTGTAAGTAACTGCAACATAAAATCCGCAACTATTTCCACCTGATCATCAAACCGAGTCTGGTTAGATGTTCCTGAAGACATTTCATCTTTGAGACATGGGGACTAACAGGGCTCCAACCTTAAGCTTGCAGGATTTAGGTTCTCTAAAAGTATCATATCTTTCGACACGAGCTTTCTCCTTGAACATTTCCTTGACCTTTGCCTTACAGGTATAAGGGTTATCTGAAACGTTCCTGAACAGCTTTTACACCTCTGGCATCCTACTGCCTACCATAATGCATGACACGTTGATTTGGTTAATAAGAAATTTTAATAAGTATCCTTAGTGCCCTAGCGGCGTTCAGTGGTGGCTTAGTAGGTGGTTCCTTGGTAAGGATATACTACTTGCGTTTATGCTTGAGTACCATTTGAGTAATTCATGCGCTTGAGTCTGTCCTTCTCAATATGGACTCTCAATGCGGTATTACTCCTTTGTGTTTTGTTTGCCATTTAGTTCTACATGGTAAAATTAATTAAAATTCAAGTTGGAGATTCAGTTATAAAACACATGTCTGATTCTAACATAAGAATCTGAACCAGGATCCCATCATACTATCAATTGAAGTGAACGGAGGCTCACTGCTCCAATTGAGAGCATCGAGGTAGGAATATATCCGTTTACAAAACCATGTAATTCCTGGCTAGGGTCTGTACTAAAAGTACATGGCATACCCTATTATGATACCCTAGGTCAGCCCTAGCTCACATTCGTAGACAAGTCTACCAAGCTTTAACTATGAACATAACTAATGTGGCTACTACGCGAAGGCACACACACCCACATAGAACTGCCCATCTCATCCAGACTTCTCCTCTATGAATGTTACGCGGAGGCGTACCGACATCCATAGGCTCAAAGCCGTTTTGAGTGCGCAAACTTGGATGGTATCACGCTTGACTTGTAATTAATTGCGTTTAAGTGAATTATTACAGTCTGGTAGTATATCGATACAATCTTAATCTGGAATCATCAATTGCAAATCCATGCAAAGATGATCCCTTATCAGGTTACATGCAAGTGTAATTAAATAACGGTTTTTAATCATTGCATGTGGGTGATAGCTAAACATACATAATCTTGTATATAAAAACTATCATACATTCATACATATACAACATACAAATGTATTGGCAAATTATGCATAGCTAAGCCCATCTTAAGTTCCTAAGAATCTAGCAAAACTTATCCTAAAGACTTGGTCTTCAAGGTCTAGACTTGCTCTATTCTTGTGGACTCCCGCTGGTATCGAGCCTCCTCCAAATTTCGAGTCTTCCTCTTGACTTGTATCTTGCGTCGGTCTTCGTGATTATAAATTTAAATATACAAGTCTAGATATGCATCCTCATGGTCTGGAAGTGAAGCCTTAAAGTCTCTTCTGTCGAGTGATAGGCTGTCGGGGACAAACTTCCTGGTTTGGAAGGGGAACCTGAAGCTTGCCCTTCAGTATGACAGACAGGAGTATATGTTAGAGTTATGCCCCAGTCCAATATATAAGTGATCTACAGATGTAATGTTTTATCATCTTTCCGAATAAATGAATCGGCATATATTACTAATGTGTTGTAGTAATATATCGAATGTAATTTGATCTATGTCATTATGTGTGTAACCACTAATAGTATATCTATAGATCAGAAAGAATTACATTTAATGAGTCCCTAATCAGCTAAGATTCTTTAAGAAGCGATTAGTATGAGACCAACTCCTTATGATCACGCTCAACTGATCATGGCAAAGTGCGTGCCGCAGTTATATCATAGATACCATCAGGTCCATGATATCGGACAACCCAATTGTGAGTATGCTGCATAGATCCAGTCATGAGATACTCACATATCGTAGCTTGTCATTATATTCTAAGACCAAGGAGTCTTCGTGTACACTATGCAACGAATACCTAAGTTTGACCTAGTCTAACGTTATCTGTAAAAGGGTAACTATAACGGCTTCGATTGGCTTTGGCATTTATTGCACTAGTGAACTCGAAAGGCGTCTGAGGGTTTTATCACTCATACTTCGGTATGAGAAAGATATCCGTTTAGGCCACTTGATGAGTATCACTAAAGGAATAGCACGGCCGTGCAGGTGATACCTTAGTATCAGTTTTCAGTCATCTCAGATATCAAGAAACAGTGATTGATAAATTAGGATGACCATTCTATGCCTATTGATGAATCTGGATATCGGTTTGATAAAAGGTCAGTCACATATACGATAACAGGTTAAGTTGAATAATCGATAATCACGAACATTGGATAATCATAATGTCTTGCTAGAGACCACTTATGATGGAAAGGGTAAAATAGTAATTTTACCAGTCTACCAATTGTTCATGAGCCTGGAGGGTCACACGCATTAAGCACGATACATGACAACAATTATGGATGAAAATTGAGAACGATTTAGTAGTTTTCTGGCCTAAACTTTTAACCAGACGGTTGAAGAAATCAATTCGAGGAAATTGAGCCGTTTTGTCTAAACCGAAATTAGAACTCAAGTTAATGGGTTTAATTTGGGTTTTAGTTAAACGGGCTTAAAGCCCATTTAGGGATTTAAGTTATGAATGGGAACAAATGCAAATAAGAGTTTATGAAGGATAGATATGCAATTTTAATTTGTAATTCAATTTTAATTTTCAAATTAAAATTACAATATATCTTCCATTATCTTCTCTAATTTTCAGCAACTAGATCCCTCATCCTCTCTCCCTCATTGCAGAATTCTCTCTCCCCTCTCATCCTCCATTGTTGCCAAGCTTCTCTCAAAATTCATAGCAAAAATTTAAGTGAAAACCTTCTTCGGTTGTGGTGCTTGTGTGGACCTAATAGAGAAACAATAAGCTTGTGTTTTCATCGATTAGAAGAGGTAACTTTCAGATTTAATATATATATATATATATATAACATGTTGAATTTACATTAAGATCATAGCTTGCATCGATCACCACGGTTACATAACGTCCGCTGCATGATATTTATCGATTGGAACCTGTGGTGATCTCTTTCAGTGGTATCAGAGGCATGGTTGTTATGTATTCTTCTACATGTTTAATTCTGATTTTTTTTTTGAGATTATATGTGTTCATCACCTTAGCAGGCATGTGAATCGAAAAAAAATTGAGATTTGATTGATTTTGGAAAATTGGAAAATATTTTTTTTGGTGTTTCGGGTTAGCCATGGCCGAGCCATGGCCGACCAGGTCGAGACCCTTGGTGGACCATGGAATGCCCTAGGGCAGACCATGGTCAGCACCAAGGGCCGACGAGGGTCGCCTACGGGCGACCATGGTCGCTGCCCTCGCGGGCCACAATGGTTGCCTCGCGGGCGACCAGGGTCTGCCCTACGGGCGACCATGGCTGCCCTCGCGGGCTAACATGGTCGTTCCCGTGGCCGACCACAGTCAGCCACGCGGGCGACCTCGGCAGCCCTCACGGGCCACCGTGGTTGCCTCCGCGGGCGACCTCGGTTGAGCCGGTTTGGCTCGACCAGATTCGAGCTGAACTTGCTGGTTCGCGAGAATATTTGGAAACCCTAAAATTTAAATTTTCTGAATTGGTTCGGTTTCGATAAACCAACAAGAACCGGTTCAAAATTTAATTAATTAATTAAACCATCCAGTTTCGATAAACCGGAATTTTTCTACACTTAAGAAAGATAAATTTGGAAATTTTATTTGTTTGATAAGCATGTTGATTGTATACATGATCTTTGATTACATGATGTTTTCCACATGATGCTAGCTAAGCCCATTAGATTTGCATTTTAATTTCGGTTTTGCAACCTACGTGTTGCTTAATTTTGGGTTGTAGTAAATACGACCTGCGTGTCGTGATTTGTATTTCATTTTATTTATTTAAATTTGTAATCACGAAGACCGACACAAGAAGCAAATCAAGAGGAAGAGTTGGATTGGAGGAGGCTCGAAGCCAGTAGGAGTTCACGAGAATGGAGCAAGTTTGGATCTTGAAGACCATGTCTTTAGGATCAGTTTTGCTAGATTCTTAGGAACTTAAGATGAGCTTAGCTATGCATATATTTACCGTTACATTTATATGTTTGAATGTATGAATGTATGATAGTTTAAATATACAAGTTCATGTATGATTTGCTATCACCCACATGCAAAGATTAAAATCGGAATTTAATCAGACTCGCATGTAACCTGCTAAGGGATCATCTTTGCATTGATTTACAATCGATGATTCCAGATTAAGATTGTATCGATATACAATCAGAGTTTTATAATTCACTTAAACGCAAATAATTACAAGTCAAGAGTGATACCATCCAAGTTTGGGCAATCAAAAGGGCTTTGACCCTATGGATGTCAGAACGCCTCCGCGTAACATTCATAGAGAAGAGGTCTGGATGAGATGGGTAGTTCTGTGTCGATGCGTGCGCTTCCGCGTAGTAGCCACATTAGTTCTATCCATAGTTCAAGCTTGGTAGACTTGTCTATGATTGTCAGCTAGGGCTGACTTAGGGTATCAGTAGAGGGTATGCCGTGATTTTTAGTACAGACCCTAGCCAGAAATTTCATGGTTTTGTAAATGGATGTATTCCTACCTTGATGCTCTCAATTGGGGCAGTGAGCCTCCGTTAACTTCAATTGAGGGTATGATAGGATCTTGGTTCAGATTCTAATGTTAGAATTAGACAAGTGTTTTGTAACTTAATCTCCAACTTGAATTTTAAACAATTTTACCATGTAGAACTAAAATGCATACACAACACAAAGGAGTAATAGCGCACTGAGAGTCCAGATTGAGGACAGATTTATGGGCGTGAATTACTCAAATTGGACTAGAAACTTGAGACTTGTACTCAAGCATGAACGCAAGTAGTATATCCTTACCAAGGAACCTTCTGCTGAGCCACCGCTGAACACAGCTAGGGCACTAAGGATACTTATTAAAGTTTCTTAGTAACCAAATTGACGAGTCATGCATTATGGCGGGCAGTAGGATGCCAGAGTTGCAGAAGCAGTTCAGGAACGTTTCAGATTACCCTCATACCTGTAAGGCAGAGGTAAAGGAAATGTTCAAGGAGAAAGCTCGTGTCGAAAGGTATGACACTTTCAGAGAACTCAACTTCTGCAAGCTTAAGGCTGAAACCCTGTTAGTCCCCATGTCACGAAAATGAAATGTCTTCAGGAACATCTAACTAGACTCGGATTTGATGATCAGGTGGAAATGGCTGCGGATTTTATGTTGCAGTCACTTCCAGATACATATAGTGATTTCATAGTAAATTACAATATGCATGACATGGACAAGTCCTTAAAAGAGCTTCATGGGATGCTTGTGACCGCTGAAAAGAACCTCAAGGGCAAGACCAAGGAGTTCCTTATGGGCAACAAGAAGGTCAGCTTCAAGAAATCTGATCTGGGTAAGGGTAAGGCTCCTGCCACCTTGGAGGGCAGATCAGACACCCCAAGCATCCAAAGGTTCAAGCAGCTCCCAAAACTGCTGTGAGTTATAAGGAGAAATTGGAGGAGATCTGCTATCACTGCAATCAGCCATGACACGGGAATAAGGGATTGTAAGCACTACAAGGATCATTTGAAGAAGAGTGGGTATCCACGTCTTCAGGATCAGATATTTAAGTTGGTAAGCTTAATCGCCATAACGTAAATAAGAAAAGGCTTAAATCTAATGATTTAAATTAAGTTATAATCTGGCATTTTCATTTAAGGCACATAGGCGAGAAACGCATTTCAACACTTCACAAGTGTGGACTTTAAGTCTGTTTGAATACGCTCAAACTGAAAGATGCAAGTCTTGCCTAATGAGCGAGAAACGCATTTCAACACTTCAAAAGTGTGGACTTTTTAAGTCCATTTGAATTCACTCAAACTGAAAGATGCAAGTCTCGCCTAATGGGTAAAATTACAAAACAGGTTTATGTGAAAGGCGAGTGACTTATTAAGTCTAATACATTCCGACGTATGTGGACCTATGAGTACTCAGGCCAGAAGAGAGTTGAACTAATACTTGACTCTGGAAACGGCCGCGTTCATTTTGAATCGGGCTCCGATGAAGAAAACGATAGTACACCTTGTGACAGTCATTCTGTCTCCCATTACTGTGGATGCGCGCGCCTCAGCGTAGCATTCATTGGGATGTGAGCTGAATAAGGTAATCAGTTCTATTTGGATGCGTGCGCCTCCGCATAGTAGCCAAATAAGAGCTGGACCAGAGTCACAGAAGGTACACAACATGACACTCATTACGTCTCCTGTTACTGTGGATGCGTGCGCCTCCGCATAGTATTCATTGGGATGGGAGTGGGATGAGATGGTCAGTTCTATTTGGATGTGTGCGTCTTCGCGTAGTAGCCAAATAAGAAATGGACCATAGTCATATATTGTGTGGGAAACATTCTAGTATGTTTTTCCTAAAAGATTTGGGTAGCAGAGATGCAGGCATCCAAATAAGACAAATGTTCGTAAGGTATCCTTAAGAAACTAAGAGATACAACTTCTACATACCCAGCGAGTACAAAGTCTTTGCTGCTCGAGGAGGGGTATTTTGGAGAAATATTTTATTTCCAAAACAGCTAGTGGGAGTCCCGTGCATCTCGAAGAAATTCGAGAGGATACGGAATAGCCTGAAGCAATTCAGGAGCCTGCTATGCAAGATGTAGAAGTACTGGAGCCTCAGATGGTCGTAAATGAAGAATCAGTCCCTACAGAAATTCCAGATGGTCCAAGGAGGTCTAAAAGATCTCGTCATGTTCCAGACAGATATGGCTTCACAGCCACTACGGGAAATGACTTGATATTGATGGATCAGGATGATCTAGAAACCTTCAGACAAGATTTGACCAGTCCACACTCCGAAAAATGGCAGAACGCCATGAGTCAGGAAATGAAATCCATGTATGACAACCAAGTCTGGTGCTTGGTGGATCAGACCCCTGGGATAAAACTCATCTGTTCTGAGTGGATCTCTAGGATCAAGACCGATATGGATGGAAGTCCTCAGACCAATATGGCTAGGATGGTTGTAAAAGGTTATCGTCAGATTCAATAAAGGGATTATGATGACACCTCTTCACCAATAGCAATGTTCAGTTTAATCCCGATTATTTTTAGCCATAGTTATGGCAGATGGATGTCAGAACCCCTTTCTTAGCAATAACTTAAAAGAGGATGTGTATATGACACAGCCCGAGGGTTTTGTTGATCCAGAGAATCCCAGAAAGATTTGTAAGCTGTAAGGGAACATTGGTTTTGATGAAACTGTAAGGGAACTCGGCATCATCAAAAACAAAAGTGAGCCTTGCGTACACAAGAAAGCGAGTGGGAGTAATATTGTATTCTTGATATTTATGTAGGGTTTTGGAGCGTTCTAGATCATCGAGATAGCGGAAGCGTTTAATAAAATCTACTCCAAACCTTGTCCAAGAACATAAACCGTTAAATCCCAAGGCAAAATCTATTCCAGAAGATGTTTACCTTTAAGTCTTTGTTGAATCGATAAAGAAGAACTTCGGATCTTCTTCTCTAAAGCAAGTCCACACCAAGGGGATGATCTTGAAGATCCTTCACTTAATTTCCTACAAGAACAATTAAATGAAGAACAAGAGAGCATGATTGAGGAGAGAGACAATGTGTGGCCGGCTAAGCGAGAGAGAGAGAGAGGATTTTTTTGTGAGTTGTGTGATAATTTGTGTAATGAATCAATATTAGATATTTCAATTCATCATCCAACTCATAAGCATGGGTCTAAAGTGATTGGTATGGGCTTAAAGGTGCTTTAATCCATACCCCTTAAAGCACTCACCTCTTATTCCACAATCACAAACTAAGCATGGTGTTGTGTGGCCCCCACTCTTGGACCCACCAATGTGGGCCGGCCATATGAGGCTTATTGGGCCCATAATGGGCCCTTGTTGGGCCGGCCATGAGACCACATGGGCCGAGCCCAATGGGCGTGGGCTCGCCCGTGTGGTTTTGTGCCGTGTCCAAAAGTTGCCTGACCCCTTTTTGTCGTTACTTATCAAACAAAGTCCGACGCGACATCGACGAAAAAACTTAGTTTTCTCGATTCCCTAATTATTCTCTCAAACCGAACTCATGACATAAAACCTCCAGTTTTGTCCATGTATTGCTCCTCAAGAAACGTTTAGGTTTCCTTGTCTCTAGTTATCTGTCTTGAATGTGTGTGACCCTCTAGGCTCATGCCACCGTTGGCAGATCGGCGCAAAAGATCTCTCTTGCCCGATCCATCATAAGGGGCCTCTAGTAAGACGTTATGATTACCCAAGGTGGATGACGATCGATGTTTCGACCTAACCTTGTGCGTACAAGTCACTATCCTATTATCTCTAGATGTCCCGATTGATCATAAGGCATAGAGTCGTCACCCTTGTTTAATCAATCATTATGTAATGTACGTGCGGCTTGATACCGTATCACCGGCATGATATCTGACATGGCTGAGAATTGATAACCCGTATCACCGGCATGGCCATGCTCTTACTCTCAGTCAGTCTCGATCAAGAGGCCTTTAACGGATATCTTTCCCATACCGTAGTATACGGGATAAATCCCTTAGCCGTCTTTCGTGTCACTCCTGCAACCCGTTCCGCCACCCAATCATGCCCGTTATTGCAATCCTGTTACGGAAAGCGGTAGGCGCAAGTTAAAGCCGCACGTACATTGCATAGTGATCACAAAGACTCCTCGGTCTAAGGATATCGTGACAAGCTATCGCATTTGAATATGTTCATAGCTTAATCTATGAAAACACTATTCAAAGCGGGTCGTCCGATATCAATCACCTTGTGATATCTATGATATGATTCCGGGATCCCTCATCCCTATGACAAGTAGAACTACGTCATTAAGAACCATCCTCATGCTGGTCGCTTCTATGGAAGCATATATTGACCAAGGACTCGTTAAGTGTGATCCATACAGATTTATGGTTCTACTACTTTAGTGGTCATAAATCAGATCATGCTTAACATAGTACTTTAACACATAAGTAATATAAAGCCGTTTTATATATATTAGAAACGATGATAATGTACATAGAGGTCTACAGGCTACTAACAATTAGACTAGGGCACAAAATGCTATCAATTTATTCATCGGGAATGACATCCCGACCTTGCCACCAAAGGTTAGTTAGGGAAGTACTTATCGATGAAGGACTTAGGTGATGCTACATTTAATGTAGGCATCAGGATCTCTACAGATCATTCCAAAAGGATTTTGGGCCTAAGTCAGAACATGTTGCTAAGTCAGAACATGTACATAGGTAAAGTGTTGAAAAGATCTCAATGCTTGATTCTAAGAAAGGATACATACCCATGCGTCATGGCATTAAGCTCAACAAGCTACAGAGTTCTAGTACTCCTGATAAGCTGAGCAGGATGAGTAAGATCCCGTATGCTTCGGCTGTCAGATCCATCATGTATGCTAGGATGTGCACGAGACTGGAAGTCTCGTTTGCACTAAGCTCTACCAGCAGATTCTAATCTAATCCCGACCAATTACACTGGATTGCTGTCAAAGCCCATCATCAAATATTTGAGGAGGATCAATGATGCATTTTGGTGTATGGGGATGAAGATAGAAAACTAGCAGTTAAAGGACAAATCGATGCTAGTTTTCAGACTGGTAGCATTTGTGCTCTAGTCCAATTGCTATTAGCCTGTAAACGTCTATGTACATTATCATCGTTTGTAATATATATATAAAACGGCTTTGTATTACTTATGTGTTAAAGTAATATGTTAAGCATGATCTGATTTATGACCAATAAAGTAGTAGAACCATAAATCTGTACGGATCACACTTAACAAGTCCCTGGTCAATATATGCTTCCATAAAAACGACCAGCATGAGGATGGTTCTTAATGACCTAGTTCTACTTGTCATAGGGATGAGGGATCCCAGAATCATATCATAGATATCACGAGGTGATTGATATCGGACGACCCGCTTTGAATAGTGTTTTCATAGATTAAGCTATGAACATATTCAAATGCGATAGCTTGTCACGATATCCTTAGACCGAGGAGTCTTTGTGATCACTATGCAATGTACGTGCGGCTTTAACTTGCGCCTACCGCTTTCCGTAACAGGATTGCAATAACGGGCATGATTGGGTGGCGGAACGGGTTGCATGAGTGACACGAAAGACGGCTAAGGGATTTATCCCTCATACTACAGTATGGGAAAGATACCCGTTAAAAGGCCTCTTGATCGAGACTGACTGAGAATAAGAGCATGGCCATGCCGGTAATACGGGTTATCAGTTCTCAGCAATCTCACATATCAAGTAACAATGATTGATTAAACAAGGGTGACGACTCTATGCCTTGTGATCAATCGGGATATCTAGAGATAATAAGATAGTGACTTGTATGCACAAGGTTAAGTCGAATCATCGATCGTCATGCACCTTGGGTAATCATAACGTCTTACTACAGACCACTTATGATGCATCGGGCAAGAGCGATCTTTTGCGCCTATCTGCCAACTGTGGCATGAGCCTAGAAGGTCACACACATTCAAGACGGATAACTTGAGACAAGGAAACCTTAACGTTTCTTGAGGAGCAATACATGGACAAAATTGGGGGTTTTGTGCCACGGGTTCAGTTTGAGAGAATAATTAGCGAATCGAGAAAATTGAGTTTTTTAGTCGATGTCGCGTCAGACTTTGTTTGATAAGTAACGACAAAAAGGGTCGGGCGACTTTTGGACACGGCACGAGACCACACGGGCGAGCCCATTGGGCTCGGCCCATGAGGTCTCATGGTCGCCCCAAACAAGGGCCCATTAAGGGCCCAATAAGCCCTCTTGGTCGGCCCACATGGTGGGTCCATGTGTGGGGGCCACACAACACCATGCTTAGTTGGTGATTGTGGATTAAGAGGTGAGTGATTTAAGGGGTATGGGTTAAAGCACCTTTAAGCTCATACCAATCACATTAGACCCATGCTTATGAGTTGGGTGATGAATTCAAATATCATTAATTTATTCATTACACAAAATATCAAGATAACTCACAAGACTCTCTCTTCTCTCTCTAGTGGCCGGCCACCTCTCTCTCTCTCCTCAATCTTGCTATCTTGTTCTTCATTTAATTGTTCTAGTAGGCAATTAAGTGAAGAATCTTCAAGATCATCCCCTTGGTGTGGACTTGCTTTAGAGAAGAAGATCTGAAAGTTCTTCTTTAATCGATTCAACAAAGACTTAAAGGTAAACATCTTGTGGAATAAATTTTGCTTTGGGATTTAATGGTTTATGTTCTTGGACAAGGTTTGGAGTAGATTTTCTTATAATGCTTCCACTATCTCTACGATCTAGAACGCTCCAAAACCCTACACAGACATATCCAGATGACTTTAAAATTCAGTCAGGATATGTTTTTTTGTTGAGTGGTGGCGCTTTCAGCTGGATTAGCTTTAAGCAAGCCAAAATTGCCAGCTCTACAATGAAGGCTAAGTATATAGCTGCAACAAAAGCAGCTAAAGAGGTCGTATGGATAAGAAGCTTTCTAATCGGCTTAGATGCAATGCCGCGAGCGTCTGATCCGATAAGCTTGTTTTGGGATAACACAGGTGCCGTAGCTACAACAGATCCAAACATATACTCAGCAGGAATCACCTCGTGAGAGTTATCACATATACAGGTGATGTGGAGATTAAACACTATTCGACTGATGATAATATGGCCGATCCCTTGACAAAGACTCAGCCGCAGCCTTGGCATGAGTAACCTGCAGGGTCTATGGGAGTACATCAAAACTTAAATTGGAACTAGGGGCAAGTGGGAGATTGTTAGAGTTATGCCCCAGTCCAATATATAAGTGATCTACAGATGTAATGTTTTATCATCTTTCCGAATAAATAAATCGGCATATATTACTAATGTGTGGTAGTAATATATCGAATGTAATTTGATCTATGTTATTATGTGTGTAACCACTAATAGTAGATATATAGATCAAAAAGAATTACATTTGATGAGTCCTTGATCAGCTAAGCTTCTTTAAGAAGCGATCAGTATGAGACCAACTCCTTAATGATGGAAAGGGTAAAATAGTAATTTTACCAGTCTTCCAATTGTTCGTGAGCCTAGAGGGTCACACGCATTAAGCACGATACATGACAACAATTATGGATGAAAATTGAGAACGATTCAGTAGTTTTCTGGCCTAAGGTTTTAACCAGATGGTTGAAGAAATCGATTCGAGGAAATTGAGCTGTTTTGTCTACACCGAAATTAGAACTCAAGTTAATGGGTTTAATTTGGGTTTTAGTTAAACGGGCTTAAAGCCCATTTAGGGATTTAAGTTATGAATGGGAACAAATGCAAATAAGAGTTTATGAAGGATAGATATGCAATTTTAATTTGAAATTCAATTTTAATTTTCAAATTAAAATTACAATATATCTTCCATTATCTTCTCTAATTTTCAGCAACTAATTCCCTCATCCTCTCTCCCTCATTCCTGAATTCTCTCTCCCCTCTCATTCTCCATTGTTGTCAAGCTTCTCTCAAAATTTATAGCAAAAATTTGAGTGAAAACCTTATTCGGTTGTGGTGCTTGTGTGGACCTAATAGAGAAACACTAAGCTTGTGTTTTCATCGATTAGAAGAGGTAATTTTCAGATTCAAAATAAATATATAACATGTTGAATTTACATTAAGATCATAACTCGCATCGATCACCACGGTTATATAACGTCCGCTGCATGATATTTATCGATTAGAACCCGTGGTGATCTCTTTCAGTATATCCTTATGAATAAGCCAATAAAAGTGCCTGCAGATGATGCCAACGAGGCTGATAAGAACGCTTATGAGAAGTACATAAGCGATCGAAAAGATGTTGGCATCCTCATGTTCGGGTCCATGGAAAATGACACCCAGGACCAGTTTATGTATCTCATGGACAATCCACAAGAGATGATGGAAGAGATCAAAGTATACTACCAGAGAAATGCTTGTGTCGAAAGATACGAAACTCTTAGGGAGTTGTTCTACAGCATGCTAAATCCTGGTGAGGCTGTGAGCCCACATGTCCTCAAGATGAAGCGGCTCTTTGATCGCTTGCCCAGTCTAGGTCACAACTTCACAGAGCAGCTGAAATCCGATATAGTCCTGATGTCGCTTCCTAAGGTTTATAGTGATGTGATCACAAGTTAGAATCCCCATAATATGGAAAAGACTGTCAAGGAACTACATGGGATGTTGGTGACAGCAGAGAAAAATCTCAAGGGCAAGACTCCTGAGGTTCTGATGGTCAATAAGGATGTCAACTTCAAAAGAGCTGGCAAACCGACTGGCAGATCACTAGGACACCCTAATAAGGGCAAGGCTCCAGCAATGGCGGGTAAGGGTAAGACGCCAATGCACCTGGCTGGGAATATAAGGGCACCGTGGGGTCCGAAGATCCAAGTGGTTCCTAGAACCGAAGGGAGTACTTCGACCTCAGGGGTAGTCAGTTACTACTGCCAGCAGCCAGGTCATTAGAAGAAGAATTGCAGGCAGCACAAGAAATATGTGAAGAGCTTGCAGAAGGGAGGACACCCTTCAGGACCTGGATAAGATATTTACGTTGTTGAGTATAATCTCAATGTTACTTTCTCAAATACATAGGTAGTTGATACCGGAGCAGAAACTCACATTTGTGTTAATCTGCAGGATCTGGAAAGTAAGAAGCTCCTTGTGAAAGGTGAGCGGGATCTGAGAGTCGGAGACAATAGTTTGGTGTCAACGATGGCTGTCAGTTTTGTTAGTCTTAGGATGCCCACAAGCCTTATTTTAGTTTTGGACGATGTCTTATGTGTACCTACTTTTAGTAGGAATATAATTTCAGTGTCCAGTTTGGACAAACTTGGTTTTGTATTCACTATAGACAATGGTTTATTTACTTTATCAAGAAATAATATTGTTTATGGCACTGCATCTATGGTTGGTGGATTATACATTTTAAATGTTGATAACTCTAACTACAATTCAAACTATAACGTAAATAAGAGGTTGAAGTCGGATGACTTAAACCAGACAGTGATGTGGCACTGTCGTCTGGGCCATATTGTCGAGAAACGCGTCTCGACACTTCACAAGTGTTGGCTATTAAGTCTGTTTGAATTCACACCAATCGAGAGATGCGAATCTTGCATCATGGGAAAGATGACAAAGGCGCCTTTTGGCAGCTTAGGTGAAAGGGCGAGTGATCTTCTGGGCCTAATACATTCAGCCGTGTGTGGGGCCATGAGCACACAAGCCAGGAGAGGTTTCAGATACTTCATAACCTTTACCGATGATTTCATTAGGTGTGGGTATGTCTATTTAATGAGACATAAGTCGGAGTCCTTAGATAAATTCAAAGAATTCCAGAATGAAGTACAGAACCAGCTTGGTAAAAGTATAATGGCACTTTGTTCCAATCGAGGTGGCGAGTACTTAGATCAAGAATTTCTCAGTCACCTAAGGGATAACGATATACTCACGGAACTAACTCCGCCAGGAACGCCTCAGCTGAATGGTATTTCCGAACGGAGGAACAGAACCCTGCTTGACATGGTTCGGTCCATGATGAGTCACGCCGACCTTCGAGTATCTTTCTGGGGCCATGCCCTAGAAACGGCTGCATTCATTTTTAATCGGGCACCTACAAAGGCAGTGGAGACCACTGCATTTGAGGTTTGCCAAGGGAAAGCTCCCAAGCTGTCTTTTCTCAAGATCTGGGGGTGCGATGTCTATGTCAAGCGGTTGTTTGGTGATAAACTCGAACCCAAGGGCCGTAAGTGTGTCTTTGTAGGGTACCTAAAAGGAACCATGGAGTACTACTTCTATAAACTTGAAGAGAACAAGGTCTTTGTTGCTCGAGGTGGGGTTTTCTTGGAAAGAGAATTCTTATCCAAGAATCCTAGTGGGAGTCCTGTGATTCTTGAAGAAATTTGAGAAGACATAGAACAACCTACAGAGGATGTAGAGGTACCTGATGAGGTAAAGGATCCAAGTCCTATTCCAACAGAAACTCCTGTAGGACCAAGGAGGTCTGAAAGATCTCGTCAAAACCCAGTCAGATATGGCTTCTTAGCCACAGAGGGTAATGACTTGATTGTTGTGGATCAGGATGATCCCATAACAGTTCAGCAAGCCTTGTCCAGTCCCAACTCCAAAGAATGGCAGAACGCCATGGATGAAGAAATGAAGTCCATGAAAGACAATAAGGTATGGAACTTAGTAGACAGTACACTTGGGATAAAACCCATAGGGTGCAAGTGGATATTTAAGTTAAAGACAGATATGGACGGAAAGCCAGAGACTTACAAAGCAATACTGGTTGCAAAAGGTTATCGTCAAGTCCAAGGCATGGACTATGATGAGACCTTTTCGCCAGTAGCCATGATTAAGTCAATTCGGATGATGTTAGCCATTGCAGCATATTTCGATTACGAGATATGGCAAATGGACGTCAAAACCGCATTCCTTAACGGGAATTTGCAGGAGGATGTCTATATGACCCAGCCAAAACGGTTTTGTCGATCTAGATCATCCGGAAAAGGTGTGTAAGTTGCAACGATCCATTTATGGGTTGAAGCAAGCTTCCAGGAGTTGGAACATACGGTTCGATGAAGCCGTAAAAGAGTTCGGGTTTATCAGGAATCTAGATGAACCCTGTATCTACAAGAAGAGCAGTGGGAGTAACATAGTGTTCCTGGTGCTATATGTCGACGAATACTGGTCATGAGAAACAACGTCCCAACCTTGCTTGATACCAAGGCTTGGTTAGGGAAGTGTTTCTCCACAAGGACTTAGGAGAGGTCGCTTACATTCTGGGGATCATGATCTATAGAGATCGATCCAAGAGAATTTTAGGCCTAAGTCAGAGCACCTACATAGATAAAGTGTTGAAAAGATTCTCAATGCTTAACTCTAAGAAAGGGAACCTCCTGGTAAGACATGACATCAAGCTCAGCAAGAATCAGTGTCCTAAAACACTTGATGAGCTTAAGATGGAGGGAATCCCGTATGCTTCGGCAGTGGGATCCATCATATATGCCATGATCTGTACGAGGCCTGACGTATCGTTTGCCCTCAATTGTGCCAGCAGATTTTAGTCTAACCCAGGCAAAGATCATTAGACTACCGTCAAGTGTATCCTCAAATATCTAATGAGAACAAAAGACGCCTTCTTAGTGTATGGTGGGATAGAAGGAGAACTAAGCGTCACTGGATATGTTGATGCTAGTTTTCAGACAGACCCATATGACTTTAAGTCTCAAGGTGGGTATGTGTTCATGCTTAACGGGGGAGATTTCAGTTGGAAAAGCTTTAAGGAAGCGACAATAGCCGACAACACCACGGAGGCAGAATACATAGTTGCGTCAGAGGCAGCTAAGGAGGCTGTGTGGGTCAGGAGCTTCTTGAAAGGATAAGATGTACTGCCGCGAACGTCTGATCCCGTGAGCTTAGGGTGTGACAACACGAGGGCCGTAGCATTCGCTAAAGAACCCAGATTTCACAACAACACCCAAGCACGTTGAAAGAAAGTATCACATCATCAGAGAGATGGTTGATAAAGGCAAAGTAGAGATAAGCTACATTTCAACGCATGATAATCTAGTTGACCCCTTAACTAAGGTACTATCGCAGCCTAAGCATGAGGAGCATGTCAGGGGAATGGGTTTAGATTGGAATACCAATTGAGTCTAGGGCAAGTGGAAGACTGTTGGGTTTTTGTGCCCTAGCACAATGTATTTTCAATCGAATCATGTAATAAGATTATTAGTTGAAATAAAATCGGCATTCATATTACTAAGTGGTGTAGTAATATCTTAAGTATGATTTGATTTGTATCATTGATTTGTCAACTTATAATAGTAGATCTACATATCAGATAAAATCGTACTTAAGCAGTCCCCGATCAGAATAGCTTCATAAGAAGCGATCGGTATGAGGCTAACTATAAATGATCACGCTCTTCTGATCATAGCCAGAAGGGGGCCGGAGTTAGGTCATAGTATCACCAGACAGGGGTGATATAGGACGACCCGATCATGAGTATGTTACACAGACACAGTCATCAACATACTCATATGTCGGCATATGAAATCACATCCTCAGAAGGAAGGATCATTGAGGTCACTATGTAATGAGTGACGAGTTTGACTTAGTCTAACGTCTCCTGTAAAAGGGTTACAATAACGACTGTGATTGGCTCGATCACGAGCTACATGAGTTGACTCAATAGATCGCTGAAGCATTTATCCCTCATAATGACGTATGAGCAGATATCAGTTTAGGTCACTTGATGAGTACAACTGAAATACAATAGCATGGCCATGTAGTCAATACGGAGTATCAGTTATAATTCAATTAAACTCAGAATCAAGAAACATGACAATTGAACGAGGATGACTTGTCTATGCCTCGTGGTTGTCAAAGATATAAAGAGGATAAAAGAATAGATTCATGTACGACAAGGTGAAGTCGAAATCTCGATAATCACAACGTT
This sequence comes from Geranium rotundifolium, assembly GCA_963920655.1. NCBI lineage: Eukaryota > Viridiplantae > Streptophyta > Magnoliopsida > Geraniales > Geraniaceae > Geranium > Geranium rotundifolium. The sequence goes on along the minus strand of OY987317.1, from coordinate 14,464,503 downwards.
GGGTAATAATAACGTCTTGCTCGAGGCCACTCATGATGGAAAGGGTAAAATGGTAATTTTAACAGTCCGCCGACGTGTCGTGTACTAGAGTTTCACACACTAAAGGTTGAGTAAAACGGATGGAGTCATATAGAGGAATCATGAGAGAGACAAAATCCAATTTTGGATTAAACTGGATTAGACCGATTTCAGTTTAGGACTAAACCGAAAATCAAGAACGGTTTAGCTGGACCAATTAATTATAATCTAATTAAATAGATTTAATTAATTTAGCTAAACAAGGCCTAGCCAGATTGGGCTAAGCCAGAATGGGCTTCTCTACATTAATTAATTAAAAAATTTGGGCTTTAAGCCCATTAAGGCTTTTAATTAATTATTGCCTAAAATGAGCTATAAAAAGAAAATTTTCAGATCTGAAAATTAAGAAAAATTATTTCCAAAACCCTAGCTACTCTCTCTCTCTCTCTCTCTCTCTCTCTAGCCGACCGGCCACCCCCTCCCTCTCCGTCCGATTTGCTCGCTTCGATCTTCTAGTAAGGATCGTTGTGAGTATCCCCGGATTACTCTTTGTGTGTGGACGATCTTTAGAGGTTACTAAATCCTATCTATTAACAAAGAAATTTTGAATCAAGGTAATATTCAAGTTTTATTCTAGCCTAGATCTCATGATCAATTCATGATCATGTAAGATCCTTATTTAATATGGAACTTTGATGTTAATTTCTTGTATGGGCATGATATTAATTGATTGGAACTCTCAAATAATTCCATCAGTAGTATCAGAGCCTTGGTTATGCATGATTTTGTATTCTAGCATGATAGGCTAGATTTAATTTTTGCAATTTATTTCGGGGTTTTGAAATTAAAATTGCAAATTCTATGGTTTTTGGTTAATGAATTAATTGCTGGAATTTATTTAATTGTTGTTGAAAAATTAAAATTGATCGAGTTAGATCAGGATCGAGACACGCGGGAGGCCGAGGTTAGACGAGAGGCTAACCCCGGCCGTGCCACGGGCCGATCGGCCGGAACTAGGAAGCCGACCAGATCTGCCTGTGGCAGATCTGGCCGAGCCTCTCGGCTCCGGCCAGGGGAATGCCACGGCCTGACCGGCCAGGCGACCCGCCACGGCCAGCCGTCACAGGCTGGTCGGTCACGGCGCGGCCAGCCCGTGCGGCTAGGGTTTGGCCGAACCCAAAATTGGTCCTCGGGTTAATTTTGGTTCGGTCAAACCGGAAGGAATTCGGGTCAGAACCGATCTAGAAAAATCCAGAATTTTCAGCAATAATTAATTAAAATTTCAGACCGGTTCAGTTTCGATAAACCAGAGCGTGAACCGATTTAATTCATAAATTAACTGGTTCAAGATAACGGTTTCGATAAACCGTATTTTATGATTTAAATCAAGATAAAATTGGAATTAATATGTTTGCTTGATAACATGCTTATTTGAAAACATGATTGTTTGATAACACGGTGTTTGCAACATGATTGCTAAGTTAGCCCGAATGAGTAATTGGGCCGGAAACCATGAGGTTGGAATACATATCTCTAAGGCCTCATGGCCGAAACTCTAATGGGTTCGGCCCATGAAGCCCAACCTTGGCCGACGGCTAAGGTTTGGAGGGTGCCGAACCTAGCCCATTTTATGGGCTGGTTCATGCTCCCAAAACCCTGAAAGGGATCACCTTGGGTTCCAATCAATAATTTCATGCAGCAGAGCTTTATGTAACCATGGTGATCGAAATTAAGAATTGATCTTAATGAAAAATTCAGCATATTTATGAACTTTATAATCTGAATGATTTTCTCATTCAGCATATCTCTTAAATTACCTTTCTCTATCGAGTCCACACAAGCACAACAATCAGCGAATGATTTTCTCTCACACTCTTGCTAATGATGTTTTGAGAAGTATGAACAAAGAAAAACAATGGTGGAATGTTACAGGGAGGGTCGGCCAAATGAAGAAGGAAAAAGAGGAAGAGGATGCCAAAATTATGGGAAAATAAAGGAAAGAGATAATGTGTAATTATGTGAAATAATTATCAAAAATCTGATATTAAATTCAAATAAAATAATTACACATATCACCCCTTTAAGTTAATAATTGCACTCTTGCCCTTTCATGAATTGAAACCCCACAATTGGGTTGTTCGATATCATCAACCTGATGGTATCTATGATATAACTCTGGCACGCACTTTGCCATGATAAGTAGAGCATTATCACAAGGAGTTAGTCCCATACTGATCGCTTCAGAAGAAGCTTAACTGATCAGGGACTTTATCGAATGCAATTCTTTCTGATCTATAGCTCTACTATAAGTGGTTACACACATTATGACATAGATCAAATTACATTCGATATATTACTACAACATATTAGTAATATATGCTGATTTATTTATTCGGAAAGATGATAAAACATTACATTTGTAGATCACTTTTATATTGGACTGGGGCATAACTCTAACAATCTCCCACTTGCCCCTGGTTCCAATTTAAGTTCTAATCTACTCCCATAGACTCTGCATGTTCCTCATGCCTAGGCTGCGGCTGAGCCTCTATCAAGGGATCGGCCATATTATCATCAGTCGAATAGTGTTTAATCTCCACATAACCTCTATATGTGATAACTCTCACGAGGTGATGTCTGCTGAGTATATGTTTGAATCTGTTGTGGAATTTAGGCTTTTGAGCAATAGCTACGGCACTTGTGTTGTCCCACAACAAGCTTATCGGATCAGACGCTCGCGGCGTTGCATCTAATCTGATCAGAAAGCTTATAATCCATACGGCCTCTTTAGCTACTTTTGTTGTAGCTATATACTCAGCCTCCGTTGTAGAGTTGGCAATTTTGGCTTGCTTAAAACTTATCCTGCTGAAAGCGCCACCACTCAACACAAAATATATCCTGACTGAATTTTGAAGTCATCTGGATATGTCTGAAAACTAGAATCGACTTATCCTTTGACTGCTAGTTCTCTATCTACATCCCCATACACTAGGAATGCATCCTTGGTCCTCCTCAAATATATGAGGATGACCTTTGACAGCAATCCAGTGTAATTGGCCGGAGTTAAATTGGAATCTTCTGGTACAGCTAAGTGCAAACGAGACTTCCAGTCTCGTGCACATCCTGGCATACATGATGGACCCGACAACCGAAGCATAAGGGATCTTAGTCATCTTGCTCAACTTATCATGAGTACTAGGACTTTGTAGCTTACTGAGCTTAATGCCATGACGCATGGGTATGTATTCTTTCTTAGATTCAAGCACTGAGAGTCTTCTCAACACTTTACCTATGTACATGTTCTGATTTAGCAACATATTCTGACTTAGGCCCAAAATCCTTTTGGAATGATCTGTAGAGATCTTGATGCCTACATTAAATGTAGCATTACCTAAATCCTTCACCGATAAGTACTTCCCTAACCAAGCTTTGGTGGCAAGGTCGGGATGTCATTCCCGATGAATAAATACCAAGAATACAATATTACTCCCACTCGCTTTCTTATGTACGCAAGGCTCACTTTTGTTTTTGATGAAGTCGAGTTCCCTTACAGTTTTATCAAAATGAAGGTTCCAACTCCCTGAAGCTTGCTTAAATCCATAAATGGATCTTTGTGGTTTACATATCTTTCCGAGATTCTTTGGATCTACAAAACCCACAGGTCGTGTGATATACACGCCCTCTAGTAAGTTCCTGCTAAGGAAGGAGTTTTGACATCCATCTGCCATAGTTATGGCTAATAATAATCCGGATTAAACTGACCATTGCTACTGGTGAAAAGATGTCATCATAATCTATGTATTGAATCTGAAGATAACCTTTTACAACAATCCTAGCCATAATGGTCTGAGGACTTCCATCCATGTCGGTCTTGATCCTATAGACCCACTCAGAACCGATGGGTTTTATCCCAGGGGTTTGATCCACCAAGGACCCGACTTGGTTTTCGTACATGGATTTCATTTCCTCACTCATGGCGTTCTGCCATTTTTTTGGAGTCTGGACTGGTCAAAGCTTGTCTGAAGGTTTCTGGATCATCCTGATCCACCAATATCAAGTCATTTCAATCAGTGGCTTTGAAGCCATATCTGTCTGGAACATGACGAGATCTTTCAGACCTCCTTAGACCATCGGGAATTTCTGTAGGGATTGATTCTTCATCTGCGACCATCTGAGGCTCCAGTACTTCTACATCTTGCATAGCAGGCTCCTGAATTGCTTCAGGCTCTTCCGTATCCTCTCGAATTTCTTCGAGATGCACGGGACTCCCACTAGCTATTTTGGAAATAAAACATTTCTCCAAAAATACCCCTCTTCGAGCAACAAAGACTTTGTACTTGCTGGGTATGTAGAAGTTGTATCTCTTAGTTTCTTAAGGATACCTTACGAAGACACATTTGCATGATTTGGATGCCTGCATCTCTGCTATCCAAATCTTTTAGGAAAAACATACTAGGATGTTTTCCACACCATATATGACTACGACCCATTTCTTATTTGGCTACTACGCGAAGGCGCACGCATCCAACTAGAACTGACCATGTCATCCCGCTCCCATCCCAATGAATACTACGTGGAGGCGCACGCATCCACAGTAACGGGAGACGTAATGAGTGTCATGTGGTGTACCTTCTGTGACTCTGGTCCAGCTCTTATTTGGCTACTACGCGGAGGCGCACGCATCCAATGAATACTACGCGGAGGCGCACGCATCCACAGTAATGGGAGACAGAAAGACTGTCACAAGGTGTACTATCGTTGTCTTCATCGGAGCCCGATTCTAAATGAATGCGGCCATCTCCAAAGTCAAGTATAAGTTGAGCTCTCTTCTGGCCTAAGTACTCATAGGTCCACATACGTCGGAATGTATTAGACTTAACAAGTCACTGGCCTTTCACATAAACCTGTGAAAAGTGCCTTTTTCATTTTGCCCATTAGGCGAAACATGCGTCTTTCAGTTTGAGTGAATTCAAACGGACTTAAAAGTCCACACTTGTGAAATGTAGAAATGCGTTTCTCGCTCATTACGCAAGACTTGCATCTTTCAGTTTGAGTGAATTCAAACGGACTTAAAGTCCACACTTGTATTTGTTCACAATCCCTTATTCCTGTGTCCTGCCTCATTCCAGTGATGGTAGATCTCCTCCATTTTGTCCTTAATCTTCACAGTAGCTTTGGGAGCTGCTTGAACTTTTGGACGCTTGGGGTGTTTGAACTGCCCTGCAAGGTGTTCAGGAGCCTTACCCTTACCCTGATAAGCTTTCTTGAAGCTGACCTTCTTGTTGACCATAAGGACCTCCTTGGTCTTGCCCTTGAGGTTCTTTTCAGTGGTCACAAGTATCCCATGAAGCTCTGTTAAGGACTTTTCCATGTCATGCATATTGTAATTTACTATGAAATCAATATATATATCTGGAAGTGACTGCAACATAAAATCTGTAGCCGTTTCCACCTAATCATCAAAACCGAGTCTGGTTAGATGCTCCTGAAGACATTAAATCTTCGTGACATGGGGACTAACAGGGCTCCAGCCTTTAGTTTGCAGGAGTTAAGTTCTATGAAAGTATCATATCTTTCGACACGAGCTTTCTCCTTGAACATTTCCTTGACCTCTTCCTTACAGGTATGAGGGTCATCTGAAACGTTCCTGAACTGCTTCTATAACTCTGGCATCCTACTGCCCACCATAATGCATGGCACGTCGATTTGGTTACTAAGGAACTTTGATAAGTATCCTTAGTGCCCTAGCGGCGTTCAGCGGTGGCTCAGCAGGAGGTTCCTTGGTAAGGATATACTACTTGCGTTCATGCTTGAGTACAAGCCTCAAGTTTCTATTCCAATCTGAGTAATTCACACTCTTGAGTCTATCCTCAATCTGGACTCTCAATGCGCTATTACTCCTTTGTGTTGTGTTTGCCTTTTAGTTCTACATGGTGAAATTAATTAAAAATTCAAGTTGGAGATTAAGTTATAAAACACTTGTCTGATTCTAACATTAGAATCTGAACCAGGATCCTATCATACCCTTAATTAAAGTGAACGGAGGCTCACTGCTCCAATTGAGAGCATTAAGGTAGGAATACATCCATCCACAAGACTATGTAGTTCCTGGCTAGGGTCTGTACTAAAAGTACACGGCATACCCTATACTGATACCCTAGGTCAGCCCTAGCTGACAATCGTAGACAAGTCTACCAAGTTTGAACTATGGATATAACTAATGTGACTACTACGCGGAGGCGCACGCACCCACACAGAACTACCCATCTCATCCAAACTTTTTCTCTATGAATGTTACGCAGAGGCGTACCGAAATCCATAGGGTCAAAGCCCTTTTGAGTGCCCAAACTTGGATGGTATCACGCTTGACTTGTAATTATTTGCGTTTAAGTGAATTATAAAAGTCTGATTATATATCGATACAATCTTAATCTGGAATCATCAATTGCAAATCCATGCAAAGATGATCCCTTAGCCGTTTACATGCGAGTCTGATTAAATTCCGATTTTAATCTTTGCATGTGGGTTATAGCAAATCATACATAAACTTGTATATTTAAACTAGGGATAATTCCAGGTGGTTACACCTAGATTTTGCTGTTTTTCACCTGGGTACACCTAGAATTTTTTTTTTCAGCTGACTACGCCTTGAATGTTCAAAATTTTCACTTTGCATTTTCCGTCCAATTCTGTTAGTTTTTAACGTTTTTTTCATGTGAAATGACTAAAATGCCCTTAGGGTAAAATGAGTTATTAAAATGGGACTGAAATGACTAAAATGCCCTTAACTATTCATTTAATTTTCAAATTAATGCCACTCATCTCTCTTAAATCAAAGTCACCTTATTGAGGAAAAAGGCTTCAGCGATTGGCGCAGCATCAGAGCCAATGTGAACGGAAACCCAAAAGCCACGAAGCTCTGGAACTAAACCTTCGGGATCGGAGACGAGCGTGTTATGTACGAGATCCAAGCTCCGAGGCCCAGCTGAATCACACCCAGAAGAGCCACCGCTCTGCTGAGGCCGTACATGCTCTTCATCATCCTCTCCAGAACCTCCCTGGTCTCGCTTGCCAGCGCCGAGAGGTCTCGCTCCACGGTCGGCCCTTCAATCTCTTTGGGCTTCATCTGACTCGGATTTGGGGGTTTCTGATTCTCCGTTTGCGGATCGGAGGTCGAGTAGAATCTGGGTTTTTCCCAAATCGAGCCATGACGGTTGAATCTGGAACCAGCAATCGAGCACGACCTGATCGGATCGAGATCGATTTTGAAAGCAGTGGGTTTTGGGTCTGGAAGTAGTCGAGAAATGGGACGAGAAAAGAAGTTAGGGTTTGGGGGTTTTGAGAAGGTGGAATCGAGGAAGGGGATGAAAGGGCGGGTGCTAGGGTTGTGGAGCTTGGAGGCCACTCTTCGACATATGGTTGAGGCCATTTTGGTTTGTGCAGTCACAAGGAGGTTGGCGAAGACGAGTGAAGAGAGATGAGTGGCATTAATTTGAAAATTAAATGAATAGTTAAGGGCATTTTAGTCATTTTAGTCCCATTTTAATAACTCATTTTACCCTGAGGCCATTTTAGTTATTTCACATGAAAAAAACGTTAAAAACTAACAGAATTGGACGGAAAGTGCAAAGTGAAATATTTGCACATTCTAGGCATAGTCAGCTAGAAAAAAAATTCTAGGTGTACCTAGGTGAAAAACAGCAAAATCTAGTTGTAGCCACCTGGAATTAACCCTTTAAATTATCATACACTCATACATTCAAACATATAAATGTAACGATAAAATATGCATAGCTAAGCCCATCTTAAGTTCCTAAGAATCTAGCAAAATTGATCCTACAGACATGGGCTTCAAGATCCAAACTTGCTCCATTCTCGTGAACTCCCACTGGCTTCGAGCCTCCTGCAATCCGAGTCTCCCTCTTGACTTGATTCTTGTGTCGGTCTTCGTGATTACAAATTAAAATAAATAAAATGAAATACGAATCACGACACACAAGCCGTATTTACTACAACCCAAAATTAAGCAACACGCATGTTAAATATTTTAGGGTTTCCAAATATCCTCGCGAACCAACCGGTTCACTTCGAATCTGGTCGAGCCAAACCGGCTCAACCGAGGTCGCCCGCGGAGGCAACCTCGGTGGCCCCTGAGGGCTGCCGAGGTCGCCCGCGGGGCTGACCGTGGTCGGCCACGGGAACGACCATGGTAGCCCGCGAGGGCAGCCATGGTCGCCCCTAGGGCAGACCCTGGTCGCCCACGAGGCAACCATGGTGGCCCTCACGAGCTGCCATGGTCGCATGCATGGGCAGACCGTGGTCGCCCGGGGCAGCGACCATGGTCGCTCGTAGGCGACCCTCATCGGCCCTTTGTGCTGACCATGGTCTGCTCTAGGGCATTCCATGGTCCACAAAGGGTCTCGACCTTGTCGGCCATGGTTCGGCCATGGTTAACCCGAAACACCAAAAAAAAAATAGTTTCCAATTTTCCAAAATCAATCAAATATGAAAAAAAAAATTTGATTCACATGCATGCTAAGGTGATGAACACATATAAACTCAAAAAAAAATCAGATTTAAACATGTAGAAGAATACACGACAACCATGGCTCTGATACCACTGAAAGAGATCACCACGGTTTCCATTCAATAAATATCATGCAGCGGACGTTATGTAACCGTGGTGATCGATACAATACTTGATCTTAATGTAAATTCAACATGTTATATATACCTTTTGAATCTGAAAATTACCTCTTCTAATTGATGAAAACACAAGCTTAGTGTTTCTCTATTAGGTCCACACAAGCACCACAACCGAAGAAGGTTTTTCACTCAAACTTTTGCTATGAATTTGAGAGAAGCTTGACAAAAATGGAGGGAGAAGAGAGAGAGAGAAGTCGGCCTAGAAGGGGGGAGGAAGATGGGAGTGGTTGCTGAAAATTAGAGGAAGTTATGAAAAAAATTGGAATTTGAATTTGAAAAATAAAATTGAATTTTTCAAATCAAAATTGCATATTTTTCCTCCATAAACTCTCTATTTTCATCTGTTCCCATTCATCACTTAAATCCCTAAATGGGCTTTAAGCCCGTTTAACCAAAACCAAAATCAAACCCATTAAATTGAGTTCTAATTTCGGTTTACACAAAACGGTTCATTTTCCTCGAATTGATTTCTTCAACCGTCTGGTTAAAACCTTAGGTCAGAAATCTACCGAATCGTTCTCAACTTTCATCCATAATTAATTGTCATGTATCGTGCTTAATGCGTGTGACCCTCTAGGCTCACGAGCAATTGTCAGACTGGTAAAATTACTATTTTACCCTTTCCATCATAAGTGGCCTCTAGCAAGACATTATGATTATCCAATGTTCGTGATTATCGATTATTCGACTTAACCTGTTATCGTACATGTCACTGTCCTTTTATCAAACCGATATCTAGATTGATCAATAGGCATAGAATGGTCATCCTAATTTATCAATCATTGTTTCTTGATATCTGAGATGACTAAAAACTGATGCTAAGGTATCACCTGCACGGCCGTGCTCTTTCTTCAGTCATACTCATCAAGTGGCCTAAACGGATATCTTTCTCATACCGAAGTATGAGTGATAAATCCCTCAGACGCCTTTCGAGTTCACTAGTGCAATCAATATCAAAGCCAATCGAAGCCGTTATAGTTACCCTTTACAGATAACGATAGATTAGGTCAAACTTAGGTATTCGTTACATAGTGTACACAAAGACTCCTTGGTCTTAGGATATAATGACAAGCTACGATATATGAGTATCTCATGACTGGATCTATGCAGCATACTCACAATCGGGTTGTCCGATATCATCGACCTGATGGTATCTATGATATAACTCCGGCACGCACATTGCCATGATCAGTAGAGCATTATCACAAGGAGTTAGTCTGATACTGATCGCTTCAAAAGAAGTTTAGCTGATCAGGGACTTTATCGAATGCAATTCTTTCTAATCTATAGTTCTACTATAAGTGGTTACACACATTATGACATAGATCAAATTATATTCGATATATTACTACAGCAAATTAGTAATATATGCTGATTTATTTGTTCGGAAAGATGATAAACCATTACATCTGAAGATCACTTTTATATTGGACTGGGGCATAACTCTAACAACATTCGATATATTTCTACAACAAATTAGTAATATATGTCGATTTATTAATTCGGAAAGATGATAAAAATTACATCTGTAGATCACTTTTATATTAGACTGGACATAACTCTAACAACCCTAGCCAAACTCTATAAATAGAGGCCCCATGAGCTGAAAAATCATAACTTGATTTTTCCATACCATTACTCTGCCGGATTCTCTAACTGAACTTGTTTTCTTTTTAGTAGGGGAACTCGGGTTTAGATCTGGTAGTCTTGTGCACTCGTGTGTGCTGGATAGAGGGAAAGATTGATTCGGGATTTCCAGACGGCTGATCCGATCCGAACCTTAAGTTATATTTTGTTTTCTAATCAAACTTGTTGTTTTTCCAGATCTGGCGATGAAACTTGCGAGACACATATCTCCCAAGTCTGATGTCCGATTGACCCGATCCAAGTTTCAAAGAAAAGGAAATTCATAGCTCTTCATTTTTTTTGTGAAATAGCCTTTTCCATTAGAGGTCAGGTTTGGGTGCTATCTAGCCGACAACCTGACTGATCTGCTAAATAGAAAAGGTACATGCTTTCGTAACTTGTAGATCTATCTCGTAGATAAGATCCTGACGGGTTTGGGGTTATTTTTATTGTTTTATTTCCGCTGCGCATCTCTAATTTGGATCCCCCGAATCCCAACAGATCTAAGCAGCTTACAAATCTTTCCGGAATTCTCTAGATCAACAAAACCCTCAGGTTGTGTCATATACACATCCTCTTTCAAGTTCTCGTTAAGGAAGGCGATTTTCACATCCATCTGCCATATCTCATAGTCTTAGTATGCTGCTATGGCTAGAACAATCTGGATAGATTTGACCATAGCTATTGGTGAGAAGGTTTCGTCATAACCGTGATAACATTTTTGTGCCCTAGTCCAATTGCTAGTAGTCTGTAAATGTTATGTATATTTATCATCGTTTGTAATAAATAAAACGGCTTTGTATTACTTATGTGTTGAAGTAATATGTTAAGCATGATCTGATTTATGACTACTAAAGTAGTAGAACCATAAATCTGTACGGATCACACTTAACGAGTCCCTGGTCAATATACACTTCAATAGAAGCCACCAGTATGAGGATGGTTCTCAATGACGTAGTTCTACTTGTCATAGGGATGAGGGATCCCGGAATCATATCATAGATATCATGAGGTGATTGATATCGGATGACCCACTTTGAATAGTGTTTCGTAGATTAAGCCATGAACATATTCAAATGTGATAGCTTGTCACGATATCCTTAGACCAAGGAGTCTTTGTGATCGCTATGCAATGTACGTGTGCGGCTTTAACTTGTGCCTAACGCTTTCCGAAACAGGATTGCAATAACGGGCATGATTGGGTGGTGGAACGGATTGCGTGAATGACACGAAAGACGGCTAAGGGATTTATCCCTCGTACTACGGTATGGGAAAGATATCCGTTAAAGGCCTCTTGATCGAGAGTGATTGAGAGAAAGAGCATGGCCATGCCAGTGATACGGGTTATCAGTTCTCAGCCATTTCACATATCAAGTAACAATGATTGATTAAACAAGGACGACGACTCTATGCCTTGTGATCAATCGGGATATCTAGAGATAATAGGATAGTCACTTGTACGCACAAAGGTTAAATCGAATCATCGATCATCATGCACCTTGGGTAATCATAATGTCTTACTAGAGACCACTTATGATGGATCGGACAGGAAAGATCTTTTGCGCCGATCAGCCAACGGTGGCATGAGCCTGGAGGGCCACACACATACAAGACGGATAACTTGAGACAAGGAAACCTTAACGTTTCTTGAGGAGCATGACTAAAGCGTTGTGAACCATCATCTCACGGGTTGTGATGGATGAGTTGGATTTTGAAACGTGTTTGCACGGGTTGCAAATGATGACTTCAAAAGAAGATTGTATATGATACAATTAGAAACGTCATAATACGGGTTGTTGATGACGGGTTCGTAATTGTACCAAGATACTTTCAAATTATTAAACACGACCAAATCACAACATAATTTGAGTCAAGTGAGATGCCACCCAAATTCACACCCATGTAGAAACATTTTATCGGTGTCGTGCGCCTTAGCGGAGCATCGATGGAATGGGTTCTATATGGAAATTGTCTACTTTGTGGGATGTCGTGCGCATTAGCGAAACATCTGCACAAAATTAACGCATTAGTGAAGGTTGGTTGACTCGACCATGATTCTTGGCCTGAGGTCGAGCTGGGGCATCGGAAGGGTAAGCCGTATGTTTTTTGCACATACCCTGACCAAGAGTTGCACGAGTTATAATTGGATGGACGTCCTACCCAAATGATTCAATTGGAGCGGTGCGCCTTAGCGTACTTCAATTGACAAAGAAGGGATCTTGGTTTAAAGATTCTAAACCTGAGAATCGGATGGTTGGTGTTTAATTCGGATCTTCGTAAATTTATTCAACTTTTCTTTTTAAATTTACTTTCTTCGTGTACAAATGGCTAGTAATTCAACAAAATCGTCTAATTTGTTGTTGGGGACTATACTTGAAAAGTGTAAACTCAATGGAAAAAATTATCTGGATTGGGACAGAAATTTACGACTTGTGTTAAAGTTGGAACGCAGGGAGTACGTCCTGGACAAGGCTATCCCGGTAGAGCCAGCTGCCAACGGAACAAGGGTTGTTAAGTATGCGTACCAGAAACACCTTAGCGACTCTATCGACATTGCGTGTGTCACCCTGGGCTGTATGGAGGCGGACCTCCAGAAGCAGTTTATGGAGCTATCCCATGATCCGTTTGCAATGTTTGCACAGATGAAGGATATGTTCAAAGAGAAAGTACGTATTGAAAAATATACTATTCTCAAGGAATTATTTGAGGGTTCTAATCAATTAATTTCATTCCCATACAAGAAATTAACCTCAAAGTTCCATGTTTTAATACGGATCTTACATCATTATGAATTGATCATGAGATCTAGACTAGAATAAATTCAACAAATTACCTTGAATCAAAATCTCCTTGTTACTAAATAGGATTTAGTAACCTCTAAAGATCGTCCACACAAGAAGAGCAATCCGGGGATAATCACAACGATCCTTACTAGAAGATCAAAGCAAGCAAAACGGACGGAGCGGGGAAGGGAGGAGCTGGCCCAAATTCGGCAAGGAGAGAGAGAGGGTGACGGCTAGGGATTTTAGAAATCAATCACTTAATTTTCAGATCTGAAAATTGATAGCATTTGTGCCCTAGTCCAATTGGTATTAGCCTGTAAACATCTATGTACAAATATCATCGTTTGTAATGTATAAACATAAACGGCTTTATATTACTTATGTGTTGAAGTAATATGTTAAGCATGATCTGATTTATGACCACTAAAGTAGTAGAACCATAAATCTGTACGGATCACACTTAACGAGTCCCTGGTCAACCTATGCTTCCTTAAAAGCGACCAGTATGAGGATGGTTCTTAATGACGTAGTTCTACTTGTCATAGGGATGTGGGATCCTGGAACCATATCATAGATATCATGAGGTGATTGATATCGGACGACCCGCTTTGAATAGTGTTTTCATAGATTAAGCCATAAACATATTCAAATGCGATAGCTTGTCACGACATCCTTAGACCAAGGAGTCTTTGTGATCACTATGCAATGAACGTAAGGCTTTAACTTGCGCCAAACGCTTTCTGTAAAAGGATTGCTATAAAGGGCATGATTGGGTGGCGGAACGGGTTGCATGAGTGACACGAAAGACGGCTAAGGGATTTATCCCTCATACTACGGTATGGGAAAGATATCCGTTAGAAGGCCTCTTGATGGAGACTGACTGAGAGAAAAGCATGGCCATGCAAATGATACGGGTTATCATTTCTCAGCCATCTCGCATATCAAGTAACAATGATTGATTGAACAAGGGAGACGACTCTATGCCTGGAGATCAATCGGGATATCTAGAGATAACAGGATGGTGACTTGTACGCACAAAGGTTAAGTCGAATCATCGATCATCGTGCACCTTGGGTAATCATAATGTTTTACTAGAGACCACTTATGATGGATCGGGCAAGAGAGATCTTTTGCGCCGATCTGCCAACGGTGGCATGAGCCTAGAGGGTCACACACATACAACACGGATAACTTGAGACAAGGAAACATTGATGTTTCTTGAGGAGTAATATATGGACAAAACTGGAGGTTTTGTGCCATAGGTTCGGTTTGAGAGAATAATTAGCGAATCGAGAAAAATTGAGTTTTTCGTCGATATCGCGTCGGACTTTGTTTGATAAGTAACGACAAAAGGGTCGGGCAACTTTTGGACACGGCATGAGACAACACGGGAGGGCCCATTGGGCTCGGCCCATGAAGCCTCATGGCCGGCCCAATAAGGGCCCAACAAGACCTCTTGGCCGGCCCACATGGTGGGTCCATTTGTGGGGGCCACACAACACCATGCTTAGTTGGTGATTGTGGATTAAGAGGTGAGTGATTTAAGGGGTATGGGTTAAAGCACTTTTAAGCCCATACCAATCACTTTTAACCCATGCTTGTGAGTTGGATGATGAATTCAAATACTAGACATTAATTCATTAATCAAAATATCACAAAAAAACTCAGACTCTCTTTCTCTCTTCTAGCTTGGCCGGCCACCCCCCGCCTCCTCTTCATCTTGCTCTCTTATTCTTCATTTAATTGTTCTAGTAGGCAATTAAGTGAAGGATCAACAAGATCATCCTCTTGGTGTGGACTTGCTTTAGAGAAGAAGATCCGAACGTTCTTCTTTATCGATTCATACAAGACTTAAAGGTAAACATCTTGTGGAATAGATTTTTCTTTGGGATTTAATGGTTTAATGTTCTTGGACAAGGTTTGGAGTAGATTATCTTTTAATGCTTCCGCTATCTCGACGATCTAGAACGCTCCAAAACCCTACAGTGGTATCAGAGGGTGGTTACCCTCTTAATCTTTGTCTTGTTGAATTTATTTCGGTTTTGTGATTATTTGCATGCCAAATTGTTGATAACATGTTTTAATGCTTTTTGGGAGAATTGCATGAAATATGTTATTTTTGAAAAATATATTGAATTTGGAATTTTTCGGAAATTATTGGATTTGTCGGGTCCGAGAAGGGACTCTCGGGGAGCCGAATTGGAGGTACCGAACGGAGGTCACCAGAGGCCGGGGAGGCCGGTGGTGATCGAGCCCATTCCCACATTATTTGATAACATGTTTGTGTGATAACATGTTGGATGATGTGATGAAATGTATGATGCATTAGTAGCCCATTAGATTTTATCGCTTTCACGGTTTGCATACCGTTAGTGTTAGCGTGTAATTATTCTTTTATTCGAGCCCATAAAGTGTAATTATTTTTTATCCGGTCTACGAACCGAGTATTAATTGTAATTATTACTCAAAGACAAGAAGGATGGAAAATCAAGCACGATGACGGTCTTGGAGGAAGTCCAAGAGCAAGTGGGAGCCCGAATAAGGAAGACTCGTAGAATCCTAAGTTTAGGATGGGCTATAAAATGCATATTTAACGCTTTATGGATGCTTGCTAGAATTAATTAATTAATTGCATGCTTGCATGATTAGTTTATAAGCCATCACCTCACATGCAAAGATTAAAATCAACTTTAATTGTTTGCATGTTTAAAGCGTTGTGAACTATCATCACACGGGTTGTGATGGATGAGTTCAAATTTGAAACGTATTTGCACGGGTTGCAAATGACGGATTCAAATGAAGATAGTATGTGATACAATTAGAAACGTCACAACACGGGTTGTTGATGACGGGTTCGTAATTGTACCAAATACTTTCGAATTATTAAACACAACCAAATTACAAGTTAATTTGAGTCAAGTGAGATGCCACCCAAATTCACACCCATGTAGAAACATTTTATCGGTGTCGTGCGCCTTAGCGAAGCATCTGCACAAAGTTAACTCGTTAGTGAAAGTTGGTTGACTCAACCACGATTCTTGGCCTGAGGTCGAGCTGGGGCATCGGAAGGGTAAGCCGTGTGTTTTACACATACCCTGACTAAGAGTTACACGGGTTGTAATTGGACGGACGTCCTACCTAAATAAGTCAATTGGAGCGGTGCGCCTTAGCGCACTTCAAATGACGAATAAGGGATCTTGGTTTAAAAGATTCTAAATCTTAGAATCTGATGGTTGGTGTTTAATTCGGATCTTCGTAAATTTATTCAACTATTCTGATTAAATTTACTTTCTTCGTGTAGAAATGGCTAGTAATTCAACAAACTCGTCTAATTTGTCATTGAGGACTATACTTGAGAAGTGTAAACTAAATGGGACAAATTATCTAGACTGGGACAGAAATTTACGACTTGTGTTAAAAATGGAACGCAGGGAGTACGTCCTTGATAAGGCTATCTCTGAGGAGCCAGCTGCCAACGCAACGAGGGTCGTTAAGGATGCGTACCAGAAACACCTTAGCGACTCTATCGACGTTGCGTGCGTCATGCTGGGCTGCATGGAGGCGGACCTCCAGAAGCAGTTTATGGAGCTATCCCATGATCCGTTTGCAATGTGTGCACAGATCAAGGATATGTTCAAGGAGAAAGTACGTATTGAAAAATACACTGTTCTCCGAGAACTCATAGCCTGCAAGATGTCAGCAGGCAGCTCCGATGGTCCTCACGTCCTACAGATGAAGGGGCATTTTGACCATATGACTAGTATCGGTATGTCTATGGAAAAGGAAATGGCTGCGGATTTTATTCTGCAATCCCTTCCTCATGCATATGGTGGGTTCGTCATGAACTATCACATGCATGATATGGACAAGACCGCGTCGGAGTTGCACAGCATGCTAGTGACTGCCGAGAAGAGCATAAGGGGCAGTTCGTCCAAAAATGTCTTCATGGTCAAGAAGGGACCCAGCTTCAAAGCTGTTGGTGGCAAGGGTAAAAGCCCAAGACACCTCACAGGGAGGAACAGACGACCATTTATTCCTAGACCTCACATGCCCGTACAAGGCAAAGGGAAGTCAAAGGAGTCGGTCTGTTACTACTGTCAAAAGCCTGGTCATTGGAAGAAAGACTGTCAGCAGATGAAGGAGGACCAGAAGAAGGGCGGTGGGGCCGCTGCTTCATCAGGTATTCCATTAGAGCTATATCTTTCTACAATTAATACCTGGGTACTAGACACTGGAGCTGAGTCTCATGTCTGTGCTGATGTGCAGGTGTTACACAGTAGAAGAGATATAAGGGAAAACGAGGTGGACCTAAGAGTTGGGAACAATACCAGAGTTGCTGCAACTGCCGTGGGTTCTGTGATCCTTGTTTTGCCCAGTGGGCTTGTAATTGAACTTAATGACGTGTTTTGCGTACCTGTTTTCAATAGGAATATTATCTCAATTTCTCTTCTTGAAATAGAGGGATATTATTGATATTATGCGCAACAACATATATTATGGCAATGCTCGCACTGTTGGAGGATTATACATATTGAATATGCAAAACTCGAAATCCAACATGCTCTATAATGTAAATGCTAAGAGGTTTAAACCTAATGATTTAGACCAAACTCTTATCTGGCATTGTCGTCTAGGTCAGATAAATGAGAAACGCATCTCAGCGCTTCATAAGCGCGGACTTCTAAGTCAATTCGAATTCCAAACGATTGAAAGATGCGAAGCTTGTTTAATGGGCAAGATGACTAAAGCGCCCTTCACTGGTTTAGGTGAGAGGGCAGGTGACTTATTGGGTCTGATACATTCAGACGTATGTGGACCAATGAGTACACATGCCAGAGGTGGTTTAGGCTACTTTATCACATTTACTAACGATTTCAGTAGATATGGTTATGTCTATCTCATGAGACATAAGTCCGAAGCTTTTGATAAATTCAAAGAGTTTAGGCCTGAAGTAGAAAACCAACTCGGAAAGAGTATCAAGGCACTCCGTTCTGATCGGGGTGGAGAATACTTATCCGAGGAGTTTCTTAGTTATCTTACTGAAGGTGGAATACTATCTCAGTGGACTCCGCCAGGAACACCGCAACTTAATGGTGTGTCCGAACGGAGGAATCAAACATTGTTAGATATGGTTCGATCAATGTTAAGTCTCACTGATCTCCCGATCTCCTTCTGGGGTTATGCTCTGCAAACGGCCGCTTTCATAATAAATAGGGCTCCGTCGAAAGCAGTGGAAGGGACATCATTTGAAAAATGGTACGGGAAGGAACCCGTTTTGTCCTTCCTTAAAATATAGGGTTGCGAGGCTTATGTTAAAAGGTTGCTTGAAACCAAGCTCGAACCAAGATCAGATAAATGCACTTTCGTTGGATATCCAAAAGAAACAAAAGGATACTACTTCTACAAACCGAGCGAAAATAAAGTTTTTGTCGCTCGAGGTGGGACATTCTTGGAAAAAGAGTTCATTTCCAAGACAGTCAGTGGGAGGGCTGTTCATCTTGATGAAGTTCTAGATGAGATGGTCACTCGGGAACCACAAGAAGACCCACTAGAAGAGGTAGAGCCAGAAGTGGTCATGGAGCAAGAACCAATAGCTGCAGTTAATGAGGACGGTCCGAGGCACTCTGAAAGGATAAGTCATGCACCTGTCAGATACGGTTTCTTAGTAACTGAAGGTAAGGGTTTAGTACTAGTGGACAATGATCCAGCTACCTTTCGAGAGGCTTTGGACGGAACCGACTCTGAGAAATGGCTGGAAGCCATGAGGGAAGAAATGCAATCCATGTCAGATAATCAAGTGTGGGACTTGGTGGATCATACCCCTAACGTAAAGGTCATAGGGTGTAAATGGATCTTTAAAATAAAGATAGACATGGATGGCAAACCTCAGACCTATAAAGCGAGACTGGTAGCAAAAGGTTATAGACAAATCCACGGAATTGACTATGAAGAGACCTTTTCTCCAGTAGCTATGGTCAAATCTATCCGCATTCTTCTTGCCGTAGCAGCGTATCACAACTATGAGATATGGCAAATGGATGTCAAAACCGCCTTCCTCAACGGGAGGTTAGCTGAGGACGTTTATTTGTCCCAGCCTGAGGGTTTTGAGGATCCAAAGAATAAGGGAAAGATTTGCAAGTTGCTCAAATCAATCTATGGTTTGAAGCAAGAATCTCGGAGTTGGAACCAACGTTTTGATGAAGTAGTGAAACGGTTTGGCTTCGTCAAAAACGATGATGAACCTTGCGTGTATAAAACGGCAAATGGGAGCAATATAATCTTCTTGGTGCTTTATGTTGATGACATACTGCTCATTGGAAACGACGTCCCTACCTTGCTCTTAACAAAGACTTGGTTAGGTGAGTGTTTCGCAATGAAGGACTTAGGTGAGGCCTCTTACATCTTGGGAATCAAGATATATAGAGACCGTGCCAAGCGGGTCTTGGGCTTAAGTCAAAGCACTTATATAGACAAGGTGTTGAGACGATTCTCAATGCAAGATTCAAAGAAAGGATTGCTGCCCATGCGTCATGGCGTGAAGCTTAGCAAGAAGCAGGGTGCTGAGACACCTGCAGAGCTAGCTAGAATGAATGAGATCCCACATGCTTCGGCTATAGGGTCCATAATGTATGCCATGATATGTACGAGACCGGATGTTTCGTTTGCCCTAAGCTGTACTAGTAGACATCAATCCAAACCCGGTGAGGCACACTGGATGGCTGTCAAGGCGATTCTCAAATATTTGAGAAAGACCAAGGACGCCTTTCTTGTATACGGGGGCAGAAATGATGATCTCGTCGTCAAAGGATATGTCGACGCTAGTTTCCAGACAGACCCCGATGACTTTAAGAGTCAGTTGGGATATGTGTTTATGCCAACTCTACGACGGAAGCTGAGTACATTGCCGCATGTGAAGCGGCAAAAGAGGCTGTATGGATCAGGAGTTTCATGGCTGGGTTAGGTGTAATTAAAAACCCGTCTAACCCAGTAGACTTATATTGTGACAACACCGGGGCCATTGCGCAAGCTAAGGAACCCAGGGCACATAACAGATCCAAACATGTACTCAGAAAGTATCACATCATCCGCGACATAGTTGCTAGAGGTGACGTGAAGATCCACTACGTTACAACTGATGATAACACAGCCGACCCATTGACCAAGGCTCTTCCTCAAGATAAACATGAAAAACATGTTAGGTCAATGGGTATAGACTAGGACTTAGATTGGAGCTAAGGGCAAGTGGGAGATTGATAGCATTTGTGCCCTAGTCCAATTGGTATTAGCCTGTAAACGTCTATGTACAAATATCATCGTTTGTAATGTATAAACATAAACGGCTTAATATTACTTATGTGTTGAAGTAATATGTTAAGCATGATCTGATTTATGACCACTAAAGTAGTAGAACCATAAATCTGTACGGATCACACTTAACGAGTCCCTGGTCAACCTATGCTTCCTTAAAAGCGACCAGTATGAGGATGGTTCTTAATGACATAGTTCTACTTGTCATAGGGATGTGGGATCCTGGAACCATATCATAGATATCATGAGGTGATTGATATCGGACGACCCGCTTTGAATAGTGTTTTCATAGATTAAGCCATAAACATATTCAAATGCGATAGCTTGTCACGACATCCTTAGACCAAGGAGTCTTTGTGATCACTATGCAATGAACGTATGGCTTTAACTTGTGCCAAACGCTTTCTGTAAAAGGATTGCTATAAAGGGCATGATTGGGTGGCGGAACGGGTTGCATGAGTGACACGAAAGACGGCTAAGGGATTTATCCCTCATAGTACGGTATGGGAAAGATATCCGTTAGAAGGCCTCTTGATGGAGACTGACTGAGAGAAAAGCATGGCCATGCAAATGATACGGGTTATCATTTCTCATCCATCTCGCATATCAAGTAACAATGATTGATTGAACGAGGGAGACGACTCTATGCCTTGAGATCAATCAGGATATCTAGAGATAACAGGATGGTGACTTGTACGCACAAAGGTTAAGTTGAATCATCGATCATCGTGCACCTTGGGTAATCATAATGTTTTACTAGAGACCACTTATGATGGATCGGGCAAGAGAGATCTTTTGCGCCGATCTGCCAACGGTGGCATGAGCCTAGAGGGTCACACACATACAAGACGGATAACTTGAGACAAGGAAACATTGATGTTTCTTGAGGAGTAATATATGGACAAAACTGGAGGTTTTGTGCCATAGGTTCGGTTTGAGAGAATAATTAGTGAATCGAGAAAAATTGAGATTTTCGTCGATATCGCGTCGGACTTTGTTTGATAAGTAACGACAAAAGGGTCGGGCAACTTTTGGACACGGCATGAGACAACACGGGAGGGCCCATTGGGCTCGGCCCATGAAGCCTCATGGCCGGCCCAATAAGGGCCCAACAAGACCTCTTGGCCGGCCCACATGGTGGGTCCATGTGTGGGGGCCACACAACACCATGCTTAGTTGGTGATTTTGGATTAAGAGGTGAGTGATTTAAGGGGTATGGGTTAAAGCACTTTTAAGCCCATACCAATCACTTTTAACCCATGCTTGTGAGTTGGATGATGAATTCAAATACTAGACATTAATTCATTAATCAAAATATCACAAAAAAACTCACACTCTCTCTCTCTCTTCTAGCTTGGCCGGCCACCCCCCTCCTCCTCTTCATCTTGCTCTCTTGTTCTTCATTTAATTGTTCTAGTAGGCAATTAAGTGAAGGATCAACAAGATCATCCTCTTGGTGTGGACTTGCTTTAGAGAAGAAGATCCGAACGTTCTTCTTTATCGATTCATACAAGACTTAAAGGTAAACATCTTGTGGAATAGATTTTGCTTTGGGATTTAATGGTTTAATGTTCTTGGACAAGGTTTGGAGTAGATTATCTTTTAATGCTTCCGCTATCTCGACGATCTAGAACGCTCCAAAACCCTACAAAAATTACCCTTTTATAACCCTTATTTGGACTTTAATTAATTAAAGGCCTTAATAAGCTTAAAGCCCAAAGCTTTTAATTAATTGTGTAGAGAAGCCCATTCTGGCTTAGCCCATTCTGGCTAGGCCCAGTTTAGCTAATTTAATTAAATCTATTTAATTAGATTATAATTAATTAGTCCTGCTAAACCGTTCTTGATTTCCGATTTAATCCTAAACCGAAATTGGTCTAATCCGGTTTAATCCAAAACCGGATTTTGTCTCTCTCATGATTCCTCCATATGATTCCATCCGTTTTACTCAACCTTTAGTGTGTGACCCTCTAGGCTCACGACACGTCGGCGGAATGGTAAAATTACCATTTTACCCTTTCCATCACGAGTGGCATGTAGCAAGACATCATGATTACCCAACGCTTGTGATTATCGAGATTTCGACTTAACCTTGTCGTACATGAATATATCCTTTTATCCTCTTGATATCTTTCACAACCACGAGGCATAGACAAGTCATCCTCGTTCTATTGTCTTGTTTCTTGATTCTGAGTTAACTGAATTATAACTGATACTACGTATCGACTGCATGGCCATGCTATTGTATTTCAGTTGTACTCATCAAGTGGCCTAAACTGATATCTGCTCACACGTCGGTATGAGGGATAAATCCTTCAACGATCCATTGAGTGAACTTATGTAACTTGTGATCGAGCCAATCACAGTCGATATTGTAACCCTTTCACAGGAGACGTTAGACTGAGTTAAACTCGTCACTCATTACATATTGACCTCAATGGTCCTTCGGTCTGAGGATGTGATTTCATGCGCCGACATATGAGTATGTTCATGACTATGTCTATGTAACATACTCCCGATCGGGTCGTCCTATATCACCCCTGACTGTTGATACTATGACCTAACTCTGGCCCCCTTCTGGCCATGATCAGTAGAGCGTGATCATTTAGAGTTAGGCTCATACCGATCGCTTCTTATGAAGCTATTCTGATCGGGGACTGCTTAAGTACGATTTTATCTGATCTGTAGATCTACTATTATGTGTTGACACATCAATGATAAAAATCAAATCATACTTAAGATATTACTACAACACTTAGTAATATGAATGCCGATTTTATTTTAACTAATAATCTTTATTACATGATTAGATTGCAAATACATTGTGCTAGGGAACAAAACCCAACAGTCTCCCACTTGCCCTAGACCCAATTGGTATTCCAATCTAAACCCATTCCCCTGACATGTTCCTCATTCTTAGGCTGCGGTAGTGCCTTAGTTAAGGGGTCAGCTAGATTATCATGCGTTGAAACGTAGCTTATCTCTACTTCGCCTTTATCAACCATCTCTCTGATGATGTGATACTTTCTCTCGACGTGCTTGGTCCGGTTGTGAAATCTGGGTTCTCTAGCAAGTGCTACGGCCCCCGTGTTGTCACACCTTAATCTCACGGGATCAGACGTTCGCGGCAGTACATCTAATCCTCTCAAGAAGCTCCTGACCTACACCGCTTCCTTAGCTGCTTCTGATGCAGCTATGTATTTCGCCTCCATGGTGGAGTCGGCTATTGTCGCTTCCTTAAAGCTTTTCCAACTGAAAGCTCCCCCGTTCAACATGAATACATACCCACCTTGAGACTTAAAGTCATCTAGGTCTGTCTAAAAACTAGCATCAACATATCTAGTGACGCTTAGTTCTCCTTCTATCCCGCCATACACTAAGAAGGCGTCCTTTGTTCTCCTCAGGTACTTGAGGATACACTTGACGGCAGTCCAGTGATCTTGGCCTGGGTTAGACTGAAATCTGCTAGCACAGCTGAGGGCAAACGATACGTCAGGCCTCGTACAGATCATGGCATACATGATGGATCCCACTGCCGAGGCATACGTGATTCCATTCATTTTCTTAAGCTCATCATGTGTCTTAGGACACTGTTTCTTGCTGAGCTTGATGCCATGTCTTACCGGGAGGTTCCCTTTCTTAGAGTCAAACATTGATAATCTTCTCAACACTTTATCTATATAGGTGCTCTGACTTAGACCTAATATTCTCTTGGATCGATCTTTGTAGATCCTGATCCCCAGAATGTAAACGACCTCTCCTAAGTCCTTCATGGAGAAACACTTTCCTAACCAAGCTTTGGTCTCAAGCAAGGTTGGGACGTTATTTCCCATGATTAGTATATCGTCGACATACAGCACCAGGAACACTATGTTACTCCCAGTGCTCTTCTTGTAGATACAGGGTTCATCTGGATTTCTGATGAACCCGAACTCTTTTACGGCTTCATCGAACCGTAAGTTCCAACTCCTGGTAGCTTGCTTCAACCCATAAATGGATCGGTGCAGCTTACACACCTTTTCGGGATGTTTTGGATCGACAAAACCTTCTGGCTGGGTCATATAGACATCCTCCTGCAAATTCCCGTTAAGGAATTCGGTTTTGACGTCCATTTGCCATATCTCGTAATCGAAATATGTTGCAATTGCTAACATCATCCGAATTGACTTAATCATAGCTACTGGCGAAAAAGTCTCATCATAGTCCATACCTTGGACTTGACGATAACCTTTTGCAACCAGTCTTGCTTTGTAAGTCTGAGGCTTTCCGTCCATATCTGTCTTTAACTTAAATATCCACTTGCAACCTATGGGTTTTATCCCAGGTGTACTGTGTACTAAGTTCCAGACCTGATTGTCTTTCATGGACTTCATTTCCTCATCCATGGCATTCTGCCATTCTTTTGAGTTGGGACTAGCCAAGGCTTGCTGAACTGTTGCGAGATCATCCTGATCTACAAGTATCAAGTCATTACCCTATGTGGCTAAGAAGCCATATCTGACTGGGTTTTGACTAGATCTTTCAGACCTCCTTGGTCCTACAGGAGTTTCTGTTTGAATAGAACTTGAAACATTTACCTCATCGGGTACCTCTACAATCTCTGCATGCTGTTCTGTGTCTTCTCGAATTTCTTCAAGAAGCACAGGACTCCCACTGGGATTCTTGGATAAGAATTCTCTTTCCAAGAAAACCCCACCTCGAACAACAAAGACTTTGTTTTCCTCGGGTTTGTAGAAGTAGTACCCCATGGTTCCTTTAGGGTACCCTACAAAGACACACTTATCTGCCTTGGGTTCGAGTTTATCACCAAGCAACCGCTTGACGTAAACGTCGCACCCCCAGATCTTGAGGAAAGACAGCTTGGGAGCTTTCCCTTGCCAAACCTCAAATAGAGTGGTCTCCACTGCCTTTGTAGGTACTCGATTCAATATGAATGCGGCCGTTTCTAGGGCATGGCCCCAGAAAGATACTGGAAGGTCGGCGTGACTCATCATGGAACGAACCATGTCTAGCAGGGTTCTGTTCCTCCATTCGGAAACACCATTCAGCTGAGGGGTTCCTGGCGGAGTTAATTCTGAGAGTATACCGTTGTCCCTTAGGTGACTGAGAAATTCTTGATCTAAGAACTCGCCACCTCGATCGGATCGAAGTGCCTTTATACTTTTACCAAGATGGTTCTGTACTTCATTCTGGAATTCTTTGAATTTATCAAAGGACTCCGACATATGTCTCATTAAATAGACATACCCATACCTACTGAAATCGTCGGTAAAGGTTATGAAGTATCTGAAACCTCTCATGGCTTGTGTACTCATGGGCCCAAATACGTCTGAATGTATTAGGCCCAGGAGATCACTCGCCCTTTCACCTAAACCGCCAAAAGGCGCCTTTGTCATCTTGCCCATAATGCAAGATTCGCATCTCTCGATTGTTGTGAATTCAAACGGGCTTAAGAGCCCACACTTATGAAGTGTCGAGACGCGTTTCTCGCCTATGTGGCCTATACGACAGTGCCACATCACTGTCTGGTTTAAGTCATCCGACTTCAACCTCTTATTTATGTTATAGTTTGAACTGTAGTTAGTGTTATCAATATTTAAAATATATAATCCATCAACCATAGATGCAGTGCCGTAAACGATATTATTTCTTGATAAAGTAAATAAGCCATTGTCTATGTCAAATACAAAACCAAGTTTTTCCAAACTGGACACTGAAATAATATTCCTACAAAATGTAGGTACACATAAAACATCGTCCAATACTAAAATAAGCCCTGTGGGCATCCTAAGACTAACAGAACCGACAGCCGTCGTTGACACCGAATTGTTGTCTCTGACTCTCAGATCCCTCTGGCCTTTCCCAAGGAGCTTCTTACTTTCCAGATCCTGCAGATTAACACAAATGTGAGATTCTGCTCCGGTATCAACTACCCATGTGTCTGAGAAAGAAACGTTGAGATTATACTCAACAACGTAAATACCTGATCAAAGTCCTGAAGGGTGTCCTCCCTTCTGCAAGCTCTTCACATAATCCTTGTGCTGCCTGCAATCCTTCCTCCAATGACCTGGCTGCTGGCAGTAGTGACAGATCACCTCTGAGGCCGAAGTGCTCCCTTCGGTTCTAGGAACCGCTTGGATTCTCGGACCTCTAGGTGCCCTTATTTGCCCAGCTAGGTGCATCGGCGCCTTACCCTTACCTGACACTGCTGGTGCCTTGCCCTTGTTGGAGTGTCCTGGTGACTTGCCATAAGGTTTGCCAGCTCTTTTGAAACTGACACCCTTATTGACCATCAGAACCTCAGGGGTCTTGCCCTTGAGGTCTTTCTCTGCTGTCACAAACATTCCATGTAGTTCCTTGATGGTCTTTTCCATATTATGGAGATTGTAATTTGTGATCACATCTCCATAAGCCTTTGGAAGCGACATCAGGACTATGTCTGATTTCAGCTGCTCTGTGAACTTATGACCTAGACTGGCCAAGCGATCAAAGAGCCGCTTCATCTTAAGGACATGTGGGCTCACTGCCTCACCAGCATTCAGCTCGCTATACAATAACTCCCTAAGAGTGTCGTATCTTTCGACACGAGCATTCTTCTGGTAGTATATTTTAATTTCCTCCATCATCTCTTGGGGATCTCCCATGAGATGCATAAACTGGTCCTGGGTGTCATTTTCCATGGACCCGACAATGAGGATGCCAACTTCTTGTCGATCACTTATGTACTTGTCATAAGCGTTCTTATCGGCCTCGTTGGCATCATCTGCAGGCTCAATCAGAGGTTTGTCTGTAAGGATATACTCCTGTCTGTCATACTGAAGTGAAGTGCAAGCTTCAGGTTCCTCTCCCATACCAGGAAGTTGGTCCCTGTCAGCCTGTTATTCGACAGAAGAGACTTTAAGGCTTCACTGCCATAACGTGTTGATTTGGGTTGCGACGGTGCCATTAATCTATACATGAAAATAAATTCGATCAGATTCTTAATTAAGTTGAAGTAAGTGATACTTGATTATGAACATTTCTGATTCTTGTGTCTGAATCTAAACCAAGATCTCCGCACACCCAAAACTGAAGTGAGTTAATCTCATCTCCCCACTTTTGGACATTGGAGTAGGACAGTCCAGTCCTTTCACAATTCCATGTGATTCTTAGCTAGGGCTTATACATTGTGTGTATACGGCATTTCCCTATATCTGATACCCTGGCTCAGATCATCTGAGAATCGCAGCCAAGTCAACCAATTTTCAACGCATGGTCCAATCTGCATGGCTACTACGCTAATGCGCACGCACCCATGCAAACTGGTCCATCTTCTATTAGAACCCATTCTCAGGGATCCACGTTAATCGTATCCACCCATGAGTCCGATACTAATCGAAAAGATGAAAAGTGGGCGCTATCTAGCTTGACTTGAAATTACTTTCCTTTTAAATATTCATTATCACTGATCATAATTTGATCTTAATTTGAATTTATCATCTACAAATCCATGTAGAGATAATTTCAATTCCGGTTTACATGTGCGTGATTAACTAATTATTATTAATCTTTACACATGTGGGTGATGATCTACTTAACATAAACTTATGAAAATTAAATCACACATTCAACCATATATTCATAAACATAAATGTAAATTTGCTTTAGCTAGCCCGCTAACCCTACTGGAATAAACTAGAAGCTATACTAGGTCTTGTCTTTCCTCATTCTCCTGGACTCCCACTGGCTCCACGCCTCCTCGGGATTACCGTCCTTCTCTTCGGTTCTTCTTGTCTTGGGACTTTGTAATTACATTTATTTAAATAAAATAAATGATGTGACACGCATGTCACTAATAAATTACAACCCATAAACAACTCGCAGGTTGCAAACTGAAATTAAATTCTAAATTCGGGCTAACTTAGCAATCATGTTGCAAACACCGTGTTATCAAACAATCATGTTATGAAACAAGCATGTTATCAAGCAAGCATATTATTTCTAATTTTATCTTGATTTAAATCATAAAATATGGTTTATCGAACCCGTTTCTTGAACCGGTTAATTTCTGAATTAAATTGGTTCACGCGCTGGTTTATTGAAACCGAACCGGTCTGAAATTTTAATTAATAATTGCTGAAATAATTCTGGATTTTTCTGGGTCGGATCAGACCCAAATCCAATTGGTTCGACCGAACCAAAATTGACCCGAGGGCCAATTAGGGTTCGGCCAAAACCCTAGCCGCCAGGCTAGCCGCGCCGTTGCCGACCAGCCCGTGAGGGCTGGCCGTGGCGGGCCGACTGGCCAGACTGGTCCGGCCGAAGCCCTCCCCTTGCCGGAGTCGAGAGGCTCGGCCAGATCTGCCACAGGCAGATCTGGTCGGCCTTCCCGTTCCGGCAGATCGGCCCGTGGCGCTGTCGGGGTTAGCCTCTCGGCTAGCCTCGGCCTCCCACGGGTCTCGATCCTGATCTTACTCGATCAAATAATACATTCAGCAACATTAAAAAAAATTCCAGCAATTAATTCATTAACCAAAACATATAATTTGCAATTTTTCCAATTCACAATACCAAATTAAATCGCAAAATTAATTCTAGTCTATCATGCTCGAATACAAAATCATGCATAACCAAGCCTCGGATACCACTGAAAGAATTATTTGAGGGTTCCAATCAATTAATTTCATGCACATACAAGAAATTAACCTCAAAGTTCCATGTTTTAATACGGATCTTACATGATCATGAATTGATCATGAGATCTAGGCTAGAATAAATTCAAAAAATTACCTTGATTCAAAATCTCCTTGTTACTAAATAGGATTTAGTAACCTCTAAAGATCGTCCACACAGGAAGACCAATCCGGGGATACTCACAACAATCCTTACTAGAAGATCGAAGCAAGCATAACGGACGGAGCGGGGAAGGGAGGAGCTGGCCGAAATTCGGCAAGGAGAGAGAGAGGGTGACGGCTAGGGTTTATAGAAATCAATCACTTAATTTTCAGATCTGAAAATTACCCTTTTATAACCCTTATTTGGACTTTAATTAATTAAAGGACTTAATAGGCTTAAAGCCCAAAGCTTTTAATTATTTGTGTAGAGAAGCCCATTCTGGCTTAGCCCATTCTTGCTAGGCCCAGTTTAGCTAATTTAATTAAATCTATTTAATTAGATTATAATTAATTAGTCCTGCTAAACCGTTCTTGATTTCCGATTTAATCCTAAACCGAAATCGATCTAATCTGGTTTAATCCAAAACCGGATTTTGTCTCTCGCATGATTCCTCCATATGATTCCATCCGTTTTACTCAACCTTTAATGTGTGACCCTCTAGGCTCACGACACATCGGCGGAATGGTAAAATTACCATTTTACCCTTTCCATCATTAGTGGCCTCTAGCAAGACATCATGATTACCTAACGCGTGTGATTATCGAGATTTCGACTTAACCTTGTCGTACATGAATCTATCCTTTTATCATCCAGATATCTTTGACAACCACGAGGCATAGACAAGTCATCCTCGTTCTATTGTCCTGTTTCTTGATTCTGAGTTAACTGAATTATAACTGATACTACGTATCGACTGCATGGCCATGCTATTGTATTTCAGTTGTATTCATCGAGTGGCCTAAACTGATATCTGCTCACACGTCCGTATGAGGGATAAATCCTTCAGCAATCCATTGAGTCAACTTATGTAACTTGTGATCGAGCCAATCACAGTCGTTATTGTAACCCTTTCACAGGAGACGTTAGACTGAGTCAAACTCGTCACTCATTACATATTGACCTCAATGGTCCTTCGGTCTGAGGATGTGATTTCATGCGTCGACATACTCACGATGTAACATACTCACAATCGGGTCGTCCTATATCACCCCTGACTGGTGATACTATGACCTAACTGTGGCCCCCTTTTGGCCATGATCAGTAGAGCGTGATCATTTAGAGTTAGCCTCATACCGATCGCTTCTTATGAAGCAATTCTGATCGGGGACTGCTTAAGTAAGATTTTTTCTAATCTGTAGATCTACTATTATGTGTTGACACATCAATGATACAAATCAAATCATATTTAAGATATTACTGCAACACTTAGTAATATGAATGCCGATTTTATTTCAACTAATAATCTTTATTACATGATTAGATTGAAAATACATTGGCTAGGGCACAAAACCTAACATGTTCTCCGAGAACTCATTGCCTGCAAGATGTCAGCAGGCAGCTCAGTAGGTCCACACGTCCTACGTATGAAGGGACATCTCGATCATATGACTAGTCTCGGAATGACTATGGAGAAAGAGATGGCTACGAATTTCATTCTGCAATCCCTTTCTCATGCATATGGTGGGTTTGCCATGAACTATCACTTGTATTACATGGACAAGACCGCATCGGAGTGGCACAGCATGTTGGTGACTGCCGAGAAGAGCATAAGGCGCAGTACGCCCAAAGGTGTTTTGATGGTCAAGAAGGGATCTAGCTTCAAAGCTGGTGGTGGTAAGGGCAAAGGCCTAATGCACCAGACGGGGAAGAACAGACGACCTTTCATTACTAAACCTTCCATGCCCATGAAGGGAAATTGGAAGGCAAAGGAGTCGGTCAGTTTCTACTGCCAAAAGCCTGATCACTGGAAGAAAGACTGTCAGCAGCTGAAGGAAGATCAGAGGAAGGGCGGTGGGGCCGCTACTTCGTCAGGTATTCCATTAGAGCTAAATCTTTCTACTATAAATGCTTGGGTACTAGACACTGGAGCTGAGTCTCATGTCTGTGCGGATGTCCAGGTGTTGCGTAGTAGAAGAGATATGGGGGAAAACGAGGTGGACCTAAGAGTTGGGAACAACGTGAGAGTTACCGCAACTATTGTGGGTTCTGTTGACCTTGTTTTGCCCAGTAGGTTTGTAATAGAACTTTCTGATGTGTGTTCCGTACCTGCTTTCAGCAGAAATATTATATCAATATCACTTCTTGAAAAAGAAGGTTATTATTTTGATATTAAGAACGGGTTTTTTTAATATTATGTGCAACAACATGTTTTATGAAATGCTCACACTATTGGAGGTTTATACATATTAAATATGCAAAACTCGAGATCTAACATGCTCTAAAATGTAAATGCTAAGAGGTTTAAAGCTAATGATTTAGACCAAACTCTAATCTGGCATTGTCGTCTAGGTCACATAAATGAGAAACGCATCTCAGCGCTTCATAAGCGCGGACTTCTAAGTCAATTCGAATTCCAAACGATTGATAGATGCGAGGCTTGTTTAATAGGCAAGATGACTAAAGCGCCCTTCACTGGTTTAGGTGAGAGGGCAAGTGATCTATTGGGTCTAATACATTCAGAAGTATGTGGACCAATGAGTACACCAGCCAGAGGTGGTTTAGGCTACTTTATCACATTTACTGATGATTTCACTAGATATGGTTGTGTCTATCTTATAAGACATAAGTCCGAAGCCTTTGATAAGTTCAAGGAGTTTAGGACTGAAGTAGAAAACCAACTCGAAAAGAGTATCAAGGCACTCCGTTCTGATCGGGGTGGAGAATACTTATCCGAGGAGTTTCTTAGTCATCTTACTGAAAATGGAATACTATCTCAGTGGACTGCGGCAGGAACACCGCAACTCAATGGTGTGTCCGAGCGAAGGAATCGGACATTGTTGGATATGGTTCGATCGATGTTAAGTCTCACTGATCTCCTGATCTCCTTCTAGGGTTACGCTCTACAAACGGCCGCATTCATAATAAATAGGGCTCCGTCGAAAGCAGTGGAAGGGACATCATTCCAGAAATGGTACGGGAATGAACCCGTTTTGTCCTTCCTAAAAATCTGGGGTTCCGAGGCTTATGTAAAATGGTTGCTTGCAACCAAGCTCGAACCGAGATCAGATAAGTGCACTTTCGTCGGATATTCAAAAGAAACAAAAGGATACTACTTCTACAAACCGAGCGAAAATAAAGTTTTTGTCACTCGAGGTGGGACATTCTTGGAAAAGGAATTTATTTCCAAGACAGTCAGTGGGAGGGCTGTTCATCTTGATGAAGTTCTAGATGAGATAGTCACTCGGGAACCACTGGACGACCCATTGGAAGAAGTAGAGCCAGAAGTGGTCGTTGTGCAAGAACCAATAGCTACAGTTAATGAGGACGGTCCAAGGCGGTTTGAAAGAATAAGTCATGCACCTATCAGATACGGTTTCCTAGTAATTGGAGGTGATGATTTAGTGTTAGTGGACAATGATCCAGCTACCTTTCGAGAGGCCCCTTGACGGAACCGACCCTAAGAAATGGCTGGAAGCCATAAGGGAAGAAATGCAATCTATGTCATATAATGAAGTGTGGGACTTGGTGGATCAAACCCCTGACGTAAAAGTCATTGGGTGTAAATGGATCTTTAAAATAAAAATAGACATGGATGGCAAACCTCAGACCTATAAAGCAAGACTGGTAGCAAAGGGTTATAGGCAAGTTCACGGAATTGACTATGAAGAGACCTTTTTTCCAGTAGCTATGGTCAAATCTATCCGCATTCTACTTGCCGTAGCAGCTTATCATAATTATGAGATATGGCAAATGGACGTCAAAACCGCCTTCCTTAATGGGAGGTTAGCTGAGGACATTTATATGTCCAAGCCCGAGGGTTTTGAGTATCCTAAGAATAAGGGAAAGATTTGCAAGTTGCTCAAATCAATTTATGGTTTGAAGCAAGCATCTCGGAGTTGGAATCAGCGTTTTGATGAAGTTGTGAAACAGTTTGGCTTCATCAAGAACGATGATGAACCTTACGTATATAAAAAGGCAGATGGGAGCAAAATAGTCTTCTTGGTGCTCTATGTTGATGACATACTGCTCATTGGAAACGACGTTCCTACTTTGCTCTTAACAAAGACTTGGTTAGGCGAGTGTTTCGCAATGAAGGACTTAGGCGAGGCCTCTTACATCTTGGGGATCAAGATATATAGAGACCGTGCCAAGTGGGTCTTGGCCTTAAGTCAAAGCACCTATATAGACAAAGTGCTGAGAAGATTCTCAATGCATAATTCAAAGAAAGGACTGCTGCCCATGCGTCATGGCATAAAGCTTAGCAAGAAGCAGTGTGCTGAGACACCTGCAGAACTAGCAAGAATGAATGAGATCCCATATGCTTCGGCTATAGGGTCCATAATGTATGCCATGATATGTACGAGACCGGATGTCTCGTTTGCCCTAAGCTGTACCAGTAGACATCAATCCAAACCCGGTGAGGAACATTGGATTGTCGTCAAGGTGATCCTCAAATATTTGAGAAAAACCAAAGACGCTTTTCTTGTATACGGGGGAAAAATGATGATCTAGTCGTCAAAGGATATGTCGACGCTAGTTTCCAGACAGGCCCCGATGACTTTAAGAGTCAGTTGGGATATGTGTTTACGTTGAACGGTGGAGCATTCAGCTAGAAAAGCAGGAAGCAGGACACCATTGCCGACTCTACGACCGAAGCTGAGTACATTGTTGCATCGGAAGCGGCAATAGAGGCTGTATGGATCAGGAGTTTCATGGATGGGTTAGGTGTAATTCAAAACCCATTGAACCTAGTAGACTTATATTGTGACAACACCGGGGCCATTGCGCAAGCTAAGGAACCCAGGGCACATGACAGATCCAAACATGTACTCAGGAAGTATCACATCATCCCCGACATAGTTGCTAAAGGTGATGTGAAGATCCACTACGTTGCATCTGACGATAACACAGCCGACCCCTTGACCAAGGCTCTTCCTCAAGCGAAACATAATAAACATGTTAGGTCAATGGGTATAGACTGGGACTTAGATTGGAACTAGGGGCAAGTGGGAGATAGATAGCATTTTTGTGCCCTAGTCCAATTGCTAGTAGTCTGTAAATGTCTATGTATATTTATCATCGTTTGTAATAAATAAAACGGCTTTGTATTAATAATGTGTTGAAGTAATATGTTAAGCATGATCTGATTTATGACCACTAAAGTAGTAGAACCATAAATTTGTACGGATCACACTTAACGAATCCCTGGTTAATATACGCTTCAATAGAAACGACCAGTATGCGGATGGTTCTCAATGACGTATTCTACTTGTCATAGGGATGAGGGATCCTGGAATCATATCATAATGTTGCTACGTTTAATAGTTGGCATGATTTTTTAGCGCAAAAGTAAGAAGTCAAGTAACATGTTGTATGACATGTGGAGCGACTTGTTACGAACCGCAGATTAGGAAAGTCTGAAGCTTTCCTATTTCGACGAAGCTTGGAGCGAAAGAAGAAAGGTGGCACGAAGACTTGAAGCGCAAGAGAGTGACGTCAACAAAGTCAAACGACTTCCAGCTAGCAGTTACACGTCAGCGAAAAGAGGCAACTAAGGCGGCAACTAGACTTGCCTGATTTCATCAGGAAGTCAGAACAGGCAAGACGACTTCCAGCTGTCGTGGAAGGCGGCAACAACTTGCCTGACTTTCCTATTCCTGATCCAAGAAGGATTAGGAATATGAGCTGCTATAAAAAGCCCTTGGCTTCCCATTAGCAGCATCCGTTCTTGTTCTAACAATTGCAAGATTTCTCAGAGCTCTTAACCGTGCACCATCGGCGTGTTGAGAGGCTGATGAATATTCGCTAGAACGGACCGTTTGCTCCGATAAAACCTTGAGTCGCGAAGACTAAGTGTTTGGATCGGTTAGGGTTTTTGTTTGTGATTGAAGACTCACAACTCCGTCCAAGAAGACAATGACACCGAGCACGGACTTGCTCGAAGGGTGGAATTGAGGGAATCTCAAAGATAGGGGAGAGGCTCCGGGTCGAGGTGATTCACGGTGAAATCTATAGTAGCTTAGGACAATAGCTTGTGTGATAGCTAGTTGGGCTTGAAGTTGTACTATTGACTACCTGATAGTGAAAAACCTTTCCACTGGCAAAGTGCCCCCGGACGTAGGTGCGGAGTCACCGAACTGGGTAATCATCTCTGGTGTCGTGATTATTATCTGTCTATTACTTTGCTTACTGTTTCCACAAGAAGTCGATACACAAGTTACAGACTTTGTGTTCGACTTCTTGACTTGGCTACGATTCAGAATTTCAATTGGTATCAGAGGAGGCACCTTAATCTCTTAGGTGATTTTCCTGCAAATCTGAGTAGCTAATATGGATTCAAAGGAAGGAGGATCTGTCAATCGTCCGCCGGTACTCGACGGAACAAACTATAGATATTGGAAAGCACGAATGTGTGCCTTCTTTAAGTCCCTCGACAGCAAAACCTGGCAGTCTATCTTCAATGGATGGGAGGAACCTTACTATTCTGATGCTCATGGAAATCAAACCAGCATCAAACCAGAAAAGGAGTGGAGCATGGAAGAAGATGAAGCCGCCATAGGTAATTCTCGTGCACTCAATGCTATCTTTAATGGAGTAGACAAGAATGTGTTTCGACTCATCAATACATGCACAAGTGCCAAAATTGCCTGGGACACACTTGCGGTTGCTTACGAGGGTACTTCAAAAGTCAAAGAGTAGAAGTTACAGTACCTCACGACCAACTTCGAAGCTCTGACCATGAATGACGACTAGACTATTGCGGAGTTTAATGTGCGCATCAAGGATTTGGCCAATGAATCATATTCACTTGGCAAGCCTATGACCGATGAGGACTGGGTCAGAAAAACACTAAGAGGCCTAAGTCCCAGATTCAAGATGAAGATCACCGCCATCGAAGAAGTCCATGACCTGAAGACACTGAAGTTTGATGAACTCATGGGCTCACTGATGACTTTCGAGCTCTCCCTACCTTCTATTGAGAAGAAACATAAAGGTGTGGCTTTCAAAAGTTCTAATCAGAAAAACTCAACACACTCTGAGTCGGATAGTGACATCGAGGAAACTATGACTGAACCAGCTGAAAGCTCAAAGAAGTATGACTCTGATGATGAGCTATCCGATGAGACTCTCAACAACGCTTACAACGAATGGTATGTCAAGTGGCTTGAAGACTCTCAGGTAATCGAAAAACAAAACGCTCTCATTGTTACTCTTAATGAAGACAAGTCAAGACTTCTTTAGACGACTATTGATCTCAAAAAGGAAGTTGCTCGATTAAAAGGCGAGTTAGAACAGGTCACCAAGTCTATAAAGATGATGAATCCAAGTACTGACACTCTGGACCAAATTCTTTCGATCGGGAAACCATCAAGGAATATGGAAGGTCTTGGATATTCAAAAGAAGCCTCATCATCGCACACCATCTTCGTTCCTCAGAAGTCTGTCCCCCAGAAGTCTCGTCAGAAGTCACCTAACTTCACGGCTGACCAGGCAACCAAAAAGCCTCTTACTCTGGCTGCTTCTAAAACCCAGACCAAAAAACACAACTGGGTTTGTCATCACTGTGGACGAAGAGGACATATTCGACCCTTCTGCTATCAGCTATATGGGAAGAGCTCGGTCAAGAAAAGGACCACCATCAAGAAAAGCCAACCTCAGAAGGAATGGCGAGTCAAAGAGGTCAACTATCAAGCTAACATCGCTTACACCGCTTTAAAAGCCTCAACCAGCAACGATTGGTACTTCGATAGTGGATCCTCTCGACATATGACGGGTAATAGTTCTTTCTTGGTCACTTTAATACCATGCACGAATAGCTCCGTCACTTTTGGAGATGGAGTAAAAGCTAGAGTGCTCGGGAAAGGAAAACTCAATCTTCCCAACTCTCCATGTCTGAAAGAAGCTCTGCTAGTAGAAGGCCTCACAGCAAACCTCATCAGCATAAGCCAGATATGTGATTTAGATCTGGATGTCCACTTCACTCGCGACAAGTGCTCGGTCAAAGACGAACAAAACAAGGAAGTCATGATAGGCCACGGGTCCCTTGACAACTGTTATCTATGGTCTCCAACAGTCAGTACCTTGCCAACCAAAAGCCTTTTATCCAAAGCTCAAGAGACAAAACTATGGCATCAAAAACTTGGTCACATCAATTTAAGGAGTATGCAAAAGATTCTCTCTGAAAAGGCTATCATCGGAATTCCCAACTTCAAGATCATTGAAAGAAAAATCTGTGGAGAATGCCAAATTGGGAAACAAGTTAAGACGTCACACAAGAAGGTACAACATCTTACCACTTCTCGTGTTCTAGAACTTCTTCATGTTGACCTTATGGGACCCATGCAAGTAGAAAGTCTAGGAGGGAAGAAGTACATATTTGTATGTGTAGACGACTTCTCGAGGTACACATGGGTAGATTTCATTCGAGAGAAGCCAGATACCTTCTCAGTCTTTGAAGCCTTATGTCGTAGAGTTCAACGAGAAAAGGGAGAAGTTATTGGGAAAGTCGTTCGACTTCGGAGCGATCATGGAAAGGTGTTTGAAAACATCATCTTCGCAAACTTTTGTGATGCTGAAGGAATTGCCCACGAATTTTCTGCTCCCATCACTCCTCAGCAAAACGGAATCGTTGAAAGAAAGAATCGCACTCTTCAAGAGATGGCAAGAATCATGATGTTAGCCAAAGACATCCCGCAACACTTCTGGGCTGAAGCTTTGAATACGGCATGCCATATTCATAATAGAGTGACTCTCCGCCCTGGAACTTCGTTCACTCTTTATGAAATATGGAGGGGGAGAAAGCCGAATGTCAAATACTTCCATGTGTTTGGATCAGTCTGCTACATACTCGCAGATAGGGAACCACGACGCAAATTGGATCCTAAAAGCGAAGAATGCATCTTCCTCGGATACTCCAGAAATAGTCGGGCTTTTCGTGTATTCAACAAACGCACCCGGACTATCATGGAATCCATTAATGTCGTGATCGATGACAGCAACGAGCAATCCAGTGACGAAGACGAAGAAGTCCTAAATCTCTCAGGAGAAGTCAGACCAGAAGTCAGAGGAGAAGTCAGACCGGAAGTCAAGGACGATGAGCGCAACAAAGGGTCTGAAAACGAAAGCCAAATCATCCCGGATGAAGAGGCAACTCCCACAAGGCAAACAGCTCCATCAAGAAGAATTCAGAAGTATCATCCACCCCAGGATGTAATTGGAGACATTAATGAGGGAGTTCGGACTCGACAAAAAGCATCTCTTGACCGCCAAGAACTGATAGGTAACATGTGCTTTATTTCAAAAATTGAGCCAAAGAACATACAAGAGGCCATCAATGATGAATACTGGGTCTGCGCGATGCAAGAAGAATTGGTTCTGTTTGCAAGGAATGAAGTCTGGGAACTTGTACCAAAACCTAACAATGTCAATGTCATCGGGACAAAATGGATATTCAAAAACAAATCTGACGAGCAAGGAAACATCACTCGAAACAAAGCGAGACTAGTGGCTCAAGGGTACACACAAGTCGAAGGAGTCGACTTTGAAGAAACCTTTGCTCCAGTAGTCAGACTGGAAGCCATACGACTTCTTCTCGGCATCGCATGTCATCTGCGCTTCAAACTCTATCAGATGGATGTAAAGAGTGCCTTCCTTAATGGAAATCTAAACGAAGAAGTCTATGTAGCCCAACCAAAGGGATTCGAAGACCATAACTCTCTGCACCATGTCTACAAGCTAAAGAAAGCTCTCTACGGTCTCAAACAAGCTCCACGAGCATGGTATGAACGTCTTACCCAATTCCTTGTACATAATGGCTATATTCGAGGGGGAGTAGACAAAACTCTCTTTGTGAAGAAGGAAGGAAAGGACATCATGATAGCTCAAATATATGTCGACGACATTGTATTTGGAGGAAAGTCAGACAAGATGGTGGAACGCTTCGTTCAACACATGCAGTCTGAATTTGAGATGAGTATGGTCGGTGAGCTCACATATTTCCTAGGCTTCCAGATCAAGCAGATGTCAGATGGAATATTTATCTCCCAGAGCAAATATGCAAAGAACATTGTCAAGAAGTTCGGGTTAGAAAAGGCTTCGCACAAGAGGACTCCTATTGCCACACATGACAAGTGCACGAAGGACGAGATGGGAGAACCAGTTGATCAGAGTCTTTATCGAAGCATAATAGGAAGTCTCCTCTATTGGACAGCAAGTTGACCCGACATTGCTTATTCTGTGGGAGTCTGTGCTCGATATCAAGCCAATCCAAAAGTCAGTCACTTGGCTCATGCAAAGAGGATCATAAGGTACATCTCAGGAACCTCTGAATTGGGATTACTATATTCCTTTGATACCTCTCCTACTCTGGTTGGATATTGTGATGCTGACTGGGCGGGAAGCACACCAGATCGAAGAAGCACCTCTGGAGGTTGTTTCTACCTGGGGAACAACCTTGTATCATGGTTCAGCAAAAAGCAAAATTTTATTGCTTTCTCTACTGCTGAGTCCGAATATATCGCAGCTGGAAGTAGCTGTACTCAACTTCTTTGGATGAAACAAATGTTGGCAGAATATGGAGTCAAGCAAGAAGTCATGACTTTGTTCTGTGACAACATCAATGCAATCAACATCTCGAAGAACCCAGTGCAGCATAGCAAGACAAAGCATATTAACATCAGGCACCACTTTATTAGAGAGCTTGTAGAAGACAAGAAAATAAAGCTCGAATACCTACCCACCGAGAAACAAGTCGCAGACATATTTACAAAGGCGTTAGATGCCAAAAGGTTTGAAAGTCTGAGGTCGACCCTCGGACTTTGCTGTCTAGAATAGCCAGAAGTCAAGCAAGAAGAGGAAGAGCTTTTAGTTGATTTTACTCTTTCTCTCGATCAGGACCAAACAGGGTCCACAAAATCAAGTCGGGCCCAAATCGTTACATCAGAAGCCCGTTAGTCTTTTTGAATTTTGATTGATTACGGTCTGACTATCCACCTATCAGAAATCATTATGTTCAACTTCCACAGACTCTGCACCTTCTCAACTATTTTGGAAAACGCTAGGGTTTCTCAGATCAAAAATTCTGCAAAAATCTACTTTCTTCTCACAAAGAAGAAATCCTAGCTAAATGGTTGGAACTCGCAGCGGAAGAATACCATCTGCTTCAAAAGTACGTCGAGCAAAAATGAGGGCAAAGGTCATTGCAAAGAAATTATCTGCCTCCAAATCAACAAGAACCAAGCACGGAGTGAGAATCCGAGGAGGAAGAAGCTTAGGGGAAACTTCGGCAGCACCTCAGGATGTAACAAGCTCGCCCCCATTTGTTACGCCGGAAGACACAATCCCTGTCGCTGAGAAGGACGACGCTCTAGCCGCTTCTGCAAACATTGAAGAAGACGCTTCTCTCTCGACTCCGACTCCAACACGAGGTAAATCTACTATCCTCTCTGAAGAAAGCCTGCCTGTAGAGGGATTTGAAACCCTTGTTCCTGAAATCCACGGCACTAGCTCTGAGGACCAACCTAGCCTCTCTAAATCGACACACACACCAGAGAAGTCCCCTCTAGACGAGGACTTGCAAAAGGAAGAAAGCTCCCATGTCGCCCCAAACAGTGAGTCAGGGCGTGGTGAAAATCCTGAAGCCATTCCAGAAGCCACTCAACTTCTAGAGGAACCTGCCAAAGAAAGTGTCGATATTGAAAACATGGAAAAAGAAGAAGTTGTGCCCAAAAGGGCTGAAAGAAGGAAGCTACCAACCCGAAGGTTGGTTGATGAAGAAGAAGAAACACAAACTCAGAGAAGATTGACCCCAAAAAGGAAAGCAGCAGAAAAGGGAGAAGCTTCGACGTCCAAACAGCCGAAGAAGTCAAGAAAGAAGTCATTGACCACAGCAGCAACCTCTGTCCCTGAAGAAAAAGAATCTGAAGAAGAAGACACCCTAATTATGCTACCACAGGTGAAGAAGACATTAGGAGGGCTGAAGCTCCCCAAGTATGTACCGAAGGCACCCACAGACAACGTCTCTTTCCACTCTGTAGACAATGCCGTTAAGTGGCAGTATGTCTATCAACGGAAGATTTATCCAGAAAGAGAACTCTCCACTGAAGCACAAGGGATAAATGCGATTGTAGAGCTTATCCGTAGAGCTGGCCTGACCAACACGGTCATCAATATTGGGCCATTCTACCCAACTCTGGTCAAGGAGTTTATTGTCAACCTATCAAGCGAGTTCGATGAACCCGAAGATGCTGAATACCGAAAGGTGTTTGTCCGGGGAGAATGCTTTGAAGTCTCTGCCTCTACCATCAACACCTACCTTGGCAGAGATGACCCAGAAGTCACTCTGGAAGTCCCACACTTGGACAGAGTAGCGGTCGAAATAACCGGAGGATGTAGGAAGGGATGGCCAGTCAAGGACACCATTGCGGCAACCGAGCTCACAGCCAAATATTCTATTCTCTACCGCATCGGTCTGGCTAACTGGGCACCCTCTACGCATGGATCAAGCATCAAAATCGAGCTGGCAAAACTCATTTACCAGATAGGTACGCTGTCTCCTATTGATTTTGGCGCTTATATTATTGACCATCTAGTTAAGCACGCCAAATCATGTGCAATCAAACTTCCAATCGGGTTCCCTTCGCTAATCACCGGCATCCT
The DNA here is from genome assembly GCA_963920655.1 of Geranium rotundifolium. Classification (NCBI taxonomy): domain Eukaryota; kingdom Viridiplantae; phylum Streptophyta; class Magnoliopsida; order Geraniales; family Geraniaceae; genus Geranium; species Geranium rotundifolium. Next base: position 14,422,591 of record OY987317.1, on the reverse strand, counting down.
TCTCCAACAATGCCCTAACATTGTTCGAGAATCGGATATTCCGGGTAAAAAGCCACTGCCTCTAGCCATCAATCTCAAGAACTTTGAAGGGCAGCAGTTGAAGGACCTTGGACTTTCTACGGCCAAAACTCCAGGAGCTGGATCAAGCTCTCATCCCTCAGGACCAATTGGCACTAGGATGGAGGAAGAACTGGTGGAAGTGATTGCTGATCTTGAGAAGTCAATTGCCACGCTCTCAACTCGCAAAGTCGCATGTGAAGTCCTTCTGGAAGACCTCCGATCTACTGCTGCTGCTGCTACTGCTGATGTTCCTGCTGAAGAAGAAGATAACGACTCCACGTCATTTTAGTAATTCTCTGAAATTTGCTATGATAACTTTGTCCCACACACACTTTTAAATTCTCGGGGTTTGTCCGAGTTACTTTCCGCACATTATGACTGTTTATTTTTTGGATATTTTCTCTTGTTGAGCTGGATTTGAGCTCATGTTTGAGCTGTTTATTTGCTCATGGTGTGAGCTATTTCTCTTTTACCCTGCTGTTTAGACAAATCTAGGTTACGAGATTGCCTTTGGCAATATTTTTCGACAAACAGGGGGAGATAAATGTGACGACGCCAGAAGTCGCGCCGAAAGATGTACGCCAGAAGTTATGCCAGAAGTCGCGCGCCGAAAAGATGTACATAAAGGTCGCCACTCGAGAAGTTAAGCTCCAGAAGCTGCTCCAGAAGATAAACTAGAAGCCGCAAAAGAAGTCGCATCGGAAGTCACGAAACTTGTTGTGTGCGTAACTGCCTCAAGGTGACGACGATGAGCCTGCTTGGAGTAAAGAAGTCACATCACTTGTTGTGCGTAACTGCCACAAGATAAGTCACTTGCTGTGCGTAACTGCCACAAGATGACGATGGGCTTACAAAAAGGTGTTTGCCTAAAAAATTGCCAAAGGGGGAGATTGTTGCTACGTTTAATAGTTGGCATAATTTTTTAGCGCAAAAGTAAGAAGTCAAGTAACATGTTGTATGACATGTGGAGCGACTTGTTACGAACCGCAGATTAGGAAAGTCTGAAGCTTTCCTATTTCGACGAAGCTTGGAGCGAAAGAAGAAAGGCGGCACGAAGACTTGAAGCGCAAGAGAGTGACGTCAACAAAGTCAAACGACTTCCAGCTGGCAGTTACACGTCAGCAAAAAGAGGCAACTAAGGCGGCAACTAGACTTGCCTGATTTCATCAGGAAGTCAGAACAGGCAAGACGACTTCCAGCTGTCGTGGAAGGCGGCAACAACTTGCCTGACTTTCCTATTCCTGATCCAAGAAGGATTAGGAATATGAGCTACTATAAAAAGCCCTTGGCTTCCCATTAGCAGCATCCGTTCTTGTTCTAACAATTGCAAGATTTCTCAGAGCTCTTAACCGTGCACCATCGGCGTGTTGAGAGGCTGATGAATATTCGCTAGAACGGACCGTTTGCTCCGATCAAACCTTGAGTCGCGAAGACTAAGTTTTTGGATCGGTTAGGGTTTTTGTTTGTGATTGAAGACTCACAACTCCGTCCAAGAAGACAACGACACCGAGCATGGACTTGCTCGAAGGGTGGAATTGAGGGAATCTCAAAGACAGGGGGAGAGGCTCCGGGTCGAGGTGATTCACGGTGAGATCTATAGTAGCTTAGGACAATAGCTTGTGTGATAGCTAGTTGGGCTTGAAGTTGTACTATTGACTACCTGATAGTGAAAAACCTTTCCACTGGCAAAGTGCCCCCAGACGTAGGTGCGGAGTCACCGAACTGTGTAATCATCTCTGGTGTCGTGATTATTATCTGTCTATTACTTTGCTTACTGTTTCCACAAGAAGTCGATACACAAGTTACAGACTATGTGTTCGACTTCCTGACTTGGCTACGATTCAGAATTTCACATAGATATCATGAGGTGATTGATATCGGACGACCCGCTTTGAATAGTGTTTCGTAGATTAAGCCATTAACATATTCAAATGTGATAGCTTGTCACGATATCCTTACACCAAGGAGTCTTTGTGATCGCTATGCAATGTACGTGCAATGTACGTGCGGCTAAGGGATGCAATGTACGTGCGACTAAGGGATTTATCCCTTGTAATACGGTATGGGAAAGATATCCGTTAAAGGCCTCTTGATCGAGAGTGACTGAGAGAAAGAGCATGGCCATGCCAGTGATACGGGTTATCAGTTCTCAACCATCTTACATATCAAGTAATAATGATTGATTAAACAAGGATCACGACTCTATGCCTTGTGATCAATCGGGGTATCTAGAGATAATAGGATAGTGACTTGTATGCACAAAGGTTAAATCGAATCATCGATCATCATGCACCTTGGGTAATCATAACGTCTTAATAGAGACCACTTATGATGGATCGGACAAGAGAGATCTTTTGCGCCGATCTGCCAACGGTGGCATGAGCCTGGAGGGTCACACACATACAAGACGGATAACTTGAGACAAGGAAACCTTAACGTTTCTTGAGGAGCAATACATGGAAAAATTTGAAGGTTTTGGGCCATAGGTTCGGTATGAGAGAATAATTAGCGAATCGAGAAAACTGAGATTTTTCGTCGATGTCGCGTCAGACTTTGTTTGATAAGTAACGACAAAAAGGGTGAGGCGACTTTTGAACACGGCATGAAACCACATGGGCGAGCCCATTGGGCTCGGCCCATGAGGTCACGTGACCGGCCCAACAAGGGCCTATTTTGGGCCCAGTAAGCCCAACATGGCCGGCCACTTTGGTGGGCCCAAAGGTGGGGTCCAGAACACACCATAATTATGAGATTGATGAAGTAGAGAAATATCTAGTGAATTAATTACACAACACACTCTCATCAATCCCTATCTCTCTCCTTGTGGTCGGCCACCCCATTTGCTCCTCTCTTCTTACTCTCTTGTTCTTCACTTAATTGTTCTAGAAGGCATTAAGTGTAGGATCTTGAAGATCATCCCCTTGGTGTGGACTTGCTGTAGAGAAGAAGCTCACAAAGTTCTTCTTTATCGATTCAACAAAGACTTAAAGGTAAATTTCTTGTGGAATAGATTTTGCCTTGGGATTTAATGGTTCAATGTTCTTGGACAAGGTTTGGAGTTACTTTTGTTAAATGCTTCCGCTATCTCGATGTTAAAGAACGCTCCAAAACCCTACAAATCGATACCTCCGATTTGGCGATAACCTTTCACAGTCTAGCTTTATAGATATGAGGTTTTCCATCCATGTCGGTCTTAAGTTTATAGACCCATTTACAACCGATGGGTTTTATCCTAAGGGTTTGATCCACCAAACACCAGACTTGGTTGTCATACATGGATTTCATTTCCTCGCTTATGGCGTTCTGCCATTTTTCTGAGTCTAGACTAGCCAAAACTTGTCTGAAGGTTTCTGGATCATCATGATCCACCAATATCAAGTCATTTCCCTCAGTGGCTAGAAATTCATATCTGATGGGAACTTGACGAGATCTCTCATACCTTCTTGGACCCTCTAGAATAGGTGTAGGGATTGGTTCTTGATCAATGACCTCTTCTGGCTCATGTATTTTTACATCTGGCATAGTGGGTTGTTTCGTATCATCTTGAATTTCTTCAAGATGCACGACACTCCCGCTAGCACTTTTGGAAATAAATTCCTTTTCCAAAAATACCCCTCCTCGTTCAACAAAAACTTTGTTCTCGATGGGTTTGTAGAAATAGTATCCCCTTCTTTCCTTGGGGTACCCCACAAAGACACCCTTATTTGATTTGGGTTCGAGCTTATCACCTAGCAAACGCTTGACATAAGCTTCACATCCCCAAATCTTAAGGAAAACTAATAAGGGTTTCTTCTCAGTCCACACTTCGTGTGGAGTGCTTTCCACTGCCTTTGTAGAAGCCCGATTCAAAATTAATGCAGTCGTCTCTTTGGCATAGCCCCAGAAAGAGATAGGGAGGTCAGCTTGACTCATCATTGACCGAACCATGTCAAGCAAAGTCTGATTTCTCCGTTCAGATACACCATTCATCTGAGGTGTTCTAGGAGGAGTAAATTAAGAGAGGATCCCACACTCCTTTAAATGACTATGAAACTCTTGGTCCAAGTAATCACCGCATCTGTCAGATCGAAGCGCTTCTATACTTTTCCCAAGCTGGTTTTGTACTTCGTTCTGGAACTTTTCGAACTTGTCAAAAGTTTCCGACTTATGTCTCATAAGATAGACATACCCGTATCTACTGAAGTCATCAGTAAATGTAACGAAGTAGTGAAAACCCCTTCTGGCCTGAGTGGTCATAGGTCCACACACATCGAAATGTATGAGACCTAATAAGTCACTAGCCCTTTCACCTAAACCGGCAAAAGGTGCCTTTGTCATTTTGCCCATAAGGCATGACTCGCATCTCTCAATTGAAATGAATTCAAACATATTTAGAAGTCCACACTTGTGAAGTGTTCAGATGCGTTTCTGGCCTATATGGCCTAAACGGCAGTGCCATATCACAGTCTGGGTTAAATCATCGGATTTAAGCCTTTTATTACTTATTATAGATTGAGCTAATGTCGGTATTTTGAATATTAAGAATAAATAAACCACCAACCAATGATGCATTGCAATAAAAAATATCGTTCTTGAAAATATTGAATACTCCATTATCAATAGAAAAACAATATCCTTCCTTGTCAAGCAAGGGAACAGAAATAATATTCCTGCGAAACGCATGTACACAATGAACATTATTTAACAACAAAACTAGCCCACTGGGCAAACTGAGACTAATGTTTCCTACTGTAGTTTATAAGACTTGATTGCCATCACCAAGTCGTAGGTCTGCCTCTCCCCTGCCCACATCTCTTCTACTTCCCAGAGCCTGCACATTAACACAAATGTGAGATTCTGCACCGGTATCAAGTACCCAAGAATCTAAAGTAGATAAACTGAGATTGAGCTCAACAACAAATATACCTGATCCTGAAGATGTGGAAGCTCCACTCTTCCTAAGAAACTGCTTGTGTTTCTTGCAATCCTTCTTCCAGTGCCCCTATCCTTGGCAATAGAAGCATACAACATCCTTCTTAGGATTCTCAACAGCCTTGGGAGCTGCTGGACCCTTAGGTTGTCAAATCTTCCCCGCTAGGTGCATAGGGGCCTTATCATTGCCCAAGCTGGCTTTCTTGAAACTCTCTTGCTTGTTGACCATAAGAACCTTCTTAGACTTGCCCTTGAGATTATGTTCAGCAGTCACGAGCATACCATGAAGCTCTGTCACAGTCTTGTCCATGTCATGCATATTGTAATTTCCAACAAAATCACAATATGTATCTCAAAGTGAATGCAACACAAAGTCTGCAAACATTTCCTTATCCACAACATGACCGAGTCTGGTCAAGTGTTCCAAAAGACGTTTCATCTTAAGGACATGGGTACTGACAGGAGCTCCAGCCTTCAGCTTGCAAGACATCAATTAACTGAAAGTGTCGTATCTTTCGACACACGCTTTCTCTTTGAACATTTTCTCGATCTCTGCCATTAAGGCCTTGGGATCATCGGAAATGACGAAGAACTGCTTCTGCAAGTCAGGCACCATATTGCCCATCATAATGCACTACACGTCGATCCGGTCGGTAAGGAACTTCTGGTAGGCATCCCTTAGCGCCCTTGCGGCGTTCAGTGTTAGCTCAGCAGGTAATTCCTGAGTAAGGATATAATCCTTACGTTCATGCTTGAGAACAAGTCTCAAGTTCCGATCCCAATCGAGGAAGTTAACGCCGTTAAGCTTATCCTACTCGATTAGCGACCTAAGCGCGTTGTTACCAGAATGATTTGTGTTTGCCATTTAATCTACACAATAAACAAAATTTTAATCAGTAGTAATTAAAATTGAAGTAGGAGATTTAGTTATAAAACACTTTTCTGATTCTAACATTAGAATCTGAACCATGATCCTATCATACCCTCAATTGAAGTAAACGGAGGCTCACTGCTCCAATTGAGAGCATCAAGGAATGATTACATCCATCTACAAGACCATGTAGTTCCTGGATAGGGTTTTTACTTAAGAGTACATGGCACACCCTATACTGATACCCTAGGTCAACCCTAGCTGACAATCGTAGACAAATCTACCAAGTTTGAACTATGGACATATCTAATGTGGCAACTACGCAGAGGCGACACACCCACATAGATCTACCCATCTCATCCAGACTTCTCCTCTATGAATGTTATGCGGAGGCGTACCGACATCCATAGTCTCAAAGCCCTATTGAGTGCCCAAACTTGGATGGTATCACGCTTGACTTGTAATTAATTCGGTTTAAGTGAATTATTACACTGTGATTGTACATCAATACAATCTTAATCTGGAATCATCAATTGCAAATCATCAGGTTACAGGCAAGTATGATTAAATACCGGTTTTTAATCTTTGCATGCGGGTGATAGCTAAACATACATAACGTTGTATATAAAACTATAATACAGTCATACATATTCAATATACAAATTTAACGGTAAATCATGCATAGCTAAGCCCGTCTTAGGTTCCTAGGAATCTAATAAAACTGATCCTAAAGACTTGGTCTTCAAGATCCAGACTTGCTCCATCCTTGTGGATTCCTACTGGCTCCGAGCCTCCTCCAGACTTTGAGTCTTCCTCTTGACTTGTATCTTGCGTCGGCTTTCGTGATTACAAATTTAATAAAATAAAATAAATACAAATCACGACCCACATGCCGTATTTACTACAACCCAAAACTTAGCAACACGCAGGTTGCAAAACTTAAATTTGAAACCATACAAGTCTAGAGGGCTTAGCTATACATCATGTGGAAAACAACATGTTATCAAAGATCATGTGATCACTCATCATGCTTATCAAACAACAAATTTTCTAAATTATATCTTTCTTAATTGTGAAAAAAATCCAGTTTATCGAAACCGGACGGTTTAAATTAACTAATTGAATTTGAACTGGTTCACGCTGATTTATCCAAACCGAATCGAATCTGAAAATTAAAAATTTTAGGGCTTTAATTATTCTCGCGAACCGGCCGGTTCAGCTCGAATCTGGTTGAGCCGAACTAGCCCAACCGAGATCGCCCGCGGAGGCAACCATGGTGGCCTGCGAGTGCTGCCATGGTCGCCCGCGGGACTTACTGTGGTCGCCCAAGGAAGCAACCATGGTGTCCCACGAGGGCTACCATGGTCGCCCCTTGGTCAGACCCTGGTTGCCCGCGAGGCAACAATGGTGGCCCGCGAGGGCTGCCATGGTGGCCCGCGAGAACTGCCATGGTCACCCGCATGGGCACACCTTGGTCGGCCACGGCAGCGACTATGGTGGCCCGCGAGAGCTGCCATGGTCTCCTGCAAGCGACCTGGTCGGCCCTTGGTGCCGACCATGGTCTGCCCTAGGGCTTTCCATGGTCCACCAAGGATCTCGACCCTGGTTAGCCATGGCTAACCCAATACAGCCCCAAAATAATTTTTTTTTCAATTTTTCAAATCAATTAAAATCTAATTTTTTTTTTCAATTTTCATGCATATTCAAACAGATGAACATATGAACAAATAAATCAAAAAATCAGATCATACATACTTGAATTAAACACAAAATAACACATGCTCTAATACCACTGAAGGATTTCCATGGGTTCTATTGAATAATTTCATGCTCTGATTCCACTGAAAATATACCTTTAAAATCGATTTAAACACAAAGATATGTGTTTCTCTAGGCAGTCCACACAAGCACAATACCTTGAAGAGGTTTCTTTACACACCCTTGCTAGCGTTGTGTGAAGAATTGGACAAACCAACAATGGAGGAGTGTGAAAGGGAGGGCCGGCCGAAACTAGAGAGAGAGAGAGAAAGAGAGAGAGAGAGAGAGAGAGAGAGAGAGAGAGAGAGAGAGAGAGAGAGAGAGAGAGAGAGTTATTGCTGGAAAAAAAACTTAGGGTTTTAGGAAAAAATATTGTGTAATTCAATAAAATCTGATTTTTTTAATATCTTCTTATAATTACACAATAAACCCCTTTATTCCCATAATTGCACTTAAGCCTCATTCTCATCTAAAACCAAGAATGTGCTCTAAACCCATTTAGCTAAAACCTAAATAAAACTCATTTAATTGAGTTCTAATTATATGGTTTAGCTAAACCGGTCCAATCTCTCTAACTTGATTTCTTCAACCGTCTGGTTAATAAACCTAGGCAAGAAATCAACCGAATCGTTTTCAATTTGACTAAATTGAAAAGCGGATTCTCCCAATTACCATCCAAGCTTGTTTGTCACATATTGTACTTAAAGTGAGTGACCCTCTAGGCTCACGACCCGTTGGAAGACTGGTAAAATTACTATTTTACCCTTTCCATCACAAGTGGCCTCTAGCAAGACATTATGATTACCCAACGTCCGTGATTATCGATTATTCGACTTAACCTGTTATCGTACATGTCACTGTCATTTTATCAAACCGATATTCTGATTGATCAATAGGCATAGAACCGTCATCCTAATTTATTAATCACTGTTTCTTGATATCTGAGATGACTGAAAACTGACACTAAGGTATCACCTGCACGGCCGTGCTATTCCTTCAGTGTCACTCATCAAGTGGCCTAAATGGTTATCTTTCTCGTACCGGAGTATGACTGATAAATCCCTCAGACGTCTTTCGAGTTCACTAATGCAATTAATAACCAAGCCAATAACAGTCGTTATGGCTACCCTTTACAGGTAATGTTAGACTAGGTCAAACTAAGATATTCATTACAGAGTGCACACAAGCTACGATTTGTGAGTATCTCATGATAGTATCTATGTTGCATACTCACAATCGAGTTGTCCGATATCATCGACCTGATGATATCTATGATATAACTCCGGCACATGCTTTGCCATGGTTAGTAGAGCATGAGCACAAGGAGTTGGTCTCATACTGATCGCGCTTTTTAAAGAAGCTTAGCTGATCAGGGACTCATCGAATGCAATTATTTCTAATCTAGAGTTTTATTATAAGTGGTTACATGCATAATGACATAGATCAAATCACATTCGATATATTACTACAACACATTAGTAATATAATGCCTTTTTATTAGATCGAAAAATGATAAATATTACAATATGGATTAAGGAACTACATTGGACTAGGAGACAATGACATCGACAAAAAACTTAATGTTTCTCGATTCGCGTGTCACATTCAATTACACATATCTATGGCCCAAATGGTCCAGTTTTGTCCATGTCTCTCTCTCGAGTGTCTCTGACCTTTTCTTGTCTCTCATAATCCATATCCTATGTGTGTGACCCTCTAGGCTCATGCCGACGTCGGCGGATCGACATAAAATTTCATTTTACCCGATCCATCATAAGTGGCCTCTAGTAAGACGTTATGATTACCTGATATGCATGATGATCGATGATTCAATTCAACCTCATGTAGTACATGTCACTATCCCTCTATCGCCCGGTATCTAAATTGATCATAAGGCATAGAGACGTCACCCTTATTTAATCAATCTCTTTGTCTCGATCTGTGAGATTACTAAATACTGATATCCCGTATCGTTGACATGGCCATGCTCTCCCTGCAGTTAATCTCTATCGATTGGCCTAAACAGATACATATCCCATACCGTAGTGTGAGGGATAAATCCCTTAGTCGCCTTTCGTATCACTCATACAATCCGTCCCCATGACAATCTTGTCCGTTATGGTAGTCTTGTTATCAACAACGTTAGGAGCAAGTCAAACACGAATATTTACTGTATAGCGATCACAAAGACTCCTTGGTCTAAGGATACGACGACAAGCTACCACAATTGAATGTGTTCATGACTGTATCTATGCAACACCATTCAATGCGGGTCGTCCAATATCACTCACCCGAGTGATATCTATGATCTGATTCTTGGAGCCGGTCCCAATGGTAAATAGAACTATACCACAAAGAATCATCCTCTTAATTGGTCGCTTCATTGAAGCATATTTGACCAGGGACACGTTAAGTGTGATCCGTACAGATATATGGTTCTACTACTTTGGTGGACATATATCATATAAGACTTAACCTATTGCTTCATCGCATAAGTAATATAATGCCATATTTATGTATTGAAAATGATGATTAATATATACAGACATTTACAGACTAATACAATTGGACTAAGGCACAAAAAAAATTTACACCGTAACCCATTGGCAGATCGGCGTGAGAACCCATCTCACCTGATCCATCACCAGTGGCCTCTAGTAAGACATAGTGATTACCTAATGTCCATGAGTGTATTGATCGATTCGATATCTCCTGTCTGTCATCTGTATCACTAACCCTTTTCTATGAGATCGCATGAGGCATAGAATTGTCATCCTCATTTTTTCGATCTAGTTCCTCGAATTCCGAGTTGACTGATACGTATTGGTTCGGCCGCACATTACCCTTCACCACGTCTCACTGTGGGAAAACAAATCCCTTCGGACACAACGTGCGCTCCCACCACAGTCCGTCCAATGGCCAACGATGTCCGTTATGGTTCCCTTTTTACAGACAACATTGGGACATGTCAAACCAATGGAGTAACATGCATGTGAGCCACTCGCTCCAAGGTATTATAGCAGCGATCACACGACGAAAGAGTATGCGTTGGTAATTTGATCTATGCGACATACTCAAGTTAATGGGTTTAATTTGGGTTTTAGTTGAACGGGCTTAAAGCCCATTTAGGGATTCAAGTTATGAATGGGGAAGAAGTGCAAATAGGAGTTTAAGAAGGGTAGATATGCAATTATTAATTTGAAATTCAATTTTATTTCAAATTAAAATTCCAAAATATCTTCCATCTTTTTCTCTAACTATTGGCAACCACTCCCCCTCATTCTCTCCATCACTTGACCGATCCTCTCATCCTCCATTTTCCTCCATTGTTGATTTGTCAAAATTCTCAATAACATTCATAGCAAAAGTGTGAGAGACAACAATTTCGGTTGTGGTGCTTGTGTGGACCTAATAGAGAAACACTACCTTTGTGTTTTCAACGACTTATAAAGGTAATATTCAGATTTGAAAAAGTTGATAGCATGCTGAATTTTTCATTAAGATCTATGTAGTTATCGATCACCATTGTTACATGACTTCCGCTGCATGAAATTTATCGAATGGAACCCATGGTGATCTCTTTCAGACGGAACCGACTCTGAGAAATGCCTGGAAGCCATGAGGGAAGAAATGCAATCCATGTCAGATAATCAAGTGTGGGACTTGGTAGATCAAAACCCTGGCGTAAAAGTCTTTGGGTGTAAATGGATCTTTAAAATAAAGATAGACATGGATGGTAAACCTTAGACCTATAAAGCACGACTGGTAGCAAAAGGTTATAGACAAGTCCACGAAATTGACTATGAGGAAACCTTTTCTCCAATAGCTATGGTCAAATCTATTCGCATTCTACTTCCCATATCAGCTCATCATAATTATGAGATATGGCAAATGGATGTTATAAGCGCTTTTCTTAATGGGAGGTTAGCTGAGGACGTTTATATGTTCCAGCCTGAGGGTTTTGAGGATCCAAAGAATAAGGGAAAGATTTGTAAGTTACTCAAATAAATTTACAGTTTGAAGCAAGCATCTCGGAGTTGGAACCAACGTTTTGATGAAGCTGTGAAACAGTTTGGCTTAATCAAGAACGGTGATGCACCTTGCTTGTATAAAAAGGCAGATGGGAGTAAGGTAGTCTTTTTGGTGCTCTATGCCGATGACATATTGCTCATTGGAAACGACGTCCCTACCTTGCTTTTGAAAAAGGCTTGGTTAGGTGAGTGTTTCGCAATGAAGTACTTAGGAAAGGCTTCTTATATCTTGGGGATCAAGATATATAGAGATCGTACCAAGAGGGTCTTGGGCTTAAGTCAAAGCACGTATATAGACAAAGTGTTGAGAAGATTGTCAATGCATAATTCCAAGAAAGGCCTGCTTCCCATGCGTCATGGCATAAAGCTTAATTAGAATCAGTGTGCTAAGACACTTGAAGAACTAAAAAGCATGAATGAGATCCCATATGCTTCGGCAATAGGGTCCATAATGTATGCCATGATATGTACGAGACCGGATGTCTCGTTCGCCCTAAGCTGTACCAGTAGACATCAATCCAAACTCGGTGAGGAACACTGGATTGCAGCCAAAGCAATTCTCAAATATTTGAGAAAAACAAAGAACGCTTTTCTTGTATATAGGGGAAGGAGTGATGATGATCGTGTCGTCAAAGAATATGTTGACGCTAGTTTCCAGACAAACCCTGATGACTTTAAGAGTCAGTTGGGATATGTGTTTACGTAGAACGGTGGAGCAGTCAACTGGAAAAGCAAGAAGCAGGACACCATCGCCGACTCTACAACGGAAGCTGAGTATATTGCTGCATCGGAAGCAACAAAGAAGGTTGTATGGATCAGGAGTTTCATGGCTGGTTTAGGTGTAATTCAAAACCCATATAACCCAGTAGACTTATATTGGGACAACACCGGGGCCATTGCGCAAGCTAAGGAACCAAGAGCACATGACAGATCCAAGCAAGTACTCAGGAAGTATCACATCATCCGGGACATAGTTGCTAGAGGTGACGTGAAGATCCAGTACGTTGCATCTGATGATAACACAGCCGACCCCTTGACCAAATCTCTTCCTTAAGAAAAACACGATAAACATGTTAGGTTAATGGGGATAGACTGGGACTTAGATTGGAACTAGGGGCAAGTGGGAGATTGATAGAATTTTTACCAGTCTGCCAACTGTTCGTGAGCCTAGAGAGTCACACGCATTAAGCACGATACATGACAAATAATTATGGATGGAAATTGAAAATGATTCGGTAGTTTTCTGGCCTAAGGTTTTAACCAGACGGTTGAAGAAATTAATTTGAGGAAATTAAACCGTTTTCTCTAAACCGAAATTAGAACTCAATTTAATGGAATTAATTTGGGTTTTAGTTAAACGGGCTTAAAGCCCATTTATGGATTTAAGTGATGAATGGGGAAAAGTGCAAATAGGAGCTTAGGAGGGTTCGATATGCAATTATTAATTTGAAATTCAATTATTAATTTCAAATTAAAATTGCAAAATATCCTCAACATATTTCTCTAACAATTTGGCAACCACTTCCCCTCATCCTCTCCCTCTCTTGGCCGAACAACTAACCCTCTCCATCCATTATTTTTTGTCATAAATTCTCAAGAACATTCATAGCAAAAGTGTGAGAGAAAACCATTTTGGTTGTGGTCCTTGTGTGGGCCTAATAGAGAAACACTACCTTTGTGTTTTCATCGACTTATAAAGGTAATTTTCAGATTTGAAAATGTTGATAGCATGCTGGATTTTTCATTAAGATCTTCGTATTTTTCGATCACCATGGTTACATAACTTCCGCTGCATGAAATTTATCATTTGGAACCCATGGTGATCTCTTTCAGTGGTATCAGAGCCAGGTTGTTATGAACTTTATTCAACATGTTTAATTCTGAATTTTTTTTTGTGTTTATATGTTCATCACCTTAGCATGCATGTAATTGAAAAAAAATTCAGATTTAATTGATTTTGGAAAAGTTGGAAAATAATTTTTTTTGGTGTTTCGGGTTAGCCATGGCTGACCAGGGTCGAGACCCTTGGTGGACCATGGAATGCATAGACCATGGTCAGCATCAAGGGCCGACAAGGGTCACCTACGGGCGACCATGGCAGCCCTCACGAGCCACCATGGTTGCCTCGTGGGCGACCATGGCAGCCCTCGCAGGCTACCATGGTCGCTCCCGTGGTCGACCACGGTCAGCCCCGCAGGCGACCTCGGCAGCCCTTGCGGGCCACCGTGGTTGCTTCCGTGGCCAGATTCGAGCTGAACCGGCCGGTTCGCTAGAATAATTTGAAATCCTAAAAAATTTAATTTTCAGATTTGGTTCGGTTTCGATAAACCAGCAAGAACCGGTTGAAAATTCAATTAATTAATTAAACCGTCCGATTTCGATAAACCGGAATTTTTCCACACTTAAGAAAGATAAAATTTGGAAAATTTATTTGTTTGATAAGCATGTTGAGTGTACACATGATCTTTGATAACATGATATTTTCCACATGATGCTAGCTAAGCCCTCTAGACTTGCATTTTAATTTCGGATTTGCAACCTGTGTGTTGCTTAATTTTGGGTTGTTGTAAATACGGCCTGCGTGTCGTGATTTGTATTTCATTTTATTTATTTAAATTTTTAATCACGAAGACCGACACAAGAAGCAAGTCAAGAAGAAGACTCGGATTGGAGGAGGCTCGAAGCCAGTGGGAGTTCACAAGAATGGAGCAAGTTTGGATCTTGAAGACCAAGTCTTTAGGATCAGTATTGCTAGATTCTTAGGAACTTAAGATGGGCTTAACTATGCATATATTTACCATTACATTTATATGTATGAATGTATGATAATTTAAATATACAAGTTCATGTATGATATGCTATCACCCACATGCAAAGATTAAAATTGGAATTTAATCAGACTCGCATGTAACCTGCTAAGGGATCATCTTTGCATGGCTTTTCAATTGATGATTCCAGATTAAGATTGTATTGATATGAAATAAGACTTCTATAAATCACTTAAACGCAAATAATTACAAGTCAAGCGTAATACCATCAAAGTTTGGGCACTCAAAAGGGCTTTGACCCTATGGATGTCAGTACACCTCCGCGTACCATTCATAGAGGAGAAGTCTGGATGAGATGGGCAGTTCTATGTGGGTGTGTGCGCCTCCGAGTAGTAGCCACATTAGTTCTGTTCATAGTTCAAGCTTGGTAGACTTGTCTACGATTGTCAGCTAGGGCTGACATATGGTATCAGTATAGGGTATGCCGTGTACTTTTAGTACAGACCCTAGCCAGGAATTACATGGTTTTGTAAATGGATGTATTCCTACCTTGATGGACTGAATTGGAGCAGTGAGCCTCCGTTCACTTCAATTGAGGGTATGATAGGATCCTGGTTCAAATTCTAATGTTAGAATCAGACAAATGTTTTATAACTAAATCTCCAACTTGAATTTTAATTAATTTTACCATGTAGAACTAAAAGGCAAACACAACACAAAGGTGTAATAGCGCACTGAGAGTCCAGATTGAGGACAGACTCAAGAGCGTGAATTACTCAGATTGGAATAGAAACTTGAGGCTTGTACTCAAGCATGAACGCAAGTAGTATATCCTTACCAAGGAACCTCTTGCTGAGCCGCTAGTGCACTAAGGATGCTTATCAAAGATCCTTAGTAACCAAATCGACGTGTCATGCATTATGGTGGGCAGTAAGATGCAAGAGTTGCAGAAGCAGTCCAGGAACGTTTCAGATGACCCTCATACCTGTAACGCGGAGGTCAAGGAAATGTTCAATGAGAAAGCTCGTGTCGAAAGACATGATAATTTCATAGAACTTAACTCCTGCAAACTTAAGGATGGAGCCATGTTAGTGCCCATGTCACGAAGATTTAATGTCTTCAGGAACATCTAACCAGACTCGGTTTTGATGATCAGGTGGAAATGGCTGCAGATATTTTGTTGTAGTCACTTCCAGATACATATAGCGATTTCATAACAATATGCATGACATGGACAAGTCCTTAAAAGAGCTTCATGGGATACTTGTGACCACTGAAAAGAACCTCAAGGGAAAGACCAAGGAGGCCCATATGGTCAACAAGAAGATCAGCTTCAAGAAAGCTGATCATGGGAAGGGTAAGACTCCTGAGCACCTTGCAGGGCAGTTCAGATACCCCAATCGGCCAAAAGTTTAAGCAGCTCCCAAAGCCGCTGTTAAGATTAAGGACAAAATGGAGGAGATCTGCCATCACTGCAATGAGCCAGTACACAGGAATAAGGGATTGTAAGCAATACAAGGATCATGTGAAGAAGAGTGGGTATCCACGTCTTCAGGATCAGATATTTACGTTGGTAAGATTAATTGCTATAAGGTAAATAAGAAAAGGCTTAAATCTGATGATTTAAACCAATTTATAAACTGGCATTATCATTTAAGGCACATAGGCGAGAAATGCATTTCAACACTTCACAGGTGTGGACTTTAAGTCCGTTTGAATTCACTCAAACTGAAAGATGCAAGTCTTGCCTAATGAGCGAGAAACGCATTTCTACACTTCACAAGTGTGGACTTTTAAGTCCGTTTGAATTCACTCAAACTGAAAGATGCAAGGCTCGCCTAATGGGCAAAACGACAAAGGCACCTTTCACAGGTTTACGTGAAAGGCGAGTAACTTATTAAGTCTAATACATTCCGACGTATGTGGACCTATGAGTACTCAGGCCAGAAGAGAGTTGAACTAATAATTGACTCTGGAAACGGCCGCATTCATTTTGAATCGAGCTCCGATGAAGACAACTATAATACACCTTGTGACAGTCATTCTGTCTCCCATTACTGTGGATGCGTGCGCCTCCGCGTAATATTCATTGGGATGCGAGCTGAATAAGGTAATCAGTTCTATTTGGATGTCTGCGCCTCCGCGTAGTAGCCAAATAAGAGCTGGACCAGAGTCATAAAAGGTACACCACATGACACTCATTACGTCTCCCATTACTATGGATGCGTGCGCCTACGTTTAGTATTCATTGGGATGGGAGCGGGATGAGATGGTCAGTTCTATTTGGATGCGTGCGCCTTCGCGTAGTATCCAAATAAGAAATGGACCATAGTCATATATGGTGTGGGAAACATCCTAGTATGTTTTTCCTAAAAGATTTGGGTAGCAGAGATTCAGGCATCCAAATCAGACAAATGTGTCTTCGTAAGGTATCCTTAAGAAACTAAGAATACAACTTCTACATACCCAGCGAGTACAAAGTCTTTGTTGCTCGAGGAGGGGTATTTTTGGAGATATTTTATTTCCAAAAAAAGCTAGTGGGAGTCCCGTGCATCTCGAAGAAATTCGAGAGGATACTAAACAGCCTGAAGCAATTCAGGAGCCTGCTATGCAAGATGTAGAAGTACTGGAGCCTCAGATGGTCGTAGATGAAGAATCAGTCCCTACAGAAATTCTAGACGGTCTAAGGAGGTCTGAAAAATCTCGTCATGTTCCAGACAGATATGGCTTCACAGCCACTAAGTGAAATGACTAGATGATTGTGGATCAGGATGATCAAGAAACCTTCAGACCAGATTTGACCAATCCAGACTCCGAAAAATGGCATAACGCCATGAATAAGGAAATGAAATCCATATAAGACAACCAAGTCTGGTGCTTGGTTGATCAAACTCCTGGGATAAAACCCATCGGTTCTGAGTGGGTCTATAGGATCAAGACCGACATGGATGGAAATCCTCAGACCAATGAGGCTAGGATGGTTTTAAAAGGTTATCGTCAGATTCAATGCATGTATTATGATGACACCTTTTCACCATGAGTAATGGTAAGATTGATCCGGAATATTCTTAGCCATAACTATGGCAGATGGATGTCATAACCCCTTCCTTAACAGAACTTACAAGAGGGCGTGTATATCACACGACTTGTGGGTTTTGTAGATCCAAAAAATCCTGGACAGATATGTAAGCTGTAAAGATCCATTTACGGATTGAAGCAAGCTTTAGGGAGTTGGAACCTTAATTTTGATAAAGCTGTAAGGGAACTCGGCTTCATCAAAAACAAAAGTGAGCCTTGCGTACATGAGAAAGCGAGTGGGAGTAATTTTGTATTCTTGGTATTTATTCATCGGGAATGACATCCCGACCTTACCACCAAATCTTGGTTAAGGAAGTACTTATCGATGAAGGACTTAGGTGATGCTACATTTAATGTAGGCATCAGAATCTCTACAGATCATTCCAAAAGGATTTTTGGCCAAAGTCAGGACATGTTGCTAAGTCAGAACATGTACATAGGTAAAGTGTTGAGAAGATCTCAATGCTTGATTCTAAGAAAGGATACATACCCATGCGTCATGGCATTAAGCTCAGCAAGCTACAGAGTCCTGGAACTCCTGATAAGCTGAGCATGATGAGTAAGATCACTTATGTTTCGGCTGTAAGATCCATCATGTATGCCAGGATGTGCACGAGACTAGAAGTCTCATTTGCACTAAGTTGTACTAGCAGATTCCAATCTAACCCCGACCAATTACACTGGATTGCTGTCAAAGGTCATCCTAAAATATTTGAGGAGGACCAAGTATACATTCCTAGTGTGTGGGGATATAGATAGAGAACTAGCAGTCAAAGGACAAGTCGATGCTAGTTTTCAAACATATCTAGATGACTTTCAAATTCAGTCATGATATATTTTGTGTTGAGTGGTGGTGCTTTCAGCTGGATAAGCTTTAAGCAAGCCAAAATTGCCAACTCTACAGCGGATGATAAGTATATAGCTACAACAAAAGCAGCTAAATAGGCCGTATGGATTAGAAGCTTTCTGATCGGATTAGACGCAACGCCGCGAGCGTCTGATCCGATAAGCTTGTTATGGGACAACACAGGTGCCGTAGCTATTTCTCAAGAGCCCAAATTCCACAACAGATCCAAACATATACTCAGCAGGCATCACCTCGTGAGAGTTATAACATATAGAGGTGATGTGGAGATTAAACACTATTCGACTGATTCTAATATGGCCGATCCCTTGACAGAGGATCACCCGTAGCCTAGGCATGAGGAACATGCAAGGTCTATGAAAGTAGATCAGAACTTAAATTGGAATCAGGGGCAAGTGGGAGATTGTTAAAGTTATGCCACAGTCCAATATATAAGCGATCTACGGATGTAATGTTTTATCATCTTTCCGAATACATAAATCGGCATATATTACTAATGTGTTGTAGTAATATATCGAATGTAATTTGATCTATTTCATTATGTGTGTAACCACTAATAGTAGAACTATAGATCAGAAAGAATTACATTTGATGAGTCCCTGATCAACTAAGCTTCTTCTGAGACTAACTCCTTGTGATCAGTATGAGACTAACTCCTTGTGATCATGTTATACTGATCATGGAAAAGTGCGTGCAGGAGTTATATCATAGATACCATCAGGTCGATGATATCGGACAACCCGATTGTGAGTATGTTGCATAGATCCAGTCATGAGATACTCACATATCGTAGCTTTTCATTATATCCTACGACCAAGGAGTCTTTGTGTACACTATGTAACGAATACCTAAGTTTGTGTTAGAGTTATGCCCCAGTCCAATATATAAGTGATCAACAGATGTAATGTTTTATCATCTTTCCGAATAAATAAATCGGCATATATTACTAATGTGTTGTAGTAATATATCGAATGTAATTTGATCTATGTCATTATGTGTTTAACCACTAATAGTAGAACTATAGATCACAAAGAATTACATTTGATGAGTCCCTGATCAGCTAAGCTTCTTTAAGAAGCGATCAGTATGTGACCAACTCCTTGTGATCACGCTCTACAGATCATGGCAAAGTATGTTCCGGAGTTATATCATAGATATCATTAGGTCGATGATATTGGACAACCCGATTGTGAGTATGCTGCATAGATCCAGTCATGAGATACTCACATATCGTAGCTTGTCATTATATCCTAAGACCAAGGAGTCTTTGTGTACACTATGTAACGAATACCTAAGTTTGACCAAGTCTAAAGTTATCTGTAAAAGGGTAACTATAACGGCTTCGATTGGTTTTGATATTGATTACACTAGTGAACTCGAAAGACGTCTGAGGGATTTATCACTCATACTTTGGTATGAGAAAGATATCCGTTTAGGCCACTTGATGAGTATTAATGAAGAAAGAGCACGGCCGTGCAGGTGATACCTTAGTATCAGTTTTCAGTCATCTCAGATATCAAGAGGCAGGGATTGATAAATTAGGATGACCATTCTATGCCTATTGATCGATCTGGATATCGGTTTGATAAAAGGACAGTGACATGTACGATAACAGGTTAAGTCGAATAATCGATAATCACAAACATTGGATAATCATAATGTCTTGCTAGAGGCCACTTATGATGGAATAGGTAAAATAGTAATTTTACCAGTCTGTCAATTGCTCGTGAGCCTAGAGGGTCACACGCATTAAGCACGATACATGACAACTAATTATGGACGAAAATTGAGAACGATTTGGTAGATTTCTGGCCTAAGGTTTTAACCAGACGGTTGAAGAAATCAATTCGAGGAAATTGAGCCGTTTCGTCTAAACCAAAATTAGAACTCAATTTAATGGGTTTGATTTGGGTTTTGGTTAAACGGGCTTAAAGCCCATTTAGGGATTTAAGTGATGAATGGGAAAAAATGAAAATAGAGGGTTTATGGAGGATGGATATGCAATTTTGATTTGAAAAATTCAATTTGATTTTTTCAAATTAAAATTCCAATATTTTCATAACTTCCTCTAATTTTCAGCAACCACTCCCATCTTCCCCCCCCCTTATAGGCCGACTTCTCCCTCTCTCTTCTTCCTCCATTGTTGTCAAGCTTCTCTCAAAATTCATAGCAAAAATTTGAGTGAAAACCTTCTTCGGTTATGGTGCTTGTGTGAACCTAATAGAGAAACACTAATCTTGTGTTTTCATCAATTAGAAGAGGTAACTTTCAGATTTAATATATATATATATAACATGTTGAATTTACATTAAGATCATACCTTGCATCGATCACCACGGTTACATAACGTCCGCTGCATGATATTTATCGATTGGAACCCGTGGTGATCTCTTTCAGTTTGACCTAGTCTAACGTTATTTGTAAAAGGGTAGCTATAACGGCTTCGATTGGCTTAGGATATTTATTGCATTAGTGAACTCGAAAGGCATCTGAGGGATTTATCACTCATACTTCGGTATGAGAAAGATATCCGTTTAGGCCACTTGATGAGTATGACTGAAGGAATAGCACGGCCGTGCAGGTGATACCTTAGTATCAGTTTTCAGTTATCTCAGATATCAAGAAACAGGGATTGATAAATTAGGATGACCATTCTATGCATATTGATCAATTTGGATATCGTTTTAATAAAAGGATATTGACATGTATGATAACAGATTAAGTCGAATAATCGATAATCACGAACGTTGGGTAATCATAATGTCTTGATAGAGGCCACTTATGATGGAAAGGGTAAAATAGTAATTTTACAAGTCTGTCAACTGTTCGTGAGCCTAGACGGTCACACGCATTAAGCAGGATACATGACAAATAATTATGGATGGAAATTGAAAACGATTCGGTAGTTTTCTGGTCTAAGGTTTTAACCAGACGGTTGAAGAAATCAATTCGAGGAAATTAAACCGTTTTGTCTAAACCAAATTTAGAACACAATTTAATAGGTTTAATTTGAGTTTTAGTTATACGGGCTTAAAGCCCATTTAGGGATTTAAGTGATGAATGGGGAAAAGTCCAAATAGGAGTTTAAGAGGGTTAGATATGCAATTATTAATTTGAAATTCAATTTTTAATTTCAAATGAAAATTGCAAAATATCTTCCACATATTTCTCTAACCATTTGGGCACCACTTCCCCACATCCTCTCCCTCTCTTGGCCGAACAACTAACCCTCTTCATCCATCATTTTTTGTCAAAAATTCTCAAGAACATTCATATCAAAAGTGTGAGAGAAAACCGTTTTGGTTGTGGTTCTTGTGTGGACTTAATAGAGAAACACTACCTTTGTGTTTTCATTGACTTATAAAGGTAATTTTAAGATTTGAAAAGGTTGATAGCATGCTGGTATTTTCATTAAGATCTTCGTATTTTTCGATCACCATGGTTACATAACTTCCGCTGCATGAAATTTATCGTTTGGAACCCATGGTGATCTCTTTTAGTGGTATCAGAGCCAGGTTGTTATGAACTTTATTCAACATGTTTAATTCTGAATTTTTTTTGTGTTTATATGTTCATCACCTTAGCATGCATGTAATTGAAAAAAAAATTCAGATTTAGTTGATTTTAGAAAAGTTGGAAAATAATTTTTTTGGGTGTAGGGTCGCCTATGGGCTACCATGGTCGCTCCCGTGGTCGACCACAGTCAGCCCCGCGGGCGACCTCGGCAGCCCTCACGGGCCACCGTGGTTGCTTCCGTGGGCGACCTCGGTTGGGCCGGTTCGGCTCGATCAAATTCGAGCTGAACCGGCTGGTGCTAGAATAATTTGAAACCCTAAAAAATTTAATTTTAAGATTTGGTTCGGTTTCGATAAACCAGCGAGAACCGGTTCAAAATTCAATTAATTAATTGAACCATCTGGTTTTGATAAACCGGAATTTTTCCACACTTAAAAAAGATAAAATTTGGAAAATTTATTTGTTTGATAAGCATGTTGAGTGTACACATGATCTTTGATAACATCATGTGGAAAACATCATGTTATCAAAGATCATGTGTACACTCAACATGCTTATCAACCAAATAAGTTTTCCAAATTTTATCTTTCTTAAGTGTGGAAAATTCCAGTTTATCGAAACAGGACGGTTTAATTAATTAATTGAATTTTGAACTGGTTCTAGCTGCTTTATCGAAACCGAACCAAACTTGAAAATTAAATTTTAGGGTTTCAAATTATTCTCGCGAACCAGCCGGTTCAGCTCGAATATGGTCGAGCCGGAGCGGCCCAACCGAGGTCGCTCGCAGAAGCAACCACAGGTGTCCCGCGAGGGCTGCCGAGGTCGCCTGCGGGGCTGACCGTGGCCGACCACGGGAGCGAACATGGTAGGCCACATATGAGCAGCTCCTCAACGACCTGTTAGCTATACCTGAGGAATCCCCTACTGCTGAAGAAGATGTTGCTAACTCCTCCTCCTGATAAACAGACCAGTTACTTATCTTATTCCTGAAAAACTCATTTACTTTTGAACTCTTGAATCCCCGGGGACTGTCCGAGTTACTTTTTGTGAACAATGTTTTTGCTCCTTGGTGGAGCTGGATATTTGCCTCGTGTTTAGAGGCTCGATATTTTGTTTGCTTTAATTTTTTTTCTGTGCTTACCCTTTGCCATTTTGAGGCAATTAGGGGGAGATAATTTGGACCTTACATGGTCAACCAATGGCCATCAAATACTGGTGATATGTAATAGTGTTTGGTCTGGTCTATAACATGTGTAACTACATGTTAGAGACTTGTGTCATCTGTCACCTTTAACGTGTGTAACTACATGTTAAAGTAGTGTTGGCTGAAACATGTGTAACAACATGTTCAACTTACTTTGTGACATAAGGAACGACATGATTAGAACATGCGAAACAAACATGTTACAACTTTTCGGTACGTCATTGGTTGAAACATGCGTCATAAACATGTTGCAACATGATGAACACTCCTTACCACAAAGTGACAGAAGATGAAGACTTGCACTACGAACCTTGCTGATAAAGGACGAGAAGACTCAACAAGAAGACGTGATCTGCTGCAGTACACTAAAGTCAAACATGAAGCATGAAAATGGCTGAAGAAAAGCGTCATAGACAAGAGATAAAACTCGACCGGAGATTGCCAAGAACATAAGACGTATAATTAAGATGGGCTTGCCTAAAAAATTGCCAAAGGGGGAGATTGTTGCTACGTTCAGTGTTGGCATATTTTTTAAGCACAAGGTAAAATGTCAGTCAATAGATTGCAACATATGTAGTATGACATTATGTGCGCAGAATTAGTCAAGTACCGCAATGTTCCTGTTTAGACAGAGAACATCAGCGCACGTGAGTTTTAGGCAACGACTAAATAAGGCAATCTCCAGCAAGCATCAAGACACGTCAGCAACGCCTATAGGCGGCAATGCCGACTTGCCTAACTTCCCAAGGACGAAAAAGGTTTGGATTTCCTAATCGGTATTGGAAACCGATTAGGCTACTTGAGTTGATATAAAAGCAGGTGCTTTACCCCTTAGCAACTCATCTGCTTTTATGTCCTTTCCCGTGCTAAATACTCAGAGCTCGTGACCGTATAAGACTAGCGGATCAGAGGCTATTTTATTTAGAAGGACATAGTCGATCACAAACATCAACTCGCAAGGATTTGAGTGTTTGTGATTTGAAGGTATTTTTTCGTGATTGAAGTCTCACGAAGAAGATTGTCGAAGACAACACAACCGAGCATAGGCTTGCTCGAAGGGTGGAATTGAGAGGATCTCAAAGACAGGGGGAGAGGCCCTTGGTCGACGTTGTTCACGGTGAGATCTATAGTAGCTTAGGACAATAGCTTGTGTGATAGCTAATTGATGCTTGAAGATGTACTATTCACTACCGAATAGTGAAAACCTTTCCACTGGCAGAGTGCCCCCAGACGTAGGTGCGGAGTCATTGAACTGGGTAAACATTTTGTGTGTCTTCTATTTATTGTTCCGTTTTTTACTTATCTAGTGATCAGACTAGTTGTCGAACAAATTGTCACAACATCGTGTTCGACATCTTGACCCTGTCGGGTTTTGGAGCGTTCAAGATCATCGAAATAGCGGAAGCATAAACAAAAGAAACTCCAAAAACTGTCCAAGAACATTAACCATTAAATCTGAAGGCAAAATCTATTCCACAAGAATTTACCTTTTAGTCTTTGTTGCATCAAGAAAGAAGAACTATATGATCTTCTTCTCTAGAGCAATTCCACACAAAGAGGATGATCCTTCACAAAAAGCCTACTAGAACTAATGTGTGAAGAACAAGAGAGCAAAGAGAGGAGAGAGAGGGATGTGGCCGGCCACAATGAGAGAGTGAGTGACTGTGAGTGAATTCTTTCTCTTTTGTCTACTTCATCAACTCATAAGGCTTGGGTGATTAAAGTAACAAATGATGAAAGCATGGGTTAAAGGCAAATCATCACCTAATCCTCTTAAATCACTCTCCTCTTAATCAACAACACCAACTAAGCATGATGTGTGACCCCCACACTTGGACCCACTAAGGTGGCCAGCCATTAAGGCTTATTAGGCCTTATTTGGGCCCTTGTTGGGCCGGATTGGTAACCTCATGGGCCGAGCCCAATGGGCTCGCCCATGCGGTCGCGTGCCATGTCCAAAAGTTATCCGACCCTTTTTGTCGTTACTTATCAAACAAAGTCCGACTCGACATCGACGAAAATCTTAGTTTTCTCGATTCGCTAATTATTCTCACAAAACCGAACCCATGGCCAAAAACCCTTAGTTTTAGCCATGTCTTGCTCCTCAAGAAATTCCAACGTTTCCTTGTCTCAAGTTATCCATATTGTATTTGTGTGACCCTCCAGGCTCATGCCACCGTTGGCAGATCGGCGCAAGGGATCTCTCTTGCCCGATCCATCATAAGTGGTCTCTAGTAAGACATTATGATTACCCAAGGTGCATGATGATCGATGATTCGATTTAACCTTGTGCGTACAAGTCACTATCCTATTATCTCTAAACATCCTGATTGATCACAAGGCATAGAGTCGTCATCTTTGTTTAATCAATCATTATTACTTGATATGTGAGATGACTGAGAACTGATAACCCGTATCACTGGCATGGCCATGCTCTATCTCTCAGTCACTCTCGATCAAGCGGCCTTAACGGATATCTTTCCCATACCGTAGTACGAGGGATAAATCCTTTAGTCGTCTTTCGTGTCACTCATGCAATCCGTTCCGCCACCCAATCATGCCCGTTATTGCAATCATGTTACGGAAAGCATTAGGCGCAAGTTAAAGCCGTACGTCAACCGCATAGCGATCACAAAGACTCCTTGATCTAAGGATATCGTGACAAGCTATCGCATTTGAATATGATCATGGTTTAATCTATGAAACACTATTCAAAACGGGTCGTCTGATATCAATCACCTCATGATATCTATGATATGATTCTGGGATCCCACATCCCTATGATAAGCAGAACTACATCATTGAGAACCATCCTCATACTGGTCGCTTCGATTGAAGCGTATATTGACTAGGGACTCGTTAAGTGTGATCTGTACAGATTTATGTAACTACTACTTTAATGGTCATAAATCAGATCATACTTAACATATTGCCACCCTCCACATTTGTTGGTGGCAATCGCCACACCCAAGGTGACGATTACCACCCTCCACAAGTGTTGTGGCGATCGCCATCCCATAGGTGGCGATCGGCATTACACTTTGTGGAGAATATTCCTATTCTCCTTTTGGACCTCTTGAGTCCCAACGAGTAGGCTTTAGTTCTCGCTCATGGTGTGCGACCTTGTAGGCCTGTGACCCATTGGCAGATTGGCGTGAGATCTCATCTCACCCGATCCATCACTAGTGCCCTCTAGTAAAACGTAGTGATTACCTAATGTCCACGAGTGTATCGATCGGCTTGATATCTCCTTTCTGTCATCTGCATCACTAACCCTTTGTTTTCTTTAAGGCGTATGAGATCGAATGAGGCATAGAATCGTCATCCTCATGTATTTGATCTAGTTCCTTCAATTTCGAGTCGACTGATACGTATTGGTGCGGCCGCACACTTCATCAGTCACACTCATCAAAGGGCCCTGAACCATACCCTTCACCACGTCTCATCGTGGGGCAACAAATCCTTTCGGACGCAATGTGCGCTCCCACTACAGCACTCCAATAGCCAACGATGTCCGTTATGGATGCCCTGTTACAGGCAGCGTTAGAATATGTCAAACCAATGGAGTAACGTGCATGTGAGCCACTCGCTCCAAGGTATTAAGGTGGTGATCACACGACGACGGAGTATGCGTTGGTGACTTAATCTATGCGTCATACTCCACCGCGGGTCATCCAATATCAT
Source organism: Geranium rotundifolium (assembly GCA_963920655.1). Lineage (NCBI taxonomy): Eukaryota > Viridiplantae > Streptophyta > Magnoliopsida > Geraniales > Geraniaceae > Geranium > Geranium rotundifolium. Next base: position 14,395,845 of record OY987317.1, on the reverse strand, counting down.
CCTCCAGATGATATCTGTGATATGAATTTGGTAGTCCGACCACCTTGATCAGCATGACTTGATCTTAAGTCATCATCACACTAGTCACTTATGGATAAATACTCAACTAGGGATACGTCAAGCATAACTTCATTATATCTAAAGGTTTTGTTGTTCTTGTGTAAACACTAACGACTTTAGATTAAGTTATCGCTTGACACATTATCACAACACAATAATAATGTAAATGTCATTTATTGCTTAACAGAAGATTACACAGAAAAGACTTGGACTAGGGCACAAGCTCTTACAATCGCCCCTCCTAACGTCTAGCTCGCCCTCCCATTCTGGCACTGCCTGTCTGCGTGCCCTAGTCTGCCACAGTTGAAACAGAACGAGGGAAGTCTTTCATATTTGAAGTTTACCCAATACCCTTCTCCTTTTGAATCCTCCACGCGCAATCTCCTCTTTAATAGTTTGTCGATCTCCATCTCCACTCTAACTCGAATGTAAGAACACCAATGACCCGAGAAGTTACTCTTGTCCAGTCTTACCAAATTTCCCAATGTGCTCCCTATCCTTGTTGAGACACTCAGTTTTGAGATGAGTAGGCATTCCATGAAACTACACCAATATTTGGAAGTGTCGAAATTCTACTTCCTCTGGTGGAGATCTCATTGGAAGACGTTCCAATAGGACGTGAATCCTATTGAAGGTCCAGGAACCCCGATCTAATACACTTGTCGTATCTTGTTCATCGTAAAATTGAAAGATAAATAGATTGTGCCCTGCTTCATTAATAGAAACTTTATGCTCCGGTTGGCACAGACTAGCTAGCATGTTTTAAATGTCTTAAAATCATATGTCCTATTGACGATGAACTTTCCAACTAAGCAGAACGTCCCTTCCACAAGGTGATCCTCTTTGGGCTCCTTGATCACCAATCCAACCTCCTCTTCCCCCCTATGGATATATCTTTCCATCGCTCTTGCAACTCCTCCTGCCCATCCGGCTCTTTTCCTCCACAGTCCCCCGATTCTCCATCTCTGCCAAGTTATGTGTCCCTTCATTCCCGGTCTCTCTCTGATTCCACCCTCAAACCTTGGTCCCTGACTGGGTTATCATAATTTTCCCCCTTTTTCACTGACCGACCGTCTTGTACCCTACCCGTACTCTCACGGTTTCCCGACGAGCCCCCGTCCGTAACCGCCACACTCGGCCGCGACCCTGTCACGGACGTCTCCACGCCACCCCGTTGTCTGTCCTCGCTCCAAGCTTCCTTCCCTAACCCATCCCCTAATCTATCAGAACCTCCGTGTCCTGCAAACCCCGTCTCCAACCGTCCCAGCCCGGCTTGGCCTCCCCCGTGTCCGCCTCCAGCTCCAAACCCCAAACCACAACCCCGACATGCCTCCCACCCTTTTCTGTCGTGCCCTCAAAGCTCCGACCATCACCCCACTCCCCGGCTCCGACCGCCCCCTCCCTCCCCCGCGTCCTCCTCCAACCCCCGACCCATCTCCCGCCTCTGTCCTCCCCCGTGTTCACCCAACTCCCAAACCCAGCTCCGACCTCGAACTCTCTCCCTCCGTGCATAGCCCTCAGTCCCTTCTTCATCCTTCTCCCATACCATCAGACGCCTCCACCTGCTTCCTCTGTCCCTGCCACGCTCCACCACAAGCTTCCATCTTAGATCTAGATCTGCAGCAACCTCCACGCCACAGAACTGCCGCACGACCCAGCAATACATGTCGGTACAAACTCGCTCCCAGTCACCAGCTGCCGTCTTGAGCCACCGTCGAGAGCTGCCGTTGAGAGACTTCGCACTCACGAAACCCTTATCTCTCTTGAAAGAGGAAAGGTACAAACAACTTTAACTTTTTATAATATAATATTATACTAATATATAAGTATTTTTTTCCTTCAAAAAAAAAAATAAGTACTTGTTTCTGTAAATTATTAGTTACTAATTACTAACTATTTATTATACATATTTTTCAATACAGATTTCAATTAATGATACCTTGACTAATTATAATAATAATCAATGAAAATTTTGATCAGGAATTAGAGTTCAGGTTTAGGGTATATTTTAAAATTTTATAAAGTTTTAAAGGGCACTTTTGCCTTTTCAATAAAATATTTAACGTATCTTGATGTAATGTAGTAAATTGAAAAGTGTTGATAGTTAGGGAACGAGCACGACACACAATAGAAAATAAGTTATGCATACTAAAGCTAAAGTGAGATTTTCCCCATGTCTTATTCACTCCACTTCATCTCGTACATTCCTCAATCCATGTCTCTGCCTCTACCTTCACACAAACACATGAACAATATAATCCAAAAACACCACGAGCTTTCAACTTTCTTTTTCCTATCAAGAAAATCATCTCTTATTGTATTTTTATTCCCAGTACATCCCTCTCATTTAAAGCTTCCAACCTAACATAGTTCAAAATACAGCTACAAGGAAAAGAATAGCAACACAAAAAAGAACTTCCATTACATACATAAATACATCCATCAATCAGGAACCATGGTTTCACCCTTTCTCAGCATCTTCAAAAAAACAGTATCAGATGTACACATTCTTATGTCTCTCGTCTTCAATTATTCCTGTTGAGATGGTACACATTTTTATGTATTGAAAATTAATAGCTTAACATAAAGAACAAACATTGAAAAGCTTGCAACCATATAGCGGTTTAGTGTTAGACGTTAGTACACAGTATTTGCAATTGAAACTTGCTGTCGCTACTTTCACATGCCTACACATGTATATTTATGCCCCCAAGCCATAAGAAAAACCTTGTATCCACGAGATACTCATCAGTGAAACCAAAGTATTATTTGCGCCACAGAACTTTACAATTTTCACCATGAATTAATGCAACAATTGAATTATATAAGAAAATCAAGACAACTGGAAAAAGAGAAGTAAAACTTGCACATACCTAGACTTCTTATCTTCTATTATGGCTCTTTGCACGTTGATTTGTTGTGCCCAAGACCCTTACATCTGCTGCACTGGAGTTGACGTTTGGATACCTCCTGCGATCCAAATCGTTTAGTAGTTGGTCGCCCTGGTGGTCGACGGGTAGGAGGAGGGGTAACAGTTACAACAGCCTGGGACGAATCTTTCTTCACAGAAACATCTACATTTGGAACAGGATGTACTGACTCTGAATATGCTAATCTATAACTCTCAGTGGTTAGAAATCTAGAGCAATAATCATAGGGACTACGGCGCAGGCAACCAATAACAGCAATTGCATGGCAACAGGGCAAACCGCTAAGCTGCCATCCTTTGCAACTGCAATCCCAGTGATCAACATCAACCATTTCAATGGTATCACCTCGAACCTCAAATGTGTTGCCAGTTACCATTAGCACTTGAAGAGAGCGACCTTTTAGGCTTTCCCCTTCTAATTTTTCCTCCATGGATGGAGTTAACTTTGTCAACCACTGGTTGGATTCCGTACGCCGCTCATGTATCAACTCCATAATTTTTCCTCGCATCGTATCAACCATCTGTGTTATAGGTAATTCGTGTGCATCTGATGTCCAACTGTAGAACAGCTCCCCAAAGTTTGATGTCATATGGTTATATCTAGCACCCTGAAAAAATGAGTTTGCCCAATTCTGAGGCTCACTTTGTACAATCCAATTGTAAGCTTCAAGTGAGATACTCTTGATGCTCTCGATGCATTGTTGGAAGGTTTCGGGCCTAAGTGCATAAGCAGCACCATAAAAATCATCAACCATGATTCTCTTTACTTCATGAGAAAACTGCCCCTTCAAGTCTCTAATAAGTTCCTCAGTCAAGTACCGTAGGCAATAACCATGGTATGACCCCTTAAATATCTCAGCAATTGACTCCCTTAATCCTTTTTGTCGATCTGCCACAAATGTTAACAAACCAGATGCTGGCATTGCAGACTTCAGTTGCAGTATAAACCAATACCAATTATCATCAGTTTCAGCATCAACTATGGCAAAAGCAACAGGAAAAACACCATCATCCGCATCTGCAGCTGTGGCTGCTAATAGCGTGCCTTGGTATTTCGATTTCAAGGGTATGCTATCTAGGAAAAGAAGAGGCCGGCAACCTTGTAGGAAACCAGACAATGAGGCATGAAATGCAACAAAGAGGCGGTGAAAACTCGAATCTTCCTTGGTGGTAAAAGTTGCAAGACTACCCGGGTTGACTTCCATTATCTTCTCACAGAAAAAGGGTAATAGACTATATGCATCTTTGCAGGAACCTTGAAGCTGCTCCTTCGCAATTTCTTTGCCACGCCATGCCTGAAAGTAGTTCAGCTGGATTCCATATTCTTGTTTGATGTCACTGACTATGTCCTTGGGCTTATAACTCGGAAAAACTTTCAACTTTTCCTTTATAATACTAGCCACCCAACTTCTCGTTGCCTGATGCCCTGTTGTTACAACAGCACCTTCACATGTATGCTTCGGAGTCATCTTCTTAATGCATATCAATTGAGTTGTTGACAACCTCGATGCATGAATCCTCCAAGGGCAACCCTCTGCTTTACATTTAACAGTGACACGATGACTGTCATTCTTCTTATACCTAAATGCAAACTTATGGGCGATGGCATATTTACGTAACGCTTCACGAAATTCATGAACACCACTGAACCTTTGTCCCACACCAGTAATGGTATTCTGCCATTGGTGTGCACCTTCAGGATTCTTCTCGCCAATGGAACAATTCAGTGGAAGAATGGATGACATTTCAGGTGGTAGATCAACATCAACAATACGAGCATCAACATGGTTGGTATCATCGACAACATCAATAGGTCCCATTAGTTGCATATCATCAGGATGGGTGGTATCTTCCATGACATCTTCCACACTATCTAGATGGGCATTGAGTGGAAGCACTGCTTCTGACAAAGTTGTTCTGCTTGACCTACAAAATAAAAAATTACACCACAACTCCAGAGATAACAGCTAAAACTGGATCAGATATCAAGAAAACTACCGACTGGCGGGCATATTTGAGACATCCGGAGCAAAAGCTTCTTCCATCATGACATAGATATCAGCAGTGGCAAAATCCCCATGGAATTTTATCATTCGCTTCAAGTCCTTGTCATTGGACACCGTAATTAGCGTCTTCTTGTTGCCAGGAAGGAAATATTTGACGAACATGGTATCGGTGCTGCAGTTAAACATTTCTGCAATTTCCGCCTTGAAGTCATTAAAAGTCACTTGGTCATCAATGTCTATAGCATGTGCATCACCACCCTTATATGACAATGAACCATCTTTGTCCACCTCAAATTCACCACCCGACTGGCATATGGCTATGATCTTCTTTCCCCCCATCGCCTACCATAGTGAAACAAAATAGATACATTTATTTCCACACATTCGAAGGCAAAACAATCTTTGCAAACTACACTTTCAAGTCCTAACAAACCCTTCTGATAGCTTGACAATAACGCTGGGCGTCATGGAAGGAAGCAAACAAAAGTTTCTCAATGATGAATCGTAACTTCAACTAAACCAACAGAAAACCTCAAATTCGAAAATTTCCCCATCCCCTACCACTCAAAATATAGATACACTTCCGTTTAGTTTCTGGAATAAAAATACTAGAAATAAAAACATTGAAAATACTTTCATATTACTAGCATCTCGAGCAAAAAAAAAAGTTTCACCTCCGAGCTTTCTCAGCAGCCAAACAAATAACACAACTAAATTTGTCATAAGGAAGTCCACAGAAGACAGAAAACTCACCCGAGAGGCTGGAGAAATTGAATGAATAATAAACGAGAATCGAAGCCCTAATTTCGAAATCGAGTGAGAATCTGGAATTGCATTGCGAAAACCTAGAAATTACAAAGAGATCTGGACGAGCTGATATTACCCTTTGTCGAGATTCAGAAATCGAATTCCCAAATCGAAATCGGGATAGGTCGCCACGTACGTCCAACCAATCCTACCGCGTCCGGTTCCTCCCGGTTCCTTTGTGATCGATTCACTTTCTTTATCGTTATAAAATTAAAAGGGATAATTACAAAACTGGGTGAAACCACCTGTCACTATACTCAATTCTTTTTTTAAAAAAAATTCTCAATACCCTTATTATTTTTTAGTTGCAGTTATGTTAAAGATAAACAATCATATGTTTTGACGGCCAAAAGCCCAAAACAGGTATAATTTCCATCCTCGTATAATTATTGAGTTACTTATGAAATTGTCATTCTACCCATAGTTAATAACTAATTGAACTTTTCTTCAAAAAAAATAACTAATTGCACTCGGTCAATTTGGTTATAACCGACAGGTAGTTCAATTCGTGGGTTAATCTGTTTAACCGAATCATAATGGGTCAAGTTTTTGCCACACGAGTCCTGCCAGGCCCGCTCACACGGGCCCAAGTAATTTTAGATTCATAGGGAAGCAAACTTGCAAACTTGGGGGATGCAATCAACTAGAAATCATGTTTCAAATAGGTATAAAGGGACCTCCACCATCCGTCGGATGCAATCTCATCAATGGCTATGAATATTAACCAATTTCTGCTCAAATTTAAATAAAAAAACATGAAAAGGGCATAACAGTCATTCAGCGTCATGAATCTTTGCGTTAGATCTCCGACGGTTCTGCGATCTCTTCGACAGGTCTGTGATCTCTTCGACGGTTCTGCGATTTCTTCGATCGATCATAATCAGTCATCATCGATCGATCAGTTCTGCAATTGTAATCTGCGACTTCTGAAATTGTAATCCATCGTTTGATCGATTCTGATTTTGCAATCCATCAATAAATCGGTTATGAAATTCTGATTGACCAATTCATCGATTCTGAAACTGTAATTCATTAATCGATTCGATTCTGATTAAACTTTAGTGATTGACCGAACTGAAACTGTAATTCGATTCCGATCAACTGTAATATTTCTGATCAACCTTAATTTTCGAAATCTGAAAGGCTTTCTGACACACGAAGGGTCCCCTCGTGCGACGAGGGTTTCTTGTGTTTTTCTATAGGAAAACACTAATACCCGTCGAGGGAGTGGTGCGACGAGGGGTCCCCTTCAATTCGAAATATGAAAGGCTTTAAAGTCCTTGTTCAGAATCTGAAAGGCTTTCAGATACACGAGGGGGTCCCCCCGTGCGACGAGGGTTTCTTGTGTTTTTCTATAGGAAAACACTAATACCCGTCGGGGGAGTGGTGCAACGAGGGGTCCCCTTCAATTCGAAATATGAAAGGCTTTCAAGTCCTTGTTCAGAATCTAAAAGGCTTTCAGATACAAGAGGGGGTCCCCCCGTGCGACGAGGGTTTCTTGTGTTTTTCTATAGGAAAACACTAATACCCGTCGGGGGAGTGGTGCGACGAGGGGTCCGCTTCAATTCGAAATATGAAAGGCTTTAAAGTCCTTGTTCAGAATCTGAAAGGCTTTCAGATACACGAGGGGGTCCCCCCGTGCGACGAGGGCTCTCCTCGTGCGACGAGGGTTTCTTGTGTTTTTCTATAGGAAAACACTAATACCCGTCGGGGGAGTGGTGCGACGAGGGGTTCCCTTCAATTCGAAATATGAAAGGCTTTCAAGTCCTTATTCAGAATCTGAAAGGCTTTCAGATACACGAGGGGGTCCCCCCCCGTGCGGCGAGGGTTTCTTGTGTTTTCTATAGGAAAACACTAATACCCGTCGGGGGAGTAGTGCGATGAGGGGTCCCCTTCAATTTGAAATATGAAAGGCTTTCAAGTCCTTGTTCAGAATCTGAAAGGCTTTCAGATACACGAGGGGGTCCCCCCGTGCGATGTGGAGTCCCCTCGTGCGACGAGGGTTTCTTGTATTTTTCTATAGGAAAACACTAATACCCTTCGGGGGAGTGGTGCGACGAGGGGTGCCCTTCAATTCGAAATCTGAAAGGCTTTCATGTAGCACAAACAATCTGAAAAAAAAAAAGTGCAGATGTATTATAACAAGCTTCCTTTGGATCAGTATAACAAAATAGAGATAACTGTATTGCAAAATGTGAAGGCCTTTCATAAACCAGAAGAATGTGCAGACTTGTTCAAAATCTGAAAGGCTTTCAAATACACGAGGGGGTCCCCCCGTGCGACGAGGGTTTCTTGTGTTTTTCTATAGGAAAACACTATTACCCGTCGGGGGAGTGGTGCGACGAGGGGTGCCCTTCAATTCGAAATCTGAAAGGCTTTCGAGTCCTTGTTCAGAATCTGAAAGGCTTTCAGATACACGAGGGGTCCCTCCCCCCCCCCCCCCCCCCCCCCCGTGCGACGAGGAGTCCCCTCGTGCGACGAGGGTTTCTTGTGTTTTTCTATAGGAAAACACTAATACCCGTCAGGGGAGTGGTGCGACGAGGGGTGCCCTTCAATTCGAAATCTGAAAGGCTTTCATGTAGCACAAACAATCTGAAAAAAAAAAAGTGCAGATGTATTATAACAAGCTTCCTTTGGATCAGTATAACAAAATAGAGATAACTGTATTGCAAAATGTGAAGGCCTTTCATAAACCAGAAGAATGTGCAGACTTGTTCAAAATCTAAAGGCCTTCATTTAACAAAAGAATGTGAACAGATATGAAGAAATGCTTATTTAACAATACGGAGAATTTACAAATACTCCCGATATTAAAAAATATTGTTAGAACCTAATTTTTTCATCAATTACAAAGTTAATCTTCCTTTTCAACCTTCCGTAGTCTTTTCTAGCTTTTGCCTCCAAGTCTTTCCAGTATAAGTTACTTGTGCTGCTCAGCAACATGAAGAGGTAAAACGTACGTAAGTTTCGTAGTGTCTTCATCTGCATAATCAGAAGTGCAAAATAATTGTTAGTTCGTTATTAAAAATCAAATGTACTTTACATTCAATAATATATGAAAACATAATATGCTTACATCATCTTTGATCAGACTTGATTTGAAATGATTGTTCCCAATATAATTCCACATGTGCCATATTGTAAATATTCAACAATCTACCTTATTTACTTGAGTAGTCCACTCAAGAGAGATGTAATTTAATGGAGCTTTCGAGAATTTTCTGGCAATTCTTTTATTTTTTTTCTTAGCCTAGGAACTAAAAGCTTTTACCTGCAAACAAAATATAATCAAAATGAGGAAAAATAAATGAAGTGAAAGTAGTGGAACTCACTAAAATTTAATCATTACTTACAAGTATTTCTGGAACATCGTTATATAGATCATCATGTATTCCCATAACAAGAGCTAAGTTATCCAGTATTTCAATCGCAAAGTTTGTTGTGTTCAAACATATTACGATGAAGTGTCTCATATTCTTCAAGTATAATGGCAATAGTATCTATGTACGAAAAAAAACAGCAGGCATAAGTTTGTTTATAAAATTTATTACAAACAAATTGTACATAACAAACAAAAGCTTACCAAATCTATTTCCTCTAATGCCAACTCGGACCGTGAAAACTCATGATCCAACATTCCCTGGTAAATTTGAAGGTTTTTATGAAAATCATCTTCGAGATTATAAATAGCATTCTGCAAAACAAAAGAAAAAATTATTTCAAAACATGAAAATGATTTACAAACTAATAGGGTATATCATATAATTGCTAGCTAATTTAATGAAATCATGATTAATACATACTGCACTTGTTGTGCTGAAACAAAACTTTGAAGGTCCTTTTCCTTTCATTGAATAATTCAGCGAATTGAACATAGTGCACCAGACATCTATGACACTGTTGTCAAGATATGTATCAAATTTGAAAGTCTTCACATCTGGAAGAAGTAGAAACATATGGCCATCTGCGTAAACAATTTCCCTGCAAAAACACAAAAATCTTCAGACATGTACTCTTTTATTGTGTGAAGACATGTAAATTATATGAAGACCTTTCATATAATTGAAATTCGAAAGAATAAACTAAAACAAAATTCAGAGTGAGACATTTTGTAAATCTGAGTACCTTTCAGATAACACAAATTCTATCAAATCAACCAAGACCAACAGTCAAAGCACGAAAGCATAATATTGGAATAGGTATGACTATTTTTAAAATAATTGGTGCAAAACAAGTTTATGACTTACTCTTCTTCTTCTTTATCTTTTTTTAGTCTTGTTTTTCCTGCTCCGTGATAACGATTTATGAACCAGATATAAAACTAATTCATATAATTTGGAAGCTTGTCAATACAGTCAAAAACATTTTCACAGTTTGCAGCATTACTTGAAGCACCAGCAGACTCTATGATCTGATCATGTGAACGGCTTTCTGGTGCTTCTTCTTGTGCTTCTTTTTGTGCTTCCTTCTCTTTCACATTTTCAGTGTCAGAAGCACCAGTAGACTCTATTATTTGATGATGTGAAGGGCTTTCTTGTGCTTCTTCTTGTGCTTCCTTCTCTTCAGCATTTTCAGTGTCAGAAGCACCAGCAGATACTATGATTTGATGATGTGAAGGGCTTTCTAGTGCTTCTTCTTCTGCTTCCTTCTCTTTGGCAGAGTCGATGTCAGAAGCACCAGCAGACTCTATTATGTGATGGTGTGAAGGGCTTTCTGGTGCTTCTTCTTCTGCTTCCTTCTCTTTGGCAAAGTCGGTGTAAGAAGCACCAGCAGACTCTATTATTTGATGATGTGAATGGCTTTCATGTGCTTGTTCTTGTGCTTCCTTCTCTTCAACATTTTCAGTGTCATCAATTGTCCGCTGAATCTCTTCATATTCTTCTCCTTGTTGTACAACATTTTCATCTTGTTGTGCATGCTCATCAATTTTTTGTTGAATGTATAACGATTCAATGATTACAGCTTCTTGTTCATCTCCAACATTTTTCTTAATTCCTTTTCTTCGTCGGAAATATGTTATAGTTGGAGTCTTCTTCTTAACTGTAATTGATATATTGTCTGCGATTACAGCGTCATCTTTTCCGTTACTGCTCTTCCTTAAATGTAATGGCCGATCATTTGAACTACATTCTTTTAAAGATGATATTATAACTTGACATGCTTGTTGGACTGCATCTTCAATAACATTGTCCACTGAAGCATCCTCCTTATTACTTTTAAAAATTTGGTCTAACCAAGAAAAGTCATTGAAAACTTCCTGTCCATGGAACAAAACAGATTTTGCTTCTGACACGATTTGAATCATGTGTTCTTTCACTTGTTCCATTTGTTTGGTTATGTTCTAAATGCAAAGGAAATTTATATTCAAACAAAAAATCCAGGGAATCAAAATCAACAAAATCTGCAATAGTTTTTATAAAAATATAAACGTGAAAACAATTTAATACCTCTCCTTCAGGGTCAGTTGAACCCGCACTAATTGCATCTGTAATAAATCTTGGTAGAATTTCACCATTGCCAAATCCTCCATCTTCGATTTCTTTTTTCAGTCTTTGCTTCACATTTTCTTTGGTCCAGCCAATAATGCTTGAAAATGCACGTGGCACATCAATTCCCTCACACGAGACTCGATCGAGATAAAACAACTAGGAAACAAACAAACAAACACATAAAAATGTTTACACATGAATGTCATATATTATTAAACGAGGAAATGAAGTGATTTCTAAAGTTAAAATAACACACCGTCAAGAAAGTGATCGGCCCGTAGAACCAACTACCCTTGTTGTTGGCTTGGGCGACCCAATCCTTTTTATTTCTGTTCAAACTCTCAATAACAACAGCACACCAATTAAATTGTTTCACACAATCCACATCAGCTATTGCTTCAAAATAGTACTGGCTCAAGTAATTACTGGGGCGAAAATCAATCATCAACGTACAGAAGGAAACCAAGAAATTTTGCTTGAATTTTTTGCCGCCACGCTTCTGGGTCTTCATGTGCTCGATAACTACACTTGGATTTATCTCCCCATTACTTGTCATAAATTGTTTCCTCCATTTCAAAAGAGAAGGAGTTGCTCCGCCAGCAGGTATGATAGGGATCTTTCGTTCCCCACGTGGTATACCAAGGGTGAGAGCCACATCTTCCTCGGTTATTGACAGTTTCCTACCATCTTTAAACATAATGCAACCTAAATTCGAATTGTAACTGTCCACAATCCAATATCCAAGCGGACCATATGTATGATCCAAGCCAAGTTTCAGTATATCCCCAAACCCAATATCTATGACAGCCTGCTTCTGCTCCTCACTGAAACCGCTAATAGCAGTGTATAACTTAAATGGGGATGATCGAGTGTCAATCCTTTTCAACTGTACTTAAGGTTTTTTGTTCTGCACTAGCTTGACATTCTTTCTTCTAGTTTTTTTTGTCTTACAACCAGTTTTCTTCTGGTTATCATCAACTTCCATGTCCTCTAGATCAACAGAAACCTCAAACAAAAATCTGAATGGCTTTCATAAAACAAAAATCTTTCCGAATAAATAAATCAGCATATATTACTAATGTGTTGTAGTAATATATCGAATGTAATTTGATCTATGTCATTATGTGTGTAACCACTAATAGTAGAACTATAGATCAGAAAGAATTACATTTGATGAGTCCCTGATCAGCTAAGCTTCTTTATGAAGCGATCAGTATGAGACTAACTTCTTGTGATCACGCTCTACTGATCATGGCAAAGTATGTGCCGGAGTTATATCATAGATATCATCAGGTCGATGATATTGGACAACCCGATTGTGAGTATGCTGCATAGATCCAGTCATGAGATACTCACATATCGTAACTTGTCATTATATCCTAAGACCAAGGAGTCTTTGTGTACACTATGTAACGAATACCTAAGTTTGACCTAGTCTAACGTTATCTGTAAAAGGGTAACTATAACGGCTTCGATTGGCTTTGGCATTTATTGCACTAGTGAACTCGAAAGGCGTCTGAGGGATTTATCACTCATACTTTGGTATGAGAAAGATATCCGTTTAGGCCAATTGATGAGTATGCCTGAAGAAAGAGCATGGCCATGCATGTGATACCTTAGTATCAGTTTTCAGTCATCTCTGATATCAAGAAACAGTGATTGATAAATCAGGATGACCGTTCTATGCCTATTGATCAATCTGGATATCGGTTTGATAAAAGGACAGTGACATGTACGATAACAAGTTAAGTCGAATAATCGATAATCACGAATATTGGATAATCATAATGTCTTGCTAGAGGCCACTTATGATGGAAAGGGTAAAATAGTAATTTTACCAGTCTGCCAATTATTCATGAGCCTAGAGGGTCACATGCATTAAGCACGATACATGACAATAATTATGGATGACAATTGAGAACAATTCGGTAGTTTTCTGGCCTAAGGTTTTAACCAGACGGTTGAAGAAATCAATTCGAGGAAATTGAGCCGTTTTGACTAAACCGAAATTAGAACTCAAGTTAATGGGTTTAATTTGGGTTTTAGTTAAACGGGCTTAAAGCCCATTTAGGGATTTAAGATAAGAGAGGGATCAATTGCAAATAAGAAAGAATAAAGGGATAGATAATGCAATTTTAATTTTGAAATTCAATTTAATTTCAAATTAAAAATCACATAATATCTATTCAATTATCCTTGAATTTTTCAGCAACTTCTCCCTCCTTTCTCTCTCCCTCATTGCCGATTTTCAGCTCCCTCTCTACCTCCATTTTTGCTCTTGTTTTCTCTCAAAATTTCTAGCAAAATATTGAGTGAAAAATCATTTCGGTTGTGGTGCTTGTGTGGACTTGATAGAGAGAACACTACACTTGTGTTTTTGTCGATTACAAGAGGTAAATATCAGATTTATAATTATGTTTATAACATGTTCAAATGGCATTAACATCTTAGCTTTTTACGATCACCGCGGTTACATAAAGTCTGCTGCATGATATTCATCGTTTGGAACCCGTGGTGATCTCTTTCAGTGGTATCAGAGGCATGGTTGTTATGTTTATCTGTATATGTTTAAATCTGATAATTTTTATGTTTATATGTGTTCTTCATCATTAGCATGCATGTAAATCGAAATTTTTTTTCAGATTTGATTGATTTTGGAAATTGAAAAAATAATTTTTTTTGGAGTTTTTCGGGTTAGCCATGGCCGACCAGGTCGAGTCCCTTGGTGGACCATGGAATGCCCTAGGGCAGACCATGGTCAGCACCATGGGCTGACGAGGGTCGCCTACGGGCGACCATGGCAGCCCGTGAGGGCCACCATGGTTGCCTCGCGGGCAGCCAGGGTCTGCCCTAGGGGCGACCATGGCTGCCCTCGCGGGCCACGATGATCGTTCCCGTGGCCGACCACGATCAGCCCCGCGGGCGACCTCGGCAGCCCCCACGGGCCACCGTGGTTGCCTCCGCGGGCGACCTTCGGTTGAGCCGGTTCGGCTCGACCAGATTCGAGCTGAACCGGTTGGTTCGCGAGGATATTCAGAAATCCTAAAAATTTAATTTTCAGATTTGGTTCGGTTTCGATATACCAGCGAGAATCGGTCCAAAATTCAATTAATCGATTAAACCGTCCGGTTTCGATAAACCGAAATTTTTCCACACTTAAGAAAGATAAGATTTGGAAAAATTATTTGTTTGATCAGCATATTGATTGATAACATGATCTTTGATCACATGATGTTTTCCACATGATGCTAGCTAAGCCCATTAGATTTGCATTTTAATTTCGGTTTTGCAACCTGCGTGTTGCTTAATTTTGGGTTGTAGTAAATACGGCATGCGTGTCGTGATTTGTATTTCATTTTATTTATTTTAATTTGTAATCACGAAGACCGACACAAGAATCAAGTCAAGAGGGAGACTCGGATTGGAGGAGGCTCGAAGCCAGTGGGAGTTCACGAGAATGGTGCAAGTTTGGATCTTGAAGACCATGTATTTAGGATCAGTTTTGCTAGATTCTTAGGAACTTAAGATGGGCTTAGCTATGCATATTATATCGTTACATTTGTATGTTTGAATGTATGAATGTATGATAGTTTAAATATACAAGTTTATGTATGATTTGCTATCACCCAAATGCATAAATTAAAATCGGAATTTAATCAGACTCGCATGTAACCTGCTAAGGGATCATCTTTACATGAATTTGCAATTGATGATTCCAGATTAAGATTGTATCGATATACAATCAGACTTTTATAATTCACTTAAACGCAAATAATTTCAAGTCAAGCGTGATACCATCCAAGTTTGGGCACTCAAAAGGGCTTTGACCCTATAGATGTCGGTACGCCTCCGCGTAACATTCATAGAGAAAAAGTTTGGATGAGATGGGTAGTTCTATGTGGGTGCGTGCGCCTCCACGTAGTAGTCACATTAGTTCTATCCATATTTCGAGCTTGGTAGACTTGTCTACGATTGTCAGCTAGGGATGACCTAGGGTATCAGTATAGGGTATGCCGTGTACTTTTAGTACAGACCATAGCCAGGAATTACACGGTTTTGTAAATGGATGTATTCCTACCTTGATGCTCTCAATTGGAGCAGTGAGCCTCCGTTCACTTCAATTGAGGGTATGATAGGATCCTGGTTCAGATTCTAATGTTAGAATCAGACAAGTGTTTTGTAACTTAATCTCCAACTTGAATTTTAATTAATTTTACCATGTAGAACTAAAAGGAAAACACAACACAAAGGAGTAATAGCGCACTGAGAGTTCAGACAGACTCAAGAGCGCGAATTACTCAGATTAGAATAGAAACTTGAGGCTTGTACTCAAGCATGAACACAAGTAGTATATCCTTACCAAGGAACCTCCCGCCGAGCCACCGCTGAACGCCGCTAGGGCACTAAGGATACTTATCAAAGTTTCTTAGTAACCAAATCGACGAGTCATGCATTATGGCGGGCGGTAGGATGCCAGAGTTGCAGAAGCAGTTCAGGAACATTTCAGATGACCCCATACCTGTAAGGCAGAGGTCAAGGAAATGTTCAAGGAGAAATCTCGTGTCAAAATATATGATACTTTCATAGAAATTAACTCCTGCAAACTTAAGGCTGGAGCCCTGTTAGTCCCCATGTCACGAAGATTTAATGTCTTCAGTAACATCTAACCAGACTCGGTTTTGATGATCAGGTTGAAATGGCTGCAGATCTTATGTTGCAGTCACGTCTAGATACATATAGTGATTTCATAGTAAATTACAATATGCATGACATGGACAAGCCCTTAACAGAGCTTCATGGGATACTTGTGACCGCTGAAAAGAACCTCAAGGGAAAGACCAAGGAGGTCCTTATGGTAAACAAGAAGGTCAGCTTCAAGAAAGCTGATCTAGGTAAGGGTAAGGCTCCTGGGCACCTTGCAGGGCAGATCAGACACCCCAAGCATCCAAAGGTTCAAGCAGCTCCCAAAACTACTGTGAATTCTAAGGACAAATTGGAGGAGATATGCTATCATTGCAATAAGCCAAGACACGTGAATAAGGGATTGTAAGCAATACAAGGATCATGTGAAGAAGAGTGGGTATCCACGTCTTCAGGATCAAATATTTACGTTGGTAAGCTTAATCGCTATAACGTAAATAAGAAAAGGCTTAAATCTAATGATTTGAACCAAGTTTTAATCTGGCATTGTCATTTAAGTTCACAAGTGTGGACTTTAAGTTCGTTTGAATTCACTCAAACTGAAAGATTCAAGTCTTGCCTAATGAGCGAGAAACGCATTTCAACACTTCACAAGTGTGGACTTTTTAAGTCCGTTTGAATTTACTCAAACTGAAAGATGCAAGTCTTGCCTAATGAGCGAGAAACGCATTTCAACACTTAACAAGTGTGGACTTTTTAAGTCCGTTTGAATTCACTCAAACTGAAAGATGCAAGTCTCGCCTAATGGGCAAAATGACAAAGGTACCTTTCACAGGTTTATGTGAAAGGCAAGTGACTTATTAAGTCTAATACATTCTGACGTATGTGGACCTATGAGTACTTAGGCCAGAAGAGAGTTGAACTAATACTTGACTCTGGAAATGGCCACATTCATTTTGAATCGGGCTTCGATGAAGACAACGATAGTACACCTTGTGACAGTCTTTCTGTCTCCTATTACTGTGGATGTGTGCGCCTCCGCGTAGTATTCATTGGGATGCGAGCTGAATAAGGTAATCAGTTCTATTTGGATGCGTGCGCCTCCGCGTAGTTGCCAAATAAGAGCTGGACCAGAGTCACAGAAGGTACACCACATGACACTCATTACGTATCCCGTTACTGTGGATGCGTGCGCCTCCGCGTAGTATTCATTGGGATGGGAGCGGGATGAGATGGTCAGTTCTATTTGGATGCGTGCGCCTTCGCGTAGTAGCCAAATAAGAAATGGGCCATAGTCATATATGGTGTGGAAAACATCCTAGTATGTTTTCCCTAAAAGATTTGGGTAGCAGAGATGCAGACATCTAAATCAGACAAATGTGTCTTCGTAAGGTATCATTAAGAAACTAAGAGATACAAATTCTACATACCCAGCGAGTACAAAGTCTTTGTTGCCTGAGGAGGGGTATTTTTGGAGAAATATTTTATTTCCAAAATAGCTAGTGGGAGTCCCGTGCATCTCGAAGAAATTCGAGAGGATACGGAACAGCCTGAAGCAATTCAGGAGCCTGCTATGCATGATGTAGAAGTACTGGAGTCTCAGATGGTCGCCGATGAAGAATCAATCCCTACAGAAATTCCAGATGGTCTAAGGAGGTCTGAAAGATCTCGTCATGTTCCAGACAGATATGGCTTCACAGCCACTAAGGGAAATGACGTGATGTTGGTGGATCAGGATGATCCAGAAACCTTCAGACAAGCTTTAACCAGTCCAGATTCCGAAAAATGACAGAACGCCATGAGTGAGGAAATGAAATCCATGTATGAAAACCAAGTCGGGTGCTTGGTGGATCAAACCCCTGGGATAAAACCCATCGGTTCTGAGTGGGTCTATAGGATCAAGACCGACATGCATGGAAGTCCTCAGACCAATATGGCTAGGATGGTTGTAAAAGGTTATCGTCAGATTCAATACATGGATCACGATGACATATTTTCACCAGTAGCAATGGTCAGTTTAATCCAGATTATTCTTAGCCATAACTATGGCAGATGGATTTCAAAACCCCTTCCTTAACAGGAACTTACTAGATGACGTGTATATCACACGACCTGTGGGTTTTGTAGATCCAAAGGATCCCGGAAAGATATGTAAGCTGCAAAGATTCATTTATGGATTTAAGCAAGCTTCAGGGAGTTGGAACCGTCATTTTGATAAAGCTGTAAGGGAACTCGGCTTCATCAAAAAAAAAAGTGAGCCTTGCGTACATGAGAAAGCGAGTGGGAGTAATATTGTATTCTTGGTATTTATTCATCGGGAATGACATCCCGACCTTGCCACCAAAGCTTGGTTAGGGAAGTACTTATCGATGATGGACTTAGGTGATGCTACATTTAATGTAGGCATCGGGATTTCTACAGATCATTCCAAAAGGATTTTGGGCCTAAGTCAGGACATGTTGCTAAGTCAGAACATGTGCATAGGTAAAGTGTTGAGAAGATCTCTATGCTTGATTCTAATAAAGGATACATACCCATGCGTCATGGCATTAAGCTCAGCAAGCTACAGAGTCCTAGAACTCATGATAAGCTGAGCAGGATGAGTAAGATCACTTATGCTTCGGCTGTAGGATCTATCATGTATTTCAGGATGTGCACGAGACTGGAAGTCTCGTTTGCACTAAGCTGTACCAGCAGATTCCAATTTAACCCCGACCAATTACACTGGATTGCTGTCAAAGATCATCCTCAAATATTTGAGGAGGACCAAGGATGCATTCCTAGTGTATGGGGATGTGGATAGAGAACTAGCAGTCAAACGATAAGTCGATGCTAGTTTTCAGACATATCTAGATGACTTCCAAATTAAGTCAGGATATATTGTGTTGGGTGGTGGCGCTTTCAGCTGGATAAGCTTTAAGCAAGCCAAAATTGCCAACTCTACAGCGGATGCTAAGTATATAGCTACAACATAAGGAGCTAAAGAGGCCGTATGGATTAGAAGCTTTCTGATCGGATTAGATGCAACGCCGCGAGCGTGTGATCCGATAAGCTTGTTGTGGGTCAACACAGGTGCCGTAGCTATTGCTCAAGAGCACAAACTCCACAACAGATCCAAACATATACTCAGCAGGCATCACCTCGTGAAATTAAAACACTATTCGACTGATGATAATATGGCCGATCCCTTGACAGAGGCTCAGCTGCAACCTAGGCATGAGGAACATGCAAAATCTATGGGAGTAGATCAGAACTTAAATTGGAACCAGGGGCAAGTGGAAGATTGTTAGAGTTATGCCCCAGTCCAATATATAAGTGATCTACAGATGTAATGTTTTATTATCTTTCCAAATAAAAAAATCGGCATATATTACTAATGTGTTGTAGTAATATATCGAATGTAATTTGATCTATGTCATTATGTGTGTAACCACTAATAGTAGAACTATAGATCATAAAGAATTACATTTGATGAGTCCCTGATCAGCTAAGCTTCTTTATTAAGCGATCAGTATGAGACTAACTCCTTGTGATCACGCTCTACTGATAATGGCAAAGTATGTGCAGGAGTTATATCATAGATATCTAGATCGTCGAGATAGCGGAAGCATTATAAGAAAATCTACTCCAAACCTTGTCCAAGAACATAAACCATGAAATCCCAAAGCAAAATCTATTCCACAAGATATTTACCTTTAAGTCTTGTAAGAATCGATAAAGAAGAACGTTCGGATCTTCTTCTCTAAAGCAAGTCCACACCAATGGGATGATCTTGATGATCCCTCACTTAATTGTCTACTAGAACAATTAAATGAAGAACAAGAGAGCAAGAACAAGAGGAGGAAGAGGGTGGCCGGCCAAGCTAGAAGAGAGAGAGAATTTTGGTGGTTTTGTGATTTTTTTTTAATAAATAATGAATTAAAGTCTTGTATTTCAATTCATCATCCAATCTCACAAGCATGGGTTAAAAGTGATTGGTATGGGCTTAAAAGTGCTTTAACCCATACCCCTTAAATCACTCACCTCTTAATCCACAATCACCAACTAAGCATGGTGTTGTGTGGCCCCCACACATGGACCCACCATGTGGGCCGGCCATGAGGTCTTGTTGGGACCTTAGTTCCAATCTAAGTCCCAGTCTATACCTATTGACCTAACATGTTTATCATGTTTTGCTTGTGGAAGAGCCTTGGTGAAGGGGTCGGCTGTGTTATCATCAGTTGCAACGTAGTGGATCTTCACGTCACCTCTAGCAACTATGTCGCGGATGATGTGATACTTTCTGAGTACATGTTTGGATCTGTTATGTGCCCTGGGTTCCTTAGCTTGCGCAATGGCCCCGGTGTTGTACAATATAAGTCTACTAGGTTAGACGGGTTTTTAATTACACCTAACCCAGCCATGAAACTCCTGATCCATACAGCTTCTTTTGCCGCTTCAGATGTGGCAATGTACTCAGCTTCGGTCGTAGAGTCGGCAATGGTATCCTGCTTCTTACTTTTCCAGCTGAATGCTCCACCGTTCAACGCAAATACATATCCCAACTGACTCTTAAAGTCATCGGGGTCTGTCTGGAAACTAGCGTCGACATATCCTTTGACGACGAGATCATCATTTCTGCCCCCATATACAAGAAAGGCGTCTTTGGTTTTTCTCAAATATTTGAGAATCGCCTTGACAGCCATCCAGTGTGCCTCACCGGGTTTGGATTAATGTCTACTGGTACAGCTTAGGGCAAACGAGACATCCGGTCTCGTACATATCATGGCATACATTATAGACCCTATAGCCGAAGCATATGGGATCTCATTCATTCTTGCTAGCTCTGCAGGTGTCTCAGCACACTGCTTCTTGCTAAGCTTTATGCCATGACGCATGGGCAGCAATCCTTTCTTTGAATCTTGCATTGAGAATCGTCTCAACACTTTGTCTATGTAAGTGCTTTGACTTAAGCCCAAGACCCGCTTGGCACGGTCTCTATATATCTTGATCCCCAAGATGTAAGAGTCCTCACCTAAGTCCTTCATTGCGAAACACTCACCTAACCAAGTCTTTGTTAAGAGCAAGGTAGGGACATCGTTTCCAATGAGCAGTATGTCATCAACATAAAACACCAAGAAGATTATATTGCTCCCATTTGCCTTTTTATACACGCAAGGTTCATCATCGTTTTTGACGAAGCCAAACTGTTTCACTACTTCATCAAAACGCTGATTCCAACTCCGAGATGCTTGCTTCAAACCATAGATTGATTTCAGCAACTTGCAAATCTTTCCCTTATTCTTTGGATCCTCAAAACCCTCAGGCTGGGACATATAAACGTCCTCAGCTAACCTCCCGTTGAGGAAGGCGGTTTTGACATCCATTTGCCATATCTCATAGTTGTGATACGCTGCTACGGCAAGAAGAATGCGGATAGATTTGACCATAGCTACTGGAGAAAAGGTCTCTTCATAGTCAATTCCGTGGATTTGTCTATAACCTTTTGCTACCAGTCTCGCTTTATAGGTCTGAGGTTTGCCATCCATGTCTATCTTTATTTTAAAGATCCATTTACACCCTATGACCTTTACGTTAGGGGTATGATCCACCAAGTCCCACACTTGATTATCTGACATGGATTGCATTTCTTCCCTCATGGCTTCCAGCCATTTCTCAGAGTCGGTTCCGTCCAAAGCCTCTCGAAAGGTAGCTGGATCATTGTCCACTAGTACTAAACCATCACCTTCAGTCACTAAGAAACCGTATCTGACAGGTGCATGACTTATCCTTTCAGACCGCCTCGGACCATCCTCATTAACTGTAGCTATTGGTTCTTGCTCAATGACCACTTCTGGCTCTACCTCTTCTAGTGGGTCTTCTCGTGGTTCCCGAGTGACCATCTCATCTAGAATTTCATCAAGATGAACAACCCTCCCACTGACTGTCTTGGAAATGAACTCTTTTTCCAAGAATGTCCCACCTCGAGCGACAAAAACTTTATTTTCGCTCGGTTTGTAGAAGTAGTATCCTTTTGTTTCTTTTGGATATCCGACGAAAGTGCACTTATCTGATCTCGGTTCGAGCTTGGTTGCAAGCAACCTTTTAAAATAAGCCTCGCAACCCCAGATTTTTAGGAAGGACAAAACGTGTTCCTTCCCGTACCATTTTTCGAATGATGTCCCTTCCACTGCTTTCGACGGAGCCCTGTTTATTATGAAAGCGGCCGTTTGTAGAGCATAACCCCAGAAGGAGATCGGGAGATCAGTGAGACTTAACATTGATCGAACCATATCTAACAATGTTCGATTCCTCCGCTCGGACACACTATTAAGTTGCGGTGTTCCTGGCGGAGTCCACTGAGATAGTATTCCACCTTCAGTAAGATAACTAAGAAACTCCTCGGATAAGTATTCTCCACCCCGATCAGAACGGAGTGCCTTGATACTCTTTCCGAGTTGGTTTTCTACTTCATTCCTAAACTCTTTGAATTTATCAAAAGCTTCGGACTTATGTCTCATGAGATAGACATAACCATATCTACTGAAATCGTCAGTAAATGTGATAAAGTAGGCTAAACCACCTCTGGCTTGTGTACTCATTGGTCCACATACGTCTGAATGTATCAGACCCAATAGGTCACCTGCCCTCTCACCTAAACCAGTGAAGGGCGCTTTAGTCATCTTGCCCATTAAACAAGCTTCGCATCTATCAATCGTTTGGAATTCGAATTGACTTAGAAGTCCGCGCTTATGAAGTGCTGAGATGCGTTTCTCATTTATGTGACCTAGACGACAATGCCAGATAAGAGTTTGGTCTAAATCATTAGTTTTAAACCTCTTAGAATTTACATTATAGAGCATGTTGGATCTCGAGTTTTGCATATTCAATATGTATAATCCTCCAACAGTGTGAGCATTGCCATAATACATGTTGTTGCGCATAATATCAAAAAACCCGTTCTTAATATTAAAATAATACCCCTCTTTTTCAAGAAGAGAAATTGAGATAATATTCCTGCTGAAAGCAGGTATGCAAAATACATCATTAAGTTCAATTACAAGCCCACTGGGCAAAACAAGGTTCACAGAACCCACGGCAGTTGCGGCAACTCTGGTATTGTTCCCAACTCTGAGGTCCACCTCGTTTTCCCCCATATCTCTTCTATTGTGTAACACCTGCACATCCGCACAGTCATGAGACTCAGCTCCAGTGTCTAGTACCCAGGTATTAATTGTAGAAAGATACAGCTCTAATGGAATACCTGATGAAGCAGCGGCCCCACCGCCCTTCTTCTGGTCCTCCTTCATCTGCTGTCAGTCTTTCCTCCAATGACAAGGCTTTTGACAGTAGTAACAGACCGACTCCTTTGCCTTCCCTTTGCCTTGTACGGGCATGGGAGGTCTAGGAATAAATGGTCGTCTGTTCTTCCCTGTTAGGTGCCTTGGGCCTTTACCCTTGCCACCACCAGCTTTGAAGCTGGGTCCCTTCTTGACCATAAAGATATTTTTGGACGAACTGCCCCTTATGCTCTTCTCGGCAGTCACTAGCATGCTGTGCAACTCCGACGCGGTCTTGTCCATATCATGCATGTGATAGTTCATGACGAACCCACCATATGCATGAGGAAGGGATTGCAGAATAAAATCCGTAGCCATTTCCTTTTCCATAGACATACCGATACTAGTCATATGGTCAAAATGCCCCTTCATCTGTAGGACGTGAGGACCTACGGAGTTGCCTGCTAACATCTTGCAGGCAATGAGTTCTCGGAGAACAGTGTATTTTTCAATACGTACTTTCTCCTTGAACATATCCTTGATCTGTGCAAACATTGCAAACGGATCATGGGATAGCTCCATAAACTGCTTCTGGAGGTCCGCCTCCATGCAGCCCAGCATGACACATGCAACGTCGATTGAGTCGCTAAGATGTTTCTGGTATGCATCCTTAACGACCCTCGTTGCGTTGGCAGCTGGCTCCTCAGGGATAGCCTTATCAAGGACGTACTCCCTGCGTTCCAACTTTAACACAAGTCGTAAATTTCTGTCCCAGTCCAGATAATTTGTTCCATTGAGTTTACACTTTTCGAGTATAGTCCTCAATGACAAATTAGACGAGTTTGTTGAATTACTAGCCATTTCTACACGAAGAAAGTAAATTTAATCAGAATGGTTGAATAAATTTACGAAGATCCGAATTAAACACCAACCATAAGATTCTAAGATTTAGAATCTTAAACCAAGATCCGAATTAAACACCAACCATAAGATTCTAAGATTTAGAATCTTAAACCAAGATCCCTTATTCGTCATTTGAAGTGCGCTAAGGCGCACCGCTCCAATTGACTTATTTAGGTAGGACGTCCGTCCAATTACAACCCGTGTAACTCTTAGTCAGGGTATGTGCAAAAACACACGGCTTACCCTTCCGATACCCCAGATCGACCTCAGGCCAAGAATCGTGGTTGAGTCAACCAACTTTCACTAACGAGTTAACTTTGTGCAGATGCTCCGCTAAGGCGCACGACATCCCAGAAAGTTTACCATTCTCATCTAGAACCCATTCGATCGATGCTCCGCTAAGGCGCACGACACCGATAAAATGTTTCTACATGGGTGTGAATTTGGGTGGCATCTCACTTGACTCAAATTAGCTTGTAATTTGGTTGTGTTTAATAATTCGAAAGTATTTGGTACAATTACGAACCCGTCATCAACAACCCATGTTGTAACGTTTCTAATTGTATCACATACTATCTTCATTTGAATCCGTCATTTGCAACCCGTGCAAACACGTTACAAATTTGAACTCATCCATCACAACCCGTGCGATGATAGTTCACAACGCTTTAAACATGCAAACAATTAAAGTTGATTTTAATCTTTGCATGTGAGGTGATGGCTTATAAACTTATAGGCTAATCATGCAAGCATGTTATTAATTAAATAATTCAAGCAAGCATTCATAAAGCGTTAAATATGCATTTTATAGCCCATCCTAAACTTAGGATTCTACGAGTCTTCCTCATTCGGGCTCCCACTAGCTCTTGGACTTCCTCCAAGACCGTCATTGTGCTCGATTTTCCATCCTTCTCGTCTTTGAGTAATAATTACAATTAATACTCGGTTCGTAGACCGGATAAAAAATAATTACACTTTATGGGCTGGAATAAAAGAATAATTACACGCTAACACTAACGGTATGCAAACCGTGAAAGCGATAAAATCTAATGGGCTACTAATGCATCATACATTTCATCACATCATCCAACATGTTATCACACAAACATGTTATCAAATAATATGCAATAATTCCGGTGTTAATTTAGCCAAGTTGCTTGGTCGGGTTTATCGAAACTAGACCTTTTCGAAAAACGGTTTATTGAAACCGATTAAATTTTGAAAGTTTTCGAAATATTGGATCGCGGGTTCGTGACACGGATCAAACACCACGCACGAACCAAGTTGGGCCAAGCCAATGGGCCGAAGGCCCATTGGGCCGAGCCCAACTATACACGGCCCGGTTTTGGGCCATGGAAGGCCTAAACCGGCCTTGCCGCCACTCTCGGCCTCGTCCGAGAGTGGGAACGGGCTCGGTCACCGCCGGCCTCCGCGGCCTCCGGTGACCTCCGTTCGGCACCTCCAATCCGGCTCCCCGAGAGTCCCTTCTCGGACCCGACAAATCCAATAATTTCCGAAAAATTCCAAATTCAATATATTTTCAAAAATAACATATTTCATGCAAATATCCCAAAAAGCATTAAAATCATGTTATCAACAATTTGGCATGCAAATAATCACAAAACCGAAATAAATTCAACAAGACAAAGATTAAGAGGGTAACCAACGCTCTGATACCACTGTAGGGTTTTGGAGCGTTCTAGATCGTCGAGATAGCGGAAGCATTATAAGAAAATCTACTCCAAACCTTGTCCAAGAACATAAACCATGAAATCCCAAAGCAAAATCTATTCCACAAGATATTTACCTTTAAGTCTTGTATGAATCGATAAAGAAGAACGTTCGGATCTTCTTCTCTAAAGCAAGTCCACACCAAGGGGATGATCTTGATGATCCCTCACTTAATTGCCTACTAGAACAATTAAATGAAGAAATAGAGAGCAAGAACAAGAGGAGGAAGAGGGTGGCCGGCCAAGCTAGAAGAGAGAGAGAATTTTGGTGGTTTTGTGATTTTTTTTTAAATGAATAATGAATTAAAGTCTTGTATTTCAATTCATCATCCAATCTCACAAGCATGGGTTAAAAGTGATTGGTATAGGTTTAAAAGTGCTTTAACCCATACCCCTTAAATCACTCACCTCTTAATCCACAATCACCAACTAAGCATGGTGTTGTGTGGCCCCCACACATGGACCCACCATGTGGGCCGGCCATGAGGTCTTGTTGGGCCCTTAATGGGCCGGCCATGAGGCTTCATGGGCCGAGCCCAATGGACCCTCCCGTGTTGTCTCATGTCGTGTCCAAAAGTCGCCCGACCCTTTTGTCGTCACTTATCATACAAAGTCCGACGCGATATCGACGAAAAACTCAATTTTTCTCGATTTGCTAATTATTCTCTCAAATCGAACCTATGGCACAAAACCTCCAGTTTTGTCCATATATTACTCCTCAAGAAACATCAATGTTTCCTTGTCTCAAGTTATCCGTCTTGAATGTGTGTGACCCTCTAGGCTCATGCCACCGTTGGCAGATCGGCGCAAAAGATCGCTCTTGCCCGATCCATCATAAGTGGTCTCTAGTAAGACATTATGATTACCCAAGGTGCATGACGATAGATGATTCGACTTAACCTTGTGCGTACAAGTCACTATCCTATTATCTCTAGATATCCCGATTGATCACAAGGCATAGAGTCGTCACCCTTGTTTAATCAATCATTGTTACTTGATATGCGAGATGGCTGAGAACTGATAACCCGTATCATTGGCATGGCCATGCTCTTACTCTCAGTCAGTCTCCATCAAGAGGCCTTTTAACGGATATCTTTCACATACCGTAGTATGAGGGATAAATCCCTTAGCCGTCTTTCGTGTCACTCATGCAACCCGTTCCGCCATCCAATCATGCCCTTTATAGCAATCCTTTTACAGAAAGCGTTTGGCGCAAGTTAAAGCCGTACGTTCATTGCATAGTGTAGTTACGACGATTTTCGAGATTGGCTGATTTTTGAAGGAACTGAAGAAACATGTTACAAAGAATGTCGAAGCATCTTCTACGACATCTTGTGTGACATTGTCGACGGCATCTCGGCAAGCATCCTGATCGACAGAAATCAGGAAAGTGCAGATTCGGCAGTGCAGCAAGAAAACGATTAGGAAAGTGCAGTACAACTCCTAATCTGAAAAGAAGAAAGACGGTGATTAAAGAGGAAACCCTTTAGGGTTAGTACTCATCCACGATTGCTATAAAAGCTTAGGCTACCCCCTTAGCAATTGGGTGGTTCTTTATTTGTTTCCCAGCAACAATTTGCAAGGTTCTTAGACGTGAAGGTTTGCGGGCTGAGAAATTGCAGATTAAGCTTAGGATATTGTGTATCACATAACTATAGAGAGTTAGGTGATTGAGGGTTTACTGAAGTCGTGAGTTGAAGACTGCACGCAACCACCAAGCTTGAAGAAGACTTGAAGACGACAGAGCAAGGCGATTGCTCGAAGAGTGGAATCAAGACGTTCTTGGATTCAGACGTACGGACTCGGTCAAAATCTGAATGAAGGCGTACGGACTCGGTCAAAAGCTCCTGAAGATTATAACGAGATGATAGGAAATATTTGCTTCGTCTCAAAGATAGAACCCAAAAACATCAATGAAGCCATCAATGATGAGTATTGGGTCAATGCTATGCAAGAAGAGCTTATTCAATTTGAGAAAAATCAGGTATGGGAACTGGCGCCCAAATCAAGTGAAGGAAACATCATAGGCACCAAATGGATCTTCAAGAACAAATCCGATGAGCTTGGCAACATCACTCGCAACAAAGCAAGGTTAGTTGCTCAAGGGTATACTCAAATTGAGGGTGTTGACTTCGATGAGACATTTGCTCCTGTGGCAAGACTAGAAGCAATTCGTCTCTTGCTAGGGATATCATGTCATCTACAGATAAAGCTCTACCAGATGGATGTCAAAAGTGCCTTCTTGAATGGGGATCTCAATGAAGAAGTATATGTGTCACAACCCAAAGGATTTGTTGACCCTCACTATCCTGATCATGTGTATAAACTAAAGAAAGCTCTTTATGGGTTGAAACAAGCACCAAGGGCTTGGTATGAAAGGCTCACAAAATTCCTCATCCGAAGCGGCTACACTAGAGGGGGAGTCGACAAGACCTTATTTGTGAAGAATGAAGATGGAAATTTAATGATAGCTCAAATCTATGTCAATGACATTGTTTTTGGAGGGATGTCAAGCAAGATGGTAGAGATATTTATTCAACAGATGCAATCAGAATTCGAGATGAGCATGGTGGGAGAGCTTACTTATTTTTTGGGCTTCCAAATCAAACAACAAAAGGATAGCATCTTCGTATCTCAGAGCAAATATGCGAAGAATATTGTCAAGAAGTTTGGGCTAGAGAAAGCCTCACATAAAAGGACACCAGCAGCTACACATGTCAAACTAACTAAAGATGATCCAGGAGAAGCCGTCGACCAACACCTCTACAGAAGCATCATTGGTAGTCTTCTCTACCTTACTGCAAGTCGACCAGATATTGCCTACTCTGTAGGAGTATGTGCTAGATATCAAGCTAATCCTAAGGTTAGTCATCTCTCCCAAGCCAAAAGAATTATTATATATATTTCTGGGACCACGGACTTGGGTTTATTATATTCATTCGACACATCCTCTACCTTGGTGGGGTATTGTGATGCCGATTGGGCTGGGAACACATCAGATAGGAAAAGCACATCTGGAGGATGCTTCTTCCTTGGCAACAACCTCATATCATGGTTTAGTAAGAAGCAAAACTGTGTTGCCCTATCCACTGCCGAATCGGAGTATATTGCTGCTGGGAGTAGCTGCACAAAACTACTTTGGATGAAACAGATGCTAGTCGAATACAATGTCAGACAGGATGTCATGACTTTGTATTGTGACAATGTCAGTGCTATCAACATCTCCAAAAACCCTGTCCAACACAGCAAGACCATACACATTGATATTAGACATCACTTCATTCGAGAATTGGTCGAAGACAAGAAGATCATCCTAGAGCACATCCCAACAGAGAAGCAACTAGCTGATATTTTCACAAAGGCACTAGACGCGAGCAGATTTGAGGATCTCAGATCATCACTTGGTCTGTGTTCCATCAACGACCAGTAAAGGAGATACAGAAACGGTTGAGAGGAAGTGTTGGTACCTCTTCATGAACCGGTCTAAAAACCAACGAATGTCATTGGGCCAGGCATATCAAAAGCCCATATAAAAGAAAAGGAAAGATACAGCCAGACGCTAAAGAAGATTTGAATCGTTTTCAAAAACCTAGTCTGCCTCCTCTCTGTGCTCGCTCTCATCTCCCTCACCATTCACTCTCTGCAAATCTCTCAAACAACAATGGTGAAACCTAGAAGCACAGTAGCCCCAAAGGAAGCCACCGCTTCAAAGAAAGCCGAAGCAAAAGGCTCCACAAGCAGTAGAGCGAAGACAAACAAGCATGGAGTGCGAATCAAAGGGCCAAAAACCCTGAAAAAGTCAGAAGAAATTCTCAAAGAGGCTTCACCAGAGAAAGCCCCAATACCAGTTTTTACTCGAGTTCCCAAGAAATCCCGGACCGGAAGTACTGCCTTCTCAATGTCTGACCTAACTGGGCCAGAAAGAGAAAATGATCTTGGCCAGGAAAATCGAGAGGCCTCCATGCAAATCTTCGCAGTTCCAACACCAACAGGTAACGATTTCTCTGCCGATACTTCTAGAAAAAGTGATCTGTTAGAATCACTACTGGAAAACCAGGACCCACCTAAAGAAGGTGTGGTAGAAGAACTGATACGTCCGGAAGAAGAAAAGGAGGATCTGACTCCGGTCAGTCATGGGCTGGAACGCATTGCGGAAGGAGAAGGAGGAGAAGAAGAAGGAACAGATGTCATACCAAAAGCCACTGAAAATGTTGTAGAAGAGGAAGAAATAGCTGACTCGGAAGAAGCCGAGGAAAAAGAAGAAGAAGAGAAAGAAGAAACCAGAGAAGGAGAGACCGATCTGGAAGAAGCTGAGAAGAACAAGGATGCTACCACAAAGAACACAGAAGAAAACACTCTGGATGCCAGAGAAGATGTCATGGAAGAAGCTACTGAGACGGCACACACAGTGCTGTCGACCTTGAAGAAAAAAGTTCTAGAAGAAACTGAAAGTTTGGCTGTCATGGTTGGGAAATTGAAAGAAACAAGGAAAAGGAAGGAGGGAAAGGAGGCTGGAGGTCCCAGCAACAAAAGGAAAAAATCGCATGTTAAAGAAAAGGGGAAGAAAGTAATTGCAACAAGGAGGTTGATAGATGAATCCACTGATGATGACCTTGAAGAGATCCCTGCTGAGGAAGAAAGGAAGAAGAAGGCCCTGAAGACGGCCGAGAACACCATGAGTGTAACTTACGACAACGTGTCGTTTC
Source organism: Geranium rotundifolium (assembly GCA_963920655.1). NCBI lineage: Eukaryota > Viridiplantae > Streptophyta > Magnoliopsida > Geraniales > Geraniaceae > Geranium > Geranium rotundifolium. The sequence continues at coordinate 14,365,315 of OY987317.1, read as the reverse complement.
ACTCAGCAGAAGGCGCAAAGAGGTGGGAGTTTGTCTTTCAGAGAACGGCGTACCCAGAGAAGACATTGTCAACAGAGCTGCTTGGGCTAAAGGCCATTATACAGCTCCTGGAGAAGGCAGAATTGATGAGAACCGTCTCCGACATTGGCAACCACTATCCCCTTCTGGTTAAAGAGTTCATTGCAAATCTGCCTACCACGTTTGGTACCCCAGATGCTCCAGAGTTCGATAAGGTATATGTCAGAGGCATCCGCTTTGCCATCACCTCCGACATCATCAATGAATTCCTGGGAAGGAAGAGGGTTCGATCTATGCCACCACCCGATCTGAGCAAAGTCCTCTGAGAAATCACCGAAGATAAGAGCAGAACATGGCCATCCAAAGGGACAGTGGCAGCCTCAGATCTGACTTCCAAGTACTCCATTCTCTTTCGGATTGGAGTTGAAACTGGGCGCCCTCAACCCACGCATCATCGATCAAACCTGAGCTAGCAATCCTTATCTACCAAATAGGTACTGGATCTAAACTTGACTTTGGACAATTTGTGATTGATCATCTTGTTCGCCATGCTAGATCTCTTGCTGTGAAAATTCCCATAGCCTTTCCATCCCTTATCTCTGAATTACTCGTACATCAACACCCTGGCGTGTTGAAAACTTCGGATAAGGTGGGGAAAAGAGGAGGAGTAATTGTGGTGAGCCACAAATTGTTTGAAGGGAAGCATGCTCCTGATCTTGTCAGGCCGGAAGCCACGACAAAGACCAGTAGAGCCACAAGTGCCGTCCCTCTCACAAGGACTAACAGCAGGGATGCCGTTATGCTCAAATAAGAAATTGAAGTGCTTGATGAGGACATTGCAAACTTAAAAACGGCCCTGAAGCACCTCTCGCAGCGCCGAACTCATTGCGCCAACCTGCTGCAATCCATGTCTCCTCCAGGCTCTGACGATGATCCCACAAATGATCCAGAAGATGCTACCCAAGAAGCCTCCACAGAAGCTACAGAGACTGCCAGTTCCAACAGCAGCTCTATTTAAAATTTCCAATGAAATTCTCTGACTCTTGAACAACTAAACAACTTTTATGGTCTGTAATATTTTGTGAACACTGTATCATGCTTTCTCTCGACAGCTGATCGAGAGCAAGTATGAGTTATGTTTCGATTTATTTTGCTTATTTCCCGGATTTGTTGAAATATTTGTTTAAATTTTGGCTCTTTTTGAGCCAGCAAGGGGGAGTAAGTGTGTTTAGATTAGAAATACGCGACGCGAAGACACAAGACGCGACGACACTACCGATCGACGAGACGACGAATGCGGCGAAGAATGCTAAGAAGAATGCTGCCCTTAAAAATAGCCAAAGGGGGAGATTGTAGTTACGACGATTTTCGAGATTGGCTTATTTTTGAAGGAACTGAAGAAACATGTTACAAAGAATGTCAAAGCATCTTCTACGACATCTTGTGTGACATTGTCGACGGCATCTCGGCAAGCATCATGATCGACAGAAATCAGGAAAGTGCAGATTCGGCAGTGCAGCAAGAAAACGATTAGGAAAGTGCAGTACAACTCCTAATCTGAAAAGAAGAAAGACGGTGATTAAAGAGGAAACCCTTTAGGGTTAGTACTCATCCACGATTGCTATAAAAGCTTAGGCTACCCCCTTAGCAATTGGGTGGTTCTTTATTTGTTTCCCAGCAAAAATTTGCAAGGTTCTTAGACGTGAAGGTTTGCGGGCTGAGAAATTGCAGATTAAGCTTAGGATATTGTGTATCACATAACTATAGAGAGTTAGGTGATTGAGGGTTTACTGAAGTCGTGAGTTGAAGACTGCACGCAACCACCAAGCTTGAAGAAGACTGGAAGACGACAGAGCAAGGCGATTGCTCGAAGAGTGGAATCAAGACGTTCTTGGATTCAGGGGGATACCCTGAGATAGATTGCACTGTAAGACGTAGCATAAAGTATAGATCTAGGAGGGATCACAGGTACTGGTATGTTCTGACGGATTACTGATAAGTGAAATCTTTCCACTAGGCTGAGAGCCCCCAGACGTAGGTGACGTTGCACCGAACTGGGTAAACAATCTGCTGTGTCATTACTTAGAGCTTTATATTTACTGTCCTACTTTATCTACGCAAGAAGTCAGACACAACGCTATAGCATTCTCTGTAACATTGTGTGTGGCATCTTGCACGACTGAGTGATCAGAATTTCACATAGTGATCACAAAGACTCCTTGGTCTAAGGATGTCGTGACAAGCTATCGCATTTGAATATGTTTATGGCTTAATCTATGAAAACACTATTCAAAGCGGGTCGTCCGATATCAATCACCTCATGATATCTATGATATGATTCCAGGATCCCTCATGCCTATGACAAGTAGAACTACGTCATTAAGAACCATCCTCATACTGGTCGCTTTTAAGGAAGCATAGGTTGACCAGAGACTCATTAAGTGTGATCCGTACAGATTTATGGTTCTACTACTTTAGTGGTCATAAATCAGATCATGCTTAACATATTACTTCAACACATAAGTAATATACAGCCGTTTTATATATATATATATATATATTACAAACGATGATAATGTACATAGACATTTACAGGCTAATAGCAATTGGACTAGGGCACAAATGCTATCATTTATCACTCATACTTCGGTATGAGAAAGATATTCGTTTAGGCCACTTGATGAGTATGACTGAAGAAAGAGCATGGCCATGCAGGTGATACCTTAGTATCAGTTTTCAGTCATCTCAGATATCAAGAAACAGTGATTGATAAATTAGGATGACCGTTCTATGCCTATTGATCAATCTGGATATTGGTTTGATAAAAGGAAAGTGACATGTACGATAACAGGTTAAGTTGAATAATCGATAATCACGAATATTGGATAATCATAATGTCTTGCTAGAGCCAACTTATGATGGAAAGGGTAAAATAGTAATTTTACCAGTCTGCCAATTATTCGTGACCCTAGAGGGTCACACGCATTAAGCGCGATACATGACAATAATTATGGATGAGAATTGAGAAAAATTCGGTAGTTTTCTGGCCTAAGGTTTTAACCAGGCGGTTGAAGAAATCAATTCGAGGAAATTGAGCCGTTTTGACTAAACCGAAATTAGATCTCAAGTTAATGGGTTTAATTTGGGTTTTAGTTAAATGGGCTTAAAGCCCATTTAGGGATTTAAGATAAGAGAGGGATCAATTGCAAATACGAAAGAATAAAGGGATAGATAATGCAATTTTAATTTTGAAATTCAATTTAATTTCAAATTAAAAATCACATAATATCTATTCAATTATCCTTGAATTTTTCAGCAACTTCTCCCTCCTTTCTCTCTCCCTCATTGCCGATTTTCAGCTCCCTCTCTACCTCTATTATTGCTCTTGTTTTCTCTCAAAATTTCTAGCAAAATATTGAGTGAAAAATCATTTCGGTTGTGGTGCTTGTGTGGACTTGATAGAGAGAACACTACACTTGTGTTTTTGTCGATTACAAGAGGTAAATATCAGATTTATAATTATGTTTATAACATGTTCAAATGACATTAACATCTTAGATTTTTACGATCACCACAGTTACATAAAGTCCGTTGCATGATATTCATCGTTTGGAACCCGTGGTGATCTCTTTCATTAACATGTTTCCATCTATATGAGAGGCATTCAAATTTATGTGATCATGTTTTGAATAATATGAAAGGTCTTCAGATTTATGTGTATGTTTGCCTCTGGTGAATAACATATTTGTTGCAAGTGGTTCTGCTTGTATGAAAGGTCTTCAGATTTATTTAACATGATCCATCTATATGAGAGGCATTCGGATTTATGTGATCATGTTTTGGATAATATGAAATGTCTTCAGATTTATGTGTATGTTTGCCTCTGGTGAATAACATATTTGTTGCAAGTGGTTATGCTTGTATGAAAGGTCTTCAGATTTATTTAACATGTTTCTGTCTGTATGAGAGGCATTCAGATTTATGTGATCATGTTTTGAATAATATGAAAGGTCTTCAGATTTATGTGTATGTTTGCCTCTAGTGAATAACATATTTTTTGCAAGTGGTTCTGCTTGTATGAAAGGTCTTCAGATTTATTTAACATGTTTCCATCTATATGAGAGGCATTTAGATTTATGTGATCATGTTTTGAATAATATGAAAGGTCTTCAGATTTATGTGTATGTTTGCCTCTGGTGAATAACATATTTGTTGCAAGTGGTTCAGTTTGCATGAAAGGTCTTCAGATTTACATGTTCCCTTTTTTGATGAATAATGTAGGTGTTTCAGAGTTGGATGACAATAATGCATACAAGACAGATTGGTTGCATGGAGACTCTAAAACTCATCGACCGGTTTGTCAAGACTCTCTTAAACCTGCAAAGGATATGGTATTCCCGGACCTGGAATCGGGAATTCATTTCTATGAACAATATGCTAGAGCTTGTGGTTTTGTTTCACGTCGTGGCACACAAAAAAAATCGCGTAATGGAATTTCGCTCAAGTATGTCTTCTATGCTAAAGAAGGAGATATTATTCAAAAAGATTATCAACAGGACGAAGAGCACGTTGGAAAACAGAAACGTAGGTGTGTCACAACAAGAACCGGATGCAAGGCTGTCATAGTTTTCAAATTAACAACCAGCAAGCATTATGTGGTTTCGAAATTCAATAAAGATCATAATCATCCACTCTACTCACAAGTCCACTATGAGTATCTGCGGTCAAACAGACATATGACAAAAGAGCACAAGGAATTTGTTCTCTTCTGTGGTAAAGCGACAGTTGGACCAACAAAAGCGCACTCTGTGTTTACCAACATGGTAGGTGGATCCGAGCATGTCGGTGCCACTGTTAGGGACTTCCTCAATTTCCAGCGAGAACTGAAGGTGTATGTTAATGGGAGTGATGTCCAGATGGTCATCAATGACTTTTACAAGGAGAAAGAAATTGACAATGACTTTTATTTTGAATTTGACCAAGATGAGAACAATCGACTTACACGGTTGTTCTGGATAGATGGAGTCTCGAAGAGAAACTATCAGAGATATGGTGATTGTGTATCATTTGATTCTACTTATTCGACAAACCAGTGAGTCTATATGCTCACATCTCTGTCCTTCCTTTTTTTTGTTTGGATTTTACTTTTATTAAAGTTCTTCAAATTTTGTTTGGATTTTACTTTTATGAAAGGTTTTAAGATTTTAAAAACATGCTTGATTTGTGCGAAACAGATTTGCCAGTACCTTGATCTGAATGAATTGAAAATTTATACGCTTTATTCACATGAAATGGTTTCTAGAAAAACTGTCTCAATCTAGTTCTTCAATGCTTTGACAGGTTTTGAATTATATGAAAGGTCTTCAAATTTTGAAAATATTTCTATTGTTTCACTAGTTTTCCAAATATGTGTGATTGGTGTGATTCAGATTCTGATTCTTTTTATCAAGGTATTTACTGGTCTTCTGTCCATTCATAGGAATAGACAATCATGAGATGAGTATAACACTTGGTGGCGGGTTCCTAACCCATGAAGATATTCCTTCATTTGTATGGTTGTTCAACTGTTTCAAGAGAGCAGTTAAAGGTAAACAACCACTATGCATTATCACAGACCAAGCTTCAGCAATAAAGAATGCACTCGCTCAAGTGTTCCCCGACTCAAGGCACAGATTGTGCATGTGGCATATCATGCAAAGGGTAACACAAAATGTAAGTATGAAAAAAAATAATTTTCTTAATTATGTTCATAGTCTATGTTTCTGTATACAATTTTCACTCTCAGAAAAATTTGAAGATAATCTTGTTAATACAGGTTCAACGATATATGCCAAATTCAGCATAATTTCTGAGAAAACTCCACTCCATTGTGTGGTCGAGTAAACTAAATACTGAAGATTTTGACGCCTGTTGAAAATCACTAATGGAAGAGTGCTATGCCGAAACTATAAAACATCTTGAAGGCTTGTTTGATTTGCGTAGATTGTGGATACCAGCATATTTCAGAGATTGACCGATGGGGATGTTAATGCGTACTACTTCACGTTCTGAAAGCGAGAACAGTACATTTGGATGTGACAGACACAAAGTTTTGAGTCTATTTCAGTTCATGGGAGAATACAATACTGTTGTCAAGAAACAGAGAAGTGAACATATGAAGACAGTCACAGTATGCAGCAAATGCGCGTCCGAGTGAGAACGCATTTTGTCTTTTGGAGACACATGCTTGGAATGTTTTCAGCCGAACAATTTTCTATAAGGTAAAAGAATATATAATGGAACGCATTTTTGGTTACGGAATAAAGGATATTATCAAGAGACAACATTGCAATGTATACATAGTTTTTGGCGAACTTGTAGACAAGTCAGAGTATGAGGTGAGCATGGATTTGGAGACCAATCATTGCTTGTGCCCTTGCAAAAAGTTTGAAGGATGGGGACTACTTTGTCCACACATATTTACAGCTCTTAATTCTGCAAATGTAAAGGAGATCCCACGTTCGTTAATATCTGAGCGTTGGTGTAGGGAGACACCAGAATCACTAGCATTGGGAGAATATGGTGGCGTCTCAAAGCACACAAACAAGAATGAAAGCATTATCAATATTGAGACCTGGACAGCTCTTCGCACAGTACTAGGAAACCCAACAACAACATACGCACAACGGGAATCAATTCTACAAGCAATAAAAAGCCATCAAAACGTTGCAAGTACAAGTTCAGCTTCTTCATCTAATTCTACAAGAATTTCAATAGAAGATATATCAGGTATTCCGAAACCTCCAGTGGTGAAAGTACTTATTCCAAATGTTTGCAAGAATAGAGGACATGTTGTACGGGAAATGAGTGAAAGAGAGAAGGCAATAACAAAGGCAATGAAGAAAAAAGACAATCAACGGAGATGTGGATATTGTAAAGAAGTTGGAGAACACAATTCAACAACCCGTGGCAAACGTAAGAGGGATGAGTAAAAGGCAAATGCTGCAAGGAACTCTTAATTAGGAGTTTGAGTAATAAATTGTTTCACACTTTAGATATTAGAGATGTTATTGGTATTCAGTATGAGCAAAAAAATTATGTCCAACTGTTATATCCTTCAAAATTTACAATATAAGAAAATGAAGAGCTTGATGTCTATTACTTTCACAGCATATTATATTTACAAGTAGGCCTGGTGCAAAATATGATAGATTTTTCTGATCAACCTTTGATTCACATGTTTCCAAAATCTGAAGGCCTTTCATATCCAAGTCAGCCAGACAAAAATAAGGGACCCAGTATGTTCAAAATCTGGAGTCTTTTCATATAAAAAAAGAATGTGAAAATATCTGTTCAAAATGTGAAGGCCTTTCATATACCATAAGAGAGTCATGTGAACAGATCTGTTCAAAACCTGAAGGCCTTTCAGATCCAAGTCGACCAGACAAAAAAGGGACCCAATGTGTTGAAAATGTGAAGGCCTTTCATATATCATAAGAGAGTCATGTGAACAGATCTGTTCAAAACCTGAAGGCCTTTCAGATCCAAGTCGACCAGACAAATAAAGGACCCAGTGTGTTGAAAATGTGAAGGCCTTTCATATACCATAAGAGAGTCATGTGAACAGATCTGTTCAAAACCTGAAGGCCTTTCAGATCTAAGTCGACTAGACAAATAAGGGACCCAGTGTGTTGAAAATGTGAATGCCTTTCATATATCATAAGAGAGTCATGTGAACAGATCTGTTCAAAATGTGAAGGCCTTTCAGATCCAAGTCGACCAGACAAATAAGGGACCTAGTGTGTTGAAAATGTGAAGGCCTTTCATATATCATAAGAGAGTCGTGTGAACAGATCTGTTCAAAATGTGAAAGCCTTTCATATACCAGGAGAATCTGAAATATTGAAGAGGAATTCAAGAGAATAAGACATGTTTCAAAATTTGTAAGTCTTGCATATAACTAGAAGTAAAACAAAACAGTGGATATTTACATTTGAACAAGATTTCTGAAACACACTCGAAAAAAATGAGTTCATGAGCTTATCATCACAACATGTTTCATCCCATAACAATTACATATCATAGATATGACATAATAGAAAAATTACAATATTTGTGTGGCATTGTATTCATCGACAACCACTTGAAGTTAAATATTTTCTCATAGACTTTAAATTCTTTTCGTCGATTCTAAATGTTTTGCCTATTCCTTTGTAAAAGCTTTCAACATCTTCTAAAATTTTATTGCGTTCAACATTTTGCTCCCAAGTCAACAGCTTGAAGGTAAAGCGCACACGGAGAATATTAAGTGAGCTTCGTGCTGTGAAAAAAAAATACATATTATCAGTAATAGGTTCCACTGTCATTTAACCATTTTAATGTGTATATAAGCAAATAAATTGATAAATAGACATACATCCAATTTGTTTGTAGCCAATGATGCTTTCCACTCTAAATTGCCCATGTAGTTCTCCATCACCCACATTGCGAATATTGCAGAATTGTCAAAGTTTTCTGAGAACGCCCAATGGATGTTCAATAACGCTGACTGTATATTTTCAAAAGATTGAGCCAATTTTATACTATGCGTCTTCAAATATTCCAAAATAACTTTGCACTGCAGGATGTAATAAAAAAAGAATTAGTTATAAAACAAACTAAAGTGAAAAAGAAAAAAATTGTTTATGTATTTACCATTCTTAAAGGTGCTTCCTTGTATCGTTCAAAATCACTCTCTTCTGAAAACATGTTATCAATTATGCGTATAACACGTTTCTTCACTTCAAAGCATAACAACCACACATGGTTATTATTACACACAGGAACCATAATCTGTATGAAACAAAGTACAACAACATACAAACATCAGAAGTAGATAAAAACTGTGCACGGTGATTTAAAATAATTATCATTAAAAACATATACATTAAAGAGTTTGATACTGGCCACAGAAGTGCTCATTGATGTTTTAGGGAAATTAAAGAACGCATTTGCACGTCTTAAAGCCAATTCAAGATCTCATGCATCTTCACAAATATTTTTCTACAAAACAAAACAAATAAGTTAAACATCTAATATTCATTCCCAATATAACAAAATTCAAACAAAAACTAGCTAGTGCATTAGTACTTACAGTACACTCTGGAGAAAGAAAAATTCTCTTTGGAGCATATGGGTTTCCATAATGCTCATCATAGTTCAAGAACCTCGCCCACATGTTTATAACATTTGTATCAGCACAAACACCTGACTGTAGAGTTCTTACACTGGATAATGACAGGGTCTCATTAAAATGATTAACCACAACAGATTTCCTGCAACATATCATGTCGTATTATTACTTGTTGTTCAACAATTTAACACACAAGTAATAAAACGTATATTTTTTTATTTATATAGGAGACCGATTCAAAATGAATGCGGCCGTCTCTAGGTAATAGCCCCGGAAGGAGATAGGGAGGTCAGCATGACTTATCATTGATCGAACCATGTCAAGCAAGGTCCGATTTCTCCGTTCGGATACACCATTCATTTGAGGTGTTCCAGGTACTCACCGCCTCGGTCAGATCGAAGTCAATTCATAGAGGATCCCACACTCCTTTAAATGACTATGAAATTCATGGTCCAAGTACTCACCGCCTCGGTCAGATCGAAGTGCCTTTATACTTTTACAAAGCTGGTTTTGTTCTTCGTTCTGGAATTCTTTGAACTTGTCAAAGGTTTCCGATTTATGTCTCATAAGATAGACATACCCATATCTACTAAAGTCATTAGTAAATGTAACGATGTAGTGAAAACCCCTTCTGGCCTGAGTGCTCATAGGTCTACACACATCGAAATGTATGAGACCTAATAAGCCACTAGCCCTTTAACCTAAACTGGCAAAAGGGGCCTTTGTCATTTTTCCCATAAGGCATGACTCGTATCTCTCAATTGAAGTGAATTCAAACGGACTTAGAAGTCCACACTTGTGAAGTGTTGAGATGTGTTTTTGGCCTATATGGCCTAAGTGGCAGTGCCATATCACAATCTGGTTTAAATCATCGAATTTAACCCTTTTGTTACTTATATTATAAATTGAGCTAGTGTCAGTGTTTTGAATATTAAGAATATATAAACCACCAACCAACGAAGCATTGCAATAAAATATATTATTCTTAAAAATATTGAAAATTCCATTATCAATAGAAAAAAATATCTCTCTTTGTCTAGCAAGGAAACAGAAATAATATTCATGCGAAACGCAGGCACACAATTAACATTGTTTAATAATAAAACTAGCCCACTAGGCAAACTGAGACTAACGTTTTCTACTGCAGTTGTTAAGACTTGATTTCCGTCACCAACTCGTAGGTCCGCCTCGCCCCTGCCCACTTCTCTTCTACTTCCCAGAGCCTGCACATTAACACAAATGTGAGATTTTTCACCGGTATCAAGTACCCAAGAATCTGAAGTAGATAAATTGGTATTGAGCTCAATAACAAAAATATCTGATCCTGAAGATGTGGAAGCTCTACTCTTCTTAAGAAACTGCTTGTGTTTCTTACAATCCTTCTTCCAGTGCCCCAGTCCTTGGCAATAGAAGCAGACGACATTCTTCTTAGGATTCCCAATAGTCTTTGGAGCTGCTGGACCCTTAGGTTGTCGAATCTTCCCCGCTATGTGCATAAGGGCCTTATCCTTGCCCAGGCTGGCTTTCTTGAAGCTCACTTGCTTGTTGACCACAAGAACCTCCTTGGACTTGCCCTTGAGATTTTTTTCAGTAGTCACGAGCATACCTTGAAGCTCTGTCACAGTCTTATCCATGTCATGCATATTGTAACTTCCAACGAAATCACGATCTGTCGCTGGAAGTGAATGCATCACAAAGTCTGCAGACATTTCCTTATCCACAGGATGACCGAGTCTGGTCAAGTGTTCCAAAAGACGTTTCATCTTAAGGACACGGGGACTGATAGGAGCTCCAGCCTTCAGCTTGCAAGACATCAGTTCACTGAAAGTATTGTATCTTTCGACACGCGCTTTCTCTTTGAACATTTTCTCGATCTCTGCCATTAAGGCCTTGGGATCATCGGAAATGTCCAAGAACTGCTTTTGCAAGTCCGGCACCATACTGCCCATAATGATGCACTGCACGTCGATCCGGTCGCTAAGGAATTTCTGGTAGGTATCCCTTAGCGCCCTTGCGGCGTTCAGTGCTGGCTTAGTATGTGGTTCATGGGTAAGTATATAATCCTTACATTCATGATTGAGAACGAGTCTCAAGTTCCGGTCCCAACTGTGAAGGTTACACTATTAAGCTTATCCTGCTCGATTAGCGACCTAAGCGCGTTGTTATCAGAATGATTCGTGTTTGCCATTTTATCTAAACAGTAAATAAAATTTTAATCAATATTTATTAAAATTGAAGTTGGAGATTTAGTTATAAAATACTTTCTGATTCTAACTTTAGAATCTGAACCAGGATCCTATCATACTCTCAATTGAAGTGAACGGAGGATGACTGCTCCAATTGAGAGCATCAACGTATGAATACATCCATCTACAAGACCATGTAGCTCCTGGCTAGGGTTTGTACTGTAAGTACATGACGCACCCTATACTGATACCCTAGGCCAGCCCTAGCTGACAATCGTAGACAAGTCTACCAAGCTTGAACTATGGATAGAACTAATGTGGGTACTACGCGGAGGCGCACGCACACACACAGCTTTACCCTTCTCATTCAGACTTCTCCCCTGTGAATGTTATGCGGAGGCGTACCGACATCCATAGGGTCAAAGCCCTTTTGAGTGCCCAAACTTGGATGGTATCACGCTTGACTTGTAATTACTTGCGTTTAATTTAATTATAATAGTCTGATTGTATATCGATACAATCTTAATCTGGAATCATCAATTGCAAATTAATGCAAAGATGATCCCTTAGTAGGTTACATGCAAGTCTGATAGCAAATCATACATAAACTTGTATATTAAACTATCATACATTCATACATGTAAATGTAAGGGTAAATTATGCATAACTAAGCCCATCTTAAGTTCCTAAGGATTTAGCAAAACTGATCCTAAAGACTTGGTCTTCAAGGTCCAGGCTTTCTCCATTCTTCTAGACTCCCACTGCCTTCGAGCCTCCTCCAAATTTCGAGTCTTTCTCTTGACTTTCTTCTTGCGTCGGTCTTCGTGATTACAAATTTAAATAAAATAAAATAAATTACAAATCACGGCACGCAGACCCTATTTACTACGACCCAAAACTTAGCAACACGCGGGTTGCAAAACCGAAATTAAAATACAAGTCTAGAGGGCTTAGCTATACATCATGTTATTAAAGATCATGCGATCACTTAGCATGCTTATCAGACAACAAATTATTCCAAATTTTATCTTCTTAAGTTTAAACAAATTCCGGTTTATCGAAACCAGACAGTTTAATTTATTAATTGAATTTTGAACCGGTTCTTGCTGGTTTATCAAAACCGAACCAAATCTGAAAATAGAATTTTAGGGCTTTAAAAATTCTCGCGAACCGGCCGGTTCAGATCGAATTTGGTCGAGCCGAACCGGCCCAACCGAGGTCGCTCGCGGAGGCAACCACGGTGGCCCGCGAGGGCTGACATGATCGCCCGCGGGGCTTACCGTGGTCGCCCGCGGGGCTGACCGTGGTCGCCCACGGGAACGACCATGGTGGCCCGCGAGGGCTGCCATGGTCGCCCCTAGGGCAGACCCTGGTTTCCCGCAAGGCAACCATGGTGGACCGCGAGGCAAGCATGGTGGCCCGCGAGGGCTGCCATGGTCTCCCGTAGGCAACCTGGTCGGCCCTTGGTGCCGACCATGGTCTGCCCTAGTTAGCCATGGCCCGGCCATGGCTAACTTGAAACAACCCCAAAAAGTTAATTTTGCAATTTTTCAAAATCAATCAAATATGATTTTTTTCAATTTCATGCATATTCAAATGATGAACTCAAGAACATAAAGAAAATTCTATATTTAAACACAATGAAATAATCTCATAACAACCATCCTCTTATACCACTGAAAGGGATTCCCATGGGTTCCAAACAATAATTTCATGCAGCGGAGCGTAATTGAACCATGGGAATCAAAAGCAAAGATGAATCTTAATGAAAAAATTTAGCATGTTATAAACTTTTACAATCTGAAAATTTTACTTTGGTAATCGATTAAAAACACAAAGTACTGTTTCTCTATCGAGTCCACACAAGCACAACAACCACAGTTGGTTTTCTCTCACACACTTGCTAATGGATGTAAGAAGAATTGAACAAAAATGGCAATGGAGCATTGCTTGAGAGGGTCGGCAATGAGAGAGGGGATAGATGGAGAGATTGCCGAAAATATAAGCTAAAAAGGGAAGGAAGATATTGTGTAATTATTGTGTAATTATATCAAAAAATCTGATTTTTCAAATTTAAATAAATAATTACACATCTTACCCCTTTAAACTTATAATTGCACTCTTGCCCCATTCATGAATTAAAACCCTAAATGGGCTTCAAGCCCGTTTAACTAAATCCAAATTAAAACCCATATAATTGAGTTCTAATTATGGTTTAGCTAAACCGGTTCAAATTCCCCAACTCGATTCCTTCAACTGTTTGATTAAAAACATATGCTAGAAATCAACCGAATCGTTTTCAATTTGACTAAATTGAAAACTGGATTCTCCCAATTTCCATCCATGCTTATTTCTCACGTATTGTGCTTAATGCGTGTGATCTTCTAGGCTCACGACCCGTTGCCAGACTTGTAAAATTACTATTTTACCCTTTCTATCATAAGTGGTCTCTAGCAAGACATTATGATTACCCAACGTTCATGATTATCGATTATTCAACTTAACCTGTTATCGTACATATCACTGTCCTTTTATCAAACCGATATCCAAATTGATCAATAGGCATAGAATCGTCATCCTAATTTATCAATCACAGTTTCTTGATATCTGAGATGACTGAAAACTGATACTAAGGAATCACCTGCACGGTCGTGCTATTTCTTCAATCATACTCATCAAGTGGCCTAAACGGATATCTTTCTCATACTGGAGTATGAATGATAAATCCCTCAGATGCCTTTCGAGTTCACAAATGCAATTAATATCCAAGTCAATCAAAGCCATTATAGCTACCCTTTTACAGGTAACGTTAGACTAGGTCAAAATTAGGTATTCGTTACACAGTGTACACAAAGACTCTTTGGTCTTAGGATATAATGACAAGCTACGATCTGTGAGTATCTCATGACTGGATCTATGTTGCATACTCACAATCGGGTTGTCCGATATCATCGACCAGATGATATCGATGATATAACTCCGGCACGCACTTTGCCATGATCAGTAGAGCATGATCACAAGAAGTTAGTCTCATACTGATCGCTTCAGAAGAAGCTTAGCTGATCAGGGACTTATCGAATGCAAATCTTTCTGATATATAGTTCTACTATAAGTGGTTATACACATAATGATATAGATCAAATCACATTAGATATACTACTTCAACATATTAGTAATATAATGCCTTTTATTATATCGAAAAATGATGTCAATTACAATATAGATTGAAGAGTTACATTGGACTAGGGCATTATCCTAACAGATACTGCTTCTACAAACCGAGCAAGAAAAAAAATTTGTTGCTCGTGGTTGGGTGTTTTTGGAAAGTGAGTTTATTTCCAAAACAGACAGTGGGAGGGCTATAGATCTGAATGAGCTTCTAGAGGATGTAGTTACTCGAGAACCACTGGACAACCCCGGAGAAGAGAGGGAGCCAGAGCTGGTCGTAGAGCAAGAACCGCCTATTGCAGTTATTCCGAAAGGTCTAAGGCTGTCAGAAAGGACCAGTCCTGCACCTGTTAGTTTCAATATTCTCGTGTCTAAAGGTGACGAGTTGGTTATAGTGGATCGGGATGATCCAGCTACCTTTCAAGAATCCATGGACGACCCCTGACTCTAAGACATGGTTGGGTGCTATGTAACGGAATTTGAATCTACTTTATCAAGAACGAAGTTGGGCCATGCGTTTCTAAGAAGGAAAATGGGTGTAAGATTGTCTTTCTGGTGCTAAATGTCTTTCGGTTGTAGGATCTATTTGGTATGCCATGATCTGGACGAGACCGGACCTCGTTTGCCTTAAGCTGTGCCGGTAGACATCAGCCTAACCCCGGCGAGGAACACTAGATTGAGGTCAAAGCGATTCTCAATTTTTGAGGAAAACTAATGACGCCTTTCTTGTGCACGAGGGCCACAATGATATTGAGCTAGTGTCAAAGGTTATGTTGACACTAGTTTCTAGACAGATGTTGATGATTTTAAGAGTTAGTCAGGATGTGTGTTCAAGATGAATGGTGGAGCTTCAGCTGGAAGAGCTGGAAGCATGACATTATATAGACTGGGACTTAGATTGGAACTAGGGGCAAGTGGGAGATTGATAGCATTGTGTGCCCTAGTCCAATTGTATTAGTCTATAAATGTCTGTAAATATTGATCATCGTTTGTAATGAATAAAATCAGCAGTGTATTACTTATATGTTGAAGTAAGATGTTAAGTATGATCTGATATATGTCCACAAAAGTAGTAGGTACATATATTTGTAGGGATCACAATTAATGGGTCCCTAGTCAAATATGCTTCGATGAAGCGACCGATATGAGGATGATTATTTATTGTATAGTTCTATTTTCCATTGGGATGGGATCCTGGAATCAGATCATAGATATCACTTGGGAAGTGATATTGGATGACCCGCTCTGAATGGTGTTGCATAGATATAATCATGAACACATCCGGGGTTGACTTGTTCCTAACGTTGCCCGTAACAAGATAATCATAACAGACATGACTGACACAGGGACGGACTGCATGAGTGCTACAAAGGGCGATAGGTATCTGTTTAGGCTACTTGATGGTGATTGATTGAAGGGAGTGCATTGCCATGCCAATGATACAGGTTATAGGTATTCAGTCATCTCATAGATAAAGAAACAGAGATTGGTTAAATAAGGGTGACGCATCTATGGCTTATGATCAATATAGATAACGGGCGATAAAATGATAGTGAAATGTACTACATGAAGTTAAGTCCAATCATCGATCATCATGCACCTTGGGTAATCATAACGTCTTACTAGTGGCCACTTTTGATGGATCGGGTAAAATGAAACTTTACGCCGATCCGCCAACAGTGGCATGAGCCTAAAGGGTCACACACATAGGATATGGATTTTGAGAGACAAGGAAAGGTCGACGATTCTTGAGAGATGAGGCATGGGAAAAACTGGGTGTTCTGGGCCATGGGTATGTGTAAGTGAATGTGGTTTGCGAATCGAGAAAGACTAGGTCTTTCGTCAATGTCACGTCGAACTTTGTGCGATAAGTTTGGGAAAAGGGTCGGATAATATTTGGACTCGGAACGGGACCACATGGCCGAAGCATTTGGGCTTTGGCTCATGAGGACGTATGTGGCCGGCCCAATAAGGCCCAAAGTGGCACAAAGGGTGGGTCCCTTTGTCCACTAATCTTGGTTAATGGATGATGACTAGATGAGCTTATCTTAATCCAATTGTGTGATTGGGAGAGATCAAATGATGCCCCATCTAATTACCATCATTTGTCTAAAACAAAAAAAACCCACATAGTCACACAACACTCTTCATTTTTCTTCATCTTCTTCTTTCTCTCTAGAAATGACCGAGCCTCCCTCCTCCTTTCTCAAGCTTCGCACATAATTATAGTAGATTATGTGTGCTTGGATCATATTGAGTTTCCTATTCGTGTGGATACCTTGGAGAGAAGACCCAAGTGTTCTTCTTGTGGTGATTCGAGCCAAATCGAAGAAACTGTCCAGCACTGTCCGGGAAAATGTATTGCTTTAGACGGAGGTCTTGCTGTCCGAACTGGGTTCGGAGAAAAACATGAAAGTTGTGGAGAATTAGGTGACGATTCATCTCCAGAAAGAACCGAAACATTTAAACATCTGTAGCTCAAGATATTGTGGCTCAAAGTCACTTTTTTTCTGCAGGGCAGATTCACGGTAAAAACTCAATAACTTCTTTTTCTTTTGGATCTAACTTGGGTAGTCGATCTTGTGCAAGTTCAGGGCTATTTTTTCTTGCTTCCGTTGCGATGACATGGATTTGGATGACCCGGAACCCTCCATGGATGGCTCTGGGGCCAACCATAGTCGTGGTCTTTGGTCGACCAGGTCAAGCCAAAGGTCGACCATGGCAGCCCTCGGGCCAACCATGGTCAGCCCCTGGCTGACTAGATCGGCAGCTCGGCACGTCCACGGTCACCCTTAGGCGACTTGTGGACGGGTCGAGGATGGCCGATCAGTCTCGGGACATGGGCCGGTCCCTGGCCCATGACGATTCCCGAGAAATTTCCCGAAAAATAAATTCTAATTTTCAGACTCGGTCCGCTTTCGATAAATACAAAGTAAACCGGTTCAATTTTGACTAACCAATTTAAACTGTTCGGTTTCGATAAACTGAATTTTTTCCTACATTTAAGCAAGATAAACTGGATTTTTTCTCACATGTCTCTCATGCTTAGGCTGCGGTAAAGGCTTGGTCAAGGAATCGGCCATATTAGCATCAGTCGGAACATATGTAATCTCCACATCACCATGATCAATGAACTCTCTGA
Source organism: Geranium rotundifolium (assembly GCA_963920655.1). Lineage (NCBI taxonomy): Eukaryota > Viridiplantae > Streptophyta > Magnoliopsida > Geraniales > Geraniaceae > Geranium > Geranium rotundifolium. Next base: position 14,347,650 of record OY987317.1, on the reverse strand, counting down.
TAATGTGATATTTTCTGCGTATATATTTGGATCTGTTGTGAAATCTGGGCTCTTGAGCAAGAGTTATGGCCCCCGTATTGTCACACAACAAGCTTACCGGATCAGACGCTCGCGACATTACCTCTAATTTGGTTAGAAAGCTTCTAATCCATAGGTCCTCCTTAGCTACTTCCGCAGCAGCTATATACGCAGCCTCCGTCGTAGAATCGGTAGTCATGGCTAGCTTGAAGCTGCCATCAACGTATCCTTTGGCTGCTAGTTCTCCATCTACCCCCTATACACTAAGAACGCGTCCTTAATCCTCCTTAAATATTTGAGGATGGTCTTGACAACAGTCCAGTGTTCTTGGCCAAGGTTAGACTGAAATCTATTGGCACAACTGAGCGTGAATGAAACATCCGGTCTCGTGCTTATCATGGCATACATGATAGATCCTATAGCCAAGGAAAATGGGATCTTACTCATCATGCTAAGCTCATCAGGTGTACTAGGACATTGTGCCTTGCTTAGCTTAATGCCATGACGCATGGGTATGTATCCTTTCTTAGATTGAAGCATTGAGAATCTTCTTAATACTTTATCGGGTAAATTACACATGACCCCCCTTAACTATACGCGTGTCTCACATGCCCCCCCTTAACTACAAAATCAATCTGTGAGGTGCCTTAACTATCCAAAAATCATACTTTACCTTTTTCTGTTGACTTTTTTCAAAATTCTGTTAATTTTTTTGTGAAATGAAGAAAATATCCTTGTATCTGAAAAATTGAAATAAATAAATAAAAATAATTTTGAACTTTTTTTTATAATTTTCTCGTTTTACAAAATAAAGAATAAATCTTTATTGATAGTAAAAATAATTTTTAAAAAGTTTTTTTTATAAAAATGCAAATTTATTTTTAAACATCGTTTTTTATTTTTATTAATTTTTATAAATAAAAAATTAATACTAAAATATTTTTTTTATTCTTTATTTTGTACAGCGAGAAAATAGAAAAAAAAAGTTTAAAATCATTTTTATTTATTTATTTTAATTTTTCAGATACAAGGGTATTTCGTCATTTCACAAAAAACTTAACAGAATTTTGAAAAAGTCAACAAAAAATGGTAAAATGGGATTTTTGGATAGTTAAGGCACCTCGCAGATTGATTTTGTAGTAAAGGGGGGGGGGGGGGGGGGGGGGGGGGGGGCATGTGAGACACGCGTATAGTTAAGGGGGGTCATGTGGAATTTACCCTACTTTATCTATGTATGTGCCTTCACTTAGGCCCAAAATCCTTTTGGAACGATCTCTATAGATCTTGATGCCCAAAATGAATGTTGCACCACGTAAATCCTTCATCGGGATGACATTCCCTATGATTAATATGTCATCAACATAAAGCACTAGGAATACAATATTAGTCCCACTCGCTTTCTTGTAAACGCAAAGTTCATCTTCATTCTTTATAAAGTCGAATTCTTTTACAGGTTCATCAAAACGAAGATTCCAACTCCGTGAAGCCTTCATCGGGATGTCATTCCCTATGATTAATATGTCATCAACATAAAGCACTAGGAATACAATATTAGTCCCACTCGCTTTCTTGTAAACGCAAAGTTCATCTTCATTCTTTATAAAGTCGAATTCTTTTACAGGTTCATCAAAACGAAGATTCCAACTCCGTGAAGCCTTCATCGGGATGTCATTCCCTATGATTAATATGTCATCAACATAAAGCACTAGGAATACAATATTAGTCCCACTCGCTTTCTTGTAAACGCAAAGTTCATCTTCATTCTTTATAAAGTCGAATTCTTTTATAGGTTCATCAAAACGAAGATTCCAACTCCGTGAAGCCTGCATCAATCCAAAAATGGATCTTTGCAGCTTACATATCTTTCCGGGAATCTTTGGATCGACAAAACCCTCAGGTTGTGTCATATACACATCCTCTTGTAAGTTCCCGTTAAGGAAGTCGGTTTTGACATCCAACTGCCATATCTCATAGTCGTGATATGCAACTATGGAAAGAATAATCTGGATCGATTTGACCATTACTACTGGTGAAAAGATTTCATCATAAAAATACCTAGAATCTGACGATAACCTTTTGCAACCAATCTAGCCTTATAGGTTTGAGGATTTCCATCAATGTCGGTCTTGAGCTTATAGACCCACTTACAACCGATGGGTTTTATCCAAGGGGTTTGATAAACCAAGTTCCATATTTGGTTATCATACATGGATTTCTTCTCCTCTTTCATGGCTTCCTGCTATTTCTTGGAGTCATTACTGGCTAAGGCTTGTTGAAAGGTTGATGCATCATCATAATTCACAACTATCAAGTCATTTTCTACAGTGGCTAGGAAAAGATATCTGACAGTAACATGACGAGATCTTTCAGACGTCCTTGGACCATCTGGAATTACATTAAGGATTGGTTCTTCATCTACGACCACCTTAGGCTTCTGTACTTCTACATTCTGCCTAGTAGGTTCCTAAGTTTTTTCTGGTTATTCCATACCCTCTCAAATTTCATCGAGATGCACGAGACTCCCACTAGTTTTTTTGAAAATAAATTACCTTTCCAAAAACACGCAACCACGAGCAACAAAAACTTTGTTCTCGTTGGGTTTGTAGAAGTAGTACACTCTTGTTTCTTTAGGGTACCCTACAAAGACATATTTTTCTGATTTAGGTTCGAGCTTATCGCCTTGCAAGTGCTTTACATAAGCTTCACATCCCCAAATCCTTAGGAAAGACAATATGGGTTTCTTCCCACTCCATACTTTCTATGGTGTACTTTCCACTGCCTTTGTTGGAGCCCGATTCAAAATCAATGCGGCCGTTTCGAGGGCATAACCCCAGAAAGAGGTTGGGAGATCTGCCCGACTCATCATTGATTGAACCATGTATAGTAAGCTTTGGTTCCTTCACTCAGACACAACATTTAATTGTGGTGTTCCAGGTGGAGTCAATTCAGAGATAATCTCATAATCTACTAGGTGACTGTGAAACTTTTGGTTTAAGTACTCACCGCCCTGGTCAGACCGAAGCGCCTTTATACTCTTTCCAAGCTAGTTTTGTACTTCGTTATTAAACTCTTTGAACTTGTTAAAGGCTTCTGATTTATATCTCATTAAGTTGACATAACCAAATGTACTAAAATCATCAGTAAACGTGATGAAGTAATTATAACTAATTCTGGCCTGAGTACTCTTGGGTCCACATACATCGGAATTTATAAGACCTAATAAGTCACTCGCCCTTTCACCTAAACCCTTAAAAGGTGCATTTTTCATTTTTCCCATTAGGCATGACTTGCATCTCTCGATTGAAGTTAATTCAAACGGACTTTGAAGTCCACACTTGTGAACTGTTGAGATGTGTTTCTCGCTTATGTGTCCTAAACGACGATGTCATATAATAGACTGGTTTAAATCATCGGATTTAAACCTTTTCTTATTCATGTTATATATAGAACTTGTGTTAGTGTTTTGAGTATTTAGAATATACAAATCACCAACCAATGATGTATTGCCATAACAAATATTATTCTTATAAATATTAAATAATCCATTATCAATGGAAAACCAATATCCTTCCTTATTAAGTAGAAAAAAAATATTCCTACAAAAAGTAGGTACACAATTAACATTATTTAATAACAAAACAATCCCTATGGGTAAACTGAGACTAATTATTCCTACACCAGTTGTTGAGACGGGATTTCCATCACCAACTCTTAGGTCCACTTCGCCTCTGCCTAGAGCCTTTCTACTTTCAAGAACATGCACATTAACACAAATGTGAGATTCAGCACCGGTATCTAGTACCCAAGAATCAGAAGTAGAAAGACTGAAATTAAGCTCAATAACGTAAATACCTGATCCAGAAGACGTGGAAACACCACCCTTCTTCAGATATTCCATATGCTTTTTGCAATCCCTTTTCCAGTACCCCGACTCATTGCAGTAATAACAGACAACCCATGTGTCCTTTACATTCACAGCAGCCTTAGGTTCTGCTTGAACCGTTGGACCCTTAGTGAAGGATTCCCATGGGTTCCATAGAATCGTTTCATGCAGCGGACTTGAAATAACCATGTGAATCGAAATGAAAACATGGATCTTATTGTTAAAATTCAGCATGCATAAATATTTTCTAGATCTGAAAATATACCTTTAAAATTGATTTAAACACAAATATATGTGTTTCTCTAGGTAGTCAACACAAGCACAACACTTTGAAGAGGTTTCTTCACATACCCTTGCTAGCGTTGTGTGAAGAATTGGACAAAGCAACAATGGAGGAGTGTGAGAGGGACGGTCGGCCGAAACTAGAGAGAGAGAGAGAGAGAGAGAGAGAGAGTGATTGCCAAAAATCAACTTAGGGTCTAGGAAAATATATTGTGTAATTAAATAAAATCTGATTTTTAATATCTTTTTATAATTATACAATAAACCCCTTTATTCCTATAATTGCACTTAAGCCCCATTCTAAATTAAAACCAAGACTGGGCTTTAAGCCCACTTAGCTAAAACCTAATTAAAACTCATTTAATTGAGTTCTAATTATGTGGTTTAGCTATGTAGTTACGACGGTTTTAGAGATTGGCTGATTTTTAAAGGAACTGAAGAACATGTTACAAAGAATGTCGAAGCATCTTCTACGACATCTTGTGTAACATTTTTGACGGCGTCTCGGCAAACATCCTGATCGACAGAAATCAGGAAAGTGCAGTTTCGGCAGAAAAGCAAGAAGACAATTAGGAAATTCCCGAACGACTCCTAATCTGGAAAGAAGAAAGACGGCGATTAAGAGGAAACCCTTTAGGGTTAGTACTCATCCTTGATTGCTATAAAAGCTTAGGCTACCCCCTTAGCAATCGTGTGGTTCTTTATTTGTTTCCTAGCAACAATTTGCAAGATTCTTAGACGTGAAGGTTTGCTGGCTGAGAAATTGCAGATTGAGCTAAGGATATTGTGCATCACATAACTATTGAGAGTTAGGTGATTGATGGTTTGTCCCACAACAAGCCATGGTTGACAAGAAACCACTGGATGCCCCAACCCACCCTATAGGACAACCTACAACAAATGCCATGACATCGTCTACAACATGTTCTTGTCAAGCAACTGCCATAAGACATCCTCCACGCAGACAACAATACTACAGAAGACCAGCTTATCAATATCAATGGATATGCGGTTACTGTGGTCAACAAGGTCACATCAGACCTTTTTGTTTTCAACTTCTTGAAAGGAGACAAGCTCAGCTACCAAAAAAGAGATATCAAAGGCATCTCTCAACTCCTTAGAAGACATCTCTTTGATATCGAGCTAATGTTGCATGTACATCCTTAAGTGCATCAACAAACAAGGACTGGTATCTCGATAGTGGATGTTCTCGACACATGACAGGTACTCCAGAGTTTCTTTCCAATCTCAAATTATATACAAACTGCTATGTTACTTTTGGAGATGGGATTCGAGCTCGAATCATTGGAAAAGGAGTACTCAAGCATCCAGGAGCCACTTGCCTGACTGAAGCATTACTTGTAGAAGGACTTAAGGCAAACCTGATTAGCATCAGCCAGATCTGCGATCAGGGTTCAGAAGTGAAATTCACTAAAGAAGCCTGTATAGTTAAAGACTTCGATCAAGTCACTATTCTACAAGGAGTTCGCTCAACGGGTAATTGTTACATCTGGTCACCCGAAACACATATCGAAGCGGCCAAGTGCCTTGTCTCCAAAGCAGAAGAAACCAAACTGTGGCACATAAAGCTTGGACATCTAAATCTTAGAAGTATGCAGAAGGCAATCTCCGAGCAGGCAATTACAAGAATTCCGAACCTGAAAATAGTGGATGGAAAGATTTGCGGAGAATGTCAGATTGGTAAGCAAACCAAGATGTCACACAAGAAGCTACAGCATATCACCACCTCTCGAGTATTTGAGTTGATACATGTTGAACTCATGGGACCAATGCAAGTTGAAAGCCTTGGAGGAAAACGATATGTCTTTGTATGTGTAGATGATTACTCACGATACACTTGGGTTGACTTCCCTCGTGACAAATCAGACACCTTCTCGATCTTCAAAAATCTATGCATCCAGGTCTAACGAGAAAAAGAAGAAACAATTGGCAAAATAATCCGCCTTCGTAGTGATCATGGTCGATAGTTCAAAAATAGCAAGGTTGCAGAATTCTGCAACTCAGAAGGGATAGCTCATGAATTCTCAGCACCAATCACTCCCAAACAAAATGGCATTGTTGAGCGCAAGAACAGGACTCTACAGGAGATGGCTAGAGTTATGATGCTGGCTAAGGACATACCAACTCACTTTTGGGCAGAAGCACTTAACACTGCTTGCCATATCCACAATCGAGTCACTCTCCGACCAGGTATGTCAGTAACTCATTATGAAATATGGAGGGGGAGAAAGCCCAATGTTAAGTACTTCCATATCTTTGGCTCCACTTGTTATATTCTGGCTGATAGAGAGCCTTATCGAAAGCTTGAAACAAAAAGTGATGAAGGCATCTTCCTTGGCTACTCAAGGAATAGTCGTGCATACCGAGTCTTCAACAAACGAGCCAAGACCATGATGGAATCAATCAATGTTGTTGTTGATGATGACTGCGAAGATGCCTTAGAAGATGCTAGCAGCAAAACATAAAATGATGATGTTGGTCCAAATGTCGATCATGACGAAGTAGTTCCTGAAACCAGCAACAAGAATCCCTTGCGAAGAATCCAGACTAATCATCCTATCTCTGGAGTAATTGGAGACCTAAATGAAGGCATACGGACTCGGTCAAAAGCTCCTGAAGACTACAACGAGATGATAGGCAATATTTGCTTCGTTTCAAAGACAGAACCCAAAAATATCAATGAAGCCATCAATGATGAGTATTGGATCAATACTATGCAAGAAGAGCTGATTCAATTTGAGAAAAACCAGGTGTGGGAACTGGTGCCCAAACCAAGTGAAGGAAATATCATTGGGACAAAATGGATCTTCAAGAACAAGTCCGATGAGCTTGGTAACATCAGTCGCAACAAAGCCAGGTTAGTTGCTCAAGGATATACTCAAATTGAGGGAGTCGACTTCGATGAGACCTTTGCTCCTGTAGCAAGACTTAAAGCAATCCGTCTCCTACTAGGAATATCATGCCATCTACAGATAAAGCTCTACCAGATGGATGTCAAAAGTGCATTCCTGAATGGGGACCTCAATGAAGAAGTATATGTGTCACAACCCAAAGGATTTGTTGATCCTCACTATCTGGATCATGTGTATAAACTCAAGAAAGCTCTCTATGGGTTAAAACAAGAACCAAGGGCTTGGTATGAAAGGCTCACAAAATTCCTGATTCAAAGCGGCTACACTAGAGGGGGAGTCGACAAGACTCTATTTGTGAAGAATGAGGACGGGAATTTGATGATAGCTCAAATATATGTCGATGACATTGTCTTCGGAGGGATGTCAAGCAACATGGTAGAGATATTTATTCAACAGATGCAATCAGAATTCGAGATGAGCATGGTGTGAGAGCTTACCTATTTCCTAGGCTTCCAAATCAAACAGCTAAAAGATAGCATCTTCATATCTCAGAGCAAATATGCGAAGAATATTGTAAAGAAGTTTGGGCTAGAGAAAGCCTCACATAAAAGGACACCTGCAGCTACACATGTCAAGCTAACTAAAGATGATCCAGGAGAAGCCGTCGACCAACACCTATACAGAAGCATCATCGGTAGTCTTCTCTACCTTACTGCAAGTCGACCAGATATTGCCTACTCTATAGGAGTATGTGCACGATATCAAGCTAATTCTAAGGTTAGTCATCTATCCCAAGCTAAAAGAATTATAAGATATGTCTCTGGGACTACAGACTTGGGTTTGTTATACTCATTCGACACATCCTCTACCCTGGTGGGGTATTGTGATGCCGATTGGGCTGGAAACATAGCGGATAGGAAAAGCACGTCTGGAGGATGCTTCTTCCTTGGCAACAACCTCATATCATGGTTTAGTAAAAAGAAAAATTGTGTTGCCCTTTCCACTGCCGAATCGGAGTACATTGCTGCTGGGAGTAGCTGCACACAACTACTATGGATGAAGCAGATGTTAGTCCAATACAATGTCAGACAGGAAGCCATGACTTTATATTGTGATAATGGCAGTGCTATCAACATCTCCAAAAATCCTGTCCAACATAGTAAGACCAAACACATTGACATTAGACACCACTTCATTCGAGAACTGGTCGAAGATAAGAAGATCATCCTAGAGCACATCCCTACAGAGAAGCAACTTGCTGATATTTTCACAAAGGCATTAGATGCGAGCAGATTTGAGAACCTTAGATCATCTCTCGGTCTGTGCACCATCAACGAGCAATAGAAGTTGCAGAAACGGTGGAGAGGAGTTAGTTGGTGCCTCTTCATGAACCGGTCCAAAATCCCAACACATGTCATTGGGCCAAGCATACCAAAAGCCCATATAAAGGAAAGAAAAGATACGCTCGGACTTTAACAAATTTGAATCAACCTATTTTCAAAATCTAACCTAGCCTGCCCCCTTCTCGTGTTCGCTCTCATCTCCCTCACCTTTCACATTCTGCAACAAAAATCTCACTACACAGACATGGTGAAAACTCGGAGCACGATAGCACCAAAGAAGGCCTCCGAACGAAAGAGAGCAGAAGCAAAAAGCTCCAAGAGCAGCAAAGAAAAAACCAACAAACATGGAGTCCGGATTAAAGGACCAAAAACGCAGAAAGCTGAGGAATCTCCCAAAGAAACCCATGCGGAGGAAGCACCAATGCCAATCTTTACTCGAGTTCCCAAAAGGTCTCGAACCGGAAGCTCTGCATTCTCCATGATAGACCTAACAGGGCCAGAAAGGGAGACTGATCTTTGCCAAGGAAGTCGAGAAGCGTCCATGCAGTTTGTTCATGTTCCAGAACCAACAAACGTCCCAGGAATCGACTCTTCCATTATCTCAAACACCGATACCTCCAGAAATAGTGATTTGTTGGAGTCGCTTATGGAAAACCAAGAACCACCTCAAGAAGGTGTGGTGGAGGAACTGATAAATCCTGGAGGAGAAGAGAAAGACCTGACTCTGGTCAGTCATGGGTTGGAGCGTATTGCTGAAGGAGAAGGAGAAGAAGAAGGAGCAACATATGTCATTCCTGAAGCCACAAAGGAGGTTGTAGTAGAAGAAGAAGTCGCTGACTCGGATGAAGCCGAGGAAGAAGCTGGGAAGGACAACAGTGTCGCCACAAATAACACAGAAGAAGTTCCTCTGGATGCCAGAGAAGATGCGACATAAGATGCTACTGAGGCAGCACACACGGTGTTGTCATCCCTGAAGAAGAAGGTACTTGAAGAAAATGAGAGTCTAGCTGTGATGGTTGAAAAAATCAAAGAAACTAAGAAGAGGAAGGAGGTCAAAGATGCTGGAGGCCCCAGCAACAAAAGAAGAAGATGTCCGTTAAGGAAAAGAAAAGTGTGTCCAAAAGAAGATTGGTAGATGAAGCAACAGATGAAGATGTAGAGGAGGTTACTGCAAGGGAAGCAAAGAAAGAAAAGTGTCTAAAGATGGTCAAAAACACGTCGAGTGTTCCTTACGACAATGTGTCGTTTCACTCGGCAGACGGTGCGAAAAGATGGGAATTCGTGTTTCAAAGAACGGTGTACCCGGAAAAGACCCTTTCGTCGGAGTTGCTAGGACTAGAAGCCATTGTCCAGCTCCTGGAGAAGGCAGAACTAATGAAAACCGTCACAAACATTGGTAACCACTATCCCCTCTTGGTTAAGGAATTTATTGCCAATTTGCCTACTGAGTTTGGGACTCCGGATGATCCGGAGTTTGAGAAGGTGTATGTCAGAGGCATTCGCTTCAACATCTCCTCAGACATCATAAATGACTTCCTGGGGAGAACGCGGGTTCGATCAATGCCTCCACCTGACCTAAACAAGGTACTCCGTGAGATTACCGGAGACAAAAGCAGAAAGTGGCAGACCAAAGGCACTATGGCAGCATCAGATCTTACCTCTAAGTACTCCATTCTCTTTTGCATTGGAGTAGCAAATTGGGCTCCCTCTACACACGCATCGTCTATCAAACCAGAGTTGGCGATACTAATCTTCCAAATAGGTACTGGGTCTACGCTTGATTTTGGGCAATTTGTTATTGATCATCTTATTCGTCATGCCAGATCACTAGCTGTAAAAATACATATTGTCTTTCCATCCCTTATCTCTGAGCTGATTGTACATCAACACCCCGGAGTGTTGAAAACAACGGATAAGGTTGGCAAACGCGGAGGACTGATTGTGGTGAGCCACAAGCTGTTTGAAGGCAAGCATGCTCCTGATCTTGTCAGGCCAGAAGCCAAGGCAACGACCAGTCGAGCCACAAGTGCCGCCCCTCTAACCAAGACCACCAGCAGGGATGCAGTTCTGCTTGAACGAGAGATAGCCGTTCTTGACGAGGACTTCGTCAATTTGAAGACAACCCTGAAGCATCTCTCCTCGCGACGATCACATTGCGCCGACCTGCTAAAGTCCATGTCCACTCCTGGCTCCGAAAATGATGACACCACCTCTCTGCCAAATGATCCAGAAGAATCTACTCAAGATGCCTCCACTAAAGCGACTGCAGAAGAGACTGCAAGTTCCAGCAGCAGCTCTGTTTAATTTCATAAACTTTCTGATTACCGAACAACTGAACACTTTTATTTTGTATTTTTTTGTTAAACACTGTTTCACACTTACTCTTGACTGCTGATTGGGAGTAAGTGTGAGTTAAGTCTGGTTTATTTCTTATTACCCTGCTTTGTTACAATATTTGTTTAAATTTTGGCTCTTTTTGAGCCAACAAGGGGGAGTAAGTTTATGTTAAGTTAGATGCGCGTGATCACATGGAAAGATAGAGATGCCACGCGAAGACGCGAAGACGCGATGATACGCGAGATACACGCTATGCGCAAAATATGCTACGAGACACGAAACGTAAAAAGACTTGATGCGAGACGACATATGCGACGCAAAATGCAACGAAGAATGCTGTCCTTAAAAATAGCCAAAGGAACTGAAGAACTGAAGAAAATTTTACAAAGAATGTCGAAGCATCTTCTACGACATCTTGTGTAACATTGTTGATGGCGTCTCGGCAAACATCCTGATCGACAGAAATCAGGAAAGTGCATTTTCGGCAGAAAAGCAAGAAGACGATTAGGAAATTCCAGAACGACTCCTAATCTGGAAAGAAGAAAGACGGCGATTAAGAGGGAACCCTTTACGGTTAGTACTCATACTCGATTGCTATAAAAGCTTAGGCTACCCCCTTAGCAATCGTGTGGTTCTTTATTTGTTTCCTAGCAACAATTTGCAAGGTTCTTAGACGTGAAGGTTTGCGGGCTGAGAAATTGCAGATTGAGCTAAGGATATTGTGCATCACATAACTATTGAGAGTTAGGTGATTGAGAGTTTACCGATCGCGTGAGTGAAGACTGCACGCAACTACCAAGTTGTACGAAGACTTGAACTGACAGAGCAAGGCGATTGCTCGAAGAGTGGAATCAAGACGGAGTCTTGGATTCAGGGGGAGACCCTGAGATAGATTGCACTGTAAGACGTAGCATAAAGTATAGATCTAGGGTTGATCACAGGTACTTGTATGTTCTGACGAATTACTGATAAGTGAAATCTTTCCACTAGGCTGAGAGCCCCCAGACGTAGGTGACGTTGCACCAAACTGGGTAAACAATCTGCTGTGTCATTGTTCATAGCTTCATATTTACTGTCCTGCATTATCTACGCAAGAAGTCAGACACAACATTATAGCTTCTTATGTAACATTGTGTGTGGCATCTTGCACGACTAGCTGATCAGAATTTCAAGCTAAACCGGTCCAATCTCTCTAACTTGATTTCTTCAATCGTCTGGTTAATAAACCTAGGCCAGAAATCAACCGAATCATTTTCAATTTGACTAAATTGAAAAGCGGATTCTCCCAATTACCTTCCAAGATTGTTTTTCACGCATTGTACTTAAAGTGTGTGACCCTCTAGGCTCACGACCCGTTGGCAGACTGGTAAAATTACTATTTTACCCTTTCCATCACAAGTGGCCTCTAGCAAGACATTATGATTACCCAACGTCCGTGATTATTGATTATTCAACTTAAACTGTTATCGTACATAACACTGTCCTTTTATCAAACCGATATCCAGATTGATCAGTAGGCATAGAACCGTCATCCTAATTTATCAATCACTATTTCTTGATATATGAGATGACTGAAAATTGATACTAAGGTATCACCAGCACGGCCGTGCTATTCCTTCAGTCATACTCATCAAGTGGCCTAAACGGATATCTTTCTCATACCGGAGTATGAGTGATAAATCCCTCAGACGTCTTTCGAGTTCACTAATGCAATTAATAACCAAGCCAATTAAAGCCGTTATGGCAACCCTTTTACAGGTAACGTTAGACTAGGTCAAACTCAGATATTCATTACACAGTGCACACAAAGACTCCTCGAAGTTAGGATATAATGACAAGCTACGATTTGTGAGTATCTCATGACAATATCTATGTTGCATACTCACAATCGGGTTGTCCGATATCATCGACCTGATGATATTTATGATACAACTCCAACACATGCTTTGCCATGATCACTAGAGCATGATCACAAGGAGTTGGTAAAATATTGATCGCTTCTTAAAGAAGCTTAGCTGATCAGGGACTCATCGAATGCAATTTTTTGTATCTACAATTCTACTATAATTGGTTACACACATAATGACATAGATCAATTCACATTCGATATATTACTACAATACACTAGTAATATAATGCATTTTTATTAGATCGAAAAATGATAAACATTACAGTATGGATTAAGGAATTACATTGGACTATGGCACAATCCTAACAATCTTCCACTTGCCCCTAGTTCCAACCTAAGTTCCAATCTAACCCCATAGACTTCACATGTGCCTCATGCTTAGGCTGCGGTAAAACCTTCGCCAAGGGATCAGCAACGTTATCATTAGTCGGTACATAAGTAATCTCCACATCACCATTATCGATATACTCCCTGATAATGTGATACTTCCTCCGTATGTGTTTAGTTCTGTTGTGGAATTTGGGTCTTGAGCTAATGCTATGGCCCCCGTGTTGTCACACAGCAAGCTTACCGGATTAGACGCTCGCGGCATTACATCTAATCCGGTTAGAAAGCTTCTAACCCGTACGGCTTCCTTAGCTGCTTCTGCTGCAGCTATGTATTCAGCCTCTGTTGTAGAATCGCCAGTTGTGGCTTCCTTGAAGCTCTTCCAGCTGAATGTCCACCATTTAACACGAATACAAATCCTGCCTGAGATTTGAAATCATCAGGACCTGTCTGAAAACTAGCATCAAGATATCCTTTAACTGCTAGTTCTCCATCTTTCCCACCATACATTAGGAATGTGTCCTTAGTTCTCCTCAGATACTTGAGGATACTCTTGACAGCAATCCAGTGCTCTCGGCCTGGGTTAGACTGATATCTACTGGCACAGCTTAGTGCGAACGAGACGTCCGGTCTCGTGCATATCATGGCATACATGATGGATCCCACAGCCGAAGCATATGGGATCTTACTTATTCTGCTCAGCTCATCAGGAGTACTAGGACTCTGTTGCTTGCTGAGCTTAATGCCATGCCGCATGGGTATGTATCACTTCTTAGAATCAAGCATTGAGAATCATCTCAACACCTTATCTATGTAAGTGCTTTGACTTAGGCCCAATATTCTTTTGGGACTATCTCTATAGATCTTGATGACCAGAATGAAAGCAACATCACCTAAGTCCTTCATCGAGAAGCATTACCCTAACCAAGCTTTAACCCCAAGCACGGTTGAGATGTCATTCCCGATGATCAATATGTCATCGACATATAGCACTAGGAATACAATTTTACTCCCACTCGCTTTCTTATATAAACAAGGTTCACTTTCGTTTTTGATAAAACTGAATTCCCTTACGGCTTCATCAAAACGAAGGTTCCAACTTCGTGAAGCTTGCTTCAATCCATAAATGGATCTAAGGAGCTTACAAATCTTTCTGGGATTCTCTAGATCAACAAAACCCTCAGGCTGTGTCATATACACATCCTCTTTTAAGTTCCAGTTAAGGAATGCGGTTTTGACATCCATCTTCCATATCTCATAGTCGTAGTATGCTGCTATGGCTAGAATAATCCAGATAGATTTGATCATAGCTACCGGTGAAAAAGTTTCGTCATAATCGATACCTTCGATATGGCGATAACCTTTCGCAACCAATCTAGCTTTATAGGTCTGAGGTTATCCATCCATGTCGGTCTTAAGTTTATAGACCTATTTACAACTGATGGGTTTTATCCCAGCGGTTTGATCCACCAAGCACCGGACTTGGTTGTCATACATGGATTTCATTTCCTCACTCATGGCGTTCTGCCATTTTTCGGAGTCTGGACTGGCCAAAGCTTGTCTTAAGAATTCTGGATCATCCTGATCCACCAATATCAAGTCATTTCCCTCAATGGCTAGAAAGCCATATCTAATGGGAACTTGACGAGATCTCTCAGACCTTCTTGGACCCTCTGGAATAGGTGTAGGGATTGGTTCTTGATCAATGACCTCTTCCTGCTCCTGTATTTCTACATCTGGCATAGTGGGTTGTTCCGTATCATCTTTAATTTCTTCAAGATGCATGACACTCTCACTAGAAATTTTGGAAATAAATTCCTATTCCAAAAATACCCCACCTCGAGCAACAAAAACTTTGTTCTCGCTGGTTTTGTAGAAATATTATCCCCTTGTTTCTTTGGGTTACCCCACAAAGACACACTTATTGAAAGGGATTTCCATGGGTTCCAAAAAATAATTTCATGCAGCGTTACGAAATTGAACCATGGGAATCGAATTAAAACTTATGATCTTAATGAGAAATTCAGCATGCAATCAAGTTTTTCAAAACTGAAAATTTACCTTTTACTCGATTAAAACACAAGAGGAGTGTTTCTCTATCAAGTCCACACAAGCACAATAACCTTGATCGGTTTTCTCGCACACTCTTGCTAATGAAAATGAGAAGAAGAAGACAAAGTTGGCTATGGAGGAATTGATAGGGAGGGTTGGCAATGAGGAGGGAATTGGGAGGAGATTGCTGAAAATTATGAGCCAAAATAAGATATAAAATATTGTGTAATTATCACAATTTATCACAAAAAATATGATTTTGAATTTTAAATAAATAATTACACAACTTACCTATTTAAACTCATAATTGCTCTCTTGCCCCATTCATGAATTGAAACCCTAAATGGGCTTCAAGCTCATTTAACCAAACCAAAATTAAAACCTATATAATTAAGTTCTAATTATGATTTAGCTAAACCGGTCCAATTTCCCCAACTCGATTTCTTCAACCGTCTAGTTAAAAACCTAGGCCAGAATCAACCTAATCGTTTTCAATTTGACTAAAATGAAAAGGGGATTCTCCCAACTTCCATCCATGCTTATTTGTCACGTATTCTACTTAAAGCGTGTGACCCACTAGGCTCACGACTCGTTGGCAGACTGGTAAAATTACTATTTTACCTTTTCCATCATAACTGGTCTCTAGCAAGACATTATGATTACCCAACGTTCGTGATTATCGATTATTCGACTTAACCTGTTATCGTACATGTCATTGTCCTATTATCAAACCGATATCCAGATTGATCAATAGGCATAGAATTGTCACCCTAATTTATCAATCACTATTTCTTGATATCTGAGATGACTGAAAACTGATACTAAGGTATCACCTGCACGGTTGTCCTATTCCTTCAGTCATACTCATCAAGTTGTCTAAGCAAATATCTTTCTCATACCGGAGTATGAGTGATAAATCTCTCAGACGCCTTTCGAGTTCACAAATGCAATTAATATCCAAGCCAAACAAAGCCATTATAGCTACCATTTTACAAGTAACGTTAGACTAGGTCAAACTCAGTTATTCTTTACATAGTGCACACAAAGACACATGTCTTAGGATATAATGATATCTATGATATAACTCCGACACATACTTTGCCATGATCAATAGAGCGTGATCACAAGGAGTTGGTCTCATACTGATCGCTTCTTAAAGAAGCTTAGCTGATCAAGGACTCATCAAATGTAATTCTTTCTGATCTACAGTTCTACTATTAGTGGTTACACACATAATGACATAGATCAAATTACATTCGATATATTACTACAATACATTAGTAATATATGCCGATTTATTTATTCGGAAATATGATAAAACATTACATTGGTAGATCACTTTTATATTGGACTTCTAACACTTATCTGATTTGGGTTTGAGCTTATCGCCTAGCAAACGCTTGACGTAAGCTTCACATCCCCATATCTTAAGGAAAGCTAATTAGGGTTTCTTCCCATTTCATACGTCGTATGGAGTGCTTTCCATTGCCTTTGTAGGATCCCGATTCAAAATGAATGTCGTCATCTCTAGGGCATAGTCCCGGAAAGAGATAGGGAGGTCAGTCTGACTCATCATTGACCGAACCATGTCAAGCAAAGTCCGATTTCTCCGTTCAGATACACCATTCAGAGTCAATTTAGAGAGGATCCCACACTAATAAGATAGACATACCCATATCTACTGAAGTCATCAGTAAAAGTAAAGAAGTAGTGAAAACCCCTTCTTGCCTGAGTGCTCATAGGTCTACACACATCGAAATGTATGAGACCTAATAAGTCACTAGCCCTTTCACCTAAACCGACAAAATGTGCCTTTGTCATTTTTCCCATAAGGCATGACTCGCATCTCTCAATTGAAGTAAATTCAAACGGACTTAGAAGTCCATACTTGTGAAGTATTGAGATGCGTTTCTTGCCTATAT
This sequence comes from Geranium rotundifolium, assembly GCA_963920655.1. Taxonomy (NCBI): domain Eukaryota; kingdom Viridiplantae; phylum Streptophyta; class Magnoliopsida; order Geraniales; family Geraniaceae; genus Geranium; species Geranium rotundifolium. Next base: position 14,330,704 of record OY987317.1, on the reverse strand, counting down.
GGCCTAAACGGTAGTGCCATATCACAGTCTGGTTTAAATCATCGGATTTATGCCTTTTATTACTTATGTTATAAATTGAGCTAGTGTCGGTGTTATGAATATTAAGAATATATAAACGCAGGTACACAATGATAATTGTTTAATAACAAAACTAGCACAATGGGCAAATTGAGACTAATGTTTCCTATTGCAGTTGTTAAGACTTGATTGCCATCCCCATCTCGTAGGTCCGCCTCGCCCCTACTCACATCTCTTCTACTTCCCAGAGCCTGCACCTTAACACAAAAGTGAGATTCTGCACCGGTATCAAGTACCCAAGAATCTGAAGTAGATAAACTGAGATTTAGCTCAATAACAAGTACACCTGATCCTGAAGATGTGGAACCTCGACTTTTCCTAAAAAACTGCTTGTGTTTTTTGCAATCCTTCTTCTAGTGCCCCTGTCCTAAGCAATAGAAGCAGACGACATCCTTCTTAGGATTCTCAACAACCTTAGGAGCTGCCGGACCCTTAGGTTGTCGAATCTTCCCCGCTAGGTGCATAGGGGCCTTATCCTTGCCCAAGCTAGCTTTCTTGAAGCTCACTTGCTTGTTGACCATAAGAACCTCCTTGGACTTTCCCTTGAGATTCTTTTCAAGACTCACGAGCATACCATGAAGCTCTGTCACAGTCTTGTCCATGTCATGCATATTGTAATTTCTAACAAAATCACGATATGTATCTGGAAGTGAATGCAGCACAAAGTCTGCAGACATTTTCTTATCCACAGCATGACCGAGTCTGGTCAAGTGTTCCAACAGACGGTTCATCTTAAGGACATGGGAACTGACAGGAGCTCCAGCCCTCAGCTTGCAGGACATCAGTTCACTGAAAGTGTCGTATCTTTCGACATGCGCTTTCTGTTTGAAAATTTTCTCGATCTCTGCCATTTAGGCCTTGGGATCATCGGAAATGTCCAATAACTGCTTCTCTAAGTTAGGCACCATACTGCCCATCATAATGCACTGCACGTCGATCTGGTCGCTAAGGAACTCATGTTAGGTATCCCTTAGCGCCCTTGCGGCGTTCAGTGCTGGCTCAGCAGGTGGTTCCTGGGTAAGGATATAATTTGTACGTTCATGCTTGAGAACAAATCTCAAGTTCCGGTCCCAATCGAGGAAGTTAACGCCGTTAAGCTTATCCTTCTCGATTAGCGACCTAAGCGCGCTGTTACCAGAATGATTCGTGTTTGCCATTTAATCTACACAGTAAACAAAATATTAATCAGTATTAATTAAAATTGAAGTTGGATATTTAGTTATAAAACACTTTTCTTATTCTAACATTAGAATCTGAACCAGGATCCTATCATACCCTCACTTGAAGTGAATGGAGGCTCACTGCTCCAATTGAGAGCATCAAGTTAGGATTACATCCATCTACAAGACCATGTAGTTCCTGGCTAGGGTTTGTACTTAAAAGTACATGGCACAACTGTTGGGTTCCGGGGCATCCTAATCACGTTCATGGCAGCGGAAGCAACCTATAAACTGCCCCGAACCTGCGCAAGATCGACTACCAAGTTAGATTCTTAGGAAATCGAGTTTTCGGGTTTTACCAGAATCTGCCCAGCAGAAAACCGAGACTTTGAAGGTCCATATCTCGAGCTACAGATCTTCAATTACTTCGGTTCTTTTTTGAGATTAAACCTCAGCCAATTCTCTACATCTTTCGTGTTTTTCTCCGAACCCATTTGGGACGAGAAGACCTCTGTCTGGAGCAAAACATTTTTCCCATCTGGCTGGACAGACTCTGCAGAGCAGTCAGCTTCTCGGCCTTGTATCTCCCAAACTAGCGCTCTGTTGGAAAATCAGTATTTCACAAAGGTTGTAGCCCTTTGACTTATCTTTCCAACACCGCCAGTTTCAGGTCGACCAAAGCTCGGACGAAGCGGTAATGGCTCATGCAATATAGGTCACCGGAACTGGACAATCTGGACAGTTTCTCCATTCTTGCTTTGAGTCTTTGTTGAATCAAGAAAGAAGAACTATATGATCTTCTTCTCTAGAGCAAGTCCACACCAAGAGAATGATCCTTAATATACTTCACAAAAAAGCTTACTAGAACAATTATGTGAAGAACAAGAGAGCAAGAAGAGAGGAGAGAGGTGTGTTTGCCGGCCAAATAGAGAGAGAAAGTGAGGGAGTGAGTTATGTGAATTCATTCTTCATTTGTCTTCTTCATCAACACATAAGGCATGGGTTACTAAAGTGACAAATGATGAAAGCATGGGTTAAAGGCAAGTCATTACACATGCCCCTTAAATAAGTCACCACTTAATCAACAACACGAACTAAGCATGGTGTGTGTGCCCCCCACCCTTGGACCCACCAAGGTGGCCGGCCACTTGGGCTTATTGGGCCTTATTTGGGCCCTTGTTGGTCCGGCTAGGTGACCCCATGTGCCGAGCCCAATGGGCTCGCCCATGTGGTTGCGTGTCGTGTCCAAAAGTTGTCTGACCCTTTTTGTCGTTACTTATCAAACAAAGTCCGACGCGACATCGACGAAATTCTTAGTTTTCTCGATTCGCTAATTATTCTCTCAAATCGAACCCATGGCCCAAAACCTTTAGTTTTGTCCATGTATTGCTCCTCAAGAAACATTAAGGTTTCCTTGTCTCAAGTTATCCGTCTTCTATGTGTGTGACCCTCCAGGCTCATGCCACCGTTGGCAGATCGGCGTAAGAGATCTCTCTTGCCTGATCCATCATAAGTGGTCTCTAGTAAGACATTATGATCACCCAAGATGCATGATGATCGATGATTCGATTTAACCTTGTGCGTACAAGTCATTATCCTATTATCTCTAGACATCCTGATTGATCACAAGGCATAGAGTCGTCATCCTTGTTTAATCAATCATTGTTACTTGATATGTGAGATGACTGAGAACTGATAACCCGTATCACTGGCATGGCCATGCTCTTCCTCTCAGTCACTCTCGATCAAGCGGCCTTAACGGATATCTTTCCCATACCGTAGTACGAGGGATAAATCCCTTAGCCGTCTTTCGTGTCACTCATGCAATCCGTTCCGCCACCCAATCATGCCCGTTATTGAAATCTTGCTACGGAAAGCGTTAGGCGCAAGTTAAAGTCATACGTCGACCGCATAACGATCACAAAGACTCCTTGGTCTAAGGATATCGTGACAAGCTATCGCAATTGAATATGTTCATGGCTCAATCTATCAAACACTATTTAAAGCGGGTCATCCGATATTAATTACCTCATGATATCTATGATATGATTCCGGGATCCCACATCCCTATGATTAGCAGACTACATCATTGAGAACCATCCTCATACAGGTCGCTTCGATTGAAGCGTATATTGACCAGGGACTCGTTAAGTGTGATCCGTACAGATTCATGGTTCTACTACTTTAGTGGTCATAAATCAGATCATGCTTAACATATTACTTCAACACATAAGTAATATAAAGCCTTTTTGTTTATTACAAACGATGAAAAACTATTACAGACTATTCCAATTGGAACCTAGGTCACAAATGCTATCAACAGCCTATACTGATACCCTAGGACAGCCCTAGCTGACAATCGTAGACAAGTCTACCAAGTTTGAACAATGGACAGAACTAATGCGGCTACTGCGCGGAGGCGCACACACCCACATAGAACTACCCATCTCATCCATAGGCTCAAAGCCCTTTTGAGTGCCCAAACTTGGATGGTATCACACTTGACTTGTAATTAATTGTGTTTAAGTGAATTATTACAATCTGACAGTATATCGATACAATCTTAATCTGGGATCATCAATTGCAAATCGATGCAAAGATGATCCCTTATCAGGTTACATGCAAGTCTGATTACATACCGGTTTTTAATCTTTGTATGCAGGTGATAGCTAAACATACATTCATACATATTCAATATACAAATGCAACGGTAAATCATACATAGCTAAGCCCATCTTAGGTTCCTAGGAATCTAGCAAAACTGATCCTAAAGACTTGGTATTCAAGATCTAGACTTGCTCTATCCTTGTGGACTCCCACTGGCTTCGAGCCTCCTCGGGACTTCGAGTCTTCCTCTTGACATGTATCTTGCGTCGGTCTTCGTGATTAAAAATTTAATAAAATAAAATAAATACAAATCACGACGCGCAGGCCGTATTTACTACAACCCAAAACATAGCAACACGCAGGTTGCAAAACTTAAATTTGAAACCATACAAGTCTAGAGGGCTTAGCTATACATCATGTGGAAAACAACATATTATCAAAGAACATGTGATCACTCATCATGCTTATCAAACAACAAATTTTCCAAATTTTATCTTTCTGAAGTGTGGAAAAATTTCGGTTTATCGAAACCGGACGGTTTAAATTAATTAATTGAATTTGAACTAGTTCAGGCTGGTTTATAGAAACCGAACTAAATCTGAAAATTAAAAAATTTGGGCTTTAAATGGTCTTGCGAACCGGCCAGTTCAGCTCGAATCTAGTCGAGCAAAAATATTTTCGCGAGCATGGTCGAGCCGAACCGGCCCAACCGAGGTCGCCCGCGGAGGCAACCATGGTGACCCACGAGGGCTGCCATGGTCGCCCGCGGGACTGACTGTGGTCGCCCACGGTAGCAACCATGGTGGCCCGCGAGGGCTGCCATGGTCGCCCCTTGGGCAGACTTTGGTTGCCCGTGAGGCAATCACGGTGGCCCGCGAGGGCTGCCATGGTCACCCGCAAGCGACCTGGTCGGCCCTTGGTGCCGACCATGGTCTGCCCTAGGGCTTTCCATGGTCCACCAACGGTCTCGACCCTTGTTAGCCATGGCTCGGCCATGGCTAACCCAAAACAGCCCCAAAATAATTTTTTTTCAATTTTTCAAATCAATTAAAATCTCATTTTTTTTCAATTTTCATGCATAATCAAACCGATGAACTTATGAACAATTAAATCAAAAAATCATATCATACATACTTGAGTTAAACACAAAATAACACGTGCTCTGATACCACTGAAGAATTCTCATGGGTTCCATAGAATAATTTCATGCAGCGGACTTGAAATAAACATGTGAATCGAAATGAAAACATGGATCTTATTGTTAAAATTCAGCATGCATAAATATTGTCTAGATCTAAAAATATACCTTTAAAATCGATATAAACACAAAAATATGTGTTTCTCTAGGTAGTCCACAAAAGCACAATACCTTGAAGAGGTATATTTACACACCCTTCCTAGCGTTATGTGAAGAATTGGACAAAGCAACAATGAAGGAGTGTGCGAGGGAGGGTCGGCCGAAACTAGAGAGAGAGAGAGTGATTGCCGAAAATCAACTTAGGGTTTTAGGAAAAAATATTGTGTAATTAAATAAAATCTGATTTTTTTAATATCTTTTTATAATTACACAATAAACCCCTTTATTCCCATAATTTCACTTAAGCCCCATTCTCAATTAAAACCAAGAATGGGCTTTGGGCCCACTTAGCTAAAACCTAATTAAAACCCATTTAATTGAGTTCTAATTATATGGTTTAGCTAAACAGGTCCAATCTCTCTTGTAGGAATTTTGGGGCTATCAAGAACTCATATGGCAGCGGAAACAACATATATAAACCCCAAGAACTGTCCAAGAACATCAAACCATTAAATCCCAAGGCAAAACCAAAATCACAAGTTTACCTTCGGTTTATTCGAATCGGTTTGAAGAACGCTTTGGATCTTCAACTCTAGCCAAGTCCACACGGATAGGATGATACCTTGAGGATCCTACACTCCTCTACTTTACTAGAATATAAGAATGAGAAAGAGAGATCAAGAGGGAGAGAAACACACAATGTTGTCTTGATATTTTTGGTGTGTGTTGGTATATGTGTTGGGTTAAGAGAAAATGATGATGGCCATGGGGTGGCAATCTTTAATCACACTTACCCAACATGGATTAGGTTTAGTGTGTATCTAGTCATCATCAACTTAACCAAAATTAGTGGAGAAAGGGACCGACCCTTTGCTCCACTATTGGGCCTTGGTTGGGCCGGCCACTAGGGCCTCGTGGCACGAAGCCCAATGCTTCGGCCATGAGTCCCGTGCCGCGTCCAACTTACCCCCGAACTTATCGTATAAAGTTTGACGCGACATCGACGAAAGACTTAGTCTTTCTCGATTCGCGTGTCACATCCAATTACACATATCTATGGCCCAAATGGTCCAGTTTTGTCCATGTCTCTCTCTCGAGTGTCTCTGACCTTTTCTTGTCTCTCATAATCCATATCCTATGTGTGTGACCCTCTAGGCTCATGCCGACGTCGGCGAATCGGCATAAAATTCCATTTTATCTGATCCATCATAAGTGGCCTCTAGTAAGACATTATGATTACCCGACGCGCATGATGATCGATGATTCGATTCAACCTCATGTAGTACATGTCGCTATCCCTTTATCGCCCGGTATCTAGATTCAATCTCTGTTTCTCGATATGTAAGAGTACTGAATACTGATACCCCGTATCGTTGGCATGGAGATGCTCTGCCTTCAGTTAACCTCTATCGAGTGGCCTAAAGAGATACTTATCTCATACCGTAGTATGAGGGATAAATCCCTTAGCCGCCTTTCGTATCACTCATACAATCCGTCCCCGTGCCAATCTTGTCCGTTATGGTAGTCCTGTTACGGACAACGTTAGGAGCAAGTCAAACGCGGATCTTTACTGTATAGCAATCACAAAGACTCCTTGGTCTAAGGATACTCCGACAAGCTACCACAATTGAATGTGTTCATGACTATATCTATGCAACACCATTCAGTGCGGGTCGTCCAATATCACTCACCCGAGTGATATCTATGATCTGATTCCGGGAACCCTCCTAATGGTAAATAGAACTATACCATAAAGAATCATCCTCATACTTGGTCGCTTCATTGAAGCATACTTGACCAGGGACCCGTTAAGTGTGATCCATAAAGATACATGGTTATACTACTTTGGTGGTCATATATCATATCAGACTTAACCTATTACTTCAACACGTAAGTAATATAATGCCGATTTTATATATTGCAAACGATGATTAATGTATATAGACATTTATAGACTAATACAACTGGACTAGGACACAAAAAAGCTTACAATCTCCAACTTGCCTATAGTTCAAATCTAAGCCCCAGTCTATACCCATTGACCTCACATGCTTTTCGTGCTTCGGTTGAGGAAGAGCCTTGGTCAAAGGATCGTTTGTGTTATCATCTGTTGCAATGTAAGTGATGGTCACATCTCCCCTCTCGATGTCTATTAGGCTTATGCCCTAGTCCAATGTAATTCCTTAATCTATATTGTAACGGACATCATTCTTCTACATAATAAAATGCATAATATTACTAATGTGTTGTAGTAATATATCTAATGTGATTTAATCTATGTCATAATGTGTGTGACCACTTATAGTAGAACTATAAATCAGAAAAAATTGCATTCGATAAAGTCCTTGATCAGCTAAGCTACTTCTGAAGCGATCAGTATGAGATTAACTCCTTGTGATCATGCTCTACTGATCATGGCAAAGTGCGTGCCGGAGTTATATCAAAGATACCATCAGGTCGATGATATCGGACAACCAGATTGTGAGAATGCTGCATAGATCAAGTCATGAGATACTCACAGATCGTAGCTTGTCATTTTATCCTAAGACCAAGGAGTCTTTGTGTACACTATGTAACGAATACCTATGTTTGACCTAGTCTAACCTTATCTGTAAAAGGGTAACTATAACGGCTTCGATTGGCTTGGTTATTTATTGCATTAGTGAACTCGAAAGGCGTCTGAGGGATTTATCACTAATACTTCTGTATGAGAAAGATATCCGTTTAGGCCACTTGATGAGTATGACTAAAGGAATAACACGACCGTGCAGGTGATACCTTAGTATTAGTGTTCAGTCATCTCAGATATCAAAAAACAGTGATTGATAAATTAGGATGATGATTCTATGCCTATTGATCAATCTTGATATCGGTTTGATAAAAGGACAGTGACATGTACGATAACAGGTTAAGTCGAATAATCGATAATCACGAACATTGAGTAATCATAATGTCTTGCTAGAGACCACTTATGATGGAAAGGGTAAAATAGTAATTTTACCAATCTGCCAACTGTTCGTGAGCCTAGAGGGTCAATCGCATTAAGCACGATACATGACAAATAATTATGGATGGAAATTAGGAGAATCAGGTTTTCAACATAGTCAAATTGAAAACGATTCGGTGGTTTTCTGGCCTAAGGTTTTAACTAGACGGTTGAAGAAATCAATTCGAGAAAATTAAACCGTTTTGTCTAAACCGAAATTAGAACTCAATTTAATGGGTTTAATTTGGGTTTTAGTTAAACGGGCTTAAAGCCCATTTAGGGTTTTAAGTGATGAATGGGGAAAAGTGCAAATAAGAGTTTAGAGGGTAAGATATGCAATTAATTGATTTTGAAATTCAAATTAATTGTAAAATATCTCCTCTTATTTTCTCTAACTAATTCGGCAACTTCCCCCACTAATTCCTCTTGACTTGGCCGAACCCCTCTTCCCAATTCCTCCATTTGATTTTGTCAATTTTCTTCTCAAAACATTCATAGCAAAAGTGAGAAAATTGTTTTTGGTTGTTGTGCTTGTGTGAACTCAATAGAGAAACACTACATTGTGTTTTCATTGATTGACAAAGGTAATTTTCTGATTTGAAAAAGTTAAGAACATGCTTAATTTTTCATTAAGGTCTTCGTCTTTTCGATCACCATGGTTACATAAGGCTCCGCTGCATGAAATTAACGTTAGGAACCCATGGTGATCTCTTTTACTGGTATCAGAGCATGGTTGTTATGAATTTTATTCAACATGTTTAATTCTGGAATTTTTATTTTGTTTATTTTTTCATCACTTGAGTATGCATGTAATTGAAAAAAAATTCAGATTTAATTGATTTTGAAAAATTGGAAAATAACGTTTTTTGGGGCTGTTTCGTGTTAGCCATGGCTAACCAGGGTCAAGAGCCTTGGTGGACCATGGAATGCCCTAGGGCAGACCATGGTCGGCACCAAGGGCCGACCAGGTCGCCTATGGGCGACCATGGCAGCCCTCGCGGGCAACCGTGGCAGCCCTCATGGGCCACCATGGTTGCTCCCGTGGGCGACCACAGTCAGCCCCGCGGGCGACCATGGCAGCCCTCCGCGGGCGACCTCGGTTGGGCCGGTTCGGCTCGACCAGATTCGAGCTGAACCGGCCGGTTCGCGAGAATAATTAGAAGCCCTAAAAATTTAATTTTCAGATTTGGTTCGGTTTCGATAAACTAGCGAGAACCGGTTCAAAATTCAATTATTAATTAAACCGTCTGGTTTCGATAAACCGGATTTTTTCCACACTTAAGAAAGATAAAATTTGGAAAATTGTATTGTTTGATAAGCATGTTGAGTGTTCACATGATCTTTGATAACATGATGTTTTCCACATGATGCATAGCTAAGCCCTCTAGACTTGCATTTTAATTTCGGTTTTGAACCTGCGTGTTGCTTGGTTTTGGGTTGTATTAAATACGGCGTGTATGTCGTGATTTGTATTTATTTATTTTATTTTAATTTGTAATCACGAAGACCGACGCAAGAAACAAGTCAAGAGGAGGACTCGAAATTTGGAGGAGGCTCGAAGCCAGTGGGAGTTCACAAGAATGGAGCAAGTCAGGATCTTGAAGACCAAGTCTTTAGGATCAGTATTGCTAGATTCTGTTGGGTCCCGGGGCATCCTAATTACGTTCATGGCAGCGGAAGCAACCTATAAACCACCCCTAACCTGCGCAAGATCGACTACCTAGTTAGATCCTTAGGAAATCGAGTTTTCGGGTTTTACCAGAATCTGCCCGGCAGAAAACCGAGACTTTGAAGCTCTATATCTCGAGCTACAGATCTCCAATTGCTTCGGTTCTTTTTGGAGATTAAACCTCAGCCAATTCCCTACATCTTTTGTGTTTTTCTCTAAACCCAGTTCGGACGAGAAGACCTCCGTCTGGAGCAAAACATTTTTCCCGTCTCGCTGGACAGACTCTGCGGACCAGTCTGATTCTCGGCCTTGTATCTCCTAAACCAGCGCTCTTTTTGAAAATCAGTATTTCACAAAAGTTGTAGCCCTTGAACTTATCTTTCCAACGCTGCAAGTTTCAGGTCAATCGGAGCTCGGACGAAGCGGGGTCAAAAGTGATTGGTATGGGCTTAAAGGTGCTTTAACCCATACCCCTTAAATCACTCACCTCTTAATCCACAATCACCAACTAAGCATGGTGTTGTGTGGCCCCCACACATGGACCCACCATGTGGGCCGGCCATGAGGTCTTGTTGGGCCCTTAATGGGCCGGCCATGAGGCTTCATGGGCCGAGCCCAATGGGCCCTCCCGTGTTGTCTCATGCCGTGTCCAAAAATCGCCCGACCCTTTTGTCGTCACTTATCAAACAAAGTTCGACGCGATATCGACGAAAAACTCAATTTTTCTCGATTCGCTAATTATTCTCTCAAATCGAACCTATGGCACAAAACCTCCAGTTTTGTCCATATATTACTCCTCAAGAAACATCAATGTTTCCTTGTCTCAAGTTATCCGCCTTGTATGTGTGTGACCCTCTAGGCTCATGCCACCGTTGGCAGATCGGCGCAAAAGATCGCTCTTGCCCGATCCATCATAAGTGGTCTCTAGTAAAACATTATGATTACCCAAGGTGCATGATGATCGATGATTCGACTTAACCTTTGTGCGTACAAGTCACCATCCTGTTATCTCTAGATATCCCGATTGATCACAAGGCATAGAGTCGTCTCCCTTGTTCAATCAATCATTGTTACTTGATATGCGAGATGGCTGAGAACTGATAACCCGTATCATTGGCATGGCCATGCTCTCTCTCTCAGTCAGTCTCCATCAAGAGGCCTTCTAACGGATATCTTTCCCATACCGTAGTATGAGGGATAAATCCCTTAGCCGTCTTTCGTGTCACTCATGCAACCCGTTCCGCCACCCAATCATGCCCTTTATAGCAATCCTTTTACAGAAAGCGTTTGGCGCAAGTTAAAGCCGTACGTTCATTGCATAGTGATCACAAAGACTCCTTGGTCTAAGGATGTCGTGACAAGCTATCGCATTTGAATATGTTTATGGCTTAATCTATGAAAACACTATTCAAAGCGGGTCGTCCGATATCAATAACCTCATGATATCTATGATATGATTCCGGGATCTCTTATCCCTATGACAAGTAGAACTACGTCATTAAGAACCATCCTCATACTGGTCGCTTCTTAGGAAGCATGTTTTGACCAGGGAGTCGTTAAGTGTGATCCGTACAGATTTATGGTTCTACTACTTTAGTGGTCATAAATCAGATCATGCTTAACATATTACTTCAACACATAAGTAATACAAAGCCGTTTCATATATATGTTACAAACGATGATAATGTACATAGACGTTTACAGGCTAATAGCAATTGGACTAGGGCACAAATGCTATCAGATTCTTGGGAACTTAAGATGGGCTTATTGATGCATATATTTACCGTTACATTTGTATGATTGAATGTATGAATGTATGATAGTTTAAATATACAAGTACATGTATGATTTGCTGTCACCCACATGCAAAGATTAAAAACCGGTATTTAATCAGACTTACATGTAACCTTCTAAGGGATCATCTTTGCATGGATTTGCAATTGATGATTCCAGATTAAGATTGTATCGATATGCAATCAGACTTTTATAATTCACTTAAACGCAAATAATTACAAGTCAAGCGTGATACCATCCAAGTTTGGGCACTCAAAAGGGCTTTGACCCTATGGATGTCGGTACGCCTCCGCGTAACATTCATAGAGAAAAGGTCTGGATAAGATGGGTAGTTCTGTGTGGGTGCGTGCGCCTCCGCGTAGTAGCCACATTAGTTCTATCCATAGTTCAAGCTTGGTAGACTTATCTACGATTGTCAGCTAGGACTGGCCTAGGGTATCAGTATAGGGTATGCCACGTACTTACAAGTACAGACCCTAGCCAGGAACTACATGGTCTTATAGATGGATGTATTCCTATCTTGATGCTCTCAATTGGAGCAGTGAGCCTCCGTTCACTTCAATTTAGAATCAGAAAGTGTTTTATAACTAAATCTCCAACTTCAATTTTAATTAACACTGATTAAAAAAATTTTACTATGTAGATATAAAATGGCAAACACGAATCATTCTGGTAACAGCGTGCTTAGGTCACTAATCGAGCATGATAAGCTTAACGGCGTAAACTTTCTCGATTGGGACCGGAACTTAAGACTCGTTCTCAAGCATGAACATAAGGATTATATCCTTACCCAGGAACCACCTACTGAGCCAGCACTGAACGCCGCAAGGGCGCTAAGGTACGACACTTTCAGTGAACTGATGTCTTGCAAGCTGAATGCTGAAGCTCCTGTCAGTCCCCATGTCCTTAAGATGAAACGTCTTTTGGAACACTTGACCAGACTCGGTCATCCTGTGGTTAAGGAAATGTCTGCAGACTTTGTGCTGCATTCATTTCCAAAGACATATCGTGATTTCGTTGGAAATTACAATATGCATGACATGGATAAGACTGTGACAGAGCTTCATGGTATGCTCGTGACTGCTGAGAAGAATCTCAAGGGAAAGACCAAGGAGGTTCTTCTGGTCAACAAGTAAGTGAGCTTCAAGAAAGCCAGTCTAGGCAAGGATAAGGCCCCTATGCACCTAGCAGGGAAGATTCGACAACCTAAGGGTCCAATAGGTCCAAAGGCTATTGAGAATCCTAAGAAGGATGTCATTTGCTTCTATTGCCAAGGACAGGGGCACTGGAAAAAGGATTATAAGAAACACAAGCTGTTTCTTAGGAAGAGTGGAGCTTCCACATCTTCAAGATCAGGTATTTCTGTTATTGAGCTCAATCTCAGTTCATCTACTTTAGATTCTTGGGTATTTGATACCGGTGCAGAATCTCACATTTGTGTTAATGTGCAGGCTCTGGGAAATAGAAGAGAAGTGGGCAGGGGCGAGGCAGACCTACGAGTTGGTGATGGCAATCAAGTCTTGACAACTGTAGTAGGAGATATTAGTCTTGAAAGAGATCACCACGGGTTCTAAACGATGAATATCATGCAGCGGACTTTATGTAACCGTGGTGATCGTAAAAAGCTAAGATCTTAATGTCATTTGAACATGTTATAAACATAAATATAAATCTGATATTTACCTCTTGTAATCGACAAAAACACAAGTGTAGTGTTCTCTCTATCAAGTCCACACAAGCACCACAACCGAAATGATTTTTCATTCAATCTTTTGCTAGAAATTTTGAGAGAAAACAAGAGCAACAATGGAGGAAGAGAGGGGGCTGAAAATCGGCAATGAGGGAGAGAGAAAGGAGGGAGAAGTTGCTGAAAAAATCAAGGATGAAATGAATAGATATTATGTGATTTTAATTTGAAATTAAATTGAATTTCAAAATTAAAATTGCATTATCTATCCCTTTATTCTTTCTTATTTGCATTTGATCCCTCTCTTATCTTAAATCCCTAAATGGGCTTTAAGCCTGTTTAACTAAAACCCAAATTAAACCCATTAACTTGAGTTCTAATTTCGGTTTAGTCAAAACGGCTCAATTTCCTCGAATTGATTTCTTCAACCACCTGGTTAAAATCTTAGGCCAGAAAACTACCGAATTGTTCTCAATTCTCATCCATAATTGTTGTCATATATCGTGCTTAATGCGTGTGACCCTCTAGGCTCACGAATAATTGGCATACTGGTAAAATTACTATTTTACCCTTTCCATCATAAGTGGCCTCTAGCAAGACATTATGATTATCCAATATTCGTGATTATCGATTATTCGACTTAACCTGTTATCGTACATGTCACTGTCCTTTTATCAAACCGATATCAATATTGATCAATAGGCATAGAAGGTCACCCTAATTTATCAATCACTGTTTCTTGATATTTGAGATGACTGAAAACTGATACTAAGGTATCACCTGCATGGCCATGCTCTTTCTTCAGTCATACTCATCAAGTGGCCTAAACGGATATCTTTCTCATACCGAAGTATGAGTGATAAATCCCTCAGACGCCTTTCGAGTTCACTTGTGCAATAAATGCCAAAGCCAATCGAAGCCGTTATAGTTACCCTTTTACAGATAACGTTAGACTAGGTCAAACTTAGGTATTCGTTACATAGTGTACACAAAGACTCCTTGGTCTTAGGATATAATGACAAGTTACGATATGTGAGTATCTCATGTCTGGATCTATGTAGCATACTCACAATCGGGTTGTCCGATATCATCGACCTGATGGTATCTATGATATAACTCCGGCACGCACTTTGCCATGATCAGTAGAGCATGATCATAAGGAGTTAGTCTCATACTGATTGCTTCATAAAGAAGCTTAGCTGATCAGGGACTCATCAAATGTAATTCTTTCTGATCTATAGTTCTACTATTAGTGGTTACACACATAATAACATAGATCAAATTACATTCGATATATTACTACAACACTTTAGTAATATATGCCGATTTATTTATTCGGAAAGATGATAAAACATTACATCTGTAGATCACTTTTATATTGGACTGGGGCATAACTCTAACAAGTCTCAGTTTGCCCAGTGGGCTAGCTTTGTTATTGAACAATGTTCATTGTGTACCTGCGTTTCGCAGGAATATTATTTCTATTTCCTTGCTATACAAGGAAGGATATTGTTTTTCTATTGACAATGGAATTTTCAATATTTTCAAGGATAATATGTTTTATTGCAATGCTTCATTGGTTGGTGGTTCATATATTCTTAATATTCAAAACACTGACACTAGCTCGATTTATAATATAAGTAACAAAAGGGTTAAATCCGATGATTTAAACCAGAATATGATATGGCACTGCCGCTTAGGCCATATAGGCCAGAAACGCATCTCAACACTTCACAAGTGTGGACTTCTAAGTCCGTTTAAATTCACTTCAATTGAGAGATGCGAGTCATGCCTTATGGGCAAAAGGACAAAGGCACCTTTTGCCGGTTTAGGTGAAAAGGCTAGTGACTTATTGGGTCTCATACATTCTGATGTGTGGGCCTATGAGCACTCAGGCCAAAAGAGGTTTTCACTACTTCGTTACATTTACTGATGACTTCAGTAGATATGGGTATGTTTATCTAATGAGATATAAATCGGAAACCTTTGACAAGTTCAAAGAGTTCCAGAACGAAGCACAAAACCAGCTTGGTAAAAGTATAAAGGCACTTCGATCTGACCGAGGCGGTGAGTACTTGGACCAAGAATTTCACAGTCATTTAAAGGAGTGTGGGATCCTCTCGGAATTGACTCCGCCTGGAACACCTCAAATGAATGGTGTATCTGAACGGAGAAATCGGACCCTACTTGACATGGTTTGATCAATGATGAGTCAGGCTGACCTCCCTATCTCCTTCTGGGGCTATGCCCTAGAGACAGCCGCATTCATATTGAATCGGTCTCCTATAAAGGCAGTGGAAAGCACTTCATACGAAGTATGGAACGGGAAGAAATCCTTATTAGCTTTCCTTTAGATTTGGGAATGTGAAGCTTACGTCAAGCGTCTGCTAGGCGATCTCGAACCCAAATCAGATAAATGTGTCTTTGTGGGGTACCCCAAAGAAACAAGGGGGTACTATTTCTACAAACCCGGCGAGAATAAAGTTTTTGTTGCTCGAGGAAGGGTATTTATGGAAAAGGAATTTATTTCCAAAAGTGCTAGTGGGAGTGCCATGCATCTTGAAGAAATTCAAGAAGATACGGAACAACCCACTATGCCGGATGTAGAAATACAGGAGCCAGAAGAGGTCATTGATCAAGAAACAATCCTCACACCTATTCTAGATGGTCAAAGAAGGTTTGAGAGATCTCGTCAAGCTCCTATCAGATATGTCTTTCTAGCCACTGAAGAAAATGACTTGATGTTGGTGGATCAGGATGATCCAGAAACCTATAGACAAGCTTTGGCCAGTCCAGACTCCGAAAAATGGCAGAACGCCATGAATGAGGAAATGAAATCCATGTCCGACAACCAAATCTGGCACTTGGTGGATCAAACCCCTGGGATAAAACCCATCGGCTGTAAATGGGTCTATAAATTTAAGACCGACATGGATGGAAAACCTCAGACCTATAAAGCTAGACTGGTTGCAAAAGGCTATCGCCAGATCGAAGGTATCGATTATGACGAGACCTTTTCACCTGTGGCTATGGTCAAATCTATTCGGATCATTCTAGCCATAGCAGCATACTACGACTATGAGATATGGTAGATGGATGTCAAAACCGCCTTCTTTAACGGGAACTTAAAAGTGGATGTGTATATGACACAGCCCGAGGGTTTTGTTGATCCAGAGAATCCCGGAAAGATTTGTAAGCTGCTTAGATCCATTTATGGATTAAAGCAAGCTTCAAGGAGTTGGAACCTTCATTTTGATGAAGCCGAAAGGGAATTCGGTTCTATCAAAAACGAAATTTAACCTTGCGTATATAAGAAAGCGAGTGGGAGTAAAATTGTATTCCTAGTGCTATATGTTGATGACATACTGATCATCGGGAATGACATCCCAACCTTGCTCGAGGTTAAAGCTTGGTGAGGGAAATGCTTCTCGATGAAGGACTTAGGTGATGCTGCTTTCATTCTGGGCATCAAGATCTACATAGATCGAGCCAAAAGAATATTGGGCCTAAGTCAGAGCACTTACATAGATAAGGTGTTGAGAAGATTCTCAATGCTTGATTCTAAGAAGGGATACATACCCATGCGGCATGGCATTAAGCTCAGCAAACAGCAGAGTCCTAAGATTCCTGATGCGCTAAGCAAGATGACTAAGATCCCATATGCTTCGGCTGTGGGATCCATCATGTATGTCATGATTTCCACGAGACCAAACATCTCGTTCGCATTAAGCTGTACCAGCATATATCAATCTAACACGGGTCTGGAGCACAAGATTGCTGTCAAAAGTATCCTTAAATATCTAAGGAGAACTAAAGACGCATTTCTAGTGTATGGTGGGAAGGATGGAGAACTAGCAGTCAAAGGATATGTTGATGCTAGTTTTCAGACAGATCCTGATGATTTCAAATCACAGGCAGGATTTGTATTTGAGTTAAATGGGGGAGCATTCAGCTGGAAGAGCTTCAAGGAAGCCACAACTGCCGATTCTACAACAGAGGCTGAATACATAGCTGCAGCAGAAGCAGCTAAGGAAGCCGTATGGGTTAGAAGCTTTCTAACCGGATTAGATGTAATGTCGTGAGCGTCTGATCCAGTAAGCTTGTTGTGTGACAACACGGGGGCCATAGCATTAGCTCAAGAGCCCATAT
The DNA here is from genome assembly GCA_963920655.1 of Geranium rotundifolium. Classification (NCBI taxonomy): domain Eukaryota; kingdom Viridiplantae; phylum Streptophyta; class Magnoliopsida; order Geraniales; family Geraniaceae; genus Geranium; species Geranium rotundifolium. The sequence continues at coordinate 14,313,277 of OY987317.1, read as the reverse complement.
TCCACAACAGAACTAAACACATACAGAGGAAGTATCACATTATCAGAGAATATATCGATAACGGTGATGTGGAGATTACTTATGTACCGACGGATGACAAAGTTGCTGATCCCTTGACAAAGGCTTTACCGCAGTCCAAGCATGAGGCGCATGTGAAGTCTATGGGGGTAGATTGGAATTTAGGTTGGAACTAGGGGCAAGTGGGAGAGTGTTAGGATTATGCCCTAGTCCAATGTAATTCCTTAATCTATATTGTAACGGACATCATTCTTCTACATAACAAAATGCATAATATTACTAATGAGTTGTAGTAATATATCTAATGTGATTTGATCTATGTCATAATGTGTGTAACCACTTATAGTAGAACTATAGATCAGAAAGAATTGCATTCGATAAAATCCCTGATCAGCTAAGCTTCTTCTGAAGCGATCAGTATGAGATTAACTTCTTGTCATCATGCTCTACTGATCATGGCAAAGTGCGTGCCGGAGTTATATCATAGATACCATCAGGTTGATGATATCGAACAACCCGATTGTGAGTATGTTGCATAGATCCAGTCATGTGATACTCACAGATCGTAGCTTGTCATTTTATCCTAAGACCAAGGAGTCTTTGTGTACACTATGTAATGAATACCTAAGTTTGGCCTAGTCTAACGTTATCTGTAAAAGGGTAACTATAACGGCTTCGATTGGCTTGGATATTTATTGCATTAGTGAACTCGAAAGGCGTCTGAGGGATTTATCACTCATACTTTGGTATGAGAAAGATATCCGTTTAGGCCACTTGATGAGTATGACTGAAGGAATAGCACGGCTGTGCAGGTGATACCTTAGTATTATTTTTCAGTCATCTCAGATATCAAGAAACAGTGATTGATAAATTAGGATGACGATTCTATGCCCATTGGTCAATCTGGATATCGGTTTGATAAAAGGACAGTGACATGTACGATAACAGGTTAAGTCGAATAATCGATAATCACGAACATTGGGTAATAATAATGTCTTGCTAAAGACCACTTATGATGGAAAGGGTAAAATAGTAATTTTACCAGTCTGTCAACTGTTCGTGAGCCTAGAGGGTCACACGCATTAAGCACTATACATGACAAATAATTATGGATGGAAATTGGGAGAATCAGGTTTTCAATATAGTCAAATTGAAAATGATTCGATAGTTTTCTGGCCTAAGGTTTTAACTAGACGGTTGAAGAAATCAATTCGAGGAAGTTAAATCGTTTTGTCTAAACCGAAATTAGAACTCAATTTAATGGGTTTAATTTGGGTTTTAGTTAAACGGGCTTAAAGCCCATTTAGGGTTTTAAGTGATGAATGGGGAAAAGTGCATATAAGAGTTTAGAGGGTAAGATATGCAATTAATTGATTTTGAAATTCAATTAAGATTTTTTAATTTTAATTTCAAATTAATTGTAAAATATCTCCCCTTATTTTTTCTAACTATTTCGGCAACTTCCCTCACTAATTCCTATTGACTTAGCCAAACCACTCTTCCCAATTCCTCCATTTGATTTTGTCAATTTTCTTCTCAAAACATTTATAGCAAAAGTGTGAGAGAAAACCGATTTTTGGTTGTTGTGCTTGTGTGGACTCAATAGAGAAACACTACATTGTGTTTTCATCGATTGACAAAGTTAATTTTTAGATTTGAAAATGTTAAGAACATGCTGAATTTTTCATTAAGGTCTTCGTCTTTTCGATCACCATGGTTACATAAGGCTCCGCTGCATGAAATTAACGTTTGGAACCCATGGTGATCTCTTTCAATGTCCGGTCTCGTAAATATTATGGCATACATGATGGATCAAATAGCCGAAGCGTATGTCATTCCACTCATTCTTTTCAGCTCATCAGTCAACACAGGACGATGAGTCTTGCTTAGTCTTATGCCATGACGGATGGGTAAGAATCCTTTCTTGGCATCAAGCATTGAGAATCTTCTCAACACTTTGTCAATATAGGTGCTCTGACTTAAACCCAAGACCCGCTTGGTGCGATCTCTCCATATCTTAATACCCAAGATGTAAGAGGCTTCGCCTAAGTCTTTCATTGCGAAACACTCGCCTAACCAAGCCTTTGTTGAGTGGAAAGTTGGGATGTTGTTTCCAATGAGTAATATGTCGTCAACATATAGCACCAAAAAGACTATCTTACTCCCATCCTCCCATTTGTAAAAGCAAGGTTCATCATCGTTCTTGATAAAGCCGAACTGTTTCACAGCTTGATCAAAACATTGATTCCAACTCCTTGAACCTTGCTTCAATCCATAAATGGACTTGAGCAACTTACAAATCTTTCCCTTATTCTTTGGATCTACAAAACCTTCAGGTTGCGTCATATAAACGTTCTCATTTAAGTTCCAATTTAGGAAGGCAGTTTTGACATCCATCTGCCATATCTCGTAGTCATAATATGTTGCGATGGCAAGAAGAATTCGAATAGATTTGACCATAGCCACTGGAGAAAAGGTTTCCTCATAGTCAATTCCTTGAATTTGTCTATAACCTTTTGCTACCAGACGTGCTTTATAGGTTTGAGGTTTGCCATCCATGTCTTTCTTCTTTTTGAAGACCATTTACAACCAATAGTTTTAACACCAACAATTGGATCAATCAAGCTCCAGACTTGATTATCGTACATTGATTGGATTTCCTCCTTCATGGCTCCCAGCCATTTCTCAGACTCGGTACTGTCTAGGACTTCTCGGAAGGTGGTGGGTTCATTATCTTGATCCACCAATACCAGCTCATCACCTTGAGTTACACAGAACCCGTATCTCACAGGTGGATGACTGGTCCTTTCAGACCGCCTTGGACCGTCCTGAAGAACTGCAGTGATCGGTTCGTACTCTACTACCTATTCATGCTCCATATCTTTTACTGGGCTTTTAGGTGGTTCGTGAAAAGTTACATCCTCTGGAATTTCATCCAGATCTATAGTTCTCCCACTATCCGTTTTGGAAATGAACTTCTTTTCCAAAACCACCCCACCGCGAGCAACAAATACTTTGTTCTCGCTCGGTTTGTAGAAGTAGTATCCCCTTGTTTCCTTGGGATACCCAATGAAGACGCATTTTTCTGATTTTGGTTCGAGTTTTTTTGAGAGCATACGCTTCACAAAAGCCTCGCAACTCCAAATCTTGAGGAAGGACAAAACGGGCTTCCTCCCGTACCATTGCTCAAAAGGTGTCCCTTCCATTGTCTTCGTTGGAGCCCTATTCAATATGAATGCGGCAGTTTAAATAGCATAACCCCAGAAGGATATTGGCGAATCAGCGTTACTTTTCATGGATCGAACCATATCTAACAATGTTCGATTCCTTCGCTCGGACACTCCATTTAATTGAGGTGTTCTTGGCGAAGTCCACTCTGATAATATCCCATTTTCAACAAGATGATCGAGAAACTCTTGGGATAAGTATTCTCCACCTCGATCCGAGCGAAGTGCTTTTATACTTTTCCCGAGCTGGTTCTGTACTTCAGTCTTGAACTCTTTAAATTTATCAAAAGCATCAGACTTATGTCTCATTAAATAGACATAACCAAATATACTGAAATCGTCAGTAAAATTGATGAAGTAACTATAACCACTCCTGGCAAGTGAGCTCATAGGTCCACACACATCTGTGTGTATCAGGGCCAATAGGTCACCCGCCCTCTCACCTCTCCCGATGAAGTACAAGAACAAGGCCACTAGGCAAAATAAGTCTAACGGATCCTACAGCAGTTGCGGCAACCCGAACTTTGTTCCCAACTCTTAGGTCCACCTCGTTCTTGCCCAAATCTCCTGTTTTCCAACACCTGCACATTTGTACAGATATGAGATTCAGCCGCGGTATCTAATACCCATGAATCCAAAACAGAGAGATTTAGCTCTAAAAAGAAAATACCTTAGGAAGACGCGGCCCCGCCGCCCATTTTCTGATCATCCTGGAACTTCTTGCAGTCTATTTTCCAGTGACCGGGTTGTTGGCAGTAGAAGCAAACTACTTCCTCTTTCTTCTTTGCCTCCCCGACTTTAGGAGGTCTAGGAAGTAAAGGCAGTCTCATCTTTCCCGCCAAGTGCATAGGGGCTTTACCCTTATCACCTCCAACTTTAAAGCTAGTTCCCTTTCTGAACATTAAGACATCCTTGCCACGAGTGACATTGATGTTCTTCTCGACCGTTACAACCATTTGGTGCAACTCCAAGACGGTCTTTTCCATGCGTATAATAGTTCATTACGAAGCTATCGTATGGATGAGGAAGGGATTGCAAAACAAAATCGGTTGCCATCTGCTGTTACATCCCGAGCCCGAGTCGAGTTAGATGTCCCTTCATTTTTAGGACATGTGGACCTACAGAACTGCCTGCTGACATTTTGCAGGCGAGGAGTTCCTTGAAAATCCTGAATCTTTCGAGTCGAGCCTTTTCCTTGAACATTACCCCTATCTGCGACATCATCGCTTTAGGGTCCTCAGACAGTTCCATAAACTGCTTCTGGAGCTCACGCTCCATAGAGCCCAGCATCACACACGCCACGTCAATATTGCCGCTAAGGTGCTTTTGGTATGCATCTTTAACGGCCCTCGGGGCGTTGAGTGCTGGCTCCACAGGGATAGCCCGGTCCAGGACGTATTACTTGCGTTCCAACTTGAACACAAGTCGTAGGTTCCTGTCCCAATCCAGATAGTTTGTCCCGTTGAGCTTACCCTTTTCGAGGATATGCCTCAACGACAAACTCTTCTAGTTCGATGAATTGTTCGCCATTAATCTACACGAGGAAAGTAAATTTAATCAGAAAGTTGAATAAATTTATAAAGTTCCTGAATCAACTCCAACCTCTCGATTCTAAGTTAATAGAATCTAAAACCAAGACCCATGATTCATAAATCGAAGTACGCTAAGGCGCACCGCTCTGATTCACTTATTTATGTAGGACATGCATCCAATTACACCCCATGCAATTGGGTCTAATTACAACCCATGTAATTCTTGGCAAGAGTCTGTACGATAGTACACGACATACCCTTTCTGACACACTGGCTCGACCCTGACCGAGAATCGCAGTTAAGTCAACCAAATCATGTATGCAAAGTCCGATAAAGATGCTCTGCTAAGGCGCACGACATCTAGATAGAACTTTAGCAAACTTGTATAGAATGCCCTTTCGAAGATGCTCCGCTAAGGCGCACACATCAACAAAGTGGAGAACTATACAAGCTCATGATTTTGGGTTGGTGTCTCACCTAAATTAAAATTATTTGTGATTGGTTGAGTTTAAATCAATTATGTTCGATACAATTAGGAAACCGTCATCAACAACCCGTGTTATGACGTTTCTAATTTATCTCACATTATCTTCTTCGAAATCATCATTTACAACCCGTGCAAAGACATTTTCAAATTTGAACACATCCATCACAACCCGTGCGACGATGGTTCACAACACTTTTAACATGCAAACAATTAATCCGGTTTTAATCTTTGCATGTTGGTGATAGCTTAAACTAAGATAAGCTAAGCATGCTCGCAATTCAATTTATCATTCAAATAAATTCATCATGCATTAAAGCATTAAATATGCATAAATAGCCCAAGCTAAAGTCCTAATTATTCTATGAGATGAAGACTCCATGAGCTCTTCTCGTCATCACCACTTAGGGCCACTCCCACTAGCTCGTGGACTTCCTCCAAGATTGTCAACTTTTCCGGTTTCCATCCTTCTCGACTTGAGCAATTAATTACAATTAATACTCGATTCATAGACCGGATGAAAGAATAATTACATTTTATCACTAGCGGTTCGCAGCCCGCATAAAAGAATAATTTACACGCTACAATCTAACGGTTCGCACACCGTTTTAAAAGCAATAAATAATTAAACGCTATTTGGGCTATCTATGCACCATGCATATCATCTCATCACACAATATGTTATCACACAAGCATATTGTCAAACAAGATACATTTCCGGTTTTAGTTTTCATGTCCAAGTTGCTCGGTCGGGTTTATCGAAACTAGACCTTTTGAAAAATCAGTTTATCAAAACCGTTCAAATCTAAAATTTTTCAAAACATTGGATTGCGGGTTTGTGCCATGGATGAAACACCGTGCAACAAACCACCCGGGCCCAAACCAAGTGGGACGAAACCCACTTGGGCCGAGCCCCTACGCACCGACGCGCTAGGGTTTGGCAACCCTAGCCGTCGGGCCTCCACCACCGGCCTCGGCCACTTGCTGGCCACTGCCGGGGCAGAAGTGTGGCGAGCACGTCACCGTGACCATCTAATGGCCACGGCACAGCCCTGCTCCGGCAAGCCAAAGCCCTCGCTCGGTCCCCTTTTCCTGCTCCCCGAGAGTCCCGTTTCCGTCGACCCGACAAATCCAATTATTTTAAAAATTTCCAGATTTGATAATATGTTTAAAACTTTATTTTCATGGCATATAAAATCCATATATAAGAAATAAACATATTATAACAACAAGGCATGCAAAACAACACCGAAATCGATTCATATCATTCGGGGAATGATATTGGAGGACCCGATAGTGAGTATATAGCATAGATGATGTCATGAGCATACTCACATATCGTACTTTCTCATTGTATCCTTAGACCGAGGAGTCTTTGTGGTTACTATATCGTCAATTGCTAAGTTTGACGGTGCCTAACATTATTTGTAAGATGATAACTATAAGGGCTTTGATTGGCTTAGTTATGGATTACATGAGTGAACACGAAATACGTCTAAGGGATTTATCCCTCATACTACGGTATGGGATGATATCTGTTTAGGCCACTTCGTGAAAATGACTGAAAGAAATTGTATGGCCATGCGGAGGATACTTAGTATCAGGTTTCTGTCATCTAAGATATCAAGAAGTAGTGATTGATTAAATACGGATGATGGTTCTGTGCCTTATGATCAATCAAGATATCAGGTGATAAAAGGATACTGACATAGATGATAAGAGGTTAAATCGAATCATCGATAATCATGGATGTTGGATAATCATAATGTCTTGCTAGAGGCCACTTATGATAGAAAGGGCAAAATGTTAATTTTTCCCCGATCTGCCAACGAGTCATGAGCCTAAAGGGTCACACACGTTAAGCAAGTTATATAGCAAAAGGACTTATAAAATCAATATACAAGAAGTTTGTGAATTGAGAAAGTTCACTTTCCGGTTGTAGTTAAATCGGAGCAGATTATACAATTTCCGGCCTAGGTTATGAACCAGATGGTTGAGAAAATTGGTCTAAGTTGATTTGAGCCGGTCTAGGTAAAACATTTAATTAGAATCAAATTTTTAATGGACTTGAATGAAGTAATTAAATGGATTTGCAAGATTGGGCCGCAAGCCCATTTGGTTTATTATTTTGACAAAAATAATAAAACAAATGGATAAAGGGAAGTTATACTTAGTTCATGCATGAACTTTTCTTCCCTATTATTCTCAAAGTGGCCGAACTTCCCCTCCTTCTCTCTCTCTCTCTCTCTCTCTTGTTTTTGCTTCTTCTTCTTCATTTTCTAGTAAAAAGTGTAGAAGAATTGATTGAAAATCAAAGCTTGCTTATGTGGACTTAATAGAGAACACAATTCCTATTGGGTTTTGGGGATTTCGATCAATAAAAAGGTATAATTTTCAGATTATTCTTCATCTCTTGCTTGCTGGAAATTTCATTCCATGAAGATTGTTCATAGTATAGTTTGAATTCCTCGGTTAATTTGCTTACGCTTGCATGAAATTAACTGATTTGGAACCCGAGAAATTCCTTGATCCCGAACAAATTCGTCATTGTTTCAAAGAAGAATTGCTTGCGTGGATACCGGTAGAGAGCGCATCCCGAAGGAGACGTTTTCAAAGTGATTCACGAAGAACTTGTGCACTCTCGAAGGTTTTGTAAATCCGGATCTATAGAGGTAATCTAATATTCTATCCCTTTCGTCGATTAGTCTTAAACATGCAGTAGATCCTTGTGAAGGAACGTAGTTAAGTTTTTTGTTCTTATGCCTCCGCTGCGCACGTATGAGGTCCCACGTTCCCCAACATGGGCATCATGCGTCTAGAGGAGGTCAACAACGCTTTGATACTGAAGTAGTTGTGGAGATTCGCCTCATAACCAAATCCCTATTGGAAGAGGATTTTGTGTGCGATGTACGGGTAAGAAAGGACATCTTGGGACCTTCCTACTCTCCCTTTCTCCGGTCGGTCCGGGTCGAGGGCGTTGCAGAACATTATGGGGATGACTTCTCATCCAGCTTTCCCTAGATTGTTTGGGAGCGAATGTTTTAGATGGAGGTTGGGTGATGGAAGACGGATCAGATACTGGGATAACTGATGGGTGGGTGATTTTTGCCTCAAGACCGGATTTCAGAGATTGTACAACTGCGTGAGTATCCTGGACCACACAATTAGCGAGGCATGGGAGTTGGGTGGTTGGTCGATTCCTACTCGTGGGATGCTCACTTCGACACGAGCAGAAGAGTTTTGGATCTACTGAAAATTCTAGGCACCAGGCGGCCTAAGGAGGGTAGAAAAGACTGCATTTTATGGTTCATGGCAGGAGGGGCTTCTCGGCGAGAAAAGGGTTTGTCATGCTATCAGAGGACCCCACGGTAGAGCTGGTGGACTGGGCTACCAGACTAGAGAGCATGTCTGTGCCTCTGAACTTCAGTAGTTTCCGCTGGCTTGTTCTTCAGGCTGGATTACAAACGAGAGAGGTCCTGACTTTTAGGGGGGCTCCTAATTGGTCACTGTTTCTGCCTCCTGTGTCGGGGGAGTTTGGAGACTAGCGATCATCTGCTACTGAATTGCAGGTGGGCACGGAGCTTCTGGCGGGAGATATTCAGGTGGTGGAATGTGCCTTAAACCAGATCACAGACGGCCCACGAGCTTTTTATGGGTTGGACAACTAATCACGGAGAGAGGGGCGCGGAGAGCTTGGAGCAGGTTGATCACTTTGGGCTTCTAGTACATGTTGGTTACCAGAAACGACAGGATCTTCAGGGAGGAGGTGAGACCCCAGGTGACATTCTCAGATCGTTGCAGAAGCGCTCTCATACGTTGATGCAGGAAGATGTCCGAGACTGTGCGGGAGAGCGCACACTTCCTAACTGGTGCGCGAACCCGATGACGGTTTTGAGGTCACTTGTTTTTTTAAGGTGTAGCTTCTTCTTGTATTTCTCTTTTGGGGCCTTTTTTTCCAATACGCTTGTATTTATTTTTCCTCTATTTATATATGCTTTATTGTTGATGATAAAAAAATATATATGGTTATGTGTTTCACTGCCACAAGCTCACTGTACTCTTAAACCCCATCGTCACCGTCACAAATTGGTTCTCTGTCTGTTTTCCCCTAGACTACGAGTATAGATTTTGTACGGTAAAAACAGAGGGTCCAACATTGATTTTGAACACCATTAGTTATTGTTTTCATTTGATCTGTAAGTTGATTTTGAACATATATGCTTGTGCGTATCACTGCCACAAATTCACTGTATTCTTAAACCCCATCGTCCCCGTCACGAATTAGTCCTCGGTCTGTTTTTCCCTCGACTACGAGTATAGATTTTGTACGGTAAAAACAGAGGGTCCAACATTGATTTTGAACACCATTAGTTATTATTTTCATTTGATCTCGTAAGTTATATTATCAGAGGGTATAGATTTGAAAATTTTATTCTCTCTGTGTACACTGCTATTAACTTACTTTCTTACTTTCTTTATGCACACTGCTATTAACTCTTATATGAATTTCGCTTAGGCACATGAATTTATTTTGATATACAGATTGTTAAGAGTAGCAGTGTACACAGTAAGAAGTACGCACCATTAGTTATTCACCGTTTTTACTTAGAAATAAAATAAAGCAAAAGTTTAAGAATAAAAAATTAAAATGATCTCTTATTAAGTGAACTGATGATTCGAATTCAAGCTATAATATAGTTTTAAAATATGTCAAGACGAATAATAAAATTACTTAAAAGTAGGCACGATTGTTGGGATGTACTTAGAAATGAAGCAAATAGCGGAAGCACAGTAATCAAGGCATGACCCTTAATTAGTTTACGGAAAGAAGGGTATAAAAGGTATAGTTTATGTCGGCCCGAGAAGCAAAGGGTAGATTGGTAATTAAATGGTAGTTGTAGGTGGTCCAACGCCTGGAACCAGTAAGAAGGGAGGAGGGACACGTGCGTGCAGCTGTACCCATCAGCCGAGCTGTATGAATAATGAAGTGTGCCTGCCTGTGATTATATATATATCTGTTCTCTCACAACACCAATTATCATTTCATTTCAGCAAATATTAATCTAATTTCTTAAGATGAGTACTGCAACCTTTATAGACATCATCTTGGCTATCATCTTGCCTCCTCTCGGTGTCTTCCTCAAATTTGGTTGCAACGTTGGTGCTCTTTTCTCTCCTTGTATGTTTAGTTATGAATTTATGGCTGCGTGTTCATTAATCCATGATATGATTAATTTACAGGTTGAATTCTGGATATGTCTGGTGCTTACCCTGTTTGGCTATCTTCCTGGAATCATCTACGCTATCTATATCATCACCAAGTGATCATTTTATTCACCCCTTCCTTACTTGTAAGCTTAATTACCACTTCTTCCATCATTTTATTCTCGAACATCCGATTTAACTTCTTTTTTTAATAGTTAGTAATAATTTAACTCTAATTTTTTACTCCAAGGGGAACACAATATTCTAGATCTAATAGCTATGATCACTAAATCTTTTCACAACCCTGTTGTCAGGTTAACCTTGTAATTGAGACGCCCTTCTTGTGTGGTGTTTGCTCATCTGTGATTTTGGTATACAAATTATGTGTTACTATTAAATATAATTTTTTTACTGAAATATAAAGTTTTATGGACAGGTGGAGCTAGCAATATGTGAAGCCGTTTCATGTTTTGGAATATCTGGTTTACAGTATGTTATCCTTTTGTTAGTGTGTTGTATCTTTCATTTCATGTGTTCAGCAGTGGTTTGCATTCCAAAAATCAAATTTGTTTAAGAGATGTAATAGTATTGGTACATTATCAGCTCAATTATTGATTTGTGAATTTTTCTTGTCACCGTTTATGTTCCAATATTATAGTAAGAAGATTGTCAATTACAATGTCGCTTTAATCCATTATTTGGATGCCGGAATAAAAGCAAAAGTAGGAACAAATAAAAGATCCTTTTATAGATATTACTAAAAATAGGATAAAATCCAATAAATCAAAAGCAAACAAAAACTGGGACCAGATCGATAGCTACCACACATCTTACCTACAAGGCTACAAGCATTATTGTTATGCTTTATCATTGTATACCATTAACTTTATCAAAAACATATGGTATCATATCATATCTTATCGACTCTCCTTTCCTAATGAAGTCCATTTATTTGTGTCACATCTAACGTTAATAAACTCCACCGGCAAGCGACAAATATAATTAAAATTCTGTAATATGTAAGTTAAGGAAAAGGGCAATAATGTGTCGTGTATTATAGTTTTTGGAAGCATATCTGATGTACTTTGCCAATACAAAAATGTGTTCTATTCTTTTTTTATGTTAAATCTATGAAATGTTTCGTAAAATTAAAAATTTAGAGTTATAAAATATTTTTATATAATAGTATTTTATAAAGGTATGAAATATATGAAAAACATCTGCATTTCAGTAACTTCGATATAAATTTTAAATTTGCAAATGAACTCCAAATTATGTGAAACATAACATTTCAGAAACATATGAAAATCATCAACATTTGTTGTGGAGATCTAAAAATCCTTTTGACTTTCCAAGTGTACGAACATAAAGTGTTCTATCGATAGCTAGAACGAAAATGGACACGAGTTTGAAAATTTGAAACATAAAGTGGGGGCACTTTAGTATTTTTTGTAGTTAATAAGAATTATATAAAATGAAAATGAGTAAAAAGAGAAACTTCAGTGATGTTTATGAGACATTTTGGAGTTAGAGATGATTTAATTATAAATGCGTTATCTTCGGTTGTACTAAAATAAGATTTCTCCTATATTTTTTGAGCATTTAATTGAGAGGTATAATATTTATAAACGATAGGGGTAATGAAAGATGACTACACCCGACTATATCACTTTTATTTATCAATATCATTCGATTGTGATTGTGGGGTTTTATCGCCGGTACGAATCTGGACAACTAACGACAATCCAGGTCGAAGATTTGTAGGTTGTGTAAGATATTCGGTGAGTCTCGAATTTATAAGTTTTTGAAATTGGGATATGATTTTTGGGCAGTATTTGGCTAGAGGGAATTGATTCTGGGCTGATATTTGTAGAAATGGTGTTGGGGTTTGCGGGATCTCATACATAACAAGGAAGTAAATAACAAAAATTTAACCCCGATCCCTAGCAAGGATCTACTTCATGTTTAAGTTTCGTTAATGAAAATGTTAGATCTTTTATTTTACCTCTTGTAAATCCGGCTTTACACAACCTTTGAGAGTGCACATGTTCTTCGCGAATCGATCGAAAGCGTCTCCTTCGGGATGCGCTCTCTACCGGTATCCACACGAGTAAGTCTTGATCGAAGCTTGACAAAGAATAATCTACTATAATTATTCTTCTCAAAATAGATATGGAGTTTTCGGGTTGAGTTGCTAATGTTTCGAATCTCGCATTGGGGTTTCAAGTGAACCGATACAACATATATATACGCAAAGGGTCTGGGGATTTTATTCCTAAAATCCTAATTCAACTGCCCCGTGACCAACTCTTGGTCACGGAGGTGCCACGGTCCCGTGGCCACTTGGCTGTCTAGAGGCCAACTTTTACCACGGGCCCGTGGCAAACTCTTGATCACGGTCCCCTTGTGGTCATGTGTCCTATTCTCTACTTGTACTCCCAAATGCTTCGGGCTTGCACTTTTTGTGTGACCCTGTAGGCTCATGATTACATTGACAAATGGCCCATAATCTCTATTCCTTCCATTCATCATAAGTCTGTAAGGATTCAAAGTTACTACGACAACTGAGAATACTTATGACTTAATCTATGACAGATGTCTCAGGTCGGGTCGTCCAACTATCATCCCACCCCCGAAATGATATTTATGATTCATGCTTATTAACTCTGTACAAATGATCAGTAGAGCGTGATCATCAACCATCCTCATAGTGGTCTCTTTATATATGATAACATATGTGTAGCTTATTGAACGGGGACCTGCTGAGTATAATTCCATAGCAATATCGATTGTTGTGTCTAAAGATTCTACTATTAGTGATGACACACATGATGGCCTTAGACTAAGTGCTCAGCTTATTATCATAACAAAATAAATAATAAAAGTGTCAATATATTACTAATAGAAGATAAAACGATTTCATAAAATGTTATTGGACTAGGGCATATATCTTTTAGTCTCCCACTTGCCCTTAGTTCTAATATATATTACATTTTATGTAGGGGTCCGGGGCATCCAAACACCGTGATCGCAGCGGAAGCAAGACTAAACAGCCCCGAACCTGTTCAAGATCAACTATCCAAGTTAGATCCTTAATCAAAAGAGTTTTCTTGTTTTACCATGAATCTGCCCAGCAGAAAAACCCGACTTTGAAGCTCCATATCTCAAGCTACATATGTTCAATTGCTTCGATTCTTTCTGGAGAGTAAATCCCATCCAACTCTCTACAACTTTCATGTTCTAAACCTCGCCCAGTTCGGACGGGAACACCTCCGTCTGAAGAAAAACATTTTACTAGACGGAGCTGGACAGTGTAGGCCAAATTCTTCGGTTGTTGCTCGAATCACCGAGTGACCACCAGATGTATCAAGACCGGACTTGAGCCTCGTTAGGCGCCTACGTATCTGTATGATGGGATCAAAATCCACGTAATTCGACTAGAGATCCCAGATTATTTGGGCAGAGCTTCGGTAAGAAAGGAAGAAGAAGAACTTTGGCTGAAAATGGCGGAGAGCTTCTTAGTTTCATAGAGAAGATGGATGAATTGTAGTCAAGTAATTTACTTTGAATTATCACCACATAATAGGATTAGGATAAGCTCATCTAGTCATCATCCATTAACCATCTAGTCATCATCCACGTAATTTAAAGTAATTTACTTTGAATTATCGCATATTGAATATATTTCATCAGCTCTCAGACATCAATGTTGATTATTATATAATTAAGTGAATCAGATCCAGCTTCAAATTACGTAACAAATTATATTCTGAATTATTTTGGCTACTATGTTTTGATTTATCATATCAAATAAATTAGCCGTTTCTAAAATTTTAGCACATAAAATAGTTTTAATTATTTCATAATAATTTAGAAATATTATCGCGCATCGCGGGAATCTACACCTAGTATCAATTAAAACAAAATAATATAATTACCAATGAGAGAGTGGTATGGAGGCGACTAACAGTTTCTCTTCCATCAAAAATGTCAGGGTTCAAACCCATGCTCTCTAACATGAGAGAGTTGTTCCTTTACCACTCAACTAGAAAATTTTCACGTCTACTTCAAACACATACAAACTTTAGTATATTTACAAATTGTCTAAACCCATGGGCAGACATGAAAATCTGCGTGCACGTTCTCCTAGCGCGCGACACGTGTCCAGGAGCTGGCCCGCAGTGACTTTTGGGGTCGCAAAAGTTCCTCATCCAGCGCAAGAGTTCTACCTGAGGGTAATATGTGTGGAACTTTTGCGCTGAGTGTGGAACTTTTGCGACTCAGATCGTCACTGCAAGCCAGCCTTTATGGACACCTGGCGCGCGCTGAGAGAATGTGCGCGCAAATTTCCATAAAACAACGCTTGTGAGTGGGTTAGGATGGTTTGTAAAAAGAAAAAATTTCGCTTAGCAGACCTAATACCCCATTTCGACAGTTTGGCTTCTCGTAACTACGCGCACGACGTTTGACTTGTTGTAGAGCGATTTTGGCTTCGACTCAGAGACGGTGAGGCGTGTGATATGTTGTCGTCGATTCGGCTGAGAATTATCAGTAAGTAGCGCGACTTTCTGTTTCATCTTATGCTGATTTCGTCGTTTTGTAGTTTCGATTTGTTGTTTTTTCATTGAAGCCGATTTTGATCTGATCTAAGTAGCGCTATTTCATGTTAAATATGTTGTCGATTATGTTGTTATTGATTTCTAATTTGTTATTTTTTATTTTAACCGGTTTCGATCTGATCTAGAGTTTTTTCTTTCATGTACGACAAATTTGAGGTGCAGAAGACGATGGCGACGAGGATGACAGCCACTGACCACCGTCGCTGCATGTTTTTTTACTCATTTTATGTGTTTGTAATATTTTTGTAAGCGTTTGTCTTTAGGGAAAAATATAGATTAATCAAGTTTGCAACTATCTTTCTGCTTATATATAACATGTCATGTATCATGTATAACAAGTCGGTTTGTACTGTATCACTTATGTAAAGCTGATTCATATTCTTGAGATCATAATCGTCTATTAGCTAGGTTGACTTATAATTTATGTCCTACTTAAATATCTACGGTAAATGCTCAATTAGTTTGGAAATAAATCTTCAATTAATCATCAATAAATTTGGTAACAAATAGTTGAGTGATTTTGCATACCGATATTTTTGGAAATACATATATTTAATTCATATCTTTCAATGTTTTAATAATTTTGGAAATACATATTTGTCTCTAGCGCCGTCGCCAAAAGGGTTCTCTGGGTCTCTTAGACGTAGAGACAAATCAAACAACGTTGAAGTGGGTGGATATGCGTTTCAGGGATCTCTTCGTCGGAACTCCTTCGATTTGTTCTGTGGTGGGTTGGGGAGATGTTTTATGGGTGACTCAGACCCATGAAGCCGGTGGAGCATGGTCGGAGCTCAAAGTCGTGCCAGTGACTGCATTGGAGGTCGATTCAAGGATAGGGATACTGGAGTTGAGATGTGGAATCGGAGATGGGGGACTCGCTTCCTTTTCATGCGTTTTTTTACTTTCCCAACAACTTTTCTGATGAAGGAACCCTCTTTGGTGCCTGGATTTGGCCGGTCGGCATCGCTGGTGTGTTTTCTTGGCGAGAGCGACGGCGTCTCTGCAATGCTATCTCTCCTGGTATGATTTTGTGATTTAAAGTCGGACGATGATCGTCCGGGCTGGACCATTTTGAACTAGCTCAGTCGGCTTTGTCCAATTTCAGTTGGTTCCACCAGTTGAACTGATTCAATTTCCCATTTTGTACCGGTTCATTAATTTATAGGGATTATTTTCATTTTTTCTTGTAATTTTTTCCATCCTCTCGAGCACAATTATACTTTACCGCTTTATCCAATTCTCAAATCGAACATAATACAATCAAAGTAATGTAGTAAGAGCTCACTTGTCTAGATGCTGAACAATAATGAAAGCTACAAGTCTTCTTCAAGCTCTAGATCCCTAATCCTCTCTCGTTTGTATTCTCTCTCTAAACTACCTCTATACTCTCTAATATTATTTAATACTATATAATAAATCAATTAAACTTACATACAATTTATACCACTTAAAATAAGGGTAATACCAAGATTAGAGGTTGATAATGGCGAATCTGTTACAAATTGACGGGGATGAGTGGCAAAGTTAAGGCCCGTCACTCAAGTATAACTCTTATAGCACGTGAAAAATTGGTCTTCAACTTGGCAAGATCATGTGATGGGACAGAGGCCCGTCACTTAGATCATAGCTGATGAGCAATGTCTCGTCAGGTTTAGGTGACCATACCTAATGCACACTGCAAGGTTATGTCGGCTATATATGTATCCGGTATGGTTGTCTACACCTGCGGTACATGGTGATCGCTATGCACATCGGGTATGATTACATGACTACTACCAATTAGTGAGTGCCGACGAACCATAATCTACGTATATCGAGTATTCATACCCCGACCCATTTCACACTACACACCAAGTGCCAGGTAAGCCCATTTTTCTACTAGTGTGTCCTATAACAGATTAAACACTGACCTCTTGTGTTATACTAAAGTCCGACCCATTTAATTTAAGTAAGCTTATATGTAAGAACAATAGTAGATGACATACCACGCATATTAATTGACCGAACAGTTGACATTATGTTTATGAGGTAAATCAATGCCATTAAATCTTCTACAACAAATTACTCAGTCTCCAAAACATATTACAATCCATAAAATATTTTGCTTTCAATACCATATAATATGTAAATCACCTCTTTCCAATATTAGAAACTTCAATGAAATGGTACGCATCCATACACCAAGAACCATGCACGAACGTGTACACTCCTCACCCACACACCATAAACTGTTACAATTAAATGGTAGATTTAGCATTAAAATTAAAATGAACTGTCACATGAATCACATCACCACTTGAAATTAACATATCTACAACTGGACAAAAGATTTGGTTGATCCCGAAATAATGAAGACGAAATTTATGAAGATAATTAATCGGGGCAATGCACTTTGTGAGAGATACAATACCATAATCTCTTTGTATTTATTTTGGTATCTCCTTGAATGCTATATATAACACAAGCTGTATGGGGCAACAATCCCCAACAAAGCAACCGATCTTGTTAGCTCTACGTTGGCAATTTCTCGATTCGCAATGACGAGGAAGAAAGTGAAGCTCGCGTACATTGTCAATGATTCGAACAGGAAGGCAACGTTCAAGAAGAGGAAGAAGGGGTTGATGAAGAAGGTGAGTGAGTTGAGCACTTTATGCGATGTCAAGGCTTGCGCTGTCATCTATAGCCCTTATGAGTCTCATCCGGAGGTTTGGCCATCGCCTGTGGGGACTCAGAGGGTGCTCGAGGACTTCAAGAAGTTGTCCGAGCTCGAGCAAGGCAAGAAGATGATGAACCAGGAGAGCTTTTTGAGGCAGCGGATTGGGAAGGCTACGGAGCAGCTCAAGAAGCAGGTTAAGGACAATAGAGAGAAGGAAATGACACAGGTATTGCTAAAATCTTAAATCTACATTATTTATTAATTATAATTTGATTTAATGACACTTATAATTTTCTCAAATATTGGTAACAAATTTCTTTTGATTATTTTATTAAAATTAAAAATCTATGAGATCATTGTGGCAACAAAATTCAACCTAACAATTGTTATTTCCGTTACTATAAATTTGTACTGTAATAATAGGTTATGTACCAAAGTCTGGTGGGGAAGGGCCTGCAGAGCCTAAACATGGGTGACCTAAACGATCTCGGGTGGCTAGTAGATCGAAAGCTGAAGGAGATTCACAATAGGGCGGAAGCAATGAACAAGAAAGCGGTGGAGCAGCGCCTATCTGCTGCGCCGCCAGTGGTGGGAATTCACATGGAAAGACACAAGTGGTTGAATGAGAGTGTTGGTCAGAGGAGGCAGGCGGTGGAGGCATCGGCCACCATGGAAGCGGTGCAGAGGCAGTGGTTCATGGACATGATGATGAACCCACAAGACCAAATGCTCTTTGCTGCTGCTGCTAGTGCAGAAGAGATGCCATTTGGGGACACCAAGTACAATAATAATATGTGGTCAAATTCATTTTTCTGAATGAACAATTTGGGGTTTTGTGATCATGATTCAGAGTTGCACCCGAATTGTGTCTAAAATTTCAGGTCATTTGGTTTGTTACCCATATATGGTTTCGATCAGGGAAGAAAAACGTTATGGTGTAATACATATATGTAATAAGTTTCCAACAATGTTTTTGTTTTTCATATTTATCGTTAATTATTTTATTGACATCCAAAATAATAAAATAATTTGACGTCTTCTAATTGATCCTGCAAATTAATATACTGCTCCCGTGACCACTTATAAGTGGCATCTAGTGTATAAATCGGAAAAAAATGGATATCCTCGTATTGTTTATCCCAACTTAATTTTCATTGATGTAAAACTAGATACCTATACACATTCGTATATATAATAATGGGACAAATTTGTGTACAAATGATATATATACGTACAAATATAAGAATAAATATTAACCACAAGATCATTTGATCAATGAAACACATGAATCATGGCTATTGATGACATTCCGTGTAATTATGATATATCCATTCATTATCAGTTTTTGCATTTGTAACGGCGCACTTTGGATATGTGCGCCGTTACAAATTCAATTTGTGACGGCGCATGTCAAATGTGCGCCGTTACTAATTTTTGTAACGGCGCACGTCCAATGTTCGCCGTTACACAATTTTGTAATCGCGCACATTTATTGTGCGCCGTCACAAATTGAATTTGTAACGGTGCACATACCCAAAGTGCGTCATTACAAAATTGTTGACCGTTGACAAAAATCTTACCGTTATGAGTAAACGGTTCGAAAAGGAACCGTTCTCGTTTTCGTTAGTTTGTAACGGCGCATATTTTAAAGTGCGCCGTTACTAAAATTTTGTAACGGCACACATTTGGAAGTGCGCCATCACAAATGGTCAAAAATCTTGACTACTCCATAGTCAAGATTGTTGACTTTCGCTTGATTTCGGTTTTTTTGTTCTCATTTCATATGCTAATTGTAGACCAAAATTACCATAATCATTTGAAACGACTTCAAATTCATGTATGTCAATAAAAAATTAAAATCGATGTACCATGTCCCCAAAAAAAATCTCTATTGAGAGTTTGACCTTTACTTACGAAGATAATCAAGGTTGACCGGTTTGGATCGAGATTCAAACATTCTCGAAATTAACTATAATTTTGGGACATCAAGTATTAAAACATTGCGCTCCAATCCGTCAAGTCAGATTAAAACATGATTTTGAACATAAACTACTTTCGTTGAAAGCGTGAGTTTATGGTTTAGGAAGGTAAACTCTATCCTAAACCCTAAACCCATAACTCGGCCAACTTTCAATAGATCAATATATTTTTTTAAAAATCAAAACGGTTCAATCTGTTGTAAATAACATGTACTTGGTATATTACAAATTTTATAAAAATCAAACCACGGGAGCACAACTAATTATTCACGATCGGACCGACATGAATAAAATAATAATTTAGGGTTAGTTTTGTAACGGCGCACTTTGCTATTGTGCGCCGGTCAAATTTCATAGTCAACAAAGTTGACTTCCCCTTGACCGATTTGGATCGAGATTCATACATTATCGGAATTGACTGAAATTTTGATCGAAGTTCATACATGAAGTAGCAATCTATTGCGCTCCAATTCGTACGGTTGGATTAAAACTTGATTTTCAACATAAACTACTTTCGTTGAAAGCGTGAGTTTAGGGTTTAGGAAGGTAAAACCTAACATAAACCCTAAACACATTGACCATCAAACGTTCGGTACATTAATATATATTTTTTAAATCGAAACCGTTCAATTAGTTGTATATAACATGTACGTGGTTTAGTACAAATTATAAGAAAATCAAACCACGGGAACACCGCTAATCATTCACGATCGGACCGACAATATTAAAATAATAATTTAGGGTTATAGTTTGTAACGGCGCACTTTGCTATGTGCGCCGTTACAAAAGTGGTGCCAAACGAAATTTTCGTGAAAAATCAAATTTCGCGGATAAATTTCGCGAAAATTAAACTTCCCGCGAACTTTTTTGTAACGGCGCACATACGAATGTGAGCCGTTACAAATTCCAGTTATATAATTTCCCAAAATTCTCTTCTTCTTCCAGTACTTTGCCTCTCCCTTTTCTCCCTGCCTCTCCCTGCCGCCAGCGCCTCCGTCCACCGCCACTGTCCACCTCCACCGTCCACCGCCGCCGTCTCTCTTCCTCTTCTTCTTCCATATTTTTCTAAGGTATGTACTTAGAGGTTTTAATTTTAGATTTAATTGAGTGTTTAATTTTTAGATTACATGTTAAATTTTTCAATAATTTTTAGTGTGCATGTTAAATATTATGAATATGCATGTTGAACAAACTTTTTGAATATTTTATTATTTTTTTAGAAAATTGTTTGTGTAATTTTAAGAAATTGTATAATATTAGTTTAAGAATTGTATGAAACTATTAGATTTACATGATTTGTTATTTTTAGTTCCACGTGAATTTGAATAAATTTATTTGATTTGTTAGTTTGCATGTTAGATTGTTATGTTGAATATTAATATGTTTTAGATTTAAAATAATTTGCATATTAAAGTTATGAATTTAGTTTTGGAATTAAAAATACCTCTTAGGGGTATTTTCGGAATTAATTAAAAATATACCTTAAGGGTATTTTTCGTATGATGATAACATTAAGGTAAACTCCCCCGATTCCATTATTAATTACATGATAACATTAGGGTAATTTGGTCATTTATGACCTCCATCGAATAATGTTAATTCGGTCAATCTCGACTGAATAAGGGGTAATTTAGTCATTTATGACATCTCAAGGGTGATTCGGTCAATTTCGACTGAATAAGGGGTAATTTAGTCATTTATGACCTCTTAAACAATTTTAATTTTAATTATTTAATTATTAACAAAAATAGAAAAAAACTGAAAATTAAATATTAATTTTTAGTTTTTTTTCCATTTTTTTTTATTTTTTTAAATATATCAATTTTGTAACGGCACACTTTAAAATGTGCGTCGTTACAAATTAATTTTGTAACGGCGCACATTTTAAAGTGCGTCGTTGCAAATATTGTAGTTACCGTTTCAAACAAACGGTGTCGTTAGGGTTTGTAACGGCGCACACCGTTTGTGCGATGTTATAAACTCTAACAGCGCACAATGTGCGCCCTTATAGTTTGTAACGGCGCAGCGTAAAATGGCGGTTTGTGCACCGTTACAAACTATAACGACGCACAAACGGCTCTGTAACGGCGCAGAACGTGCGCTGTTACAAAAAAAATATGTTAGTGATTGTCTAAATCAACACATTTTTGCATAAATAAAGGGTCTCTTTATCTCTTACTCAAATATCACATTTTGAATTACGATTCTTAACCTTTAATTATGGGAAGAATTGGTTGAATATTCTCTCTCTTTCTAGATTTTGTCAAACCCTAGATGTTATTTCTATAGGTGTGTTTTATTTTTCTCAAGCAATCGAACTTTTTTTTATTTTTCTCAAGCAAATTAATCTGAAAGAGTACAGGAAATGGGGACCTCAAAGGAAAGATTCCGCCGGAGATCGGAAACTTGACGAATCTCAAGGAGCTTCATTTGGGTTACTACAACGGCTTCGAGGGTGGCTTGCCTGCTGAAATCGAGAACCTGTCGTCGCTGGTGAGGCTTGACGTGACAAATTGTGGGTTGACCGGAGAGATTCCGCCGAAGTTTAACAAGTTGCAAAACTTGGATACTCTGTTTCTACAGGTTAATTAGCTTTATGGTTTTGATTTTCTCGTTTGTTAAACATTGGCATGCCATATTTTATCTTCACATATGTATTTAATTCCACGTTTCCATTTCGCACATAATTCTCTAACTCCATTTCGTAGACAATCTCATTCTTCCATTTCATATAATTAATTGTCTCATGATTGATTTTATCGTTTTCTAGTCTTTGACATGCCATAATCCATGTTTCCATTTTCTATATAATTCCTTGATTTTGTACAAAATGAAGTCATGAAATCATTAGAATCATGGAATGAAATCATGAGATCATGTACAAATTCCATAATTTCGTTTGCACATAATCTCATGATTTCATTTGCACGTAATCCTATAATTTCATTTCATGACTTCACCCATAATAGAATCATGAAATAATTTATATTTACTTCCATGAGCACATTTATTTTATATATTCTATGTTTCCATTTGTATCAGAGTTTGAGTTTAATTAAATGTTCACTTCGTCATTTAATTTAGTACGAAAGTTTGAATTTGGACTCTCCACCTTAATCTTTTGGTAAGAATTTTCTGAATATTTATCACAAATTCAAATCTCTAAAATCATGAATATTTATTAATCAATTTCCAATTCTAACGCATATTATTGATTATTAAAAATTAAACAAAATGACCACAATACTCTTTTAATTGATTTTTAATTTATCAAATCATAAAAGAATCTAGATCATCAATGAATTACATTTAATGAATGTCATTTATTCCTATATTTGAATATGAACACTCATTTATAGCCTAGTGCATCCCTATAATCAGTGGCGGATCCAGAAAATTTCATAAGAGGGGACAAAATTTTATACTAAAATTTAATTAATTAATAATATAATATAATTAATTAAAAATATTAATTTTATTAATAAAATAATTACTAAATGTATATAACAAAAATTCATTCAAGCTAATTATTTATTTTTTTAGTTGAGTTTAAATTTAACTTTTACGTATATATAAATACAAAATGAGTCGGTTTGCGAGTCTTACAAACTCTAATAGTTTGAGCTCGAGTTTGATTCATTTATCAAACGACCCACAATTGGGCCTAATCTCTGCATAAATTTTATTAGAAAATTCACAAATTTATAATAATTAACAAATAATTTAATTAATATAACATAATCGACAAAACAAATAGTTTAATGAAAAATGAAAAAACAATTTAACTAATGCAATAGTTAGTAAAAAAAATAATTATACAAATTTAAGCCCAAAGAACATTAAAAAGCACACAACTATTAAAAATAGTGTCAATTCCAAGGTTTGAAACTAGGACCTCAAGGATAAAATCCTACACTTTACCACTAAGCTAAATAACATTTTTTTTTATTGCACAGTTTTTGTATATATATCAGAATTTAAGGGGGGGCATATCCAAATTTTGGAAAAAATTTATATAATTTTTTTCAGTATTCCCGGACCAAGGGGGGCGGGTGCCCCCCCGCCCATCCCCTGGATCCACCACTGCCTATAATAATAAGAAATAAATCATACAAGTTAATGATGTGGATTATTTACAAAAATAATTGATTTCTTGACATCAATCATGATGATCAAATGTCATCCATCAATACTCACCTTCAAGTTACAGCATACAAATTAGTAATGTCCAACTTGCCAATAAGTTATTGGAATCAATCTTGTCCGAAAGCCTTTACGTCATTCCCAACACTGTATTTTAGGGACTCAAACTATTCTAATATGTCCCCATATCCTCAAAACCTCATCCCCATTTTGGGTTCCAGCTACAGTAGGTCCCCATATTTGGGGTCTCATTGTAGCAGTTCATATAATCATATTTTATTCTGAAATTTTTATTTTTTATTTTTTATTTTTTATTATTAATTTGAATTTGTTATTCAAAGAGAAAAATGAAATGAAACAAAAAAAATCATATTAGATTGTAGAAAAATTATGGTAATTACAGATCTGAATATTTTTCAAAATAAATAAATTCGCACACTATTCCTCGCCCCCGGAAACCGCCGGATTGGATTCGACGGCGCCAGAATCAGATCAGACAAGTATAAATTTGTTTCCAAAAACAAACTAAAATTTATTTTCTTACAGATCCAACCTCTACTCGCCTGATTGGCCTCTACGGCTCCATATCGGACTCCTTGCCGCCGAAAACCGCCCGTCTCTGTTGGGTAGGAACGAAATGAGAGAAAATGGAAGCAGCGTGATATATATTAGGGTTAGGTATTATTAAGATTGTGAACTATCAATCTTATTAATTATGCAACGCCTATTATTAAGAGACTGGAGGCGACATATTAATTAAGGGTTAATTACAGTTTGCCCATACTACACTGGCGCGTTTTACAGTTTGCCTTAGCTACAATAAAAAGTTCAAATTAAGACACGCTAATTGTATTTTTTTTACAATTCCGTTAGAAATTGGATGGAAACCTAAAAATTTGGATGGATACCTAATTTTTTTTCAAAAAAGACGAAAATACCCCTTCAGCTGGTTTGACTTGGACCATAAATAAACCAAAATTAATCGGAAGATCAACAATTATTTTAATTATTTTATTTTTTATTTCGAATGTATAGTTATTAATGTCATTTGGTTCTAATTATTAAAAAAATTATATAATTAGAGAATATTTTTTAAGTTGTTGATCTTCCGATTCTCTTCGATTTGATATACTACGAGCCTGAAACAGAGCTCGTATGAGAGAGTTATGACATTCGAAAGTTTCAATATATTATTAATTACATAATAATAATAATAATAATAATAATTATTATTATTATATAATTTAATACAAAACCGGTCCAAGTCAAACCAGCTAAAGAGGTATTTTCGTCTTTTTTGAAAAAAAAATTAAGTTTCCGTCCAAATTTTTAGGTTTCCATCCAATTTTTAACATAATTGTAAAAAAAATACAATTAGCGTGTCTTAATTTGAACTTTTTATTGTATCTGGGGCAAACTGTAAAACGCGCCAGTGTAATATGGGCAAACTGTAATTAACCCTATTAATTAATTGATAGGATTAAAGAGATGTGTCATATTAATAGAATTCTTCTAGTCAATGTTTGTTTTTAATATTATTATTTTATTTTAGAAATTTCAATTACAACTAAAACCTAATTCAAAGTCAAAATTTTGTGAAATTACAGTTATTATTCTTTGAAGATTCTTTGAATTTAGAGCTAATGAGATTGAAAATTCATTAATTAGATTAATAATTCTTATAATTTAGAATTAGTAGTCATTAATGAAATTGATTGATAATTTATTAATTAAATAATTTAATCTATTAGAAATTAAATTATAAATACACATGTAACAAATGAATACAATATTATATATTAAATCATTTAATTATTAAAAATAGTAGTGATGTGACAATTGGAGATGATTTTCAGGACATGGGTTGGAATAAGACGGGGTTGGGGACTCAATATTTCACTATCATTTAGTCATGATTTTGGGGTTTTGGGGCCCTTGGATTGGAGATGCCCTTAGTGAGGATATTAGTGAATTGGTACTTGCTAGGGACTGTTCAGGGATAAATAACACATGCTTGTAATTGTTGGCGAGCAAAGTGACAATCAATCTCGATGTGTTTGGTGTACTCATGAAACACTTGATTAGAGGTGATGTGAATGACTGCATGATTATTCCAAAATATGGGTACACTGTGCGACTGAGAAGTTCAGAGATCACAAACCAGTTGTAAGAGCCAAACTATCTCATGGCTTGTGGCGGCCATAGCCCGATATTCGCCTCAACTGAAGAACAAGAGGCAAAGGTTTGTTTCTTGAATCGCCAAGAGATTGGTGATAATTCAAGAAATATGATGTATCTAGTGGATTTGCGGCAAGTAAATATTTATTAAAAGCTAAATATTATATTAATACAAATATATAGTTCATTAAATATTATCGAGTCATAAAGGGTCAGGCTCGAGCTCGGCTTGTTTATTAGACGAGGTTAACCTTGAGCTCGAATTCGGCTCGACCTCGATTATAACTAGCTCAAACAAAATATTTTTCACACAAGCTCGAACAGTTTGTCAAGGGCTCGGCTCGTCAAAGCCCTATCGTTCAGTATTTAACTAATTAATTAAATAATATTTTTTTAACTTAAGAAAACAGAGTAGAGTCGAGCATTACAACCTTGTTACGAGCCGAGCACAGATAAATTAAGGCTTGATATGAATCTTTTATACCACTAGTTCACATCCTTAAACTAGTTCACATTCTCTAGTTTGCTTACTTTTCAATAAATATATTTATTATAAAAAATAAAGTTAAATAAAAATATTTAATTAATTAAATTATAAAAAAGTCAGCTCGAGACTGGCTCAATTGATATGGTATATCTAATTTAATGTAAATATTTATTAATTTTTTTTATGAAATATTAATAAAATGTCGGGATCAATCTTGTTTATTAAACGAGCTCAACCTTGATCTTAAATTATGCTTAAAGTCGATTATAATGAATATCAACTAAATAATTTATAAATCTAGTTCGATCGAGTAGCTCGATTCCTTCACATCTTAAATAGACATATCAATAATTTAAGTTTAAAAAATAAAAATATGGATGAAATAAAATAAGTAAAATAAAAAAATATCATGTTTTATTACTGGTGTAGTTTGGTGGAAGTTTGTTTAGTATTAAATAGGCTATACTGTAGTGACTAAACTTCCATTACTAGTAAAAGCAGTCAAACACAAAAAGAGATATCATAAAATATTAACCTAATTTTATAAAATATCAAGTAAAATACATTCTTTTTATAAAAAAAACCTTAATTTCGAGAGGCATGTTTCAACCCATAGAGGGTTTTGTGCAATCGGCATATACGATGCTCCCCTTGTCGAGAGAAATCTTGTGGAATTTTCATGTAAACTTCTTCTAAATCGCCATGGAGGAAGTCATTGTTCACATCTAGTTTTGTGGCCGCTGTCTCGCCGGCGAGAACGAACGCAACTCCGACGCTATTCTTTCTCTCGCGAGCACCTCGTACCATAATTCTAGCCTCCCCGCTCCATTTAGCGCTCCATCAAACCCTCCCCATCTCCATCCTCGGGGTCCATACAACCACGCCACCTGTGCCAAACCTCTCAATCGTAAATTTTAGATGTAGGAGGAGAGAGGCACGCTTACGCCGACAACCTTCCGCCACCTGTGAAATAACCCAGCCCACCACGAGCTCCACCATCTTTATCCTCAGACCCACCAGATATGGGTTCTTCTTCTCCGCCAGCAACCGAGCTTCTCCTTCTTTTTCGAGTCTTTCAGCTCCAAACCGCCACAACTGTGCCATAATAGGAAGAGGATGGTCACTAGCGCACCATTGTCGGAGTCCGGTGGCACCGACGGTGACCCATAGATTTAGGAGAGAGTTTCTGTGAGAGAGAGCTGGTGAACAGTGTCGGCATTGTTTTCTTGTGAGTCAGTTAATTTTGGACTATGTTGTAATGTGCTTATGAATTATATATGGATAATTCCAGATGAGTACCCCTGGTTATGTCATATTATCACATGACATACCCTAGAATTTTTCGTATCAAGGTGACTACCCTAGCATTTCATTTTTCTCACTGTTACTCATTCCGTCCATTTCCGTTAGTTTTTTTACATTTTTGACATGTGAAATGACTAAATACCTTTCAGAGTAAATAAATTTTTTTTAAAATGGAATGAAATGACGCAAATACCGTTCACTATTCATTTAATTTTCAAAAAAATGTCTCTCTCTCTCTCTCTCTCTCTCTCTCTCTCTCTCTCTCTCTCTCTCTCTCTCTCTCTCTCTCTCCCTCCCTCCCTCCCTCCCTCCCTCCCTCTCGTCAGCAGCCGTCGAGTTCCGAAAACTTGACCGGTAGAGTCGGAGCTTGAGACGGACTCGCCGTGATTCTGTTCGACGGTATCGTCTCCTCCGGCGTTGCCGCTTCCAGCTCCACTGATCGTCCGATTCACTCTAAAAGCTCGAGTACGAGCTCGTTCCGGCGACGAGGAGCTTGTGGCGACAGCGAGAGCGCTCGTCCAGCTCCGGCGATGTCACGCTCCTCCGGAGATCTAGCCTCCGGCTCTGGTGATGAAGAGCGTTTGGTTCCGATGCCGAGAACCTCCGCTTGCTCAGATCTGGACCCTCTCGGCTCTGGCAAGTCCTGGAGAGAGCGAGCTCTCAGCTCCAGCGAGCTCGTGCCCTCGGTGTTGGCGGTTTCACTCATTGGAGCTCGCTGCGGAGCTTGCGACCACGCCGGCCGTGACGTGAGCCTTGCTCGGTCGGTTCTGCGTGCCTCTGCTGGAGTTGATGTCGGACCTCTAAGAGAGCATCCGATTCAATTCCGACGGAGACGAAGAGGAGGAGGCTGCTCCGACACTGCTCCGGCAGCGAGTTGTGGCTTTGGGATTGAAGAGGAAGGAGTGGCAATATTTGAAAATAAATAAATAGTTAAGGGTATTTGTGTCATTTCATTCATTTGTTATAAAATTTATTTACCTCTTAAGGGCATTTTAGTCATTTCACACGTTAAAAATGTTAAAAACTAACGGAAATGGACGGAATGAGTAACGGTGATAAAAATGATATTCTTGGGTACCCACCTTGATATGAAAAATTCTAAATGTAGTCTTGTGATAATATGACATATTCAAGGGTATCCATTTGGAATTATCCCAATTATATATGCATAATGACCGGGTGCGGGTTATAATTCCAACAGAGGCAACATCCCGATAACTTGTAATATGTGCATTAGGGTGAAGAGGGGTAAGAGAAGGTCTACGAGCTCTACCAACAATAAGGTTTCTATGGGCTAACGAGTCATCAAGAGATTCAATGGTTTTGCTTGGTTCCTAGAGGAATTTGAAGAGAACGAAGCTGAAATACCTCCGGATTTGCTGGTCTTCAAGGAGGCGGTGATGGAAGCGATGTCACCATTTTGGTGAATAGATGTTCGAGTCATATAGCTGGTTTATTGGATGGGAGATTGAACACAAGGTAGAAGAGGGGGAAGGGGGAGGTTCAGGAGGTCTTATTCTTGCATGAAGTAAACTTTGATAGAACTATTTCGTTACTGAGGTAAGTATGGTCACATTGCTGCATGAAGTAAACTCCTATGATCTGTCTTGATCACAACTCCACTTATGCCTTGATCTCTAGCATGAACTTTTATAACCAAAAAAATTGAAAAAGATCACAGTACTAGTAGTGACTACACATAACCAGAAAAAGTCTCCTCAAATTCATTTGTCATTTTTCTGTGTTTGATGGAATGGCCTCTCCTCACCACACCAATTTCATCACAGACTCCGAAATTGAATCCGAGTTCTGCCACCACGACCCCTCCGTCGCCCGAATCAACAACGGCAGTTTCGGCAGCTGCCCAGCTTCCGTAATCTCCGCCAAGGAGTCGTGGCACCTCCTATTCCTCCGCCAGCCCGATGATTTCTACTCGAACCATCTCAACAGCAGAATCTTCGAGTCCCGGAACATAATCAAAACCCTGGTCAACGCCGACGACGTAGAGCAGATCTCCATCGTGGAAAACGCCACCACCGCCGCCGCCGCCGTCCTCCGCCAGATCTCCTGGGGCTTCGCCGAGGGCCGCTTCCGGAGAGGCGACGCCGTCGTCATGCTCCACTACGCCTACGGTGCCGTCAAGAAGTCCGTGGAGGCCTACATCGCTCGCTCCGGCGGCTGCGTCATCGAGGTCCCGTTGACCTTCCCTGTGAGCTCCGGCGACGAGATCGTGGTCGAATTCAGGTCGGCCCTGGAGAGAGCCAAGGCCAATGGGAGGAGGGTAGTGCTCGCTGTCATCGACCACGTCACCTCCATGCCTTCCGTGGTCATTCCGGTCAAACAGCTGGTCAACATTTGCAGAGAGGGGGGCGTTGACCAGGTGTTTGTAGACGCTGCTCATGGGATTGGGTGTGTTGATGTTGATGTCATGGACATTGGGGCTGACTTTTATGCCAGCAATCTGCACAAATGGTTCTTCTGTCCGCCTTCGGTCGCGTTCCTCTACTCTAAAAGAGGGAGGAGTGATCTCTACTCGGAGAGTTGTTTTGTTGGGACCAGGGACTACAGCGCCCAGTTGGTGATTCCTTCGGTTTTGGACTTCTTGAATAGGTTTGATGGTGGGATTGAGGGAATCAAGAAGAGAAATCATCAAGTGGTTGTTGAGATGGGGGAAATGTTGGCCAAAGCATGGGGCACCAATCTCGGCTGTCCTCCGGAGATGTGCTCGAGCATGATCATGGTTGGCTTGCCCGCTTCTTTGGAGATTGCCAGTGAGTCTGACGCTTCCAAGTTGAGGACTTATTTCAGGGAGAGTTATGGTGTGGAGGTGCCAATTTATTATAAGCCACACAACAAGGATGGTGAAGTTACAGGGTATGCCCGCATCTCACATCAAGTATACAACAAAGTTGAAGATTATTACAAGTTTAGGGATGCAGTTAATGAACTAGTTCATGATGGATTCACTTGTACGCGCCTCTATCATTGAACTCAAGGTATGTGCACGCTGCTGCTTGTACTAATGTTAGATTCATGTGTTTTGTTTCATTACTCTACGAGAAATGCTTGCATGTTCACTTATTGTGTAATCCTTTGGTTATTGAACTAGTGTTATGTATGCTTAACTGCCTGATATTTTCCAACATTTCATACATATGCTTCTTATGCATAGCTATTGAATTGTGGTCTAGCAAACTTGTGACTAGGAGATCATGGGTTTCCTTTCTTTCTCAACTGATAGAATTTACAATTCAAAACTGTGTTTCTTTTAAGACTAAGAAGTGAAGTGATGTAAACAAAATTGCCCATCTATTCAATGCTTCAAAATATGTTATAAAACTGCTTACTGAAAAGTTTGCAGATGGTTCAAATTAAGTGTGACTCTTCCAAATACTTTCTAAAGATATAGATAAGATAGTAGTGTAATATGGATTATGGCATGTTGGCAAGTTGAAAAACAGTGTGAATCACTTGCTTGAGTCTAATGTTCTTAAATATAACCACCTAAAATATGAAACTTTGTTGGTCAGTGAATGTGAGATTCAAGAACTAAGAAGTCTGCCTTGTTTGAGCCATTTGTTTAGTTGACTTGACTGTGCCTATGACTATATGTTTTGATATCTGAATCTTTTCCCATCACTTCACCTTTGACTTATAGCTTTCTATATTTGTAGATCGTCCCTTGTACTGTAGCTCGTGAACTTGCATACATACAGACGCAATGCTATGCTGGTATGTCAGAGAATTGTGGTAGCTTACAGTTACAGCACTGAAAAGGAAACCTAACTTGTTAAACCTTTGTTTATCTTGCTACTTTGATGGCCATTCTTTTGGATTAACTGATAAGGACCATTCTCCTGATTGTCTACTCAATGTCTTGTTACATCCCCTGAAAGATCCTGAATGATTTGCTTCAAGGGCAGCTTAGAGATTGGCAATGCATCACAAGATCCTTGTGATAACAATTGCATGGAAAACACATTCTATTATTAAAACATTCTTAAGGAAATGAGATTACTTGATCTTGAGGAGAGAGCTGTAATATCCTTATACGTTTTGACAATTAATTTTAGGGATAATTTCAGGTGGCTACACTTAGTTATTGCTGTTTTTCACCTGAGTACACCTAGATATTTTTTTTCCAGCTGACTACGCCTAAAATGTGCAAAATTTTCACTTTGCACTTTTCGTCCAATTATGTTATTATTAACGTTTTTGCATGTGAAATGACTAAAATGCCCTCAAGGTTAAAGCAGTTATTATAATTGGATTGAAAAGACTAAAATGCCCTCACCTATTCATCTAATTTTCAAAGACATGCCACTTTCTCTCTCATTTCATTCATGTATCTCCTTGGCGTCCTCGGGCTGCCATGCGCCGCCATGTAGTCGAGCGTCGACACCGACACCATCACCGCCTCGCCGCCGAACCCTCTCTTCCTCGCCGTCGGCGAAGACCCCAATCCGAAGTCGAACGCGACGTCAATTCAAGTTTTATGGAAATGAAAGCAATAGGTGTTGAAAATAGACATAGGCTTTGCAGGCTAATGTTTGTATTATTATTTTTGTGCTAAACTTAAGTATAAGCCCATACCTAACTTCACGCCTTTATTTATTATCTCAAATTAAAGACTTCTTCTAATAGAATGTTAAAATTCAAAAACAAGAATAAAATGAAGAGAAAGAAAAAAGGAAACAGAATTGATAAAAAGTCAACTTTGAGAAGGTTTAGAGAAAATCCAAAAGAACAAGAAACCAAAAGAAAGCAACACAAAAAGATCAAGAGACCAAAAAAAGAAGCTTTTTTTTCTTTTGGTTGTAAAAATTTTCAAAGATCAATGCTTCACGCAAGCAATGGCAGACCCAGAAAAATTATTTAGGAAATAATTACAAAAATGTCATCGTGAATTTGAAGAACAAGGTGCATTTTTGGCCTCTAACTTGCACAATCCTCTCTTCTCTGTTTCAAATCTCAACACAACAAAACACTATTTTTTCTTTAGATTCTTATATTTTTTAAAATACTCGAAATACCCTTTACCCTCTTCTCTATGAAACCCATTAAAGTCTGCCAAACACAAACCTTCTTCTTCTTTTTCCTCTCTACTCCAATGGCCACTAACAGCTACCATCTTCTCTATGAAACCCATTAAAGTCTGCCAAACACAAACCTTCTTCTTCTTCTTCTTCTTCTTCTTCCTCTCTGCTCCAATGGCCACTAACAGCTCCACTTCAGGTCACTTCAGGTCCGACCCGACTTCCCAAAACACGACCTTTGTGCAGGCCGACCCGTCGACTTCCCAGACCGTGGTCCAGAAGCTCACCGGCGCGCCGCCCGAAGACCCGGCGGCCCAGAAGCGGCCCGCTGAAATGGGCCCGAGGCGCGTTCGACTTCGGAATGGGGGTCTTCGCCAGCGGCGAGGTAGAGAGGGTTCAGTGGCGAGGCGGTGATGGTGTCGTCGGTGTCGACGCTCGAATTCATGACAACGCGTGGCAGCCCGAGGACGACGAGGAGATAGGATGAATGAAATAAGGGAAAAATAGTGGCATGTCTTTTAAAATTAGATGAATAGGTGAGGGCATTTTAGTCTTTTCAATCCAATTATAGTAACTGTTTTAACCTTAAAGGGCATTTTAGTCATTTCACATGAAAAACGTTAATTAACTAACAAAATTGGACGAAAAGTGCAAAGTGAAAATTTTGCACATTCTAGGCGTCAGCTGAAAAAAAAAATTCTAGGTGTACTCAGGTGAAAAACAGCAATATCTAGGTGTAGCCACCTGAAATTATTCCTTAATTTTATAGTTTTATTTAAAGTGGAACAATCGTAGAGTACATATTATTTTTGGGATAATGACACTTTATTACATTTAAGTATAGCAAAATGACACTTTCATACCCTAACTATTTTTATCTCTTTTTTAGTATCCTGACAATTTTTTTGTAACAAACTATGCTAAAATGACTAAATACCCCTGGTTTAAGAAATCAAAATAAAATTGGTCCAATTTAATTTATCAAACAAGATTAGAAATTGTTCAAATTTGATTTTAGATTTGAGGGCATAATTGTAGTTGCATCTTAAATATAAAAAAATTGAACTAGAGATAAACAAAATTGAACCAATTCAATTTATGATTTCTTAAACCAAAGGTAGTTTAGTTATTTTAGAGATTTTAGAGGTAGGTTGTCACAAAATAATTGTCAGGATACTAAAAAAGAGAGAAAACTAGTTAGAGTATGAAAGTGTCATTTCGATATAGTTAGGTGTAATAAAGTGTTGTTATCCCTATTATTTTTTTATCAGCAATAGTTTGGAAAATTCTACACTAATCTTGATCTACTAACATGTCCTAATCATAAGGGTAGGTTAATAGTCACTGGTTAGATGCTCAAATGCTACGAAGTGGAATCACAATCAACTACATGTCCACCAAAATATGTACAGTACATAAGTGTTTTCATAATGGTGTTTCTATAATAGCGAGACAAATAAAATTTCTCCTTTAATACATATACATAGGATTATATTCCGGTGCAAATTCTCAACATATTCATACACGTCCGAAACTTCGATCAAGCCGTTCAATTTTGCGAGATTGAAACAACGCGTGACATGTGACATGTACGCACTGTGCACTTAAGTGAGGGGCAATTCCTTATTTTTCCGCACGCCTGAATAGTATACTTGTATCTTTTGTCTATAGTATAAGTGTAATGTTAAGCATTGAGAGTTTAATGTCCAATATTTTACATTTGAGAGTGTAATGTCCAACAACATTACACTTCAAATATTGGACATTAGACTCTTAAGTTCAACATTACACTTCCATTGTTGAACATACTCCAAATATTGAACATTACACTCCCAATGTTGGACATTATATTCTCAATATGGAACATTACACTTCCACTGTAGACAGAAGCTAAAAGCCTACTTTTCCCGAGTCGAACTCGCCGCTCATAGTCTCGCATCATCGGACCCACCGCTCATCTCCACCTTGATCCTCCACGACGATAGTATCAAGTATCTCAATCTTCTTCAATTTACTTCTCAATCCTTTGTTTTGTTGATGAACGTGCAACGATATGTGTTTAGTTAGAGAAGATTGCTACCATGGTGATGGCGGCCAAGATCTCCGCTGAGTCCTACTAGCCGAGCCTCTTCGCCAAGCTCGCCAAGAAGAGGAGCGTTGACGATCT
The DNA here is from genome assembly GCA_963920655.1 of Geranium rotundifolium. Taxonomy (NCBI): domain Eukaryota; kingdom Viridiplantae; phylum Streptophyta; class Magnoliopsida; order Geraniales; family Geraniaceae; genus Geranium; species Geranium rotundifolium. Next base: position 14,278,241 of record OY987317.1, on the reverse strand, counting down.
CGTCATGAATGTTGGTGGTGGCAGTGCAGCTGTTGTCGCCGCTCCTGCCCCCGGTAAAGGTGCTGCTACAGCTGCTCAAGTTGTTTTTCAGACGTAATATTTCATGTTTCCTTTTTGTCCATAATTTCATTTCGTCCACAATTCAATTGTGCAGAAGACACTTATTCCATGGATCATTGATTCCATCATTCCATTATTACTATTCAATGTCTTTAGTTTTCCGTGATTCCATTCTGACATTCATCATATTGTATGTCCCATTATAGATTCAATGAGGTGTTTAATATTCCATGCATTCAATTACACAATTTCAATTGTCCCATTCCCCAAATTCCGTTGTTCCATTCCCCATTAATTCATTTCCAAGACTCCATTCATTCATAATTACCCAAATCAATGCATGTTGTTCAAATGGAACAGTGGAAATAAAAAAAAACATGTATATTGCATATTGGAACCATATCACAATTCACATGGAACAATGGAAATAATAATCAATCTTATGAAACAATGAATAACTTGGCACTACAAATGGAACAATGAGATCACGAATAATGTTGATGGAATATTGGAATCATATGCAATTGTTAATGGAACAATGGGACACACATATTGTTTATGGGAGAATGGAGCAATATGACACTGTCAATGAAACATGAAAATATTGCACAAAATAACGTCGAAAAATAGGAATATGCAAGTATTTCATAATTGTAGATGGAAAGATGTCAAATAATAAATGATTAGTTTATTTGTGTTAAATACGAATTAAATGATATGTTTAAAAGAAAATTGTATAAAAATACGGATTTACCCATTCATTAGTGTTAAGAGACAAAAAGAAAATCTAATTTATAAATAATTACAATTAATGTCATTGGATGAGTCAGCACATATCTACACCGTTTATTTTTTTCATTTAGTGGCTGACAATTATTCTTATATTTGTACATGAATATAACATTTGTATCCGATTATGCTCCATTTATATATAGTATAAATTATGGGAGAACCATTTACTTATGTTAGAACATGAGAACAAGTCATGGCTGTCGATCTGATGGATGGAGATTGGATGTCAAATTTTAACGTTTCAAATTTTCTTCCACTTAATATGTCTTAATGAGGGTAGATCCGTAAATGAACTTAGTTGACCTAAAAAGTATTTATATATTAAATATCTGCCTAATTAATATGGCTTGGCTCTAAATCATTTACATAATCTTTTTTTATTGATTTTGTGCATACAAATCTCTCCATTCATCATAATATTAAGGGATCCAATTTTTCGAAATCAATTTTCAATCGTAAGGAAGTGCTAGTTCACCAACAACAATGGCGAGTTTCTTACACCCTTTTATACCCAATTGTTCTAGGGTTTGGCTCATGTTCCCTGATTTAGATCGCTCATGTCTTCTCTAGTGTTTTAGTTGCTGAAATTTATTGTGGTCAATATGTCTCTAATGTTTTGGTATTCGTGTCATTTTGTGTATGATTTGCATGCTCAACAATGGAAAAGGGCAAGGCTACTCACCTGATAGATGAGCCAAGCGAATGTCATTTTTTGTTGAAGATTCGCAACCGTGTAAACTTTGGGTGCTCATTCATGGTTTCACGAGGGACCTCATGGTTTCATTAGGTATTTCATTGGTTTTAGTTAAGAAATTCTTTATTATATTAGGGATAGTCATGTGTTCCTGCAGGACACTCTTTGCCTTATGAGGAATAGTCGTGATTTCAATGAACTGAATAATGCTAGGTATGGGGTCGACATTCGTAATCATGGAACATTACTCTCAACACTATGATAAATATATTCAGTAATTAAAATTGCTAAGGAAAATTTCATTTTTACGGTTATCTTCAAATATTGCGTGATTATGTTCTTCAACGAACTTATACACCATGTAACCGTGCATTTGGTTTCTTTTGAAACAAGCCATGCACAAAAATATTTATTTGAACTAACAAAAAGGGAATTGATTAAATTAACTTCAGAACCATGCATGTCATTCTAAGTCGGCTTCTTTTGTCTAGTCTTTTTCTTCACTGGTTTTGTTTTCTTTATAACCTATGTCCTCTTCTTTTTCACTATGGACATACCACACCGTCATTGTGATTCAACATTGCCACACTTACACCGAGTGGACATACATTAGCTGAACATTGGATACACTCCCCTCAACCATGGACATACGTATTATAACTATACGCGGACATACACCCCAACACGTGGACATACGCAATAACATGTGGACAAGGAACATGTTCTAGTGTGTACTCCTCAACTATAGTGGAAACACACACTTCATTTCTAAATGATGGACATGCTCAATAACTGTTGGACATTTCTCAATATATATGAACAAGCAACATGTTATAGTTGTGTGGTCACAAAATCTTGTGGACATGTGTGTTATGACAGAGTACATAATTAATTACTTAGTGGAATACTACTTACGGACACATTTTCGATAACCAATGGACACACCCAATAATTAATGGACAATCCTTCATATATATGCAAAAGCAACATGTTATAGTTGTGTGCTCATCAAATTTAGTGGAGACGTGGTATAACAGAGTACATAATTAGTTACTGAGTAGAATACTATCTATAGACACACTTCCGATAACTGATGGACACACTCAATAACATTGGGGTGTACGGACAGACACGTATGTACACGGACAAACAGAGAGTTGCGTGGACAAACCTGCACATCCATGGGAATCTCCTCATCTGATTCTCCATCCATTCATCCAAACAAACACCACTCAATATATTCGGTTCCAATCTGTTCAAAACAATACACCATGAAAACTGTATGTGAACATACATGTCAAGATTAACCACTCGAAGTCCAACTCATCATGGTTGTTGTCCATTTTCTCTTCTTTGATTATGTGCTTGATACAATAATAATTTGTGATACTCACATATTTTAAACTCATTATTCTATAAATAGCCACTCTGTATTGTTTTTAATTAAGACAATAATTCTATAATCAATGAAATTAAATGCAACCATAATTCTCTCCATATTGTCGTAGTTAGATGACTATGATTTCCCACAAATACTCTTTTATGATTTCACTAACGTAAAAACGCACGCCGTTAGTGCCAAATTTGGGGTGTAATATGTTCAAGCTTCATCATGTGGCTGTAATATGTTCTCATGTTCTAACGTAGTCCTTGGTTCTCAGCCAAATGCTTCCCTATATATATGTATATAGAATAACATTCCAGTGCAAATCCCCTACACGTTCGAATAGGTGATCTAACGGTTCATTTTCGTGCGGGTGTCCAGATGCTTGACACATGGAAACACGGAGAAACACTCTAATGGTTAATTTTCGTGCAGTTCTGTGAGGGCAATTTCTTCTTTCCACAGGTACAAGTCTAGGTGACTATACACTCACAAGTATGGATTATATACCTATAAGTTTAGACTAGACACTCACAAGTTTGAGTATTATGTTGGAGAAATGGCTTTTCTCCAGCCCATTTGTGAAGCCACTTTGGTTGCCCGAAAGTTGCTTTGTTTTCTCTCACATTTGGAATCCTACATCGCTTAGATGTGAAACATTTTTGTTGTTTATATTGGTTTGTCTCCCTTCAACTATCAGTTGTGTGTGGGCCTTTTAGAGGTAACCTGCGGCACGGCGAAACCCACACGCGCGCCGCCGCTGCCGTCCGTCCGGCTCGGCACGGGCTCCGGTAGAGCACCCTCGGTGCGAGCAAACCAACATTTTGGAAAAATAAAAGGGTCGACATTATACTCAAAATCGCGACATTACAACCAATATAAAGTAAAAATCGATTGTCGATTTTTACTTTATATTGGGTGTAATGTGGTGATATTGAGTATAATGTCGACCGTTTTATTTTTCCAAAAGGTTGGTTTGCTCGCACCTCACCGCAGGTGAGATGGTCTTGTCCATATCGTTCATATTATAGTTCGTTATAAACTAATCATATGTGTTAGGATTGTGCCCTAGTACAATGTAATTTCTTAATCTATATTGTAACGGACATCATTCTTCTACATAATAAAAGACATAATATTACTAATGTGTCGTAGTAATATATCTAATGTAATTTGATCTATGTCATAATATGTATAACCACTTATAGTAGAACTATAGATCAGAAAGAATTGCATTCGATAAAGTCCCTAATCAGCTAAGCTTTTTCTGAAGCGATCAGTATGAGACTAACTCCCTGTGATCATGCTCTACTGATCATGGCAAAGTGTGTGCCGGAGATATATCATAGATACCATCAGGTTAATGATATCGGACAAATCCATTGTGAGTATGCTCCATAGATCCAGTAATGAGATACTCACATATCGTAGCTTGTTATTATATCCTAAGACCAAGGAGTCTTTGTGTACACTATGTAACGAATACCTAAGTTTGACTCAGTCTAACATTATCTATAAAAGGGAAATTATAACGGCTTCGATTGGCTTGGATATTTATTGCATTAGTGAACTCGAAAGGCGTCTGAGGGATTTATCACTCATACTTCGTTCGGTATGAGAAAGATATCCGTTTAGGCCACTTGATGAGTATGACGGAAGGAATAGCACGGCCGTGCAGGTGATACTTTAGTATCAGTTTTCAGTCATCTCATATATCAAGAAACAGTGAATAATAAATTAGGATGACCATTCTATGCCTATTGATCAATCTGGATATCGGTTTGATAAAAAGACATTGACATGTACGATAACAGGTTAAGTCGAATAATCGATAATCACGAACGTTGGGTAATCATAATGTCTTGCTAGAGATCACTTATGATAGAAAGGGTAAAATAGTAATTTTACCAGTTCGCCAACCGTTCGTGAGCCTAGAGGGTCACACGCATTAAGCACGATACATGACAAATAATTATGGATGGAAATTGAAAACGATTCGGTAGTTTTCTGGCCTAAGGTTTTAACCAGACGGTTGAAGAAATCAATTCGAGGAAATTAAACCGTTTTGTCTAAACCGAAATTAGAACTCAATTTAATGGGTTTAATTTGGGTTTTAGTTAAACGGGCTTAAAGCCCATTTAGGGATTTAAGTGATGAATGGGGAAAAGTGCAAATAGGAGTTTAAGAGGGTTAGATATGCATTTAATTGATTTGAAATTCAATTTTTTAATTTCAAATTAAAATTGCAAAATATCTTCCTTATTTTTCTCTAACTATTTGGCAACCACTCCCCCTCATCCTCTCCCTCACTTGGCCGAACCATTCATCCTCTTCCTCCATCATTTTTGTCCCGAATTCTCGAAAACATTCGTAGCAAAAGTGTGAGAGAAAACCTTTTTGGTTGTTGTGCTTGTGTGGACTTAATAGAGAAACACTACATTGTGTTTTCATCGATTTATAAAGGTACTTTTCAGATTTGAAAAGGTTAAGAACAAGCTGAATTTTTCATTAAGATCTTCGTCTTGTTTCGATCACCAAGGTTACTTATGTATCCGTTGCATGAACTTTAACGTTTGGAACCCGTGGTGATCTCTTTCAGTGGTATCAGAGCATGGTTGTTATGAACTATATTCAACATGTGTAATTCTGAATTTTATTTTGTTTATGTGTTCATCACCTTAGCATGCATGTAATTGAAAAAAAAAGTTGAGATTTAATTGATTTTGGAAAAGTTGGAAAATAAATTTTTTTTGGTGTTTCGGGTTAGCCATGGTTGACCAGGGTCAAGACCCTTGGTGGACCATGGAATGCCCTAGGGCAGACCATGGTCGGCACCAAGGGCCGACAAGGGTCGCCTACGGGCGACCATGGCAGCCCTCGCGGGCGACCATGGTCGCTGCCACGGGCGACCATGGTCGCTGCCGCGGGCGACCACGGTCTGCCCATGCAGGCAACCATGGCAGCCCTCGCGGGCCACCGTGGTTTCTTCCGCGGGTGACCTCAGTTGGGCCGGTTCGGCTCGACCAGATTCGAGCTGAACCGGCCGGTTCGCAAGAATAATTTGAAACCCTAAAAAAATTTAATTTTCAGATTTGGTTCGGTTTCGATAAACTAGCGAGAACCGGTTCAAAATTCAATTAATTAATTAAACCGTCCGGTTTCGATAAATCAGAATTTTTCCACACTTAAGACAGATAAAATTTGGAAAATTTTATTTGTTTGATAAGCATGTTGAGTGTACACATGATCTTTGATAACATGATGTTTTCCACATGATGCTAGCTAAGCCCTCTAGACTTGCATTTTAATTTCAGTTTAGCGACCTCCGTGTTGTTTAATTTTGGGTTGTAGTAAATACGGCCAGTGTGTCGTGATTTGTATTTCATTTTATTTATTTAAATTTGTAATCACGAAGACCGACACAAGAAGCAAGTCAAGAAGAAGACTCGGATTGGAGGAGGCTCGAAGCCAGTGGGAGTTCACAAGAATGGAGCAAGTTTGGATCTTGAATACCAAGTCTTTAGGATCAGTATTGCTAGATTCTTAGGAACTTAAGATGGGCTTAGCTATGCATATATTTACCGTTACATTTATATGTCTGAATATATGAATGTATGATAGTTTAGATATACAAGTTCATGTATGATTTGCTATCACCCACATGCAAAGATTAAAATCGGAATTTAATCATACTCGCATGTAACCTGCTAAGGGATCATCTTTGCATGAATTTGCAATTGATGATTCCAGATTAAGATTGTATCGATATACAATCAGACTTTTATAATTCACTTAAACGCAAATAATTACAAGTCAAGCGTGATATCGTCCAAGTTTGGGCACTCAAAAGGGCTTTGACCGTATGGATGTCGGTACACCTCCGCGTAACATTCATAGAGAAAAGGTCTGAATGAGATGGGTAGTTCTGTGTGGGTGCGTGCGCCTCCGCGTAGTAGCCACATTAGTTCTATCCATAGTTCAAGCTTGGTAGACTTGTCTACTATTGTCGGCTAGGGCTGACCTAGGGTATCAGTATAGGGTATGCCACGTACTTACAAGTACAGACCCTAGCCAGGAACTACGTGGTCTTATAGATTGATGTATTCCTACTTTGATGCTCTCAATTGGAGCAGTGAGCTGATAGCATTTTGTGCCCTAGTCCAATTGCTAGTAGTCTGTAAACGTCTATGTACATTATCATCATTTGTAATATATATAAAACGGCTTTATATTACTTATGTGTTGAAGTAATATATTGAGCATGATCAAATTTATGACCACTAAAGTAGTAGAACCATAAATCTGTACGGATCACACTTAACGAGTCCCTGGTCAATCTACGCTTCTACAGAAGCGACCAGTATGAGGATGGTTCTTAATGACGTAGTTCTACTTGTCATAGGGATGAGGGATCCCGGAATCATATCATAGATATCATGAGGTGATTGACATCGGACGACCCGCTTTGAATAGTGTTTTCATAGATTAAGCCATAAACATATTCAAATGCGATAGCTTGTCATGATATCCTTAGACCGAGGAGTCTTTGTGATCACTATGCAATGTACGTGCGGCTTTAACTTGGGCCTAACGCTTTCTGTAACAGGATTGCAATAACGGGCATGATTGGGTGGCAGAACGGGTTGCATGAGTGACACGAAAGACGACTAAGGGATTTATCCCTCATACTACGGTATGGGAAAGATATCCGTTAAAAGGCCTCTTGATTGAGAATGACTGAGAGTAAGAGCATGGACATGCCGGTGATACGGGTTATAAGTTCTCAGCCATCTCACATATCAAGTAACAATGATTGATTAAACAAGGGTGACGACTCTATGCCTTGTGATCAATCGGGATATCTTGAGATAATAGGATAGTGACTTGTACGCACAAGGTTAAGTCGAATCATCGATCGTCATGCACCTTGGGTAATCATAACGTCTTACTAGAGGCCCCTTATGATGGATCGGGCAAGAGCGATCTTTTGCGCCGATCTGCCAACGGTGGCATGAGCCTGAAGGGTCACACACATTTAAGACGGATAACTTGAGACAAGGAAACCTTAACGTTTCTTGAGGAGAAATACATGGACAAAATTGGAGGTTTTGTGCCATAGGTTCAGTTTGAGAGAATAATTAGCGAATCGAGAAAACTGAGTTTTTCGTCGATGTCGCGTCGGACTTTGTTTGATAAGTAACGAAAAAAAGGGTCGGGCGTTTTTGGACACGGCACGAAACCACGTTGGCAAGCCCATTGGGCTCGGCCCATGAGGTCTCATGGCCGGCCCAAACAAGGGCCCATTAAGGGCCCAATAAACCCTCTTGGCCGGCCCACATGGTGGGTCCATGTGTGGGGGCCACACAACACCATGCTTAGTTGGTGATTGTGGATTAAGATGTGAGTGATTTAAGGGGTATGGGTTAAAGCACCTTTAAGCCCATACCAATCACATTTGACCAATGCTTATGATTTGGATGATGAATTGAAATATCTAACATTCATTCATTAATCAAATAATCACACAACTCACAAGAACTCTCTCTTTTCTCTCTAGTGGCCGGCGAAGACTTTCTCTTTCCTTATTCTTGCTCTCTTGTTCTTCATTTAATTGTTCTAGTAGGCAATTAAGTGAAGGATCTTTAAAGATCATCTCCTTGGTGTGGACTTGCTTTAGAGAAGAAGATCCGAAAGTTCTTCTTTATCGATTCAACAAGACTTAAAGGTAAATATCTTGTGGAATAGATTTTGCCTTGGGATTTAACGGTTTATGTTCTTGGACAAAGGTTTGGAGTAGATTTTATTAAATGCTTCCGCTAAATGACGATCTTGAACGCTCCAAAACCCTACAGTGGTATCAGAGGATGGTTACCCTCTTAATCTTTGTCTTGTTGAGTTTTTTTCGGTTTTATGATTATTTGCATGCCAAAATTGTTGATAACATGGTTTTAATGGTTTTTGGGATATTTGCATGAAATATGTTATTTTTGAAAATATATTGAATTTGGAATTTTTTTGAAATTAATGGATTTGTCTGGTCCGAGAAGAGACTCTCGGGGAGCCGGACCGGAGGTACTGGACAGAGGTCATTGGAGGCCGGGGAGGCTCGGCCCAACGGGCTTTCGGCTCATTGGCTTGGCCCGACTTGGTTCGTGCACGGTGTTTGATCCGTGGCACGAACCCACGATCCAATATTTCGAAAACTTTCAAAATTTAATCGGTTTCGATAAACCGTTTTTCGAAAAGGTCTAGTTTCGATAAACTCGACTGAGCAACTTGGCAAAATTAAAACCGGAATAATTGCATATTATTTGATAACATGTTTGTGTGATAACATGTTGGATGATGTGATGAGATGAATGATGCATTAGTAGCCCATTAGATTTTATCGCTTTCACGGTTTGCATACCGTTAGTGTTAGCGTGTAATTATTCTTTCATTCAAGCCCATAAAGTGTAATTATTTTTTACCCGGTCTACGAACCGAGTATGAATTGTAATTACTACTCAAAGACGAGAAGGATGGAGAATCGAGCACAATGACGGTCTTGGAGGATGTCCAAGAGCTAGTGGGAGCCCGAATGAAAAAGACTAGAAGATGTTGTGATTCGTAGAATCCTAAGATTATGATGGGCTATAAAATGCATATTTAACGCTTTATGTTTGCTTGTTTGTATTATTTAAATAATAACATGCTTGCATGCTTGCATGTTTGCATGCTTAGCTTATAAGTTTATAAGCCATCACCTCGCATGCAAAGATTAAAATCTGACTTTAATTGTTTGCATGTTTAAAGCGTTGTGAACCGTCATCGCACGGGTTGTGATGGATGAGTTCAAATTTGAAACGTGTGTGCACGGGTTGCAAATGACGATTTCAAATGAAGATAGTATGTGATACAATTAGAAACGTCATAACACGGGTTGTTGATGACGGTTTCGTAATTGTGCCAAATACTTTCGAATTATTAAGCACAACCAATTTACAAGATAATTTGAGTCAAGTGAGATGCCACCCAAATTCACACCCATGTAGAAACATTTTATCGGTGTCGTGCGCCTTAGCGGAGCATCGATTGAATGGGTTCTAGATGGGAATGGTAAACTTTGTGTGATGTCGTGCGCCTTAGCGGAGCATCTGCACAAAGTTAACTCGTTAGTGAAGGTTGGTTGACTCGACCACGAGTTGGGGCATTGAAAGGGTAAGCCGTGTGTTTTGCACATACACTGACCAAGAGTTACACAGGTTGTAATTGGACGGACGTCCTACCTAAATAAGTCAATTGGAGCGGTGCGCCTTAGGTACTTCAAATGACGAATAAGGGATCTTGGTTTAAAGGTTCTAAACCTTAGAATCGGATGGTTGGTGTTTAATTCGGATCTTCGTAAATGTATTAAACTTTTCTGATTAAATTTACTTTATTCGTGTAGAAATTGCTAGTAATTCAACAAACTCAACGGGACAAATTATCTGGACTGGGACAGGAATTTACGACTTGTGTTAAAGTTGGAATGCAGGGAGTACGTCCTTGATAAGGCTATCCTGGTGGAGCCAGCTGCGAACGCAATGAGGGTCGTTAAGGATGCGTATCAGAAACACCTTAGCGACTCTATCGACGTTGCGTGTATCATGCTGGGCTGCATGGAGGCGGACCTCCAGAAGCAGTTTATGGAGCTATCCCATGATCCGTTTGCAATGTTTACACAAATCAAGGATATGTTCAAAGAGAAAGTACGTATTGAAGGGACAACATGTTGCCTGCAAGACATCAGCAGGCAGCTCCGTAGGTCCACACGTCCTACGTATGAAGGGACATTTCGACCATATGACTAGTATCGGTATGTCTATGGAAAAGGAAATGGCTGCGGATTTTATTCTGCAATCCCTTCCTCATGCATATGGTGGGTTCGTCATGAACTATCACATGCATGACATGGACAAGACCGCGTCGGAGTTGCACAGCATGCTAGTAAATGCCGAGAAGAGCATAAGGGGCAGTTCGCCCAAAAATGTTCTTATGGTCAAGAAGGGATCCAGCTTCAAAGCTGGTGGTGGAAAGGGTACAACCCCAATGCACCTGGCAGGAAAGACCAGACGACCATTTGTTCCTAGACCTTCCATGCCCGTAAAAGGCAAGGGGAAGGCAAAGGAGTCGGTCTGTTTCTACTGTCAAAAGCCTGGTCATTGGAAGAAAGACTGGCAGCAGATGAAGGAGGATAAGAAGAAGGGCTGTGGGGCCGCTACTTCATCAGGTATTCCATTAGAGCTATATCTTTCTACGATAAATACTTGGGTACTAGACACTGGAGCTGAGTCTCATGTCTGTGCGGATATGCAGGTGTTACACAGTTGAAGAGATATGGGGGAAAGCGAGGTGGACCTAAGAGTTGGGAACAACGTGAGAGTTGCCGCAACTGCCGTGGGTTCTGTTAACCTTGTTTTGCCCAGTGGGCTTGTAATTGAACTTCATGTGTGTTTTGCGTACCTGCTTTCAGCAGGAATATTATTTCAATTTCTCTTCTTGAAAAAGAAGGTTATTATTTTAATATTAAGAACGGGTTTTTTAATATTATGCGCAACAACATGTTTTATGGCAATGCTCACACTGTTGGAGGTTTATACATATTGAATATGCAAAACTCGAGATCCAACGTGCTCTATAATATAAATGCTAAGAGGTTTAAAGCTAATGATTTAGACCAAACTCTAATCTGGCATTGTCGTCTAGGTCACATAAATGAGAAACGCATCTCAGCGCTTCATAAGCGCGGACTTCTAAGTCAATTCGAATTCCAAACGATTGATAGATGCGAAGCTTGTTTAATTGGCAAGATGACTAAAGCGCCCTTCACTGGTTTAGGTGAAAGGGCAGGTGATCTATTGGGTCTAATACATTCAGACGTATGTGGACCAAAGAGTACACCAGCCAGAGGTGGTTTAGGCTACTTTATCACATTTACTGACGATTTCAGTAGATATGGTTATGTCTATCTCATGAGACATAAGTCCGAAGCCTTTGATAAATTCAAGGAGTTTAGGACTGAAGTAGAAAACCAACTCGGAAAGAGTATCAAGGCACTCCGTTCTGATCGGAGTGGAGAATATTTATCCGAGGAGTTTCTTAGTCATCTTACTGAAGGTGGAATACTATCTCAGTGGACTCCGCCAGGAACACTGCAACTCAATGGTGTGTCCGAGCGGAGGAATCGGACATTGTTGGATATGGTTCGATCGATGTTAAGTCTCACTGATCTCCCGATCTCCTTCTGGGGTTATGCTCTGCAAACGGCCGCATTCATAATAAACAGGGCTCCGTCGAAAGCAGTGGAAGGGACATCATTTGAGAAATGGTACGGGAAGGAACCCGTTTTGTCCTTCCTAAAAATCTGGGGTTGCGAGGCTTATGTAAAACGGTTGCTTGCAACCAAGCTCGAACCGAGATCAGATAAGTGCACTTTCGTCAGATATCCAACAGAAACAAAAGGATACTACTTCTACAAACCGAGCGAAAATAAAGTTTTTGTCCTCGAGGTGGGACATTCTTGGAAAAGGAGTTCATTTCCAAGACAGTCAGTAGGAGGGCTATTCATCTTGATGAAGTTCTAGATGAGATGGTCACTCGGGAACCACTAGACGACCCACTAGAAGAAGTAGAGCCAGAAGTGGTCGTTGAGCAAAAAACAATAGCTACAGTTAATGAGGACGGTCCGAGGCGGTCTGAAAGGATAAGTCATGCACCTGTCAGATACAGTTTTCTAGTAACTGGAGGTCATGATTTAGTATTAGAGGACAATGATCCAGGTACCTTTCGAGAGGCATTGGACGGAACCGACTCTGAGAAATGGCTGGAAGCCATGAGGGAAGAAATGCAATCCATGTCAGATAAACAAGTGTGGGACTTGGTGGAACAAACCCCTGACGAAAAAGTCATTGCAAGAATAAGGGACAGATTTGCAAGTTGCTCAAATCAATCTATGGTTTGAAGCAAGCATCTCGGAGTTGGAATCAGCGTTTTGATGAAGTTGTGAAACAGTTTGGCTTCATCAAGAACGATGATGAACCTTGCGTATATAAAAAGGTAGATGGGAGCAAAGTAGTCTTGTTGGTGCTTTAAAATAAAGATATATAGAGACCGTGCCAAGCGGGTCTTGGGCTTAAGTCAAAGCACCTACATAGACAAAGTGTTGAGACGATTCTTAATGCAAGATTCAAAGAAAGGATTGCTGCCCATGCGTCATGGCATGAAGCTTAGCAAGAAGCAGTGTGCTGAGACACCTGCAGAGCTAGCAAGAATGAATGAGATCCCATATGCTTCGGCTATAGGGTCCATAATGTATGCCATGATATGCACGAGACCGATGTCTCGTTTGCCCTAAGCTATACCAGTAGACATCAATCTAAACCCGGTGAGGCACACTAGATTGCCGTCAAGGCGATTCTCAAATATTTGAGAAAAACCAAAGACGCTTTTCTTGTATACGGGGGAAGAAATGATGATCTAGTCGTCAAAGGATATGTCGACGCAAGTTTCCAGACAGACCCCGATGACTTTAAGAGTCAGTTGGGATACGTGTTTACATTGAACGGTGGAGCATTTAGCTGGAAAAGCAAGAAGTAGGACACCATTGCCGACTCTACGACCGAAGCTGAGTACATTGCTGCATTTGAACCAGCAAAAGAGGCTGTATGGATCAGGAGTTTGATGACTGGGTTGGGTGTAATTCAAAACCCATCCAACCCAGTAGACTTATATTGTAACAACACCGGGGCCATTGCGTAAGCTAAGGAACCCAGGGCACATGACAGATCCAAACATGTACTCAGAAAGTATCACATCATCTGCGACATTGTTGCTAGAGGTGACGTGAAGATCCACTACGTTGCAACTGATGATAACACAGCCGACCCCTTGACCAAGGCTCTTCCACAAGCAAAACATGATAAACATGTTAGGTCAATGGGTATAGACTGAGACTTAAGATTGGAACTAGGGGCAAGTGGGAGATTGATATCATCTTATGCCCTAGTTCAATTGCTAGTAGCCTGTAAACGTCTATGTACATTATCATCTTTGTAATATATATAAAACGGCTTTATATCACTTATGTGTTGAAGTAATATGTTGAGCATGATCTGATTTATGACCACTAAAGTAGTAGAACCATAAATCTGTACGGATCACACTTAACGAGTCCCTGGTCAATCTACGCTTCTATAGAAGCGACCAGTATGAGGATGGTTCTTAATGACGTAGTTCTACTTGTCATAGGGATGAGGGATCGCGGAATCATATCATAGATATCATGAGGTGATTGATATCGGACGACCCGCTTTGAATAGTGTTTTCATAGATTAAGCCATGAACATATTCAAATGCGATAGCTTGTCATGATATCCTTAGACCGAGGAGTCTTTGTGATCACTATGCAATGTACGTTCAACTTTAACTTGCGCCTAACGCTTTCTGTAACAGGATTGCAATAACGGGCATGATTGGGTGGCGGAACGAGTTGCATGAGTGACACGAAAGACGGCTAAGGGATTTATTCCTCATACTACGGTATGGGAAAGATATCCGTTAAAAGGCCTCTTGATTGAGAATGACTGAGAGTAAGAGCATGGCCATGCCGGTGATACGGGTTATCAGTTCTCAGCCATCTCACATATCAAGTAACAATGATTGATTAAACAAGGGTGACGACTCTATGCCTTGTGATCAATCGGGATATCTAAAGATAATAGGATAGTGACTTGTACGCACAAGGTTAAGCCGAATCATCGATCGTCATGCACCTTGGGTAATCATAACGTCTTACTAGAGGCCCTTTATGATGGATCGGGCAAGAGCGATCTTTTGCGCCGATCTGCCAACGGTGGCATGAGCTTGAAGGGTCACACACATTTAAGACGGATAACATGAGACAAGGAAACCTTAACGTTTCTTGATTAGCAATACATGGACAAAACTAGAGGTTTTGTGCCATAGGTTCGGTTTGAGAGAATAATTAGCGAATCGAGAAAACTGAGTTTTTCGTCGATGTCGCGTCAGACTTTGTTTGATAAGTAATGACAAAAAGGGTCGGGCGTTTTTGGACACGACACGAAACCACATGGGCAAGCCCTCTTGGCCGGCCCACATGGTGGGTCCATGTGTGGGGGCCACACAACACCATGCTTAGTTGGTGATTGTGGATTAAGAGGTGAGTGATTTAAGGGGTATGGGTTAAAGCACCTTTAAGCCCATACCAATCACTTTTGACCCATTCTTATGAGTTGGATGATGAATTGAAATATCTAACATTCATTCATTAATCAAATAATCACACAACTCACAAGAACTCTCTCTTTTCTCTCTAGTGGCCGGCCAAGACTTTCTCTCTCCTCATTCTTGCTCTCTTGTTCGTCATTTAATTGTTCTTCATTGAAAATTCTGATCAGCTAGTCGTGCAAGATGCCACACACAATGTTACACAGAATGCTGTAACGTTGTGTCTGACTTCTTGCGTAGATAGTGCAGGACAGTAAATATAAAGCTATAAGTAATGACACAGCAGATTGTTTACCCAGTTTGGTGCAACGTCACTTACGTCTGGGGGCTCTCAGCCTAGTGGAAAGATTTCACTTATCAGTAATCCGTCAGAACATACAAGTACCTGTGATCACCCCTAGATCTATACTTTATGCTACGTCTTACAGTGCAATCTATCTCAGGGTCTCCCCCTGAATCCAAGAACGTCTTGATTCCACTCTTCGAGCAATCGCCTATCTCTGTCGTCTTCAAGTCTTCTTCAAGCTTGGTGGTTGCATGCAGTCTTCAACTCACGACTTCAGTAAACCCTCAATCACCTAACTCTCTATAGTTATGTGATACACAATATCCTAAGCTCAATCTGCAATTTCTCAGCCCGCAAACCTTCACGTCTAAGAACCTTGCAAATTGTTGCTAGGAAACAAATAAAGAACCACACCATTGCTAAGGGGGTAGCCTAAGCTTTTATAGCAATCGTGGATGAGTACTAACCCTAAAGGGTTTCCTCTTAATCGCCGTCTTTCTTCTTTTCAGATTAGGAGTCGTTCTGCACTTTCCTAATCGTCTTCTTGATTTTCTGCCGAAACTGCACTTTCCTGATTTCTGTCGATCAGGACGCTTGCCGAGACGACGTCAACAATGTCACAGAAGATGTCGTAGAAGATGCTTCGACATTCTTTGTAACATGTTCTTCGGTTCCTTTAAAAATTAGCCAATCTCTAAAACCGTCGTAACTACAATCTCCCCCTTTGGCTATTTTTAAGGGCAGCATTCTTCATCGCATTCGTCGTTTCGTCGATCGGCAGTCTTGCGTCGCGCGTATCGTCGCGTCGTCTCTATGTCGTCGCGACATCTCTTTCTTTCTTGTATCATCGCGCGCGCGTATATATCTATGTCTATCTTACTCCCCCTTGCTGACTCAAAAAGAGCCAAAACTTAAACAAATATTGTAACAAATCCGGGAAATAAGCAAAATAAACCCAAACATAACTCACACTTGCTCTCAATCAGCTGTCGAGAGGAAGCGTGATACATTGTTCACAAAATATTACAGACATAGAAGTTGTTCAGTAGTTCAAGAGTCTGAGAATTTCATAAAAAAACTTAAATAGAGCTGCTGTTGGAACTTGCAGTCTCTGTTGCTTCTGTGGAGGCTTCTTGGGTAGCATCTTCTGGATCATTTGTGTTATCATCTTCAGAGCCTGGAGGAGACATGGATTGCAGCAGGTTGGCGCAGTGAGTTCGGCGCTGCGAGAGGTGCTTCAGGGTAGTCTTTAAGTTTGCAATGTCCTCATCAAGCACATCAATTTCTCGTTCGAGCATGACGGCATCCCTGCTGGTGGTCCTGGTGAGAGGGACGGCACTTGTGGCTCTACTGGTCTTTGCCTTGGCTTCCGGCCTGACAAGATCATGAGCATGCTTCCCTTCAAACAACTTGTGGCTCAGCACAATCAGTCCTTCTCTTTTGCCCACCTTATCCGATGGTTTCAACACTCCAGGGTGTTGATGTACAAGTAATTCAGAGATAAGGGATGGAAAGGCTATGGGAATTTTCACAGGAAGAGATCTAGCATGGCGAACAAGATGATCAATCACAAATTGTCCAAAGTCAAGTTTAGATCCAGTACCTATTTGGTAGATCAGTATTGCCAGCTCAGGTTTGATAGATGATACGTGGGTCGAGGGTGCCCAATTTGCCACTCCAATCCGGAAGAGAATGGAGTACTTGGAAGTCAGATCTGATGCTGCCACGGTTCCTTTGGATGGCCATGTTCTGCTTTTATCTCCGGTGATCTCACGGAGGACTTTGCTTAGGTCGGGTGGTGGCACAGATCGAACCCTCTTCCTTCCCAGGAAGTCATTGATAATGTCAGAGGAGATGTCAAAGCGAATGCCTCTGACATATACCTTATCAAACTATGGAGCATCTGGGGTACCAAACGTGGTAGGCAAATTTGCAATGAACTCCTTAACCAAGAGGGGATAGTGGTTACCAATGTTTGAGACGGTTCTCATCAATTCTGCCTTCTCCAGGAGCTGTATAATGACCTCTAGCCCAAGCAGCTCCGTCGACAGTGTCTTCTCTGGGTATGCCATTCTCTGAAACACAAACTCCCAGCTCTTTGCACCTTCTACTGAGTGAAACGACACATTGTCATAAGTTACACTCACGGTGTTCTTGGCTGTCTTCAGGGCCTTCTTCTTCTTTCCTTCCTCAGCAGGGACCTCTTCAGCGTCATCATCAATTGTTTCATCTATCAAACTCCTTGTCGCGATCACTTTCTTCCCCTTTTCTTTGACATGCGACTTTTTCCTTTTGTTGCTGGGACCTCCAGCCTCCTTTCTTTTCCTTGTTTCTTTTAGTTTTCCAACCATAACAGCCAAACTTTCAGTTTCTTCTAGAACCTTTTTCTTCAGGGACGATAGGACTGTGTGTGCCGTCTCAGCGGCTTCTTCCATGACATCTTCTCTGGAATCCGAAAGGTTTTCTTCTGTGTTGTTGGTGGTGGCATCCTTGTTCTTCTCAGCTTCTTCCAGATCGGTTTCTCCGTTTCTGGTTTCTTCTTTCTCTTCTTCTTCCTCGGCTTCTTCCGAGTCAGCTATTTCTTCCTCTTCTACAACTTTTTCAGTGGCTTTTGGTATGACATCTGTTCCTTCTTCTTCTCCTCCTTCTCCTTCCGCAATGCGTTCCAACCCATGACTGACCGGAGTCAGATCCTCCTTTTCTCCTTCCGGACGTATCAGTTGCTCTACCACACCTTCTTGAGGTGGGTCCTGGTTTTCCAGCAGTGATTCTAACAAATCACTGTTTCTAGAGGTATCGACAGAGAAATCGTTACCTGTTGGTGTTGGAACTGCGACGATTTGCATGGAGGCTTCTCGATTTTCCTGGCCAAGATCATTCTCTCTTTCTGGCCCAGTTAGGTCAGACATTGAGAAAGCAGCGCTTCCGGTCCGGGACTTTTTGGGAACTCGAGTAAAAACTGGCATTGGGGCTTTCTCTGGTGAAGCATCTTTGAGAATTTCTTCTGACTTCTTCAGGATTTTTGGCCCTTTGATTCGCACTCCATGCTTGTTTGTTTTCGCTCTACTGCTTCTGGAGCCTTTAGATTCAGCTTTCTTTGAATCGGTGGCTTCCTTTGGGGCTACTATGCTTCTAGTTTTCACCATTGTTGTTTGAGAGATTAGCAGAGAGTGAATGGCGAAGGAGATGAGAGCAAACACAGAAGAGAGAGGCAGACTAGGTTTTTAAAAAAACGATTCAAATCTTTCTAGCGTCTGCGCGTATCTTCCTTTTCTTTTATATGGGCTTTTGATATGCTTGGTCCAATGACATTTGTTGGATTTTCGACCGGTTCATGAAGAGGCACCAACTAACTCCTCTCAACCGTTTCTGCAACTTCTTATTGTTCACTGATGGTGCGCAGACCGAGTGATGATCTGAGATCCTCGAATCTGCTTGCATCTAATGCTTTTGTGAAAATATCAGCAAGTTGCTTCTCTGTGGGAATGTGCTCTAGGATGATCTTCTTGTCTTCGACCAATTCTCGAATGAAGTGATGTCTAATATCAATGTGTTTGGTCTTGCTGTGTTGGACATGGTTTTTGGAAATGTTGATAGCACTGACATTATCACAATATAATGTCATGGCATCCTGTCTGACATTGTATTCGACTAACATCTGCTTCATCCAAAGTAGTTGTGTGCAGCTACTCCCAGCAGTAATATACTCCGATTCGGCAGTGGAAAGAGCAACACAGTTTTGCTTCTTACTAAACCATGATATGAGGTTGTTGCCAAGGAAGAAGCATCCTCCAGATGTGCTTTTCCTATCCGATGTGTTTCCAGCCCAATCGGCATCACAATACCCTACCAAGGTAGAGGATGTGTCAAATGAATATAACAAACCCAAGTCTGTAGTCCCAGAGATATATCTAATAATTCTTTTGGCTTGGGAGAGATGACTGACCTTAGGATTAGCTTGATATCTTGCACATACTCCTACAGAGTAGGCAATATCTGGTCGACTTGCAGTGAGGTAGAGAAGACTACCGATGATGCTTCGCTATAGGTGTTGGTCGACAGCTTCTCCTAGATCATCTTTAGTTAGCTTGACATGTGTAGCTGCTGGTGTCCTTTTATGTGAGGCTTTCTCTAGCCCAAACTTCTTGACAATATTCTTCGCATATTTGCTCTAAGATACGAAGATGCTATCCTTTTGTTGTTTGATTTGGAAGCCTAGAAAATAAGTAAACTCTCCCACCATGCTCATCTCGAATTCTGATTGCATCTGTTGAATAAATATCTCTACCATCTTGCTTGACATCCCTCCAAACACAATGTCATCGACATAGATTTGAGCTATCATTAGATTCCCGTCTATATTCTTCACAAATAGGGTCTTGTCGACTCCCCCTCTAGTGTAGCCGCTTTGGATGAGGAATTTTGTGAGCCTTTCATACCAAGCCCTTGGTGCTTGTTTCAACCCATAAAGAGCTTTCTTGAGTTTATACACATGATCAGGATAGTGAGGGTCAACAAATCCTTTGGGTTGTGACACATATACTTCTTCATTGAGATCCCCATTCAGGAACGCACTTTTGACATCCATCTGGTCGAGCTTTATCTGTTGATGGCATGATATCCCTAGCAGGAGACGGATTGCTTCAAGTCTTGCCACAGGAGCAAAGGTCTCATCGAAGTCGACACCCTCAATTTGAGTATACCCTTGAGCAACTAACCTTGCTTTGTTGCGAGTGATGTTGCCAAGCTCATCGGATTTGTTCTTGAAGATCCATTTGGTGCCTATGATGTTTCCTTCACTTGGTTTTGGCACCAGTTCCCATACCTGATTTTTCTCAAATTGAATCAGCTCTTCTTGCATAGCATTGACCCAATACTCATCATTGATGGCTTCATTGATGTTTTTGGGTTCTGTCTTTGAAACGAAGCAAATATTTCCTATCATCTCGTTGTAATCTTCAGGAGTTCTTGACCGGGTCCGTATGCCTTCATTCAAGTTTCCAATAACTCCAGAGTTAGGATGGTTGGTCTGGACTCTTCGTGAGGGATTCTTGTTGCTGGTTTCAGGAGCTACTTCGTTATTGGCGGTATCATCTTCTGTTTTGCTGCTAGCATCTTCTGTGACATTAGGACCAGCATTTTTCCTGACATTATTGGGCGGATAGGCTCCGTCTTCGTCCGTCGCATCTTCTGAGGCATCTTCGCAGGCATCATCAACAACAACATTGATTGATTCCATCATGGTCTTGGTTCGTTTGTTGAAGACTCGGTATGCGCGACTATTCCTTGAATAGCCAAGGAAGATGCCTTCATCGCTTTTTGGGTCAAGCTTTCGACGAGGCTCTCTATCAGCCAGTATATAACAAGTGGAGCCAAAGATATGGAAGTACTTAACATTGGGCTTTCTCCCCCTCCATATTTCATAATGAGTTACTGACATACCTGGTCGAAGAGTGACTCGATTGTGGATATGGCAAGCAGTGTTAAGTGCTTCTGCCCAAAAGTGCGTTGGTATGTCTTTAGCCAGCATCATAACTCTCGCCATCTCCTGTACAGTCCTGTTCTTGCGCTCAACAATGCCATTCTGTTGAGGAGTGATGGCGCTGAGAATTCATGTGCTATCCCTTCTGAGTTGCAGAAATCTCCAAACTTGCTGTTTTCGAACTCTCGACCAGGATCACTACGAAGGCGGATGATTTTGCCAATTGTCTCTCCTTTTTCTCGTTGGACTTGGATGCATAGATTCTTGAAGATCGAGAAGGTGTCTGATTTGTCACGAGGGAAGTCAACCCAAGTGTAACGTGAGTAATCATCTACACACACAAAGACGTATCGTTTTCCTCCAAGGCTTTCAACTTGCATTGGTCCCATGAGGTCAACATGTATCAGCTCAAGTACCCGAGAGGTGGTGATATGCTGTAGCTTCTTGTGTGACATATTGGTTTGCTTACCAATCTGACATTCTCCGCAGATCTTTCCTTATATTATTTTCAGGTTTGGAATACCTGAGATTGCCTGCTCTGAGATTGCTTTTTGCATGCTTCTAAGATTTAGATGTCCAAGCTTTCTGTGCCATAGTTTGGTTTCTTCTGCTTTGGAGACAAGGCACTTGGTTGCTTCGATATGTGTCTCGGGAGACCAGATATAGCAATTGTCCGTTGAGCGAACTCCTTGTAGAATAGTGACTTGATTAAAGTCTTTAACTATACAGGCTTCTTTTGTGAATTTCACTTCTGAATCCTGATCACAAATCTGACTGATGCTAATCAAGTTAGCTTTAAGTCCTTCTACTAGTAATGCTTCAGTCAGGCAGGTGGCTCCTGGATGCTTAAGTACTCCTTTTCCGATAATTCTAGCTCAAATGCCATCTCCAAACGTAACAAAGCAGTTTGTGTATAGTTTAAGATTAGAGAGGAATTTTGGAGTACCTGTCATGTGTCGAGAGCATCCACTGTCGAGATATCAGTCCTTGTTTGTTGAAGCACTCAAGGATGTATATGCAACATTAGCTCTATAGACCAGGTTCTTAGGTCTCCATTCAAGGCGGGATGTCTTCGGAGGAGATGAGAGATGCCTTTGATATTTCTTTTGTTGTAGCTAAGCTTGCTTCCTCTCAAGAAGTTGAAAACAAAAAGGTCTGATGTGACCAGGTTGACCACAGTAATGGCATATCCATTGATATTGATAAGCTGGTCTTCTGTAGCTTTGTTGTCTGCGTGGAGGATGTCTTCTGACAGTTACTTGACAAGAACAGGTTGTAGACGATGTTATGGCTTTTGTTGTAGGTCGTCCTGTAGGATGTGTTGGGGCATCCAGTAGTTTCTTGTCAGCCATGGCTTGTTGTGGGATAAATTTTGTCCCTGCCGTTGAGGGGACAGCATGTGTGTACCCTAGTCCCGTCGTATGTTTGGATTGTTTTCCCACCGATAAAATCTTGTCAAGGCTTTCTGTGCTCGGATTCATCATCTTTACCGATTTAGTCATGAGACTAATTTCTCCATTAAGTCTGGTGATCTCTCGTTTCAGCTCCACGATTGTCTCTAGAAATCTTGACTTGTCGTTGGTAAGACTAATGATCCTTTCGCCTTGTTGATCAAGTATCAGAGTTTCCTTGATCCATCTGGTATGCAAGCCTTTGTATGCCTCGACTAGTTGCTCTTTAGTCCAATTCTCATTTGGAGTTGGATCATTATTGATGTCGACAACATTATCAACATTACATGTAGGAGTAGTAGTAGTGAATGCAACAAAGTTGCTTACCTCTTCAGATCCACTATCTTCATTGTCATCATCTGATAGGGTGGCATTGTATCCTCGTTTTTGTTGTTTGAGGAAATTTGGACATTCTCTACGGAGGTGGCCGAATCCTTCACATTCATGACATTGAAGTCCTTTGTTTTTGTTTTCTTCCCCACTTCTGTTTGGTCTGTCAAGACTACCTCCAACTTGAGCTTTTTGTGGAGCTTTGTTTCTGGCATTTGCTGTGACATTCCGTCCACCCATTCGACTAAATCTTCTCATGGCTTTGTTGTAATTTTTTGTGAGAAGGGCCATTGTAGCCTCGATGTCTTCATCAGAATCCGAATTCTCAGGATCTGGTTGCTTGTGTGTTGAGCTTTTGAAAGCAACTCCTTTGTTCCTTTAGTCGATGTTGGGTAGAGACAACTCATAGGTCATTAGAGACCCCATCAGCTCATCAAATTTCAAGACCTTGAGGTCATGAACTTCTTCAATTGCTGTGATTTTCATCTTGAACCTAGGACTAAGAGCACGTAAGGTTTTTCTTACCAATTTTTCATCAGACATTGGTTCTCCCAGAGAATAGGATTCATTGGCTAGATCACGAATGCCAACATTGAAATCTGCAATTGATTCATCTTCCTTCATGATGAGGGCTTCGAAGTTGGTAGTCAGGTATTGCAGTTTCTGTTCTCGCACCTTAGTTGTTCCTTCATATGCTACGGCCAGGATGTCCCATGCTGATTTGGCAGTTGTGCATGTGTTGATTAGTCTGAACACGTTCTTGTCAACACCATTGAAGATAGCATTCAGAGCTCGAGAATTTCCCAGTGATTCTTCGTCTTCATCATCGGTCCAGTCTTTTTCTGGTTTTGGGCCGATAGGATTGCCATCACTGTCACTGAGTTGTGGTGCATTCCAACCAGTGAGTACAGCCTTCCATGTCTTGTTGTCTAGTGACTTCATGAAGGCACACATTCGAGCCTTCCAATAGCCATAGTTGCTTCCATCTAGAACAGGTGGTCGATTTATGGATCCTCCTTCTCTGGTATTGTCCATCTTTGATCAAAATATTTGTTTAGGAACTCACCTAAAGCTATAGGTGCCCCCTCTGATACCAATTGAAATTCTGATCAGCTAGTCGTGCAAGATGCCACACACAATGTTACACAGAATGCTATAACGTTGTGTCTGACTTCTTGCGTAGATAATGCAGGACAGTAAATATAAAGCTATAAGTAATGACACAGCAGATTGTTTACCCAGTTCGGTGCAACGTCACCTACGTGTGGGGGCTCTCAGCCTAGTGGAAAGATTTCACTTATCAGTAATCCGTCAGAACATACAAGTACCTGTGATCACTCCTAGATCTATACTTTATGCTACGTCTTACAGTGCAATCTATCTCAGGGTCTCACCCTGAATCCAAGAACGTCTTGATTCCACTCTTCGAGCAATCGCCTTGCTCTGTCATCTTCAAGTCTTCTTCAAGCTTGGTGGTTGCGTGCAGTCTTCAACTCACGACTTTAGTAAACCCTCAATCACCTAACTCTCTATAGTTATGTGATACACAATATCCTAAGCTCAATCTGCAATTTCTCAGCCCGCAAACCTTAACGTCTAAGAACCTTGCAAATTGTTGCTAGGAAACAAATAAAGAACCACACAATTGCTAAGGGGGTAGCCTAAGCTTTTATAGCAATCGTGGATGAGTACTAACCCTAAAGGGTTTCCTCTTAATCGCCGTCTTTCTCCTTTTCAGATTAGGAGTCGTTCTGCACTTTCCTAATCATCTTCTTTCTTTTCTGCCGAATCTGTACTTTCCTGATTTCTGTCGATCAGGATGCTTGCCGAGACACCGTCAACAATGTCACAGAAGATGTCGTAGAAGATGCTTCGACATTCTTTGTAACATGTTCTTCGGTTCCTTTAAAAATTAGCCAATCTCTAAAACCGTCGTAACTACACGGAGAAATCGGACCTTGCTTGACATGGTTCGATCAATTTTGAGTAAGGCTGACCTCCCTATCTCCTTCTGGGGCTATGCCCTAGAAACGGCCGCATTCGTATTGAATCGGGCTCCTACAAAGGCAGTGGAAAGCACTCTATAAGAAGTATGGAACGGGAAGAAACCCTTATTAGCTTTCCTAAAGATTTGGGGATGTGAAGCTTACGTCAAGCGTTTGCTAGGCGATAAGCTCGAACCCAAATCAGACAAATGTGTCTTTGTGGGGTACCCCAAAGAAACAAGGGGGTACTATTTCTACAAACCCAGCGAGAACAAAGTTTTTGTTGCTCGAGGAGGGACATTTTTGGAAAAGGAATTTATTTCCAAAAGAGCTAGTGGAAGTGCCGTGCATCTTGAAGAAATTCAAGAAGATACAGAGCAACCTACTACGCTGAATGTAGAAATACAGGAGCCATAAGAGGTCATTGATCAAGAACCAATCCCGACACCCATTCCAGATGGTCCAAGACGGTCTGAGAGATCTCGTCAAGCTCCTATCAGGTATGGCTTCCTAGCCACTGAAGGAAATGACTTGATGTTGGTGGATCAGGATGATCCAGAAACCTACAGACAAGCTTTGGCCAGTCCAGACTCCGAAAAATGGCAGAACGCCATGAATGAGGAAATGAAATCCATGTCCGACAACCAAGTTTGGCACTTGGTGGATCAAACCCCTGGGATAAAACCCATCGGTTTCAAATGGGTCTATAAAATTAAGACCGACATGGATGGAAAACCTCAGACCTATAAAGCTAGACTGGTTGCGAAAGGTTATTGCCAAATCGAAGGTATCGATTATGACGAGACTTTTTCACCTGTGGCTATGGTTAAACCTATCCGGATCATTCTAGCCATAGCAGCATACTACGACTATGAGATATGGCAGATGGACGTCAAAACCGCCTTTCTTAACGGGAATTTAAAAGAGGATGTATATATGACACAGCCCGAGGGTTTTGTTGATCCAGAGAATCCCGGAAAGATTTGTAAGCTGCTTAGGTCCATTTATGGATTAAAGCAAACTTCACGGAGTTGGAACATTCGTTTTGATGAAGCCGTAAGGGAATTCGGTTTTATCAAAAACGAAAGTGAGCCTTGCGTATGTAAGAAAGCGAGTGGGAGTAAAATAGTATTCCTAGTGCTATATGTTGATGACATACTGATCATCGGGAATGACATACCAACCTTGCTTGAAGTTAAAGCTTGTTTGGGGAAATGCTTCTCGATGATGGACTTAGGTGATGCTGCTTTCATTCTGGGCATCAAGATCTACAGAGATCGATCCAAGAGAATATTGGGCCTAAGTCAGAGCACTTACATAGATAAGGTGTTGAGAAGATTCTCAATGCTTGATTCTAAGAAGGGATACCTACCCATGCGGCATGGCATTAAGCTTAGAAAACAACAGAGTCCTAAGACTCCTGATGAGCTAAGCAAAATGAGTAAGATCCCATATGCTTCGGCTGTGGGATCCATCATGTATGCTATGATTTGCACGAGACCAGACGTCTCGTTCGCGTTGAGCTGTACCAGCAGATATCAATCTAACCCAGGCCAGGAGCACTGGACTGCTGTCAAGAGTATCCTTAAGTATCTAAGGAGAAAAAAGACGCATTCCTAGTGTATGGTGAGAAGGATGGAGAACTAGCAGTCAAAGGATACGTTGATGCTAGCTTTCAGACAGATCTGATGACTTCAAATCACAAGCAAGATTTGTATTCGTGTTAAATGGCGGAGCATTTAGCTGGAAGAGCTTCAAGGAAGCCACGACTGCGATTCTACAACAGAGGCTGAATACATAGCTGCAGCAGAAGCAGCTAAGGAAGTCGTATGGGTTAGAAGCTTTCTAACCGGATTAGATGTAATGCCGCGAGCATCTGATCCGGTAAGCTTGTTGTGTGACAACACTGGGGCCATAGCATTTGCTCAAGAGCCTAGATTCCACAACAGAACTAAACACATACAGAGGAAGTATCACATTATCAGAGAATATATTGATAACGGTGATGTGGAGATTACTTATGTACTGACTGATGACAATGTTGTTGATCCCCTGACAAAGGCTTTACCGCAGCCTAAGCATGAGGCGCACGTGAAGTCTATGGGGGTAGATTGGAACTTAGGTTGGAACTAGGGGCAAGTGGGAGATTTATAGGTTTGTGCCCTAGTCAAAAATAATTCCTCAATCTATATTGTAACGGACATCATTATTCTACATAATAAAAGGCATAATATTACTAATGTGTTGTAGTAATATATATCTAATGTGATTTGATCTATGTCATAATGTGTGCAACCACTTATAGTAGAACTATAGATCAGAAAGAATTGCATTCGATAATGTCCCTGATCAGCTAAGCTTCTTCTGAAGCGATCAGTATGAGACTAACTCCTTGTGATCACGCTCTACTTATCATGACAAAGTATGTGCTGGAGTTATATTATAGATATCATCAGGTCGATGATATCGGACAACCCGATTGTGAGTATGCTGCATAGATCCAGTCATGGGATACTCACATATCGTAACTTGTCATTATATCCTAAGACCAAGGAGTCTTTGTGTACACTATGTAACGAATACCTAAGTCTGACCTAGTCTAACGTTATCTGTAAAAGGGTAACTATAACGGCTTCGATTGGCTTTAGCATTTATTGCACTAGTGAACTCGAAAGGCGTCTGAGGGATTAATCACTCATACTTCGGTATGAGAAAGATATCCGTTTAGGCCACTTGATGAGTATGACTAAAGAAAGGGCATGGCCATGCAGGTGATACCTTAGTATCAGTTTTCAGTCATCTCAGATATCAAGAAACAGTGATTGATAAATTAGGATGACCATTCTATGCCTATTGATCAATCTGGATATCGGTTTGATAAAAGGACAGTGACATGTACGATATCAGGTTAAGTCGAATAATCGATAATCACGAATATTGGATAATCATAATGTATTGCTAGAGGCCACTTATGATGGAAAGGGTACAATAGTAATTTTACCAGTCTGCCAATTATTCATGAACCTAGAGGGTAACACGCATTAAGCACGATACATGAAAACAATTATGGATGAGAATTGAGAACAATTCAGTAGTTTTCTGGCCAAATGTTTTAACCTGACGGTTGAAGAAATCAATTCGAGGAAATTGAGCCGTTTTGCCTAAACCGAAATTAGAACTCAAGTTAATGGGTTTAATTTGGGTTTTAGTTAAACGGGCTTAAAGCCCACTTAGGGATTTCAGATAAGAGTGGGAACAAATGCAAATAAGAAAGAATAAGGGATAGATAATGCAATTTTAATTTTGAAATTCAATTTAATTTCAAATTAAAATCACATAATATCTTCTCATTATCCTTAATTATTTTTCAGCAACTTCCCCCTCCATTCTCTCTCCCTCATTGCCGAAAATCCTCTCCCTCTCTTCCACCATTGTTGTCTTGTTTTCTCTCAAAAATTCTAGCAAATTTGTGAGTGAAAAATCATTTCTGTTGTGGTGCTTGTGTGGACTTGATAGAGAAAACACTACACTTGTGTTTTTGTCGATTACAAGAGGTAAATATCATATTTATATTTATATATATAACATGTTCAAATGGCATTAAGATCTAAGCTTGTTTCGATCACCACGGTTACATAAAGTCCGCTGCATGATATTCATCGTTTGGAACCCGTGGTGATCTCTTTCAATTGGCGCCTTACCCTTACCCGCCACTGCTGGTGCCTTGCCCTTGTTGGAATGTCCAGGTGACTTGCCAGTAGGTTTGCCAGCTCTTTTGAAGTTGACACCCTTATTGACGATCAGAACCTTAGGGATCTTGCCCTTGTGATTTTTCTCTACTGTCACCAACATCCCATGCAGTTCCTTGATAGATTTTTCCATATTATGGAGATTGTAACTTGTGATCACATCTCCATAAACCTTTGGAAGCGACATCTGGACTATGTCTAATTTCAGCTGCTCTGTGAAGCTGTGACCTAGGCTAGCCAAGCGATCAAATAGTCGCTTCATCTTAAGGACATATAGGCTCACTGCCTCACCAGCATTCAGCCTGCTGTAGAACAACTCCCTAAGAGTGTCGTATCTTTCGACTCGAGCATTTTTCTGGTAGTATACTTTGATTTCCTCCATCATCTCTTGTGGATTGTCCATGAGATGCATGAACTGGTCCTGGGTGTCATTTTCCATTGTCATAAGCGTTCTTATCGGCCTCACTGGCATCATATGCAGGCACTTTTATAGGCTTATCCGTAAGGATATACTCCTTTCTGTCATACTGAAGGGCAAGCTTCAAGTTCCTCTCCCAAACCAGGATGTTGGTCCCTGACAGCCTGTCACTCGACAGAAGAGACCTTAAGGCTTCACTGCCAGAACGTGTTGATTTGGGTCGCGACGGTGCCATTTAATCTACACATGAAAATAAATTCAATCAGATTCTTAATTTAAGTTGAAGTGAGATATACTTGATTATGAACATTTTTGATTCTTGTGTCTGAATCTAAACTAAGATCTCCGCATACCAAAAACTGAAGTGAGTTAATCTCATCGCCCCAGATTTTGGACATTGGAGTAGGACAGTCCAGTCCTTTCACAATTCCATGTGATTCTTGGCTAGGGCTTATACATTGTATGTATACAGCATTGTCCTATATCTTATACCCTAGCTCAGATCATCTGAGAATCGCAGCCAAGTCAACCATCTTTCAACGCATGGTCCAATCTGCATGGTTACTACGCTATTGCGCACGTACCCATACAAGATTGTCCATCTTCTATTAGAACCCATTCTCATGGATCCACGTTAATCGTATCTACCCATGAGTCTAAGAACTAATCGAAGTGATGAAAAGTGGGCGGTATCTAGCTTGACTTGAAATTACTTTCCTTTTAAATGTCCATTATCACTGATCATTATTTGATCTTCATTTGAAACTATCATCTACAAATCCATGTAGAGATACTTTCAATTCCGGTTTACATGTGTATGATCAACTTATTATTATTAATCTTTACACATGTGGGTGATGATCTAATTAACATGAACTTATGAAAATTAAATCATACATTTAACCTTACATTCATAAACATAAATGTAAACTTGCTTTAGCTAGCCCGCTAATCCTACTGGAATAAACTAAAACCTATACTAGGTCTTGTCTTTCCTCATTCTCCTGGACTCCCACTGGCTCCACGCCTCATCGGGATTACCGTCCTTCTCTTCGGTTCTTCTCATCTTGGAACTTCGTAATTACATTTCATTTAAAATAAAATAAATGCTGTGACACGCAGGTCACAATTAAATTACAATCCAAAAGCAACTAGAAGGTTGGAAAGCGAAATTAAATTCTAAATTCGGGCTAACTTAGCAATCATGTTGCAAACACCATGTTATCAAACAATCATGTTTTCAAACAAGCATGTTATTAAGCAAACATATTAATTCCAAACCCTAGCCGCCAGGGCTGACCGCGCCGTGACCGACCAACCTGTGAGGGCTGGCCGTGGCGGGCAGCCTGGCCAAAACCGAGGGGCTCGGTCAGATCTACCACGGGCAGATCTGGTCGGCTTCCTCGTTCCAGCCGATCGGCCCGTGGCGCGGCCGGGGTTAGCCTCTCTGCTAGCCTCGGCCTCCCGTGGGTCTCGATCTCGATCTAACTCGATCAATTTTAATTTTCAGAACAATAAAAAAATTCCTGCAGTTAATTCATTAACCAAAAACATAGAATTTTGCAATTTTAAATTTACAACACCGAAATAAATTTCAAAATCAAATCTAGCCTATCATACTCGAATACAAAATCATGCGTAACCAAATCTCTGATACCACTGAAAAAATTATTTGAGAGTTCCAATCAATTAATTTCATGGCCATACAAGAAATTAACCTCAAATATCCAAATTAATAGGATCTTGCATGATCATGAGAGCTGGGCTAGAATAAAAATTGAATATTACATTGATTCAAAATATCTTTGTTACTAAGTTAGATTTAGTAACCTCTAAAGATCTTCCACACAAGAAGAGCAATCTAAGGATACTCACAACGATCCTTACTAGAAGATCGAAGCAAGCAAAATGGACGGAGAGGGAGGGAGGTGGCCAGTCGGCTAGAGAGAGAGAGAGAGAGAGAGGGTGGCTAGGGTTTTGGAAATATTTTTCCTTAATTTTCAAATCCGAATATTTCCCTTTTATAACCCTTTTTAGGCAATAACTAATTAAAGGCCTTAATGAGCTTAAAGCCCAAAGCTTTTAGTTAATTATGTAGAAAAGCCCTATCTAGCTTAGCCCATTATGGCTAAGCCCTGTTTAGCTAAATTAATGAAATCTATTTAATTATATTTAATTAATCAGTCCAGCTAAACCGTTCTTGATTTTTGGTTTAATCCTAAACTGAAATCGGTCTAATCCGGTTTAATCTAAAACCGAATTTTGTCTCTCTCATGATTCCACCGTATGATTTCATCCGTTTTACTAAACCTTTACTGTGTGACCCTCTAGGCTCACGACACGTCGGCCGACTGGTAAAATTATCATTTTACCCTTTCCATTATGAGTGGCCTCTAGCAAGACAACATGATTACCCAACGCTTGTGATTATCGAGATTTCGACTTAACCTTGTCGTACATGAATCTATCCTTTTATCCTCTTGATATCTTTGACAACCATGAGGCATAGAGAAGTCATCCTCGTTCAATTGTCCGGTTTCTTGATTCTAAGTTAACTGAATTGTAACTGATACTACGTATCGGCTGCATGGTCATGCTATTGTATTTCAGTTGTACTCATCAAGTGGCCTAAACTAATATCTGCTCACACGTCCGTATGAGGGATAAATCCTTGAGCGATCTATTGAGTCAACTCATGTATCTCGTGATCGAGCCAATCACAGTCGTTATTGTAACCCTTTTACAGGAGACGTTAGACTGAGTCCAACTCGTCACTCATTCCATAGTGACCTCAATGATCCTTCCGTCTGAGGATGTGGTTTCATGTGCCGACATATGAGTATGTTCATGACTGTGTCTATGTAACATACTCATGATCGGGTCATCCTATACCACCCCTGTCTGGTGATACTATGACCTAACTCCGGCCCCCTTTTGGCCATTATCAGTAGAGCGTGATCATTTAGAGTTAGCCTCATACTGATCGCTTCTTATGAAGCTATTCAGATC
Organism: Geranium rotundifolium; assembly: GCA_963920655.1. Classification (NCBI taxonomy): domain Eukaryota; kingdom Viridiplantae; phylum Streptophyta; class Magnoliopsida; order Geraniales; family Geraniaceae; genus Geranium; species Geranium rotundifolium. The sequence goes on along the minus strand of OY987317.1, from coordinate 14,246,334 downwards.
GGGGACTGCTTAAGTGAAAGGGATCACCATCGGTTCCAAACGTTAATTTCATGCAGCAGAGCCTTACGTAACCATGGTGATCGAAAGAGATGAAGATCATTATGAAAGTTCAGCATGTTATAAAGCTTTTCAATCTGAAAATTTACCTTTGTCAATCGATTAAAACACAACGTAGTGTTTCTCTATCGAGTCCACACAAGCACAACAACCACGAATCGGTTTTCTCTCATACACTTGCTAATGAATGTTTTGAGAATTGTTTTGAAAAAAATTATGGAGGAATGAGAGGGAATTAGGGGGTAGTTGCCAAAAATTAGAAAGAGAAATAAGGGTGAAATATTTTGTAATTAATTTGAAATTAAACAAAAAAAAACTGATTTGAATTTCAAATAAATAATTACATATCTTACTATCTTAAACTCTTAATTGCACTTTTCCCCATTCATCAATTAAAACCCTAAATGGGCTTTAAGCCCGTTTAACTAAAACCAAATTAAACCCATTAAATTGAGTTCTAATTTCTGTTTAGACAAAACGGTTTAATTCCTCAACTTGATTTTTTCAACCGTCTGTTTAAAAGCCCTAGGCCAGAAATCAATTGAATTGTTTTCAATTTGACTAAATTGAAAACCTGATTCTCCCAATTTCCATGCATGCTTATTTGTCATGTATCGTGCTTAATGCGTGTGACCCTCTAGGCTCACGAACAGTTGGAAGACTGGTAAAATTACTATTTTACCCTTTCCATCATAAGTGGTCTCTAGCAAGAAATTATGATTACCCAACGTTCGTGATTATCGATTATTCGACTTAACCTGTTATCGTACATGCACTGTCCTTTTATCAAACCGATATCAAGATTGATCAATAGGCATAGAATCGTCATCCTAATTTATCAATCACTGTTTCTTGATATCTGAGAAGACTGAAAACTGATACTAAGGTATCACCTGCACGGTCGTGCTGTTTCTTCAGTCATACTCATCACGTGGCCTAAACGAATATCTTTCTCATACCGAAGTATGAGTTATAAACCCCTCAGACGCCTTTCGAGTTCACTAATGCAATAAATATCCAAGCCAATCGAAGCCATTATAGTTACCCTTTTATAGATAACATTAGACTAGGTCAAACTTAGGTATTCGTTACATAGTGTACACAAAGACTCCTTGGTCTTAGGATATAATGACAAGCTACGATCTATGAGTATCTCATGACTTGATCTATGCAGCATACTCACAATCAGTTTATCCGATATCATCGACCTGATGGTATCTATGATATAACTCCAGCACACACTTTGCCATAATCAGTAGAGCATGATCACAAGGAGTTAATCTCATACTAATCGCTTCAGAAGAAGCTTAGCTGATCAGGGACTTTATCGAATGCAATTCTTTCTGATCTATAGTTCTCCTATAAGTGGTTACACACATTATGACATAGATCAAATCACATTAGCAATATTTTTCCTGTTACTATGTAGAAGAATGATGTCCGTTACAATATAGATTAAGGAATTACACTGGACTAGGGCATAATCCTAACAATCTCCCACTTGCCCCTAATTCCAACCTAAGTTCCAATCTACCCCCCATAAACTTTACGTGCGCCTAATTCTTGGGCTACGGTAAAGCCTTTGTCAAGGGATCAACAACGTTGTCATCAATCGGTACATAAGTAATCTCCACATCACCGTTATCGATATATTCTCTGATAATGTGATACTTCCTCCGTACGGGTTCAGTTCTGTTGTGGAATCTGGGATCTTGAGCTAATGCTATGGCCCCCGTGTTGTCACACAACAAGCTTACCGGATCAGATGCTCGCGGCATTACATCTAATTCTGTTACAAAGCTTCTAACCAATATGGCCTCCTTAGATGCTTCTGCTGCAGCTATGTATTCAGCCTTTGTTGTAGAATCGGGAGTTGTGGCTTCCTTGAAGCTCTTCCAGCTGAATGCTCCACCATTTAACACGAATACAAATCCTGCTTGAGATTTGAAATCATCAGGATCTGTTAGAAAACTAGCATCAACATATCCTTTGACTGCTAGTTCTCCATCCTTCCCACCATACACTAGGAATGCGTCTTTAGTTCTCCTTAGATATTTAAGGATACTCTTGACAGCAACCCAGTGCTCCTGGCATGGGTTAGATTGATATCTGCTGGTACAGCTTAATGCGAACGAGATGTCTGGTCTCGTCCAACTATGGCATACATGATGGATCCCACACCCAAAGCATATGGGATCTTACTCATCTTGCTTAGCTCATCAGGAATCTTAGGACTCTGTTGTTTGCTGAGCTTAATGCCATGCCACATGGGTATGTATCCCTTCATAGAATCAAGCATTGAGAATCTTCTCAACACCTAATCTATGTAAGTGCTCTGACTTAGGCCCAATATTCTTTTGGGTCCATCTCTGTAGATCTTGATGCCCAGAATGAAAGCATCATCACCTAAGTCCTTCATGGAGAAGCATTTGCCTAACAAAGCTTTAACCTCAAGCAAGGTTGGGATGTCATTCCCGATGATCAATATGTCATCGACATAACGCACTAGGAATACAATATTACTCCCACTCGCTTTCTTATATACGCAAGGTTCACTTTCGTTTTTGATAAAACCGAATTCCCTTACAGCTTCATCAAAATGAAGGTTCCAACTCCGTGAAGCTTGCTTTAATCCATAAATGGATCTAAGCAGCTTACAAATCTTTCTGGGATTCTCTAGATCAACAAAACCCTCGGGTTGTGTCATATACACATGCTCTTTTAAGTTCCCGTTGAGGAAGGCGGTTTTGACATCAATCTGCCATATCTCGTAGTCGTAGTACGCTGCTATGGCTAGAATGATCCGGATAGATTTGACCATAGCCACAGGTGAAAAAGTCTCATAGGTCCGAGGTTTGGCGATAACCTTTCACAACCAGTCTAGCTTTATAGGTCTGAGGTTTTCCATCCATGTCGGTCTTAAGTTTATAGACCCATTTGCAACCGATGGGTTTTATCCCAGGGGTTTGATCCACCAAGCACCAGAATTGGTTGTTGGACATGGATTTCATTTTCTCATTCATGGCGTTCAACCATTTTTCAAAGTCTAGACTGACCAAAGCATGTCTATAGGTTTCTGGATCATCCTGATCCACCAACATCAAGCCATTTCCTTCAGTGGCTAGAAAGCCATATCTGATAGGAGCTTGACGAGATCTCTCAGACCTTCTTGGACCATCTGAATAGGTGTGGGGATTGGTTCTTGATCAATGACCTCTTCTGGCTCCTGTATTTCTACATCCGGCATAGCAGGTTGTTCCGTATCTTCTTGAATTTCTTCAAGATGCACGGCACTCCCACTAGCACTTTTGAAAATAAATTCCTTTTCCAAAAATACCCCTCCTCGAGCAACAAAAATTGTTTTCTCGCTGGGTTTGTAGAAATACTGCCCCCTTGTTTCTTTGGGGTACCCCACAAAGACACATTTATCTGATTTGGGTTCGAGCTTATCGCCCAGCAGACGCTTGATGTAAGCTTCACATCTCCAAATCTTAAGGAAAGCTAATAAGGGTTTCTTCCCGTTCCATACTTCGTACGGGGTGCTTTCCACTGCCTTTGTAGAAGCCCGATTCAATATGAATCCGACCGTCTCTAGGGCATAGCCCCAGAAGGAGGTAGGGAGGTCAGCCTGATTCGTCATTGATCGAACCATGTCAAGCAGGGTCCGATTTCTCCGTTCGGATACACCATTCATTTGATGTGTTCCAGACGGAGTCAATTCAGAGAGGATCCCACACTCCTTTAAATGACTGTGAAATTCATGGTCCACGTATTCACCACCTCTGTCAGATCGAAGCGTGTTTATACTTTTACCAAGCTGGTTTTATGCTTCGTTCTGGAACTCTTTCAACTTGTCAAAGGTTTCCGATTTATGTCTCATAAGATAAACATACCAGTATCTACTTAAGTCATCAGTAAACGTAACGAAGTAGTGAAAACCTCTTATGGCCTGAGTGCTCATGGGCCCACACACATCGAAATGTATGAGACCCAATAAGCCACTAGCCCTTTCACCTAAACCGGCAAAAGGTGCATTTGTCATTTTACCCTTAAGGCATGACTAGCATCTCTCAATTGAAGTGAATTCAAACGGACTTAAAAGTCCACACTTGTGAAGTTTTGAGATGCGTTTCTGGCCTATATGGCCTAAGCGGTAGTGCCATATCACAGTCTGGTTTAAATCATCGGATTTAACCCTTTTGTTACTTATATTATATATTGAGCTAATGTCAGTGTTTTGAATATTAAGAATATATAAACCACCAACCAATGAAGCATTTCAATAAAATATATTATTCTTGAAAATATTGAAAATTCCATTGTCAATAGAAAAACAATATCCTTCCCTGTCTAGCAAGGAAATAGAAATAATATTCCTGCGAAACGCAGGTACACAATGAACATTGTTCAATAACAAAACTAGCGCACTAGGAAAACTGAGACTAATATCTCCTACTTGATTGCCGTCACCAACTCGTAGGTCCGCCTCGCCCCTGCCCACTTCTTTTCTACTTCCCAGAGCCTGCACATTAACACAAATGTGAGATTCTCCACCGGTATCAAGTACCCAACAATATGAAGTAGATAAACTGAGATTGAGCTCAATAACAAAAATATCTGATCCTGAAGATGTAGAAGCTCCACTCTTCCTAAGAAACAGCTTGTGTTTCTTACAATCCTTCTTCCAGAGCCCCTGTCCTTGATAATAGAAGCAGACGACATCCTTTTTAGGATTCTCAACAGCCTTTGGAGCTGCTGGACCCTTAGGTTGTCGAATGTTCCCCGCTAGGTGCATAGGGGCCTTATCCTTGCCCAGGCTGGCTTTCTTGAAGCTCACTTGCTTGTTGACCATAAGAACCTCCTTGGACTTGCCCTTGAGATTCTTTTCAGCAGTCACGAGCATACCATGAAGCTCAGTCACAGTCTTATCCATGTCATGCATATTGTAATTTCCAACGAAATCACGATATGTCTCTGGAAGTGAACGCAGGTACATAATGAACATTGTTTAATAATAAAACCAGCCCATTGGGAAAAATGAGACTAATGTTTCCTACTGCAGTTGTTAAGACTTGATTGCCGTCACCAACTCGTAGGTCTGCCTCGCCCCTACCCACTTCTCTTCTATTTCCCAGAGCCTGCACATTAACACAAATGTGAGATTCTGCACCGGTATCAAGTACCCAAGAATCTGAAGTCAATAAACTGAGATTGAGCTCAATAACAAAAATATCTGATCCTGGAGATGCGGAAGCTCCACTCTTCCTAAGAAACTGTTTGTGTTTCTTACAATCCTTCTTCAAGTGCCCCTGTCCTTGGCAATAGAAGCAGATGACATCCTGCTTAGGACCCTTAGGTTGTCGAATCTTCCCTGCTAGGTGCATGGGGGCCTTATCCCTGCCCAGGTTGGCTTTCTTGAAGCTCACTTGCTTGTTGACCATAAGAACCTCCTTGGTCTTTCCCTTGAGATTCTTTTCAGCAGTCACGAGCATACAATGAAGCTGTGTCACAGTCTTATCCATGTCATGCATATTGTAATTTCCAATGAAATCACGATATGTCTCTTGAAGTGAATGCAGCACAAAGTCTGAAGACATTTTCTTATCCACAGAATGACCGAGTCTAGTCAAGTGTTCCAAAAGACGTTTCATCTTAAGGACATGGGGACTGACAGGAGCTCCAGCCTTCAGCTTGCAAGACATCAGTTCACTGAAAATGTCGTATCTTTTGACACTCGCTTTCTCTTTGAACATTTTCTCGATCTCTGCCATAGAGGCTTTGGGATCATCGGAAATGTCCAAGAACTGCTTTTGCAAGTCAGGCACCATACTGCCCATCATGATGCACTGCCCGTCGATCCAGTCGCTAAGGAATTTATGGTAGGCATCCCTTAGCGCCATTGCGGCGTTTAGTGCTGGCTCAGTAGGTGGTTCCTGGGTAAGGATATAATTTTTACGTTCATGCTTGAGAACGAGTCTCAAGTTCCTGTCCCAATCGAGGAAGTTTACGCCGTTAAGTTTATCATGCTCGATTAGTGACTTAAGCGCGATGTTACCAGAATGTTTCATGTTTGCCATTTTATATCTACACAGTAAACAAATTTTAATCAGTATTAATTAAAATTGAAGTTGCAGATTTAGTTATAAAACACTTTCTGATTCTAATTTTAGAATCTGAACCAGGATCCTACCATACTCTCAATTGAAGTGAATGGAGGCTCACTGCTCCAATTGAGAGCATCAAGGTAGGAATAAATCCATCTACAAGACCATGTAGTTCCTGGCTAGGGTCTGTACTTGTAAGTACGTTGCATACCCTATACTGATACCCTAGGTCAGCCCTAGCTGACAATCCTAGACAAGTCTACCAAGCTTGAACTATGGATAGAACTAATGTGGCTACTACGCGGAGGCGCACGCACCCACATAGAACTACCCATCTCATCCAGACCTTTTCTCTATGAATGTTACGTGGAGGCATACCGAGATCCATAGGGTCAAAGCCCTTTTGAGTGCCCAAACCTAGATGGTATCACGCTTGACTTGTAATTATTTGCGTTTAAATGAATTATAAAAGTCTGATTGCATATCGATACAATCTTAATCTGGAATCATCAATTGCAAATTAATGCAAGGATGATCCCTTAGCAAGTTACATGCGAGTCTGATTAAATATCGGTTTTTAATCTTTGCATGTGGGTGATAGCAAATCATACATGTACTTGTATATTTAAACTATCATACATTCATACATTCAATCTTACAAATGTAACGGTAAATATATGCATAACTAATCCCATCTTAAGTTCCTAGAATCTAGCAATACTGATCCTAAAGACTTGGTCTTCAAGATTCAGACTTGCTCCATTCTTGTGAACTCCCACTGGCTTCGAGCCTCCTCAAAATTTCGAGTCTTCCTCTTGACTTGCTTCTTGCGTCGGTCTTCATGATTACAAATTTAAATAAAATAAATAAATACAAATCACGACACGCAGGCTGTATTTACAACAACCTAAAATTAAGCAACACGCATGTTGCAAAACCGAAATTAAAATGCAAGTCTAGAGGGCTTAGCTATACATCATCTGGAAAACATCATGTTATCAAAGATAATGTGAACACTCAACATGCTTATCAAACAACAAAATTTTCCAAATCTTATCTTTCTTAAGTGTGGAAAAAATCCGGTTTATTGAAACCGGATGGTTTAATTTAATAATTGAATTTTGAACCAGTTCTCGCTGGTTTATCGAAACCGAATCAAATCTGAATATTAAATTTTTAGGGCTTCAAATTATTCTCGCGAACCGGCTAGTTCAGCTCGAATCTTGTCGAGCCGAACCGGCCCAACCGAGGTCGCCCGCGGAGGTAACCACGGTGGCTAGGGAGGGCTGCCATGGTCGCTCGCGGGGCTGACCGGGGTCACCCACGGGAGCAACCATGGTGACCCGCGAGGGCTGCCAAAGTCGCCCCTAGGGCAGACCCTGGTTGCCCTACGGCATTCCGTGGTCCACCAAGGGTCTCGACCCTGGTTAGCCATGTCTCGGCCATGGCTAACCTGAAACAGCCCCAAAAAAGTTATTTTTCCAATTTTTCCAATTTTTCAAAATCAATTAAATCTGAATTGTTTTTCAATTACATGCATACTCAAGTGATGAACACATAAACAAAAATAAAATTCCAGAGTTAAACATGTTGAATAAAATTCATAACAACCATGCTCTGATACCACTGAAAGGGATCACCATGGGTTCCAAACATTAATTTCATGCAGCGGAGCCTTATATAACCATGGTGATCGAAAGAGATGAAGATCTTAATGAAAATTCAGCATGTTATAAAGCTTTTCAATCTGAAAATTTACCTTCGTCAATCGATTAAAACACAACGTAGTGTTTCTCTACCGAGTCCACACAAGCACAACAACCACGAATCGGTTTTTTCTTACACACTTAATGAATGTTTTGAGGATTGTTTTGACAAAAACTATGGAGGAATGAGTATGAGGGAGTCGGCAAAGTGGAGAGGGAACTAGGGGATAGTTGCCGAAAAATAGAGAGAGAAATAAGGGTAAAATATTTTCTAATTAATTTGAAATTAAACAAAAAAAACTGATTTGAATTTCAAATAAATAATTACATATCTTACCCTCTTAAACTCTTAATTGCATTTTTCCCCATTCATCAATTAAAACTCTACATGGGCTTTAAGCCACTTTCACTAAAACCAAATTAAACCCATTAAATTGAGTTCTAATTTAGGTTTAGATAAATCGGTTTAATTTCCTCAACATGATTTCTTCAACCGTCTGGTTAAAAACCCTAGGCCAGAAATCAACCGAATCGTTTTCAATTTGACTAAATTGAAAACCTGATTCTCCCAATTTCCATCCATACTTATTTGTCATGTATCGTGCCTAATGCGTGTGACCCTCTAGGCTCACAAACAGTTGGCATGCTGGTAAAATTACTATTTTACCCTTTCCATCATAAGTGGTCTCTTGCAAGACATTATGATTACCCAACGTTCGTGATTATCGATTATTCGACTTAACATGTTATCGTACATGTCACTGTCCTTTTATCAAACCGATATCCAGATTGATCAATAGGCATAAAATCGTCATCCTAATTTATCAATCAGTGTTTCTTGATATCTGAGATGACTGAAAACTGATACTAAGGTATCACCTGCACGACCGTGCTATTCCTTTTGTCATACTCATCAAGTGGCCTAAACGGATATCTTTCTCATACCGAAGTAGGAGTGATAAATCCCTCAAACGCCTTTTGAGTTCACTAATGCAATAAATATCCAAGCCAATCGAAGCCGTTATAGCTACCCTTTTAAGATAACGTTAGACTAGGTCAAACTTAGGTATTCGTTACATAGTGTACACAAAGACTCCTTGGTCTTAGGATATAATGACAAGCTACGATCTGTGAGTATCTCATGACTAGATATATGCAACATACTCACAACCGGGTTGTCCGATATCATCGACCTGATGGTATCTATGATATAACTCCGACACGCACTTTGTCATGATCAGTAGAGCATGATCACAAGGATTTAATCTCATAATGATCGCTTCAGAAGAAGCTTAGCTGATCAGAGACTTTATCGAATGCAATTCTTTCTGATCTATAGTTCTACTATAAGTGGTTACAGACATTATGATATAGATCAACTCACATTAGATATATTACTACAACACATTAGTAATATTATGCCTTTTATTATGTAGAAGAATGATGTCTGTTACAATATAGATTAAGAAAATTATATTGGACTAGGGCATAATCCTAACATTAAGTAGGATCTTATCTGATTTGTAGATCTACTACTATGTGATGACACATCAATGATACAAATCAAATCATACTTAAGATATTAATACAACACTTAGTATTATGAATGCCAATTTTATTTCAACTAATAATCTTTATTACATAATTAGATTGAAAATACATTATGCTAAGGCACAAAAACCCAACATGTACACTAACACCAATTCATCACCTCCAGTTACAAGAAAACCATATCAGATAGGTGCATGACTTGTCCTTTCAGACCGCCTTGGACCGTCCTCAATAACTGCAGCTATTTGTTCTTGCTCTACGACCAATTCGGGCTCCACTTCTACTTCAGTCCCTTTGTCCCTTTGTCTCCACCCCGAGTTGGTATTCTACTTCAGTCTTGAACTCTTTGAATTTAACAAAAGCTTCAGACTTATGTCTCATGAGATAGACATAACCATATCTACTGAAATCATTAGTAAATGTGATAAAGTAGATTAAACAACCCCTGGCTAGTGTATTCATTGGTCCACATACGTCTGAATGTATGAGACCCAATAGATCACCCGCCCTTTCACCTGTCCTGGCGAAGGGTGCTTTAGTCATCTTGCCCATTAAACAAGCCTGACAACTTTCAATCGTTTGGAATTCGAATTGCGTACCTGTTTCTTGCTAAAAACAGGTACGCAAAACACATTAAGGAGTTCTATTACTAGACCACTGGGCAAAACAAGATCAACCGAACCCACAGTAGTTGGGGCAAGACGGACGTTGTTCCCAACTCTCAGGTCCACCTCGTTTTCGCCCACATCTCTTCTACTACACAGTACCTGCACATCCGCATAGACATGAGACTCAGCTCCAGTGTCAAGTACCTATGTATCTTTAGTACAAAGATTTAGCTCTAAGGGAATACCTGACGAAGTAGCGGCCCCACCGCTCTTCTACTGATCTTCCTTCATCTGCTGACAGTCCTTCTTCCGATGACCAGGCTTTTGACAGTAGAAATAGACCGACTCCCTTACCTTCCCCTTGCCCTTCATGGGCTTGGAAGGTTTAGGAATAAAAGGTCGTCTGTTCTTTCCTTCCAGGTGCATTGGGCCTTTACCCTTTTCACCACCAGCTTTGAAGCTGGATCCCTTCTTCACCATAAGAACACCTTTGGGCGCATTGCCCCTTATGCTCTTCTTGGCAGTCACGAGCATGTTGTGCAACTCCGATGCGGTTTTGTCCATGTCATGCATGTGATAGTTCATGACGAAATCACCATATGCGTGAGGAAGGGATTGCAGAATGAAATCTGCAGCCATCTCCTTTTCCATAGTCAACCCGAGACTAGTTAGGTGATCGAGATGTCCCTTCATTCGTAGGACGTGTGGACCTACGGAGCTGCCTGCTGACATTTTGCAGGAAATGAGTTCCCCGAGAACAGTGTATTTTTCAATACATACTTTCTCCTTGAACATATCCTTGATCTGCGCAAACATGATAAAAGGATCATGAGATAGCTCCATAAATTGTTTCTGGAGGTCTGCCTCCATACAGCCTAGCATGAAACACGCAACGTCGATAGAATCGCTAAGGTGTTTCTGGTACGCATCCTTTAAGACCCTCGTTACGTTGGCAGCTGGCTGCACTGGGATAGCCTTATCTAGGACGTACTCCCTGCGTTCCAACTTTAACACAACTTGCAAATATCTTTCCCTGTACAGATAATTTGTTCCATTGAGCTTACACATATCAAGTATAGCCCTCAATGACAAATTAGACGAGTTTGTTGAATTACTAGCCATTTTCTACACGATGAAAGTAAATTTAATCAGAAAATTTGAATAAATTTACGAAGATCCGAATCAAACACCAACCATTCGATTCTAATAACTAGAATTTTTAAATCAAGATCCCTGATTTGTCAATTGAAGTACACTAAGGCGCACCGCTCCAATTGGCCTATTTGGGTAGGACATTTGTCCAATTACAACCTGTGTAATTCTTGGCCAGGGTATGCGCAAAAGCACATAGCTTACCCTTTTGATGCCCCAGCCCGACCTCAGGCTGAGAATCGTGGCCGAGTCAACCAACCTTCACATATGCATTAATTTTGTGCTGATGCTCTGCTACGGCGCACGACATCCCACAAGTTTGATCATTCCATATAGAACCCATTCTATCGGTGCTCCGCTAAGGCGCACGACACCGAGAGAATGTCCCTACATGGGTGTGAATTTGGGTGGCATCTCGCATGACTCAAATTAATGTGTGATTGGTTGTGATAACATGGTTGATGTTGTGACGAAAGTATTTGGCACAATTACGAACCCTTCATCAACAAAACGTGTTGTGACGTTTCTAATTGTATGACATACTATCTTCTTTTGAAGCCGGCATTTGCAACCTGTGCAAACACATTTCAAAATGAACCCATCAACGGTGTGCAAACCGGATAAAAAATAATTACACTTTTAACGGCTTGAATAAAAGTATATTTACACGCTAACATTAACGGTGTGCAAACCGTGAAAGCGATAAAATTCTTATGGGCTACTAATGCATCATACATTTCATCACAACATCAACCATGTTATCACACAAACATGTTATCAAACAAGATGAAATTTTCCGGTTTTAACTTTGCCAAGTTGATTGGTCGGGTTTATTGAAACTAGACCTTTTCGAAAAATGGTTTATCGAAACCGATCAAATTTGAAAGTTTTTAAAATATTGGATTGCGGGTTCGTGCCACGGATAAAACACCGTGCACAAACCTATTGGGCCAAAGCCCATTTGGGCCGAGCCCAACCTCACAGCCTGGTTTGGGGTTTGAAAACCCCAACCCAGCTTGCTGCCACCCTCGGCCTCAACAAGGGCAGGGACGGGCCCGGTCAGAGCCGGCCAACGCCGGCCTCCGGTGACCTCCAGTACCTTCAATTTGGCTCCCCCAGAGTTCCCTCTCGAACCCGAAAAATCCAATAAAATTCCGAAAAATTCCAAATTCAATATATTTTTCAAAATTAACATATTTCATGCAATTAACCCATAAAAGCATTAAAATCATGTTATCAAAAAATATGGCATGTAAATCATCATAAAACTGAAATAAATTCAAAAAACTAAAGATCAAGATAGTTAACCATGCTCTGATACCATAAAGATCAAGAGAGCTACCAAGATGAATATAATAGCGGAAGCAACGACAATATAAACTTCAAAATCTGTTCAAGAACATAAACCATTAAATCTCAAGGAAAAAACTATTTCACAAGAATCTACCTTTGTTTTGCTGAATCAAGAAAGAAGAACAAGATGATATCCTTCTCTAGAGCAAGTCCACACCAATAGGATGATCCTTTGATCCAACACACTTAGCCTACTAGAACTTGAGTGTGAAGAACAAGACATCAAGGGAAGGAGAGGGAGGGGAGGGGGTTCTGCCAGCTTAGAGGAGAGAGGAAGTGAGAGCTCCAATTTTTATGTGTTGTGATTTGAGAGAACAAAATGATATATTATATGTTGATTTAGTAAATCAAAAAATGATGAAGGCATGGGATTAAGTCATTCCATCATATAATCCCATAATTTTCTCTTCATCAAAATCAACTACACCAACTAAGCATGGTGTGTGGCCCTAACATGTGGGCCAGCCAAGACATGTCCAATTGGGCCTTTTGTTGGGCCTTTAATGGGGCAGCCTTGTGGCCTCATGGGCCGAGCCCAATGGGCTCGCCCATGTGGTCACGTGCCGAGTCCAAAAATTATCTGACCCTTGTCGTCACTTATCAAACAAAGTCCGACGCAATTTTGACGATAAACTCAGTTTTCTTGATTTGCTAATCATTCTCACAAATCCGAACCCATGGCCTAAAACTCCCAGTTTTGGTCATGTATCGCTTCTCAAGATACGTCAACCTTTCCTTGTCTCAAGTTACCCATATTGTATGTGTGTGACCCTCTAGGCTCATGCCACCATTGGCAGATCGGCGTAAGAGATCTCTCTTGTCCTGTCCATCATAAGTGGCCTCTAGTATTACATTATGTTTAACCAAGGTGCATGATGATCGATGATTCAATTTAACCTTGTGTGTACAAGTTACTATCCTATTATCTCTAGACATCCTGATTGATCATAAGGCATAGAGTCTTCATCCTTGTTTAATCAATCATTGTTACTTGATATGTGAGACGACTGAGAACTGATAACTCGTATCACTAGCATGGCCATGCACTTCCTTTCAATCACTCTCGATCAAGTGGCCTAAACGGATATCTTTCCCATACCGCATTATGAGGGATAAATCCCTTAGCCGTCTTTCGTGTCACTCATGTAATCCGTTCCGCCACCCAATCATGCCCGTTATTGCAATCCAGTTACGGAGAGCGTTAGGCGCAAGTCAAAGCCATACGTCGACTGCATAACGATCACAAAGACTCCTTGGACTAAGGATATTGTGACAAGCTATCGCAATTGAATATCTTCATGGCTTTATATATGAAACATTATTCAGAGCGGATCGTCCGATAACAATCTCCTCATGATATCTATGATATGATTCCGGGATCCCACATCCCTATGATAAGTAGAACTACATCACTGAGAACCATCCTCATATTGGTCGCTTTAGTTGAAGCGTATTTGACCAGGGACCCGTCAAGCGTGATCCGTACAGATTTATGGTTCTACTACTTTAGTGGTCATAAATCAGATCATGCTCAATATATTACTTCAACACATAAGTAATACAAAGCCAATTTTAGTCATAAAAAACGATGATTAATATACATAGACATTTATATACTACTAGTAATTGGACTAGGGCAACAAAATGCTATCAGTCGCACGGGTTGTGATGGATGTGTTCAAATTGGAAAACGTCTTTGCACGGGTTGTAAATGACGGTTTCGAAGAAGATAATGTGAGATAAATTAGAAACGTCATAACAAGGGTGGTTGATGGCGGTTTCCTAATTGTATTGAACATAATTGATTTAAACTCAACCAATCACAAATAACTTTAAGTCAAGTAAGAGACCAACCCTAAATCATCAGCTTGTATAGTTCTCCACTTTGTTGATGTCGTGCGCCTTAGCGGAGCATCTTCGATACAAGTTTGCTAAAGTTCTATCTCGATGTCGTGCGCCTCAGCGGAGCATCTTTATCGGATTTTGCATACATGATTTTATTGGATGGCGGTTGACTTAACTGCAATTCTCGACTAGGGTCAAGCCAGCGTGTCAGAAAGGGTATGACATGTACTATCGTACAAACCCTTGCCAAGAATTACACGGGTTGTAATTGGACCCAATTTCACCAGGTATAATTGGATGCATGTCCTACCTAAATAAGTGAATCAGAGCGGCGCGCCTTAGCGTACTTCGATTCGTGAATCATGGGTCTTGGTTTTAGATTCTATTAACTTAGAATCAAAAGGTTGGAGTTTATTCAGGATCTTCGTAAATTTATTCAGCTTTCTAATTAAATTTACTTTTCTCGTGTAGATTAATGGCGAACACTTAATGAAGGGTAAGCTCAAACAGTTTGTCGTTGAGGCATATCCTCGAAAAGGGTAAGCTCAATGAGACAAACTATTCGGACTGGGACAGGAACCTACGACTTGTGTTCAAATTGGAACGCAAGGAATACATCCTGGACGGGCTATCCCTGTGGAGCCAGCACTCAACGCCCCGAGGCCCGTTAAGGATGTATACCAAAAGCACCTTGGCGACAATATCGACGTGGCATGTGTGATGTTGGGTGCTATGGAGCCGGAGCTCCAGAAACAGTTTATGAAACTGTCTAAGGACCCAAAGCGATGATATCGCAGATAAGGGTTATGTTCAAGGAAAGGGCTCGACTTGAAAGATTCGGCATTTTCAAGGAACTCCTCGCCTGCAAAATGTCAGCAGGGAATTTTGTAGGTCCACATGTCCTGAAAATGAAGGGTCATCTCGACGGCCTAACTCAACTCGGGCTCGGGGTGGAAAAGCAGATGCCAGCCGATTTTGTTCTGCAATCCCTTCCTCATCCATATGATAGCTTCATGATGAACAATTATATGCATGATATGGACAAGACCGTCTCGAAGTTGCATCAAATGCTTGTAACGGCCGAGAAGAACATCAAGGTAACTCGTGGCAAGGATGTCCAAATTGTCAGAAAGGGAACTGCCTTTACTTCATAGACCTTCTAAAGTTGGGGAGGCGAAGAAGAAAAGGGAAGCAGTTTGCTTCTACTGCCAACAGCCCGGTCAATGGAAAAGAGATTGCAAGAAGTTCCAAGATGATCAGAAGAAGGGCGGCGGGGCCGCGTCTTCCTCAGGTATTTTCCTTTTAGAGCTAAATCTCTCTGTTTCGGATTCATGGGTAATAGATACCGGGGATGAATCTTATATATGTACGAATGTGCAGGTGTTGGAAAATAGAAGAGATTTAGGCAAGAACGAGGTGGACCTAAGAGTTGGGAACAAAGTTCGGGTTGCCGCAACTGCTGTAGGATCTGTTAGAAATTTTTTGCCTAGTGGCCTTGTTCTTGTACTTCATAATGTATTTTTTGTACCAACTTTCAGCAGAAACATTATATCCATTTCCTTACTTGATAAGGAAGGATTTATTTTTGTAATCGAAAATGGAAGTTTTAATATAAAACGTGATGACGTACATTATGGAAGTGCAAGTAGAATTGGTGGTTTGTATGTATTGAATATGGAAAGCCCCAATTCAAATAAGCTCTATAACATATATACGAAAAGGTTTAAATTCAATGATTTGAACCAGACTCTAATATGGCATTGTCGTCTGGGCCATATAAATGAGAGGCGCGTCTCAGCACTTCACAAGTGCTGACTGTTAAGTGCATTCGAATTACATTCGATTGAGAGATGCGAGGCTTGTTTGATGGGCAAGATGACTAGAGCACCCTTCATCGGGAGAGCTGAGAGGGCGGGTGACCTATTGGCTCTAATACACACAGATGTGTGCGGACCTATGAGTTCACTTGCCATGAGAGATTACAGTTACTTCATCACTTTTACTGATGATTTCAGTAGATTTGGTTATGTCTATTTAATAAGACAAATGTCTGATGCTTTTGATAAATTTAAAGAGTTCAAGACTGAAGTGCAGAACCAGCTCAGGAAAAGTATAAAAACACTTTGTTCAGATCGAGGTGGATAGTACGTATCCCAAGAGTTTGTCGATCATCTTGTGGAAAGTGGGATATTATCAGAGTGGTCTCCGCCAGGAACACCTCAATTAAATGGAGTGTCCGAGCGAATGAATCGAACATTGTTAGATATAGTTCGATCTATGATGAGTCACGCTGATTTGCCAATATCCTTCTAGGGTTATGCTCTTGAAACTGCCACATTCATATTGAATAGGGCTCCAACAAAGACAGTGGAAGGTACACCTTATGCGCAATGGTACGGGAAGAAGCCTGTTTTGTCTTTCCTCAACATTTGGGGTTGCAAGGCTTTTGTGAAGTGTATGCTGTTAGACAAATGCATCTTCGTTGGGTATCCCAAAGAAACGAGGAGGTACTACTTCTATAAATCGAGCGAGAACAAAGTTTTCGTTGCTCTCGGTGGGTTGTTTTTGGAAAAGGAGTTCTTTTCCAAAACAGACAGTGGGAGAACTATAGATATGGATGAAATTCCATAGGATGTAGCTTCTCAAGAACCACCTGAAAGCCTAATAGAAGATATGGAGCCAGAGCAGGTAGTAGAGCAGGAACCGATCACTGTAGTGCTTCAGGATAGTCCAAGGCGGTCTGAAAGGACCAGTCATCCACCTGTGAGATACGGATTCTATGTAACTCAAGGTGATGAGCTGGTATTGGTGGATCAAGATAATGAACCCACCACCTTTCAAGAAACTGTGGACAATACCGACTCCGAGAAATGGCTGGGAGCCATGAAGGAGGAAATGCAATCCATGTACGATAATCAAGTCTGGAGCTTGATTGATCCAATCGCTGGTGTTAACACCATTGGTTGTAAATGGGTCTTCAAAAAGAAGAAAGACATGGATGGCAATCCTCAAACCTCTAAAGCACGCCTGGTAGCAAAAGGTTATAGACAAATTCAAGGAGGAAACCTTTTCTCCAGTGGCTATGATCAAATCTATCTTAATTCTTCTTGCCATCGCAGCATATTATGACTACGAGATATGGCTAATGGATGTCAAAACCGCCTTCCTTAATGGGAATTTAAATGAGGACGTTTATATGACGCACCCTGAAGGTTTTGTAGATCCAAAGAATAAGGGAAAGATTTGTAGGTTGCTCAAGTCCATTTATGGATTGAAGCAAGCTTCAAGGAGGTGGAATCAACGTTTTGATAAAGCTATGAAATAGTTCATCTTTATCAAGAACGATGATGAATCTTGCATTTAGAAAAGGGAGGATGGGAGTAAGATAGTCTTTTTGGTGCTATATGTCAATGACATACTACTCATTGGGAACGACATCCCAACCTTGCACTCAACAAAGGCTTAGTTAGGTGAGTGTTTCGCAATGAAAGACTTAGGCGAAGCCTCTTATATCTTGGGTATTAAGATATGGAGAGATCGCACCAAGCGGGTGTTGGGTGTAAGTTAGAGCACCTACATAGACAAAGTGTTGAGGAGATTATCAATGCTTGATGCCAAGAAAGGATTCTTACCAATCCGTCATTGCATAAGACTAAACAAGACTCAGCGTCCGGTGACGACTGATGAGCTGAAAAGAATACATCATGTATGCCATGATATGTGGACATCACCTTTGTCTTAAGATGTACCAGTAGGCATCAATCCAACCCCGGTGAGGAACAATGGATTGTGCTCAAGGCAATCCTCAAATACTTAAGGAGAACCAAGGACGCCTTTCTTGTTTATGGGGGAAAAGAAGATGATGAACTAGTCTTCAAAGGTTTTGTTGGCGCTAGTTTCCAGACTGACCCGGATGACTATAAAAGTCAGTCTGGATATGTGTTCATGTTGAATGGAGGAGCTTTTAGCTGGAAGAGCAAGAAGCAGGATTCCACCGCTGACTCTACAACGGAATCTGAGTACATCGCTGCCTCAGAACCAGCGAAGGAGGTTGTATGGATCAGGAGCTTCCTAACTGGATTAGACGTAATGCCAAATGCGTTTGATCCAGTAAGCTTATTTTGTAACAAGACAGGGGCCATTGCGCTAGCTAAAGAGCCCAAAGCACATAACAGATCCTAACATGTAGCCAGGAAATATCAACTAATTCGAGAAATCATCGAGAGGGGTGATGTAAAGATCACTTACATGGCAACAGATGATAACACAGCCGACCCTTTGACCAAGGCTCTTCCTCTACCTAAGAATGAAAAGTATGTGAGGTCAATGGGTATACTTTGGGGCTTAGATTGGAACTAGGGGCAAGTGGGAGATTGTAAGCTTGTGCCCTAATCCAATTGTATTAGTCTATAAATGTCTGTATATATTAATCATCGTTTGCAATATATAAAATCGGCATTATATTACTTATGTGTTGAAGTAATAGGTTAAGTCTGATCTGATATATGGCCACCATATATATGTACCGACCACACTTAACTGGTCCCTTGTCAAATATGCTTCAATGAAGCGACCAAGTATAAGGATGATTCTGTATGGTATAGTTCTATTTACCATTGGGAGGGTTCCCGGAATCAGATCATAGATATCACTCAGGTGAGTGATATTGGACGACCCGCACTGAATGGTGTTGCATAGATACATTCATGAACACATTCAATTGTGGTAACTTGTCGTCGTATCCTTAGACCAAGGAGTCTTTGTGATTGCTATACAATATAGAACCACTTTTGACTTGCTCCTAACGTTGTCCGTAACAAGACTACCATAACAGACAAGATTGGCACGGGGGCGGATTGTATGAGTGATACGAAAGGTGGCTAAGGGATTTATCCCTCATACTATTGTATGAGATAGGTATCTGTTTAGACCACTCGATAGAGATTAAGTGAAGGGAGAGCATGGCCATACCAACGATACGGGGTAATAGTATTCAGTAATCTCACAGATCGAGAAACATAGATTGATTAAATAAGGGTGACGTCTCTATGCCTTATGATCAATCTAGATACCGTGCGATTGAAGGGATAGCGACATGTACTACATGAGGTTAAATCGAATCATCGATCATCATGTGCGTCGGGTAATCATAACGTCTTACTAGAGACCACTTATGATGGATTAGGTGAAATGGAATTTTACGCCGATCCGCTGACGATGGCATGAGCCTAAAGGGTCACACACATAGGATATTAATTTTGAGAGAAACGACGAAAGATCGGGAATTCGTTCGACGCGAGGCAAGAAAGATCGGATAATAGTTGAACCCGGCATGGGCCCACATGGCTGAAGCAATTGGGCTTCGGCCCTTGAGGCCCATGGTGGCCGGCCCAATAGGTGGCCAACTTGTGGGTCCACACAATCATCCAACATTCTTGACAAGATGGTGATTTGCCAAGGTATGGGCAAGGTATGGGCAAGGCATGGGCAAGGCATCGGCTAGTAATGGGCAAGTGGGATTTGGTTTGCAAGGACACTTTATGCCATGCTCCCATCACCAAATCATCCATCTAAGAGCAAGAGAGAGAGTGCATTATGGCATAACACACAAAACACAAAAGAAAACTCTCTCTCCCTCCCTCTTGGTAGTCTCGGCCGAACACCACCAATTGGTGTCTCCTCCATCTTTTTCTCTCAAGCTTCACACTATACTCTAGTAGGTAGGAGTGTGTAAGGGTCATTCAAGATCATCCTATCCGTGTCGACTACTTTGGAGTTGAAGATCTCAAATGTTCTTCATGTTTCGATTCGAACAAACCAAAAGGTAAAAGCTTGTGATTTCGTTTTTGCTTTGGGATTTAATGGTTTCACGATCTTGGACAAATTTTTGGGGTTTATATATTCTTGCTTCCGTTGCCATGGTGTTCTTGGTAGCCCGAAAGTTCCAAAAAGTTCTTCATCGAGAAGCACTTCCCTAACCAAGCTTTGACTTCAAGCAGGGTCGGGATGTCATTCCTGATGATCAAAATGTCATCGACATAAAGCAATAGGAATACAATGTTAATCCCACTCAACTTTTTATAAACGCAAGGCTCTTCTACGTTCTTTATGAAGCCAAATTCTCTTATGGCCTCATCAAAACAAAGATTTCAACTCCGTGAAGCCTGCTTTAATCCATAAACGGATCTTTGCAGCTTACAAATCTTTCCGGGATTCTCTGGATCAACAAAACCTTCAGGCTGTGTCATATACACATCCTCTTTTAAGTTCCCGTTAAGGAAGGCGGTTTTGACATCCATCTGTCATATCTAAAAATCATAATATGCAGCTATGGCTAGAATGATCCAAATAGATTTAACCATGGCTACTGGTGAAAAGGTTTCGTCATAATCAATTCCTACAATTTGACGATAACCTTTTGCGACCAACCTAGCCTTAGAGATTTAAGGTTTTCCATCCATATCGGTCTTGAGATTATAGATCCATTTACAACTTATGGGTTTTATCACAGGGTTTTGATCAACCAAGTTCCATACTTGATTATCATACATGGAGTTCATCTCCTCATTGATCACTTCCTGCCATTTATCAGAGTCAGTACTAGCCAAATTTTGTCGAAAGGTTGCTGGATCATCATGATCCATAACTATCAAGTCATTTCCCTTGGTGGCTACAAAGCCATACCTGACGGGAGTTTGACGAGATCTTTCCAACCTTCTTGGAACTTCTAGAATGTCTGTGGGGATTGGTTCCACATCTACCACTATTTCAGGCTCCTGTATCTCTACATTTTGCATAGTAGGTTCCTAAATTGCTTGAGGTTGTTCCATACTTTCTCAAATTTCTAAAAAATGTACGGGAATCCCACTAGCTCTTTGGGAAATAATTTCCTTTTCCAAAAACACCCCACCACGAGCAACAAAAACTTTGTTCTTGTTGGGTTTGTAGAAATAGTACCCCTTTGTTTCCATGGGGTACCCTACAAAGACACATTTGTCTGATTTGGGTTCGAGCTTATCGCCTCGCAAACGCTTGACATAAGCTTCGCAGCCCCAAATCTTTAGGAAAGACAACATGGGTTTCTTCCCACTCTATACTTCGTATGGTGTACTTTCCACTGCCTTTGTCGGAGCCTGATTCAAAATGAATGCGGCCGTCTCTTGGGCATAACCCCATAATGAGATTGGGAGATCAGCCTGATTCATCATTGATCGAACCATATCGAGTAAGGTCCGGTTCCTCCTCCCAGACACACCATTTAACTGATGCGTTCCAGGCAGAGTCAATTCAGAGAGGATCCCACAATCCTTTAAATGACTGTAAAACTCTTGGTCTAAGTATTCGCCGCCCCGGTCAGACCGAAGCGCCTTTACACTCTTTCCAAGCTGGTTTTGTACTTCATTCTTGAACTCTTTGAACTTGTCAAAAGATTAAGAATTATGTCTCATTAGGTAGACATAGCCATATCTACTGAAATCATCAGTAGATGTGACTAAGTAATTAAAACCCCTTATAGCCTAAGTACTCATAGGTCCACATACATTGGAATATATAAGACCTAATAAGTCTCGCCCTTTCACCTAAACCCGCCAAAGGTGCCTTTGTCATTTTGCTCATTAGGCAAGATTCACATCTCTCAATTGAAGCGAATTCAAATAGACTTAGAAATCCACAATTATGTAGTGTTGAGATGCGTTTCTCGCTTATGTGCCCTAAACGACAATGCCATAATACAGTCTGGTTTAAATCATCCAATTCAAGCCTTTTATTATTTATGTTATAAATAGAACTTGCGTCAGTGTTTTGAGTATTTAAAATATTCAAACCACCAACTAACGAAGCATTGCCATAACAAACATTATCTTTAAAAATGTTGAATAATCCATCAGAAATAGAAAAACAATATCCTTCCTTGTCTAGCAAGGAAATAGAAATGATGTTTCTTCGAAACACAGGTACACAATGAACGCAGTTTAAATGTAAAACAAGTCATGTGGGCAAACTAAGACTAATAGTTCTTACAGCAATTGTTGAGACTTGATTTCCATCACCAACTCGTAGGTCTACTTCGCCTCTGCCCATATATCGTCTACTTCCAAGAACCTGCAGATTAACACAAATGTGAGACTCTGCACCGGTATCAAGTACCCAAGAATCGAAGTAGCTAAACTGAGATTAAGCTCAATAACATATAAACCTGATCCTGAAGACGTGGAAGCACCACTCTTCCTCAAATACTCCTTGTGTTTCTTACAATCCCTCTTCCAGTGCCCCGGTTCCTGGCAAATATAACAAACAACTTGTGTGCCCTTAGGATTCACAGCAGCCTTAGGAGCTACTTGAACCTTTGGACCTTTTGGGTGCCTTAGATTCCCTGCCAGGTGCATGGGAGCCTTACCCTTACCAACTCCAACTTTTTTGAAGCTGACTTACTTGTTGACCATAAGAACCTCCTTGGTCTTTCCCTTGAGATTCTTTTCTGCGGTCACGAGCATCCCATGGAGCTCTGTCACTGTCTTATTCATGATAACATTTTGTGCCCTAGTCCAATTGGTATTAGTCTGTAAATGTCTATGTACTTGTTTGATCGTCGATGGTAATGAATAAGATCGGCATTATATTACTTATGTGTTGAAGTGATATGTTAAGTATGATCTGATCTATGTCCACCAAAGTAGTAGAACCATAGATCTATACGGATCAAACTTAACGGTGTCCCAGGTCAAATATGCTTCAATGAAGCGACCAGTGTGAGGATGGTTCTTTATGATATAGTTCTATGGTGGGATCCCGGAACTAGATCATAGATATCCTGTGGGAGTGATATTGGACGACATACTCTGAATTGTGTTGCATAGATACAGTCATGAACACATTCAGTTGTGGTAACTTGTCATTGTATCCTTAGACCGAGGAGTCTTTATGATCGCTATGCAGTAAAGATCCAGGTTTGACTTGTTCCTAACGATGTCCATAACTAGACCGTTATAATGGACATAATTGGCACGGGACCACATGGCCGAAGCAATTGGGCTGCGGCCCATGAGGCCCTATGTGGCCGGCCCAATAAGGACCAAAGTGGCACAAAGGGTGGGTCCCTTTGTCCAGTAATTTTTGGTTAATGGATGATGACTAGATGAGCTTATCCTAATCCTATTATGTGGTGATAATGAAAAGTAAATTACTTGGCCGCATTTCATCCATTTAATCTATAAAACCAAGAGATCTCCACCATTTTCATGTGTGTCTTCTTCTTCCTTTCTTACCGAAGCTCTGCCGAAATAATCCCGGGATCTCTAGTCGAACTACGTGGAATTTGATCCCTTCATACAGGTACGTAGGCGCCTAAAGAGGCTCAAGTCCGGTCTTCATATATCCGGTGTTCATTCCGTGATTCGAGCAACAACCGAAGAATCCGGCTAGCACTGTGCAGCTCCGTCCAGTAAATTGTTTTGCATTATATGGAGGTGTTCCCTTCCGAACTGGGCGAGGTGCAAAGCATGAAAGCTGTAGAGAATTGGCTTTGCTTAACTCTCCAGAAAGAACCGAAGAATTTTCACATCTGTAGATCGAGATATGCAGCTTCAAAGTCGTGTTTTTCTGCTGGGCAGATTCATGGTAAAACCCGAAAACTCTTTTGCTTTTGGATCTAACTTGGGTAGTCGATCTTGTGAAAGTATCTCCCGCATGGCCGTGCAATTCTTTCAGTCATACTCGTCAAGTGGCCTAAACGGATACCTATCTCATACCGAAGTATGAGGGATAAATCCCTTAGCCATCTAACGAGTTCACTCATGTAACTTATAACTAAGCCAATCCTAGCCCTTATGGCAATCTAGTTACGGGCAACGTTAGACTAGGTCAAACTTAGATACTAATCACATAGTGGTCACAAAGACACCTCGGTCTAAGGATACAATGACAAGCCACAATATGTGAGTATGCTCATGACAGCGTCTATTCTGCATACTCACTATCGGGTCGTCCAATATCATACCCTTGATGATATCTATGATCTAACTCTGACCGGTCCTTGGCATGATCAGTAGAGCGTGATCATAAATAGTTAGCCTCATACTGATCGCTTCTTAATGAAGTTTAACTTATCAGTGACACATTAAATGTAATTCTTTCTGATATGCAGTTATACTATTAGTGATGACACTCTAATGATATAGATCAAATTACATCTAATATCAACACATTACTACTATGATGCCGTTTTATTTATTCGAAAAGATGATAAAACATTATAATTGTAGGCAACTTTTACATTGGACTAGGGCACAACTCCAACATTAATGCCATGCAAAATGAAGTTTTTGAGAAAATATCAAATCTGGAATTTTTGAAAAAGAAAAAATTGGATTTGTCGGGTCATCAGAATGGGACTCCCGGGGAGCCGAGTGGGTGGACTGGGCGGGAGCTCCAGCTTGCCGGAGCTGGACTGGGCTGGGCTGTGGGCCTTGAGTGGCCATGGTCATGTGGACAACCCGGCCTTGTCCCGACGCCGGTCATTTCATGGCCAAGGCCGGTGGTGGAGTCCCGACGGCTAGGGTTGCCAAACCCTAGAGCGTCAGTGTGTTGGGCTCGAGCCATTGGACTTGGGCTCGGGTTGTTTTTTGCATGGTGTTTGATCCGTGGCACAAACCCGAAATCCAATGTTTTGAAAACTTTCAGATTTGAACGGTTTCAATAAACCGTCTTTTCGAAAGGTCTAGTTTAGATAAACCCGACTGAGCAACTTGGGCATAAGTTAAAACCGGAAATGCATCTTGTTTGACAACATGCTTGTGTGATAACATGTTGTGTGATGTGTTGCTATGCATGGTTCATATTTACCGCTTTTACGGTCTAAGAACCGTTAGATTGTAGCGTGTAAATATTATTTTATGCGGGCTGCTAACCGCTAGTTATAGCGTGTAATTATTCTGTTATGCGGGCTGTGAACCGCTAGTGATAAAAGTGTAATTATTCTTTCATCTGGTCTACGAACCGAGTATTAATTGTAAAAGTCCAGAAGGATAGGAACAGAGCACAACGGTGGTCTTGGAAGACGTCCACGAGCTAGTGGGAGTGGCCTAGTGGCCTAAGTGGTGATGACGAGAAGAGCTTATGGAGACCGTCTTCTTAAGCTAGAGTCTCGTAAGACACTTAGGAACTTAGCGTGGGCTATTTGTGCACATTTAACGCTTTTGGCATGCTAGAATTTATTTGGATGATAAATTGCTTATGTATATGCTTAGCTGATTTTTTTTTAGCTATCACCAACATGCGAAGATTAAAACCGGATTTAATTTTTTGCATGTTAAGCGTTGTGAACCATCATCGCACGGATTGTGATGGATGGGTTCATTTTGAAAACGTTTTTACACGGGTTGTAAATGACGGTTTCAAAGAAGATAATGTAAGATTCAATTAGAAAAGTCACAACACGGGTTGTTCGTGACAGGTTCGTAATTGTATCAAGTACATTTGATTTAAACACAACCGATCACTAGTAAATTTAAGTCATGTTAGACACCACCCAAAATCATAAACTTGTATAGTTCTCCATTCTGTTGTTGTCGTGCGCCTTAGTGGAGCATCTACGAGAGTGCGCTCTATATGAGTTGCTACAGTTTTATCTAGATGTCGTGCTCCTTAGCGAAGCATCTTTATCGAATTGAGCATACTTGATTTGGTGGACTTAACTGCGATTCTCGGCCAGGTTCGAGCCAGGGTGTCAGAAAGAGTATGCAGTGTACAATCGTCAAGATCCTTGCCAAGAATTACACGGGTTGTAATTGGACCCAATTGCATTGGATGTGATTGGACGCATGTCCTACCTAAATAACTGAATCGGAGCGGTACACCCTAGGTTACTTCGATTCACGAATCATGGATCTTGGTTTTAGATTCTATTAAATTAGAATCGGATGGTTGGTGTTTATTCAGGATCTTCATAAATTTATTCAACTTTCTGATTAAATTTACTTTCCTCGTGTAGATAAATGGCTAATAATTCAAACGAACTCAACTGTTTGTCATTGAGGCGTATCTTAGAAAAGACTAAGCTCAATGGACAAATTATCTGGACTGTGACATGAACTTTAGAATTGTGTTCAAGTTGGAACGCAAGGAATACGTCCTGGATTGGGCTATCCTTGGGAAACCAGCACACAACGCACTAAGGGCCATTAAGGTTGCATACCAGAAGAGCCTTAGCGACTCTATTGATGTGGCGGTTTTGATGTTGGGCTGCATGGAGGGAGACCTCCAAAAGCAGTTTATTGGAGCTGTTAGGGGAACCTATTTGATGTTCAAGGAGAAAGATTGGATCGGAAGATTCGACATTCTCAAAGAACTCCTCACCTGCAAAATGTCAGCAGGCAGCTCTGTTAGTCCCCACGTCCTAAAGTTGAAGGGACATCTCGAGCACCTAACAAGACTCGGTCTTGAGTTGGTAAAGGAGATGGATGTAGACGTTGTTCTGCAATCCCTTCCTCATGCATATGATAACCTCATTATGAACTATAATATTCCATGATATGGAAAAAAAATCATCTCAGAGTTACATGGTATGCTTGTAAATGCTGAGAAGAACATCAACCTTATATCGAGGGGATATTCAAATGGTCAAAAAGGGGTCCGGCTTCAAAGCTGGTGATAATAAACACCTGGCAGGTTAGATGAGACTGCCTTTTTGTTCCTAAACTTCCTAAGGCTTTTGAGGCTACTGGAAGGTTAAGGATGTAGTCTGCTTCTACTGTCAACAGCCTGGTCACTGGAAAAAGGACTACAAGAAGTTCCAATATGATCTGAAGAAGGATGGTGGGCCCACACCTTCATCAGGTATTTTCCTTATAGACCTGAATCTTTCTAATTCTGATTCCTCACATATGGATGAATGTGCAGTGGATGGAAGCTAGAAGAGATTTTGGCAAACACGAGGTGGACCTAAGAGTTGGGAACATTTTTAGGGTTGTCATAACTGATGTAGGCTCCATTAGTCTTGTTTTGCGCAGAGGGCTTATATTTGTATTTCATGATGTTAATTGCAATAACATTTATTATGGAAGTGCAAATAAATTTGGAGGTTTATACATATTGAATATGGAAAACCCTAATACAAGTACACTCTATAATGTTAATACTAAGAGGTTTACATCCGTTAATTTAAACTTCACAAGTGCGGACTTTTAATAGGGCACTATCATTTGGGTCACATAAATAAGAAGGCACATATAAACTTCACAAGTGCGGACTTTTAAGTCCACTCGAATTCCATTCGAGTTAAATGTACAAAGCTTGTTTGATGGGCAAAATGACAAGAGCGCCCTTCATCCGGAGAGGTGAAAGGGCGGGTGACCTATTGGACCTGACATACGACGGATGTGTGTGGGATAATGAGTTCACATGCCTGGAGTGGTTTTAGTTACTTTATCATTTTACGGTTTCAAATAGTAGATTTGATTATGTGTATTCAATAAGAAATATATCTGGTACTTTCGATAAATTCAAAAAGGGTTTAAGACTAAAGTACAAAACCAGCTCGGGAAAAGTATTAAAGCATTTTGTACGGATCGAAGTGGAGAATACTTGTCCATAGAGTTTCATGATCATCTTGTGGGATGTGGGATATGAAGGAAACCCACGGGTTCCATAGAATTAATTTCATGCTGCTGACATTAAAATAACCATGGATTTCGAACTAAGATCATCATCATGTGATAAAAATTCCAGCAAGAACATAAAAATATCAGATCTGAAAATATACCTTTTTGAATCACAAACATAAAGAAGTTTTAGTGAAACTGCCTTCAGAAAAACGTGACTTCTAAAAGCCATAACTTGAGCTACAAATCTCTAAATGCCTCGGTTCTTTTTGGAGAGTAAATTTCATTCAGTTCTGCACAAAACACAGTTCGGACAGCAAGATCATCGTCTAAAGCAAAACATCTTACTCGTCACTGCTGAACAGATTTTCCGGTTTGTCCCGATTTGTTCCATCATTAAGGATTTCCAATTTGACAAATCCAAACCAAAAGATTGGCTCTCTAGATCATCCACACAAGCAAGGTACCTTATTACTTTAAGGTTTCCACACTCAGCTATGCTACTTTTGAGAGTAGAAGAAGCAAACCCTAGCTATGGAGGAAGAGAGAGGAGCGGCTAGTGAAGGGAGAGGAATCGGCCAAGAGTTGATTGGAAAAAGAAAATCACGTGTGTTATAAAAATCTGAAAATAATATCATATATTTGATTTTCCTTAATTCTAATTACTTGTAATTATTCTTTTCTCAATATTAATATAACTAGGAATTATAATTATATCAAGAATGGGCTTATATCAATTAGCTAATTGTAATTGTCATATATTGGGAATTATAATTATAATAATAAATCCAATTAATATTAATACTGGGCTTGGAGCCCACTTAGCTAATGTTTAACTAAACTCATTTAAACTGAGTTATAATTAAACGGTTTAGCTAAACCGATTCAAGTTCTTTAATCTGATTTCCTCAACCATCCGGGTTATATACCTAGGCCGGAAATCAACCAGTTCGCTTTTAATTTAACAAAATTGAAAGGTGAATTCTCTCAATCTTATATCCAGGTCTCTTTTCCTATGTACCTTGCTTAAAGTGTGTAACCATCTAGTCTCATGATTACCCAACGTCCATGAATATCGATGATTCGATTTAACCTCTTATCGTAAATGTCACTATCCTTTTATCATACCGATATCTAGATTGATTAAAAGGCATAGAACCGTCATCCTAATTTATCAATTATTGTTTTTTGATATCTAAGATGACTTAAAACTGATACTAAGTATCTTCTGCATGGTCATGCTATTTCTTCAGTCATACTTATCAAGTGGCTTAAATAGATATCATTCCCATACCAGAGTATGGGTGATAAATCCCTCAGCCATCTTTCGAGTTCACTCATGTAATTCATAACTAAGCTAATCAGAGCCCTTATGGCTACCCTTTTACAGGTAACGTTAGACTATGTCAAACTTAGAGATTCATCACATAGTGATCACAAAGACTCCTTGGTCTTAGGATATAATGACAAGCTACGATATGTGAGTATGCTCATGACAGTATCTATGTTGCATACTCACCATCGGGTTGTCCAATATCATATCTCTGATGATATCTGTGACCTAACTCCGGCCTCGACTGGCCATGATCAGTAGAGCGAGCTCATAAAGAGTTAGCCTCATACTGGTCGCTTCAAATAAAGCTTAACTGACTAGGGACACATTAAATGTAATTCTTTCTGATTTGCATATCTACTATTAGTGATAACACACAAATGATACATATCAAATTACATCTAATATATTAGTACAACACATTAGTAATATGATGTCGATTTATTTATTCGGAAAGATGATAAAACATTATAACTGTAGACAACTTTTACATTGGACTAGGGCACATCTCTAACAATCTCCCGCTTGCCCCTAGTTCCAATCTAAGTTCCAATCTACTCCCATACACCTCACATGTTCCTCATACTTAGGCTGCAGCTGAGCCTTTATCAAGGGATCGGCCATATTATCATCAGTCGAATCGTGCTTAATCTCCACATAACCTCTATCTGTGATAACTCTAATAAGGTAATATCTGCTGAGTATATGTTTGGATCTGTTGTGGAATCTAATCTCTTGAGCAATAGCTACGGCCCTGTGTTGTCACACAACAAGCTTACCAGATCAGACGTTCGCGACATTACATCTAAACCGATTAGAAAGCTTCTAATTCATATTGCCACCCTAGCTGCTTCCCTAGCAGCTATATACATCCTTCGCTTGCAAAATCAATAATAGTGGCTAGCCTGGAATCATTCCTGCTTATGAGTACCACTAAAACCCCACACATATCCTGACTATGATCTAACTGATCATTGTCAGTCCGGAAAATATCCTCAGTGCCTCTGAAGTGCATGAGGGTATTATTAATCGTTGTCAAGTGAAGCTCACCAGTGTTAATTTGTAACTTCCTGGTACAATATAGGAAAAAACCAGACATCCGCTCTAGTGCATGTCATGACACATGTGATTGATCCACTATACTAAGTATATGGCATCAACTGGTTAAACTTATCAGTGTCATAGGACACTGATTCTTTCTCACCAGCTCATCAGTGTCATAGGAAACTGTTTCTTGCTGAGTCGTTTGTGTCATGTAGCGTGGGCAAGAATCTTTTCTTGTAACTGTGCATTGAGAACCATCGCACTCCCACTAGCCTTCTTTTGCACACAAGGTTCCAATCTCTGAAAAGCCTACTTTAATCCATAAATGGATTTCTGCAACTTAAAATCTTTCAACTAATCCTTTGCGAAAGAATTACAGATTGATTTCATCATCCATGTGTGTCTTGACCTTAAAGACTTACTCAAAACCAATGGCTTTTACACACATTGGTTGGATTAACCAAGTTTCCAACTTGATTACCCTATATGGATTGGTTTTCTTCTCCTATGGCTCCCTAGCCATTTCTTAGAGTTGGGAATGCCCATTCCCTCTTGAAAGGTTGCTGGATTATTGAAATCCACAACGACCATGTCATTACTCTTAGGCACTATAAATCTGTATCTGATGGGTACCTGACATGTTCTTTCCGACATATTTGACTTGTAGGAATAATCACTTGAAATGTATGATTCTCTTATTCAGCTCATCAAGCTCCACCAAACTCCATTGTGTCTAAGTGAGGTGCCTGAATTTCTTCAAGATGCACATTACTCCCTATCCCATTTCCAAAAGACACTAACTCGAGCAAAAATGCTTTGTTCTCGCTTGGTTCTTGGAATTTGTATCGCTTAGTTTCCTAAGGATACTCTATGAAGACATTCTCATTTGCTTCGGATGCAAACTACCTCGCCATCCCAATCCACTAGGGAAAAACCCGTGCTGGGATATTTCCTCTACCATGTCTAACTATGGTTCAGTTCTTGTCTGGATACTACGCGAAGGCGCACACATCCACAAAAACTGACCATCTCATCCAGCATGCCTCCTAATGAATACTACGCGAAGGCGCAGGCATCCATGGTTACCGGAAAGTAAACGAGTGTGATATGTTCATACCAGAATGTTCCCATACCAAATTGGACTATGGTGAAGGATATCCATGGGTTGCAAACAATTAATATTATGCGGCAGACTTGAAACTAACCATGGAAATCGATTTGAATAGATGTTATTGTGAAAAATTCAGCACGCATATAAAATAATCAGATCTGAAAATTACTTTAGCAAATCGACTAAAACACAAAGTATATGTGTTCTCTAGGTTGTCCACACAAGCACAACACCTTGACTAAGGTTTCTACACACAATCTTACTAGCGTTGTGTGTAGAATCGAGTAAGAACACCAACAATGGTGGAAGAGTGAGGGGTGGCAATGAGAGAGGAAGAGAGGCCGAAAATATTAGGGTTTTTAGAATAAAGTTATATGATTAAAAATCTTATTTTTAATAATCTATTCATTTACATAATTAAACCTGAAATTCTGATCACTTAGTCGTGCAAGATGCCACACACAATGTTGCAAAGGATGCTACAACGTTGTGTCTGACTTCTTGCGTAGACAATGCAGGACAGTAAATATAAAGCTACAAGTAATGACACAGCAGATTGTTTACCCAGTTCGGTGCAACGTCACCTACGTCTGGGGGCTCTCAGCCTAGTGGAAAGATTTCACTTATCAGTAATCCGTCAGAACATACAAGTACCTGTGATCCCTCCTAGATCTATACTTTATGCTACGTCTTACAGTGCAATCTATCTCAGGGTTTCCCCCTGAATCCAAGAACGTCTTGATTCCACTCTTCGAGCAATCGCCTTGCTCTGTCGTCTTCAAGTCTTCTTCAAGCTTGGTGGTTGCGTGCAGTCTTCAACTCACGACTTTCAGTAAACCCTCAATCACCTAACTCTCTATAGTTATGTGATACACAACGTCCTAAGCACAATCTGCAATTTCTCAGCCCGCAAACCTTCACGTCTAAGAACCTTGCAAATTGTTGCTAGGAAACAAATAAAGAACCACACGATTGCTAAGGGGGTAGCCTAAGCTTTTATAGCAATCGTGGATGAGTACTAACCCTAAAGGGTTTCCTCTTAATCACCGTCTTTCTTCTTTTCAGATTAGGAGTCGTTCTGCACTTTCCTAATCGTTTTCTTGCTGCACTGCCGAACCTGCACTTTCCTGATTTCTGTCGATCAGGATGCTTGCCGAGATGCCGTCAACAATGTCACACAAGATGTCGTAGCAGATGCTTCGACATTCTTTGTAACATGTTTTTTCAGTTCCTTTAAAATTAGCCAATCTCGAAAAACGTCGTAACTACAAAACCCTTTTAAAACCCTTATTTACACTTAAGCACATTCTTAATTAAAACCAAGAATGGGCTTTAAGCCCATTTAGCTAAACCTAATTAAACCCATTTAAATTGAGTTCTAATTAAATGGTTTAGCTAAACCGGTCCAATCTCTTTAATTTTATTTCTTCAACCGTCTGGTCAATAAACCAAGGCCAGAAATCAACCGAATCGTTTTCAATTTGCCTAAATTGAAAAGCGGATTCTCCCAATTACCATCAAAGCTTGCTTTGCTACATACTGTACTTAAAGTGTGTGACCCTGTATGCTCACGACCCGTTGGCATACTAGTAAAATTACTATTTTACCCATTCCATCATAAGTGGCCTCTAGCAAGACATTGTGATTACCCAATGTCCGTGATTATCGACGATTCGACTTAACCTGTTATCGTACATGTCACTGTCCTTTTATCAAACCGATATCTAGATTGATCAATAGGCATAGAACCGTCATCCTAATTTATCAATCACTGTTTCTTGATATCTGAGATGACTGAAAACTGATACAAAGGTATCACCTACATGGCCATGCTATTCCTTCATTCATACTCATCAAGTGGCCTACACGGATATCTTTCCCATACTGGAGTATGAGTGATAAATCCCTCAGACGTCTTTCGAGTTCACTAATCTAATTCATAACCAATCCAATCAGAGCTGTTATGGCTACCCTTTTACAGGTAACGTTAGACTTGGTCAAACTTAAAGATTCATTACACAGAGCGCACAAAGACTCCTTGGTCTTAGGATATAAGGACAAGCTACGATAAGTGAGTATCTCATGACAGTATCTATGCTGCATATTCACCATCGGTTTGTCCAATACCATCGTCCTGATGATTATTATGATATAACTCCGACACTTACTTTGCCATGATCAGTAGAGCGTGATTAGAAGGAGTTAGTCTCATACTGATCGCTTCTTAAAGAATCTTGACTGATCAGGGACACATTAAATTTAATCCTTTCTGATCTACAGTTTTAATATTAGTGATTATACACATAATGATATAGATCAAATTACATTCGATAAATTACTAAAACCCATTATTAATTTATGATGTTTTATTTATTCGGAAATATGATAAAAAATTACATATGTAGATCACTTTCATATTGGACTAGGCCATAACTCTAACATATGGTTCAGTTCTTATTTAGCTACTACGCGAAGGCGCACGCATCCAAATAAAACTAACCATCTCATCTACCTACATCCCCATGAATGCTACGCGAAGGCGCACCCACTCACGGGTCGGAGAATAAATATGAGTGTTTAATGGTATACAATTCCTTGTCTTCATTGGAGCCTTATTCTGAATTAGAATGTTTAAATCACTAGGTTCTTCATGGAACGAACCGCATCTTCTAGGGTTCGAATTCGGCGTTTAGACACATCATTTGAAATGACGTTCCAAGCGGAGTTTACCATGACTGGATCTCCTGATCCCCAAGATGATTGATTACGACTTGTTTAGGTATTTAACCATTCAGATTCAATCCAAATTCTTTTAACACATATTTCCAAGTTGACTGTTCTAGCCTTGTGACCTTAGGGATCTGAACACACCAGGATGTATTAGACCCTACTAGTCACTTGCTCTTCACCTCTACTTGTGAAGAGCGTATCTGTCATTTTACCCACTAAACAAGCTTCGCATCATCAAATTGAATTGAATTCAATTGGACTTATAAGTCCACACTCATAAAGTGTTGATATGTGCTTCTTATTTATCCATTAAAGAAGCTTTTCATCATCAGACCGAATTGAATTCAATTGGACTTAAAGGTCCACGCTCATAGAGTGTTGATGTGCGCTTCTTATTTCTCTGGTCTAAACAACTATGCTAGACTAGAATCCGGTTCGAACCATCAGGTTCAACCATTTG
This sequence comes from Geranium rotundifolium, assembly GCA_963920655.1. Classification (NCBI taxonomy): domain Eukaryota; kingdom Viridiplantae; phylum Streptophyta; class Magnoliopsida; order Geraniales; family Geraniaceae; genus Geranium; species Geranium rotundifolium. Next base: position 14,211,682 of record OY987317.1, on the reverse strand, counting down.
TTGTTTATGTTACAATTTGATCTTTCATTAGTATCAACTACGCTTTGCACATAGTGACTAATAACCTTCTGGAGTGCTTGCATAATAAATGTCATTTCAGTCAATATCATAAATGCCATTAATAAACGCATGATATCATCTTGTTCAACAAGAACCAAAATTTTGTTCCTGATAAAACCAAGTACACTTTCATATGCCAAGACTAAGCCCATTGGGCATAGTCAATTTGATGATCACTACAACAACTCCTATTAGGATTGCTTACTTGTATGATCATCACTCTCTTGATCAATTCTCTTCTACTTTTGAAATCCTACACATTGAATGTGTTATGTAGTACTTCATACTCATGATTCAGAAGTAGAAAAGCTGGTAACATAAGTTCTTGAGAAATGTGGATCCTCCACATTCTCCCTCAACTCATCTTGTAATCTCATACAGTCCATTTTCTTATGACCACCTTACTTGAAGAAATAAGACGACATCCGTGCGTTTGGAATTAGCCTTGGTCTTTTGGACCATGTGTGTCTCTTAATCTTCTTCAACCTTGCTTAAGGGCCTCCCCCTTGTTAGCATTAGCTTTGTCAAAACTTATCCCTTTCTTGACCTCTGGAACATCGGAATCTAGTTCTGAATGTACATCCGGTCAATTCCATGTTGCACATGCTTAGATCATTAAAATGATCCCATCATACAACATAAAATTATGACTTATGGAATTTCCTGCTTACAATGGCAGGAGTGCAAATCCTTGATTGGAGAGTCTTTCGATTCTTGCATTCTCATAGAGATGTCCAATCCGTCCATTTGCATCCATAATCATTTGTTGCCCTTAGAGATTCCATCTCTCTGCAACCCAGCTTTCATAACCCACATTATCTAGAGTGTTAGAGTGCTTATTGAATGCAACTCTAAGAGCTCTAGTGGTGTTCGTAGCTGATTCTAAAGGGATAGGTTAGTTAAGAAAAATTCCTTTTGTGTACTTTTGAGAAATCTTCTCAAAACTAGTACCTGCCTAGAGATTCTATCCTCCCAAGGATATGATTCTGTGACTCAATGTTGGTTTGATTTTGCTTTACGTAATATAAATTTAACATAATTTGTTAAAATTAAAGTTGGAGATTGAGTTTTAAAACACTTGTTTGATTCTAAACTTTATAATCTAAACCAGTATCCTCGCATACCCTCAATTGAAGTGAACGAAGGTCCACCGCTAAAACTGAGAGAACCAAGGTAGGAACACATCCAATTACAAGTCCATGTAATTCCTGGCTAGGGTTTCTACTTAAAAGTACACGGCATACCCTATACTGATAACCGAGGTCTATCCTAGCTGACAATCGTAGACAAGTCTACCATGTTTCGACTATGGTCAGAACTAATGTGGCCACTACGCGGAGGCGCACACACCCACAGAAAACTGCCCAACTCATCCAGACTTCTCCTCTATGAATGTTACGCGGAGGCGTACCGACATCCATAGGCTCAAAGTCCTTTTGATTGTCCAAACTTGGATGGGATCACGCTTGACTTGTAATTATTTGTGAATAAGTATTTTTATACTCCTGATTGTATATCGATACAATCTTAACTGGAGTCTGAAAGGGATCACCAAGGGTTCCAATCGTTAATTTCATGCAGCAGAGCCTTAGGTAACCATGGTGATCGAAAAAAGATGAAGGATCTTAATGAAAATTCAGCATGTTATAAAGTTTTTCAATCGGAAAATTTACCTTTGTCAATCGATTAAAACACAAAGCAGTGTTTCTCTATCGAGTCCACACAAGTACAACAACCACGGATGGTTTTCTCTCACACACTTGCTAATGAATGTTTTGAGAATTTTTGACAAAAACAATGGAGGAATGGTGATGAGAGGGTCGGCCAAAGAGGAGAGGGAATGGGGGAGAGTTGCCGAAAATTAGAGAGAAAATAAAGAAAAAAAATATTCTGTAATTAATTTGAAATTAAACCAAAAAATCTTATTTGAATTTCAAATAAATAATTACATATCTTACCCTCTTAAACTCTTAAACTCTTAATTGCACTATTCCCCATTCATCAATTAACAACCTAAATGGGCTTTAAGCCCGTTTAACTAAAACCAAATTAAACAAATTAAATTGAGTTCTAATTTTGAATTAGATAAATCGGTTTAATTTCCTCAACTTGATTTCTTCAACCGTCTAGTTAAAACCCTTGGCCAGAAATCAACCGAATCGTTTTCAATTTGACTAAATTGAAAACCTGATTCTCCCAAATTCCATCCATACTTATTTTTCATGTATCGTGCTGATAGCATTTGTGCCCTAGTCCAATTGCTATTAGCCTGTAAACGTCTATGTACAATATCATCGTTTGTAATATAAATATAAAACAACTTTGTATTACTTATGTGTTGAAGTAATATGTTAAGAATGATCGGATTTATGACCACTAAAGTAGTAGAACCATAAATCTGTATGGATCACACTTAACGAGTCCCTGGTCAACCTATGCTTCCTTAGAAGCGACCAGCATGAGGATGGTTCTTAATGACGTAGTTCTACTTGTCATAGGGATGAGGGATCCGGAATCATATCATAGATATCATGAGGTGATTGATATCGGACGACCCGCTTTGAATAGTGTTTTCATAGATTAAGCCATGAACATATTCAAATGCGATAGCTTGTCACGACATCCTTAGACCAAGGAGTCTTTGTAATCACTATGCATTGAACGTGCGACTTTAACTTGCGCCTAACGCTTTCTATGACAGGATTGCTATAAAGGGCATGATTGGGTGGCGGAACGGGTTGCATGAGTGACACGAAAGACGGTTAAGTGATTTATCCCTCATACTACGGTGTGGGAAAGATATCCGTTAAAAGGGCCTCTTGATGGAGACTGACTGAGAGTAAGAGCATGGCCATGCCGATGATACGGGTTATCAGTTCTCAGCCATCTCGCATATCAAGTAACAATGATTGATTAAACGAGGGTGACGACTCTATGCCTTGTGATCAATCGGGATATATAGAGATAATAGGATAGTGACTTGTACGCACAAGGTTAAGTCGAATCATCGATCGTCATGCACCTTGGGTAATCATAACGTTTTACTAGAGACCAGTTATGATGGATCGGGCAAGAGCGATCTTTTGCGCCAATCTGCCAACGGTGGCATGAGCCTAGAGGGTCACACACATTCAAGACGGATAACTTGAGACAAGGAAACCTTAACGTTTCTTGAGGAGCAAAACATGGACAAAACTGGAGGTTTTGTGCCATAGGTTCGGTTTGAGAGAATAATTAGCGAATCGAGAAAACTGAGTTTTTTCGTCGATGTCGCATCGGACTTTGTTTGATAAGTAACGACAAAAGGGTCGGGCGACTTTTGGACACGGCATGAGACCACACGGGCGAGCCCATTGGGCTCGGCCCATGAAGCCTCATTGCCGGCCCATTAAGGGCCCAACAAGACCTCTTGGCCGGCCTATTAATTCATCATTCCATTAATCACAAAACTCACACAAAACTCTCTCTCTCTCTCATAGTGGCCGGCCACCCCTAGTCTCTTCTTGTTCTTGCTCTCTTGTTCTTCATTTAATTGTTCTAGTAGGCAGTTAAGTGAGGGATCATCAAGATCATCCCCTTGGTGTGGACTTGCTTTAGAGAAGAAGATCCGAAAGTTCTTCTTTATCGATTCAACAAGACTTAAAGGTAAATATCTTGTGGAATAGATTTTGCTTTGGGATTTAATGGTTTATGTTCTTGGACAAAGTTTGGAGTAGATTTTCTTATAATGCTTCCGCTATCTCGACGATCTAGAACGCTCCAAAACCCTACACGTGCTTCATGCGTTTGACCCTCTAGACTCAGGAACAATTGACAGACTGGTAAAATTACTATTTTACCCTTTACATCATAAGTGGTCTCTGGCAAGACATTATGATTACCCAACGTTCGTGATTATTGATTATTCGACTTAACCTGTTATCGTACATGTTACTGTCCTTTTATCAAACCGATATCCAGATTGATCAATAGGCATAGAATCATCATCCTAATATATCAATCACTGTTTCTTGATATCTGAGATGACTGAAAACTGATTCTAAGGTATCACCTTCACGGCGGTGCTTTTCCCTCAGTCATACTCATCAAGTGGCCTAAACGGATATCTTTCTCATACCGAAGTATGAGTGATAAATACCTCAGACGCCTTTCGAGTTCACTAATGCAATAAATATCCAAGCCAATCGAAGCCGTTATAGCTACCCTTTTACAGATAACGTTAGACTAGGTCAAACTTAGGTATTCGTTACATAGTATACACAAAGACTCCTTGGTCTTAGGATATAATGATAAGCTACGATCTGTGAGTATCTCATGACTGGATCTATGCAGCATACTTACAATCGGGCTGTCCGATATCATCGACCTGATGGTATCTATGATATAACTCCGGCACGCACTTTGCCATGATCAGTAGAGCATGATCACAAGGAGTTAATCTCATACTGATCGCTTCAGAAGAAGTTTAACTGATCAGGGACTTTATGGAATGCAATTCCTTCTGATCTCTAGTTCTACTATAAGTGGTTACACACATTATGACATAGATCAAATCACACTAGATATATTACTACAACACATTAGTAATATTATGCCTTTTCTCATCGAGAAGCATTTCCCTAACCAAGCTTTAACCTCAAGCAAGGTTGGGATGTCATTCCCGATGATCAATATGTCATCGACATACAGCACTAGGAATACAATATTACTCCCACTCGCTTTCTTATGTACGTAAGGTTCACTTTCGTTTTTGATAAAACCGAATTCCCTTACGGCTTCATCAAAACGAAGGTTCCAACTCCGGGAAGCTTGCTTTAATCCATAAATGGATCTAAGCAGCTTACAAATCTTTCCAGGATTCTCTGGATCAACAAAACCCTCGGGATGTGTCATATACACATCCTCTTTTAAGTTCCCGTTAAGGAAGGCGGTTTTGACATCCATCTGCCATATCTCATAATCCTAGTACGCTGCTATGGCTAGAATGATCTGGATAGATTTAACCATAGCCACAGGTAAAAAAGTCTTGTCATAATCGATACCTTCGATCTGGCAATAACTTTTCGCAACTAGTCTAGCTTTATAGGTCTGAGGTTTTCCATCCATGTCGGTCTTAAGTTTATAGACCCATTTGCAACCGATGGGTTTTATCTTAGGGGTTTGATCCACAAAGCACCAGACTTGGTTGTCGGACATGGATTTCATGTTACAGTTATGCCCTAGTCCAATATATAAGTGATCTACAGATGTAATGTTTTATCATCTTTCCGAATAAATAATCGGCATGGTTACATAACTTCCGCTGCATGAAATTTATTGTTTGGAACCCATGGTGATCTCTTTCATTTCATTTCCTCATTCATGGTGTTCTGCCATTTTTCGGAGTCTGGACTGGCCAAATCTTGTCGGTAGGTTTCTGGATCATCCTGATCCACCAACATCAAGTCATTTCCTTCAGTGGCTAGAAAGTCATATCTGATAGGAGCTTGACGAGATCTCTCAGACCTTCTTGGACCCTCTAGAATAGGTGTGGGATTGGTTCTTGATCAATGACCTCTTCTGGCTCCTGTATTTCTACATCCGGCATAGTGGGTTGTTCCGTATCTTCTTGAATTTCTTCAAGATGCACGACACTCCCACTAGCAAATAAATTCCTTTTTCCGAAAATACCCCTCCTCGAGCAACAAAAACTTTGTTCCCGCTGGATTTGTAGAAATAGTACCCCTTTGTTTCTTTGGGGTACCCTAGAAAGACACACTTATCTGATTTGGCTTCGAGCTTATCGCCCAGCAGACGCTTGACGTAAGCTTCACATCCCCAAATCTTAAGGAAAGCTAATAAGGGTTTCTTCCCATTCCATACTTCGTATGGAGGGCTTTCCACTGCCTTTATAGGAGCCCGATTCAATATGAATACGGCCGTCTCTAGGGCATAGCCCCAGAAGGAGAAAGGGAGGTCAGTCTGACTCATCATCGATCGAACCATGTCAAGCAAGGCCCGATTTCTCCGTTCGGATACACCATTCATTTGAGGTGTTCCAGGCGGAGTCAATTCAGAGAGGATCCCACACTCCTTTAAATAACTGTGAAATTCATGGTCCAAGTACTTACCGCCTCGGTCAGATCGAAGCACCTTTATACTTTTAACAAGCTGGTTTTGTGCTTCGTTATGGAACTCTTTGAACTTGTCAAAGGTTTCCGATTTATGTCTCATAAGATAAACATACCCGTATCTACTAAAGTCATCAGTAAACGTAACGAAGTAGTGAAAACCTCTTCTGGCCTGAGTGCTCATGGGCCCACACACATCGAAATGTATGAGACCCAATATGTCACTAGCCCTTTCACCTAAACCGGCAAAAGGTGCCTTTGTCATTTTTCCCATAAGGCATGACTCGCATCTCTCAATGGAAGTGAATTCAAACAGACTTAGAAGTCCACACTTGTGAAGTGTTGAGATGCGTTTCTAGCCTATATTGCCTAAGCGGCAGTACCATATCACAGTCTGGTTTAAATCATCGAATTTAATCCTTTTGTTACTTATATTATAAATTGAGCTAGTGTCAGTGTTTTGAATATTAAGAATATATAAACCACCAACCAATGAAGTATTGCAATAAAATATATTATTCTTGAAAATATTGAAAATTCCATTGTCAATAGAAAAACAATATCCTTCCTTGTCTAGCAAGGAAATAGAAATAATATTCCTGCGAAACGCAGGTACACAATGAACATTGTTCAATAATAAAACTAGCCCACTGGGAAAATTGAGACTAATATCTTCTACTGCAGTTGTCAAGACTTCATTGTTGTCACCAACTCCTAGGTCCGCCTCGCCCTTGCCAACTTCTCTTCTACTTCCCAGAGCCTGCACATTAACACAAATGTGACATTTTGCACCGGTATCAAGTACCCAAGAATCTGAAGTAGATAAACTAAGATTGAGCTCAATAACAAAAATACATGATCCTGAAGATGTGGAAGCTCCACTCTTCCTAAGAAACTACTTGTGTTTCTTACAATTCTTCTTCCAATGCCCCTGTCCTTGGCAATAGAAGCAAATGACATCCTTCTTAGGATTCTCAACAACCTTTGGAGCTGCTGGACCCTTAGGTTGTCGAGTGTTCCCCGTTAGATGCATAGGGGCCTTATCCTTTCCCACGCTGGCTTTCTTGAAGCTCACTTGCTTCTTGACCATAAGAACCTCCTTAGACTTGCCCTTGAGATTCTTTTCAGCAGTCACGAGCATACCATGAAGCTCTGTCACAGTCTTATACATGTCATGCATATTGTAATTTCCAACGAAATCACGATATGTATCTGGAAGTGAATGCAGCACAAAGTCTGCAGACATTTCCTTATCCACAGGATGACCGATTCTGGTCAAGTGTTCCAAAAGACGTTTCATCTTAAGGACATGGGGATTGACAGGAGCTCTAGCCTTCAGCTTGCAAGACATCAGTTCACTGAAAGTGTCGTATCTTTCGACACGCGCTTTCTCTTTGAACATTTTCTCGATCTCTGCCATTAAGGCTTTGGGATCATCAGAAATGTCCAAGAACTGCTTTTGCAAGTCAGGCACCATACTGCCCATCATGATGCACTGCACGTCGATTCGGTCGCTAAGGAATTTCTGGTAGGTATCCCTTAGCGTCCTTGCAGCGTTCAGTGCTGGTTCAGTAGGTTAAGCTTGAAAGCGAGTCTCAAGTTCCGATCCCAATCGAGAAAGTTTATGCTGTTAAGCTTATCCTACTCGATTAGTGACCTAAGCGCGCTGTTACCAGAATGGTTCGTGTTTGCCATTTATATCTACACAGTAAATAAATTTTAATAAGTATTAATTAAAATTGAAGTTGGAGATTTAGTTATAAAACACTTTCTGATTTTAACTTTAGAATCTAAACCAGGATCCTATCATACTCTCAATTGAAGTGAACGGAGGCTCACTGGTCCAATTGAGAGCATCAAGGTAGGAATACATCCATCTACAAGACCATGTAGTTCTTGGCTAGGGTCTGTACTTGTAAGTACGTGGCATACCCTATACTGATACTATAGGTCAGCCCTAGCTGACAATCGTAGACAAGTCTACCAAGCTTGAACTATGGATAGAACTAATGTGGCTATTACGCGGAGGCGCACACACCCACACAGAACTACCCATCTCATCCAGACTTTTTCTCTATGAAAGTTACGCGAAGCCGTACAGACATCCATAGGGTCAAAGCCCTTTTGAGTGCCCAAACTTGGATGGTATCATGCTTGACTTGTAATTTTTGGCGTTTAAGTGAATTATAAAAGTCTGATTGCATATCGATACAATCTTAATCTGGGATCATCAATTGCAAATTCATGCAAGGATGATCCCTTAGCAGGTTATATGCGAGTCTGATTAAATACCGGGTTTTTTAATCTTTGCATGTGGGTGATAAAAAATCATACATGAACTTGTATATTTAAACTATCATACATTCATACATTTAAACATACAAATGCAACGGTAAGTTTATGTATAACTAAGCCCATTCTAAGTTCCTAAGAACCTAGCAATACTGATCCTAAAGACTTGCTCCATTCTTGTGAACTCCCACTGGCTTCGAGCCTCCTCCAATCCGAGTCTTCCTCATGACTTGCTTCTTGTGTCGGTCTTCGTGATTACAAATATAAATAAAATAAAATGAAATACAAATCACGACACGCGGGTCGTATTTACTACAACTCAAAATTAAACAACACGCAAGTTGCAAAACCGAAATTAAAGTCTAGAGGGCTTAGTTATATATCATGTGGAAAACATCATGTTATCAAAGATCATGTGTACACTCAACATGCTTATCAAACAAACAAATTTTTCCAAATTTTATCTTTCTTAAGTGTGGGAAAAATTCCAGTTTATCGAAACCGGACGGTTTAATTTAATAATTGAATTTTGAACCGGTTCTCGCTAGTTTATGGAAACCAAACCAAATCTGAAAATTAGATTTTAGGGCCTTTTTGAAATTCTCGTGAACCGGCCGGTTTAGCTCGAAACTGGTCGAGCCGAACTGGCCACCCCGAGGTCGCCCGCAGAGGCAACCACGGTTGCCTGCGAGGGCTGCCATCGTCGCCCGCGGGGCAGACCCTGGTTGCCCACAGGAGCAACCATGGTGGCCCGCGAGGGCTGCCATGGTTTCCCCTAGGGCAGCCCCTGGTCGCCCGCGAGGCAATCATGGTGGCCCGCGAGGGCTTCCATGGTTGCCCGCGTCGGCAGACCGTGGTCGCCCGCGAGGGCTGCCATGGTCGCCCGTAGGCGACCTAGTCGGCCCTTGGTGCCGATCATGGTCTGCCCTAGGGCATTCTATGGTCCACCAAGGGTCTCGACCCTTGTTAGCCATGGCTCGGCCATGGCTAACCCGAAACAGCCCAAAAATTATTTTTCCAATTTTTTCAAAATCAATCAAATCTGAATTTTTTTTTCAATTACATGCATACTCAAGTGATGAACACATAAACAAATATAAAATTCCATAGTTAAATATGTTGAATAAAATTCATAACAATCATCCTCTGATACCACTGAAAGGATCTTAATTATCGAATATAAAATTCCACTCCGTTAATTTCATGAAGGATCTTAATAAAAATTCAGCATGTTATAAAGTATTTCTATCTGAAAATATACCTTTGTCAATTGATTAAAACACAACGCCGTGTTTCTCTATCGAGTCCACACAAGCACAACAACCACAAATGGTTTTTCTCACACACTTTGGAGGAATTTTTATCAAAAACAATGGAGGAATTTTGATGAGAGACTCGGCCAACGAGGAGAGGGAATGGTGGAGAGATTCCGAAAATTAGAGAGAAAATAAGGAAAAAAATATTTTGTAATTAATTTGAAATTAAATTAAAAAATCTTATTTGAATTTCAAATAAATAATTACATATCTTACCATCTTAAACTCCTAATTGCACTTTTCCCCATTCATCAATTAAAACCCTAAATGGGCTTTAAGCCCGTTTAACTAAAACCAAATTAAACCCATTAAATTGAGTTCTAATTTTGGATTAGATAAATCGGTTTAATTTCCTCAACTTGATTTCTTCAACCATCTAGTTAAAACCCTAGGCCAGAAATCAACTAAATCGTTTTCAATTTGACTAAACTGAAAACCTGATTCTCCCAATTTTCATCCATGCTTATTTGTCATGTATCGTGCTTAATGAGTGTGACCCTCTAGGCTCACGAACAGTTGGCGGATTGGTAAAATTACTATTTTACCTTTTCCAATATAAGTGGTCTCTAGCAAGACATTATGATTACCCAACGTTCGTGATTATCGATTATTCGACTTAACCTGTTATCGTACATGTCACTGTCCTTTTATCAAATGGATATCCAGATTGATCAATAGGCATAGAATCGTCATCCTAATATATCAATCACTGTTCCTTGATATCTGAGATGACTGAAAACTGATACTAAGGTATCACTTGCACGACTGTGCTTTTCCCTCAGTCATACTCATCAAGTGGCCTAAACGGATATCTTTCTCATACCGAAGTATGAGTGATATGTTAGATTTGTGCCCTAGTCCAAAATAATTCCTCAATCTATATTGTAACGGACATCATTATTCTACATAATAAAAGGCATAATATTACTAATGTGTTGTAGTAATATATATCTAATGTGATTTGATCTATGTCATAATGTGTGTAACCACTTATAGTAGAACCATAGATCAGAAAGAATTGCATTCGATAATGTCCCTGATTGCATTCGATAAACTACTAAATCGTTCTCAATTTTCATAAATAATTGTTGTCATGTATCGTGCTTAATGCGTGTGACCCTCTAGGCTCACGAACAATTGGCAGACTGGTAAAATTACTATTTTACCCTTTCCATCATAAGTGGCCTCTTGCAAGACATTATGATTATCCAATGTTCGTGATTATCGATTATTCGACTTAACCTGTTATCGTACATGTCACTGTCCTTTTATCAAACCGATATCCAGATTGATCAATAGGCATAAAATGGTCATCCTAATTTATCAATCACTGTTTCTTGATATCTGAGACGACGGAAAACTGATACCAAGGTATCACCTGCACGGCCTTGCTATTCCTTCAGTCATACCCATCAAGTGGCCTAAACGGATATCTATCTCAGACCGAAGTATGAGTGATAAATCCCTCAGACGCCTTTCGAGTTCACTAGTGCAACAAATATCAAAGCCAATCGAAGCCGTTATAGTTATCCTTTTACAGATAACGTTAGACTAGGTCAAACTTAGGTATTCGTTACATAGTGTACACAAAGACTCCTTGGTCTTAGGATATAATGACAAGTTACGATATGTGAGTATCTCATGACTGGATCTATGCAGCATACTCACAATCGGGTTGTCCGATATCATCGACTTGATGGTATCTATGATATAACTCTGGCACACACTTTGCCATGATCAGTAGAGCATGATCACAATGAGTTGGTCTCATACTGATCGCTTCAGAAGAAGCTTAGCTGATCAGGGACTCATCAAATGTAATTCTTTCTGATCTATAGATCTACTATTAGTGGTTACACACATAGACTCCTTGGTCAAATTACATTCGATATATTACTACAACACATTTGTAATATATGCCGATTCATTTATTCGGAAAGATGATAAAACATTACATCTGTAGATCACTTATATATTGGACTGGGGCATAACTCTAACAATCTCCCACTTGCCCCTAGTTCCAATTTAAGTTCTGATCTACTCCCATAGACCCTTTGTCAAGGGATCGGCCATATTATCATCAGTCGAATAGTGTTTAATCTCCACATCACCTCTATATGTGATAACTCTCACGAGGTGATTCCTGTTATGTATATGTTTGGATCTGTTGTGGAATCTGGGCTCTTGAGCAATAGCTAGTGCACCTGTGTTGTCCCACAACAAGCTTATCGGATGAGACGCTCGCGGCGTTGCATCTAATCCGATCAGAAAGCTTCTAATCCATACGGCCTCTTTAGCTGCTTTTGTTGCAGCTATATACTCAGCCTTTATTGTAAAGCTGGCAATTTTGGCTTCTGAAATTCTGAATCGTAGCCGAGTCGGAAAGTCGAACACAAAGTCTTTAACTTTTGTATCGACTTCTTGTGGAAAGAGTAAGCAAAGTAATAGACAGATAATAATCACGACACCAGAGATGATTACCTAGTTCGGTGACTCCGCACCTACGTCTGGGGGCACTTTGCCAGTGGAAAGGTTTTTCACTATCAGGTAGTCAATATTACAACTTCAAGCCCAACTAGCTATCACAAAAGCTATTGTCCTAAGCTACTACAGATCTCACCGTGAATTGCCTCGACCAGGAGCCTCTCCCCCTGTCTTTGAGATTCCCTCAATTCCACCCTTCGAGCAAGTCCATGCTCGGTGTCGTTGTCTTCTTGGACGGAGTTGTGAATCTTCAATCACAAACAAAAACCCTAACCGACCCAAACACTTAGTCTTCGCGACTCACGGTTTGATCGGAGCAAAAGGTCCGTTCTAGCGAATATTCATCAGCCTCTCAACACGCCGATGGTGCACGGTTAAGAGCTTTGAGAAATCTTGCAATTGTTAGAACAAGAACGGATACTGCTAATGGGAAGCCAAGGGCTTTTTATAGCAGCTCACTTTCCAAATCCTTCTCGGATCAGGAACAGGAAAGTCAGGCAAGTTGTTACCGCCTTCCATGACAGCTGGAAGTTGTCTTGCCTGTTCTGACTTCCTCATGAATCAGGCAAGTCGAGTTGCCATCTTAGTTGCCGCCTTTCGCTGACGTGTAACTGCCAGCTGGAAGTCGCCTGACTTGTCGACGTCATTCTCTTGTGCTCCAAGTCTTCGTGGCGCCTTTCTTCTTTCGCTCCAAGCTTCGTCGAAATAGGAAAGTTTCAGACTTTCCTAATCTGCGGCTTGTAGCAAGTCGCTCCACATGTCATGCAACATGTTGCTCGACTTCTTACTTTTTGCGTTAAAAAATCATGCCAACTATTAAACGTAGCAACAATCTCCCCCTTTGGCAATTTTTTAGGCAAACACCTTTTTGGAAGCCCATCGTCATCTTGTGGCAGTTACGCACAGCAAGTGACTTATCTTATGGTAGTTACGCACAACAAGTGATGTGACTTCTTTACTCCAAGCAGGCACATCGTCGTCACCTTGAGGCAGTTACGCACACAGCAAGTTTCGTGACTTCCGATGCGACTTCTTGTGCGGCTTCTAGTTTATCTTCTGGAGCAGCTTCTGAAGCGGCTTCTGGAGCTTAACTTCTTGAGCTGCTTCTGGAGCGGCGACTTCTATGTAAATCTTTTCGGCGCGACTTCTGGCGTAACTCCTGGCGTACTCATTTATCTCCCCCTATTTGTCTAATAATATTGCCAAAGGCAATCGCATAATCAAAATTTACTAAACACCAGGGTAAAAGAAAAATAGCACACACCATGAGCAAATAAAACGGCTCAAACATGAGCTCAAATCAAGCTCAATCAAGAGCAAATATCCCAAAAAAAAGTCATAATATGCGGAAAGTAACTCGGACAAACCCCGAGAATTTAATAGTGTGTGCGGGGCAAAGTTTATCATAGCAAATTTCAGAGAATTACTAAAACGACGTGGAGTCGTCAACATCTTCTTCAGTAGTACCAGCAGCAGCAGCAGATCGAAGGTCTTCTAGAAGGACTTCACAGGCGACTTTGCGAGTTGAGAGCGTGGCAATTGACTTCTCCAGATCAACAATCACTTCCATCAATTTTTCCTCCATCCTAGCGCCAATTGGTCCTGAGGTTCGAGAGCTTGATCCAGCTCCTGGGGTTTTGGCCATAGGAAGTCCGAGGTCCTTCAACTGCTTCCCTTCAATTCTTGAGATTGATGGCCAGGGGCAGTGGCTTTTTACCCGGCATATCCGATTCTCGAACAATGTTAGGACATTGTTGTAGAAGGATACCGGTGATTATCGAAGGAAACCCGATCGGAAGTTTGATAGCACATGATTTGGCGTGCTTAACTAGATGGTCAATAACGTAAACGCCAAAATCAATGGAAGACTGCGTACCTATCTGGTAAATGAGTTTTGCCAGCTCGGTTTTGATGCTTGCCCATGCGTAGAGGGAGCCCAATTAGCCAGACCGATGCGGTAGAGTATTGAATATTTTGCTGTGAGCTCGGTTGCCGCAATGGTGTCCTTGACCGGCCATCCCTTCTTACGTCCTCCGGTTATTTCGACCGCTACTCTGTCCAAGTGCGGGACTTTCGGAGTGAGTTCAGGGTCATCTCTGCCAAGATAGGTGTTGATGGTTGAGGTAGAGACTTCGAAGCATTCCCCCCGAACAAACACCTTTCGGTATTCAGCATCTTCAGGTTCATCGAACTCGCTTGACAGATTGACGATAAACTCCTTAACCAAAGTCGGGTAAAATGGCCCAATATTTATGACCGTGTTGGTCAGGCCAGCTCTACGGATAAGCTCTACAATCGCATTTATCCCTTGTGCTTCTGTGGAGAGTTCTCTTTCTGGATAGATTTTTCGTTGATAGACATACTGCCACTTAACGGCATTGTCTACAGAGTGGAAAGAGACGTTGTCTGTGGGTGCCTTCGGTACATACTTGGGGAGTTTCTGCCCTCCTAATGTCTTCTTCACCTGTGGTAGCACAATCAGGGTGTCTTCTTCTTCAGATTCTTCTTCTTCGGGGACAAAGGTTACTGCTGTGGTTACTGACTTCCTTTTTGACTTCTTCGGCTATTTGGACGCCGAAGCTTCTCCTTTTTCTGTTGCTTTCCTCTTTGGGGTCAATCTCTTCCGAACTTGAGGTTCTTCTTCTTCATCAACCAACCTTCGTGTTGGTAGCTTCCTTCTCTCAGCCCTTTTGGGCACAGCTTCTTCCTTCTCCATAGTTTCAATGTCGACACTTTCTTTGTTGTGGACAGGTTCCTCTAGAGGTTGAGTGACTTCTGGAATGACTTCAGGATTATCATCACGCCCTGAATCACTATTCGGAGCGACATGGGAACTTCCTTCCTTTTGCAAGTCCTCGTTTAGAGGAGATTTTTCTGGTGCGAGTGTCGACTTAGAGGGGCTAGGTTGGTCCTTGGTGCTAGTGCCGTGGACTTCAGGATCAAGGGTTTCTAAACCCTCTGCAGGCAGGCGTTCTTCAATGTTTTCTTCAGAGAGGATAGTAGATTTACCTCGTGTTTGAGTCGGAGTAGAGAGAGAAGCTTCTTCTTCAATGTTCGCAGAACCGGCTAGAGCGTCGTCCTTCTCAATGTCGGGGATTGTGTCTTCCAGTGTGATAGATGGAGGCGAACTTGTTATTTCCAGAGGTGCTGCCGAAGTTTCTCCTAAGCTTCTTCCTCCTCGGATCCTCACTCCATGCTTGGTTCTCGTCGATTTGGAGGCTGATAATTTCTTGGCAATGACTTTTGCCCTCATCTTTGCTTGTAGTACTTTTGAGGCAGATGGTATTCGTCCGCTTCGAGTACCAACCATTTAGCTAGGATTCGTTCTTTGTGGGGAGTGAGCAGATTCTTTGCTAAAAATTTTTATCTGAGAAACCCTAGCGATTTCAAATGGAGGAGAAGGTGCAGAGTCTGTGGGAGTTGAACAGAATGATTTCTGATAGGTGGATAGTCAGATCGTAATCATTCTCAAAATTCAAAAAGACTAACGGGCTTCTGATAAAAGGATTTGGGCCCGGCTTGATTTTGTGGACCCTGTTTGGTCCTGATCGAGAGAAAGAGTAAAATCAGCTAAAAGCTCTTCCTCTTCTTGCTTGACTTCTGGCTATTCTAGACAGCAAAGTCCGAGGGTTGACCTCAGACTTTCAAACCTTTAAGCATCTAATGCTTTTGTAAAGATGTCTGCGACTTGTTTCTCAGTAGGTAGGTATTCGAGCTTTATTTTCTTGTCTTCTACAAGTTCTTGAATGAAGTGGTGCCTGATGTCAATATGCTTTGTCTTGCTATGTTGCACTGGGTTCTTCGAGATGTTGATTGCAGTGATGTTGTCACAGAACAAAGTCATAACTTCTTGCTTGACTCCATACTCTGCCAACATTTGTTTCATCCAAAGAAGCTGAGTACAACTACTTCCAGCTGCAATATATTCTGACTCAGCAGTAGATAAGGCAATACAATTTTGCTTTTTGCTGAACCATGATACAAGGTTGTTCCCCAGGTAGAAACAACCTCCAGAGGTGCTTCTTCAATCTGGTGTGCTTCCCGCCCAGTCAACATCACAATATCCAACCAGAGTGGGAGAGGTATCAAAGGAATATAGCAAACCGAATTCAGAGGTTCCCGAGATGTACCTTATGATCCTCTTTGCATGAGCCAAGTGACTGACTTTTGGATTAGCTTGATATCTAGCACAGACTCCCACAGAATAAGCAATGTCGGGTAGACTTGCTGTTAGATAAAGGAGACTTCCTATTATGCTTCGATAAAGACTTTGATCAACTGGTTCTCCCATTTCGTCCTTTGTGCACTTGTCATGTGTGGCAATAGGAGTCCTTTTGTGCGAAGCCTTTTCTAACCCGAACTTCTTGACAATGTTCTTTGCGTATTTGCTCTGGGAGATAAATATTCCATCTAACATCTGCTTGATCTAGAAGCCTAGGAAATATGTGAGCTCACCGACCATACTCATCTCAAATTCAGACTGCATATGTTGAACGAAGCGTTTCACCATCTTGTCTGACTTCCCTCCAAATACAATGTCGTCGACATATATTTGAGCAATCATGATGTCCCTTCCTTCCTTCTTCACAAAGAGAGTTTTGTCTACTCCCCCTCGAATATAGCCATTCTGTATAAGGAATTGGGTAAGACGTTCATACCATGCTCGTGGAGCTTGTTTGAGACCGTAGAGAGCTTTCTTTAACTTGTAGACATGGTGCCGAGAGTCATGGTCTTCGAATCCCTTTGGTTGGGCTACATAGACTTCTTCGTTCAGATTTCCATTAAGGAAGGCACTCTTTACATCCATTTGATAGAGTTTGAAACGCAGATGACATGCGATGCCGAGAAGAAGTCGTATGGCTTCCAGTCTGGCTACTGGAGCAAAGGTTTCTTCAAAGTCGACTACTTCGACTTGTGTGTATCCTTGAGCCACCAGTCTCGCTTTGTTTCGAGTAATGTTTCCTTGTTCGTCAGACTTGTTTTTGAATATCCACTTTGTCCCGATGATATTGACATTGTCAGGCTTGGGTACAAGTTCCCAGACTTCATTCCTTGCAAACTGAACCAACTCTTCTTGCATCGCGTAGACCAAGTATTCATCATTGATGGCCTCTTGTATATTCTTTGGCTCAATTTTGGAAATAAAGCACATGTTACCTATCAGCTCTTGGTGGTCAAGAGATGCCTTTTGTCGAGTCCGAACTCCCTCATTAATGTCTCCAATCACATCCTGGGGTGGATGATACTTCTGAATTCTTCTTGACGGAGCTTTTTGCCTAGTAGGAGTTGCCTCTTCATTCAGGATGATTTGGCTTTCGTCTTCAGACTCTTTGTTGCGCTCATCGTCCTTGACTTCTGGCCTGACTTCTCTGCTGACATCTGGTCTGACTTCTCCTGAGAGATTCAGGACTTCTTCGTCCTCGTCACTTGATTGCTCGTTATTGTCATCAATCACGACATTGATGGATTCCATGATAGTCCTGGTGCGTTTGTTGAATACCCGAAAAGCCCGACTATTTCTGGAGTATCCGAGGAAGATGCCTTCGTCGCTTTTAGGATCCAACTTGCGTCGAGGTTCCCTATCTGCGAGTATGTAGCAGATCGATCCAAAGACATAGAAGTATTTGACATTCGGCTTTCTCCCCCTTCATATTTCATAAAGAGTGAGCGAAGTTCCAGGGCGAAGAGTCACTCTATTATGAATATGACATGCCGTATTCAAAGCTTCAGCCCAGAAGTGCTGTGGGATGTCTTTGGCTAACATCACGACTCTTGCCATCTCTTGAAGAGTGCGATTCTTTCTTTCAACGATTCCGTTTTGCTGAGGAGTGATGGGAGCAGAAAATTCGTGGGCAATTCCTTCAGCATCACAAAAGTTTGCGAAGCTGATGTTTTCAAACTCCTTTCCATGATCGCTCCAAAGTCGAACGACTTTCCCAATGACTTCTCCCTTTTCTCGTTGAACTCTTCGACATAAGGCTTCAAAGACTGAGAAGGTATCTGACTTCTCTCGAATAAAGTCTACCCATGTGTACCTTGAGAAGTCGTCTACACATACAAATATGTACTTCTTCCCTCCTAGACTTGCATGGGTCCCATAAGGTCAACATGAAGAAGTTCTAGAACACGAGAAGTAGTAAGATGTTGTACCTTCTTGTGTGACGTCTTGACTTGTTTCCCAATCTGGCATTCTCCAAAGATTTTTCCTTCAATGATCTTGAGGTTGGGAACTCCAATGATCGCCTTTTCAGAGAGAATGTTTTGCATACTCCTTAAATTGATGTGACCAAGTTTTTGATGCCATAGTTTTGTCTCTTGAGCTTTGGATAAAAGGCACTTGGTTGGCAAGGTACTGACTGTTGGAGGCCATAGATAGCAGTTGTCAAGGGACCTGTGGCCTATCATGACTTCCTTCTGTTGTTCGTCTTTGACTGAGCACTTGTCACGAGTGAAGTGGACATCCAAATTTGAATCACATATTTGGCTTATACTGATGAGGTTTGCTGTGAGGCCTTCGACTAGCAGATCTTCTTTCAGACATGGAGAGTTGGGAAGATTGAGTTTTCCTTTCCCGAGCACTCTAGCTTTTACTCCATCTCCAAAAGTAACGAAGCTATTTGTGCATGGTGTTAGAGTGACCAAGAAAGAGCTATTACCCGTCATATGTCGAGAGGATCCACTATCGAAGTACCAATCGTTGCTGGTTGAGGCCTTTAAAGCGGTGTACGCGATGTTAGCTTGATAGTTGACCTCTTTGACTCGCCATTCCTTCCGAGGTTGGCTTTTCTTGACGGTGGTCCTTTTCCTGACCGAGCTCTTCCCATATAGCTGATAGCAGAAGGGTCGAATATGTCCTCTTCATCCACAGTGATGACAAACCCAGTTATGTCTTTCGTTCTGGGTTTTTGACGCGGTCAGGGTAGAAGGCTTTTTGGTTGCTTGGTCAGCCGTAAAGTTAGGAGACTTCTGACGAGACTTCTGGGGGACAGACTTCTGAGGAACGAAGATGGTGTGCGATGATGAGGTTTCTTTCGAATATCCAAGACCTTCCATATTCCTTGATGATATCCCGATCGAAAGTATTTGGTCCAGAGTATCAGTACTTGGATTCATCATCTTTACAGACTTGGTGACCTGCTCTAACTCGCCTTTTAGTCGAGCAACTTCCTTTTTAAGATCAATAGTTGTCTCAAGAAGCCTTGACTTGTCTTCATTAAGAGTAAGAATGAGAGCGTTCTGTTTTTCGATTACCTGAGAGTCTTCAAGCCACTTGACATACCATTCGTTGTAAGCGTTGTTGAGAGTCTCATCGGATAGCTAATCATCAGAGTCATACTTCTTTGAGCTTTCAGCTGGTTGATCTATTGTGGAGGAAGTAAAAGCCACATAGTTACTTGTATGCTCAAGGTCACTGTCTTCCTCATCTTCATCGTCAGTTAGAGAGGCATTGAATCCCTTCTTCTGTTTCTTTAAGAAGTTGGGACATTCTCTCTGCATGTGTCCATACCCCTCACATTCAAAGCACTGAGCGCCTTTACCTAATCGTTCTCCTCGTCCTCCATCGTTAGCTGTGATGTCGAGTTTATGAAACTTGTGCTGTGGCTTGTCTCTGACTTCTCGGGTGACTTTTCTTCATGTCATCTGGCCAAATCTTTTCATGACTCTGTTGTAGTTTTTGGCCAGCATGGCGATAGTTTCCTCGATGTCACTATCTGACTCAGAGTGTGTTGAGTTCTTCTGATTAGAACTTTTGAAAGCCACACCTTTAAGTTTCTTCTCAATAGGAGGTAGGGAGAGCTCGAAAGTCATTACTGAGCCCATGAGTTCATCAAACTTTAGTGTCATCAAGTCATGGACTTCTTCGATGGCGGTGATCTTCATCTTGAATCTGGGACTTAGTGCTCTCAGCGTCTTTCTGACCAAATCTTCATCGGTCATAGGCTTGCCAAGTGAATATGATTCATTGGCCAGATCTTTGATGCGCACGTTAAACTCCGCAATAGTCTCGTCGTCATTCATGGTCAGAGCCTCAAAGTTAGTCGTGAGGTACTATAACTTCTGCTCTTTGACTTTAGAAGTACCCTCGTAAGCCACAACAAGTGTGTCCCAGGCAATTTTGGCACTTGTGCATGTGTTGATGAGTCGAAACACATTCTTGTCTACTACATTAAAGATGGCATTGAGTGCACGAGAATTACCTAGGGCGGCTTCATCTTCTTTCATGCTCCACTCCTTTTCTGGTTTGATTTCCATGAGCATCAGCATAGTAGGGTTCCTCCCAGCCATTGATGATAGACTTCCAGGTTTTGCTGTCGACGGACTTCAGGAAAGCACACATCCGTGCTTTCCAATATCCATAGTTTGTTCCGTCGAGCACCGGTGGACGATTGACAGATCCTCCTTCCTTTGAATCCATATTAGCTACTCAGAATTTTTTAGGAAAATCACCTAAGAGATTAAGGTGCCTCCTCTGATACCAATTGAAATTCTGAATTGTAGCCGAGTCGGGAAGTCGAACACAAAGTCTTTAACTTGTGTATCGACTTCTTGTGGAAATAGTAAGCAAAGTAATAGACTGATAATAATCACGACACCAGACATGAGTACCCAGTTCGGTGACTCCGCACATACGTTTGGGGGCACTTTGCCAGTGGAAAGGTTTTTCACTATCAGGTAGTCAATAGTACAACTTCAAGCCCAACTAGCTATCACACAAGCTATTGTCCTAATCTACTATAGATCTCACCGTGAATCGCCTCGACCAGGAGCCTCTCCCCCTGTCTTTGAGATTCCCTCAATTCCACCCTTCGAGCAAGTCCATGCTCGGTGTCGTTGTCTTCTTGGACGGAGTTGTGAATCTTCAATCACAAACAAAAACCCTAACCGACCCAAACACTTAGTCTTCGCGACTCAAGGTTTGATCGGAGCAAAAGGTCCGTTCTAGCGAATATTCATCAGCCTCTCAACACGCCGATGGTACACGGTTAAGAGCTTTGAGAAATCTTGCAATTGTTAGAACAAGAACGGATACTGCTAATGGGAAGCCAAGGGCTTTTTATAGCAGCTCACTTTCCTAATCCTTCTCGGATCAGGAACAAGAAAGTCAGGCAAGTTGCTACCGCCTTCCATGACAGCTGGAAGTCGTCTTGCCTGTTTTGACTTCCTGATGAATCAGGCAAGTCGAGTTGCCATCTTAGTTGCCGCCTTTCGCTGACGTGTAACTGCCAGCTAGAAGTCGCCTGACTTGCCGACGTCACTCTCTTGTGCTCCAAGTCTTCGTGGCACCTTTCTTCTTTCGCTCCAAGCTTCGTCGAAATAGGAAAGCTTCAGACTTTCCTAATCTGCGGCTTGTAGCAAGTCGCTCCACATGTCATGCAACATGTTGCTCGACTTCTTACTTTTTGCGCTAAAAAATCATGCCAACTATTAAACGTATTAACAGCTTGGTTAGAGCTTATCCAGCTGAAAGCGCCACCACTCAACACAAAATATATCCTGACTGAATTTTAAAGTCATATGGATATGTCTGAAAACTAGCATCGACTTGTCTTTTGACTGCTAGTTCTCTATCTTCATCCCCTTTCACCAAAATGCATCCTCGATCCTCCTCAAATATTTGAGGATGGCCTTTGACAGCAATCCAGTTTAATTGTTCGGGGTTAGATTGGAATATGCTGGTACAGCTTAGTGCAAACGAGGCTTCCAGTCTCGTGCACATCCTGGCATACATGATGGATCCCACAGCCGAAGCATAAGGGATCTTACTCATGATGCTTAGCTTATCAGGAGTACTAGGACTCTGTAGCTTGCTGAGCTTAATGCCATGACGCGTGGGTATGTATCCTTTCTTAGAATCAAGCATTGAGATCTTCTCAACACTTTACATATGTACATGTTCTGACTTACCAACATGTTCTGACTTAGGCCCAAAATCCTTTTGGAATGATCAGTAGAGATCATGATGCCTACATTAAATGTAGAATCACCTCAGTCCTTCATTGATAAGTACTTCCCTAACCAAGCTTTGGTGGCAAGGTCGGGATGTCATTCCCGATGAATAAATATCAAGAATACAATATTACTCCCACTCGCTTTCTTATGTACGCAAGGCTCACTTTTGTTTTTGATGAAGCCGAGTTCCCTTACAGCTTTATCAAAGTGACGGTTCCAACTCCCTGAAGCTTGCTTAAATCCATAAATGGATCTTTGCAGCTTACATATCTTTCCGGGATTCTTTGGATCTACAAAACCCACAGGTCGTGTGATATACACGCCATCTAGTAAGTTCCTGCTAAGGACGGGGTTTTGAAATCCATCTGCCATAGTTATGGCTAAGAATAATCCGGATCAATCTGACCATTGCTACTGGGGAAAAGATGTCATCATAATCCATGTATTGAATCTGACGATAACCTTTTACAACCATCCTAGCCATATTGGTATGAGGACTTCCATCCATGTCGGTCTTGATCCTATAGACCCACTAAGAACCGATGGGTTTTATCCCAGGGGTTTGATCCACCAAGCACCCGACTTGGTTTTCATACATGGATTTCATTTCCTCACTCACGGCGTTCTGCCATTTTTTTGGAGTCTAGACTGGTCAAAGCTTGTCTGAAGGTTTCTGGATCATCCTGATCCACCAATATCAAGTCATTTCAATCAGTGGCTGTGAAGCCATATCTGTCTGGAACATGACGAGATCTTTCAGACCTCCTTAGACCATCTGGAATTTCTGTAGGGATTGATTCTTTATCGGCGACCATCTGAGGCCCCAGTACTTCTACATCTTGCATAGTAGGCTCCTGAATTGCTTCAGGCTATTCTGTATCCTCTCGAATTTCTTCGAGATGCACGGGACTCCCACTAGCTATTTTGGAAATAAAATATTTCTCCAAAATACCCCTCCTCGAGCAACAAAGACTTTGTACTCGCTGGGTATGTAGAAGTTGTATCTCTTAGTTTCTTAAGGATACCTTAGGAAGACACATTTGTGTGATTGGGATGCCTGCATCTCTGCTACCCAAATCTTTTAGGAAATACATACTGGAATGTTTC
This sequence comes from Geranium rotundifolium, assembly GCA_963920655.1. Classification (NCBI taxonomy): domain Eukaryota; kingdom Viridiplantae; phylum Streptophyta; class Magnoliopsida; order Geraniales; family Geraniaceae; genus Geranium; species Geranium rotundifolium. Next base: position 14,188,362 of record OY987317.1, on the reverse strand, counting down.
CCACACCATATATGACTATGGTCCATTTCTTATTTGGCTACTACGCGAAGGCGCACGCATCCAAATAGAACTGACCATCTCATCCCGCTCCAATCCCAATGAATATTACGCGGAGGCGCACACATCCACAGTAACTGTCATGTGGTGTATCTTCTGTGACTCTGGTCCAGCTCTTATTTGGCTACTACGCGGAGGCGCACGCATCCAAATAGAACTGATTACCTTATTCAGCTCACATCCCACAGTAATGGGAGACAGAATGACTGTCACAAGGTGTACTATCGTTGTCTTCATCGGAGCCCGATTCAAAATGAATGCGGCCGTTTCCCGAGTCAATATTAGTTCAACTCTCTTCTGGCCTGAGTGCTCATAGGTCCACATACGTCGGAATGTATTAGACTTAATAAGTCACTCGCCTTTCACATTAACTTGTGAAAGGTGCCTTTGTCATTTTGCCCATTAGGCGAGACTTGCATCTTTCAGTTTGAGTGAGTTCAAACAGACTTAAAAAGTCCACACTTGTGAAGTGTTGAAATGCGTTTCTCGCTCATTAGGCAAGACTTGCATCTTTCAGTTTGAGTGAATTCAAACGGACTTAAAGTCCACACTTGTGAAGTGTTGAAATGCGTTTCTCGCCTATGTGCCTTAAATGACAATGCCAGATTATAATTTGGTTTAAATCATCAGATTTAAGCCTTTTCTTATTTACGTTATAGCGATTAAGCTTACCAACGTAAATATCTGATCCTGAAGACGTGGATACCCACTCTTCTTCACATGATCCTTGTATTACTTACAATCCCTTATTCCTGTGTCCTGGCTCATTGCAGTGATAGCAGACCTCCTCCATTTTTTCATTAGTCTTCACAACAACTTTGGGAGCTGCTTGAACCTTTGGATGCTTGGGGTGTCTGATCTGCCCTGCAAGGTGCTTAGGAGCCTTATCCTTACCCTGATCAACTTTCTTGAAGCTGACCTTCTTGCTGACCATAAGGACCTCCTTGGTCTTGCCCTTGAGGTTCTTTTCAGCGATCACAAGCATCCCATGAAGCTCTGTTAAGGACTTGTCCATGTCATGCATATTGTAATTTACTATGAAATCACTATATGTATCTGGAAGTGACTGCAACATAAAATCCGCAGCCATTTCCTCCTGATCATCAAAACCGAGACTGGTTAGATGTTCCTGAAGACATTAAATCTTCGTGACATGGGGACTAACTGGGCTCCAGCCTTAAGTTTGCAGGAGTTAAGTTCTATGAAAGTATCATATCTTTCGACACGAGCTTTCTCCTTGAGTATTTCCTTGACCTCTGACTTACAGGTATGAGGGTCATCTGAAACATTCCAGAACTGCTTCTGCAACTCTGGCATCCTACTGCCCGCCATAATGCATGACTCGTCGATTTGGTTACTAAGAAACTTTAATAAGTATCCTTAGTGCCCTAGCGGCGTTTAGCGGTGGCTCGGCATTAGGTTCCTTGGTAAGGATATACTACTTGCGTTCATGCTTGAGTACAAGCCTCAAGTTTCTATTCCAATCTGAGTAATTCACGCCCTTGAGTCTGTCCGTAATCTAGACACTCAGTGCGCTATTACTCCTTTGTGTTGTGTTTGCCTTTTCGTTCTACATGGTAAAATTAATTAAAATTCAAGTTGGAGATTAAGTTACAAAACACTTGTCTGTAACTAACATTAGAATCTGAACCAGGATCCTATCATACCCTCAATTGAAGTGAACGGAGGCTCACTGCTCCAATCGAGAGCATCAAGGTAGGAATACATCCATTTACAAAACCATGTAATTCTTGGGTAGGGTCTGTACTAAAAGTACACGACATACCCTATACTGATACCCTAGGTCAGCCCTAGCTGAAATTCGTAGACAAGTCTACCAAGCTTGAACTATGGATAGAACTAATGTGACTACTACGCGGAGGTGCACGCACCCACACAGAACTACCCATCTCATCCAGATTTTTTCTCTATGAATGTTACGCGGAGGCGTACAGACATCCATAGGGTCAAAGCCCTTTTGAGTGCCCAAACTTGGATGGTATCACGCTTGACTTGTAATTATTTGCGTTTAAGTGAATTATAAAATTCTGATTGCATATCGATACAATCATAATCTGGAATCATCAATTTCAAATCCATGCAAAGATGAACCCTTAGCAGGTTACATGCGAGTCTGATTAAATTACGATTTTAATCTTTGCATGTGGGTGATAACAAATCATACATAAACTTGTATATTTAAACTATCATACATTCATACATTCAAACATATAAATGTAACGATAAAATATATGCATAGCTAAGCCCATCTTAAGTTCCTAAGAATCTAGCAATACTGATCCTAAAGACATGGTCTTCAAGATCCAAACTTGCTCCATTCTCGTGAACTCCCACTAGCTTCGAGCCTCCTCCAATCCGAGTCTTCCTCTTGACTTGATTCTTGTGTCGGTCTTCGTGATTACTAATTAAAATAAATAAAATTAAATACAAATCACGTCACGCAGGCCGTATTTACTACAACCCAAAATTAAGCAACACGCAGGCTGTAAAATCGAAATTAAAATGCAAATCTAATGGGCTTAGCTAGCATCATGTGGAAAACATCATGTTATCAAAGATCATGTATACAATCAACATGCTTATCAAACAAATAAATTTTCCAAATTTTATCTTTCTTAAGTGTGAAAATTCCGGTTTATCGAAACCGGACGTTTTAATCGATTAACTGAATTTTGGACCGGTTCTCGCTGGTTTATCGAACCCGAACCAAATCTGAAAATTTAAATGTTTTAGGTTTTCCAAATATTCTCGCGAACCAACCGGTTCAGCTCGAATCTGGTCAAGCCGAACTGGCTCAACCGAGGTCGCCCGTGGAGGCAACCACGATGGCCTGTGAGGGCTGCCGAGGTCGCCCGCGGGGCTGACCGTGGTCGGCCACGGGAATGACCATGGTAGCCCGCGAGGGCAGCCATGGTCACCCCTAGGGCAAACCCTGGTCGCCCGCGAGGCAACCATGGTGGCCCGCGAGGGCTGCCATGGTCGCCCGCGAGGGCTGCCATGGTTGCCCGTAGGCGACCCTCGTCGGCCCTTGCTGCTGACCATGGTCTGCCCTAGGGCATTCCATGGTCCACGAAGGGTCTCGACCTGGTCGGCCATGGCTAACCCGAAGCACCAAAAAAAAATTATTTTCCAATTTTCCAAAATCAATCAAATCTGAAACTTTTTTTTTATTCACATGCATGCTAAGGTGATGAACACATATAAACTCAAAAAAAAATCAGACTTAAACATGTAGAAGAATACATAACAACCATGCTCTGATACCACTGAAAGAGATCACCACGGGTTCCAAAGATTGAAAATCATGCAGCGGACTTTATGTAACCGTGGTGATCGATTAAAACTTGATCTTAATGCTATTTGAACATGTTATGAACAATATTAAAATCTGATATTTGCCTCTTGAAATCGACAAGAACACAAGCGTAGTGTCCTCTCTATCAAGTCCACACAAGCACACAACCGAAATGGTTTTTCTCTCTAATTTTTGCTAAAAAACTCTAAAGAAAACTTGAGCAATAATGGAGGTAGAGAGGAGAGAGTTTTCGGCAAGGTGAGGGAGAGAGAGTGGGAGTTAGTTGCTGAAAAAATCAAAAGGATAAGATAAATAATGATTATGTGATTTTTAATTTGAAATTAAAATTGAATTTCAAAATAAAAATTGCATTATCCATCCTTTTAATCCTTCTTATTTGCATTTAACCTCTCTGTTATATTAAACCCTAAATGGGCTTTAAGCCCATTTAACTAAAACCCAAATTAAACCCATTAACTTGAGTTCTAATTTCGGTTTAGTCAAAACGGCTCAATTTCCTCGGATTGATTTCTTCAACCGTCTGGTTAAAACCTTTGGCCAGAAAACTACCGAATCCTTCTCAAATCTCATCCATAATTATTGTCATGTATTGCGCTTAATGCGTGTGACCCTCTAGGCTCACGAATAATTGGCAGACTGGTAAAATTACCATTTTACCCTTTCCATCATAAGTGGCCTCTAGCAAGACATTATGATTATCCAATATTCGTGATTATCGATTATTCGACTTAAGCTGTTAACGTACATGTCACTGTCCTTTTATCAAACCGATATCCAGATTGATCAATAGGCATAGAACGGTCATCTTAATTTATCAATCACTGTTTCTTGATACCTGAGATGACTGAAAACTGATACTAAGGTATCACCTGCATGGCCATGCTATTTCTTCAGTCATACTCATCAAGTGGCCTAAACAGATATCTTTCTCATACCGAAGTATGAGTGATAAATCCCTCAGACGCCTTTCGAGTTCACTAATGCAATAAATGCCAAAGCCAATCGAAGCCGTTATAGCTACCCTTTTACAGATAACGTTAGACTAGGTCAAACTTAGGTATTTGTTACATAGTGTACACAAAGACTCCTTGGTCTTAGGATATAATGACAAGTTACGATATGTGAGTATCTCATGACTGGATCTATGCAGCACACTCACAATCGGGTTGTCCGATATCATCGACCTGATGATATCTATGAAATAACTCCGGCATATCTTTGCCATGATCAGTAGAGCGTGATCACAAGGAGTTAGTCTCATACTGATCGCTTCAGAAGAAGCTTAGCTGATCAGGGACTCTATCGAATGCAACTCTTTCTGATCTATAGTTCTACTATAAGTGATTACACACATTATGACATAGATCAAATCACATTAGATATATTACTACAACACGTTAGTAATATTATGCCTTTTATTATGTAGAATAATGATGTCTGTTACAATATAGATTGAGGAATTATTTTGGACTAGGGCACAAACCTAACAATCTCCCACTTGCCCCTAGTTCCAACCTAAGTTCCAATCTACCCCCATAGACTTCACGTGCGCCTCATGCTTAGGCTGCGGTAAAGCCTTTGTTAGGGGATCAGCAACATTGTCATCAGTCGGTACATAAGCCATCTCCACATCACCGTTATCAATATACTCTCTGATAATGTGATACTTCCTCTGTATGTGTTTAGTTCTGTTGTGGAGTCTGGGCTCTTGAGCTAATGCTATGGCCCCAGTGTTGTCACACAACAAGCTTACCGGATCAGATGCTCGCTGCATTACATCTAATCCAGTTAGAAAGCTTCTAACCCATACGGCTTCCTTAGCTGCTTCTGCTGCAGCTATGTACTCAACCTCTGTTGTAGAATCGGCAGTTGTGGCTTCCTTTAAGTTCTTCCAGCTGAATGCTCCGCCATTTAACACGAATACAAATCCTGCTTGTGATTTGAAATCATCAGGATCTGTCTGAAAGCTAGCATCAACATATCCTGTGACTTCTAGTTCTCCATCCTTCCCACCATACACTAGGAATGCGTCTTTAGTTCTCCTTAGATACTTTAGGATACTCTTGACAGCAGTCCAGTGCTCCTGGCCTGGGTTAGATTGATATCTGCTGGTACAGCTTAATGCGAATGAGACGTCTGGTCTCGTGCAAATCATAGCATATATGATGGATCCCACAGCCGAAGCATATGGGATCTTACTCATTCTGCTTAGCTCATCAGGAGTCATAGGACTCTGTTGTTTGCTAAGCTTAATGCCATGTCGCATTGGTAAGTATCCCTTCTTAGAATCATGCATTGAGAATCTTCTCAACACCTTATCTATGTAAGTGCTTTGACTTAGGCCCAAAATGAAAGTAGCATCACCTAAGTCCTTCATCGAGAACCATTTCCCTAACCAAGCTTTAACTTCAAGCAGGGTTGGGATGTCATTCCCGATGATCAGTATGTCATCGACATATAGCACTAGGAATACTATTTTACTCCCACTCGCTTTCTTATATACGCAAGGCTCACTTTCGTTTTTGATAAAACTGAATTCCCTTACGGCTTCATCAAAACGAATGTTCCAACTCCGTGAAGCTTGCTTCAATCCATAAATGGATCTAAGCAGCTTACAAATCTTTCCGGGATTCTCTGGATCAACAAAACCCTCGGGCTGTGTCATATACACATCCTCTTTTAAGTTCCCGTTAAGGAAGGCGGTTTTGACGTCCATCTGCCATATCTCATAGTCATAGTATGCTGCTATGGCTAGAATAATCCGGATAGATTTGGCCAAAGCTTGTCTGTAGGTTTCTGGATCATCCTGATCCACCAACATCAAGTCATTTCCTTCAGTGGCTAAGAAGCCATATCTGATAGGAGCTTGACGAGATCTCTCAGACCTTCTTGGACCATCTGGAATGGGTGTCAGGATTGGTTCTTGATCAATGACCTCTTCTGGCTCCTGTATTTCTACATTCGGCGTAGTGGGTTTCTCCGTATCTTCTTGAATTTCTTCAAGATGTACGGCACTCCCACTAGCTCTTTTGGAAATAAATTCCTTTTCCAAAAATACCCATCCTCGAGCAACAAAAACTTTGTTCTCGCTGGGTTTGTAGAAATAGTACCCTCTTGTTTCTTTAGGGTACCCCACAAAGACACATTTGTCTGATTTGGGTTCGAGCTTATCGCCTAGCAAACGCTTGACGTAAGCTTCACATCCCCAAATCTTAAGGAAAGCTAATAAGGGTTTCTTCCCGTTCCACACTTCGTATGGAGTGCTTTCCACTGCCTTTGTAGGAGCCTGATTCAATATTAATGCAGCCGTTTCTAGGGCATAGTTCCAGAAGGAGATAGGAAGATCAGCCTGACTCATCATTGATCGAACCATGTCAAGCAAGGTCCGATTTCTCCGTTCGGATACACCATTCATCTGAGGTGTTCCAGGCGGAGTCAATTCAGAGATGATCCCACACTCCTTTAAATGACTGTGAAAATCATGGTCTAAGTACTCACCGCCTCGGTCAGATCGAAGCGCCTTTATACTTTTACCAAGCTGGTTCTGTGCTTCGTTCTGGAACTCTTTGAACTTGTCAAAGGTTTCCGACTTATGTCTCATAAGATAAACATATCCATATCTACTGAAGTCATCAGTGAATGTAACGAAGTAGTGAAAACCTCTTCTGGCCTAAGTGCTCATGGGCCCACAAACATCGGAATGTATGAGGCCTAGTAAGTCACTCGCCCTTTCACCTAAACCGGCAAAAGGTGCTTTTGTCATTTTGCCCATAAGGCATGACTCGCATCTCTCAATTGAAGTGAATTCAAATGGACTTAGAAGCCCACACTTGTGAAGTGTTGAGATGCGTTTCTGGCCAATATGGCCTAAGCGGCAGTGCCATATCACAGTCTGGTTTAAATCATCGGATTTAACCCTTTTGTTACTGATATTATAAACCGAGCTAGTGGCAGTGTTTTGAATATTAAGAATATATAAACCACCAACTAATGATGCATTGCAATAAAACATGTTTTTATTGAAAATACTAAAAACTCCATTATCAATTGTAAAATGATATCCTTCCTTGTCGAGCAAGGAAATTGAAATAATATTTCTGCGAAACGCAGGTACACAATGAACATTACTTAAAAATAAAACTAGCCCACTGGGCAAACTGAGACTAATATCTCCTACAGCAGTTGTTGAGACTTGATTGCCATCGCCAACTTGTAGGTCCGCCTCGCCCTTGCTCACTTCTCTTCTACTTCCCAAAGCCTGCACATTAACACAAATGTGAGATTCTGCACCGGTATCAAGTACCCAAGAATTTGAAGTAGATAAACTGAGATTGAGCTCAATAACAAATATACCTGATCCTGAAGACGTGGAAGCTCCACTCTTCTTAAGAAACAACTTGTGTTTCTTGCAATCCTTCTTCTAGTAACCCAGTCCTTGGCAATAGAAGCAAACGACATCCTTCTTAGGATTCTCAACAGCCTTTGGAGCTGCTGGACCCTTAGGTTGTCGAATCTTCCCTGCTAGGTGCATAGGAGCCTTACCCTTGCCCAGGCTGTCTTTCTTGAAGCTCACTTGCTTGTTGACCATAAGTACCTCCTTGGTTTTCCCCTTGAGATTCTTTTCAGCAGTCACAAGCATACCATGAAGCTCTGACACGGTTTTGTTCATGTCAGGCATATTGTAATTTCCAACGAATTCACGATATGCTTCTGGAACTGAATGCAGCACAAAGTCTGCAGACATTTCCTTGTCCACAGGATGACCTAGCCTGGTCAAATGTTCCAAAAGACGTTTCATCTTAAGGACATGAGGACTGACAGGAGCTCCAGCCTTTAGCTTGCATGACATCAGTTCAACGAAAGTGTCGTATCTTTCGACACGCGCTTTCTCTTTGAACATTTTCTCGATCTCAGCCATACAGGCTTTGGGATCGTCGGAAATGTCCAAGAACTGTTGCTGCAAGTCCGGCACCATACTGCCCATCATGATGCACTGTATGTCAATCCGGCCGCTAAGGAATTTCTGGTAGGTATCCCTTAGCGCCCTTGAGGCGTTCAGTGCTGGTTCAGTAGGTGCTTGTTCCAGGGTAAGGATATAATCCTTACGTTCATGCTTGAGAACGAGTCTCAAATTCCGGTCCCAATCGAGAAAGTTTACGCCGTTAAGCTTATCATTCTCGATTAGTGACCTAAGCGCGCTACCAGAGTGATTCGTGTTTGCCATATTATATCTACACAATAAACAACTTTTAATTAGTATTAATTAAAATTGAAGTTGGAGATTTAATTATAAAACACTTTCTGATTCTAACTTTAGAATCCGAACCAGGATCCCATCATAATCTCAATTGAAGTGAACGGAGGCTCACTGCTCCAATTGAGTGCATCAAGGTAGGAGTAAATCCATCTACAAGACCATGTAGTTCCTGGCTAGGGTCTGTACTTGTTAGTACGTGGCATACCCTATACTGATACCCTAGGTCAGCCCTAGCTGACAATCGTAGACAAGTCTACCAAGCTTGAACTATGGATAGAACTAATGTGACTACTACGCGGAGGCGCACGCACCCACACAGAACTACCCATCTCATCCAGACTTCTTCTCTATGAATGTTACGCGGAGGCGTACCGACATCCATAAGGTCAAAGCCCTTTTGAGTGCCCAAACTTGGATGGTATCACGCTTGACTTGTAATTATTTGCTTTTAAGTGAATTATAAAAGTCTGATTGTATATCGATACAATCTTAATTTGGAATCATCAATTGCAAATTCATGCAAAGATGATCCCTTAGCAGGTTACATGCGAGTCTGATTAAATTCCGATTTTCATCTTTGCATGTGGGTGATAGCAAATCATACATAAACTTGTATATTTAAACTATCATACATTCATACATTCAAATATACAAATGTAACAATAAAATATGCATAGCTAAGCCCATCTAAAGTTCCTAAGAATCTAGCAAAACCGATCCTAAAGACAAGGTCTTCAAGATCCAAACTTGCTCCATTCTTTTGAACTCCCACTGGCTTCGAGCCTCCTCCAATCCGAGTCTACTTCTTGACTTGATTCTTGTGTCGGTCTTCGTGATTACATATTAAAATAAATTAAATAAAATACAAATCACGACACGCAGGCCGGATTTACTACAACCCAAAATTAAGCAACACGCAGGTTGCAAAATCGAAATTAAAATGCAAATCTAATGGGCTTAGCTAGCATCATGTGGAAAAAATCATGTTATCAAACAACATACTGATCAAACAAATAATTTTTCCAAATTTTATCTTTCTTAAGTGTGGAAAAATTCCGGTTTATCGAAACCGGACGGTTTAATCGATTAATTGAATTTTGGACCGGTTCTCGCTGGTTTATCGAAACCGAACCAAATCTGAAAATTAAATTTTATTAGGGTTTCCAAATATCCTTGCGAACCAACCTGTTTGCACGAATCTGGTCGAGCCGAACCGGCTCAACCGAAGGTCGCCCGCGGAGGCAACCACGGTGGCCCGTGAGGGCTGCCGAGGTCGCCCGCAGGGCTGACCGTGGTCGGCCACGGGAACGACCATGGTAGCCCACGAGGGCAGCCATGGTCGCCCCTAGGGCAGACCCTGGTCGCCCGCGAGGCAACCATTGTAGCCCTCACGGGCTGCCATGGTCGCCCGCGGCAGCGGCCATGGTCGCCCGCGAGGGCTGCCATGGTCGCCCGTGGGCGACCCTCGTCGGCCCATGGTGCTGACCATGGTCTACCCTAGGGCATTCCATGGTCCACCACGGGACTCGACCTGGTCGGCCATGGCTAAGCCATGGCTAACCCCGAAAAACCCAAAAAAAATAATTAATTTTCCAATTTCCAAAATCAATCAAATCTGAAAAAAAAATTTTGATTTACATGCATGCTAATGATGAAGAACACATATAAACATAAAAAAAAATCAGATTTAAACATATACAAATAAACATAATAACCATCCTCTGATACCACTGAAAGAGATCACCACGGGTTCCAGACATTGAAAATCATGCAGCGGACTTTATGTAACCGTGGAGATCGATTAAAACTTGATCTTAATGCTATTTGAACATGTTATGAACAATATTAAAATCTGATATTTACCTCTTGAAATCGACAAGAACACAAGCGTAGTGTCCTCTCTATCAAGTCCACACAAGCACACAACCGAAATGGTTTTTCTCTCTAATTTTTGCTAGAAAATTCTAAAGAAAACTTGAGCAATAATGGAGGTAGAGAGGAGAGAGTTTTCTGCAAGGTGAGGGAGAGAGAGTGGGAGTTAGTTGCTGAAAAAATCAAAAGGATAAGATAAATAATGATTATGTGATTTTTAATTTGAAATTAAAATTGAATTTCAAAATAAAAATTGCATTATCCATCCTTTTAATCCTTCTTATTTGCATTTAACCCCTCTCTTATATTAAACCCTAAATGGGCTTTAAGCCCATTTAACTAAAACCCAAATTAAACCCATTAACTTGAGTTCTAATTTTGGTTTAGTCAAAACGGCTCAATTTCCTCGAATTGATTTCTTCAACTGTCTGGTTAAAACCTTAGGCCAGAAAACTACCGAATCCTTCTCAAATCTCATCAATAATTATTGTCATGTATTGTGCTTAATGCGTGTGACCCTCTAGGCTCACGAATAATTGGCAGACTGGTAAAATTACCATTTTACCCTTTCCATCATAAGTGGCCTCTAGCAAGACATTATGATTATCCAATAATCGTGATTATCGATTATTCGACTTAACCTGTTATCGTACATGTCACTGTCCTTTTATCAAACCGATATCCATATTGATCAATAGGCATAGAACGGTCATCCTAATTTATCAATCACTCTTTCTTGATACCTGAGATGACTGAAAACTGATACTAAGGTATCACCTGCATGGCCATGCTATTTCTTCAGTCATACTCATCAAGTGGCCTAAATGGATATCTTTCTCATACCAAAGTATGAGTGATAAATCCCTCAGACGCCTTTCGAGTTCACTAATGCAATAAATGCCAAAGCCAATCGAAGCCGTTATAGCTACCCTTTTATAGATAACGTTAGACTAGGTCAAACTTAGGTATTTGTTACATAGTGAACACAAAGACTCCTTGGTCTTAGGATATAATGACAAGTTACGATATGTGAGTATCTCATGACTGGATCTATGCAGCATACTCACAATCAGGTTGTCCGATATCATCGACCTGATGATATCTATGATATAACTCCGGCATATCTTTGCCATGATCAGTAGAGCGTGATCACAAGGAGTTAGTCTCATACTGATCGCTTCAGAAGAAGCTTAGCTGATCAGGGACTCTATCGAATGCAACTCTTTCTGATCTATAGTTCTACTATAAGTGATTACACACATTATGACATAGATCAAATCACATTAGATATATTACTACAACACGTTAGTAATATTATGCCTTTTATTATGTAGAATAATGATGTCCGTTACAATATAGATTGAGGAATTATTTTGGACTAGGGCACAAACCTAACAACCACGGGTTCCAATCGATAAATATTATGCAGCGGACGTTATGTAACCGTGGTGATCGATGCAAGCTATGATCTTAATGTAAATTCAACATGTTATATATATATATATATATATTAAATTCGAAAGTTACCTCTTCTAATCGATGAAAACACAAGCTTAGTGTTTCTCTATTAGGTCCACACAAGCACCACAACCGAAGAAGGTTTTCACTCAAATTTTTGCTATTAGTTTTGAGAGAAGCATGGCAACAATGGAGGATGAGAGGGGAGAGAAATTTTCAGCAATGAGGGAGAGAGGATGATGGAATTAGTTGCTGAAAATTAGAGAAGATAATGGAAGATATTATGTGATTATAATTTGAAAATTAAAATTGAATTTCAAATTAAAATTGCATATCTATCCTTCATAAACTCTTATTTGCATTTGTTCCCATTCATAACTTAAATCCCTAAATGGGCTTTAAGCCCGTTTAGCTAAAACCCAAATTAAACCCATTAACTTGAGTTCTAATTTCGATTTAGACAAAATGGCTCACTTTCCTCGAATTGATTTCTTCAACCGTCTGGTTAAAACCTTAGGCCAGAAAACTACTGAATCGTTCTCAATTTTCATCCATAATTGCTGTCATGTATCGTGCTTAATGCGTGTGACCCTCTAGGCTCACGAACAATTGGCAGACTGATAAAATTACTATTTTACCCTTTCCATCATAAGTGCCCTCTAGCAAGACATTATGATTATCTAATGTTCGTGATTATCGATTATTCGACTTAACCTGTTATCGTACATATCACTGTCCTTTTATCAAACCGATATCTAGATTGATCAATAGGCATAGAATGGTCATCCTAATTAATCAATCACTGTTTCTTGATATCTGAGATGACGGAAAACTGATACTAAGGTATCACCTGCATGGCCGTGCTATTTCTTCAGTCATACTCATCAAGTAGCCTAAACGGATATCTTTCTCATACCGAAGTATGAGTGATAAATCCCTCAGACGCCTTTCGAGTTCACTAGTGCAACAAATATCAAAGCCAATCGAAGCTGTTATAGTTATCCTTTTACAGATAACGTTAGACTAGGTCTAACTTAGGTATTCGTTACATAGTGTACACAAAGACTCCTTGGTCTTAGGATGTAATGACAAATTACAATATGTGAGTATCTCATGACGTGATCTATGCAGCATACTCACAATCGGGTTGTCCGATATCATCGACCTGATGGTATCTATGATATAACTCCGGCACGCACTTTGCCATGATCAGTAGAGCATGATCACAATGAGTTAGTCTCATACTGATCGCTTCAGAAGAAGGCCGCATTCATATTAAATCGGGCTCCAACAAAGGTAGTGGAAAGCACTTCATACGAAGTATGGAACGGGAAGAAACCCTTATTAGCTTTCCTTAAGATTTAGGGATTCGAAGCTTACGTCAAGCGTCTGCTAGGCGATAAGCTCGAACCCAAATCAAACAAATGTGTCTTTGTTGGGTACCCCAAAGAAACAAAGGGGTACTATTTCTACAAACCCAGCGAGAACAAAGTTTTTGTTGCTCGAGGAGGGGTATTTTTGGAAAAGGAATTTATTTCCAAAAGAGCTAGTTGGAGTGCCGTGCATCTTGAAGAAATTCAAGAAGATACGGAGCAACCTACTACGCCGAATGTAGAAATACAGGAGCCAGAAGAGGTCATTGATCAAGAACCAATCCCGACACCCATTCTAGATGGTCCAAGAAGGTCTGAGAGATCTCGTCAAGCTCCTATCAGGTATGGCTTCCTAGCCACTAAAGGAAATGACTTGATGTTGGTGGATCAGGATGATCCAGAAACCTATAGACAAGCTTTGGCCAGTCCAGACTCCGAAAAATGGCAGAATGCCATGAATGAGGAAATGAAATCCATGTCCAACAACCAAGTCTGGCACTTGGTGGATCAAACCCCTGGGATAAAACCCATCGGTTGCAAATGGGTCTATAAAATTAAGACCGACATGGATGGAAAACCTCAGACCTATAAAGCTAGACTGGTTGCGAAAGGTTATCGCCAAATCCAAGGTATCGATTATGACGAGACTTTTTCACCTGTGGCTATGGTCAAGTCTATCCAGATCATTCTAGCCATAAGCATACTACGACTATGAGATATGGCAGATGGACGTCAAAACCGGCTTCCTTAACGGGAACTTAAAAGAGGATGTGTATATGACACAGCCCGAGGGTTTTGTTGATCCAGAGAATCCCGAAAAGATTTGTAAGCTGCTTAGGTCCATTTATGGATTAAAGCAAGCTTCAGGGAGTTGGAACATTCGTATTGATGAAGCCGTAAGGGAATTCGGTTTTATCAAAAATGAAAGTGAGCCTTGCGTATATAAGAAAGCGAGTGGGAGTAAAGTAGTATTCCTAGTGCTATATGTCGATGACATACTGATCATCGGGAATGACATCCCAACCTTGCTTGAAGTTAAAGCTTGGTTAAGGAAATGCTTCTCTATGAAGGACTTAGGTGATGCTGCTTTCATTCTGGGCATCAAAATCTACAGAGATCGACCCAAGAGAATATTGGGCCTAAGTCAGAGCACTTACATAGATAAGGTGTTGAGAAGATTCTCAATGCTTGATTCTAAGAAGGGATACCTACCCATGCGGCATGGCATTAAGCTTAGCAAAGAACAGAATCCTAAGACTCCTGATGAGCTAAGAAAAATGAGTAAGATCCCATATGCTTCGGCTGTGGGATCCATCATGTATGCTATGATTTGCACGAGACCAGACATCTCGTTCGCGTTAGGCTGTACCAGCAGATATCAATCTAACCCAGGCCAGGAGCACTGGAATGCTGTCAAGAGTATCCTTAAGTATCTAAGGAGATTTAAAGACGCATTCCTAGTGTATGGTGGGAAGGATGGATAACTAGAAGTCACAGGATATGTTGATGCTAGCTTTCAGACAGATCCTGATGATTTCAAATCACTAGCAGGATTTGAATTCGTGTTAAATGGCGGAGCATTCAGCTGGAAGAGCTTTAAGGAAGCCACCACTGCCGATTCTACAACAGATGCTGAATACATAGCTGCAGTAGAAGCAGCTAAGGAAGCCGTATGGGTTAGAAGCTTTCTAACCGGATTAGATGTAATGCCCCGAGCATCTGATCCGGTAAGCTTGTTGTGTGACAACACTGGGGCCATAGCATTAGCTCAAGAGCCTAGATTCCACAACAGAACTAAACACATACAGAGGAAGTGTCACATTATCAGAGAATATATTGATAACGGTGATGTGGAGATTACTTATGTACCGACTGATGACAATGTTGCTGATCCCTTGACAAAGGCTTTACCGCAGCCTAAGCATGAGGCGCAAGTGAAGTCTATGGGGGTAGATTGGAACTTAGGTCTGAACTAGGGGCAAGTGGGAGATTGTTAGGTTTGTGCCCTAGTCCAAAATAATTCCTCAATCTATATTGTAACGGACATCATTATTCTACATAATAAAAGGCATAATATAGCTACCCTTTCGAGTTCACTAATGCAATAAATATCCAAGCCAATCGAAGCTGTTATAGCTACCCTTTTATAGATAACGTTAGACTAGGTCAAACCTAGGTATTCGTTACATAGTGTACACAAAGACTCTTTGGTCTTAGGATATAATGACAAGCTACGATCTGTGAGTATCTCATGACTGTATCTATGCAGCATACTCACTATCGGGTTGTCCGATATCATCGACCTGATGGTATCTATGATATAACTCTGGCACGCACTTTGCCATGATCAGTAGAGCATGATCACAAGGAGTTAATCTCATACCGATCGCTTCAGAAGAAGTTTAGATGATCAGTGACTTTATCGAATGCAATTCTTTCTGATCTATAGTTCTACTATAAGTGGTTACACACATTATGACATAGAGCAAATCACATTAGATGTATTACTACAACACATTAGTAATATTATGGCTTTTATTATGTAGAAGAATGATGCCCGTTACAATATAGATTAAGGAATTACATTGGACTAGGGCATAATCCTAACATAATCATCAATTACAAATCCATGCAAAGATGATTCCTTCACCAATTACATGCAAGTTCGATTAAACTCTGGTTTTAATCTTCGCATGTGGGTGATATCTAAACATACATAAACTAATGCATATAAAACTATCCATACATTCATACATTCACAATATACAAATGTAAAAAGAACATGTATAGCTATGCCCTTCCTAAGGATCCTAGGATACTAGCAAAATAGATCCTAAAGACTATGTCTTCAAGATCTAGGCTTGCTCCATCCTTGTGGACTCCCACTGGCTTCGAGTCCCCTCCAACCTTTGAATCTCCCTCTTGACTTGTATCTTGCGTTGGTCTTCGTAGTTTCATATTTAAAGTAAATAAATAAATACAAATAATCACGACACGCAGATCATACTTATCACGACACGCAGTTCAAAACTTAGCAACTCGCAGGTTGCAAAACTGAAATTACAATCATACAAGTCTAGAGGGCTAAGTTATACATCTTGTGGAAAGCAATATGTTATCAAACATCATGTGATCATACATCATGTGTATCAAACAACAAATTAATTCCAAATTTTATCTTTGTTAAGTGTGGCAAAAAATTTCCAGTTTATCAAAACCGGACGGTTTAAATTAATTAATTGAAATTGAACTGGTTCACCCTAGTTTTGTAGGGTTTTGGAACGTTCAAGATCATCGAGATAGCGGAAGCATAAACAAAAGCAACTCCAAACCTTGTCCAAGAACAAGAACCATTAAATCTCAAGGCAAAAACTATTCCACAAGAAATTTACCTTTTAGTCTTTGTTGAATCAAGAAAGAAGAACTATGAGATCTTCTTCTCTAGAGCAAGTCCACACCAAGAGGATGATCCTTAAGATCCTTCACAAAAAGCCTACTAGAACTAATATGTGAAGAACAAGAGAGCAAGAAGAGAGGAGAGAGGGAGGTGGCCGACCACAAGAGAGAGAGTGTGTGAGTGAGAGTGAAATGAATTCATTTGATATTTGTCTACTTCATCAACTCATAAGCATGGGTCATTAAAGTAACAAATGATGAAAGCATGGGTTCATCACCTAAACCCCTTAAATCACTCTCCTCTTAATCAACAACACCAACTAAGCGTGGTGTGTGGCCCCCACCCTTAGACCCACCAAGGTGGCCGGCCACTTGGGCTTATTGGGCCTTATTTGGGCCCTTGTTGGGCCGGCTAGGTGACCTTAAAGGCCGAGCCCAATGGGCTCGCCCATGTGTTCGCGTGTCGTGTCCAAAAGTTATCCGACCCTTTTTATCGTTACTTATCAAACAAATTCCGACGCGACATTGACGAAAATCTCAGTTTTCTCGAATCGCTAATTATTCTCTCAAACCGAACCCATGGCCCAAAACCTTCAGTTTTGTCCATGTCTTGCTCCTCAAGAAACGTTAATGTTTCATTGTCTCAAGTTATCCATCTTGTATGTGTGTGACCATCCAAGCTCATGCCACCGTTGGCAGATCGGCGCAAGAGATCTCTCTTGCCCCATCCATCATAACTGGTCTCTAGTAAGACATTATGATTACCCAAGGTGCATGATGATCGATGATTCGATTTAACCTCGTGTGTACAAGTCACTATCTTTTATCTCTAGACATCCCGATTGATCACAAGTCATAGAGTCGTCATCCTTGTTTAATCAATCATTGTTACTTGATATGTGAGATGGCTGAGAACTGATAACCCGTATCACAGGCATGGCCATGCTCTTTCTCTCAGTCACTCTCGATCAAGCGGCCTCAACGGATATCTTTCCCATACCGTAGTACGAGGGATAAATCCCTTAGCCGTCTTTCGTGTCACTCATGCCATCCGTTTCGATACCCAATCCTGCCCGTTATTGCAATCTTGTTACGAAAAGCGCTAGGCGCAAGTTAAAGCCGTACGTCGACCGCATAGCGATCACAAAGTCTCCTTGGTCTAAGGATATCGTGACAAGCTATCGCATTTGAATATGTTCATGGCTTAATCTATGAAACACTATTCAAAGCGGGTCGTACGATATCAATCACCTCATGATATCTATGATATGATTCCGGGATCCCACATCCCTATGATAAGCAGAACTACATCATTGAGAACCATCCTCATACTTGTCGCTTCAATTGAAGCGTATATCGACCAGGAACTCGTTAAGTGTGATCCGTACATATTTATGGTTCTACTACTTTAGTTGTCATAAATCAGATCATGCTTAACACTTATCTGATCTCGGTTCGAGCTTGGTTGCAAGCAACCATTTTACAAAAGCCTCGCAACCCAGATATTTAGGAAGGAAAAAACGGGTTCCTTCCCATACCATTTCTCAAATGATGTCCCTTCCACTGCTTTCGACGGAGCCATATTTATTATGAACGCGGCTGTTTGTAGAGCGTAACCCCAGAAGGAGATCGGGAGATCAGTGTGACTTAACATCGATCGAACCATATCTAACAATGTCTGTTTTCTTCGCTCGGATACAATATTAAGTTGTGGTGTTCCTGGCGGAGTCCATTGAGATAATATTCTACTTTCTGTAAGATGACTAAGAAACTCTTCGGATAAGTATTCTCCACCCCCGAAAAGAACAGAGTGCCTTGATACTCTTTTCGAGTTGGTTTTCTACTTCAGTCCTAAACTCTTTGAATCTAACAAAAGCTTCGGACTTATGTCTCATGAGATAGACATAACCATATCTACTGAAATCATCAGTAAATGTGATAAAGTAGCCTAAACCACCTCTGGCTGGTGTACTCATTGGTCCACATACGTCTGAATGTATTAGACCCAATAGATCACCTGCCCTCTCACCTATACCGTTGAAGGGTGCTTTACCCCTCTCACCTCTCGCATCTTTCAATCGTTTGGAATTCGAATTGACTTAGAAGTCCGCGCTTATGAAGCGCTGAGATGCGTTTCTCATTTATGTGACCTAGACGACAATGCCAGATTAGAGTTTGGTCTAAATCATTAGCTTTAAACCTCTTAGCGTTAACATTATAGAGCATGTTGGATCTCGAGCTTTGCATATTTAATATGTATAAACCTCCAACTGTGTGAGCATTTCCATAAAACATGTTATTGCGCATAATATTAAAAAACCCGTTCTTAATATCAAAATAATAACCTTCTTTTTCAAGAAAGGATATTGATACAATATTCCTGCTGAAAGCAGGTACGCAAAAAACATCAAGAAGTTCTATTACAAGCCCACTGGGCAAAACAAGATCAACCGAACCTATAACAGTTGCGGTAACACGCACGTTGTTCCCAACTCTTAGGTCCACCTCGTTTTCCCCCACATCTCTTCTACTATGCAGTACCTTCACACCCGCACAGACATGAGACTTAGCTCCAGTGTCTAGTACCCAAGCATTTATAGTAGAAAGATTTAGCTCTAATGGAATACCTGACGAAGTAGCGGCCCCACCGCCCTTCTTCTGATCTTCCTTCAGCTGCTGACAATCCTTTTTCCAGTGACCAGGCTTTTGGCAGCAGAAACAGACCGACTCCTTTACCTGTTTGGATCGGTTAGGGTTTTTGTTTGTGATTGAAGATTCACAACTCTGTCAAAGAAGACAACGACACCGAGCATAGGCTTGCTCGAAGGGTGGAATTGAGAGGATCTCAAAGACAGGGGGAGAGGCCCTAGGTCGAGGTTGTTCACGTGAGATCTATAGTAGCTTAGGACAATAGCTTGTGTGATAGCTAGTTGGTGCTTGAAGTTGTACTATTGACTACCTAATAGTGAAAATCTTTCCACTGGCAAAGTGCCCCCAGACGTAGGTACGGAGTCACCGAACTGGGTAATCATATCTGGTGTCGTTATTATTATCTGTTTACTGTTTAAGCTTACAATTTACGTTTTAGGCAAGTAGTCGATACACAAGTTACGACTTTGTGTTCGACTTCTTGACTCGGCTACGATTCAGAATTTCAATTGGTATCAGAGGAGGCACCTTTTCTTTTAGGTGATTTTCCTGCAAAATTTCTGAATAGCCAATATGGACTCAAAGGAAGGAGGTTCAGTAAATCGACCACTAGTTCTCGACGGAACAAACTATGGGTACTTGAAAGCACGGATGTGTGCCTTCTTGAAGTCCCTCGACAGCAAAACCTGGAAGTCTGTTATCAATGGATGGGAGGAACCTCACTATGCTGATGCTCATGGAAATCAAACTAGCATCAAACCAGAAAAAGAGTGGAGCGCGGAAGAAGATGAAGCCGCCCTAGGTAATTCTCGTGCACTCAATGCTATTTTTTATGGAGTAGACAAGAATGTGTTTCGACTCATCAACACGTGCACAAGTGCCAAAATTGCTTGGGACACTCTTGTTGTTGCTTACGAGGGTACTTCAAAAGTCAAAGAACAGAAGTTACAGTACCTCTCGACCAACTTTGAGGCCCTTACCATGAATGAAGACGAAACTATTGCGGAGTTTAATGTGCGCATCAAGGATCTGGCCAATGAATCATATTCACTTGGCAAGCCTATGACCGACGAAGATTTTGTCAGAAAAACACTGAGAGCACTAAGTCCCAGATTCAAGATGAAGATTACTGCCATCGAAGAAGTCCATGACTTGAAGACACTAAAGTTTGATGAACTCATGGGATCTTTAATGACCTTCCAGCTCTCCTTACCTCTCATCGAGAAGAAACATAAAGGTGTGGCTTTCAAAAGTTCTACCCAAAAGCAGAAGAAGTTGACGCACTCTGATTCAGATAGTGACATTGAGGAAACTATCGCTATGCTGGCCAAAAACTACAATAAAGTCATGAAAAGATTTAGCCAGATGACAGGAAGGAATGTCACCCGAGAAGTCAGAGACAAGCCGCAGCACAAGTTTCAGAAGCTCGAAAACACAAATAGCGATGGAAGACGAGGAGAACGATCAGGAAAAGGAGTCCAGTGCTTTGAATGTGAAGGGTATGGACACATGCAAAAAGAATGTCCTAACTTCGTAAAGAAACAGAAGAAGGGATTCGATGCCTCTCTAACTGACGATGAAGATGAAGAAGACAGTGACGTTGAGCATACAAGTAACTATGTTGCCTTTACTTCCTCCACAATAGAGCAACCTTCCGAGAATTCAAAGAAGTATGACTCTGATGATGAGCTATCCGATGAGACTCTCAACAATGCATACAACGAATGGTATGTCAAGTGGCTTGAAGACTCTCAGGTAATCAAAAAACAAAATGCTCTCATTCTTTCTCTTAATGAAGACAAGTCACGACTTCTCGAAACCATTGTTGATCTCAAAAAGGAATTTGCTCGGTTAAAAGGAGAGTTAGAACAGGTCACCAAGTTTGTAAGGATGATGAATCCAAGCACTGACACACTAGACCAAATTCTCTCGATCGGAAAACCAGCCAGAAATATGGAAGGTCTTGGATATTCAAAAGGAGCCTCATCATCGCACACCGTCTTCGTCCCTCAGAAGGTTGTTCCCCAGAAGCCGTGTCAGAAGTCTCCTAACTTCACGGTTGACCAAGCAACCAAACAGCCTCTTACCTTGGCCACTTCAAAGGCTCAGAACAAAAGACATAACTGGGTATGTCACCACTGTGGACGAAGAGGACATATTCGACCTTTCTGCTATCAGCTATATGGGAGGATCTTTGTCAAGAAAAGGACCACCATCAAGAAAGCACAACCACGTAACGAATGGCGAGTTAAGGAGGTAAACTATCGAGCTAATATCGCGTACACCGCTCTAAAGGCTTCAACCAGCAACGATTGGTACTTTGATAGTTGATCCTCTCGACATATGACTGGTAATAGCTCATTCCTGGTCACTTTAATACCTTGCACAAATAGCTTCGTCACTTTTGGAGATGTAGTAAAAGCTAGAGGACTCGGGAAAGGAAAACTCAACCTTCCTAACTCACCATGTCTAAAAGAGGCTCTACTAGTAGAAGGTATTACAGCAAATCTCATCAGCATAAGTCAAATATGCGATTTAAATTTGGATGTCAACTTCACTCGTGACAAGTGCTCGGTCAAAGACGAACAGCAGAAGGAAGTCATGACAGGCCACAGGTCCCTTGATAACTGTTATCTATGGTCTCCAACAGTCACAACCTTGCCAACCAAGTGTCTTTTATCCAAAGCTTAAGAGACAAAGCTATGGCATCAAAAACTTGGTCACATCAATTTGAGGAGCATGCAAAAGATAATCTCTGAAAAGGGAGAAGTCATTGGAAAAGTCGTCCGACTTCGAAGCGATCATGGAAAGGAGTTTGAAAACATCAGCTTCGCAAATGTTTTGTGATGCTGAAAGAATTGCACACGAATTTTCTGCTCCCATCACTCCTCAGCAAAACGGGATCGTTGAAAGAAAAAATCGCACTCTTCAAGAAATGGCAAGAGTCATGATGTTAGCCAAAGACATCCCGCAGAACTTCTGGGTTGAAGCTTTGAGTACGGCATGCCATATTCATAATAGAGTGACCCTCCGCCCTGGAACTTCGCTCACTCTTTATGAAATATGGAGGGGGAGGAAGCCGAATGTCATATATTTCCATGTCTTTGGATCGATCTGCTACATACTTGTAGATATGGAACCTCGACGCAAACTTGATCCTAAAAGCTACGAAGGCATCTTCCTCGGATATTTCAGAAATAGTCGGGCTTTTCGTGTATTCAACAAACTCACCCGGACTATCATGGAAACCATCAATGTCGTGATCGATGACAGTAACAAGCAACCCAGTGACGAGGACGAAGAAGTCCTAAATCTCTCAAGAGATGTCAGACCAGAAGTCAGAGGAGAAGTCAGACCAGAAGTCAGTGGCGACGAGCGCAACAAAGAATCTGAAGAAGAAAGCCCAATCATCCCGGAAAAAGAGGCATCTCCTATAAGACAAAGAGCTCCGTCAAGAAGAATTCAGAAGAATCATCCACCCCAGGATGTGATAGGAGACATAAATGAGGGAGTGGGGACTCGACAAAAGGCATCTCTTGACTACAAAGAGATGATAGGTAACATTTGCTTTATTTCAAAAATTGAGCCAAAGAATATACACGAAGCCATCAATGATGAGTACTGGGTCTGCGCCATGCAAGAATAATTGGTCCAATTTGCAAGGAATGAAGTCTGGGAACTAGTACCCAAGCCTCATAATGTCAATGTCATCGGGACAAAGTGGATATTAAAAAACAAGTCTAACGAGCAAGGAAACATCACTCGAAACAAAGCAAGACTGGTGGCTCAAGGGTACACACAAGTAGAAGGAGTCGACTTTGAAGAAACCTTTGCTCCGGTAGCCAGACTGGACCTCATACGACTTCTGCTCGGCATAGCATGCCACCTACGGTTCAAACTCTATCAGATGGATGTAAAGAGTGCCTTCCTTAATGGCAATCTCAACGAAGAAGTCTATGTAGCTCAACCAAAGTGATTCGAAGACCATGACTCTCCTCACCATGTCTACAAGCTAAAGAAAGCTCTTTACGGACTGAAACAAGCTCCACGAGCATGGTATGAACGTCTTACCCAATTCCTAGTTCAAAATGGCTATATTCGAGGGGAGTAGACAAAACTCTCTTTGTGAAGAAGGAAGGAAGGGACATCATGATTGCTCAAATATATGTCGACGACATTGTATTTGGAGGAAAGTCAGACAAGATGGTGGAACGTTTCGTCCAACATATGCAGTCTGAATTTGAGATGAGTATGGTCGGTGAGCTCACATACTTCTTGGGCCTCCAGATCAAACAGATGTCATATGGAATATTTATCTCTGAAAGCAAATATGCAAAAAACATTTTCAAGAAGTTCGGGTTAGAAAAGGCCTCGCACAAGAGAACTCCTATTGCCACACATGTCAAATGCACAAAGGACGATCTGGGAGAACCAGTTGATCAAAGCCTTTATCAAAGCGTAATAGGAAGTCTTCTCTATCTAACAGCAAGTCGACCCGACATCGCCTACTACGTGGGAGTCTGTGCTCGATATCAAGCCAATCCAAAAGTTAGTCACTTGGCTCATGCCAAGAGGATCATAAGGTACATCTCGGGATTTTCTGAATTGGGTCTACTATATTCCTTTGATACCTCTTCTACTCTTGTTGGATATTGTGATGCTGACTGGGCGGGAAGCACACCAGATCGAAGAAGTACCTCTGGAGGTTGTTTCTACCTGGGGAACAATCTTGTATCGTGGTTCAGCAAAAAGCAAAATTGTATTGCTTTTTCTACTGCTGAGTCCGAATATATTGCAGCCGGAAGTAGCTGTACTCAGCTTCTTTGGATGAAACAAATGTTGGCAGAATATGGAGTCAAGCAAGAAGTCATGACTTTGTTCTGTGACAACATCAGTTCAATCAATATCTCGAAAAACCCAGTGCAACACAGCAAGACAAAGCATATTGATATCAGGCATCACTTAATTCGAGAGTTTGTAGAAGACAAGAAGATAAAGCTCGAGTATTTACCCACTGAGAAAAAGTCGCTGACATCTTTACAAAAGCATTAGACGCTAACAGGTTTGAAAATCTAAGATCATCCCTTGGACTTTGCTGTCTGGAATAACCAGAAGTCAAGAAAGAAGAGGGAGAGCTTTTAAGTGATTTTACGCTCTCTCTCTCTCTATCAGGACCAACAAGGGTCCACAAAATCAAGCGGGCCCAAATCCATTTGTCGACAAAGCCCAGATGAAATTTATTTGAAATTCAAAAAAAAATGATTGCGTTCTGACGATCAACCAATCAGCTACCGCTCCTTTCAACTTCCACGCAAAAAAGGCTCTGCACCTCCTCCCCCTTGCGAAACCGCTAGGGCAGCACAAATCAAATATCTGCAACTGTAAGATTTTGTTCCTCTACTCTCAAGATCAAATCCGATTAAGTTCTCTCTCAAATGGTTGGTACTCGAAGCGGACGAATACCATCTACCTCAAAGATGCTACGAGCAAAAATGAGGGCAAAAGTGATTGCCAAGAAGTTGTCGGCCTCCAAATCAACGACAAACAAATATGGAGTAAAGATTCGTGGGAGGAATCTCCCTGGCGAAGGTTCGATGAAACCTAAAGATGGACCAATGAAGGCGATTACCTCCATTGCAGAAAAGGACAAAGCTGCCAACATAGAAGAGGAAGTCTCTCACACCTCGCAGACGCCCCCACAAGGTACTTCTACTACCCCGTCTGTAAATCCTGTAGACAAGGAGGTGTCCGAAGAGGCTCAAGGAATCTCGCCCCTGAGGTCCATGAGGCCGTCTGTGGAGATAAATCTAGCCCCCAAAAATCTGCACCTACGGCAGAGAAATCCCCACCAACAGAAGTCTTGCAAAAAGCCGACAACCCACCTGTAGTCCAGGACAGTGAACCTAGGATAAATGAAGAAACTGAAGTCATCCCAAAAGTTGCTCAACCTGTAGAGAACATTATCAGTATAGAAGAAGGAGATGTAGCAGAAGCCATGGAAGAAGAAGCTGTGCCTAAAAGGCTTGAGAGAAGGAAGCTACCAACAAGAAGGTTGGTCGATGAAGAAGAAGAACCCCAAGTAGCAAAGAGATTGACCCCAAAGAGAAAAATCACAGAGAAAGGAGGAGCATCTGCTTCCAAACAACCGAAGAAGTCTAGAAGGAAGTAACTAACTTCTGTAGCAACCTCTACTCCAGAAGAAGAGGAGTCTGAAGAAGAAGACACCCGTATTATACTACCACGGGTCAAAAAGGCAATGGGAGGGCAGAAACTCCCCAAGAATGTTCCTAAAGCTCCTACCGATAATGTCTCTTTCCACTCTATAGACAACGCAGTTAAATGACAGTATGTATACCAGTGCAATATCTATCTAGAAAGAGAGTTCTCCACAGAAGCGCAAGGGATAAACTCAATCGTGGAACTTCTCCGCAGAGCAGGTCTGACCAATACGGTCATAAATATCGGGCCATCCTACCCAGCATTGGTCAAATAGTTTATTGTCAACCTTTCAAGCGAGTTTGATGATCTAGAAGACGCGGAATACAGAAAGGTGTTCGTTCGGGAAGAATGCTTCGAAATATCTGCCTCAACTATTAATGCCTATCTTGGCAGAGAAGACCCAGAAGTCACTCCAGAAGTCCCGCACTTGAACAAAGTAGCGGTCGAGATCACTGGAGGACGGAAGAAGGCCTGGCCCGTCAAAGACACCATTGCGGCTAGTGAGCTTACAGCAAAATACTCAATTCTCTACCGCATTGGCTTGGCAAATTGGGCGTTTTCTACACACGGGTCGAGCATCAAAATCGAATTGGCTAAACTCATATACCAAATAGGTACGCAATCTTCTCTTGATTTTGGCTCATATGTCATTGAACATCAAGTCAAGCATGCCAAATCTTGTGCTGTCAAGCTTCCTATCGGGTTTCCTTCATTGATCACCGGTCTCCTTCTCCAACAATGTCCTCACATTGTTCGAAGACGGATGTTCCGGGTAAGAAGCCACTGCCCCTTGCTATCAGCCTCAAGAACTTTGAAGGCAAGCATATGAGGGACCTCGCGCCTCCTATGGCCAAAGCATCAGAAGCTGGTTCATGCTCCCGACCTTCAGGACTACTTGGCACTAGGATGGAGGAAGAGTTGGTGGAGATGATCAATGATCTAGAGAAGTCAATTGCTATGCTATCAACCCACAAAGTCGCCTGTGAAGCTCTTCTCAATGACCTCCGCTCTGCACCTGCTGTTGAAGATAATGTTGATGACTCCAACTCGTTTTAAGTATTTCTCTGATCCACTCTGAAAAACTTGTTCCAAACACACTCTTAAATTCTCGGGGTATGTCCGAGTTACTTTTCCGCACTATTACACTTGTTTTATTTGCTCATGTTTGAGCTGGATATTTGCTCATGTTTGAGTTGTTTATTTTGCTCATGGTGTGAGCTTGTTTTTACCCTACTGTTTAGTCGAATTTCATTGTATGATTGCCTTTGGCAATATTATTAGACAAACAGGGGGAGATAGATAGGCTACGCCAGAAGTCACACCGGAAGTTGCGCACAGAAGTAGCCACGCCAGAAGTCGCCGCGCTAGAAGCCGCTCCAGAAGATAAACCTGAAAGACGCACAAGAAGTCGCATCAGAAGTCACAAACTTGCTGTGTGCGTAACTGCCTCAAGGTGACGATGTGCCTGAAATGTGTTTTAAGTCACATCACTTGCTGTGCGTAACTGCCACAAGTTAACTCACTTGATGTGCGTAACTGCCACAAGGTGACGATGTGCTTAAAAATGTGTTTGCCTAAAAAATTGCCAAAGGAGGAGATTGTTGCTACGTTTAAGTATTGGCATAATTTTTTAGCGCAAATGTAAGAAGTTAGTACAACAAGTTACATAACATGTGGACCGACTTGTTACGATCCAGATTAGGAAAGATCTGAATCTTTCCTATTTCGATGAAGCTTGGAGCGAAAGAAGAAAGGCGCCACGAAGACTTGGAGCGCAAGAGAGTGACGACGACATGCCAGGCGACTTCCAGCTGGCAGTAACACGTCCGCAATAGGCGGCAACTCTACTTGCCTGATTTATTCAGGAAGTCTGAACAGGCAAGACGACTTCCAGCCTGTCAGGCGGCAACGACTTGCCTAATTTATTCAGGAAGTCTGAAACTTCCAGTTCCTGGTCCGAGAAGGATTAGGAATGTGAGCTGCTATAAAAAGCCTTGAGCTTCCCATTAGCAGATCATCCGTTCTTGTTCTAATAATTGCAAGATTTCTCAGAGCTGTTAACCGTGCACCATTGGCGTGTTGAGAGGCTGATTAAGATTCGCTAGAACGGTCTTTGCTCCGATCAAACATTAAGTCGTGAAGATTGAGTGTTTGGATCGGTTAGGTTTTTTGTCTGTGATTGAAGATTCACAACTCCGTCAAAGAAGACAACGACACCGAGCATAGGCTTGCTCGAAGTGTGGAATTGAGAGGATCTCAAAGACAGAGGGAGAGGCCCTAGGTCGAGGTTGTTCACGGTGAGATATATAGTAGCTTAGGACAATAGCTTGTGTGATAGCTAGTTGGTGCTTGAAGTTGTACTATTGACTACCTAATAGTGAAAACCTTTCCACTGGCAAAGTGCCCCCAGACGTAGGTGCGGAGTCACCGAACTGGGTAATCATCTCTGGTGTCGTTATTATTATTTGTTTACTGTTTAAGCTTACGGTTTACGTTTTAGGCAAGTAGTCGATACACAAGTTACGACTTTGTGTTT
Source organism: Geranium rotundifolium (assembly GCA_963920655.1). Lineage (NCBI taxonomy): Eukaryota > Viridiplantae > Streptophyta > Magnoliopsida > Geraniales > Geraniaceae > Geranium > Geranium rotundifolium. The sequence goes on along the minus strand of OY987317.1, from coordinate 14,160,208 downwards.
GACTTCTTGACTCGGCTACGATTCATAATTTTAAAGAGCTTAAAAGGATAGATTCATGTACGACAAGGTTAAGTCGAAATCTCGATAATCACATGTGTTGGGTAAAGATGATGTCTTGCTAGAGGCCACTCATGATGGAAAGGGTAAAATAGTAATTTTACCAGTCCGCTAATGTGTCGTGAGCCTAAAGGGTCACACACTAAAGGTTGAGTAAAACGGATGGAATCATATGGAGGAATCATGAGAGAGACAAAATCCGGTTTTGGATTAAACTGGATTAGACCGATTTTGGTTTAGGATTAAAACGGAAATCAAGAACGGTTTAGCTGGACTGATTAATTATAATATAATTAAATAGATTTAATTAATTTAGTTAAACTGGGCCTAGCCAGAATAAGCTAAGCCAGAATGGGCTTCTCTAAATAATTAATTAAAAGTTTTGGGCTTTGAGCCCATTAAGGCATTTAATTAATTATTGCCTAAAAAGGGTTATAAAAAGGAAATTTTCAGATCTGAAAATTAAGGAAAAATATTTCCAAAACCCTAGCCACCCTCTCTCTCTCTCTCTCTCTCTCAACCCGACCAGCTACCTCCCTCCCTCTCCGTCCGTTTTGCTTGCTTCGATCTTCTAGTAAGGATCGTTGTGAGTATCCATGGATTGCTATTCGTGTGTAGACGATCTTTAGAGGTTACTAAATCCTATTCGGTAAAAAAGAGATTTTGAATCAAGGTAATATTCAAGTTTTATTCTAGCCCAGATCTCATGATTAATTCATGATCATGCAAGATCCTTATTAATTTGGATATTGTATGTTAATTTCATGTATGGGTATGAAATTAATTGATTGGAACCCTCAATAATTCCTTTAGTACAATGATCCAGCTACCTTTCGAGAAGTCATGGACGGACCCGACTCTGAGAAATGGCTGGAAGCCATGAGGGAAGAAATGCAATCCATGTCGGATAATCAAGTGTGGGACTTGGTAGATCAAACCCCTAGCGTAAAAGTCATCGGGTGTAAATGGATCTTTAAAATAAAGATAGACATGGATGGTAAACCTCAGACCTATAAAGCATGTCTGGTAGCAAAAGGTTATAGACAAGTCCACAGAATTGACTATGAGGCAAACTTTTCTCCAGTAGATATGGTCAAATCTATTCGCATTCTACTTGCAATAGCGGCTTATCATAATTATGAAATATGGCAAATGGATGTCAAACCGCTTTCCTTAATGGGAGGTTTGTTGAGGACGTTTATATGTCTCAGCCTGAGGGTTTTGAGGATCCAAAGAATAAAGGAAAGATTTGTAAGTTGCTCAAATCAATTTACGGTTTGAAGTAAGCATCTCGGAGTTGGAACCAACGTTGGCTTCATCAAGAATAGTGATGAACCTTGCATATACAAGAAGGCGGATGTGAGTAAGGTAGTCTTTTTAGTGCTTCACGTGGAAGACATATTGCTCATTGGAAACGACATCCCTACCTTGCATTAACAAAGGCTTGGTTAGGTGAGTGTTTTGCAATGAAGGACTTAGGCGAGGCTTCTTATATCTTGGGGATCAAGATATATAGAGATAGTGCCAAGCGGGTTTTGGGCTTAGGTCAGAGCACCTATATAGACAAAGTGTTGAGAAGATTCTCAATGCAACATTCCAAGAAAGGACTGTTGCCCATGCGTCATGGCATAAAGCTTAGTAAGAGTCAGTGTACCGAGACACCTGAAGAGCTAAAGAGAATGAATGAGATCCCATATGCTTCGGCAATAGAGTCCATAATGTATGCCATGACATCCACGAGACTAGATGTCTCATTCGCCTTAAGCTGTACCAGTAGACATCAGTCCAACCTTGTTGAGGAACACTGGACTGTGGTCAAGGCAATTCTAAAATATTTGAGAAAAACCAAGGACGCTTTTCTTGTATACGGGGGAAGGGTGGATGATGATCTATTCGTCAAAGGATATGTTGACGCTAGTTTACAGACAGACCCTGATGACATTAAGAGTCAGTTAGGATATGTGTTTACGTTGAACGGTGGAGCATTCAGCCGGAAAAGCAAGAAGCAGGACACCATCGCCGACTCTACAACAGAAGCTAAGTACATTGTTGCATCAGAGGCAGCAAAGGAGGCTGTATGGATCAGGAGTTTCATGGCTGGGTTAGGTGTAATTCAAAACCCATCTAACCTAGTAGACTTATATTGTGACAAAACCGGGGCCATTGCGCAAGCTAAGGAACCCAGAGCACATGAAAGATCCAAACATGTACTCGTCCGGGACATAGTTGCTAGAGGTGACGTGAAGATCCACTACATTGCATCTGATGATAAGACACCCGACCCCTTAACCATGGCTGTTCCTCAAGCAAAGCATGATAAACATGTTAGGTCAATGGGGATATACTGGGGCTTAGATTGGAACTAGGGGCAAGTGGGAGATTGATAGCATTTTTGTGACCTAGTCCAATTGCTAGTATTCTATAAATGTCTACGTATATTAATCATCGTTTGTAATGAATAAAAATGGCTTTGTATTACTTATGTGTTGAAGTAATATGTTGAGCATGATCTGATTTATGACCACTAAAGTAGTAGTACCATAAATCTGTACGGATCACACTTGACGAGTCCTTGGTCAAATACGCTTCAACTAAAGAGACCTGTATGAGGATGGTACTCAGTGATGTAGTTCTGCTTATCATAGGGAAGTGGGATCACGTAATCATATCATAGATATCATGAGGGGATTTGTATCGGACGACCCGCTCTGAATAGTGTTTGATAGATTAAGCCATGAACATATTCCATTTCGATAGCTTGTCACAATATCCTTAGAGCAAGGAGTCTTTGTGATCACTATGTAGTCGACGTACGGCTTTGACTTGCGCCTAACGCTTTCCGTAACTAGATTGCAATAACCGGCATGATTGGGTGGCGGAACGGGTTGCATGAATGACACGAAAGACGGCTAAGGGATTTATCCCTCATACCGCGGTGTGGGAAAGATATCGTTTAGGCCACTTGATCGAGAGTGACTAAAAGGAAGTGCATGGCCATGCCAGTGATACGAGTTATATGTTCTCAGTCGTCTCACATATCAAGTAACAATGATTGATTAAACAAAGATGACGACTCTATGCCTTGTGATCAATCAGGATGTCTAAAGACAATAGGATAGTGACTTGTACGCACAAGGTTAAGTCGAATCATCGATCGTCATGCACCTTGGGTAATCATAACGTCTTACTAGAGGCCCCTTATGATGGATCGGGCAAGAGCGATCTTTTGCGCCGATCTGCCAATGGTGGCATGAGCCTGAAGGGTCACACACATTTAAGACAGATAACTTGAGACAAGGAAAGGTTGACGTTTCTTGAGAAGTGAGACATGGCCAAAACTGGGGGTTTTAGGCCATGGGTTCGGATTTGTGAGAATGATTAGCGAATCGAGAAAACTAAATTTGTCATCAAAATCGCATCAGAATTTGTTTGATAAGTGACGACAAGGGTCGGATAATTATTGAACTCGGTACGTGACCACATGGGCGAGCCCATTGGGCTTGGCCCATGAGGCCACAAGGCCGGCCCATTAAAGGCCCAATTGGCCATGTCTTGGCCGACCCACATGTGGTGGCCACACACCATGCTTAGTTGGTGTTGTTGATTTTGATGAAGAGCAAGGTGATGGAATGACTTAAGTCCATGCCTTCATCATTTGTTGATTTACCAGATCAACATATAATATATCATTTTGTTAACATTAACGGTGTGCAAACCGTGAAAGCGATAAAATTCTTATGGGCTTCTAATGCATCATACATTTCATTACATCATCCAACATGTTATCAAACAAGATGCAATTTTTCGGTTTTAACTATGCCAAGTTGTTGGTTGGGTTTGTCGAAACTAGACCTTTTCGAAAAACGGTTTATCGAAACCGATCAAATTTGAAAGTTTTCAAAATATTGGATCGCGGGTTCGTGCCACGGATCAAACACCGTGCACAAACCTATTGGGCCCAAGCCCAATGGGCCTAAGCCCATTTGGGACGAGCCCTACCTCACGGCCTAGTTTTGGGGTTTGAAAACCCAAACCGAGCTTGCCGCCACCCTCGGCCTCGGCCAGGGTAGGGACGGCCCCAGTCACCACCGGCCAACGCCGTCCTCCGGTGACCTCCGTCCGGTACCTCCAATTCGGCTCCCCGAGAGTCCCGTCTCGGACCCGAAAAATCCAATAAAATTCCGAAAAATTCCAAATTCAATATATTTTTCAAAATTAATATATTTCATGCAATTAACCCATAAAAGCATTAAATCATGTTATCAACAAATAAGTCAAGTAAATCATCATAAAACCGAAATAAATTCAACAAAACAAAGATCAAGAGAGTTAACCACCCTCTAATACTACTGTAGGGTTTTGGAGCTACCAAGATGAATATAATAGCGGAAGCAACAACAATATAAACTTCAAAATCTGACAAAGAACATAAATCATTAAATCTCAAGGCAAAAACTATTTTACAAAAATCTACCTTTGGTTTTGTTGAATCAAGAGAGAAGAACAAGATGATCTCCTTCTCTAGAGCAAGTCCACACCAATAGGATGATCCTTTAATCCAACACACTTAGCCTACTAGAACTTGAGTGTGAAGAACAAGAGACCAAGGGAAGGAGAGGGGGGGAGGGGGTTCGGCCGGCCTAGAGGAGAGAGGAAGTGAGAGCTCCAATATTATATGTTGATTTGGTAAATCAACAAATGATGAAGAGCAAATTGTGGGATTAGGACTTAAGCCCGTGCCTTCATCATTTGTTGATTTACCAAATCAACATATAATATATCATTTTGGTCTCACAAATCACAATACACAAAAATTGGAGCTCTCACTTCATCTCTCCTCTAGGCCAACCGAACCCTCTCCCCTCCCTCTCCTTCCCTTGCTCTCTTGTTCTTCACACTCAAGTTCTAGTAGGCTAAGTGTGTTGGATCAAAGGATCATCTTATTGGTGTGGACTTGCTCTAGAGAAGGAGATCATTTTGTTCTTCTTTCTTGATTCAATAGAACAAAGGTAGATTCTTGTGAAATAGTTTTTGCCTTGAGATTTAAATGTTTATGTTCTTGGACAGATTTTGGAGTTTATATTGTTGTTGCTTCTGTTATTATATTCATCTTGGTAGCTCCAAAACCCTACAGCGACAATGGTTCACAACGTTTTTAACATGCAAAAAATTAATCCGGTTTTATTCTTTGCATGTTGGTGATAGCTTAAAATAATTTAAGCTAAGCATGCTCGCAATTAAATTTATCATACGAATAAAATCTACCATGCATCAAAGCGTTAAACATGCATACATAGCCCAAGCTAAAGTACTAAGTATTCTATGAGACGAAGACTCCATGAGCTCTTCACGTCATCACCTTTTAGGGCCACTCGCACTAGCTCGTGGACTTCCTCCAAGATTGTCAACGTTTCCGGTTTCCATCCTTCTCGACTTGAGAAATTAATTTCAATTAATACTCGGTTCGTAGACCGGATGAAAAAATAATTACACTTTATCACTAGCGGTTCGTAGCCCGCCTGTAAACGTCTATGTACATTATCATCGTTTGTAACATATATATAAAACGGCTTTGTATTACTTATGTGTTGAAGTAATATGTTAAGGATGATCTGATTTATGACCACTAATGTAGTAGAACCATAAATCTGTACGGATCACACTAAACGAGTCACTGGTCAAAATATGCTTCCTTAGAAGCGACCAGTATGAGGATGGTTCTTAATGACGTAGTTCTACTTGTCATAGGGATGAGGGATCCCGGAATCATATCATAGATATCATGAGGTGATTGATATCGGACGACCCGCTTTGAATAGTGTTTTCAAAGATTAAGCAATGAACATATTCAAATGCGATAGCTTGTCATGATATCCTTAGACCGAGGAGTCTTTGTGATCACTATGCAATGAACGTGCGGCTTCAACTTGCGCCTAACGCTTTCTGTGACAGGATTGCAATAACGGGCATGATTGGGTGGCGGAACGGGTTGCATGAGTGACACGAAAGACGGCTAACGGATTTATCCCTTATACTACGGTATGGGAAAGATATCCGTTAAAAGGCCTCTTGATCGAGAATGACTAAGAGTAAGAGCATGGCCATGCCAGTGATACGGGTTATCAGTTCTCAGCCATCTCACATATCAAGTAAGAATGATTGATTAAACAAGGGTGACGACTCTATGCCTTGTAATCAATCGGGATATCTAGAGATAATAGGATAGTGACTTGTACGCACAAGGTTAAGTCGAATCATCGATCATCATGCACCTTGGGTAATCATAACGTCTTACTAGAGACCACTTATGATGGATCGGGCAAGAGCGATCTTTTCCGCCGATCTGCCAACGGTGGCATAAGCCTAGAGGGTCACACACATTCAAGGGTCGGGCAACTTTTGGACACGGCACGAGACCACATGGGCGAGCCCATTGGGCTCGGCCCATGAGGTCTCATGGCCGGCCCAAACAAGGGCCCATTAAGGGCCCAATAAGCCCTCTTGGCCGGCCCACATGGTGGGTCCATGTGTGGGGGCCACACAACACCATGCTTAGTTGGTGATTGTGGATTAAGAGGTGAGTGATTTAAGGGGTATGGGTTAAAGCACCTTTAAGCCCATACCAATCACTTTTGACCCATGCTTAGGAGTTGGATGATGAATTGAAATACTAGACATTAATTCATTATTCAAATAATCCTACAACTCTCACAAGCTCTCTCTCCTCTCTTTGCTCTCTTGTTCTTCATTTAATTGTTCTAGTAGGCAATTAAGTGAAGGATCATCAAGATCATCCCCTTGGTGTGGACTTGCTCTAGAGAAGAAGATCCGAAAGTTCTTCTTTCTTGATTCAACAAAGACCAAAAGCAAAATTGAGAAACTGTCCAGATTGTCCAGTTCCGGCGACCGACATCCCCGTGAAACTGGCGGCGTTAGAAAGATAAGTCAAAGGACTACAACTTTTGTGAAATACGTATTTTCCAAAAGAGCGCTGTTTAGGGAGGTACAAGGCCGAGAAGCAGACTGGTCCGCAGAGTCTGTCCAGCGAGATGGGAAAAATATTTTGCTCCAGACGGAGGTCTTCTCGTCCGAAATGGGTTCGGAGCAAAACACAAAAGATGTAGAGAATTGGCTGAGGTTTAATCTCCAAAAAGAACCGAAGTAATTGGAGATCTGTAGCTCGAGATATGGAGCTTCAAAGTCTCGGTTTTCTGCCGGGCAGATTCTGGTAAAATCCGAAAACTCGATTTCCTAAGGATCTAACTTGGTAGTCGATCTTGCGCAGGTTAGGGGCGGTTTATAGGTTGCTTCCGCTGCCATGAACGTAATTAGGATGCCCCGGAACCCAACAGTGGTATCAGAGGCGGTCTACCACTCCGAGATCCTTGTTTGTTATTTCTGTTTTGTAATGATATAAATGTCATAATTGTTGATAACATGATTTTAATGCTTTTTGGGATAATTGCGTGAAATATGTTATTTTTGAAAATATATTGAATTTGAAATTTTTCGGAAATTATTGGATTTGTCGGGTCCGAGAAGAGACTCTCGGGGAGCCGGATCGGAGGTACCGGACGGAGGTCACCGGAGCCAAGCTCCTCTTGACTGAGGCCGAGAGGAGAGGCAAGCTCGGTTTGGGCTTTTCTAGGCCCAAACCGACCCGTGGTGTTGGGCTCGGCCCAATGGGCTTGGCCCGACTTGGTTCGTGCACGTTGATTATGTCCGTGGATGAACTCGCGATCCAATATTTCGAAAACTTTTAAATTTGATCGGTTTCGATAAACCATTTTTCGAAAAGGTCTAGTTTCGATAAACCCGACCAAGCAACTTGGAAAATTTAAAACCGGAATTATTGCATATTATTTGATAACATGTTTGTGTGATAACATGTTGGATGATGTGATGAGATGTATGATGCATTAGTAGCCAATTAGATTTTATCGCTTTCACGGTTTGCATACCGTTAGTGTTAGCGTGTAATTATTCTTTTATTCGAGCCCATAAAGTGTAATTATTTTTTATCCGGTCTACGAACCGAGTATTAATTGTAATTATTACTCAAAGACGAGAAGGATGGAAAATCGAGCACAATGACGGTCTTGGAGGAAGTCCAAGAGCTAGTGGGAGCCCGAATGAGAAAGACGAGAAGATGTGAAGACTCGTAGAATCCTAAGATTAGGATGGGCTATAAAATGCATATTTAACGCTTTATGAATGCTTGCTTGAATTTTTTAATTAATAACATGCTTGCATGATTAGCTTATAAGTTTATAAGCCATCACCTCACATGCAAAAATTAAAATCGACTTTAATTGTTTGCATGTTTAAAGCGTTGTGAACTATCATCGCACAGGTTGTGATGGATGAGTTCAAATTTGAAACGTGTTTGCACGGGTTGCAAATGACGGTTTCAAATGAAGATAGTTTGTGATACAATTAGAAACGGCACAACACGGGTTGTTGATGACGGGTTCGTAATTGTGCCAAATACTTTCGAATTATTAAGCACAACCAATTTACAAGATAATTTGAGTCAAGTGAGATGCCACCCAAATTCACACCCATGTAGAAACATTTTATCGGTTTCGTGCGCCTTAGCGGAGCATCGATCGAATGGGTTCTAGATGGGAATGGTAAACTTTGTGGGATGTCGTGCGCCATAGCGGAGCATCTGCACAAAGTTAACTCGTTAGTGAAGGATGGTTGACTCAACCACGATTCTTGGCCTGAGGTCGAGCTGGGGCATCGGAAGGATAAGCCGTGTGTTTTTGCACATACCCTGACCAAGAGTTACACGGGTTGTAATTGGACGGACGTCCTACCTAAATAAGTCAATTAGAGCGGTGCGCCTTAGCGTACTTCAAATGACGAATAAGGGATCTTGGTTTAAGATTCTAAACCTTAGAATCGTATGGTTGGTGTTTAATTCGGATCTTCGTAAATTTATTCAACTTTTCTGATTAAATTTATTTTCTTCGTGTAGAAATGGCTAGTAATTCAACAAACTCGTCTAATTTGTCATTGAGGACTATACTCGAAAAGTGTAAACTCAATGGGACAAATTATCTGGAATGGGACAGAAATTTACGACTTGTGTTAAAGTTGGAACGCAGGGAGTATGTCCTTGATAAGGCTATCCCGGTGGAGCCAGCAGCTAACGCAACGAGGGTCGTTAAGGATGCGTACCAGAAACACCTTAGCGACTCTATCGACGTTGCGTGTGTCATGCTGGGCTGCATGGAGGCGGACCTCCATAAGCAGTTTATGGAGCTATCCCATGATCCGTTTGCAATGTTTGCACAGATCAAGGATATGTTCAAAGAGAAAGTACGTATTGAAACATACACTGTTCTCCGAGAATTCATTGCCTGCAAGATGTCAGCAGGCAGCTCCATAGGTCCACACGTCCTACGTATGAAGGGACATTTCGACCATATGACTAGTATCGGTATGTCTATGGAAAAGGAAATGGCTGCGGATTTTATTCTGCAATCCCTTCCTCATGCATATGGTGGATTCGTCATGAACTACCACATGCATGATATGGACAAGACCGTATCAGAGTTGCACAGCATGCTAGTGACTGCCGAAAAGAGCATAAGGGGCAGTTCGCCCAAAAGTGTTCTTATGGTCAAGAAGCGATCCAGCTTCAAAGCTGGTGGTGGCAAGGGTAAAGGCCCAATGCACCTGGCAAGAAAGATCAGACCATTTGTTCCTAAACCTTCCATGCCCGTAAAAGGAAAGGGGAAGGCAAAGGAGTCGGTCTGTTTCTACTGCCAAAAGCCTGGTCACTGGAAGAAAGATTGTCAGCAGCTAAAGGATGATCAGAGGAAGGGCGATGGGGCCGCTACTTCGTCAGGTATTCCATTAGAGCTAAATCTTTCTACTATAAATTCTTGGGTACTAGACACTGGAGCTGAGTCTCATGTCTGTGCGGATATACAGGTGTTGAATAGTAGAAAAGATATGGGGAAAAGCGAGGTGGACCTAAGAGTTGGGAACAACGTGAGAGTTACCGCAACTGTCGTGGGTTATGTTAACCTTGTTTTGCCTAGTGGGCTTGTAATTGAACCTTTTGATGTGTTTTGCGTACCTGTTTTCATCAGGAATATTGTTTCAATATCTCTTCTTGAAAAGGAAGGTTATTATTTTAATATTAAGAACGGGATTTTTAATATTATGCGCAACAACATGTTTTATGGCCATGCTCACACTGTTTGAGGTTTATACATATTGAATATGCAAAACTCGAGATCCAACATGCTCTATAATATAAATGCTAAGAGGTTTAAAGCTAATGATTTAGACCAAACTTTAATCTGGCATTGTCGTCTAGGTCACATAAATAAGAAACGCATCTCAGCGCTTCATAAGCGCATACTTCTAAGTCAGTTCGAATACCAAACGATTGATAGATGCGAAGCTTGTTTAATGGGCAAGATGACTAAAGCGCCTTTGATATGGTTATGTCTATCTCATAAGACATAAGTCCGAAGCCTTTGATAAATTCAAGGAGTCTAGGACTGAAGTAGAAAACCAACTCGGAAAAAGTATCAAGGCACTCCATTCTGATCGGGGTGGAGAATACTTATCCGAAGAGTTTCTTAGTCATCTTACAGAAAGTGGAATACTATCTCAGTGGACTCCGCCAGGAACACCGCAACTCAATGGTGTGTCCGAGCAACGGAATCGAACATTGTTGGATATGGTTCGATCGATGTTAAGTCTCACTGATCTCCCGATCTCCTTCTGGGGTTACGCTCTGCAAACGGCCGCATTCATAATCGAGGTGGGACATTGTTGGAGAAGTAATTTATTTCCAAGACAGTCAGTGGGAGGGTTGTTTATCTTATGGAGTTCTAGATGAGATGGTCACTCGGGAACCACTGGACTACCCACCGAAGTAGTCGTTGAGCAAGAACCAATAGCTACAGTTAATAAGGACGGAACCGACTCTGAGAAATGGCTAGAAGCCATGAGGGAAGAAATGCAATCCATTTCAGATAATCAAGTGTGGGACTTGGTGGATCAAACCCCTGACGTAAAAGTCATCGGGTGTAAATGGATCTTTAAAAAAAAGATGGACATGGATGGCAAACCTCAGACCTATAAAGCAAGACTGGTAGCAAAAGGTTATAGGCAACTCCACGGAATTGACTATGAAGAGACATTTTTCTCTAGTAACTATGGTCAAATCTATCCGCATTCTACTTGACATATCAACTATGCGATATGGCAAATGGACGTCAAAACCACCTTCTTCAACGGGAGGTTAGCTGAGGACGTTTAAATGGCCCAGCCTGAGGGTTTTGAGGATCCTAAGAATAAGGGAAAGATTTGCAAGTTGCTCAAATCAATTTATGGTTTGAAGCAACCATCTCGGAGTTGCAATCAACGTTTTGATGAAGTTGTGAAACAGTTTGGCTTCATCAAGAACGATGATGAACCTTGCGTATATAAAAAGGCAGATGGGAGCAAAGTAGTCTTCTTGGTGCTTTATGTTGATGACATACTGCTCATTGGAAACAACGTCCCTACCTTCCTCTTAACAAAGACTTGGTTAGGTGAGTGTTTCACAATTAAGGACTTAGGCGAGGCCTCCTGCATCTTGGGGATCAAGATATATAGAGACCGTGCGAAGCGGGTCTTGGGCTTGAGTCAAAGCACCTACATAGACAAAGTGTTAAGAAGATTCTCGATGCAAGATTCAAAGAAAGGACTGCTGCCCATACGTCATGGCATGAAGCTAAGTAAGAAGTAGTGTGCTGAGACACCAGCAGAGCTAGCAAGAATGAATGAGATCCCATATGCTTCGGCTATAGGGTCCATAATGTATGCCATGATATATACGAGACCGGATGTCTCGTCTGCCCTAAGCTGTACTAGTAGACATCAGTCCAAACCCGGTGAGGAACATTGGATCGCCGTCAAGGCGATTCTCAATTTTTGATAAAAACCAAAGACGCTTTTCTTGTATACGGGGGAAGACGTGATGATCTAGTCGTCAAAGGATATGTCGACGCTAGTTTTTCCAGACAGACCCCGATGACTTTAAAAGTCAGTTGGGTTATATCTTTATGTTGAACGGTGGAGATTTCGGCTGAAAAGCAAGAAGCAGGACACCATTGCCGACTCTACGACAGAACCTGAGTACATTGCCGCATCTGAAGCGGCAAAAGAGGCTGTATGGATCAGGAGTTTCATGGATGGGTTAGGTGTAATTAAAAACCCATCTAACCTAGTAGACTTATATTGTGACAACTCCGGGGCTATTGTGCAAGCTAAGGAACCCATGGCACATGACAGATCCAAACATGTACTCAGAAAGTATCACATCATCCGCGACATTGTTGCTAGAGGTGACGGGAAGATCCAGTACGTTGCAACTGATGATAACACAGCCGACCCCTTGACCAAGGCTCTTCCACAAGCAAAACATGATAAACATGTTAGGTCAATGGGTATAGACTGGGACTTAGATTGGAACTAGGGGCAAGTGGGAGATTGATAGCATTTGTGCCCTAGTCCAATTGCTATTAGCCTGTAAACGTCTATGTACATTATCATCGTTTGTAACATATATATAAAACGGCTTTGTAATACTTATGTGTTGAAGTAATATATTAAGCATGATCTGATTTATGACCACTAATGTAGTAGAACCATAAATCTGTACAGATCACACTTAACGAGTCCCTGGTCAAAATATGTGTAACGCCCCAAAATCCGGTTTCCCGAATTAAAGTCGTTACCCGAAGAATTAAAACCTTTGAAATAACACGATGCGATATAGTTATGAAATAACTCGAGCGTCCTCAAATTACAACATAACTATCCTCGCACGAGACTATCACATTTTGATTTAGGCGTCCCTAGTTCAAAATGGGATTCCACGAGTCAAATAAAGAAACCTGTTTACAACAAATACATCACTACAATTTCTCCTTTTAAAATCTGTATTCCCAAATTTGTGTCTAAATTCCTAATTATATTCGAGAGGACTAAAGCAATTAACGGAATCGAATTCCGACACCCGAGCGATTTAATCGCGTAATTTAAAGTTTCGACACACATTTTCCAATTTTCGTAATTTAAATCCAAAAATCACCAAGGGTGCCAACTATCGATTCAAGGGTTACCCGAGACCTACCGAAACTCACAAACCCGAATTCCGGGCTCGTGGAACTACCCGGGCCACTCACGGCCCGAGAGGCCTAAACTGCCCACGGTCGCCCACAGGATACCACGGCCAGCCATGGCAGGGCGCTGGCCACTGCCAGACCATCTCCGGCGCGCCACCACCCTGACCGGAGCTCCGGCGAACCCTCCGGCCGCCGGAAAATTCTAAAAACGTCCCAAAATGCTCCAAAACACCCCTACAACTCCAATCCATCATCATTTCACTCATTTCTCATTAAACCCACAACTCAAACTCATCACGATGAGAAAAAGTGAGTTGCTTACCGTAGCCAATGATGTGAGGAACCCGAATACGCAAGAAAATGGTCGATCACGCGGCCGGATCGTCGGGAAATCGCCAAAATCTCTTCTCCTCTTCCTCCTTCTTCTTCTCTTGGCCAAGCACTCCTCTCTCTCTCCTTTTCTTTGTTTTTGTAGAATGTGGCTCCTTCCTCCCCCTCTTTAGCACTTAAACTCTATTAATTAAACAATAAACTAATTAAATATTCCAATTTCCAATTTTTTTAAAATCTAAATTAACACATTTAATCTTAACCACTCTTAAAGTCTCCCCCCCCCTCTAGAATCATGCCATGTGTAAAGTAGGGGGGTCCCACAATCCACTTTTGTCATTTCGGACCCGAAATCGTCAGAAACGGACACGTTTTTCGAAACCGTCGGAACCGTGATGTTTCGCTAAATTTTAGCTTCCATATGAACCTAATATCCATAACATTACAATTTCAACTTAAAATGGCTCAAATAGTAGTCTTTGGTGACTCACGGGTCAAAATTTGGTCAAATCGCGAATTTTTAAATTTTTATCCATTTTTCACAAAATTGACCCAAATTGACCGGGGTCCTTTCAACCTTCCCTCCTTAAAGAATTTCATCCGAAAAATTAAAACGTACCTCAATTCTCGAAAAGGCGGGGATACTTAGCACGAATCTCATCTGCCCGCTCCCACGTCGACTCTTCGACACCGTGATGTTGCCAAAGCACTCGCACTAGTGGGATGGTCCTGCCTCTCAATATCTGATCTCGTGAGTCTAAGATCTGAACTAGCCTTTCCTCATACGAGGCATCTGGGGTCAACTCCAACTCAGCCCACTCTATCACGTGCGATGGGTCAGGGTGATATTTTCTCAGCATCGATACATGGAATACGTTGTGAACCGCTGCAAGGGATGGCGGAAATGCGAGCCTGTAAGCCACTGCGCCAATGCGGGCCAATGTACCTCGGGGCCAACTTACCGTCGCTTCTTGCCTTCTTAAACCTTATTAGCCCTTTCTTTGGGCTCACTCGCAAGAAGACGTGGTCGCCTACCTCAAACTCGAGAGGTCGACGTCTCCGGTCCGCATAACTCTTCTGTCTACTCTGCGCCGTTTTCAGTTGCTCTCGAAACAAGGCTACCTTCTCAGTAGTCTCCCTTACCAGCTCGGGTCCCAGTAGGCTCTTATCTCCCACCTCAGCCCAACAAATTGGTGATCGGCACGGTCTACCATACAAAGCCTCAAATGGTGCCATCCCGATGCTAGCCTGGTAACTGTTGTTATACGCAAACTCTGCCAACGGTAATTGATCCTCCCACGCTCCGTGGAAATCCAGTATACACGCTCGGAGCATGTCCTCTAATATCTAAATTACCCGCTCTGACTGACCGTCCGTCTGTGGGTGGTAAGCTGTACTCAAACGAATATCCGTACCCAACGCGCCCTGTAGGCTATCCCAGAATCAGGATGTAAAGCGAGGATCTCGGTCCGATACTATCGACACCAGCACTCCGTGTAACCTCACGATCTCGCGTACATATAGTCTGCTCAACTTATCTACCGAGTCTGTCATCCTCTTTGGCAAGAAATGCGCGGACTTAGTCAGTCGATCAACTATCACCCACACCGCATCGTTACCCCTTGCTGACCTCGGCAGTCCGCATACGAAATCCATTGTAATATGCTCCAATTTCCACCCGGCTATCTCCAACGGTTGTAGAGGTCCCGCTGGTCTCTGGTGCTCTATCTTCACCTGCTGACAAGTGAGACATCAAGCTACGAACCCTACTATCTCCCGCTTCATCCCATTCCACCAAAAATGGCGCCTGATGTCGTGATACATCTTAGTCCCACCAGGATGCACAACGAGTCGTGAGTTGTGTGACTTGCGTAGTACTTCCTCACGGAGACTCTTGGGCACAAACAATCTGTTCCGGAAACGAAGGCCCTGATCCTTGCCCATCGACCACCACTCGGACTCAACTACGCTAGCCATTTTCATCCGGAACGTTGCTGTCTCTGAGTCATCAATCTGAGCCTCAATCACCCGACTCACCAGTGTAGGCTGCGCCACCAATGAACACAGTGCGACTAGTCCCATAACTTCCTCCAACTCAACCCTGAACTCGCTGAGCTCTCCCATCATCTTCCATTCCCGAAGTGCTACGGAGACAAGGCTATGGAGTGACTTTCTGCTGAGGGCATCGGCGACCACATTCGCCTTGCCCATGTGGTATAGCAGATCGAAGTCATAATCCTCAATCAGCTCCATCCAGCGCCGTTGTCGCATGTTCAGGTCTTTCTGGGTAAAGAGATATATCAGGCTCTTGTGATCCGAAAAGACCTGAAACTTCTCACCGTAGAGGTAGTAACGCCAAAGCTTTAGTGCGAACACGACCGCTGCAAGTTCTAGATCGTGTATCGGATAGTTTCCCTCGTGCACTTTAAGCTGTCGGGACCCAAAAGCCACCACCTTACTCTGCTGCATCAGAACACTCCCCAGTCCTTCGCCGGATGCGTCGCAGTAAACGTCATAGCCTATCCCTCGCTCAGGTACTATCAAAACCGGAGCCGAGGTCAACCAAGTCTTCAACTCCGCGAATGAGCGCTCGCAAGCCTCATCCCAATCGAACTTAACTCCCTTCCGCGTGAGGCGAGTCAAAGGTGCTGCGAGGCGCGCAAAGTCTTTGACGAACCTCCGATAGTACCCTGCCAATCCCAAGAAGCTGTGGATCTCGAAAACGCTCATCGGTCGGGCCCATTTCAAGACCGCGTCGATCGTCGACGGATCGACAAACACGCCGTCACCAGATACGACATGTCCGAGGAATCTCACCTCGGTAAGCCAGAACTCGCATTTTTCCAACTTCGCGTAAAGTTGGTGCGATCGCAGCAACTGGAGTACAGTCCTCAAATGCGCCTCATGAGTCCCCTCGTCCGACGAGTAGGTGAGAATATCGTCGACAAATACGATGACGAATCGATCGAGGTAAGGTCGGAAGATGCGAGTCATAAGATCCATGAACGCCGCTGGGGCGTTGGTCAAGCCGAACGGCAACACTAGGAATTCGAAATGACCATACCGCGTTCGGAACGCAGTCTTCGGGATGTCTTCCTCCCGTACTCGCAACTGATGATATCCAAACCGCAAGTCGATCTTGGAGAAGCACCTCTATCCCCTGAGCTGATCAAAGAGATCGTCTATCCTCGGCATCGGATAACGATTCTTCACTATCACCCTGTTCAGCTTCCGGTAATCTATGAACATCTAGAGCGAACCCTCTTTCTTCTTTACGAACAACGCCGGAGCGCCCCATGACGAGGTGCTCGGCCGTATGAACCCCTTCTCCTGCAGTTCCTGGAGTTGACTCTTCAACTCCTCGAGTTCCGCGGGGGCGAAACCATATGGTGCCACAGAGATCGGCGCGGTTCCCGGCATCAACTCGATAGTGAACTCCACCTCGCGCACTGGCGGTAATCCGCTAAGATCACCTGGAAAGACGTCTGGAAACTCGTCGACAACTCGTGGTAGCCCTCTGCCTCCTTCCTTCGGTCCGTCACCCGTAGCGGACAACGCCGCAAGAAGAACTCCACTCCGGCTACCCAATGAACATGAAATCATAGAGTCCCCACTCAATACGGTCACCCTCCTCCGATAACAATCGATGTTAGCCCTGTATCGCCTCAACCAGTCCATGCCGAGGATCACGTTGAAAGTAGTCATGTCTAGCACGATAAGGTCCCACACAAGAGGGTGGTCTGCTACTCTAACTTCGCAGGCCCTGCAGATTCTACTTAGAACAGTGCCGTCCCCTAAAGGCGTATTGACGCACAAGGGCGGACTCAGCGACTCGACTACCAACCCCAGTGCTCGTGCAAACTGTGCTGAGATAAAAGAGTTCGATGCACCCGTGTCGATAAGAATGGACGCCCACAAATTAAAAACAAGGAATGTACCCTGAACTGCTCTCTGGTCCTCTGACTGTGGAGGCTCGGTATGACCCAACACTGCGTAGACCCGACCTTGGATCTGCTATCCATCTGCTCTCGGCTGCCCCCGACTAGTACCTGGTCTCGTCGACTGGGCTGGTCCGGCCCCTTGTCGGGGTCGGGAATCCTGTCGTGCTGCTGACGACCGTGCAGTTGGTGTAGAGTGCTGTCGTGATCCTTGACTCCCGATTCTGCTAGAGTAACAATCCCGAGCGAGGTGTCCTGGACGTCCACACCCAAAGCACGTGGGTGGTCCAGAACTAGGCCTGCCTGCCTGTCCTGGCCGACCGCTCGGTCTCTCTACTGGTGCTCTGAACTGACCGCTCTAAGCTCCCCCCGAAAGCTGCCTCGTAGGTGCTCGGTTTCGAGGGCAATCCCTGCAGAGGTGACCTGGCTGATGACACTCATAGCATACCGGTGGTGACCTTGGGCCTACTGGGCTGGATCCCACGGTATCCAGCGATGCTAGCGGTCTCTGCACCATTCTCCTCGACGACTGCGGAGGAAAGCTCGAAACTCGAGGCCTCTTGAAGTCCCTTGACTCCGTCTGCCTAGTGAAGCTGCTCGGCCTAGGTCTCTGCTCCCTGAGCTTCTGTGCCTCTGCCATCCCTTCCTCGATGGCCGCTGCAGTGTCGACCATCACCGAGTACACCCTGATCCGGTGAGAGAGGATCTTGTCGAAGATCTCTGGTCGTAGTCCCCTCTCGAACGTCTTACATCGGCTCGCCTTCAACCTCACTAGGTCTGGCGCAAATCTCGACAGTGCTGTGAACTGTGCCTCGTACTCTAGCACCGTCATCGCACCCTGTCGCAGTTCCAGTAACTGCTGCTGACGGCTATCCCGTGCCGACTAGGGAAAATAGCTCTCAAGGAAGATCTCCTTGAAATCCTCATAGTCCTCTCCCACTCTGGTTCGAACTCGCTCCCACCAGTAGTATGCATCGTCCCTGAGCTGATGGACGGCAAAGGTGATTCTAGTCCTCCCATCTGTAACCCCCGACGTATCAAGGTCGCGGGTGATCTGTCGCAGCCACTGCTCAGCTCGCGTAGGGTCTGGCTCTCCACGGAAAGCTGGGGGGTTCAGACGCAGGAAGTCTCGGAGTGCGTGCACTGTAGGTACCTCTGGCGGCACTGGTGATATCTCAGGAGCCGTGGGCACGGTCTCCCTCTGTCCCAACATGGCCGCTAACGACTGTATCGACCGTAGTATCTCTCCCACTACCTGATCACTGGGAGGAGTGGTAGTAGCAACAGCGGGGATCCCTGCAGTGGACGGGGGCACCTCAGCCGCGGTCCCTGCCTGTCCTTCGCTACCTGACGCAGTCTCTGTGGATGGCGTCTCCACCCCTGTAGTCCTCTCCCCGGGTTCGGCCCTGGGAGGCTCATGCGTCGCTCGCTGTGCTTCTCTCCCCCTCCAGGCGCCACCTCGCCTAGTTCTCGGAGCCATGTGCACTACTGCACGAAAGACGGTTCATAATTAGGATTTCTTTTCAAAAGAACACCGCGCAAAAGGGCGACGAGAACTTCTCACATTCTCCACATTTACTCTACGTACTAACTGATTGTTATCCTAGTACAGTCCAATCCTAACAAACAAGATTCACACTAACGTGCCAACACTCATTTTCATGCCGCAACGTTTCACTATCAACATTTCACAACCTTAACACAGGTACTTCTCCACCCGTCACCATGTCATTTTATTGTCACCACATGCACACCAGTCGTCATTTAACTCACACTAATGACCAATTCACGCACCACAAGACCAAATTGACCAAAATCACGCAAACTTTCCTACAACTGACTCTACCCGACGTGTCGACGTAAGGCACAGGTGTTGAACCTGAGACCTCTAATACCAAACCGTAACGCCCCAAAATCCGGTTTCCCGAATTAAAGTCGTTACCCGAAGAATTAAAACTGTTGAAATAACACGATGCGATATAGTTATGAAATAACTTGAGCGTCCTCAAATTACAACATAACTATCCTCGCACGAGGCCATCACATTTTGATTTAGGCGTCCCTAGTTCAAAATGGGATTGCACGAGTCAAATAAAGAAACCTGTTTACAACAAATACATCAATGCCATTTCTCCTTTTAAAATCTGTATTGAACCAACAAGTAACGCGTACAAAAGTGAGGCACGACATGGCCAGACAATCAAATATTTACATCAAAATATTTTAGACAATTTGCGATACAGAAATATACATGGCAAATGACTCAGACCAGAGTCTACAAAAGTCAACAAAAACAAAAAAAAAACACAGTGCGTCGACACGACACATCCCCAAAAGCTCCCACCAAAAGTGTACTCAGGATCACCAACCTGCACAACTACAAGTAGGGGTGAACACGCTACCCAGAGACTAAAACAAACAGCAAGGATGAGAAAAACATACATGTAAGCACAAAGAAGTCAGTAAAGTACGAATCGCAACACTTCCACTACTCATCCACCAACCACGTCACAACTCCCATGGTAACCGATTACGACCGGCGAGGGGTACCACCCTTGGTCGGTTCAACCTCCGAACGGGAATCGATTATGGCCAGGAGGGGTACCGCTCCTGCCTCGATTGCCCATCCAAACACAACCACACAATTGAGGTAACCGATCACGGCCAAGGGGTACCACCCTTGACTCGGTTCAACCCCCAAATGGAAATCGATCACGGCCAGGAGGGGTACCGCCCCTGACTCGATTATCCATCCAACCACACAGCCATACAATTGAGGTAACCGATCACGGCCAAGGTGTACAACCCTTGACTCGGTTCAACCTCCGAATGGAAATCGATCACGGCCAGGAGGGGTACCGCTCCTGACTCGATTATCCATCCAACCACACAACCTCCCATCACCTTTCCACCCTTCCACATCACAACACCCTTACCAACCACACCCCAACACCCTTCGATACATTCACAGAAAACAAACCAAGTGCAAGAAACTAGTTCACAGAGAGGCATTTATATCCACACAAACAAGACAAGTGCGAGACGGAATAAGTCATCGTGTGAAAAGCAATAATATAACCATGCACAACTAGGTGCTCACAAGCAATTCAAGTTTGGTACTCAACTAATCAACACATCACATGCTATTTAATTCACAATATCGAACAAAAGGTGTTCAAACATTTCATTTTATCTCAGCTAAATACTCAAATAAATTCAATCAATGCATCAAGAGAATGAGTCTAGGTAAGTTATGTCCCCCTACCTCAAATTTTCCAACGTAAGCTCCTAAGATTTTCGCGACGCCAAGCTATGCCTTTCCTTTCCCGCGGTCGTCAAAGGAATCTAAAAGTGACAAAATCACAAGTTTTAATAATTAACCGAAATCCGGATTTTCACGAAATTAAACCCAAGTGCCACCCCGACAAGTATCGCTTACTCCAACACTTCTTAATTAACCTAAGTTGTCAAAATGGGCCCGTAACGGCCCATTTTGCCCGTTAAGTCGAATCTGCCCGATTGTGTGAACTTGTCCCTCGGGACTCCGAAAATTCCCAAATTTGTGTCTAAATTCCTAATTATATTCGAGAGGACCAAAGCAATTGACGGAATCGAATTCCGACACCCGAGCGATTTAATCGCGTAATTTAAAGTTTTGACACACATTTTCCAATTTCCGTAATTTAAATCCAAAAATCACCAAGGGTGCCAACTATCGATTCGAGGGTTACCCGAGACCTCCCAAAACTCACAAACCCGAATTTCGGGCTCGTGGGACCACCCGGGCCACTCACGGCCCGAGAGGCCCAAACTGCCCACGGTCGCCCACAGGCTGCCACGGCCAGCCATGGCAGGGCGCTGGCCACTGCCGGACCACCTCCGGCGCGCCACCACCCTTGCCGGAGCTCCGACGAACCCTCCGGCAGCCGGAAAATTCTAAAAACGTCCCAAAATGCTCCAAAACACCCCTACAACTCCAATCCATTATCATTTCACTCATTTCTCATTAAACCCACAACTCAAACTCATCACGATGAGAAAAAGTGAGTTGCTTACCGTAGCCAATGATGTGAGGAACCCGAATACGCAAGAAAATGGTCGATCACGCGGCCGGATCGTCGGAAAATCGCCAAAATCTCTTCTCCTCTTCTTCCTTCTTCTTCTCTTGGACAAGCACTCCTCTCTCTCTCCTTTTCTTTGTTTCTGCGGAATGTGGCTCCCTCCTCCACCTCTTTATCACTTAAACTCTATTAATTAAACAATAAACTAATTAAATATTCCAATTTCCAATTTTTTTTAAATCTAAATTAACACATTTAATCTTAACCACTCATAAAGTCTCCCCCCCTCTAGAATCATGCCATGTGTAAAGTAGGGGGGGTCCCACAATCCACTTTTGTCATTTCGAACCCGAAATCGTCAGAAACGGACACGTTTTTCGAAACCGTCGGAACCGTGACGTTTCGCTAAATTTTAGCTTCCATATGAACCTAATATCCGTAACATTACAATTTCAACTTAAAATGTCTCAAATAGTAGTCTTTGGTGACTCTCGGGTCAAAATTTGGTCAAATCGCGAATTTTTAATTTTTTATCCATTTTTCACAAAATTGACCCAAATTGACCGGGAGCGGTCCTTACAATATGCTTCCTTAGAAGCGACCAGTATGAGGATGGTTCTTAATGACGTAGTTCTACTTGTCATAGGGATGAGGGATCCCGGAATCATATCATAGATATCATGAGGTGATTGATATCGGACGACTCGCTTTGAATAGTGTTTCCATAGATTAAGCCATGAACATATTCAAATGCGATAGCTTGTCACGATATCCTTAGACCGAGGAGTCTTTGTGATGACTATGCAATGAACGTGCGGCTTTAACTTGCGCCTAACGCTTTCTGTGACAGGATTGCAATAACGGGCATGATTGGGTGGCGGAACGGGTTGCATGAGTGACACGAAAGACGGCTAAGGGATTTATCCCTCATAATACGGTATGGGAAAGATATCCGTTAAAAGGCCTCTTGATCGAGAATGACTGAGAGTAAGAGCATGGCCATGCCGGTGATACGGGTTATCAGTTCTCAGCCATCTCACATATCAAGTAACAATGATTGATTAAACAAGGGTGACGACTCTATGCCTTGCGATCAATCGGGATATCTAGAGATAATAGGATAGTGACTTGTATGCACAAGGTTAAGTCGAATCATCGATCATCATGCACCTTGGTGTTAGAGTTATGCCCCAGTCCAATATAAAAGTGATCTACAGATGTAATGTTTTATCATCTTTCCGAATAAATAAATCGGAATATATATTACTAATGTGTTGTAGTAATATATCGAATGTAATTTGATCTATGTCATTATGTGTGTAACCACTAATAGTAGAACCATAGATCAGAAAGAATTACATTTGATGAATCCCTGATCAGCTAAGCTTCTTTATGAAGCGATCAGTATGAGACTAACTCCTTGTGATCATGCTCTACTGATCATGGCAAAGTGCGTGCCGGAGTTATGTCATAGATACCATCAGGTCGATGATATCGGACAACCCGATTGTGAGTATGTTGTATAGATCCAGTCATGAGATACTCACATATCGTAGCTTGTCATTATATCCTAAGACCAAGGAGTTAACTCATACCTTTGATATTGATTGCACTAGTGAACTCGAAAGGCGTCTGAGGGATTTATCACTCATACTTTGGTATGAGAAAGATATCCGTTTAGGCCACTTGATGAGTATGACTGAAGAAAGAGCACGGCCGTGCAGGTGATACCTTAGTATCAGTTTTCAGTCATCTTAGATATCAAGAAACAGTGATTGATAAATTAGGATGACCATTCTATGCCTATTGATCAATCTGGATATCGGTTTGATAAAAGGACAGTGACATGTACGATAACAGGTTAAGTCGAATAATCGATAATCACGAACATTGGATAATCATAATGTCTTGCTAGAGGCCACTTATGATGGAAAGGGTAAAATAGTAATTTTACCAGTCTGCCAATTGTTCGTGAGCCTAGAGGGTCACACGCATTAAGCACGATACATGACAAATAATTATGGATGACAATTGAGAACGATTCGGTAGTTTTCTGGCCTAAGGTTTTAACCAGACAGTTGAACAAATCAATTCGAGGAAATTGAACCGTTTTGTCTAAACCGAAATTATAACTCAAGTTAATGGGTTTAATTTGGGTTCTAGCTAAACGGGCTTGAAGCCCATTTAGGGATTCAAATGATGAATAGGGAAGATGTGCAAATAGGAGTTTAAGAAGGGTAGATATGCAATTATTAATTTGAAATTCAATCTTATTTCATCTCCCATAATTTTCTCCAACTATTGGTGACCAGTTCCCTCTTCTTCCTCCTCCCTTTGGGCTGAATTCTCTCTCTCTCTTCACCCTCCATTGTTGTCAAGTTTCTCTCAAAAATTAATAGCAAAATTATTGAGGGAAAACCTCTTCGGTTATGGTGCTTGTGTGGACTTGATAGAGAAACTCTATACTTGTGTTTTCATCGATTAGAAAAGGTAACTTTCAGATTTATAATTATATATATAACATGTTGAATTTGCATTAAGATCATAGCTTGCATGATATTTATCGATTGGAACCCGTGGTGATCTCTTTCAGTGGTATCAGAGGCATGGTTGTTATGTTTATTTCTACATGTTTAAATCTGATATTTTTTATGTTTATATGTGTTCATCATCTTAGCATGCATGTAAATCGAAAAAAAAATTTCAGATTTGATTGATTTTGGAAATTGGAAAATTTTTTTGGGGTGTTTCGGGTTAGCCATGGCTTAGCCATTGCCGACTAGGTCGAGTCCCTTGGTGGACCATGGAATGCCCTAGGGTAGACCATGGTCAGCACCATGGGCCGACAAGGGTCGCCTATGGGGGACCATGGGAGCCCTCACGGGCGACCACGGTCTGCCCATGCGGGCGACCATGGCAGCCCGTGAGGGCCACCATGGTTGCCTCGCGGGCGACCAGGGTCTGCCCTAGGGGCGACCATGGCTGCCCTCGTGGGCTACCATAGTGGTTCCCGTGGCCGACCATGGTCAGCCCCGCGGGCGACCTCGGCAGCCCTCACGGGCCACCGTGGTTGCCTCCACGGGCGACCTCGGTTGAGCCGGTTCGGCTCGACCAGATTCGAGCTGAACCGGTTTGGTTCACGAGGATATTTGGAAACCCTAAAAATTTAATTTTCAGATTTGGTTCAGTTTCGATAAACCAGCGAGAACCGGTCCAAAATTCAATTAATCGATTAAACCGTCCGGTTTCAATAAACCGGAATTTTTCTACACTTTAGAAAGATAAAATTTGGAAAATTTATTTGTTTGATCAGCATGTTAATTGACAACATGATTTTTGATAACATGATGTTTTCCACGTGATGCTTGCTAAGCCCATTAGATTTGCATTTTAATTTCGGTTATGCAACCTGCGTGTTGCTTAATTTTGGGTTGTAGTAAATACGGCCGGCGTGTCGTGATTTGTATTTCATTTTATTTATTTTAATTTGTAATCACAAAACCGACACAAGAATAAAGTCAAGAGGAAGACTCGGATTGGAGGAGGCTCGAAGCCAGTGGGAGTTCACAAGAATGGAGCAAGTTTGGATCTTGAAGACCATGTCTTTAGGATCATGTAACGCTCCAAAATCCGGTTTCCCGAATTAAAGTCGTTACCCGAAGAATTTAAAAACCTTTGAAATAACACGATGCGATATAGTTATGAAATAACTCGAGCGTCCTCAAATTACAACATAACTATTCTCGCACGAAGCCATCACATTTTGATTTAGGCGTCCATAGTTCAAAATGGGATTGCACGAGTCAAATAAAGAAACCTGTTTACAACAAATACATCGATACCATTTCTCTTTTTAAAATCTGTATTAAACCAACAAGTAACGCGTACAAAACTGAGGCACGACATGGCCAGTCAATCAAATATTTACATCAAAATATTTTATACAAGTTGCGGTACAGAAATATACATGGCAAATGACTCAGACCAGAGTCCACAAAAGCCAACAACAACAAAAACACAGTGCGTCGACACGACACATCCGCAAAAGCTCCCACCAAATGTGTGCTCAGAATCACCAACCTGCACAACTACAAGTAGGGGTGAACACGCTACCCAGAGACTAAAACAAACAGCAAGGATGAGGAAAAACATACATGTAAGCACAAAGAAATCAGTAAAGTACAAATCACAACACTTCCACTACTCATTCACCAACCACGTCACAACACCCGAGGTAACCGATTACGACCGGCGAGGGGTACCACCCTTGGTCGGTTCAACCTCCGAACGGGAATCGATTATGGCCAGGAGGGGTACCGCTCCTGCCTCGATTGCCCATCCAAACACAACCACACAACTGAGGTAACCGATCACGGCCAAGGAGTACCGCCCTTGACTCGATTCAACCCCCGAATGGAAATCGATCGCGGCCAGGAGGGGTACCGCTCCTGACTCGATTATCCATCCAACCACACAGCCATACAATTGAGGTAACCGATCACGGCCAAGGGGTACCACCCTTGACTCAGTTCAACCCCCGAATGGAAATCGATCACGGCCAGGAGGGGTACCGCTCCTGACTCGATTATCCATCCAACCACACAGCCATACAATTGAGGTAACCGATCACGGCCAAGGGGTACCACCCTTGACTCGGTTCAATCCCCGAATGGAAATCGATCACGGCCAGGAGGGGTACCGCTCCTGACTCGATTATCCATCCAACCACACAGCCTCCCATCACCTTTCCACCCTTCCACATCACAACACCCTTACCAACCACACCCAACACCCTTCGATACATTCACAGAACACAAACCAAGTGCAAGAAACTAGTTCACAGAGAGGCATTTACATCCACCCAAACAAGACAAGTGCGAGACGGAATAAGTCATCGTCTGAAAAGCAATAATATAACCATGCACAACTAGGTGCTCACAAGCAGTTCAAGTTTGATACTCAACTAATTCACACAGAGGCATTTATATCAACACATCAACATGCTATTTAATTCACAACATCGAGCAAAAGGTGTTCAAACATTTCATTTTATCTCGACTAAATACTCAAATAAATTCAATCAATGCATCAAGAGATTGAGTCTAGGTAAGCTATGTCCCCCTACCTTAGGAAAGCTCTACGTACGCTCCTAGCCTCCCGCTCGAGCTATTCACGCCTTGCCTTTCCCGCGAGCGTCAATATCAACTAATAATTATATTCAATAATTAAAAACTCAAAAAGACTCCGAAACGAATGCAATAAATTTACAAGTGTACTCCAACAAGTGCCTAACACTTGGACACACTTCAAATTAATCAAAGTAGCCAAAATGGGTCCGGAATGACCCATTTTCCCCGAAAAACCCAATCTGCCTATGTGTCAACTATTGATTCGAGGGTTACCCGAGACCTCCCGAAACTCACAAACCCGAAATCCGGGCTCGTGGGACCACCCGGGCCATTTACGGCCCGAGAGGCCCAAACGGCCCGCGGCCGTCAAAGGCTGCCACGGCCAGCCAAGGCAGGGGCTGGCCACTGCCGGACCACCTCCGGCGCGCCACCACACTGGCCGGAGCTCCGGTGACCGGCCGGAGCTCCGGCGAACCCTCCGGCCGCCGGAAAATCCCAAAAACGTCCCAAAATGCTCCAAAACACCCCTACAACTCCACTCCATCATCATTTCACTCATTTCTCATCAACCCACAACTCAAACTCATCACGATGGGAAAAAAATGAGTTGCTCACCATAGCCAATGATGTGAGGAACCCGAATACGCAAGAAAATGGTCGATCACGCGGCCGGATCGTCGGGAAATCGCCCAAGTTCTTCTCCTCTTCTTCCTTCTTTCTTCTTTCTCTTTCTCTTTCCCTTTCCTTCTCTTTGGTTCTGCCGTGAATGGCCTCCCCTTCCCTCTTTTATCACATAAATCCCATTATTTAAACACTAAACTAATAAAATAAACCTATTTTCCATTTTCTTTTAAATCTAAATTAAAACAATTAATTTTTTAATCACTCAAAAGTCTCCCCCCCTCTAGATACAAGACAAGTGTAAAGTAGAGGGGTCCCACAAGCCACTTTTGTCATTTCGGACCCGAAATCGTCCGAAACGGACACGTTTTTCGAAACCGTCGGAACCGTGATGTTTCGCTAAATTTTAGCTTCCATACGAACCTAATATCCATGATATTACACTTTCAACTTAAAATGGCTCAAAAAGTAGTCCTCGGTGACTCTCGGGTCAACATTTGGTCAAATCACGAATTATTAAATTTTTATCCATTTTTCACAAAATTGACCCAAAATGACCGGGAGCGGTCCTTACAGATCAGTTTTGCTAGATTCTTAGGAACTTAAGATGGGCTTACTATGCATGTTTTATCGTTACTTTTGTATACTTGAATGTATGGATGTATGATAGTTTAAATATACAAGTTTATGTATGATTTGCTATCACCCACGTGCAAAGATTAAAATCGGAATTTAATCAGACTCGCATGTAACCTGCTAAAGGATCATCTTTGCATGGATTTGCAATTGATGATTCTAGATTAAGATTGTATCGATATACAATCAGACTTTTATAATTCACTTAAACGCAAATAATTACAAGTCAAGCGTGATACCATCCAAGTTTGAGCACTCAAAAGGGCTTTGACCCTATGGATGTCGGTACGCCTCCGCGTAACATTCATAGAGAAAAAGTCTGGATGAGATGGGTAGTTCTGTGTGGGTGCGTGCGCCTCCACGTAGTAGCCACATTAGTTCTATCCATAGTTCAAGCTTGGTAGACTTGTCTACGATTGTCAGCTAGGGCTGACCTAGGGTATCAGTATAGGGTATGCCGTGTACTTTTAGTACAGACCCTAGCCAGGAACTACATAGTCTTGTAGATGGATGCATTCCTACCTTGATGCTCTCAATTGGAGCAGTGAGCCTTCGTTCACTTCAATTGAGGGTATGATAGGATCCTGGTTCAGATTCTAATGTTAGAATCAGACAAGTGTTTTATAACTTAATCTCCAACTTAAATTTTAATTAATTTTACCATGTAGAACTAAAAGGCAAACACAAGACAAAGGAGTAATAGCGCACTGAGAGTCCAGATTGAGGACAGACTCAAGGGCGTGTAAGGGATTGTAAACAAATACAAGGATCACGTGAAGAAGAGTGGGTATCCACGTCTTCAGGATCCGATATTTACGTTGGTAATCTTAATCAGTATAACGTAAATAAGAAAAGGCTTAAATCTGATGATTTAAACTAAGTTATAATCTGACATTATCATTTAAGGCACATAGGCGAGACACGCATTTCAACACTTCACAAGTGTGGACTTTAAGTCCGTTTGAATTCACTCAAACTGAAAGATGCAAGTCTTGCCTAATGAGCGAGAAACGCATTTCAACACTTCACAAGTGTGGACTTTTTAAGTCCGTTTGAATTCACTCAAACTGAAAGATGCAAGTCTTGCCTAATGAGCGAGAAATGCAGTTCTACACTTCACAACTGTGGACTTTTAAGTCCGTTTGAATTCACTCAAACTGAAAGACGCAAGTTTCGCCTAATGGGAAAAATGACAAAGGCACTTTTACAGGTTTATGTGAAAGGCGAGTGACTTGTTAAGTCTAATACATTCTGACGTATGTGGACCTATGAGTACTCAGGCCAGAAGAGAGCTCAACTTATACTTGACTCTGGAAATGGCCGCATTCATTTTGAATCGAGCTCCGATGAAGACAACGATAGTACACCTTGTGACAGTCTTTTTGTCTCTCATTACTGTGGATGCGTGCGCCTCCGCGTAGTATTCATTGGGATGCGAGCTGAATAAGGTAATTAGTTCTATTTGGATTACGTGCGCCTCCGCGTAGTAGCCAAATAAGAGCTGGAACAGAGTCACAGAAGGTACACCACATGGCACTCATTACGTCTCCCGTTACTGTGGATGCGTGCGCCTCCGCGTAGTATTCATTGGGATGGGAGCGGGATGAGATTGTCAGTTCTATTTGTATGCATGCGCCTTCGCGTAGTAGCCAAATAAGAAATGGGCCATAGTCATATATGGTGTGGAAAACATCCTAGTATGTTTTCCCTAAAAGATTTGGGTAGCAGAGATGCAGGCATCCAAATCAGACAAATGTGTCTTCGTAAGGTATCCTTAAGAAACTAAGAGATACAACTTCTACATACCCAGCGAGTACTGTAGAAGTACTGGAGCCTCAGATGGTCGTCGATGAAGAATTAATCCCTACAGAAATTCCAGATGGTCTAAGGAGGTCTGAAAGATCTCGTCATGTTCCAGACAGATATGGCTTCACAGCCACTGACGGAAATGACGTGATGTTGGTGGATCAGGATGATCAAGAAACCTTCAGACAAGCTTCAACCATTCCAGACTCCGAAAAATGGTAAAATGCCATGAGTGAGGAAATGAAATCCAGTGCTTGGTTGATCAAACCCCTGGGATAAAACCCATCGGTTCTGAGTGAGTCTATAGGATCAAGACCGACATGGATGGAAATCCTCAGACCAATGAGGCTAGGATTGCTGTAAAAGGTTATCATCAGATTAAATGCATGTATTATGATGACACCTTTTCACCAGTAGCAATGGTCAGATTGATCCGGATTTCAAAACCCCTTCCTTAGGAGGAACTTACTAGATGGCGTGTATATCACACGACCTGTGGGTTTTGTAGATCCAAAGAATCCCAGAAAGATATGTAAGCTGCAAAGATCCATTTATGGATTTAAGCAAGCTTCAGGGAGTTGGAACCGTCATTTTGATAAAGCTGTAAGGGAACTCGTCTTCATCAAAAACAAAAGTGAGCCTTGCGTACATGAGAAAGCGAGTGGGAGTAATATTGTATTCTTGGTATTTATTCATCGGGAATGACATCCCGACCTTGCCACCAAAGCTTGGTTAGGGAAGTACTTATCGATAAAGGACTTAGGTGATGCTACATTTATTGTAGGCATTAGGATCTCTACAGATCAGTCCAAAAGGATTTTTGGCCTAAGTCAGGACATGTTGCTAAGTCAGAACATGTACATAGGTAAAGTGTTGAGAAGATCTCAATGCTTGATTCTAATAAAGAATACATACCCATGCGTTATGGCATTAAGCTTAGCAAGCTACATAGTCCTAGAACTCATGATAAGCTGAGCAGGATGAGTAAGATCACATATGCTTCGGTTGTGGGATCTATCATGTATGCCAGGATGTGCACGAGACTGGAAGTCTCGTTTGCACTAAGCTGTACCAGGAGATTCCAATCTAACCCCGGCCAATTTGACACTGGATTACTGAAATTCTGATCAGCTAGTCGTGCACGATGCCACACACAATGTTACGCAGGATGCTATAACGTTGTGTCTGACTTCTTGCGTAGATAATGCAGGACAGTAAATATAAAGCTATAAGTAATGACACAGCAGATTGTTTACCCAGTTCGGTGCAACGTCATCTACGTCTGGGGGCTCTCAGCCTAGTGGAAAGATTTCACTTATCAGTAATCCGTCAGAACATACAAGTACCTGTGATCACCCCTAGATCTATACTTTATGCTACGTCTTACAGTGTAATCTATCTCAGGGTCTCCCCCTGAATCCAAGAACGTCTTGATTCCACTCTTCGAGCAATCGCCTTGCTCAGTCTTCTTCAAGCTTGGTGGTTGCGTGCAGTCTTCACTCACGCGATCATTAAACCCTCAATAACCTAACTCTCAATAGTCATGTGATGCACAATATCCTAAGCTCAATCTGCAATTTCTCAGCCCGCAAACCTTCACATCTAAGAACCTTGCAAATTGTTGCTAGGAAACAAATAAAGAACCACACAATTGCTAAGGGGGTAGCCTAAGCTTTTATAGAAATCGTGGATGAGTACTAACCCTAAAGGGTTTCCTCTTAATTACCGTCTTTCTCCTTTTCAGATTAGGAGTCGTTCTGCAGTTTCCTAATCGTCTTCTTGCTTTTCTGCCGAAACTGCACTTTCCTGATTTCTGTCGATCAGGATGTTTGGCGAGACGCCGTCAACAATGTCACACAAGATTTCAAAGAAGATGCTTCGACATTCTTTGTAACATGTTCTTCAGTTTCTTTAAAATTCAGCCAATCTCTAAAACCGTCGTAACTACAATCCCCCCCTTTGGCTATTTTTAAGGACAACATTCTTCATCGTATTCTGCGTCGCATTTTGCATCGCATTTGTCGTCTCGTTGATCGGCAATGTCGCGCGTATCATCGCGTCTTGTGTCTTCGAGTCGTTTGTGTCTTCGCGTCGTCTCTCTATCTTTCTTCCTTGTATCATCGTGATCGCGCGTATCAAACTTACTACTTACTCCCCCTTGCTGGCTCAAAAAGAGCCAAAATTTAAACAAATATTGTAACAAATCCGGGAAATAAGCAAAATAAACCAAACATAACTCACACTTGCTCTCAATCAGATGTCGAGAGTAAGTGTGATACATTGTTCAACAAACAGTACAAAATTAAAATTGTTCAGTAGTTCGAGAATTAGAAAGTTCATGATATTTAAATAGAGCTGCTGCTGGAACTTGCAGTCTCTTCTTCTGTTGCTTCAGTGGAGGCTTCTTGGGTAGCTTCTTCTGGATCATTAGGCAGAGAGGTTGTGTCATCATCTCCGGAGCCCGGAGGAGACATGGATTTCAGCAGGTTGGCGCAATGTGATCGGCGCTGGGAGAGATGCTTCAGGGCTGTCTTCAAATTGACAATGTCCTCGTCAAGCACGGCTATCTCTCGTTCAAGCATAACTGCATCCCTGCTGGTGGTCTTGGTTAGAGGGGCGGCACTTGTGCCTCGACTGGTCTTTGCCTTGGCTTCTGGCCTAACAAGATCAGGAGCATGCTTTCCCTCAAACAACTTGTGGCTCACCACAATCAGCCCTCCTCTTTTGCCAACCTTATCCGATGTTTTCAACACTCCGGGGTGTTGATGTACAAGCAGTTCAGAGATAAGGGATGGAAAGGCAATGGGAATTTTCACAGCAAGTGATCTAGCATGGCGAATAAGATGATCAATCACAAATTGCCCAAAGTCAAGTTTAGATCCAGTACCTATTGGGTAGATCAATATTGCCATCTCGGGTTTGATGGATGATGCGTGGGTTGAGGGAGCCCAATTTGCTACTCCAATCCGGAAGAGAATGGAGTACTTGGAAGTGAGATCTGATGCTGCCACAGTGCCTTTGGTTGGTCATGTTCTGCTTTTATCTCCGGTAATCTGTCGGAGGACTTTGTTTAGGTCGGGTGGTGGCATAGATCGAACCCGCTTCCTTCCCAGGAAGTTATTGATAATGTCAGAGGAGATGTTGAAGCGAATGCCTCTGACATATACCATCTCAAACTCCGGATTATCTAGAGTCTCAAACCCAGTAGGCAGGTTTGCAATGAATTCTTTAACCAGGAGGGGATAGTGGCTACCAATGTTTGTGACGGTTCTCATTAATTCTGCCTTCTCCAGGAGCTGTACAATGGCCTATAGTCCAAGCAGCTCCGATGACAGTGTCTTTTCCGGGTACGCCGTTCTTTGAAACACAAACTCCCACCGTTTCGCACCATCTGCCGAGTGAAACGACACATTGTCGTAGGGGACACTCGATGTGTTCTTAACCGTCTTCAGGATCTTGTTCTTCTTTTCTTCCTTAGCAGTAACCTCCTCTACTTCATCATCAATTGCTTCATCTATCAATCTCCTTGTGGAGATCACTTTCTTCCCTTTTTCTTTGGCATATCTTTTTCTTTTTGTTGCTGGGACCTCCAGCATCCTTGACCTCCTTCCTTTTCCTCGTTTCTTTTAGTTTTCCAACCATAACAGCCAAACTTTCATTTTCTTCTAGAACTTTTTTCTTCAGGGATGACAGCATTGTGTGTGCCGTCTCAGCAGCTTCTTCCGTGACATCTTCTCTGGCCTCCAGAGGGTTTTCTTCTGTGTTGTTGGTGGTGGAATCCTTGTCCTTCTCAGCTTCTTCCAGATCGGTCTCTCCGTTTCTGGTTTCTTCTTTCTCATCTTCTTCCTCGGCTTCTTCCGAGTCAGCGATTTCTTCCTCTACTACAACCTTTTCTGTGGCTTTCGGCATGACATCTGTTCCTCCTTCTTCTTCTCCTTCTCCTTCAGCAATACGTTCCAACCCATGACTGACCGGGGTCAAGTCCTCCTTTTCTCCTTCTGGATTTATCAGTTCCTCTACCACACCTTCTTGAGGTGGGTCCTGGTTTTCCAGTAGTGATTCCAACAAATCACTGTTCCTAGAGGTATCGGCTGAGAAATCGTTACCTGGGATATTTGTTGGTGTTGGAACTGCGACGATTTGCATGGAGGCTTCTCGACTTTCCTGGCCAAGATCAGTCTCCCTTTCTGGCCCAGTTAGGTCAGACATGAAGAATGCAGAGCTTCTGGTCCGAGACTTTTTGGGAACTCGAGTAAAGACTAGCATTGGGGCTTTCTCCGGTGAAGCATCCTTGGGGATTTCTTTTGACTTCTTCAGGGTTTTTGGCCCTTTAATCCGAACTCCATGCTTGTTAGTTTTTGCTTTGCTGCTCTTGGAGCTTTTTGCTTCAACTTTCTTTGATTCGGAGGCTTTCTTTGGGACTATTGTGCTTCGAGTTTTCACCATTCTTGTGTAGGTTGTGAGATTCGCAGAGCGTGAATGGTGAAGGAGACGAGAGCAAACACAAGAAGGGGGCAGACTAGGTTTAGATTTTAAAAAAATGATTCAAATCTTTTAACGTCTGAGCGTATCTTTTCCTTTCTTTTATATGGGCTTTTGGTATGCTTGGCCCAATGACATGCGTTGGATTTATAGACTGGTTCATGAAGAGGCACCAACTAACTCCTCTCATCCGTTTCTGCAGCTTCTTATTGTTCACTGATGGTGCACACACCAAGTGATGATCTGAGATCCTCGAATCTGCTCGCATCTAATGCCTTTGTGAAAATATCAGCAAGTTGCTTCTCTGTAGGAATGTGCTCTACGATGATCTTCTTATCTTCGACCAATTCTCGAATGAAGTGGTGTCTAATATCAATGTGTTTGGTCTTACTATGTTGGACATGATTTTTGGAGATGTTGATAGCACTGACATTATCACAATATAAAGTCATGGCATCCTGTCTGACATTGTATTCGACTAACATCTGCTTCATCCATAGTAGCTGTGTGCAGCTACTCCCAGCAGCAATATACTCCGATTCGGCAGTGGACAGGGCAACACAGTTTTGCTTCTTACTAAACCATGATATGAGGTTGTTGCCAAGGAAGAAGCATCCTCCAGATGTGCTTTTCCTATCCGATGTGTTTCCAGCCCAATCGGCATCACAATACCCCACCAAGGTAGAGGATGTGTCGAATGAGTATAATAAACCCAAGTTTGTAGTCCCAGAGATATATCTAATAATTCTTTTGGCTTGGGAGAGATGACTAACCTTAGGATTAGCTTGATATCTTGCACATACTCCTACAGAGTAGGCAATATCTGGTCGACTTGCAGTAAGGTAGAGAAGACTACCGATGATGCTTCTGTATAGGTGTTGGTCGATGGCTTCTCCTGGATCATCTTTAGTTAGCTTGACATGTGTAGCTGCTGGTGTCCTTTTATGTGAGGCTTTCTCTAGCCCAAACTTCTTGACAATATTCTTCACATATTTGCTCTGAGATACGAAGATGCTATCCTGTTATTGTTTGATTTGGAAGCCTAGAAAATAAGTAAGCTCTCCCACCATGCTCATCTCGAATTCGGATTGCATCTGTTGAATAAATATCTCTACCATCTTGCTTGACATCCCTCCAAAAACAATGTCATCGACATAGATTTGAGCTATCATTAAATTCCCGTCTTCATTCTTCACAAATAGGGTCTTGTCGACTCCCCCTCTAGTGTAGCCGCTTTGGATGAGGAATTTTGTGAGCCTTTCATACCAAGCCCTTGGTGCTTGTTTTAACCCATAAAGAGCTTTCTTGAGTTTATACACATGATCAGGATAGTGCGGGTCAACAAATCCTTTGGGTTGTGATACATATACTTCTTCATTGAGGTCCCCATTCAGGAACGTACTTTTGACATCCATCTGGTAGAGCTTTATCTGTAGATGGCATGATATCCCTAGCAGGAGACGGATTGCTTCAAGTCTTGCCACAGGAGTAAAGGTCTCATCGAAGTCGACACCCTCAATTTGAGTATACCCTTGAGCAACTAACCTGGCTTTGTTGCGAGTGATGTTGCTAAGCTCATCGGATTTGTACTTGAAGATCCATTTAGTGCCTATGATGTTTCCTTCACTTGGTTTGGGTACCAGTTCCCATACCTGATTTTTCTCAAATTGAATCAGCTCTTCTTGCATAACATTGACCCAATACTCATCATTGATGGCTTCATTGATGTTTTTGGGTTCTGTCTTTGAAACGAAACAAATATTGCCTATCATCTCGTTGTAGTCTTCAGGAGCTTTTGACCGAGTCCGTATGCCTTCATTCAGGTCTCCAATTACTCCAGAGATAGGATGATTAGTCTGGACTCTTCGTGAGGGATTCTTGTTGCTGGTTTCAGGAACTACTTCGTTACGATCGATATTTGGACCAACATCATCATTTTCTGGTTTGCTGCTGGCATCTTCTCTGACATCGGTAATAACATTCTTCCTGACATTGTTGGGAGGATAGGCTCCGTCTTCGTCCATCGCGTCTTCTGAGGCATCTTTGCAGTCATCATCAACAACAATATTGATTGATTCCATCATGGTTTTGGTTCGTTTGTTGAAGACTCGGTATGCGCGACTATTCCTTGAGTAGCCAAGGAAGATGCCTTCATCGCTTTTTGGGTCAAGCTTTCAACGAGGCTCTCTATCAGCCAGAATATAACAAGTGGAGCCAAAGATATGGAAGTACTTAACATTGGGCTTTCTCCCCCTCCATATTTCATAATGAGTTACTAACATACCTGGTCGGAGAGTGACTCGATTGTGGATATGGCAAGCAGTGTTAAGTGCTTCTCCCCAAAACTGAGTTGGTATGTCCTTAGCCAGCATCATAACTCTAGCCATCTCCTGTAGAGTCCTGTTCTTGCGCTCAACAATGCCATTCTGCTGGGGAGTGATTGGTGCTGAAAATTCATGAACTATTCCTTCTGAGTTGCAGAATTCTGCAAACTTGCTATTTTCGAACTCTCGACCATGATCACTACGAAGGCGGATTATTTTGCCAATTGTCTCTCCTTTTTCTCGTTGGACTTGGATGCATAGATTCTTGAAGATCGAGAAGGTGTCTGATTTGTCACGAGGGAAGTCAACCCAAGTGTATCGTGAGTAATCATCTACACACACAGAGACATATCGTTTTCCTCCAAGGCTTTCAACTTGCATTAGTCCCATGAGGTCAACATGTATCAGCTCAAGTACCCGAGAGGTGGTGATATGCTGAAGCTTCTTGTGTGACATCTTGGTTTGCTTTCCAATCTGACATTCCCCGCAGATCTTTCCTTCTAGTATTTTCGGGATTGGGATTCCTGTAATTGCCTGCTCTGAGATTGCCTTCTGCATACTTCTAAGATTTAGATGTCCAAGCTTTCGGTGCCACAGTTTGGTTTCTTCTGCTTTGGAGACAAGGCACTTGGTTGCTTCGATATGTGTCTCGGGTGACCAGATGTAGCAATTATTTGCTGAGCGAACTCCTTGTAGAATAGTGACCTAATCGAAGTTTTTAACTATACAGGCTTCTTTAGTGAATTTCACTTCTAAATCCTGATCACAGATCTGACTGATGCTAATCAGGTTTGCCTTAAGTCCTTCTACAAGTAATGCTTCAGTCAGGCAAGTGGCTCCTGGATGCTTGAGCACTCCTTTTCCAATGATTCAAGCTTGAATCCCATCTCCAAACGTAACAAAGCAGTTTGTATATAATATAAGATTGGAGAGAAACTCTGGAGTACCTGTCATGTGTCGAGAATATCCACTGTCGAGATACCAGTCCTTGTTTGTTGAAGCACTTAAGGATGTATATGCAACATTAGCTCGATAGACCAGGTTCTTAAGTCTCCATTTAAGTCGGGATGTCTTCGGAGGAGATGAGAGATGCTTTTGATATTTCTTTTGTGGTAGCTGAGCTTGCTTCCTCTTAAGAAGTTGAAAACAAAAAGGTCTGATGTGTCCTGGTTGACCACAGTAATGACATATCCATTGATATTGATAAGCTGGTCTTTTGTAGCTTTGTTGTCTCCGTGGAGGATGTCTTTTGGCAGTTACTTGACAAGAACAGGTTGTAGACGATGTTATGGCTTTTGTTGTAGGTCGTCCTGTAGGATGTGTTGGGACATCTAGTAGTTTCTTGTCAGTCATGGCTTGTTGTGGGATAAACTTTGTCACTACTGTTGAGGAGACAGCGTGTGTGTACCCTAGTCCTGTCGTATATTTGGACTGTTTTCCCACTGATAGAATCTTGTCAAGGCTTTTTGTGCTAGGATTCATCATCTTTACCGATTTAGTCATGAGACTAATTTCTCCATTGAGTCTAGTGATTTCTCGTTTTAGCGTCACGATCGTCTCTAGAAATCTAGACTTGTCGCTGGTAAGACTAATAATCCTTTCACCTTGTTGATCAAGTATCAGAGTTTCCTTGATCCATCTGGTATGCAAGCCTTTGTATGCCTCGACTAGTTGCTCTTTAGTCCAATTCTGATTTGGAGTTGGATCATCATTGATATTGGCAGCATTATCAACATTACATGCAGGAGTAGTAGTAGTGAATGCAACAAAGTTGCTTACCTCTTCAGATCCACTATCTTCATTGTCGTCATCTGATAGGGTGGCATTGTATCCACGTTTTTGTTGTTTGAGGAAATTGGGACATTCTCTACGGAGGTGGCCGAATCCTTCACATTCATGACATTGAAGTCCTTTGTTTTTGATTTCTTCCCCACTCCTGTATGGTCTGTAAAGACTTCCTCCAGCTTGAGCTTTTTGTGGAGCTTTGTTTCTGGCATTTGCCGTGACATTCCGTCCACCCATTCAACTAAATCTTCTCATGGCTTTGTTGTAATTTTTTGTGAGCAGGGCCATTGTAGCATCGATGTCTTCATCAGAATCGGAATCCTCAGGATCTGGTTGCTTGAGTGTTGATCTTTTGAAAGCAACTCCTTTGTTCCTTTTGTCGATGTTGGGTAGAGACAACTCATAGGTCATTAGAGACCCCATCAGCTCATCAAATTTCAAGACCTTGAGGTCATGAACTTCCTCAATTGGTGTGATCTTCATTTTAAACCTAGGGCTAAGAGCACGCAGGGTTTTTCTTACCAATTTTTCATCAGACATTGGTTCTCCCAGAGAGTAGGATTCATTGGCTAGATCACGAATACGAACATTGAAATCTACAATTGATTCGTCTTCTTTCATGATGAGGGCTTCGAAGTTGGTAATCAGGTATTTCAGTTTTTGTTCTCGAACCTTAGTTGTTCCTTCATATGCAACAGCCAGGATGTCCCATGCTGATTTGGCAGTTGTGCATGTGTTGATCAGTCTAAACACGTTTTTGTCAACACCATTGAAGATAGCATTTAGAACTCGAGAATTTCCCAGTGATTCTTCATCTTCATCATCAGTCCAGTCTTTTTCTTGTTTTGGGCCGATAGGATTGCCACCACTTTCATTGAGTTGTGGTGCATTCCAACCATTGATTACAGCCTTCCATGTCTTGTTGTCTAGTGACTTCATGAAGGCACACATTCCAGCCTTCCAATAGCCATAGTGGCTTCCATCTAGAACAGGTGGTCGATTTATGGATCCTCCTTCTCTGGTATTGTCCATCTTTGATCAAAATATTTGTTTAGGACCTTCACCTAAAGCTATAGGTGCCCCCTCTGATACCAATTGAAATTCTGATCAGCTAGTCGTGCACGATGCCACACACAATGTTACGCAGGATGCTATAACGTTGTGTCTGACTTCTTGCGTAGATAATGCAGGACAGTAAATATAAAGTTATAAGTAATGACACAGCAGATTGTTTACCCATTTCGGTGCAACGTCACCTACGTCTGGGGGCTCTCAGCCTAGTGGAAAGAGTTCACTTATCAGTAATCCGTCAGAACATACAAGTACCCGTGATCACCCCTAGATATATACTTTTTGCTACGTCTTACAGTGCAATCTATCTCAGGGTCTCCCCCTGAATCCAAGAACGTCTTGATTCCACTCTTCGAGCAATTGCCTTGCTCGGTCGTCTTCAAGTCTTCTTCAAGCTTGGTGGTTGCATGCAGTCTTCACTCACGCGATCATTAAACCCTCAATCACCTAACTCTCAATAGTTATGTGATGCACAATATCCTAAGCTCAACCTGCAATTTCTCAGCCCGCAAACCTTCACGTCTAAGAACCTTGCAAATTGTTGCTAGGAAACAAATAAAGAACAACACAATTGCTAAGGGGGTAGCCTAAGCTTTTATAGCAATCGTGGATGAGTACTAACCCTAAAGGGTTTCCTCTTAATCACCGTATTTCTCTTTTTCAGATTAGGAGTCGTTCTGCAGTTTCCTAATCGTCTTCTTGTTTTTCTGCCGAAACTGCACTTTCCTGATTTCTGTTGACGAGGATGTTTGCCGAGACGCCGTCAACAATGTTACACAAGATGTCGTAGAAGATGCTTCGACATTCTTTGTAACATGTTCTTCAGTTTCTTTAAAAATCAGCCAATCTCTAAAACCGTCGTAACTACAACTGTCAAGGGTCATCCTTAAATATTTGAGGAGGACCAATTACACATTCCCAGTGTGTGGGGATATAGATAGAGAACTAGCAGTAAAAGGACAAGTCGATGCTAGTTTTCAGACATGTCCAGATGACTTAAAAATTCTGCCAGGATATATTTTGTGTTGAGTTGTGGCGCTTTCAGCTGGATAAGCTTTAAGCAAGCCAAAATTGCCAACTCTACAACGGAGGCTGAGTATATAGCTGCAACAAAAGCAGCTAAAGAGGCCGTATGGATTACAGGCTTTCTAATCGGATTAGATGCAACGCCGCGAGCATCTGATGCGATAAGCTTGTTGTGGGACAACACAGGTGCCGTAGCTATTGCTCAAGAGCCAAGATTCCACAACAGATCCAAACATATACTCAGCAGGCTTCACCTCGTGAGAGTTATCAAATATAGAGGTGATGTGGAGATTAAACACTATTCGACTAATGATAATATGCCCGTTCCCTTGACAAAGGCTCAACCGCAGCCTAGGCATGAGAAACATGCAGGGTCTATGGGAGTAGATCAGAACTTAAATTGGAACCAGGGGCAAGTGGGAGATTGTTAGAGTTATGCCCCAGTCCAATATAAAAGTGATCTACAGATGTAATGTTTTATCATCTTTCCGAATAAATAAATCGGCATATATTACTAATGTGTTGTACTAATATATCGAATGTAATTTGATCTATGTCATTATGTGTGTAACCACTAATAGTAGAACTATAGATCAGAAAGAATTACATTTGATGAGTCCCTGATAAGCTAAGCTTCTTTATGAAGTGATCAGTATGAGACTAACTCCTTGTGATCATGCTCTACTGATCATGGCAAAGTGTGTGCCGGAGTTATATCATAGATACCATCAGGTCGATGATATCGGACAACCCGATTGTGAGTATGCTGCATAGATCCAGTCATGAGATACTCACACATCGTAGCTTGTCATTATATCCTAAGACCAAGGAGTCTTTGTGTACACTATGTAACGAAGACCTAAGTTTAACTTGTCTAACGTTATCTGTAAAAGGGTAACTATAACGGCTTCGATTGGCTTTGATATTGATTGCACTAGTGAACTCGAAAGGCGTCTGAGGGATTTATCACTCATACTTTGGTATGAGAAAGATATCCGTTTAGGCCACTTGATGAGTATGACTGAAGAAAGAGCACGACCGTGCAGGCGATACCTTAGTATCAGTTTTCAGTCATCTCAGATATCAAGAAACAGTGATTGATAAATTAGGATGACCATTCTATGCCTATTGATCAATCTGGATATCGGTTTGATAAAAGGACAGTGACATGTACGATAACAGGTTAAGTCGAATAATCGATAATCACGAACATTGGATAATCATAATGTGTTGCTAGAGGCCACTTATGATGGAAAGGGTAAAATAGTAATTTTACCAGTCTGCCAATTGTTCGTGAGCCTAGAGGGTCACACGCATTAAGCACGATACATGACAAATAATTATTGATGAGAATTGAGAACGATTCGGTAGTTTTCTGGCCTAAGGTTTTAACCAGACGGTTGAAGAAATCAATTCAAGGAAATTGAACCGTTTTGTCTAAACCGAAATTATAACTCAAGTTAATGGGTTTAATTTGGGTTCTAGCTAAACAAGCTTGAAGCCCATTTAAAGATTCAAATAATGAATAGGGAAGATGTGCAATTATTAATTTGAAATTCAATTTTATTTCAAATTAAAAATTCCAAAATATCTCCCATAATTTTCTCCAACTATTGGTGACCACTTCCCTCTTCTTCCTCCTCCCTTTGGGCAGAATTTTTTCTCTCTCTTCACCCTCCATTGTTGTCAAGTTTCTCTCAAAAATTAATAGCAAAATTATTGAGTGAAAACCTCTTCAGTTGTGGTGCTTGTGTGGAGTTGATAGAGAAACACTATACTTGTGTTTTCATCGATTAGAAGAGGTAACTTTCAGATTTATATTTATATATATATAACATGTTTAATTTGCATTAAGATCATAGCTTGTTTCGATCACCAAGGTTACATAAAGTCCGCTGCATGATATTCATCGTTTGGAACCCGTGGTGATCTCTTTCACTTGGGTAATCATAACGTCTTACTAGAGACCACTTATGATGGAACGGGCAAGAGCGATCTT
Source organism: Geranium rotundifolium (assembly GCA_963920655.1). Taxonomy (NCBI): domain Eukaryota; kingdom Viridiplantae; phylum Streptophyta; class Magnoliopsida; order Geraniales; family Geraniaceae; genus Geranium; species Geranium rotundifolium. The sequence continues at coordinate 14,117,801 of OY987317.1, read as the reverse complement.
TTGCGCCGATCTGCCAACGTTGGCATGAGCCTAGAGGGTCACACACATTCACGACGGATAACTTGAGGCAAGAAAACCTTAACGTTTCTTGAGGAGGAATACATGGACAAAACTGGAGGTTTTGTGCCATGGGTTCGGTTTGAGAGAATAATTAGCGAATTGAGAAAACTTAGTTTTTTCGTTGATGTCGCGTCGGACTTTGTTTGATAAGTAACGACAAAAAGGGTCGGGCGACTTTTGGACACGGCACGAGACCACACGAGCGAGCCCATTGGGCTCGGCCCATGAGGTCTCATGGCCGGCCCAAACAAGGGCCCAATAAGCCCTCTTGGCCGGCCCACATGGTGGGTCCATGTGTGGGGGCCACACAACACCATGCTTAGTTGGTGATTGTGGATTAAGAGGTGAGTGATTTAAGGGGTATGGGTTAAAGCACCTTTAAGCCCATACCAATCACTTTTGACCCATGCTTATGAGTTGGATGATGAATTGAAATACTAGACATTAATTCATTATTCAAATAATCCGACAACTCTCACAAGCTCTCCCTCCTCTCTTTGCTCTCTTGTTCTTCATTTAATTGTTCTAGTAGGCAATTAAGTGAAGAATCATCAAGATCATCCCCTTGGTGTGGACTTGCTCTAGAGAAGAAGATCCGAAAGTTCTTCTTTCTTGATTCAACAAAGACCAAAAGCAAAATTGAAAAACTGTCCAGATTGTCTAGTTCCAACGACCGACATTGCGTGAGCCATAGCCGATTCGTCCGAGCTCTGATCGACCTGAAACTGGCGGCGTTAGAAGGATAAGTCAAAGGGCTACAACTTTTCTGAAATACTGATTTTCTAAAAGAGCGCTGTTTTGGGAGGTACAAGGCCAAGAAGCAGACTGGTCCGCAGAGTTTGTCCAGCGAGATGGGAAAAATGTTTTGCTCCAGACGGAGGTTTTCTCGTCCGAACTGGGTTCGGAGCAAAATACAAAAGATGTAGAGAATTGGTGGAGGTTTAATCTCCAAAAAGAACCTAAGTAATTGGAGATCTGTAGCTCGAGATATGGAGCTTCAAAATCTCGGTTTTCTGCCGGGTAGATTCTGGTAAAATCCGAAAACTCGATCTCCTAAGGATCTAACTTGGTAGTCGATCTTGCGCAGGTTATGGGCGGTTTATAGGTTGCTTCCGCTGCCATGAACGTAATTAGGATGCCCCGAAACCCAACAATTGGGCTATCTATGCACCATGCACCTCATCTCATCACACAATATGTTATCATACAAGCATATTGTCAAACAAGATACAATTCCGGTTTTAATTTTCATGTCCAAGTTGCCCGGTCAGGTTTATCGAAACTAGATCTTTTCAAAAAATCGGTTTATCGAAACTGTTCAAATCTAAAAAATTTCAAAACATTGGATTATGGGTTTTTTTCACGAATCAAACACCGTGGAATAAACCACCCGGTCCCAAACCAAGTGGGCAGAGCCTCTACACACCGACGTGCTAAGGTTTGGCAACCCTAGCCGCCGGCCTCCACCACCGGCCTCGGCCACTTGCTGGCCATTACCGGGGCAGAAGTGGGGCGAACACGTCACCGTGGACATTAGCATCTAATGGCCACGGCACAGCCCTGCTTCGGCAAGCCGAAGCCCCCGCCCGGTTCCCTTTTCCGGCTCCCCGAGAGTACGGTTTCCGGCGACCCGACAAATCTATTTTTTTTTGAAAATTTCCAGAGTTGATAATATGTTTAAAACTTCACTTTCATGGCATACAAAACCCATATACAAGAAATAAACATATTATAGCAACAAGGCATGCAAAACAACACCGAAAACGATTCAAACATAGATTTAAGAGGGTAACCGTCCTCTGATACCACTGTTGGAACTTTGGGGCTACCAAGAACACCATGGAAATTGAAGCAAGAATATATAAACCCCAAAATCTGTCCAAGATCGTGAAACCATTAAATCCTAAGGCAAAAACGAAATCACAAGTTTTTTTCTTTTGGTTTGTTCGAATCGAAACTTGAAGATAGTTTGAGATCATCAACTCCAAAGTAGTCCACATGGATAGGATGATCTTGAATGACCCTTACACACTCCTGCCTACTAGAGTATAGTGTGAATCTCGAGAGAAAAAAATGGAGGAGACACCAATTGGTGGTGTTCGGCCGAGACTACCAAGAGGGAAGGAGAGAGAGTTTTCTTTTGTGTTTTGTGTTTTGTGTGTTATGCCATAATGCCCTCTCTCTTTTGGTCTTGGATGGATGAGTTGGTGATGGGAGCATGGCATAAAGTGTCCTTGCAAACGAAATCCCACTTGCCCTTGACTAGTGAAATTTTGATCAGTCTAGTCGTGCAAGATGTCACACAAAATGTTACGTATGAAGCTATAACACCGTGTATGACTTCTTGTGTAGATAACGCAGGATAGAAATATAAAGCTATAAACAATGACACAGCAGATTGTTTACCCAGTTCGGTGCAACGTCACCTATGTCTGGGGGCTCTCAGCCTAGTGGAAAGATTTCACTTATCAGTAATTCGTCAGAACATACAATTACATGTGATCATCCCTAGATCTATACTTTATGCTACGTCTTACAGTGCATCTATCTCAGGGTCTCCCCCTGAATCCAAGACTCCGTCTTGATTCCACTCTTCGAGCAATCGCCTTGCTCTGTCAGTTCAAGTCTTCGTACAACTTGGTGGTTGCGTGCAGTCTTCACTCACGCGATCAGTAAACCCTCAATCACCTAACTCTCAATAGTTATGTGATACACAATATCCTTAGCTCAATCTGCAATTTCTCAGCCCGTAAACCTTCACGTCTAAGAACCTTGCAAATTGTTGCTAGGAAACAAATAAAGAACCACACGATTGCTAAGGGGGTAGCCTAAGCTTTTATAGCAATCGAGGATGAGTACTAACCCTAATGGGTTTCCTCTTAATGACCGTCTTTCTTCTTTCCAGAATCAGAGTCGTTCTGGAATTTCCTAATTGTCTTCGAAGTTTTCTGCCGAAACTGCACTTTCCTGATTTCTGTCGATCAGGATGTTTGCCGAGACGCCGTCAACAATGGCACACAAGATGTCGCAGACAATGCTTCGACATTCTTTGTAACATGTTCTTCAATTCCTTTAAAAATCAGCCAATCTCTAAAACCGTCGTAACTACAATCTCCCCCTTTGGCTATTTTTAAGGACAACATTCTTCTTCGCATTCTGCGTCGCATTTGACGTTGATGCACCCGATCGGTAGTCATCGAATCTTTGTTTGCGTCTCGTGGCGTCTCTTGCGCATAGTGTGTGTCACCGCACGTATCATCGTGTCTTCGCGTCGTCTCTATCTTATCTATCTTACTCCCCCTTGCTGGCTCAAAAAGAGCCAAAAGTTAAACAAATATTTGTAACAAACAGGGTAATAAGAAACAAATCCAAACTTAACTCACACATACTCCCGATCAGCAGTCTAGAGTAAGTGTGAAACAATGTTCACAAAAATTACAAACCAAAGTAAGTCAGGTGGAGGCATAGATCGAACACGCTTTCTCCCCAGGAAGTCATTTATGATATCAGAGGAGATGTTGAAATGAATGCCTCTGACATACACCTTCTCAAAATCCGGATCATCCGGAGTCCCAAACCCAGTAGGAAAATTGGCAATAAATTCCTTGACCAAGAGGGGATAGTGGTTACCAATGTTCGTGACGGTCTTCATAAGCTCTGCCTGCTCCAGAAGTTGGACAATGGCTTCTAGTCCCAGGAGTTCTGATGACAGGGTCTTCTCGGGATACGCCGTTCTCTTGAACACGAATTTCCACCGTCTGGCACCGTCCGCAGAGTGAAATGACACGTTGTCGTAAGGAACACTCAATATGTTCTTTTTCTTCTTCAAGCATTCTTCCTTCCTCCCTTTCCTTGTGCCAACCTCCTCTTCATCGTAATCAGTTGCTTCATCCACTAATCTCCTTTTGGGGACACTTTTCTTCCCTTTTTCCTTAACAGACATCTTCTTCTTTTTGTTGCTGGGGCCTCCAGCATCTTTCACCTCCTTCCTCTTCTTAGTTTCCTTGAGTTTTTCAACCATCACAGCTAGACTTTCATTTTCTTCTAGTACCTTCTTCTTCAGGGATGACAACACCGTGTGTGCTGCCTCAGCAGCATCTTTTGTCGCATCTTCTCTGGTATCCAAAGGAACTTCTTCTATGTTAATTGTGGCGACACTGTTGTCATTCTCAGCTTCTTCCTCGGCTTCTTCCGAGTCTGTGACTTCTTCTTCTACTACAGCCTCCTTTGTGGCTTCAGGAATGACATCTGTTGCTCCTGCAGGGTTTTGGAGCGTTCTAGATCGTCGAGATAGCGGAAGCATTATAAGAAAATCTACTCCAAACCTTGTCCAAGAACATAAACCATTAAATCCCAAAGCAAAATGTATTCCACAAGATAGTTACCTTTAAGTCTTGTTGAATCGATAAAGAAGAACTTTCGGATCTTCTTCTCTAAAGCAAGTCCACACCAAGGGGATGATCTTGATGATCCCTCACTTAACTGCCTACTAGAACAATTAAATGAAGAACAAGAGAGCAAGAACAAGAGGAGAGCTAGGGTGGCCGGCCACTATGAGAGAGAGAGAGAGTTGTGTGAGTTTTGTGATTAATGGAATAATGAATTAAAGTCTTGTACTTGTATTTGAATACAAGTATGGGTTAAAAGTGATTGGTATGGGCTTAAAGGTGCTTTAACCCATACCCCTTAAATCACTCACCTCTTAATCCACAATCACCAACTAAGCTTGGTGTTGTGTGGCCCCCACACATGGACCCACCATGTGGGCCGGCCAAGAGGGTTTATTGGGCCCTTAATGGGCCCTTAATTGGGCCGGCCATGAGGCCTCATGGGCCGAGCCCAATGGGCTTGCCAGTGTGGTCTCTTGCCGTGTCCAAAAATCGCCCGACCCTTTTGTCGTTACTTATCAAACAAAGTCCGACGCGACATCGACGAAAAAACTTAGTTTTCTTGATTCGCTTAATTATTCTCTCAAACTGAACCCATGGCACAAAACCTTCAGTTTTGTCTATGTATTGCTCCTCAAGAAACGTTAAGGTTTTCTTGTCTCAAGTTATCCGTCTTGAATGTGTGTGACCCTCTAGGCTCATGCCACCGCTGGCTGATCGCTATTGCCCGATCCATCATAAGTGGTCTCTAGTAAGACGTTATGATTATCCAAGGTGCATGACGATCGATGATTCGACTTAACCTTGTGCGTACAAGTCACTATCCTATTATCTCTAGATATCCCGATTGATCACAAGGCATAGAGTCGTCACCCTTATCGGATATCTTTCCCATACCATAGTATGCGAGATGGCTGAGAACTGATAACCCGTATCATCGGCATGGCCATGCTCTTACTCTCAGTTAGTCTCCATCAAGAGGCCCTTTTAACGGATATCTTTCCCATACCGTAGTATGAGGGATAAATCCCTTAGCCGTCTCTCGTGTCACTCATGCAACCCGTTCCGCCACCCAATCATGCCCTTTATAGCAATCCTGTCACAGAAAGCGTTAGGCGCAAGTTAAAGCCGCACGTTCATTGCATAGTGATCACAAAGACTCCTTGGTCTAAGGATGTCGTGACAAGCTATCGCATTTGAATATGTTCATTGCTTAATCTATGAAAACACTATTCAAAGCGGGTCGTCCGATATCAATCACCTCATGATATCCATGATATGATTCCGGGATCCCTCATCCCTATGACAAGTAGAACTACGTCATTAAGAACCATCCTCATACTGGTCGCTTCTAAGGAAGCATAGGTTGACTAGGGAATCGTTAAGTGTGATCCGTACCGATTTATGGTTCTACTACTTTAGTGGTCATAAATCAGATCATGCTTAACATATTACTTCAACACATAAGTAATAAAAAGCCGTTTTATATATGTATTACAAACGATGATATTGTACATAGACGTTTACAGGCTAATAGCAATTGGACTAGGGCACAAATGCTATCAATCTCCCACTTGCCCCTAGTTCCAATCTATGTCCCAGTCTATACCCATTGACCTGACATGTTTATCATGTTTTGCTTGTGGAAGATGATAGCATTTGTGCCCTAGTCCAATTGCTATTAGCCTGTAAACGTATATGTACAATATCATCGTTTGTAATATATATATATATATAACGGCTTTATATTACTTATGTGTTGAAGTAATACGTTAAGCATGATCTGATTTATGACCACTAAAGTAGTAGAACCATAAATCTGTACGGATCACACTTAACGAGTCTCTGGTCAACCTATGCTTCCTTAAAGCGACCAGTATGAGGATGGTTCTTAATGACATAGTTCTACTTGTCATAGGGATGAGGGATCCTGGAATCATATCATAGATATCATGAGGTGATTGATATCGGACAACCCGCTTTGAATAGTGTTTTCATAGATTAAGCCATAAACATATTCAAATGTGATAGCTTGTCACGACATCCTTAGACCAAGGAGTCTTTGTGATCACTATGCAATGAACGTACGGCTTTAACTTGCGCCAAACGCTTTCTGTAAAAGGATTGCTATAAAGGGCATGATTAGGTGGCGGAACGGGTTGCATGAGTGACACGAAAGACGGCTAAGGGATTTATCCCTCATACTACCATATGGGAAAGATATCCGTTAAAAGGCCTCTTGATGGAGACTGACTGAGAGTAAGAGCATGGCCATGCCAATGATACGGGTTATCAGTTCTCATCCATCTCGCATATCAAGTAACAATGATTGATTAAACAAGGGTGACGACTCTATGCCTCGTGATCAATCGGGATATCTAGAGGTAATAGGATAGTGACGTATGCACAAGGTTAAGTAGAATCATCAATCATCATGCACCTTGGGTAATCATAATGTCTTACTAGAGACCACTTATGATGGATCGGGCAAGAGCGATCTTTTGCGCCGATCTGCCAACAGTGGCATGAGCCTAGAGGGTCACACACATTCAAGACGGATAACTTGAGACAAGGAAACATTGATGTTTCTTAAGGAGTAGTATTTGGACAAAACTGGAGGTTTTGTGCCATAGGTTCGGTTTGAGAGAATAATTAGCGAATCGAGAAAAATTGAGTTTTTCGTCGATATCGCGTCGGACTTTGTATGATAAGTGACGACAAAAGGGTCGGGCGACTTTTGGACACGGCATAAGACAACACGGGAGGGCCCATTGGGCTCGGCCCATGAAGCCTCATGGCCGGCCCATTAAGGGCCCAATAAGACCTCATGGCCGGCCCACATGGTGGGTCCATGTGGTGGGGCCACACAACACCATGCTTAGTTGGTGATTGTGGATTAAGAGGTGAGTGATTTAAGGGGTATGGGTTAAAGCACTTTTAAGCCCATACCAATCACTTTTAACCCATGCTTGTGAGATTGGATGATGAATTGAAATACAAGACTTTAATTCATTATTCATTTAATCACAAAACCACACAAAATTCTCTCTCTTCTAGCTTGGCCGGCCACCCTCTTCCTCCTCTTGTTCTTGCTCTCTTGTTCTTCATTTAATTGTTCTAGTAGGCAATTAATTGAGGGATCATCAAGATCATCCCCTTGGTGTGGACTTGCTTTAGAGAAGAAGATCCGAACGTTCTTCTTTATCGATTCATACAAGACTTAAAGGTAAATATCTTGTGGAATAGATTTTGCTTTGGGATTTAATGGTTTATGTTCTTGTGGAGTAGATTTTGCTTTGGGACTTAAAGGTAAATATCTTGTGGAGTAGATTTTCTTATAATGCTTCCGCTATCTCAACGATCTAGAAATCTACAAAACCCTACAGTGGTATCAGAGGGTTGGTTACCCTCTTAATCTTTGTCTTGTTGAATTTATTTTGGTTTTGTGATTATTTGCATGCCAAATTGTTGATAACATGATTTTAATGCTTTTTGGGATATTTGCATGAAATATGTTATTTTTGAAAATATATTGAATTTGGAATTTTTCGGAAATTATTGGATTTGTCATGTCCGAGAAGGGACTCTCGAGGAGCCGGATTGGAGGTACTGAACGGAGGTCACCGGAGGCCGGGGAGGCCGGCGGTGACCGAGCCCATTCCCACTCTCGGGCGAGGCCGAGAGTGGTGGCAAGGCCGGTTTAGGCCTTCCAAGGCCCAAAACCGGGCCGTGTATAGTTGGGCTCGGCCCAATGGGCCTTCGGCCCATTGGCTTGGCCTGATTTGGTTCGTGCATGGTGTTTGATCCGTGTCACGAACCCGCGATCCAATATTTCGAAAACTTTCAAAATTTAATCGGTTTCGATAAACCGTTTTTCGAAAAGGTCTAGTTTCGATAAACCCGACCAAGCAACTTGGCTAAATTAAAACCTGAATTATTGCATATTATTTGATAACATGTTTGTGTGATAACATGTTGGATGATGTGATGAAATGTATTATGCATTAGTAGCCCATTAGATTTTATCGCTTTCACGGTTTGCATACCGTTAGTGTTAGCGTGTAATTATTCTTTTATTCGAGCCCATAAAGTGTATTTATTTTTTATCCGGTCTACGAACCGAGTATTAATTGTAATTATTACTCAAAGACGAGAAGGATGGAAAATCGAGCACAATGACGGTCTTGGAGGAAGTCCAAGAGCTAGTGGGAGCCCAAATGAGAAAGACGAGAACATATGAAGACTAGTAGAATCCTAAGTTTAGGATGGGCTATAAAATGCATATTTAACGCTTTATGAATGCTTGCTTGAATTATTTAATTAATAACATGCTTGCATGATTAGCTTATAAGTTTATAAGCCATCACCTCACATGCAAAGATTAAAATCAACTTTAACTGTTTGCATGTTTAAAGCGTTGTGAACTATCATCGCATGGGTTGTGATGGATGAGTTCAAATTTAAAACGTGTTTGCACGGGTTGCAAATGACGGATTCAAATGAAGATAGTATGTGATACAATTAGAAATGTTACAACACGGGTTGTTGATGACGGGTTCGTAATTGTACTAAATACTTTCGAATTATTAAACACAACCAAATTACAAGCTAATTTGAGTCAAGTGAGATGCCACCCAAATTCACACCCATGTAGAAACATTTTATCGGTGTCGTGCGCCTTAGCGGAGCATCGATCGAATGGGTTCTAGATGGGAATGGTAAACTTTGTGGGATGTCGTGTGCCTTAGCGGAGCATCTGCACAAAGTTAACTCGTTAGTGAAAGTTGGTTGACTCAACCACGATTCTTGGCCTGAGGTCGAGCTGGGTCATCGGAAGGGTAAGCCGTGTGTTTTTGCACATACCCTGACTAAGAGTTACATGGGTTGTAATTGGACGGAAGTCCTACCTAAATAAGTCAATTGGAGCGGTGCGCCTTAGCGCACTTCAAATGACGAATAAGGGATCTTGGTTTAAGATTCTAAATCTTAGAATCTTATGGTTGGTGTTTAATTCGGATCTTCGTAAATTTATTCAACCATTCTGTATAAATTTACTTTCTTCGTGTAGAAATGGCTAGTAATTCAACAACCTCGTCTAATTTGTCATTGAGGACTATACTCGAAAAGTGTAAACTCAATGGAACAAATTATCTGGACTGGGACAGAAATTTACGACTTGTGTTAAAGTTGGAACGCAGGGACTACGTCCTTGATAAGGCTATCCCTGAGGAGCCAGCTGCCAACGCCACGAGGGTCGTTAAGGATGCATACCAGAAACATCTTAGCGACTCTATCGACGTTGCGTGTGTCATGCTGGGCTGCATGGAGGCGGACCTCTAGAAGCAGTTTATGAAGCTATCCAATGATCCGTTTGCAATGTTTGCACAGATCAAGGATATGTTTAAGGAGAAAGTACGTATTGAAAAATACACTGTTCTCCGAGAACTCATTGCCTGCAAGATGTCAGCAGGCAGCTCCGTAGGTCCTCACGTCCTACAGATGAAGGGGCATTTTGACCATATGGCTATTATCGGTATGTCTATGGAAAAGGAAATGGCTGCGGATTTTATTCTGCAATCCCTTCCTCATGCATATGGTGGGTTCGTCATGAACTATCACATGCATGATATGGACAAGACCGCGTCGGAGTTGCACATCACGCTAGTGACTGCCGAGAAGAGCATAAGGGGCAGTTCGTCCAAAAATGTCTTTATGGTCAAGAAGGGACCCAGCTTCAAAGCTGGTGGTGGCAAGGGTAAAGGCCCAAGGCACCTAACAGGGAGGAACAGACGACCATTTATTCCTAGACCTCCCATGCCCGTACAAGGCAAAGGGAAGGCAAAGGAGTCGGTCTGTTACTACTGTCAAAAGCCTAGTCATTGGAGGAAAGACTGTCAGCAGATGAAGGAGGACCAGAAGAAGGGCGGTGGGGCCGCTGCTTCATCAGGTATTCCATTAGAGCTGTATCTTTCTACAATTAATACCTGGGTACTAGACACTGGAGCTGAGTCTCATGTCTGTGCGGATGTGCAGGTATTACACAGTAGAAGAGATATGGGGGAAAACGAGGTGGACCTAAGAGTTGGGAACAATACCAGAGTTGCCGCAACTGCCGTGGGTTCTGTGAACCTTGTTTTGCCCAGTGGGCTTGTAATTGAACTTAATGATGTGTTTTGCGAACCTGCTTTCAGCAGGAATATTATCTCAATTTCTCTTCTTGAAAAAGGGGGATATTATTTTAATATTAAGAACGGGTTTTTTGATATTATGCGCAACAACATGTATTATGGGAATGCTCACACTGTTGGAGGATTATACATATTGAATATGCAAAACTCGAGATCCTACATGCTCTATAATGTAAATTCTAAGAGGTTTAAAGCTAATGATTTAGACCAAACTCTTATCTGGCATTGTCGTCTAGGTCACATAAATGAGAAACGCATCTCAGCGCTTCATAAGCGCGGACTTCTAAGTCAATTCGAATTGCAAACGATTGATAGATGCGAAGCTTGTTTAATGGGCAAGATGACTAAAGCGCCCTTCACTGGTTTAGGTGAGAGGGCAGGTGACCTATTGAGTCTGATACATTCAGACGTATGTGGACCAATGAGTACACAAGCCAGAGGTGGTTTAGGCTACTTCATCACATTTACTGACGATTTCAGTAGATATGGTTATGTCTATCTCATGAGACATAAGTCCGAAGCTTTTGATAAATTCAAAGAGTTTAGGACTGAAGTAGAAAACCAACTCGGAAAGAGTATCAAGGCACTCCGTTCTGATCGGGGTGGAGAATACTTATCCGAGGAGTTTCTTAGTTATCTTACTGAAGGTGGAATACGATCTCAGTGGACTCCGCCAGGAACACCGCAACTTAATGGTGTGTCCGAGCAGAGGAATCATTTCGTGCTGGATATGGTTCGATCGATGTTAAGTCTCACTGATCTCCTGATCTTCTTCTGGGGTTATGCTCTGCAAACGGCCGCATTCATAATGAACAGGGCTCCGTCGAAAGCAGTGGAAGGGACATCATTCGAGAAATGGTACGGGAAGGAACCCGTTTTGTCCTTCCTAAAAATCTGGGGTTGCGAGGCTTATGTTATAAGGTTGCTTGCAACCAAGCTCGAACCGAGATCAGATAAGTGCACTTTCCTCGAATATCCAAAAGAAACAAAAGGATACTACTTCTACAAACCGAGCGAAAATAAAGTTTTTGTCGCTCGAGGTGGGACATTCTTGGAAAAAGAGTTCATTTCCAAGACAGTCAGTGGGAGGTTTGTTCATGTTGATGAAGTTCTAGATGAGATGGTCACTCGGGAACCACGAGAAGACCCACAAGAAAAGGGTAGAGCCAGAAGTGGTCATTGAGCAAGAACCAATAGCTACAGTTAATGAGGACGGTCCGAGGCGGTCTGAAAGGATAAGTCATGCACCTGTCAGATACGGTTTCTTAGTAACTGAAGGTGATGGTTAAGTACTAGTAGACAATGATCTAGCTACCTTTCGAGAGGCTTTGGACGGAACCGACTCTGAGAAATGGCTGGAAGCCATGAGGGAAGAAATGCAATCCATGTCGGATAATCAAGTGTGGGACTTGGTGGATCATACCCCTGACGTAAAGGTCATAGGGTGTAAATGGATCTTTAAAATAAAGATAGACATGGATGGCAAACCTCAGACCTATAAAGCAAGACTGGTAGCAAAAGGTTATAGACAAATCCATGGAATTGACTATAAAGAGACCTTTTCTCCAGTAGCTATGGTCAAATCTATCCGCATTCTACTTGCCGTAGCAGCGTATCACAACTATGAGATATGGCAAATGGATGTCAAAACCGCCTTCCTCAACGGGAGGTTAGCTGAGGACGTTTATATGTCCCAGCCTGAGGGTTTTGAGGATCCAAAGAATAAGGGAAAGATTTGCAAGTTGCTCAAATCAATCTATGTTTTGAAGCAAGCATCTCGGAGTTGGAATCAGCGTTTTGATGAAGTAGTGAAACAGTTTGGCTTCATCAAAAATGATGATGAACCTTGCGTGTATAAAAAGGCAAATGGGAGCAATATAATCTTCTTGGTTCTTTATGTTGATGACATACTGCTCATTGGAAACGATGTCCCTACCTTGCTCTTAACAAAGACTTGGTTAGGTGAGTGTTTCGCAATGAAGGACTTAGGTGAGGCCTCTTACATCTTGGGGATCAAGATATATAGAGACCGTGCCAAGCGGGTCTTGGGCTTAAGTCAAAGCACTTACATAGACAAAGTGTTGAGACGATTCTCAATGCAAGATTCAAAGAAAGGATTGCTGCCCATGCGTCATGGCATAAAGCTTAGCAAGAAGCAGTGTGCTGAGACACCTGCAGAGCTAGCAAGAATGAATGAGATCCCATATGCTTCGGCTATAGGGTTTATAATGTATGCCATGATATGTACGAGACCGGATGTCTCGTTTGCCCTAAGCTGTACCAGTACACATCAATCCAAACCCGGTGAGGCACACTGGATGGCTGTCAAGGCGATTCTCAAATATTTGAGAAAAACCAAAGACGCCTTTCTTGTATACGGGGGCAGAAATGATGATCTCGTCGTCAAAGGATATGTCGACGCTAGTTTCAAGACAGACCCCGATGACTTTAAGAGTCAGTTGGGATATGTATTTACATTGAACGGTGGACCATTCAGCTGGAAAAGCAAGAAGCAGGATACCATTGCCGACTCTACGACCGAAGCTGGGTACATTGCCGCATCTGAAGCGGCAAAAGAGGCTGTATGGATCAGGAGTTTCATGGCTGGGTTAGGTGTAATTAAAAACCCGTCTAACCCAGTAGACTTATATTGTGACAACACCAGGGCCATTGCGCAAGCTAAGGAACCCAGGGCACATACCAGATCCAAACATGTACTCAGAAAGTATCACATCATCCGCGACATAGTTGCTAGAGGTGATGTGAAGATCCACTACGTTGCAACTGATGATAACACAGCCGACCCCTTGACCAAGGCTCTTTCACAAGCAAAACATGATAAACATGTTAGGTCAATGGGTATAGACTGGGACTTAGATTGGAACTAAAGGCAAGTGGGAGATTGATAGCATTTGTGCCCTAGTCCAATTGCTATTAGCATGTAAACGTCTATGTACAATATCATCGTTTGTAATATATATATAAAACGCCTTAATATTACTTATGTGTTGAAGTAATACGTTAAGCATGATCTGATTTATGACCACTAAAGTAGTAGAACTTTAAATCTGTACGGATCACACTTAACGAGACCCTGGTCAACCTATGCTTCCTAGAGACCACTTATGATGGATCGGGCAAGAGCGATCTTTTGCGCCGATCTGCCAACGGTGGCATGAGCCTAGAGGGTCACACACATTCAAGACGGATAACTTGAGACAAGGAAACATTGATGTTTCTTAAGGAGTAGTATTTGGACAAAACTGGAGGTTTTGTGCCATAGGTTCGGTTTGAGAGAATAATTAGCGAATCGAGAAAACTGAGTTTTTTCGTCGATGTCGCATCGGACTTTGTTTGATAAGTAACGACAAAAGGGTCGGGCGACTTTTGGACACGGCATGAGACCACACGGGCGAGCCCATTGGGCTCGGCCCATGAAGCCTCATTGCCGGCCCATTAAGGGCCCAACAAGACCTCTTGGCCGGCCCATTAATTCATCATTCCATTAATCACAAAACTCACACAAAACTCTCTCTCTCTCTCTCTCATAGTGGCCGGCCACCCCTAGTCTCTTCTTGTTCTTGCTCTCTTGTTCTTCATTTAATTGTTCTAGTAGGCAATTAAGTGAGGGATCATCAAGATCATCCCCTTGGTGTGGACTTGCTTTAGAGAAGAAGATCCGAACGTTCTTCTTTATTGATTCATACAAGACTTAAAGGTAAATATCTTGTGGAATAGATTTTGCTTTGGGATTTAATGGTTTATGTTCTTGGACAAGGTTTGGAGTAGATTTTCTTATAATGCTTCCGCTATCTCGACGATCTAGAACGCTCCAAAACCCTACAAAGGAGCCTTGGTCAAGGGGTCGGCTGTGTTATCATCAGTTGCAACGTACTGGATCTTCCCGTCACCTCTAGCAACTATGTCGCGGATGATGTGATACTTTCTGAGTACATGTTTGGATCTGTCATGTGCCCTGGGTTCCTTAGCTTGCGCAATAGCACCGGTGTTGTCACAATATAAGTCTACTGGGTTAGATGGTTTTTTAATTACACCTAACCCAGCCATGAAACTCTTGATCCATACAGCCTCTTTTGCCGCTTCAGATGCGGCAATGTACTCAGCTTCGGTCGTAGAGTCGGCAATGGTGTCCTGCTTCTTGCTTTTCCAGCTGAATGCTCCACCGTTCAACGTAAACACATGTCTCAACTGACTCTTAAAGTCATCGGGGTGTGTCTGGAAACTAGCGTCGACATATCCTTTGACGACTAGATCATCATTTCTCCCCCCGTATACAAGAAAAGGGTCTTTGGTTTTTCTCAAATATTTGAGAATCGCCTTGACGGCCATCCAGTGTGCCTCACCGGGTTTGAATTGATGTCTACTGGTACAACTCAGGGCAAATGAGACATCCGGTCTCGTACATATCATGGCATACATTATGGATCCTATAGCTGAAGCATATGGGATCTAATTCATTCTTGCTAGCTCTGCAGGTGTCTCAGCACACTGCTTCTTGCTAAGCTTCATGCCATGACGCATGGGCAGCAATCCTTTCTTTGAATCTTGCATTGAGAATCGTCTCAACACTTTGTCTATGTAGGTGCTTTGACTTAAGCCCAAGACCCGCTTGGCATGGTCTCTATATATCTTGATACCCAAGATGTAAGAGGCCTCGCCTAAGTCCTTCATTGCGAAACACTCTCCTAACCAAGTCTTTGTTAAGAGCAAGGTAGGGATGTCGTTTCCAATGAGCAGTATGTCATCAACATAAAGCACCAGAAGACTACATTACTCCCATCTGCCTTTTTATACACGCAAGGTTCATCATCGTTCTTGACGAAGCCAAACTGTTTCACTACTTCATCAAAACGCTGATTCCAACTCCGAGATGCTTGCTTCAAACCATAGATTGATTTGAGCAACTTGCAAATCTTTCCCTTATTCTTTGGATCCTCAGAACCCTCAGGCTGGGACATATAAACGTCCTCAGCTAACCTCCCGTTGAGGAAGGCGGTTTTGACGTCCATTTGCCATATCTCATAGTTGTGATACGCTGCTATGGCAAGTAGAATGTGGATAGATTTGACCATAGCTACTGGAGAAAAGGTCTCTTCATAGTCAATTCCGTGGATTTGCCTATAATCTTTTGCTACCAGTCTTGCTTTATAGGTCTGAGGTTTGCCATCCATGTCTATCTTTGTTTTAAAGATCCATTTACACCCAATGACTTTTACGTCAGGGGTATGTTCCACCAAGTCCCACACTTGATTATCTTACATGGTTTGCATTTCTTCCCTCATGGCTTCCAGCCATTTCTCAGAGTCGGTTCCGTCCAAGGCCTCTCGAATGGTAGCTGGATCATTGTCCACTAATACTAAACCATCACCTTCAGTTACTATGAAACCGTATCTGACAGGTGCATGACTTATCCTTTCAGACCGCCTCGGACCGTCCTCATTAACTGTAGCTATTGGTTCTTGCTCAACGACAACTTCTGGCTCTACTTCTTCTAGTGGGTCGTCTAGTGGTTCCTGAGTGACCATCTCATCTAGAACTTCATCAAGATGAATAGCCCTCCCACTGACTGTCTTGGAAACGAACTCCTTTTCCAAGAATGTCCCACCTCGAGCGACAAAACTTTATTTTCACTTGGTTTGTAGAAGTAGTATCCTTTTGTTTCTTTTGGATATCCGACGAAAGTGCATTTATTTGATCTCGGTTCGAGCTTGGTTGCAAGCAACCGTTTTACATAAGCCTCGCAACCCCAGATATTTAGGAAGGACAAAACGGGTTCCTTCCCGTACCATTTCTCGAATGATGTCCCTTCCACTGCTTTCGACGGAGCCCTGTTTATTATGAATGCGGCCGTTTGCAGAGAATAACCCCAGAAGAAGATCAGGAGATCAGTGAGACTTAACATCGATCGAACCATATCCAACACGAAATGATTCCTCCTCTCGGACACACCATTAAGTTGCGGTGTTCCTGGCGGAGTCCACTGAGATCGTATTCCACCTTCAGTAAGATAACTAAGAAACTCCTCGGATAAGTATTCTCCACCCCGATCAGAACGGAGTGCCTTTATACTCTTTCCAAGTTGGTTTTCTACTTCAGTCCTAAACTCTTTGAATTTATCAAATTCTTCGGACTTATGTCTCGTGAGATAGACATAACCATATCTACTTAAATCGTCAGTAAATGTGATAAAGTAGCCTAAACCACCTCTGGCTGGTGTACTCATTGGTCCACATACGTCTGAATGTATTAGACCCAATAGATCACCTGCCCTTTTACCTAAACCAACAAAGGGCGCTTTAGTCATCTTGCCCATTAAACAAGCTTCGCATCTATCAATCGTTTGGAATTCGAATTGACTTAGAAGTCCGCGCTTATGAAGCGTTGAGATGCGTTTCTCATTTATGGGACGTAGACGACAATGCCAGATAAGAGTTTGGTCTAAATCATTAGCTTTAAACCTCTTAGCATTTATATTATAGAGCATGTTGGATCTCGGGTTTTGCATATTCAATATGTATAAACCTCCAACAGTGTGAGCATTGCCATAAAACATGTTGTTGCGCATAATATTAAAAAACCCGTTCTTAATATTAAAATAGTAACCTCCCTTTTCAAGAAGAGAAATAGAGATAATATTCCTGCTGAAAGCAGGTACGCAAAACACATCATTAAGTTCAATTACAAGCCCACTGGCAAAACAAGGTTCACAGAACCCACGGCAGTTGCGGCAATTCTGGTATTGTTCCCAACTCTTAGGTCCACCTCGCTTTCCCCCATATCTCTTCTACTGTGTAACACCTGCATATCCGCACAGACATGAGACTCAGCTCCAGTGTCTAGTACCCAGGTATTTATTGTAGAAAGATATAGCTCTAATGGAATACCGGATGAAGTAGCGGCCCCACCGCCCTTCTTCTGATCCTCCTTCAGCTGCTGACAGTCTTTCTTCCAATGACCAGGCTTTTGACAGTAGAAACAGACCGACTCCTTTACCTTCCCTTCGCCTTGTACGGGCATGGGAGGTCTAGGAACAAATGGTCATCTGTTCTTTGCTGCCAGGTGCTTTGGGCCTTTACCCTTGCCACCACCAGCTTTGAAGCTGGGTCCCTTCTTGACCATAAAAACATTTTTGGGCGAACTGCCCCTTATGCTCTTCTCGGCAGTCACTAGCACGCTGTGCAACTCCGACGCGGTCTTGTCCATATCATGCATGTGATAGTTCATGACGAACCCACCATATGCATGAGGAAGGGATTGCAGAATAAAATCCGCAGCCATTTCCTTTTTCATAGACATACCGATACTAGTCATATGGTCGAAATGTCCCTTCATTTGTAAGACGTGTGGACCTACGGAGCTGCCTGCTGACATCTTGCAGGCAATTAGTTCTCAGAGAACAGTGTATTTTTCAATACGTACTTTCTCTTTGAACATATCCTTGATCTGTGCAAACATTGCAAACGGATCATGGAATAGCTCCATAAACTGCTTCTGGAGGTCCGCCTCCATGCAGCCCAGCATGACACACGCAACGTCGATAGAGTCGCTAAGGTGTTTCTGGTACGCATCCTTAACGACCCTCGTTACGTTGGCAGCTGGCTCCACCGGGAGAGCCTTATCAAGGACGTACTCTCTGCGTTCCAACTTTAACACAAGTCGTAAATTTCTGTCCCAGTCCAGATAATTTGTCCCGTTGAGTTTACACTTTTCGAGTATAGTCCTCAACGACAAATTAGACGAGTTTGTTGAATTACTAGCCATTTCTACACGAAGAAAGTAAAGTAAATTTAATCAGAAAAGTTGAATAAAATTACGAAGATCCGAATTAAACACCAACCATACGATTCTAAGGTTTAGAATCTTAAACCAAATCCCTTATTCGTCATTTGAAGTACGCTAAGGCGCACCGCTCCAATTGACTTATTTAGGTAGGACGTCCGTCCAATTACAACCCGTGTAACTCTTAGTTAGGGTATGTGCAAAAACACACGGCTTACCTTTCCGATGCCCCGGCTCGACCTCAGGCCAAGAATCGTGGTCGAGTCAGCCAACCTTCACTAACGAGTTAACTTTGTGCAGATGCTCTGCTAAGGCGCACGACACCCCACAAAGTTTACCATTCCCATCTAGAACCCATTCGATCGATGCTCCGCTAAGGCGCACGACACCGATAAAATGTTTCTACATGGGTGTGAATTTGGGTGGCATCTCACTTGACACAAATTAGCTTGTAAATTGGTTGTGCTTAGTAATTCGAAAGTATTTGGCACAATTACGAATCCGTCATCAACAACCTGTGTTGTGACGTTTCTAATTGTATCACATACTATCTTCATTTGAAACCGTCATTTCAACCCGTGCAAACACGTTTCAAATTTGAACTCATCCATCACAACCCGTGCGATGATAGTTCACAACGCTTTAAACATGCAAACAATTAAAGTCGATTTTAATCTTTGCATGTGAGGTGATGGCTTATACACTTATAAGCTAATCATGCAAGCATGTTATTAATTAAATAATTCAAGCAAGCATTCATAAACTGTTAAATATGCATTTTATAGCCCATCCTAATCTTAGGATTCTACGAGTCTTCATATCTTCTCGTCTTTCTCATTCGGGCTCCCACTAGCTCTTGGACTTCCTCCAAGACCGTCATTGTGCTCGATTTTCCATCCTTCTCGTCTTTGAGTAATAATTACAATTAATACTCGGTTCATAGACCGGATAAAAAATAATTACACTTTATGGGCTCGAATAAAAGAATAATTACACGCTAACACTAACGATATGCAAACCGTGAAAGCGATAAAATCTAATGGGCTACTAATGCATCATACATTTCATCACATCATCCAACATGTTATCACACAAACATGTTATTAAATAATATGCAATAATTCCGGTTTTAATTTTGCCAAGTTGCTTGGTCGGGTTTATCGAAACTAGACCTTTTCGAAAAACGGTTTATCGAAACCGATTAAATTTTGAAAGTTTTCGAAATATAGGATCTCGGGTTCATGACACGTATCAAACACCACGCACGAACCAAGTCGGGCCAAGCCAATGGGCCGAAAGCCCATTGGGCCGAGCCCAATTTAACACGGCCCGGGTTGGGCCTTGGAAGGCCCAAGTCGGGCTTGCCGCCACTCTCGGCCTCGGCCAAAAGTGGGGACGGCCCCGGTCACCGCCGGCCTCACCGGCCTCCGGTGACCTCCGTCCGGTACCTCTGATCCGGCTCCCCGAGAGTCTCTTCTCGTAGCCAACAAATCCAATAATTTCCGAAAAATTTCAAATTCAATATGTTTTTGAAAAATAACATATTTCATGCAAATATCCCAAAAAGCATTAAAATCATGTTATCAACAATTTTGGCATGCAAATAATCACAAAACCGAAATAAATTCAACAAGACAAAGATTAAGAGGGTAACCAACCCTCAAATACCACTGTAGGGTTTTGGAGCGTTCTAGATCGTCGAGATAGCGGAAGCATTATAAGAAAATCTACTCTAAACCTTTTCCAAGAACATAAACCATTAAATCCCGAAGCAAAATCTATTCCACAAGATATTTACCTTTAAGTCTTGTTGAATCGATAAAGAAGAACTTTCGGATCTTCTTCTCTAAAGCAAGTCCACACCAAGGGGATGATCTTGATGATCCCTCACGTAATTTCCTACTAGAACAATTAAATGAAGAACAAGAGGAGAGCTAGGAAGGCCGGCCACTATGAGAGAGAGAGAGAGTTTTGTGTGAGTTTTGTGATTAATGGAATAATGAATTAAAGTCTTGTTTTTGAATTCATCGTCCAACTCACAAGTATGGGTTAAAAAGTGATTGGTATGGGCTTAAAGGTGATTTAACCCATACCCCTTAAATCACTCACCTTTTAATCCACAATTACCAACTAAGCATGGTGTTGTGTGGCCCCCACACATGGACCCACCATTTGGGCCGGCCAAGAGGGTTTATTGGGCCCTTAATGGGCCCTTGTTTGGGCCGGCCATGAGGCCTCATGGGCCGAGCCCAATGGGATCACCCGTGTGGTCTCATGCCGTGTCCAAAAATCGCACGACCCTTTTGTCGTTACTTATCAAACAAAGTCCGACGCGACATCGACGAAGAAACTCAGTTTTCTCGATTCGCTTAATTATTCTCTCAAACCGAACCCATGGCACAAAACCTCCAATTTTGTCCATGTATTGCTCCTCAAGTAACGTTAAGGTTTCCTTGTCTCAAGTTATCCGTCTTGAATGTGTGTGACCCTCTAGGCTCATGCCACCGTTGGCAGATCGGCGCAAAAGATCGCTCTTGCCCGATCCATCATAAGTGGTCTCTAGTAAGACGTTATGATTACCCAAGGTCCATGACGACCGATGATTCGACTTAACCTTGTGCGTACAAGTCACTATCCTATTATCTCTAGATATCACGATTGATCACAAGGCATAGAGTCGTCACCCTTGTTTAATCAATCATTGTTACTTGATATGCGAGATGGCTGAGAACTGATAACCCGTATCATCGTCATGGCCATGCTCTTACTCTCAGTCAGTCTCCATCAAGAGGCCCTTTTAACGGATATCTTTCCCATACCATAGTATGAGGGATAAATCCCTTAGCCGTCTTTCGTGTCACTCATGCAACCCATTCCGCCACGCAATCATGCCCTTTATAGCAATCCTGTCACAGAAAGCGTTAGGCGCAAGGTAAAGCCGCACGTTCATTGCATAGTGATCACAAAGACTCCTTGGTCTAAGGATGTCGTGACAAGCTATCGCATTTGAATATGTTCATGGCTTAATCTATGAAAACACTATTCAAAGCGGGTCGTCCGGTATCAATCACCTCATGATATCTATGATATGATTCCGGGATCCCTCATCCCTATGACAAGTAGAACTACGTCATTAAGAACCATCCTCATACTGGTCGCTTCTAAGGAAGCATAGGTTCACCGGGGACTCGTTAAGTGTGATCCGTACAGATTTATGGTTCTACTACTTTAGTGGTCATAAATAAGATCATGCTTAATATATTACTTCAACACATAAGTAATACAAAGTCGTTTTATATATATATGACAAACGATGATGTTGTACATAGACGTTTACAGGCTAATAGCAATTGGACTAGGGCACAAATGCTATAAGCTCCTTCTTCTTCTCCTTCTCCTTCAGCAATACGCTCCTACCCATGACTGACCGGGGTCAAGTCTTCCTTTTCTCCTTCAGGGTTTATGAGTTCCTCTACCACACCTTCTTGAGGTGGGTCTTGGTTTTCCAGTAGTGATTCCAACAAATCACTATTACTAGAGGTATCGGTGTTTGAAATATTGGAGAAATCGATACCTGGGACATTTGTTGATACTGGAACGGGAACAATCTGCATGGACGCTTCTCGGCATTCTTGCCCAAGATCAGTCTCTCTTTTTGGCCCCGTTAGGTCTGTCATGGAGAATGCAGAGCTTCCGGTTCGAGATTGTTTAGGAACTCGAGAAAAGGAGGGCATTGGGGCTTCCTCCGGTGAGGTTTCTTTGGGGGTGTCTTCAGTTTTCTTCAGCGTCTTTGGTCCTTTGATTCGGACTCCATGCTTGTTGGTTTTTGGATTGCTGCTCTTGGAGCTTTTTGCTTCTGCTTTCTGGGGGTTCGGATCGTTTACTCCCAGTGGCCTTCTTTGGTGCTAAAGTGCTACGAGTCTTCACCATATCTGTGGTTTTTCGTTGCAGAGTGTGAAGGTGAGGGAGACGAGAGCGAAAGCGAGAAGAGGCAGACTAGGTTTTGATTTTGAAAACAGGTAGATTCAAATCAAATATGTTGAAGTTCGAGCATATCTTTTGTGACCTTTCCTTCCTTTATATGGACTTTTGGTATGCTTAGCCCAATGGCATGTGTTGGGATTTTGGACCGGTTCATGAAGAGGCACCAACTAACTCCTCTCAACCGTTTTAGCAACTTCTATTGTTCGTTGATGGTGCACAGATCGAGTGACGACCTGAGATACTCAAATCTGCTCGCATCTAATGCCTTCGTGAAAATATCAGCAAGTTGCTTCTCTGTATGGATGTGCTCTAGGATGATCTTCTTATCTTCGACCAGTTCTCGAATGAAGTGGTGTCTAATGTCAATGTGTTTGGTCTTACTGTGTTGGACAGAATTTTTGGAGATGTTGATGGCACTGACATTATCACAATATAAAGTCATGGCTTCATGTCTGACATTGTATTCGACTAACATCTGCTTCATCCATAGTAGTTGTGTGCAGCTACTCCCAGCAGCAATATACTCCGATTCGGCAGTGGAAAGGGCAACACAGTTTTGCTTTTTACAAAACCATGATATGAGCTTATACTCCGATTCCAGATGTGCTTTTCCTATCCGCTGTGTTTCCAGCCCAATCGGCATCACAATACCCCACCAAGGTAGAGGATGTGTCGAATGAGTATAATAAACACAAGTCTGTAGTCCTAGAGATATATCTTATAATTCTTTTAGCTTGGGAGAGATGACTAACCTTGGGATTAGCTTGATATCGTGCACATACTCCTACAGAGTAGACAATATCTGGTCGACTCGTAGTAAGGTAGAGAAGACTACCGATAATGCTTATGTATAGGTGTTGGTCGACGGCTTCTCCTGGATCATCTTTAGTAAGCTTGATATGTGTAGCTGCAGGTGTCCTTTTACGTGAATCTTTTTCTAGCCCAAACTTCTTGACAATATTCTTCGCATATTTGCTCTGAGATATCAAGATGCTATCTTTTAGTTGTTTGATTTGGAAGCCTAGGAAATAGGGAAGCTCTCCCACCATGCTCATCTCGAATTCAGATTGCATTTGTTTTATAAATTTCTCTACCATCTTGCTTTACATCCCTCCAAAGACAATGTCATCGACATAAATTTGAGCTATCATCAAATTCCCGTCCTCGTTCTTCACAAATAGAATTTTGTCGACTCCCCCTCTAGTGCAGCCGCTTTGAATCAGGAATTTTGTGAGCCTTTCATACCAAGCCCTTGGTGCTTGTTTCAACCCATAGAGAGCCTTCTTGAGTTTATACACATGATCAGGGGAGTGTGGATCAATAAACCCTTTAGGTTGTGATACATATACTTCTTCGTTGAGATCTCCATTCAGGAAAGCACTTTTGACATCCACTTGGTAAAGTTTTATCTGTAGATGACATGATATCCCTAGTAGGAGTCTAATTGCTTCAATTCTTGCTACTGGAGCAAAAGTCTCATCAAAGTCAACTCCCTCAATTTGAGTGTACCCTTGAGCAACTAACCTGGCTTTGTTGCGAGTGATGTTACCACGCTCATCGGACTTGTTTTTGAAGATCCATTTTGTGCCAATGATATTTCCTTCTCTTGGTTTGGGCACCAGTTCCCACACCTGGTTCTTCTCAAATTGAATTAGCTCTTCTTGCATTTCATCGACCAAATACTCATCATTGATGGCTTCATTGATATTTTTGGGTTATATTTTGTAGACGAATCAAATATTGCCTATCATCTTGTTGTAGTCTTAAGAATTTATGACCGAGTCCGTATGCCTTCATTCAGGTCTCCAATTACTCCAGAGATAGGATGATTAGTCTGGATTCTTCGCGAAGGATTCTTGTTGCTGGTTTCAGGAACTGTCTCATCATTATCGACATTTGGACTAGCATCATCGTTTTCTGATTTGCTGCTAGCATCTTCTCTGACATCAGTAATAACATTCTTCCTAGCATTGTTGGGATAGACTCCGTCTTCATCTGTCGCGTCTTCTGAGGCATCTTCACAATCATCATCAACAACAACATCGATTGATTCCATCATGGTTTTGGTTCGTTTGTTGAAGACTCGGTACGCGCGACTATTCCTTGAGTAGCCAAGGAAGATGCCTTCATCACTTTTTGGATCAAGCTTTCGACGAGGCTCTCTATCGGCCAGTATATAACAAGTGGATCCAAAGATGTGGAAGTACTTAACATTGGGCTTTCTCCCCCTCCATATTTCATAATGAGTTACTGACATACCTGGTCGGAGAGTCACTCGATTGTTGATATGGCAAGCAGTGTTAAGTGCTTCTGCCCAAAAGTGAGTTGGTATGTCCTTGGCCAGCATCATAACTCTAGCCATCTCTTGTAGAGTCCTGTGTTTGCCCTCAACAATGCCATTCTGTTGGGGAGTGATTGGTGCCGAGAACTCATGAGCTACATCTTCTGAGTTACAGAATTCTGCAAATTTGCTGTTTTCGAATTCTCGTCCATGATCACTACGAAGTCGAATTATTTTGCCAATTGTTTCCCCTTTTTCTCGTTGGACCTGGATGCACAGATTCTTGAAGATCGAGAATGTATCTGATTTGTCACGAGGGAAGTCAACCCATGTGTATTGTGAGTAATCATCTACACACAAAAAGACATAGTGTTTTCCTCCAAGACTCTCAACTTGCATTGGCCCCATTAGGTCAACATGTATTAGCTCAAGTACTCGAGAGGTGGTGATGTGTTGCAGCTTCTTGTGAGACATCTTGGTTTGCTTCCCGATCTGACATTCTCCGCAGATCTTTCCTTCTACTATTTTCAGGTTTGGTATTCCAGTGATGGCTTGCTTGGATATTGCCTTCTGCATGCTTCTAAGATTTAGATGTCCAAGCTTTCTGTGCCATAGTTTGGTTTCTTCTGCTTTGGAGACAAAACACTTTGCCGCTTCGATATGTGATTTCGGGGACCAGATATAACAGTTATCCATTGAGCGAATTCCTTGTAGAATAGTGACTTGATCGGAGTCTTTTACTACACAGTCTTCTTTAGTAAATTTCACTTCTGAACCTAGATCACAGATCTGGCTAATGCTAATCAGGTTTTCCTTAAGTCCTTCTACAAGTAATGCTTCAGTTAGGCAGGAAGCTCCTGAATTCTTGAGTACTCCTTTTCCAATGATTCGTGCTCGAATCCCATCTCCAAAAGTAACATAGTAGTTTGTATATAATTTGAGATTGGAAAGAAACTCTGGAGTACCTGTCATGTGTCGAGAACATCCACTGTCGAGATACCAGTCCTTGTTTGTTGATGCACTTAAGGATGTATATGCAACATTAGCTCGATAGACTAGGTTCTTAGGTCTCCATTCAAGGCGGGATGTTTTCTGAGGAGTTGAGAGATGCCTTTGATGTCTCTTTTGTGGTAGCTGAGCTTGCTTCCTCCCAAGAAGTTGAAAACAAAAAGGTATGATGTGACCTTGTTGACCACTGTAATGACATATCCATTGATATTGATAAGCTGGTCTTCTGTAGTATTGTTGTCTGCGTGGAGAATGTCTTCTGATAGTTGGTTGACACGAACATGTTGTAGACGATGTCATGGCATTTGTTGTAGGTCGTCCTGTAGGATGTGTTGGGGCATCCAGTGGTTTCTTGTCAACCATGGCTTGTTGTGGGACAAACTTCGTTACTGCTGCTGAGGGGATATCGTGTGAGTATCCTAGTCCCGTCGTATCCTTGGACTGCTTTCCTACTGATAGGATCTTGTCAAGGCTTTCCGTGCTAGGATTCATCATCTTTACCGATTTAGTCATAAGACTAATTTCTCCATTAAGTCCGGTGATTTCGCGTTTTAGCTCCACGATCGTCTCTAGAAATCTAGACTTGTCGTTGGTAAGACTGATAATCCGTTCCCCTTGTTGATCAAGTATCAGAGTTTCCTTGATCCATCTGGTATGTAAGCCTTTGTATGCCTCGACTAGTTGCTCTTTAGTCCAATTCTCATTTGGAGTTGGATGGTGGTGATCATCATTGATATTGGCAGAATTATCAATGTTACATACAGGAGTAGTAGTAGTAAATGCAACAAAGTTGCTTACCTTTTCAGATCCGTTATCTTCATTGTCATCATCTGATAGGGTGGCATTGTAACCTCGTTTTTGTTGTTTGAGGAAATTTGGACATTCTCTACGGAGGTGGCCGAATCCTTCACATTCATGACATTGAAGTCCTTTGTTTTTGTTGTTTTCTTCCCCACTCATGTTTGGTCTGTCAAGACTTCCTCCTGTTTGAACTTTTTGTGGAGCTTTGTTTCTGGCATTTGTTGTGACATTCCGTCCACCCATTCGACTGAATCTTCTCATGACTTTGTTGTAATTTTTCGTGAGAAGGGCCATTGTAGCATCGATGTCTTCATCAGAATCAGATTCCTCAGGATCTGGTTGCTTGTGTGTTGAGCTTTTGAAAGCAACTCCTTTGTTCCTTTTGTCGATGTTTGGCAGAGACAATTCATAGGTCATTAGAGACCCCATCAGCTCATCAAATTTCAAGATCTTGAGGTCATGAACTTCCTCAATTGCAGTGATCTTCATCTTAAACCTAGGGCTAAGAGCACGCAGGGTTTATCTTACTAATTTTTCATCAGACATTTGTTCTCCCAGAGAATAGGATTCATTTGCTAGATCACGAATACGAACATTGAATTCTGCAATTCATTCGTCCTCTTTCATGACAAGGGCTTCGAAGTTGGTTATTAAGAATTGCAGTTTTTGTTCTCTAACCTTGGTTGTTCGTTCATATGCAACTGCAAGGATGTCCCATGCGGATTTGGCAGTTGTGCATGTGTTGATTAGTCTGAATACGTTCTTGTCAACGCCGTTGAAGATAGCATTCAGAGCTCGTGAGTTTCCCAGTGATTCCTCGTCTTCATCATCAGTCCAATCTTTTTCTAGCTTTGGACCGATAGGATTACCATCGTTGTCACTGAGTTGTGGGGCATTCGAACCATTGATTACAACTTTCCATGTTTTGTTGTCAAGTGACTTCATGAAGGCACACATTCGAGCCTTCCAATAGCTATAGTTGCTTCCATCTAGAACAGGTGGTCGATTTATGGATCCTCCTTCTCTGGTATTGTCCATCTTGATCAAAATATTTGTTTTAGGAACTCACCTGAAGCTGTAGGTGCCTCCTCTAATACCAATTGAAATTTTGATCAGTCTAGTCGTGCAAGATGTCACACACAATGTTAGGTATGAAGCTATAACACCGTGTATAACTTCTTGTGTAGATAACGCAGGACAGAAATATAAAGCTATAAACAATGACACAGCAGATTGAATACCCAGTTCGGTGCAACGTCACCTACGCTGGGGTCTCTCAGTCTAGTGGAAAGATTTCACTTATTAGTAATTTGTCAGAACATACAAGTACCTGTGATCATCCCTAGATCTATACTTTATGCTACGTCTTATAGTGCAATCTATCTCAGGGTCTCCCCCTGAATCCAAGACTCCGTCTTGATTCCACTCTTAGAGCAATCGCCTTGCTCTATCAGTTAAAGTCTTCGTACAACTTGGTGGTTGCGTGCAGTCTTCACTCACGCGATCAGTAAACCCTCAATCACCTAACTCTCAATAGTTATGTGATACACAATATCCTTAGCTCAATCTGCAATTTCTCAGCCCGCAAACCTTCACGTCTAAGAACCTTGCAAACTGTTGCTAGGAAACAAATAAAGAACCACACGATTGCTAAGGAGGTAGCCTAAGCTTTCATAGCAATCGAGGATGAGTACTAACCCTAATGGGTTTCCTCTTAATCACTGTCTTTCTTCTTTCCAGAATCGGAGTCGTTCTGGAATTTCCTAATCGTCTTCGAACTTTTCTGCCGAAACTGCACTTTCCTGATTTCTGTCGATCAGGATGTTTGCCGAGACCCCGTCAACAATGTCACACAAGATGTCGCAGACGATGCTTCGACATTCTTTGTAACATGTTCTTCAATTCCTTTAGAAATCAACCAATCTCTAAAACCGTCGTAACTACAACTAGCCCATGCCTTGCCCATACCTTGCCCATACCTTTGCAAATCACCATCTTGTGAAGAATGTTGGATGATTGTTTGGACCCACAAGTGGGCCACCTATTGGGCCGGCCACCATGGGTCTCATGGGCCGAAGCCCAATTGCTTTGGTCATGTGGGCCCATACCGGGTTCAATTATTATCCGACCTTTCTGGCCTCGCGTCGAACGAATTCCTGATCTTTCGTCGTTTCTCTCAAAATCCATATCCTATGTGTGTGACCCTTTAGGCTCATGTCATCGTCAGCGGATTGGCGTAAAATTCCATTTTACCCGATCCATCATAAGTTGTCTCTAGTAAGAAGTTATGATTACCCGACGCGCATGATGATCGATGATTCGATTTAACCTCATGTAGTACATGTCGCTATCCCTTTAATCACCTGGTTTATAGATTGATCATAAGGCATAGAGACGTCACCCTTATTTAATCAATCTTTTTTTCTCGATCTGTGAGATTGCTGAATACTGATAACCCGTATTGTTGGCATGTCCATCCTCTCCCTTTAGTTAATCTCTATCGAGTGGCCTAAACAGATACCGATCTCATACCGTAATATGAGGGATAAATCCCTTAGCCGCCTTTCGTATCACTTATACAATCTGTCCCCGTGCCAATCTTGTCCGTTATGGTAGTCTTATTACGGACAACGTTAGGAGCAAGTCAAACGCGGTTATTTACTGTATAGCGATCACAAAGACTCCTTTGTCTAAGGAAACGACGACAAGCTACCACAATTGAATGTGTTCATGATTGTATCTATGCAACACCATTCAGTGCGGGTCGTCAAATATCACTCACCCGGGTGATATCTATTATCTGATTCTGGGAGCCGTTCCCAATGGCAAATAGAACTATACCATAAAGAATCATCCTCATACTTTTTCGCTTCATTGAAACATATTCGACAAGGGACCCGTTAAGTGTGATCCGTACAGATATATGGTTCTACTACTTTGGTGGACATATATCAGATCAGACTTAACCTATTACTTCAACACATAAGTAATATAATGCCGATTTTATATATTGCAAACGATGATTAATATATAAGCAATGGTGTCCTGCTTCTTGCTTTTCCAGCTGAATGCTCCACCGTTCAACGTAAACACATATCCCAATTGACTCTTAAAGTCATCGGGGTCTGTCTGGAAACTAGCGTCGACATATCCTTTGACGACTAGATCTTCATTTCTTCCCCCGTATACAAGAAAAGCGTCTTTGGTTTTTCTCAAATATTTGAGAGTCGCCTTGACGGCCATCTAGTGTGCCTCACCGGGTTTGGATTGATGTCTACTGGTATAGCTTAGGGCAAACGAGACATCCGGTCTCGTAGATATCATGGCATACATTATGGACCCTATAGCCGAAGCATATGGGATCTCATTCATTCTTGCTAGCTCTGCAGGTGTCTTAGCACACTGCTTCTTGCTAAGCTTTACGCCATGACGTATAGGCAGCAATCCTTTCTTTGAATCTTGCATTGAGAATCGTCTCAACACTTTGTCTGTGTAGGTGCTTTGACTTAAGCCCAAGACCCGCTTGGCACGGTCTCTATATATCTTGATCCCCAAGATGTAAGAGGATGATAGCTTTTGTGCCCTAGTCCAATTGCTATTAGCCTGTAAACGTCTATGTACAATATCATCGTTTGTAATATATATATAAAACGGCTTTGTATTACTTATGTGTTGAAGTAATATGTTAAGCATGATCTGATTTATGACCACTAAAGTAGTAGAACCATAAATCTGTACGGATCACACTTAACGAGTCCCTGTTGAACCTATGCTTCCTTGAAGCGACCAGTATGAGGATGGTTCTTAATGACGTAGTTCTACTTGTCATAAGGATGAGGGATCCTGGAATCATATCATAGAGATCATGAGGTGATTGATATCGGACGACCCGCTTTGAATAGTGTTTTCATGGATTAAGCCATGAACATATTCAAATGCGATAGCTTGTCACGACATCCTTAGACCAAGAGGTCTTTGTGATCACTATGCAATGAACGTGCGGCTTTAACTTGCGCCTAACGCTTTCTGTGACAGGATTGCTATAACGGGCATGATTCGGTGGCGGAACGGGTTGCATGAGTGACACGAAAGACGGCTAAGGGATTTATCCCTCATACTACGGTGTGGGAAAGATATCCGTTAAAAGGGCCTCTTGATGGAGACTGACTGAGAGTAAGAGCATGGACATGCCGATGATACGGGTTATCAGTTCTCAGCCATCTCACATATCAAGTAACAATGATTGATTAAACAAGAGTGACGACTCTATGCCTTGTGATCAATCGGGATATCTAGAGATAATAGGATAGTGACTTGTACGCACAAGGTTAAGTCGAATCATCGACCGTCATGCACCTTGGGTAATCATAACGTCTTACTAGAGACCACTTATGATGGATCGGGAAAGAGCGATCTTTTGCGCCGATCTACCAACGGTGGCATGAGCCTAAAGGGTCACACACATTCAAGACGGATAACTTGAGACAAGGAAACCTTAACGTTTCTTGAGGAGCAATACATGGACAAAACTAGAGGTTTTGTGCCATAGGTTCGGTTTGAGAGAATAATTAGCGAATCGAGAGAACTGAGTTTTTCCGTCGATGTCGCGTCGGACTTTGTTTGATAAGTAACGACAAAAGGGTCGGGCGATTTTTGGACACGGTATGAGACCACACGGGCGAGCCCATTGGGCTCGGCCCATGAAGCCTCATGGCCGGCCCATTAAGGGCCCAACAAGACCTCTTGGCCGGCCCACATGGTGGGTCCATGTGTGGGGGCCACACAACACCATGCTTAGTTGGTGATTGTGGATTAAGAGGTGAGTGATTTAAGGGGTATGGGTTAAAGCACCTTTAAGCCCATACCAATCAATTTTAACCCATACTTGTGAGTTGGATGATGAATTTAAATACAAGACTTTAATTCATTAATCAATTAATCACAAAACTCACACAAAAACTCTCTCTTCTCTCTCTCATAGTGGTCGGCCACCCCTTGCTCCTCTTGTTCTTGCTCTCTTGTTCTTCATTTAATTGTTCTAGTAGGAAATTAAGTGAGGGATCATCAAGATCATCCCCTTGGTGTGGACTTGCTTTAGAGAAGAAGATCCGAACGTTCTTCTTTATCGATTCAACAAGACTTAAAGGTAAATATCTTGTGGAATAGATTTTGCTTTGGGATTTAATGGTTTATGTTCTTGGACAAGGTTTGGAGTAGATTTTCTTATAATGCTTCCGCTATCTCGACGATCTAGAACGCTCCAAAACCCTACAGAGGCGTCGCCTAAGTCCTTCATTGCGAAACAGTCACCTAACCAAGTCTTTGTTAAGAGCAAGGTAGGGACGTCGTTTCCAATGAGCAGTATGTCATCAACATAAAGCACCAAGAAGACTACTTTGCTCCCATCTGCCTTTTTATATACGTAAGGTTCATCATCGTTCTTGATGAAGCGAAACTGTTTCACAACTTCATCAAACCGCTGATTCCAACTCCGAGATGCTTGCTTCAAACCATAGATTGATTTGAGCAACTTGCAAATCTTTCCTATATTTTTTGGATCCTGAAAACCCTCAGGCTGGGACATATAAACGTCCTCAGCTAACCTCCCGTTGAGGAAGGCGGTTTTGACGTCCATTTGCCATATCTCATAGTTATGATACGTTGCTACGGCAAGTAGAATGCGGATAGATTTGACCATAGCTACTGGAGAAAAGGTCTCTTCATAGTCAATTCCGTGGACCTTTTGCTACCAGTCTTGCTTTATAGGTCTGATGTTTGCCATCCATGTCTATCTTTATTTTAAAGATCCATTTACACCCAATGACTTTTACGTCAGGGGTTTGTTCCACCAAGTCCCACACTTGATTATCTGACATGGATTGCATTTCTTACCTCATGGCTTCCAGCCATTTCTCAGAGTCGGTTCCGTCCAATGCCTCTTGAAAGGGAGTTGGATCATTGTCCACTAATACTAAATCATCACCTCCAGTTACTATGAAACCGTATCAGACAGGTGCATGACTTATCCTTTCAGACCGCCTCGGACCGTCCTCATTAACTGTAGCTATTGGTTCTTGCTCAACGACCACTTCTGGCTCTACTTCTTCTAGTGGGTCGTCCAGTGGTTCCCGAGTGACCATCTCATCTAGAACTTCATCAAGATGAACAACCCTCCTACTGACTGTCTTGGAAATGAACTCCTTTTCCAAGAATGTCCCACCTCGAGCGACAAAAAATTTATTTTCGCTTGGTTTGTAGAAGTAGTATCCTTTTGTTTCTTTTGGATATCCGACGAAAGTGCACTTATCTGATCTCGGTTCGAGCTTGGTTGCAAGCAACCGTTTTACATAACCCTCGCAACCCCAAATTTTTAGGAAGGACAAAACGGATTCCTTCCCGTACCATTTCTCGAATGATGTCCCTTCCACTACTTTCGACGGAGCCCTGTTTATTATGAATGCGGCCGTCTGCAGAGCATAACCCCAGAAGGAGATCGGGAGATCAGTGAGACTTAACATCGATCGAACCATATCCAACAATGTCCGATTCCTCCTCTCGGACACACCATTAAGTTGCGGTGTTCCTGGCGGAGTCCACTGAGATAGTATTCAACCTTTAGTAAGATAACTAAGAAACTCCTCGGATAAGTATTCTTCACCCCGATCAAAACGGAGTGCCTTGAATCTCTTTCCGAGTTGGTTTTCTACTTCAGTCCTAAACTCCTTGAATTTATCAAAAGCTTCGGACTTATGTCTCATGAGATAGACATAACCATATCTACCGAAATTGTCAGAAATGTGATAAAGTAGCCTAAACCACCTCTGGCTGGTGTAATCATTGGTCCACATACGTCTGAATGTATTAGACCCAATAGATCACCTGCCCTTTCACCTAAGCCAATAGATCACAAAGGGCGCTTTAGTCATCTTGCCCATTAAACAAGCTTCGCATCTATCAATCGTTTGGAATTCGAATTGACTTAGAAGTCCGCGCTTATGAAGCGCTGAGATGCGTTTCTCATTTATGTGACCTATACGACAATGCCAGATTAGAGTTTGGTCTAAATCATTAGCTTTAAACCTCTTAGCATTTATATTATAGAGCATGTTGGATCTCAGGTTTTGCATATTCAATATGTATAAACCTCCAACAGTGTGAGCATTGCCATAAAACATGTTGTTGCGCATAGTATTAAAAACCCCGTTCTTAATATTAAAATAATAACCTTCTTTTTCAAGAACAGAAATTGAAATAATATTCCGGCGGAAAGCAGGTACGCAAAACACATCATGAAGTTCAATTACAAGCCCACTAGGCAAAACAAGGTTAACAGAACCCACGGCAGTTGCGGCAACTCTGACGTTGTTCCCAACTCTTAGGTCCACCTCGCTTTCCCCCATATCTCTTCTACTGTGTAACACCTGCATATGCGCACAGACATGAGACTCAGCTCCAGTGTCTAGTACCCAGGTATTTATCGTAGAAAGATATAGCTCTAATGGAATACCTGATGAAGTAGCGGCCCCAACGCCCTTCTTCTGATCCTCCTTCAGCTGCTGGCAGTCTTTCTTCCAATGACCAGGCTTTTGACAGTAGAAACAGACCGACTCTTTTGCCTTCCCTTTGCCTTGTACGGGCATGGAAGGTCTAGGAACAAATGGTCGTCTGTTCTTTCCTACCAGGTGCTTTGGGCCTTTACCCTTGCCACCACCAGCTTTGAAGCTGGGTCCCTTCCTGACCATAAAAACATTTTTGGGCGAATTGCCCCTTATGCTCTTCTCGGCAGTCACTAGCATGTTGTGCAAATCCGACGCGAACTTTTCCATATCATGCATGTGATAGTTCATGAAGAACCCACCATATGGATGAGGAAGGGATTGCAGAATAAAATCCGCAGCCATTTCCTTTTCCATAGACATACCGATACTAGCCATATGGTCAAAATGTCC
Organism: Geranium rotundifolium; assembly: GCA_963920655.1. Lineage (NCBI taxonomy): Eukaryota > Viridiplantae > Streptophyta > Magnoliopsida > Geraniales > Geraniaceae > Geranium > Geranium rotundifolium. Next base: position 14,083,342 of record OY987317.1, on the reverse strand, counting down.
CTTCATACGTAGGACGTGTGGACCTACGGAGCTGCCTGCTGACATCTTGCAGGCAATTAGTTCTCGGAGAACAGTTTATTTTTCAATACGTACTTTCTCTTTGAACATATCCTTGATCTGTGCAAACATTGCAAACGGATCATGGGATAGCTCCAGAAACTGCTTCTAGAGGTCCGCCTCCATGCAGCCCAGCATGACACACGCAACGTCGATAGAGTCGCTAAGGTGTTTCTGGTACGCATCCTTAACGACCCTCGTTGCGTTAGCTGCTGGCTCCACCGGGATAGCCTTATCAAGGACGTACTCCCTGCGTTCCAACTTTAACACAAGTCGTAAATTTCTGTCCCAGTCCAGATTATTTGTCCCGTTGAGTTTACACTTTTCGAGTATAGTCCTCAACGACAAATTCCAAATTCAATATATTTTCAAAAATAATATATTTTATGCAAATATCCCATAAGGCATTAAAATCACGTTATCAACAATTTTGGCATACAAATAATCATAAAACCGAAACAAATTCAACAAGAAAAAGATTAAGAGGGTAACTAGGCTCTGATACCACTGTAGGGTTTTGGAGTGTTCTAGATCGTCGAGATAGCGGAAGCATTATACAAATCTACTCCAAGCCTTGTCCAAGAACATAAACCATTAAATCCCAAAGCAAAATCTATTCCACAAGATGTTTACCTTTAAGTCTTTGTTAAATCGATTATAGAAGAACTTTCGGATCTTCTTCTCTAAAGGAAGTCCACACCAAGGGGATGATCTTGATGATCCTTCACTTAATTGCCTACTAGAACAATGAAATGAAGAACAAGAAAGCAACTTAGAGGAGAGAGAGGGTGTGGCCGACCACAAGAGAGAGAGAGAGAGTTCTTGTGAGTTTTTGGGATTTTTTGTTTAATGAATCAATTAATGATATTTGAATTCATCACCCAACTCATAAGCATGGGTCTAAAGTGATTGGTATGGACTTAAAGGTGCTTTAACCCATACCCCTTAAATCACTCACCTCTTAATCCACAATCACCAACTAAGCATGGTGTTGTGTGGCCCCCACACATGGACCCACCATGTGGGCCGGCCAAGAGGGCTTATTGGGCCCTTGTTTGGGCCGGCCATGAGACCTCATGGGCCGAGCCCAATGGGCTCGCCCGTGTGGTCTCGTTTCGTGTACAAAAGTCGCCCGACCCTTTTTGTCGTTACTTATCAAACAAAGTCCGACGCGACATCGACGAAAAAACTCAGTTTTCTCGATTCGCTAATTATTCTCTCAAACCGAACCCAAGGCACAAAACCCCCAGTTTTTTCCATGTATTGCTCCTCAAGAAACGTTAAGGTTTCCTTGTCTCAAGTTATCCGTCTTGAATGTGTGTGACCCTCTAGGCTCATGCCACCGTTGGTAGATCGGCGCAAAAGATCGCTCTTTCCCGATCCATCATAAGTGGTCTCGAGTAAGACGTTATGATTACCCAAGGTGCATGACGATCGATGATTCGACTTAACCTTGTGCGTACAAGTCACTATCCTATTATCTCTAGATATCCCGATTGATCACAAGGCATAGAGTCGTCACTCTTGTTTAATCAATCATTGTTACTTGATATGTGAGATGGCTGAGAACTGATAACCCGTATCACCGGCATGGCCATGCTCTTACTCTCAGTCAGTCTCGATCAAGAGGCCTTTTAACAGATATCTTTCCTAGACCGTAGTATGAGGGATAAACCCCTTAGCCGTCTTTCGTGTTACTCATGCAACCCGTTCCGCCACCCAATCATGCCCGTTACTGCAATCCTATTACAGAAAGCGTTAGGCGCAAGTTAAAGCCGCACGTTCATTGCATAGTGATCACAAAGACTCCTCGGTCTAAGGATGTCGTGACAAGCTATTGCATTTGAATATGTTCATGGCTTAATCTATGAAAACACTATTCAAAGCGGGTCGTCCGATATCAATCACCTCATGATATCTATGATATGATTCCGGGATCCCTCATCCCTATGACAAGTAGAACTACGTCATTAAGAACAATCCTCATACTGGTCGCTTCTAAGGAATCATATTTTGACCAGGGACTCGTTAAGTGTGATCCGCATAGATTTATAGTTCTACTACTTTAGTGGTCATAAGTCAAATCATGCTTAACATATTACATCAACACATAAGTAATATAAAGCCGTTTTATATATATATTACAAACGATAATAATGTACATAGACGTTTACAGGCTAATAGCAATTGGACTAGGGCACAAATGCTATCACTCTATACCTCATTCGATCTCCTACGCCTTAAAGCAGACATAGGGTTAGTGATACAGATGAAAGACAGGAGATATCGAACCGATCAATACACTCGCGGACATTGGGTAATCACTACGTCTTACTAGAGGTCACTAGTGATGGATCGGGTGAGATGGGATCTCACGCCGATCTGCCAATGGGTCACGGGCCTACAGGGTCACATGCCTGTTAGAGTTATGCCCCAGTCCAATATAAAAGTGATCTACAGATGTAATGTTTTATCATCTTTCCGAATAAATAAATCGGCATATATTACTAAAGTGTTGTAGTAATATATCGAATGTAATTATATCTATGTCATTATGTGTGTAACCACTAATAGTAGAACTATAGATCAGAAAGAATTACATTTGATGATTCCCTGATCAGCTAAGCTTCTTTATGAAGCGATCAGTATGAGACTAACTCCTTGTGATCATGCTCTACTTATAATGGCAAAGTGCGTGCCGGAGTTATATCATAGATACCATCAGGTCGATGATATCGGACAACCCGATTGTGAGTATGCTGCATAGATCCAGTCATGAGATACTCACATATCGTAACTTGTCATTATATCCTAAGACCAAGGAGTCTTTGTGTACACTATGTAACAAATACCTAAGTTTGACCTAGTCTAACGTTATCTGTAAAAGGGTAACTATAACGGCTTCGATTGGCTTTGGCATTTATTGCACTAGTGAACTCGAAAGGCCTCTGAGGGATTTATCACTCATACTTCGGTATAAGAAAGATATCCGTTTAGGCCACTTGATGAGTATGACTGAAGAAAGAGCATGGCCATGCAGGTGATACCTTAGTATCAGTTTTCAGTCATCTCAGATATCAAGAAACAGTGATTGATAAATTAGGGTGACCATTCTATGCCTAGTGATCAATCTGGATATCGGTTTGATAAAAGGACAGCGACATGTACGATAACAGGTTAAGTCGAATAATCGATAATCACGAATATTGGATAATCATAATGTCTTGCTAGAGGCCACTTATGATGGAAAGGGTAAAATGGTAATTTTACCAGTCTGCCAATTATTCATGAGCCTAGAGGGTCACACACATTAAGTACAATACATGACAATAATTATGGATGAGATTTGAGAACGATTCGGTAGTTTTCTGGCCTAAGGTTTTAACCACACGGTCGAAGAAATCAATTCGAGGAAATTGAGCCGTTTTGACTAAACCGAAATTAGAACTCAAGTTAATGGGTTTAATTTGGGTTTTAGTTAAATGGGCTTAAAGCCCATTTAGGGTTTAAGATAAGAGAGGGGTTAAATGCAAATAAGAAGGATTAAAAGGATGGATAATGCAATTTTTATTTTGAAATTCAATTTAATTTCAAATTAAAAATCACATAATATATAATTATCTTATCCATTTGATTTTTTCAGCAACTAACTCCCACTCTCTCTCCCTCTAATGGCTGAAAATTCTCTCCCTCTCTTCCTCCATTGTTGCTCTTGTTTTCTCTCAAAATTTCTAGCAAAAATTAGAGAGAAAAACCATTTCGGTTGTGTGCTTGTGTGGACTTGATAGAGAGGACACTACGCTTGTGTTCTTGTCGATTTCAAGAGGTAAAATATCAGATTTTAATTGAGTTTATAACATGTTCAAATAGCATTAAGATCAAGGTTTTAATCGATCACCATGGTTACATATTGTCCGCTGCATGATTTTCAATCTTTGGAACCCGTGGTGATCTCTTTCAGTGGTATCAGAGCATGGTTATTATGTTTATTTGTATATGTTTAAATCTGATTTTTTATATGTTTATATGTGTTCTTCATCATTAGCATGCATGTAAATAAAAAAAAATTTCAGATTTGATTGATTTTGGAAATTGGAAAAATTAATATTTTTTTGGGTTTTTCGGGGTTAGCCATGGCCGACCAGGTCGTGTCCCGTGGTGGACCATGGAATGCCCTAGGGTAGACCATGATCAGCACCATGGGCCGACGAGGGTCGCCTACGGGCGACCAGGGTCTTCCCTAGGGGCGACCATGGCTGCCCTCGCGGGCTACCATGGTCGTTCCCGTGGCCGACCACGGTCAGCCCCGCGGGCGACCTCGGCAGCCCTCACGGGCCACCGTGGTTGCCTCCGCGGGCGACTTTCGGTTGAGCCGGTTCGGCTCGACCAGATTCGTGCGAACCGGTTGGTTCGCAAGGATATTTGGAAACCCTAATAAAATTTAATTTTTCAGATTTGGTTAGGTTTCGATAAACCAGCGAAAACCGGTCCAAAATTCAATTAATCGATTAAACCGTCTAGTTTCGATAAACTGGAATTTTTTCACACTTAAGAAAGATAAAATTTGGAAAAATTATTTGTTTGATCAGCATGTTGATTGATAACATAATCTTTGATAACATGATGTTTTCCACATGATGCTAGCTAAGCCCATTAGATTTGTATTTTAATTTCGTTTTGCAACCTGCGTGTTGCTTAATTTTGGGTTGTAGTAAATACGGCGTGCGTGTCGTGATTTGTATTTTATTTAATTTATTTTAATATGTAATCACGAAGACCGACACAAGAATCAAGTCAAGAAGGAAGCTCGAATCCAGTGGGAGTTCAAAAGAATGGAGCAAGTTTGGATCTTGAAGACCTTGTCTTTAGGATCGGTTTTGCTAGATTCTTAGGAACTTTAGATGGGCTTAGCTATGCATATTTTATCGTTACATTTGTATGTTTGAATGTATGAATGTATGATAGTTTAAATATATAATTTTATGTATGATTTTCTATCACCCACATGCAAAGATTAAAATCAGAATTTAATCAGACTCGCATGTAACCTGCTAAGGGATCATCTTTGCATGAATTTGCAATTGATGATTCCAGATTAAGATTGTATCGATATACAATCAGACTTTTATAATTCACTTAAACGCAAATAATTACAAGTCAAGCGTGATACCATCCAAGTTTGGGCACTCAAAAGGGCTTTGACCCTATGGATGTCGGTACGCCTCCGCGTAACATTCATAGAGAAAAGGTCTGGATGAGATGAGTGGTTCTGTGTGGGTGCGTGCGCCTCCGCGTAGTAGTCACATTAGTTCTATCCATAGTTCAAGCTTGGTAGACTTGTCTACGATTGTCAGCTAGGGCTGACCTAGGGTATCAGTATAGGGTATGCCGTGTACTTTTAGTACAGACCCTAGCCAGGAATTACATGGTTTTGTAAATGAATATATTCCTACCTTGATGCTCACAACTGGAGGGTATGATAGGATCCTGGTTCAGATTCTAATGTTAGAATCAGACAAGTGTTTTATAACTTAATCTCCAACTTGAATTTTAATTAATTTTACCATGTAGAACTAAAAGGCAAACACAACACAAAGGAGTAATAGCGCACTGAGAGTCCAAATTGAGGACAGACTCAAGGGCGTGAATTACTCAGATTGGAATAGAAACTTGAGGCTTGTACTCAAGCATGAACGCAAGTAGTATATCCTTACCAAGAAACCTCCTGCCGAGCCACCGGTTAACGCCGCTAGGGCACTAAGGATACTTATCAAAGTTTCTTAGTAACCAAATCGACGAGTCATGCATTATGGCAGGCAGTAGGATGCCAGAGTTGCAGAAGCAGTTCAGGAACGTTTCAGATGACCCTCATACCTGTAAGGAAGAGGTCAAGGAAATGTTCTAGGAGAAAGCTCGTGTCGAAAGATATGATAGTTTCATAGAACTTAACTCCTGCAAACTTAAGGCTGGAGCCCTATTAGTCCCCATGTCACGAAGATTTAATGTCTTCAGGAACATCTAACCAGACTCGGTTTTGATGATCAGGTGGAAATGGCTGCGGATTTTATGTTGCAGTCACTTCCAGATACATATAGTGATTTCATAGTAAATGACAATATGCAAGACATGGACAAGTCCTTAACAGAGCTTCATGGGATACTTGTGACCACTGAAAAGAACCTCAAGGGCAAGACCAAGGAGGTCCTTATGGTCAACAAGAAGGTCAGCTTCAAGAAAGCTGATCTGGGTAAGGGTAAGGCTCCTGGGCACCTTGCAGGGCAGATCAGACACCCCAAGCGTCCAAAGGTTCAAGCAACTCCCAAAACTGCTGTGAATTCTAAGGACAAATTGGAGGAGATATGCTATCACTGCAATGAGCCAGGACACGGGAATAAGGGATTGTAAGCAATACAAGGATCATGTGAAGAAGAGTGGGTATCCACGTCTTCAGGATCAGATATTTACGTTGGTAAGCTTAATCGCTATAACGTAAATAAGAAAAGGCTTAAATCTAATGATTTAAACCAAGTTATAATCTGGCATTGTCATTTAAGGCACATAGGCGAGAAACACATTTCAACACTTCACAAGTGTGGACTTTAAGTCCGTTTGAATTCACTCAAACTGAAAGATGCAAGTCTTGCCTAATGAGCGTGAAACGCATTTCTACACTTCACAAGTGAGGACTTTTAAGTCTTTTTGAATTCACTCAAACTGAAAGATGCAAGTCTCGCCTAATGGGCAACATGACAAAGGCACCTTTCACAGGTTTATGTGAAAGGCGAGTGACTTGTTAAGTCTAATACATTCCGACGTATGTGGACCTATGAGTACTCAGGCCAGAAGAGAGTTGAACTAATACCTGACTCTTGAAACGGCCGCATTCATTTTGAATCGGGCTCCGATGAAGACAATGATAGTACACCTTGTGACAGTCATTCTGTCTCTCATTACTGTGGATGCGTGCGCCTCGTGATCCAAACATATACTCAGCAGGCATCACCTCGTGAGAGTTATTGCATATAGAGGTGATGTGGAGATTAAACACTATTCGACTGATGATAATATGGCTGATCCCTTGACAAAGGCTCAGCCGCAGCCTAGGCATGAGAAACATGCAGGGTCTATGGGAGTAGATCAGAACTTAAATTGGAACCAGGGGCAAGTGGGAGATTGTTAGAGTTATGCCCCAGTCCAATATAAAAGTGATCTACAGATGTAATATTTTATCATCTTTCCGAATAAATAAATCGGCATATATTACTAAAGTGTTGTAGTAATATATCGAATGTAATTTGATCTATGTCATTATGTGTGTAACCACTAATAGTAGAACTATAGATCAGAAAGAATTACATTTGATGATTCCCTGATCAGCTAAGCTTCTTTATGAAGCGATCAGTATGAGACTAACTCCTTGTGATCATGCTCTACTCTCAAAATTCTCTCCCTCTCTTCCTCCATTGTTGCTCTTGTTTTCTCTCAAAATTTCTAGCAAAAATTAGAGAGAAAAACCATTTCGGTTGTGTGCTTGTGTGGACTTGATAGAGAGGACACTACGCTTGTGTTCTTGTCGATTTCAAGAGGTAAAATATCAGATTTTAATTGAGTTTATAACATGTTCAAATAGCATTAAGATCAAGGTTTTAATCGATCACCACGGTTACATATTGTCCGCTGCATGATTTTCAATCTTTGGAACCCGTGGTGATCTCTTTCAATGCCAATAGCAAGACCGAAGAGACTCGAAGTGACTCAAGAGGTCCAATGTAAGCTGTGTGGGAATGATTGCAGTGGGGTGTCGATCGCAACCTTGTAGGTGTCGTTCGCCACCTTTGAGGTGTCGATAGACACTCAGATCTGGCACCAAAAGAGGGGGTGTCAATCGACACCTTCCACACGAGAAGGGTGTAAATCGACACCTATGCCGGATGCTGAAAACCTAGAGCCCCTCCCCAAAGCCTATAAAAGGATGCTTTGGGTGAGAGCCTCTCTCCAAGGCTGCTAAGCAATATTAGCTACACAACTATAGAAAATTCTCTAGTTCTTGCAATGGTAGCTAGAGAAATTGAGTGATTGAGTTTTACCAGATTCTAGTAGTTCTAGTGTGAATTCAAGCTTCAGAAGGTCGAGCTCGGTGTGTCTATACTAGTAGAGAACGAGTCCAAGGACTCGTTTCAAGATCGGAGTTGTGAGTTTTCTGCTATACTACGAGAGGTATAAATTTGATCTTTACTCGTTATAATGATTTAACTATTGTTTCCAAACATTCCTGTGGCGGGTTCTCGGTTAAATTCGTCACTTCCGCCGTGCTTGAGATCCCGGGAACCTCAACAGAAAGTAGACGAAATTTGGCTAAAGATGAAACAGACGTACGGGCTACGGACGACCTGAGGGTCGTGGCGACAGGCGTACATGTCGTTTATCTCAGTTCTCTATCGGGACTTCGTTTCAAACTGAACTATGTTTATTATATATCGACTTTTCACAAAGACATTATTTCTATTTATGTAATGAACGTTGAAAGTTTTAATGTTAACATTGTTAATGGTTTATTTAAACTTTATAGAAATAGTGTTTGTTGTGGGAAACAACGATTGTTAATGCTCTCTATGTTTTGAAAACTAGCGACATTAACAAGTATGTGCATACAATGTGTAGTTACGACGGTTTTAGAGATTGGCTGATTTTTAGAAGAACTGAAGAACATGTTACAAAGAATGTTAAAGCATCTTCTGCGACATCTTGTGTGACATTGTTGACGGCGTCTCGGCAAACATCCTGATCGACAGAAATCAGGAAAGTGCAGTTTCGGCAGAAAAGCAAGAAGACGATTAGGAAGTTCCAGAACGACTCCGATTCTGGAAAGAAGAAAGACGACACTTAAGAGGAAACCCATTAGGGTTAGTACTCATCCTCAATTGCTATAAAAGCTTAGGCTACCCCCTTAGCAATCGTGTGGTTCTTTATTTGTTTCCTAGCAATAATTTGCAAGGGTCTTAGACGTGAAGGTTTGCGGGCTGAGAAATTGCAGATTAAGCTAAGGATATTGTGCATCACATAACTTGGGAGTTATGTGATTGAGGGTTTACTGATCGCGTGAGTGAAGACTGCACGCAACCACCAAGTTGTGTGAAGACTTGAACTGACAGAGCAAGGCGATTGCTCGAAGAGTGGAATCAAGACGGAGTCTTGGATTCAGGGGGAGACCCTGAGATAGATTGCACTGTAAGATGTAGCATAAAGTATAGATCTAGGGTTGATCACAGGTACTTGTATGTTCTGACGAATTACTGATAAGTGAAATCTTTCCACTAGGCTGAGAGCCCCCAGACGTAGGTGACGTTGCACCGAACTGGGTAAACAATCTGCTGTGTCATTTTTTATAGCTTTAGATTTTCTGTCCTGAGTTATCTACACAAGAAGTCATAGATAGTGTTATAGCTTCATACGTAACATTGTGTGTGGCATCTTGCACGACTAGATTGATAAAAATTTCAATTGGTATCAGAGGGGGCACCTACAGCTTTAGGTGAGTTCCTAAAAAATATTTTGATCAAGATGGAATATACCAGAGAAGGAGGATCCATAAATCGACCACCTGTTCTAGATGGAAGCAACTACGGCTATTGGAAGGCTCGAATGTGTGCCTTCATGAAGTCACTTGACAACAAAACATGGAAGGCTGTAATCAATGGTTGGAATGCTCCACAACTCAGTGACAATGATGGCAATCCTATCGGTCCAAAACCAGAAAAAGACTGGACTGATGATGAAGACGAAGAATTACTGGGAAATTCTCAAGCTCTGAATGCTATCTTCAACGGTGTTGAAAAAAACGTGTTCAGACTCATCAACACATGCACAACTGCCAAATCTGCATGGGATATCCTGGCTGTAGCATATGAAGGAACAACTAAGGTTCGAGAACAAAAACTGCAATACCTGACAACCAACTTCGAAGCCCTCATCATGAAAGAAGACGAATCAATCGCAAAATTCAATGTTCGTATTCGTGATCTAGCCAATGAATCCTACTCTCTAGGAGAACCAATGTCTAATGAAAAATTAGTAAGAAAAACTCTGCGTGGTCTTAGCCCTAGGTTTAAGATGAAGATCACTGCAATTGAGGAAGTTCATGACCTCAAGATCTTAAAATTTGATGAGCTGATAGGGTCTCTAATGACCTATGAGTTGTCTCTGTCTAACATCGACAAAAGGAACAAAGGAGTTGCTTTCAAAAGCTCAACCCACAAGCAACCAGATCCTGAGGAATTTGATTCTGACGAAGACATCGATGCTACAATGGCCCTTCTCACAAAAAATTACAACAAAGTCATGAGAAGATTCAGTTGAATGGGTGGACGGAATGTCACAACAAATGCCAGAACCAAAGCTCCACAAAAAGCTCAAACAGGAGGAAATCTTGACAGACCAAACAGGAGTGGGGAAGAAAACAACAAAAACAAAGGACTTTAATGTCATGAATGTGAAGGATTCGGCCACCTTCGTAGAGAATGTCCAAATTTCCTCAAACAACAAAAACGAGGTTACAATGCCACCCTATCAGACGATGACAATGAAGATAGTGGATCTGAAGAGGTAAGCAACTTTGTTGCATTCACTACTACTACTCTTGTATGTAACATTGATAATTCTGCCAATATCAATGATGATCACCACCATCCAACTCCAAATGAGAATTGGACTAAAGAGCAACTAGCCGAGGCATACAAAGGCTTACATACCAGATGGATCAAGGAAACTCTGATACTTGATCAATAAGGTGAACGGATTATCACTTTTACCAACGACAAGTCTAGATTTCTGGAGACAATCGTGGAGCTAAAACGCGAAATCACCGGACTTAATGGAGAAATTAGTCTTATGACTAAATCGGTAAAAATGATGAATCCTAGCACGGAAAGCCTTGACAAGATTCTATCAGTGGGAAAGCAGTCCAAGGATACGACCGGACTAGGGTACACACACGATATCCCCTCAACAGCAGTGACGAAGTTTGTCCCACAACAAGCCATGGTTGACAAGAAACCACTGGATGCCCCAACACATCCTACAGGACGACCTACAACCAATGCCATGACATCGTCTACAACATGTTCTTGTCAAGCAACTGCCAGAAGACATCCTCCACGCAGACAACAAAACTACAGAAGACCAGCTTGTCAATATCAATGGATATGTCATTAATGTGCTCAACAAGGTCACATCAGACCTTTTTTTTCAACTTCTTCGGAGGAAGCAAGCTCAGCTACCACAAAAGAGACATCAAAGGCATCTCTCAACTCCTCAGAAGACATCCCGCCTTGAATGGAGACCTAAGAACCTAGTCTATCGAGCTAATGTTGCATATACATCCTTAAGCGCATCAACAAACAAGGACTGGTATCTCGACAGTGGATGTTCCCGACACATGACAGGTACTCAAGAGTTTCTTTCCAATCTCAAATTATATACAAACTGCTTTGTTACTTTTGGAGATGGGATTTGAGCTCGAATCATTGGAAAAGGAGTACTCAAGCATCCAGGAGCCACTTGCCTGACTAAAGCATTACTTGTAGAAGGACTTAAGGCAAACCTGATTAGCATCAGCCAGATCTGTGATCTGGGTTCAGAAGTGAAATTCACTAAAGAAGCCTGTATAGTTAAAGACTTCGATCAAGTCACTATTCTACAAGGAGTTCGCTCAACGGATAATTGTTACATCTGGTCACCCGATACACATATCGAAGCGGCCAAGTGCCTTGTCTCCAAAGCAGAAGAAACCAAACTGTGGCACAGAAAGCTTGGACATCTAAATCTTAGAAGTATGCAGAAGGCGATCTCCGAGCAGGCAATTACAGGAATTCCGAACCTGAAAATAATGGAAGGAAAGATCTGCGGAGAATGTCTGATTGGTAAGCAAACCAAGATGTCACACAAGAAGCTACAGCATATCACCACCTCTCGAGTACTTGAGCTTATACATGTTGACCTCATGGGACCAATGCAAGTTGAAAGCCTTGGAGGAAAACGATATGTCTTTGTATGTGTAGATGATTACTCACGATACACGTGGGTTGACTTCCCTCGTGACAAATCAGACACCTTCTCGATCTTCAAAAATCTGTGCATCCAGGTCCAACAAGAAAAAGGAGAGATAATTGGCAAAATAATCCGCCTTCATAGTGATCACGGTCGAGAGTTCGAAAACAACAAGTTTGCAGAATTCTGCGACTCAGAAGGGATAGCTCATGAATTCTCAGCACCAATCACTCCCCAACATAATGGCATTGTTGAGCGCAAGAACAGGATTCTACAGGAGATGGCTAGAGTTATGATGCTGGCTAAGGACATACCAACTCACTTTTGGGCAGAAGCACTTAACACTGCTTGCCATATCCGCAATCGAGTCACTCTCCGACCAGGTATGTCAGTAACTCGTTATGAAATATGGAGGGGGAGAAATCCCAATGTTAAGTACTTCCATATCTTTGGCTCCACTTGTTATATTCTGGCTGATAGAGAGCCTCGTCGAAAGCTTGATCCAAAAAGTGATGAAGGCATCTTCCTTGGCTACTCAAGGAATAGTCGCGCATACCAAGTCTTCAACAAACGAACTAAGACCATGATGAAATCAATCAATGTTGTTATTGATGATGACTGTGAAGACGCCTTAGATGATGCAACAGACGAAGACGGAGCCTATCCTCCCAACAATGTTAGGAATAATGTTGTTACTGACGTCAGAGAAGATGCTAAAAGCAAATCAGAAAACAAAGATGCTAGTCCAAATGTCGATAATGATGAGACAGTTCCTGAAACCAGCAACAAGAATCCCTCGCAAAGAATCCAGACTAATCATTCTATCTCTGGGGTAATTGGAGACCTGAATGAAGTCATACGGACTTGGTCAAAAACTCCTAAAGACTACAACGAGATAATAGGCAATATTTGCTTCGTTTCAAAGACAGAACCCAAAAATATCAATGAAGCCATCAATGATGAGTATTGGTTCAATGCTATGCAAGAAGAGCTGATTCAATTTGAGAAAAACCAGGTGTGGGAACTGGTGCCCAAACCAAGTGAAGGAAATATCATTAGCACAAAATGGATCTTCAAGAACAAGTCCGATGAGCTTGGTAACATCACTCGCAACAAAGCCAGGTTAGTTGCTCAAGGGTATACTCAAATTGAGGGAGTCGACTTCGATGAGACCTTTGCTCCTGTAGCAAGACTTGAAGCAATCCATCTCCTACTAGGGATATCATGCCATCTATAGATAAAGCTCTACCAGATGGATGTCAAAAGTGCATTCCTGAATGGGTACCTCAATGAAGAAGTATATGTGTCGCAACCCAAAGGATTTGTTGATCCTCACTATCCTGATCATGTGTATAAACTCAAGAAGGCTCTCTATGGGTTGAAACAAGCACCAAGGGCTTGGTATGAAAGGCTCACAAAATTCCTGATTCAAAGCAACTACACTAGAGGGGGCGACAAGACCCTATTTGTGAAGAATGAGGATGGGAATTTGATGATAGCTCAAATATATGTCGATGACATTGTCTTTGGAGGGATGTCAAGCAAGATGGTAGAGAAATTTATTCAACAGATGCAATCAGAATTCGAGATGAGCATGGTTGGAGAGCTTACCTATTTTGTAGGCTTCCAAATCAAACAGCTAAGAGATAGCATCTTCATATCTTATAGTAAATATGCGAAGAATATTGTCAAGAAGTTTGGGCTAGAGAAAGCCTCACATAAAAGGACACCTGCAGCTACACATGTCAAGCTAACTAAAGATGATCCAGGAGAAGCCGTCGATCAACACCTATACAGAAGCATCATCAGTAGTCTTCTCTACATTACTGCAAGTCGACCAGATATTGCCTACTCTGTAGGAGTATGTCCACAATATCAAGCAAATCCTAAGGTTAGTCATCTCTCCCAAGCCAAGAGAATTATAAGATATATCTCTGGGACTACAGACTTGGGTTTATTATATTCATTCGACACATCCTCTACCCTGGTGGGATACTGTGATGCCGATTGGGCTGGAAACACAGCAGATAGGAAAAGCACATCTGGTGGATGTTTTTTTCTTGGCAACAACCTCATATCATGGTTTAGTAAAAAGCAAAACTATGTTGCCCTTTCCACTGCCGAATCGGAGTATATTGCTACTGGGAGTAGCTGCACACAACTGCTATGGATAAAGCAGATGTTTGTCGAATACAATGTCGAACAGGAAGCCATGACTTTATATTTGATAGCATTTGTGCCCTAGTCCAATTGCTATTAGCCTGTAAACGTCTATGTACATTATCATCGTTTGTAACATATATATAAAACGGCTTTGTATTATTTATGTGTTGAAGTAATATGTTAAGCATGATCTGATTTATGACCACTAAAGTAGTAGAACCATAAATCTGTACGGATCACACTTAACGAGTCCCTGGTCAAAATATGCTTCCTTAGAAGCGACCAGTATGAGGATGGTTCTTAATGACGTAGTTCTACTTGTCATAGGGATGAGGGATCCCGGAATCATATCATAGATATCATGAGGTGATTGATATCGGACGACCCGCTTTGAATAGTGTTTTCATAGATTAAGCCATGAACATATTCAAATGCGATAGCTTGTCACGACATCCTTAGACCAAGGAGTCTTTGTGATCACTATGCAATGAACGTGCGGCTTTAACTTGCGCCTAACGCTTTCTGTGACAGGATTGCTATAAAGGGCATGATTGGGTGGCGGAACGGGTTGCATGAGTGACACTAAAGACGGCTAAGGGATTTATCCCTCATACTACGGTATGGGAAAGATATCCGTTAAAAGGGCCTCTTGATGGAGACTGACTGAGAGTAAGAGCATGGCCATGCCGATGATACGGGTTATCAGTTCTCAGCCATCTCGCATATCAAGTAACAATAATTGATTAAACAAGGGTGACAACTCTATGCCTTGTGATCAATCGGGATATCTAGAGATAATAGGATAGTGACTTGTACGCACAAGGTTAAGTCGAATCATCGATCATCATGCACCTTGGGTAATCATAACGTCTTACTAGAGACCACTTATGATGGATCGGGCAAGAGCGATCTTTTTGCGCCGATCTGCCAATGGTGGCATGAGCCTAGAGGGTCACACACATTCAAGACGGATAACTTGAGACAAGGAAACCTTAACGTTTCTTGAGGAGCAATACATGGACAAAACTGGAGGTTTTGTGCCATGGGTTCGGTTTGAGAGAATAATTAGCGAATCGAGAAAATTGAGTTTTTCGTCGATGTCGCGTCGGACTTTGTTTGATAAGTAACGACAAAAAGGGTCGGCGACTTTTGGACACGGCACGAGACCACACGGGCGAGCCCATTGGGCTCGGCCCATGAGGTCTCATGGCCGGCCCAAACAAGGGCCCATTAAGGGCCCAATAAGCCCTCTTTGCCGGCCCACATGGTGGGTCCATGTGTGGGGGCCACACAACACCATGCTTAGTTGGTGATTGTGGATTAAGAGGTGAGTGATTTAAGGGGTATGGGTTAAAGCACCTTTAAGCCCATACCAATCACCTTTTGACCCATGCTCAAGAGATTGATGAAGTAGAGAAATATCAAATGGGATTCAAGACACTCTCATCAATCCTACAACTCTCTCTCCTCTCTTTGCTCTCTTGTTCTTCATTTAATTGTTCTAGTAGGCAATTAAGTGAAGGATCTTCAAGATCATCCCCTTGGTGTGGACTTTCTCTATAGAAGAAGATACGAAAGTTCTTCTTTATCGATTCAACGAAGACTAAATGCAAAATGGAGAAACTGTCCAGATTGTCCAGTTCCGGCGACCGACAATGCGTGAACCATAGCCGCTTTGTCCGAGCTCCGATTGACCTGAAGTAGACTGGTCCGCAGAGTCAGGTTTGGGAGATACAAGGCCGAGAAGTAGACTGGTCCGCAGAGTTTGTCCAGCGAGATGGGAAAAATGTTTTGCTCCAGAAGGAGGTCTTCTCGTCCGAACTGGGTTCGGAGCAAAACACAAAAGATGTAGGGAATTGGCTGAGGTTTAATCTCCAAAAAGAACCGAAGAAATTGGAGATCCCTAGCTCGAGATATAGAGCTTCAAAGTCTCGGTTTTCTGCCGGGCAGATTCTGGTAAAACCCGAAAACTCGATTTCCTAAGGATCTAACTTGGTAGTCGATCTTGCGCAGGTTAGGGGCGGTTTATAGGTTGCTTCCGCTGCCATGAATGTAATTAGGATGCCCCGGAACCCAACAATATTGTGATAATGTCAGTGCTATCAACATCTCCAAAAATCCTGTCCAACATAGTAAGATCAAACACATTGACATTAGACACAACTTCATTCGAGAACTGGTCGAAGATAAGAAGATCATCCTAGAGCACATCCCTACAGAGAAGCAACTTGCTGATATTTTCACAAAGGCATTAGATGCGAGCAGATTTGAGAACCACAGATCATCTCTCGGTCTGTGCACCATCAACGAGCAATAGAGGTTGCACAAACGGTTGAGAGGAGTTAGTTGGTGCCTCTTCATGAACCAGTCCAAAATCCCAACACATGCCATTGGGCCAAGCATACCAAAACCCCATATATAAGGAAAGAAAAGATACGCTCGGACTTTAACAGATTTGAATCAACCTGTTTTCAAAATCTAACCTAGTTTGCCCCCTTCTCGTGTTCGCTCTCATCTCCTTCACCTTTCACATTCTACAACAAAAATCTCACTACACAGACATGGTGAAAACTCGGAGCACGATAGTACCAAAGAAGGCCTCCGAACCAAAGAGAGCAGAAGCAAAGAGCTCCAAGAGCAGCCAAGCAAAAACCAACAAGCATGGAGTCCGAATCAAAGGACCAAAAGCGCAAAAAGCTGAGGAATCTCCCAAAGAAACCCATGCGGAGGAAGCACCAATGCCAATCTTTTCTCGAGTTCCCAAAAGGTCTCGAACCGGAAGCTCTGCATTC
The DNA here is from genome assembly GCA_963920655.1 of Geranium rotundifolium. Taxonomy (NCBI): domain Eukaryota; kingdom Viridiplantae; phylum Streptophyta; class Magnoliopsida; order Geraniales; family Geraniaceae; genus Geranium; species Geranium rotundifolium. Next base: position 14,066,285 of record OY987317.1, on the reverse strand, counting down.
TCCATGACAGACCTAACAGGGCCAGAAAGGGAGACTGATCTTGGCCAAGGAAGTCGAGAAGCGTCCATGCAGATTGTTCCTGTTCCAGTACCAACAAATGTCCCAGGTATCGACTCTTCCATTATCTCAAACACCGATACCTCCAGAAATAGTGACTTGTTGGAGTCGCTTCTGGAAAACCAAGAACCACCTCAATAAGGTGTGGTGGAGGAACTGATTAATCCTGGAGAAGAAAAGAAAGACTTGACCCCGGTCAGTCATGGGTTGGAGCGTATTGCTGAAGGAGAAGGAGAGGAAGAAGGTACAACAGATGTCATTCCTGAAGCCACAAAGGAGGCTGTAGTAGAAGAAGAAGTCGCTGACTCGGAAGAAGCCGAGGAAGAAGCTGAGAAGGACAACAGTGTCGCCACAAATAACACAGAAGAAGATCCTCTGGATGCCAGAGAAGATGCGACAGAAGATACTACTGAGGCAGCACACACGGTGTTGTCATCTCTGAAGAAGAAGGTAATTGAAGAAAATGAGAGTCTAGCTGGGATGGTTGAAAAACTCAAAGAAACCAAGAAGAGGAAGGAGGTGAAAGATGATGGAGGCCCCAGCAACAAAAAGAAGAAGATGTATGTCAAGGAAAAAGGGAAGAAAGTGGTCTCCAAAAGGAGATTGGTAGATGAAGCAACTGATAACGAGGTAGAGGAGGTTACTCCAAGGGAAGCAAAGAAGGAAAATAGCTTGAAGACGGTCAAGAACACGTCGAGTGTTCCTTACGACAATGTGTCGTTTCACTCGGTTGACGGTGCGAAAAGATGGGAATTCGTGTTTCAAAGAACGGCGTACCCGGAAAAGACCCTGTCGTCGGAGCTGCTGTTTAGCAATGAAATGCATTTTCATTATTATTGTGTTGTAATAATGAGCCAAGAGATAATTTCAACTAAAGCCATTAAGTGTGTCATCACTAATAGTAGAAACTTTAGATAATATGAAATTATGCTTGACGAATCCCTAGTCGAATACTTATCCAGAAGGATGACTTAAGATTAAGTTCTGCTGATCTAGGTAATGGGATTACCAAAGTCATATCACAGATATCATCTGTGAGATGATATTGGATGACCCGACTTGGAGTATGTCGCACAAATTAAGTCATCAACGTGTGATCACTGCCTTAAGACCTTGGAGCGAGTGGCTCACATGCACGTCACTCCAATAGTGTGACATGCTCCAACACTGCCTGTAACAGGGTTGTCATAACGAGCTAGAAGGGATTTGTTTCCCTACAGTGAGACATGGTGAAGTGTATGGTTCTCGGCCCCTTGATGAGCATGACTAATGAAGTGTGCAGCCGCACCAATTACGTTTCAGTCATCTCGAAATTCAAGGAACTAGATCGAGTACATGAGGATGACGGCTCTATGCCTTATTCGATCTCATACGCCTTAAAGTAAACAATGGGTTAGTTATACAGACGACAAAGAGGAGATATCGAATTGATCGATACCTCGTGGACATTAGGTAATCACTATGTCTTACTAGAGGCCACTGGTAATGGATCGGGTGAAATGATATTTCACGCCGATCTGCAAATGGGTCATAGGCCTACAGGATCACACGCCAGCGGCAAGAACCGAAGCATCTCTACAGGACTCAAGAGGTCCGAAAGGGGTGGAATAGAAGTATAGCCAACGTGTGATTGGCGATCGAGACCTTGGTGGTGTCGATCAGCGCACGTCACATAAGGTGTCGATCGGCACCTTGGTGGTGTCGATCAGGCTGTTGACACGTGGGGGTGTCGATCGAAACCTCTTTCCTCAGAGAAGTGTGGATCGACACCATACACGGACGGGCAAAGCGGCTCTCACCAAAGCCTATAAATAGAGGCTTATGGTGAGAGCCTCCACAAGCCACTATTGGGCATATTTGCTATTTACTCAAATACTTCTTCTAGCTCTTGCATTGGGACTAGAAGAGAAGAGGGAAAAGTGAGGTTCTACAAGAGGCTAGTAGTTTTTGTGAGGGTCTCGGCTTCGTGAGGGGTTGAGTCCGGTGTGTGTGCACGCATAGAGAGCAAGTCCGAGGATTGGCTTGCGATTCGGAGCTCGGGAATTTCTAGAGGCTTCGATAGGTAAAGTGTCTTCCTTTCCTCTAGTTAATGATTCATCCAGACGTTTGCATATGATCCTTCCAATCTTAGCCACACCGTGGCCCTTTTCAAGGCGCCATGGCCCATGGCCTATTCCTTGGTTCGGCCACGGGCCCGTGGCCAATTTCTTGGACACGGTCCCGTAGTCAACCTAGCCACGGTCAACCTTTCACCCGCCACGGCCTAGCCATGGTTCCACCGCCGACCTGTGGTCGATGGCCACGGTCTTTTGCTCTTTGCGTTTTATCGCCTTTCATCCATATACTCCCACTAGCTTCAGGTCGTGCCTTTTGTGTGTGATCTTGTAGGCTCATGTATCGGTTGGCAGAATGGTTTGAAATCCCAATTCAACCTATTCATCATAAGTGGCCTCTAGCAAGATGTTATGATTACCCGGCGAGAATGATGATCGATTGAATCAACTTAGCTAGATATCTTCTATGTCACTATCCTTTTTTCGCTAGATATCCTGATTGACCATAAGTTTTAGAGCCGTCGCCCTTATTTAATCAATCACTGTTTCTTGATATGTGAGATGACTTAAAAATTATATCCCGTATCATATGCATAGCAATGCGCTTTCTTTCAGTCATCCTCATCAAGTGGCCTAAACTGATATCATTCCCACACCGGAGTATAAGGGATAAATCCCTTAGCCGTCTTTCGACCCGTCCCCGAGCATATCATAGCCGTTATGTCTATCCTGTTACAGATAACGTTAGGCCTATGTCAAATCATGGATGTTGACTACATAGCGATCATAAAGACTCCTTAGTCTGAGGATACAATGACACCCCACGACAACTAAATATCCACATGCTGAATCTATGTCGCATATTCAAGTCGGGTTGTCCAATATCATTTCCCAAATGATATCTATTACCTGACTCTGGCAATCCCACTGCCAATGATCAGTAGAACGAGATCATAATGAGTCATCCTCATACTGGTCTCTTGTGATGAAGCTTAAGTTACCAGGGACTCATTATATGTGATTCGTAGAATCTACAGTTCTACTATTAGCAATGACACACTAAATAATATAGATTAAATCACATATAATATATCACTACAACACAATAGTAATATAAATGTCGATTTTATAAATTGCTAATAGATGATACAAACTGTTATAGATATTACACTTTGTGTTGGACTAGGGCACAAATCTAACAATTTGGTCGCGTTTGAAACTTAGCATTGGATCCCATACAATGTTTTTTTCTTTCGTGAATCATTCGAATGCATCCCATGCATTGATGTTTCAAAATCAAATTCACATGCAAATTGATCATTAACTAGTTTTTAATCTTCGCATGTTCGTTACAGTTTATCATACATCTCATGCATATAAACTTAAACATTCAATACCATGCATATCCAATAAGCATATAAAACGTGCATATCATAGCGCATATGTAGGTGATCTCCACAGGGTCGGTCTATGGAGATCACGAGTCAACCTAAGGGTGAAGAATTATAATGAACTTGAAGGGCTTAAACTTCCTTCTAGCCTCACTTAGACTTCATCCTCGTCCACCTCCAAATGGCTCCGAGCCACCATCGAGATGTTGGGGTTCCCAGGATCTCAAGCATAGTAGAAGCAACAAATTTAACCGAGAACCCGCCACAGGAACGTTTGCAAAAAATAGATGAATCATTAGAACGAGTAAAATTCGGATCTTTTACCTCTCGTAGCGTGAAATCTCCAGATCAGAGACGTGCCCTCGGACCCGTCCTCTACGTCTCGCACACACCGGAGCTCGACAAAGACGAAGTGAGAATTCAAATAGTGGCTACTAGACCACCAAAGAACCCACTCTCAGTCTTTCTCTAGCTCCCAAATGTAGCAACTAAAGACTTTTAGAGAAATAGCTAATATTGCAAGAATGAATTGTGGAAGCACTCACCCTTGGCCTCTATGTTGGGGTTCCTAACGGGTCTAGAGCAGCGGAAAACATAAAATTGACCCAAACCCCTTACACCGGATTGTTTGGTCCCGGGGCATCCTAATTACGTTCATGGCAGCGGAAGCAACCTATAAACCGCCCCTAACCTGCGCAAGATCGACTACCAAGTTAGATCCTTAGGAAATCGAGTTTTCGGGTTTTACCAGAATCTGCCCGGCAGAAAAAACCGAGACTTTGAAGCTCTATATCTCAAGCTACAGATCTCCAATTGCTTCGTTTATTTTTGGAGATTAAACCTCAGCCAATTCCCTACATCTTTTGTGTTTTGCTCTAAACCCAGTTCGGACGAGAAGACCTCCGTCTGGAGCAAAACATTTTTCCCGTCTCGCTGGACAGACTCTGCGAACCAGTCTGCTTCTCGGCCTTGTATCTCCTAAACCAGCGCTCTTTTTGAAAATCAGTATTTCACAAAGGTTGTAGCCCTTGGACTTATCTTTCTAACGCCGCAAGTTTCAGGTCAATCGGAGCTTGGACGAAGCGGCTATGGCTCACGCATTTTCGGTCATCGGAACTGGACAATCTGGACAGTTTCTCCATTTTGCATTTAGTCTTCGTTGAATCGATAAAGAAGAACGTTCGGATCTTCTTCTCTAAAGCAAGTCCACACCAAGGGGATGATCTTGATGATCCCTCACTTAATTGCCTACTAGAACAATTAAATGAAGAACAAGAGAGCAAAGAGAGGAGAGAGTGTTGTGAGAGTTGTGTGATTCTTGAATTAATGAATGAATGCTACATATTTCAATTCATCATCCAACAAGCATGGGTCAAAAGTGATTGGTATGGGCTTAAAGGTGCTTTAACCCATACCCCTTAAATCACTCACCTCTTAATCCACAATCACCAACTAAGCATGGTGTTGTGTGGCCCCCACACATGGACCCACCATGTGGGCCGGCCATGAGGTCTTGTTGGGCCCTTAATGGGCCGGCCATGAGGCTTCATGGGCCGAGCCCAATGGGCCCTCCCGTGTTGTCTCATGCCGTGTCCAAAAATCGCCCGACCCTTTTGTCGTCACTTATCAAACAAAGTCCGACGCGATATCGACGAAAAACTCAATTTTTCTCGATTCGCTAATTATTATCTCAAACCGAACCTATGGCACAAAACCTCCAGTTTTGTCCATATATTTCTCCTCAAGAAACATCAATGTTTCCTTGTCTCAAGTTATCCGCCTTGTATGTGTGTGACCCTCTAGGCTCATGCCACCGTTGGCAGATCGGCGCAAAAGATCGCTCTTGCCCGATCCATCATAAGTGGTCTCTAGTAAAACATTATGATTTCCCAAAGGTGTATGATGATCGATGATTTGATTTAACCTTTGTGCGTACAAGTCACCATCCTGTTATCTCTAGATATCCCGATTGAGCACTTGATATGCGTAGAGTTACTTGATAGAGTCGTCTCCCTTGTTCAATCAATCATTGTTACTTGATATGCGAGATGGCTGAGAACTGATAACCCGTATCATTGGCATGGCCATGCTCTTTCTCTCAGTCAGTCTCCATCAAGAGGCCTTCTAACGGATATCTTTCCCATACCGTAGTATGAGGGATAAATCCCTTAGCCGTCTTTCGTGTCACTCATGCAACCCGTTCCGCCACCCAATCAAGCCCTTTATAGCAATCCTTTTACAGAAAGCGTTTGGCGCAAGTTAAAGCCGTACGTTCATTGCATAGTGATCACAAAGACTCCTTGGTCTAAGGATGCCGTGACAAGCTATCGCATTTGAATATGTTTATGGCTTAATCTATGAAAACACTATTCAAAGCGGGTCGTCCGATATCAATCACCTCATGATATCTATGATATGGTTCCAGGATCCCTCATCCCTATGACAAGTAGAACTACGTCATTAAGAACCATCCTCATACTGGTCGCTTCTTAGGAAGCATGTTTTGACCAGGGACTCGTTAAGTGTGATCCGTACAGATTTATGGTTCTACTACTTTAGTGGTCATAAATCAGATCATGCTTAACATATTACTTCAACACATAAGTAATACAATGCCGTTTTATATATATGTTACAAACGATGATAATGTACATAGACGTTTACAGGCTAATAGCAATTGGACTAGGGCACAAATGCTATCACGGATCCTTGCCAACAACTAGATGAATCATGAACAAGATTAAAGGTTGAGACTTTACCTCTCAAAGTAAGAATCAACCGATTCGAAGACAAGTCCTCGGGACCGTCCTGTATGTGTGCACACACAACCGGGCTCGAACCTTGCGAAGCTAAGACCTCCACCATTCGGGCCTTATAGGTCTCAGGAACTCCATCCATGTCATGTTTAAAAGACCATTGTCAATAACAAAATTGAAACCTTTAATGTCTAAAACAGAAATAGAAATACTGTCTTTACGGAAAGAGGGCACACAATGAACATTATTCAAAATCAAAAGAAGTCCCGACGGGAGACTGAGACGAACGACCCATACGCCTGTTGCCACCACACTCTTGCCATCTGTAACCCGTATGTCCTTTTCATCACCAGCCAAATCTCGTCTACTTTCTAGCACCTGCACATCAACACAAATGTGAGATTGCGATCCGAAATCTAGCACCCAGCCAGAGTTAGTAGACAGATCCACTTCAATGAAATAAATACCTGAAGCGCTAGTCCTACTTGCCTTCTTTTGCTCCTCTAGGAACTTCTTGCAGTCCCTCTTCCAGTGACCACACTGATCGCAGAAGAAGCAGATTGCGTCCTTCATGTCCAACTTGCCCTTGCCCTTGCCCTTGAGCGCGGACTTTTCCATATGAACCTCAGGACCCTTCCCTTTCCTGTCAGTCGGTTTGGAAGACTTGATTGAGCTCTCATCATCTCTCTTGAAGCTGGTGCCCCCTTTCACCATAATCACCTCTTTGGTTTTACCCTTGAGATTTATCTCAGTAGAGACAAGCATGATGTGCGGCTCTGTGATGGTCTTGTTCATGTCATGCATGTTGTAGTTCATAATGAACCCATCATACATAGAAGGGAGAGTTGACAGGATCATGTCGACCTTCAACTCTTCAGTAAATACGACACCCACCCTAGCTAGGTGCTCGAACTGACCCTTTATTTTCAGCACATGACGGTTGACTGAATCTCCAAATGGCATCTTGGTGAACATCAAGACCTTGACAGACTTGAACCTTTCGGTTCTAGCCTTCTCTTTGAACATCTCCTTGAGTTGTTCCATTATGGCGAATGAGTTCCCACTAGGATCCATTAGTTGTTTCTGGAGATCAGCCTCCATCGTGCACAGCTTGAGGCATCCCACGTTAAGGCGCTTTAGATGAGCGTCCCTAACACTCCTTGTGGAACCTGCATCTGGCACTGTGGGTATGGGCTCGTCAAGCACATGTTCCATCCTCTCGTGCTTGAGTACAATTCTCAAGTTACTGTCCCAGTCGAGGAAATTCGTTCCACCAAGTGAAGATTTGTTGACAGATCAACGTGTGTGCTTGGCTCGCTGCCATTATCTACACAGATCAATAAATTCAAGTTAGACTCTGAATTTATCTATGAAAATTTGTTGCAAAACTTTTAACATTTTTATCCTACGCCAGAATTAAGAACCAAGAGTGTCAAAATTGGATAACATCATTGCATGACTCAATTTCATTGCGATATGATCAAGTTTTGCGAGACATGTACCCAGTACATTCTCTACATGACAATTGTTCATCCGTACTGGGTACGATGATATGTTTCATGTTTCACTTAGTTTTGTGTGTCCAAGTTTAAGTTATTTAACCAATTTCGGACATGCAAAACATATGTATGTTTAAACTTATCATGCTCTCATGTATATGAAATAAACATACATTACTAATCATGCAATTCGAAAAAGCATAATTTAAACATGTATAGCCTAAGCCCATATCTAGGTTCGATCTTTATGGGGCCGGTCCATAAAGATCGGGGTCACATCCTAAGGGTGAAGATTACAACTATACAAGTCTTTCTTCATCCTTGGCAATGCTCCCACTGGCTTCTTGACGTCTCCACGACTCAGTGCCATCTCCAAGACTCCCAATGTGCTATCTCCGGGAAGTGCATTTACATATAATATCAACAGCTCGCAGGCCGGGCATAAATATAATAGAACCCAAAACTTAAGATGGCACAAACTGCTATTTTATATTTACAAATCAAATTCAAAATAAACGGTCTTGTCTTGATGGGCTTTAGCTATACATCATGTGATCCAAATTACGCATATTGCAACCATATCATGTTATCAAACATATATGTCATCACACAATGCAAGTTCTATCACATCAAAGCATATTTTAATATTTATGGTTTTAGTGCATCGATCTCACTTGGCACTCAAAAGTCCCGATCTCAAAATCCTAAACCGAGACTCCCGCGTTTTCCCATGAAAACCGGGAATCGGTCTTTCGATCTAATCGCAAGGACCCGACCCCGCCGTTGATCGATGTAATCACTTCATCAACCGGTATGTTGAAACTCTAGTATATCGAGCAAAATAGTAATAGTTCATTGGGCAAAACAAAAGTTCAACATAATATGCCAACGACGCACCAAAGTACGTCGAACGACATAACTGTGCAGTCCTACGATTTGTCGGGTCATTAATCCTGTGGAAACTCGAGACCATACTTTGTCTCGACGGGAAAAATAGTTTTTTGATATTTTATATATTCGATGAAAACCAATTTAATCATATTGAGGATCGATCATATTCATAGCATTAAAGCAATAAAATAATCCAACTCGAAATCTTGATTTGCCTTAGGTCGAAATTTCGATTCGGCACGAAAATTCCCCACTAACTGTAGGTGTCGATTGCCACTTTTTAAGGACCGAGAGGTGTCGATCGCCATCTTAGGTGTCCAAGGAGTGTCGATTGACAGTACCTAGTGGCGAAGAAACCGAGGTAAGGGGTAGGGTCGATCGCCACCCTAGCGGTGTCGATCGACACCATCCTCGACCTGATTCTGAGTATGCAACACATATACTATCATAAGATACTCACAGATCGTATCTTGTCATTATATCCTAAGACCAAGGAGTCTTTGTGTGCACAGTGTAACGAATATTCGATGATTGGCTTGGTTATTAATTGCATTAGTGAACTTGAAAGACGTCTGAGGGATTTATCACTAATACTCCGGTATGAGAAAGATATCCGTTTAGGCCACTTGATGAGTATGAGTGAAGGAATAGCACGACCGTGCAGGTGATACCTTAGTATCAGTTTTCAGTCATCTCAGATATCAAGAAATAGTGATTGATAAATTGGGATGACGGTTCTATGTCTATTGACTAATCTGGATATCGGTTTGATAAAAGGACAGTGACATGTACGATAACAGGTTAAATCGAATAATCGATAATCACGGACGTTGGGTAATCATAATGTCTTACCAGTCTGCTAACAGGTCGTGAGCCTAAAGGGTCACACACTTTAAGTACAATATTAATTACACGATTATTTTTCCTAAATCCCTAAGTTATTTTCGGAAATTCCCTCTCCTCTCTCTCTCCTTGGCCGACCCTCTCTCTCTATACCTCTATTGTTGGTTTTGTTCGATTCTACAAACAACACTAGCAAAGGTGTGTGTAAAAACCTCGTCAAGGTGTTGTGCTTGTGTGGACTACCTAGAGAAACACATAATTTTGTGTTTAATCGATTTATAATCCCATGGTTAATTTCAGTCCGCTGCATGAAATTAAATTCTTTGGAACCCATGGGAATCCTTTAGTGGTATCAGAGCATGGTTATTTTGTGTTTAAATTGAGCATGTATAGATCTGATTTTTGCTTTAATTTTTCCATATGTTCATCGGTTTTGAATGTACATGAAAATTGAAAAAATCATATTTTTAATTGATTTGAAAAATTGAAAAAAAATTATTTTGGGGATGTTAAGGGTTAGCCATGGCTCGGCCATGGCTAACCAGGGTCGAGACCCTTGGTGGACAATGGAAAGCCCTAGGGGCGACCATGGTCGCACCAAGGGCCGACCAGGTCCATTGCGGGCGACCATGGCAGCCCTCGCAGGCGACCAAGGTCTGCCCTCACGGCCGACCATGGCAGCCCTCGCTGGCCACCATGGCTGCCTCGCGGGCCACCATGGCTGCCTCGCGGGAAACCAGGGTTTGTCCAAGGGGCGACCATGGAAGCCCTCGCGGGCCACCATGGTTGCTCCCGTGGGTGACCACGGTCAGTCCCGCGGGCGACTATGGCAGCCCTCGCGGGCCACCAAGGTTGCCTCTGCGGGCGACCTCGGTTGAACATGTTCGGCTCGATCAGATTCAAGCTGAACCGGCCGGTTCGCGAGAATATTTTGAAGCCCTAAAAATATTAATTTTCAGATTAGGTTCGGATTCGATAAACCAGCGTGAACCAATTTAAATTCAATTAATTTATTTAAACCGTTCGATTTCGATAAACCGAAATTTTTTCACACTTAAGAAAGATAAATTTTGGAAAATTTGTTGTTTGACAAGCATGATGAGTGATCACATGATCTTTGACAACATGTTGTTATCCACATGATGTATAGCTAAGCCCTCTAGACTTGTATGTTTTCTAATTTATGTTTTGCAACCTACGTGTCGTGATTTGTATTTATTTTATTTCACTAAATTTGCAATTACGCAGACCGACGCAAGATACAAGTCAAGAAGGAGACTCGATGTCTGGTGAAGACTTGGAGCCAGTGGGAGTCCACAATGATGGAGCAAGTGTGGATCTTGAAGACCAAGTCTTTAGGATCAGTTTGCTAGAATCCTAGGAACCTACGAAGGGCTTGGCTATACATGTTTTACTCTTACATTTGTATGTTGAATATGTATGATAGTTTTTATATACAAGAATATACAAGATTATGTTTGTTTAGCTATCACCCACATGCAAAGATTAAAAAACCGGTAGTTAATCAGACTTGCATGTAACTGGCTAAGGGATCATCTTTGCATGGATTTGCAATTGATGATTTCAAATTAAGATTGTATCGATATACAATCAGAAAGTAATAATTCACATAAACGCAATTAATTACAAGTCAAGCGTGATAGATCCAAGTTTGGGCCCTCAAAAGGGCTTTGAGGCTATTGATGTTGGTACGCCTCCGCGTAAGATTCATAGAGGAAAAGTCTAGATGAGATGGACAGTTCTATGTGGGTGCGTGCCCCTCCGCATAGTAGCTACATTAGTTCTGTCCATAGTTCAAGCTTGGTAGACTTGTCTACGATTGTCAGCTAGGGCTGACCTATGGTATCAGTATAGGGTGTGCCATGTACTTTTAAATACAAACCCTAGCCAGGCACTACATGGTCTTGTAGATGGATGTATTCCTACCTTGATGCTCTCAATTGGAGCAGTGATCCTCCGTTCACTTCAATTGAGGGTATGATAGGATCCTAGTTCAGATTCTAATGTTAGAATCAGACAAGTGTTTTATAACTAAATATCCAACTTCAAAATTAATATTGATTAAAATTTGTTTACTATGTAGATTAAATGGCAAAAAAGAATCATTCTGGTAACAACACGCTTAGGTCGCTAATCGAGCAGGATAAGCTTAACGGCATTAACTTCCTCGATTGGGATCGGAACTTGAGACTAGTTCTAAAGCACGAATGTACAGATTATATCCTTACCCAGGAACCAGCTGCTGAGCCAGCACTGAACGCCGCAAGGGTGCTAAGGGATACATACCAGAAGTTCCTTAACGACCAGATCGACGTGTAGTGCATTATTATGGGCAGTATGGTGCCTGACTTGCAGAAGCAGTTCTTGGACATTTCCGATGTTCCCAAGGCCTTAATGGCAGAGATCGAGAACATGTTCAAAGAGAAAGCACGTGTCGAAAGATACGACACTTTCAGTGAACTGATGTCCTGCAAGCTGAAGGGTGGAGCTCCTGTCAGTCCCCATGTCCTGAAGATGAAACGTCTATTGGAACACTTGACAAGATTCGGTCATGCTGTGGATAAGGAAATGTCTGCAGACTTTGTGCTGCACTCACTTCCAGAGACATATCGGGATTTCGTTGGAAATCACAATATGCACGACATGGACAAGACTGTGACAGAGCTCCATGGTATATATGCAGTTTCTAAGGAAGAGTTGAGCTTCCACATTTTCAGGATCAGGTATATATGTTATTGAGCTCAATCTCAGTTTATCTACTTCAGATTCTTGGGTACTTGATACAGGTGCAGAATCTCACATTTGTGTTAATGTGCAGGCTCTGGGAAGTAGAAGAGATGTGGACAGGGGCAAGGTGTGTTAGGATTGTGCCATAGTCCAATGTAATTCCTTAATCTATATTGTAACATACATCATTCTTCTACATAATAAAAGGCATAATTTTACTAATGTGTTGTAGTAATATATCTAATGTAATTCGATCTATGTCATAATGTGTGTTACCACTTATAGTAGAACTATAGATCAGAAAGAATTGCATTCGATAAAGTCCCTGATCAGCGAAGCTTCTTTTGAAGCGATCAGTATGAGACTAACTCCTTCTGATCATGGAAAAGTGCGTGCCGGAGTTATATCATAGATACCATCAGGTCGATGATATCGGACCACCTAATTGTGAGTATGCTGCATAGATCCAGTCATGAGATACTCAAATATCGTAGCTTGTCATTCTATTCTAAGACCAAGGAGTCTTTGTGTACACTATGTAACGAATACCTAAGGTTGACCTAGTCTAACGTTATCTGTAAAAGGGTAACTATAACGGCTTCGATTGGCTTTGATATTTATTGCACCAGTGAACTCGAAAGGCGTCTGAGGGATTTATCACTCATACTTCGGTATGAGAAAGATATCTGTTTAGGCCACTTGATGAGTATGACTGAAGGAATAACACGGCCGTACAGGTGATACCTTAGTATTAGTTTTTAGTCATCTCAAATATCAAGAAACAGTGATTGATAAATTAGGATGACCATTCTATGCCTATTGATCAATCTGGATATCGGTTTGATAAAGGGATATTGACATGTACGATAACAGGTTAAGTCGAATAATCGATAATCACGAACGTTGGGTAATCATAATGTCTTGCTAGACACCACTTATGATGGAAAGGGTAAAATAGTAATTTTACCAGTCTGCCAACTGTTCGTGAGCCTAGAGGGTCACACGCATTAAGCACGATAAATGACAATTAATTATGGATGGAAATTAAAAACGATTCGGTAGTTTTCTAGCCTAATGTTTTAACCAGACGGTTGAAGAAATCAATTCGAGAAAATTGAACCGTTTTGTCTAAACCGAAATTAGAACTCAAGTTAATGGGTTTGATTTGGGTTTTAGCTAAACGGGCTTAAAGCCCATTTAGGGATTTAAGTGATGAATGGGGAACAAATGCAAATAAGAGTTTAAGAAGGATAGATATGCAATTATTAATTTGAAATTCAATTTTACTTCAAATTAAAATTCCAATATATCTTCCATTATTTTCTCCAACTATTAGCAACTACTCCCCTTATCTTCTCCCCCTCTTGGCCGAATCCTCTCACCCTCTTAATCCACCATTTTTGTCAAGCTTCTCAAGAACATTCATAGCAAACGTGTGAGAGAAAACCTTTTTCGGTTGTGGTGCTTGTGTGGACCTAATAGAGAAACACTAAGGTTGTGTTTTCATCGATTAATAGAGGTATTTTTCAGATTCAAAAGGTTGTAAGCATGTTGAATTTTCATTAAGATCAAAGCTTTAATCGATCACCATGGTTACATAACTTCCGCTGCATGAAATTTATCGTTTGGAACCCATGGTGATCTCTTTCAGTGGTATCAGAGCATAGTTGTTATGTACTTTTTCAACATGTTTAATTCTGATTTTTTTTTTGAGTTTATATGTTCATCACCTTAGCATGCATGTAAATTGAAAAAAATTTTAGATTTGATTGATTTTGAAAAATTGGAAAATATTTTATTTGGTGTTTCGGGTTAGCCATGGCTGACCAGGTTCGAGACCCTTGGTGGACCATGGAATTCCCTAGGGCAGACCATGGTCAGAACCAACGGCCGACAAGGGCGACCACGGTCTGCTGCCGCGGGCGACCACGGTCTGCCCATGCGGGCGGCCATGGCAGCCCTCACGGGCCACCATGGTTGCCTCGTGGGCCACCAGGGTCTGCCCTAGGGGCGACCATGGCTGCCCTCGCGTGGTACCATGGTCGTTCCCGTGGTCGACCACGGTCACCCCCGCGGGTGACCTCGGCAGCCCTCGCGGGGCCACCGTGGTTGCTTCCGCGGGCGACCTCGGTTGAGCTAGTTCGGCAAGACCAGATTCGAGCTGAACCGGCTGGTTCGCGAGAATAATTTGAAACCCTAAAAATTTAATTTTCAGATTTGGTTCGGTTTCGATAAACCAGCGAGAACCGGTTCAAAATTCAATTAATTAATTAAACCGTCCAGTTTCGATATACCGGAATTTTTCAACACTTAAGAAAGATAAAATTTGGAAAATTTATTTGTTTGATAAGCATGTTGAGTGATCACATGATCTTTGATAACATGGTGTTCTCCACATGATGCTAGCTAATCCCTCAAGACTTGCATTTTAATTTCGGTTTTGCAACCTGCGTGTTGCTTAATTTTGGGTTGTAATAAATACGGCCTGTGTGTCATGATTTGTATATCATTTTATTTATTTAAATTTGTAATCACGAAGACTGACACAAAAAACAAGTCAAGAGGAAGACTCGGATTGGAGGAGGCTCGAAGCCAGTGGAAGTTCACGAAGAATGGAGCAAGTTTGGATCTTGAAGACCATGTCTTTAGGATCAGTTTTGCTAGATTCTTAGGAACTTAAGATGGGCTTAGCTATGCATAAATTTATCGTTACATTTATATGTTTGAATGTATGGATGTATGATAGTATAAATATACAAGCTCATGTATGATTTGCTATCACCCACATGCAAAGATTAAAATCGGAATTTAATCATACTAGCATGTAACCTGCTAAGGGATCATCTTTGCATGGATTTGCAATTGATGAACTTAAGATAAAGATTGTATCGATATGAAATCAGACTTTTATAATTCACTTAAACGCAAATAATTACAAGTCAAGCGTGATACCGTCCAAGTTTAGGCACTCAAAAGGGCTTTGACCCTATGGATGTCAGTACGCCTCCGCCTAACATTCATAGAGAAAAGGTCTGGATGAGATGGGTAGTTCTGTGTGGGTGCGTGCGCCTCCGCGTAGTAGCCACATCAGTTCTATCCATAGTTCAAGCTTGGTAGACTTTTCTACGATTGTCAGCTAGGGCTATCCTAGGGTATCAGTATAGGGTATGCCATGTACTTACAAGTAAGACCCTAGCCCGGAACTACATGGTCTTGTAGATGGATTTATTCCTACCTTGATGCTCTCAATTGGAGCAATGAGCCTCTGTTCACTTCAATTGAGGGTATGATAGGATCATGGTTCAGATTCTAAAGTTAGAATCAGAAAGTGTTTTATAACCTAATTTCCAACTTCAATTTTAATTAATACTGATTAAAATTTGTTTACTGTGTAGATATAAAATGGAAAACACGAATCATTCTGTTAACAGCGCGCTTAGGTCACTAATCGAGCATGATAAGCTTAACGGCATAAACTTTCTCGATTGGGACCGGAACTTGAGACTCGTTCTCAAGCATGAACGTAAGGATTATATCCTTACCCAGGAACAAGCACCTACTCAACCAGCATTGAACGCCTCAAGGACGCTAAGGGATACCTACCAGAAACTTCTTAGAGACCAGATCGACGTGCAGTGCATCATAATGGGCAGTATGGTGCCTGACTTGCAAAAACAATTCTTGGACATTTCCGATGATCCCAAAGCCTGTATGGCAGAGATCGAGAAAATGTTCGTTGCAGGCTATATAACCCCGTCTAGCGATACTATGATCTATGACCCCGTCTAGCGATACTATGATCTAACTCCGGCCCCCTTCTGGCCATGACCAGTAGAGCGTGATCATTTAGAGTTAGCCTCATACTGATTGCTTTTTATGAAGCTATTCTGATCGGGGACAACTTAAGTGTGATTTTATCTGATCTGTAGATCTACCATTATGTGTTGACACATCAATGATACAAATCAAATCATACTTAAGATATTACTACAACACTTAATAATATAAATGTTGATTTTATTTCAACTATTAATCTCATTACATGAGTAGATTGAAAATACATTGTGCTAGGGCACAAAATCCCAACAATGCCATCATCTCTCATCTTTTCTCTCTCTCTTATCGACAGCCTTGGGCTTCGCCACCGACCTCCGACGGCATTGTCTCCGGCCTCTACTTCGTTCCAGCATCGCCTCCGGCCTCCTCCAGCGTCTCCGTGAGGTGGTCGGCCTTGGCTTGCCGGAAAAAATGGTGGTCTGGGAGTCTTGCACACCGGACAGTACCGTATGAGCTCTTGCACCACCAGGCCTTGTCCCCGGCCTCCAATGACCCACTTCGACGACTTCGTTGCAGGCGTACCAAATACCCTTTCTCGGTTGGGCTTGGTCGTAAGTGTTGTGATGATGATTATCACAAATCACATAATGGTATAAACCGAAGCACCAGTAGCTATACTTCCTAATGCAAGAGCAATCTCCAATGCTCTAAACGCATTCCACCAACTAATGTGTAAACATTTACGTATATATGATATAATTAGGGCAATATAACTTATTTAAATGAATAAAGATGATGGCATATGTTTGAAAATTAAATGAATAGTTAAGGGCATTTTAGTCATTTCACATGTAGAAAATGTTAAAAACTAACGGAATTGGACGGAAAGTGCAAAGTGAAAATTTTGCACATTTTAGGCGTAGTTAGCTGGAAAAAAAATTATTGGTGTAATCAGGTGAAAAACAGTATATCTAAGTGTAGCCACCTGAAATTATCCCTCTAATCTATGATGTTGCTGAGATGTGAAACGTAAAATAAGCAGACAAAGATTGACAAATAACATTCATACATTTTGGGTGGACGTGTGATACCTATGTGTGGTAGTATTTACTTAAACCTTTGCATACAAGGTGTTAAGAACTCCTTGCCTTATCAGTTTATTAAAACCCCTAATCCTAATAAAACTTAGGCCTCGCACGAACAAACATCATGCTTCCCATATGCTCCTAAACTCAAAGAACTTGCAAAAACTTTCATCCTAAAGGGATTACTTGCTAACACTCTCCCTAATGAATGGATTATACATGCTCAAATATAACTCATGCGATTACGAAGTAGCAGTAGCTGGTACAACATTGATTCAAGATGCTCATATTGAAAACCAGATATTTTCTTCTAAATACTCTTATGGTTGAGAAAAATAAACTGTTTGACGTTTTCTTATTGAACTTATACTCTGGAGAGGTAAGTACTGTAGGCACGTATCTTCAAGTTTATATAGGATGAGTAGCTCGTAACCCTTGTAGCGCAAGCATCAAGCAAACCTATAAAAACATACTTCTTCTTTAGACCATCTTTATAAATTTTGGTAGGCCGACTGTCATGACCAGAGTAAAGAGGAGAAGGAAAATACACAAAACGGTGTCGTTGAAGCACTAATGGCCGTTGGGGAAAGAGAGCGACGTCGTTTGGAAGATGGGGTTATTAAAGATCTGATTAGAGCACGTGGCAGCGCGAGAGAGGATGGAATCGCTGAGCTGGATTTAGTCGTTGAAGAGTCATCTTCGTCGTTTAGCTTCTCTGTGGCCCCAAACGATGAGCAAAGGAACAGAGGACACAATGATAGCATTTTTGTGCCCTAGTCCAATTGCTAGTAGTCTATAAATGTCTATGTACATTTATCATCGTTTGTAATAAATAAAACGGGTTTGTATTACTTATGTGTTGAAGTAATATGTTAAGCATGATCTGATTTATGACCACTAAAGTAGTAGAACCATAAATCTGTACGGATCACACTTAACGAGTCCCTGGTCAATATACGCTTCAATCGAAGCGACCAGTATGAGGATGGTTCTCAATTATGTAGTTCTTCTTATCTTAGGGATGTGGGATCCCGGAATCATATCATAGATATCATGAGGTGATTGATATCGGACGACCCGCTTTTAATAGTGTTTCATAGATTAAGCCATGAACATATTCAAATGTGATAGCTTGTCACGATATCCTTAGACCAATGAGTCTTTGTGATCGCTATGCGGTCGACGTACGGCTTTAACTTGCACCTAACGTTTTCCGTAACAGGATTGCAATAACGGGCATGATTGGGTGGCGGAACGGATTGCATGAGTAACACGAAAGACGGCTAAGGGATTTATCCCTCGTACTGCGGTATGGGAAAGATATCCGTTAAGGCCGCTTTATCGACAGTAACTAAGAGAAAGAGCATGTCCATGCCAGTGATACGGGTTATCAGCTCTCAGCCATCTCACATATCAAGTAACAATGATTGATTAAACAAGGATGACGACTCAATCGGGATGTCTAGAGATAATAGGATAGTGACTTGTACGCATAAGGTTAAATCGAATCATCGATCATCATGCACCTTGGGTAATCATAATGTCTTACAAGAGACCACTTATGATGGATCGGGCAAAAGAGATCTCTTGCACCGATCTGCCAACGGTGGCATGAGCCTGGAGGGTCACACACATACAAGATGGATAACTTGAGACAAGGAAACATTAACATTTCTTGAGGAGCAAGACATGGACAAAACTGAAGGTTTTGGGCCATGGGTTCGGTTTGTGAGAATAATTAGCGAATCGAGAAAACTGAGATTTTCGTCGATATCGCGTCGGACTTTGTTTGATAAGTAACGACAAAAAGGGTCGGATAACTTTTGGACACGGCACGCGACCGCATGGGCGAGCCCATTGGGCTCGGCCCGTGAGGTCACCTAGCCGGCCCAACAAGCCTATATGGCCGGCCACCTTGGTGGGTCCAAGTGATGGGGCCACACACCATGCTTAGTTGGTGTTGTTGATTAAGAGGAGAGTGATTTAAGGGCATTAGGTGATGACTTGCCGTTAACCCATTCTTTAATCATTTGTTACTTTAATGACTCATGCTTATGAGTTGATGAAGGAGACAAATGACAAAATAATTCACTCACTCCTCACATTCTCTCACCTTGGCCGGCCACCTCCTACCTCTCCTCTCTCTTTGCTCTCTTTTTCTTCACACATAAGTTCCAGTAGGCTTGTTGTGAAGGATCATAAGGATCATCCCCTTGGTGTGGACTTGTTCTAGAGAAGAAGATCATATAGTTCTTCTTTCTTGATTCAACAAAGATTAAAAGGTAAATTCTTGTGGAATAGATTTTTCCTTGAGATTTAATGGTTCATGTTCTTGGACAGTTTTTGGAGTTCCTTTTGTTTATGCTTCCGCTATCTCGTTGATCTTGAACGCTCCAAAACCCTACACACAACATCACTCCACGACAAGGTTGAAGAAGCAGGGAACACTAGGGTTTCAAGGTAACAAGGTATAAGTAGCATGTTATGGGGTTTTCAGAGGGTATTGATTATCCGAAATGCGTTGTAGTGCCTCTTGAGGACCTCTCTTCCGCTAGGGTTGAGTTGTAGCTTTTGGTTATCAATCTTTTGTAATTAATTACCTTCTAAAAGTAATATATCCATTTTCTGAGCTATTTTTTAATCAGATTCGTTACACTAGTATCAGAGACACCGTTCCCGTAACCAACGTCCCCGTAGCCAAACGACGAACTGCCCAGAAAAAATGAAGCTGCCATTACCGACCTAAACACCAAGGTAGATAGTCTCCTCAACGAATTTCAAGACTACAGGTCTGTGATTGACAACTGATTTGAGGTTGTCATGCTCAAGCTCGAGCTCATTCTCAAGGAGAGGGAAGAACACAGTACCCAAGCAGCTATTCAGCAGGATGGAAGCTCGATCAGAGCCAACTCCAACGCTAGGAACAAAGGCCCGATGTTCACACCTCCACACGCCATATCACCATCCTTACCACCCATTCTTGAGGAAGATGACTCATTCCAAGAAGAAAATGAGAACCCTTGGCACCAAGAGCATCTCAGGGAAGGACGAAACAGTGAACCGATCCTCAGAGGTATGGGTAGGCGGAGACAAGATCAACAACCTAGGTTTTATAGAAATGAGGGTTTTGAAAGAAGTCAAACACCGCAGTTCAAGATTCCCTCATTATCTTTCCCTACCTTTGATGGCACAAATCTGAGAGGATGGATACTAAGTTGTGTGGGCTATTTTTACTTTTGCGAGATAGCTGAAGAGCATAAAGTGAGGTTAGCTGCGATTCATTTCAAAGGGAAGGCAAGAACTTGGTTCGCAAAATACCAACAAGAAAGAGGCAGAATACTATGGGAACAATTTTGCAGAGACCTGGCCTTGCAATTTGAAACACTTGGTAGTGGTGACATATTGACAGAAATGAGAAATTTGCATCAAAGAGGTTCTGTGGCAGATTATGAGGATTCTTTTGGTGAGTTGAAGGCAGTTCTCATGAGCAGATATCCCATGTTGGATGAAGCCTACTACATTTCTATGTTCATTGGGGGACTCAAACCCAACCTGAGAACTGGGGTGCAGATGCTCTACCATCCCACATTAGCAAGAGCCAAGCAACTTGCCAGATTTGAAGAGTTGAAGCACTCACAAACTTCTTCCTCGCACACCACCAAGCAACGAGACAAGCCTTTTTACCAAAAGAACAAGGGAACCTACCCCTCAACAATGAAAAACAATATGCAAAGGAGCAACAATAACCAAAACATGAGGAATCAAGTTCCTACTTATCAGAGGGTCAATGATGCCTACTTGGCAGATAGGAGGAACAAAGGGCTATGCTACACTTCCCCTGCCAAATACAGCAAGTCTCATGACTGCCCAAACAAGAAGTAGTTATTCTTGTTGACACAAGGAGAAGAGGAGGAGGTTGATCCAAAGGAACCACAGCTGAACTCTCCAACAAACCAGCAAGAAGAAGACATGCCACCTGTAATCTATGATGAAGAAATTATTGAAGAAACATTGTGCAATATGGAGGGAGCGGACAGTGACACATCCATCAGAGTAGAGGTAATTGTCAGGGAAAGGAAGGTATCAGTTCTAATTGACACTGGAGCAAACCTATGTTTTGTTGATGTGTTAACTGCAAAAGTACTACACATAGAACCTGTACCAGGAATTCCCAAGAGTACAAGAAGTCTGCCAAGAAATTCATTAGGGCCAAAACTTGTATGCGGGGCAGCTCTTTCTGCTAGAAGAGGGAAAGATAAAAGAGATCCACCCAGAGATGCAAAAGTTGTTACAAAATTATACCTCAACTAAGAGGGAGCAGGATCATGCAATTCCTCTCATTCCAGGAAGCCAACCTCCGTCATTAAGACCCTATAAGCTGAGTTACTTGCAAAAAAATGAAGTGGAGAAACTGATTAGAGAAATGATGGAAGCTGGGTTCATCCAAGAAAGCACCAGCCCCTATTCTTTTCCTATACTATGGGTTATGAAGAAAGACACTAGCTGGAGGTTCTGTGTTGACTACAAGAAACTGAATGATATCACCATTAAGACCAAATTCCCCATTCCAACTATTGAAGAATTGCTAGATGAGATGCATGGGAGTGTAGTATACACCAAAATAGACTTGAGGGCAGGCTATCACCAAATCAGAATGAAAGAAGGTGATGAAGAAAAGACAGCTTTTAGGACTCACCAAGGACATTATGAGTTCAAAGTCATGCCATTTGGGCTGACTAATGCTCCTCCAAGTTTCCAAGCATTAATGGACAAGGTGTTCAAAGATTTCTTGAGAAAATTTGTGCTTGTCTTCTTTGATGATATTCTGATATACAACCCAAGTTGGGAAAGTCACCTCAAGCATGTGGAGTTGGTTCTGGACAGATTGAGAAGCATGAAGCTTTTTGCCAAGAAGAGTAAGTGTGAGTTTGGTATCAACCAAGTAGAGTACCTTGGCCATGTAATATCAGCTGAGGGAGTTTCTACGGACCCTAGCAAAATACAGGTCATGGTAGATTGGTCACGACCAAAATTACTAAAAGCACTGAGAGGGTTTTTAGGACTGACATGCTATTACAGGAGGTTCATTAAGGGTTATGGATGGTTCAGCCACTTACCAATCTGCTGAAAAAATGATAACTTTCATTGGGAAGAAAAGGCAAAGGCAAGTTTCAAACAACTCAAAGAGGCAATGACTTCAGTTCATGTTCTCAGATTGCCAGATTTTAGCAAACCTTTTGTTATTGAGGCAGATTCTTGTGATTATGGCATTCGAGGAGTGTTGATGTAGGAAGGCAGACCTATTGCTTTCATGAGCCATGCCTTAGGGAAGAAGAGCCAAGAACTGTCAACTTATGAGAAGGAAATGAATGCAATTGTGGAGTCTGTTACGAAATGGGCTCATTATGTTCACCATCACCCATTTGTGATCAGGACAGACCAAGAGAACCTTAAATTTCTCATGGAGCAGAAACTGACCACATCTTTCCAACAAAAGTATCTTGCTAAGCTAATGGGGCTTAACTACATAATTAATTAGAAGAGAGGAAAAGAGAATGTTGTAGCAGATGAACTATCAGGAATTCCACAAGCTGAACTTACTGAATTATCTACTGTGGTGCCACAATGAATACAAGAAGTGTTAGAAAGCTACAAAGAAGACACAGAAGTTGATGGCCTAATGCAACAATTGATATTAGCTCCAGCATCACTTACTGGGCATTCTATCAGTCAAGGTTTGGCTAGGAATAATGTGATGCAATTTATGCATGGATCAAATGTGGGAGGACACTCTGAGGTTACAACCACTTTGAAAAGGGTTAAAGCACATTTCTATTGGCCTGGAAGGAGTCAGGATGTGCATAGATTTGTCACAAATTGTGAAATTTGCCAAAGATGCAAGGTGGAGCATGTACCCTATCCTGGCTTACTAAAACCCTTACCTATTCCTAAACAACCATGGGCAGAAATATCTATGGATTTCATGGATGGGTTACCCAACTCTTTTGGTTATGATTCTATTTTGGTTATAGTAGACAGACTCACCATATATAGTCATTTCCTACCACTCGAGTGTTGGGTTCCGGGGAATCCAAATCAGGTTCACGCAGCAGAAGCAACCTATAACAGCCCCAAAACTACACAAGATCAAATACAAAATTAGATCCAAAGAAAATCGAGTTTTGGGGTTTTTACCTTTCTGCTCCCTACAGAAAAACGTGACTTTGGAGAGCCATATCTTGAGCTAAAAAACTCCAAATGCTTTGGTTTTTTCTGGAGAATAAATCTCAGCCAATTCTCTACAACTTTCATGTTTTTCTCAAAACCCATTTCGGACAGAAAAACCTCCGTATGGAGCAAAACATTTTTCCCGTGTGTTTGGAAAGATTCTGCAGAGCAGTCAGCTTTCTGCCCTTGTAGCTCCCAAACCACCGCTCTTTTGGAAACATCATGTTTCACAAAACTTGTAGCCCTTTGAATTTCATTTCCAACGCCGCTGATTTGAGGTTTATCAGAGCTCGGAGTTAGGATCTAGGGCTCACGCCATTTTGGTCACTGGAACTGGACTCTGCTGGACAGTTTCTTCAGTTTTGCTCGAATCACCAAGAACCACCGGATATACCCATAAGGACTTGAACCCACACCCGATGGGTGCCTACGTACCCCATCCCGCGTCCCGCGGGGATCAAAGCCCACGTAGTTCGAAACTAGAGATTCAAATACACACAAAATCAACAAGATTTTGGTGTGAAGAACAAAAGAAGATGGAGGGAGGTGGAGAGAAGGGGGCCAGCCATGGCTTCTTGGAGAAGAAGAAGAACAACAAGTGCCTTGCTCTCTCTCTCCAAAAACGTGAATTTTTTTTAAGAATTGTGTGAGAAATTAATATGTTATTAAGTGTTTGGTGTGTTGAAATGATGAGAGGTATGGGAGGTATGGGCCAACACCAACTCCCACTCATCCAAGCTTATCCACCACACCTCAAAAGAATGGCATTGGGCCCTTCATGGGCCAAGCCACCTATGGGCCATAAATGGGCCGGCCACCTTGGCCTCATGGGTCGAAGCACAATTGCTTCGGCCATGTGGTCCCGTGCCGCGTCCAAATATTATCCGACCCATTTTCCGAACTTATCAAACAAAGTCTGACACGACATCAACGAAAAAACCAGTTTTTCTCGATTCGCAAACAATTCTCACCTACACGAGCCCACGGCCTAAAACGCCCAGTTTTGGTCATGTCTCGTGTCTCGATATTTGCCGACCTTTCCTTATCTCCCAAAACCCATATCTGATGTATGTGACCCTTTAGGCTCATGCCATCATTGGCAGATCAGCATAAAATTCCATTTTACCCAATCCATCATTAATGGCCTCTAGTATGCCATTATGATCACCCAATGTGCACGATAGTCGAACTAATCGACTTAACCTGTCTGTCGTCCAAGTTATTATCCTTTTATCACTAGATATCACGATTGATCATAAGGCATAAAGTCGTCATCCTTATTTTGATCAATCATGTTTTTTGATATATGAGATGACTACAAATGATAACCCGTATCATCTGCATGGCCATGCGTTTCCTTTCAGTCACTCTCGATCAAGCGGCCTGAACGGATATCGTTCCCATGCCGTAGTATGAGGGATAAATCCCTTAGCCGTCTTTCATGTCACTAATGCAATCCGTCCCCCACCCAATCATACCCGTTATGGCTATCCTGTTACAGATAGTGTTAAGCATAAGTCAAAGCCGGACGTCAACTGCATAGCGATAACAATGACTCCTCGGTGTAAGGATACAATGACAATCTACGACACTGAATAGGTTCATGACTGAAGAAGCTAGGAACACTCAAGCAATTCCCAATGGTTGATCCAATGGCCTAATGGAGCTGCAGAGGATGCTACTTGAGAAGACGTCTCTATTCTCATATCACAATTTCCAGAAAGTGCGTTATTCCTGAAGCTTGAGGACAAGCTTGTTAAAAGAAGAGAGCAATGTCATGACCAGAGTAAAGAGGAGAAGGAAAATACATAAAACGGTGTCGTTGAAGCACATATGACCGTTGGGGAAAGAAGGTGACGTCGTTTGGAAGGTGGGGTTATTAAAGATTTGATTGGAGTACGTGGCAGCGCGAGAGAGGATGGAGTTGCTGAGCTAGATTTAGCCGTTGCAGAGTCATCTTCGTCGTTTAGCTTCTCTGTGGCCCCAAACGATGAGCAAAGGAACAGAGGACACAACATTACTCCACAACAAGGTTGAAGAAGCTAGGAACACTAGGGTTTCGAGGTAACAAGGTATAAGTAGCATGTTATAGGGTTTTCTGAGGGTATTGATTATCTGAAATGCATTGTAATGCCTCTTGAGGACTTCTTTTCCGTTAGGGTTGAGTTGTAGCTTTTGGTTATCAATCTTTTGTAAGCAATTAGCTTCTGAAATTAATAGATCCATTTTCTGAGCTATTTTCGAATTAGATTCGTTACACCGACTTTTTCTTATGATGATGAGTGGTATATTCTCAACCCTTTTCTATTCTGAACTTGCACCGACGTTCATGCAGGATTCGAGTTTTGTCGGATAGCACAAAAACTTGAGCAGTCATCTAAGTAACGTAACTATCTTCAATGATGTCAATGGTTGACGTTGAACTAATTAAAGCCTTATTCTTTAGTTTTCATCGTTCTTCAGTTTTACATCTTATTCCCGAAGACGTTATACCAGAGACAATGCTTAACATATTGTGTCAAACTTCTAGTCACAACATTATTAGTAGAATACCTACCTTTGAAGCAACTTTGTTAACATTCGAGTACCGCCTTAGTCTTCTATCATCATGGTGTTGAAAAAGATGTTACAGCATATTGAGTGACCAAACACTAGTATGAGAGAACAATATCAATGATGTTGATAAGTATGTCCCAACACGTTCAAGAACATTAGTCTCAAAAACACTTCGCCTCAACACCATACTTCGTTAACATAGATTAGTTCTGGATTTTGTCCGAACATAAAACATAAATTGACTTTCCTAGAATCATCCACCAGAATAGGTACCAACGTCATAGTTAATTTATCATTGTTAGAATAGTTAAGTATCGTAAGGATTTAATATGAGGGTTTGTTTTATTACCCATTGTTATTAAGTTTCCTTATTTATTTTGTTTCTTATTGTTCCATATATAAAGAAACTCCTCATTGTAATTTATAATTAAGTATTCATTAACATATACTATTATAATTTAGAAATTCAACATGGTATCAGATGTTGTTTAGGTTTGATCCTGATCGTGTGTGGCTTTGCTCACTCGTAAGAATTAACGACATTATTGTTCCGTTTTTCTCCTCTCTAAATTTTTTTTCAAAAAACATTTCGGAGTCACTGTTCTCGTAACATTGTTCATTAGATTGTTCATCAGTACTGTTCACGTTGACACTATTCACTGTTACTGTTTATCGGATAGATTTTTCGAGAGTTTAGTGATTTTTCTCAAAATCACTTGTTCCATCATATGGTTTTAGTTTCGAGGCCTCTCTGCTTAAGAGGCCATTCGATCTCGCTTTGACTTTCTCTTTGGAAAATTGAATATGTGTTGTTAGTTCCTCCGGCCAGAAGTTTCTTTCTGGCAGAAAAAGTGACTTTTCTGTGTTGTTTCTTCCTTCTTCCACTGTTTAGATCCCTCTTTTCTATCACATCCATGGTTTCTGCACGGATAGAGGTTGATTTCTGTTTCTCTTTGTCCTCTGGTCTACGTCAACCGTGTGAGTCCCACGCGCCGCTGCCTTCGATGGTCGTTCAACTAGTTTTCTGCTTTCCTGGTCTTTCTTGTATTTGCACTGTTGCCCTGCGACGTAGTTGCTTGTTTCTCATCGTACATTATGCGATGTGGTTGCTTATAAGTTCGGTGATTTATCTTAAAATCACATTTGCACTGTTGTTATACATTACTGCAACATTATCATTATATGACGTAGTTGCTTGAAAAGTTTGATGATTTATCTTAAAATCTTCATGCACGGTTGTTATGCAACGAGTTGTTGCACCGTCCTTACGTGACACGGTTGCTTGAAAAGTATTGGTGATTTTTTTTAAACCACTTGTTCTCGTGTCCGAAAAATTGGTACGATTGAAGATGTTTTGCACCTTTATTCTTTGACGTAATTGCACGTTTATGTTGGCTTTCCGATTAATTCTTGGTTCACATGCAAAACTTGTGTTAATACGGCTTGCACTTGAGAGGTGGTGTTAGAATAGTTAAGTATATTAAGGTTTACTTTATTACATATTAGTATTAAGTTTCCTTATTTATTTTGTTCATATTGTTCCATATATGAAGTAACATTCTATTGTAAATCATAATTAAGTATTCATCTATAATACTACTATATTTTAGAAATTCAACAATCACGAAAGCTGAGGCACGACCATCCACGCATCATCTATTCAAGGGCATTGAAGAAGAGCTCGAAAGGCAATGAGCCAAAAATCTAGAAACAATAGAATGATGGCGTGCGAGACAAATTTTCCCCTTTATTTCTTTTCCTATTCTTACTGTTCTAGCTGGAATAGTAGGGCAGAAACAACACATGCATCTAAGAATTGTTTTGTATTTGATTCAAGCCAGATCTCTCAAATTACCTGTAAGTAGTAAATGAAACTTTTATCTCTTATTCTCAATCAGTCTTGAATCAACTGATACACTACTCTGATGTATCAAGTTGTCAAGACAACTGGTGTGACAATAACACAATACGAATTAGAACTTTCAGGCGCTCAATAAATCAAGGAGCCACACATTATTTCATAACACAAATACTTTCACTACTTCTGTATGATAAGCGTCTCATACTAAACATAAATTGTACGACTACAAATACTTTCTAAATATTCTTAAAAGAAATTCATCACTCATATTTTGAACTCTTGTTGGTAATTCCTATAATCATAATACTTTGTGCTGTATTTGTCATTTTCAGACTTGATGTAGGAATCAATAAGAGGTAATGACTTGTTTCCCAACTCTAGCAAATGGATGACTTACAAACACAGAAACATAGCATACAAAGAGAGTTATTAAATGATTCTGCAATAACTTAAATAATAATAGTGTGCTTACATAAGGATTGCACACCTCTGCTTAAATATCAAATACATCTATGTCCACATTAATAAAATTTCCTGTTTCATTAAGCTTAGAAGCAACAACTATTTTATCAAGACTTGACCGTTAACAAAATTAATGGGAGTCATACATACCTAACCTATGCAGCACAATGTATACAATATGAAACACCCCACCCCACCCCACATCACATTGACTATTGCCTCTCTTGTAAGGGTGAGGACCCCATTTCTTTTAGTTGTTAGTGAACACTCCCATACATGGTCGTCAAATCAATGCTCTAACACCATGTTGCTGAACAGAAGACTGCTTTCAGGATTCAATTAGCTCACAAGAGGCTCAATTCAACGACATATATGTTCACTTAACGCTGCTTGTTTTGTAGACAACATAAGCCAACATCAGCGGAACAAAGAGGCTGTATCCGGGGCAATGGAGAAATGGGTTCATCTCATACGCTTTTACCAGGGCTCTGCAGTTCTGCCGTTTTATAAGAACAAATAAATAAGTTAAAGCATATAAAACATATCAGAATTTAAATATGAGATAGTGTCTTGATAGTTTGTGAGGTTCTGAAGACTGTAAGGAAGCATAATCTCCAGAATATCTTAGACAATGATCTGCAAGATCCAAGTAATCAATTTTCTTTTTTTTTAAATTTATTTTCTAGAATGCACAAATACACATTAATTGGAAAATAGTAGGATAGGAAGATTTATCACTTATGTTTACTTACTAAAGTAAGCTTGGAAGGATTCCATCCTTCCATTGTAATAAAAAGAGGATAAAAGTACAACTATTCAAAAATAAGTTGTGAAACTATATCAGTGATGATGAAATAGAAAAGCAGCTAAGAGAGGGCTTGCCTTAAAATGCTTCCAACAAATTGCAAAGCAAATCAGCAAGAGAATTTTTCGGATCCACCGCTCATCAAAAAAGAACTTCGAGCTCCTACTGCCTCCATAACCATATGACAGACGTTCTATACTCCCCTTCATATAGTCATCTTCTTTCTTTCCTCTTAGCATTAGAAAATATTCCTGACATATCTTCCTTTCAGCAGCCAAAGCTGCTGTGACCAAAATTGCAGGCAACAGTACGAATACAAGATGGGGAATAACAATCACCATTACATCTGGAGATCCAACGTATTCATGATTTTTTCCTTTATTTATTACCCAGCCCTTATAGGTCATATACACCCTTTCCCCACCATCGGTGAAAACTTGCCCACTAAACCAAGGTAATAGAGTAAGGTGCAATGAGTATCCCACACATGCTAACCATACTATGAAAATCCTGCAGAGCTCTTGCAGAACCCACATTATCCCATTTACAAAGCCTTTATCTGCTATGAATTTCTTGCATGTGTATTGATTCTTTAAGCAAACAATGAGGGTTTTTGGAATGAGAAGAATGGAGAATATAAGAAATAGTGCAAACCAGAGTATTGGGTAATATAAGTCAGCCCATTGACAACCCATTACCATAAATTCCTTCCACGTCCAAGACATCTTACTGCTAAGACCATTTACAGAAAATGGCCTTAATTCAGACAAACTTGACTCCCCAAATATGTCTGTTGTCTCTATTTGCATCCAAAATCTATCAGGAGATGGATCCTCGAAGGCCCTGTAATTCCATTGAGTGATATAAAGATCTCCCCTGGAATTGTTACCTGTATGCTTTCTCATAGGTTCCTCCAGTACCAACTGGAAACTTCCAGATACAGAGTCATAGAACTTTGCCACAACTGAAACAGTAGGGGTGCTAGAAAACACCAGGGCTCTAGCAGTCTCATACGATGAAGGGATGATGTGTTGACAATAAAAGGCATGATGTGATGAAGACATTGACATGAAGCGTGAATCTAGAGGAAATGTGGGCAGTATAATTGTATTTTTTTTTGCTTCTGACTTGAAGTCAATATCAATATATGAAACATGACCATTATCACTAGCCAAAATTCGCATGGCTCTACTCTTTCTCCAATCACCCATCTCCCACTCCCAGAATTCTTTGACTGGTTCAGCTTCAAAAGAGCAATTCTCAGAACGACCAGAAGATGATTCGTGCATATTCAGCTGGAGTGAGGACAAAAAAGAACTGCTGGATTGGTGGTAGCGTTTCAAGTTCTTTCCAAATCTTGTATGGAGATGCCCACATAGATAAGCTGATAAGGAATGCTTGAGAAAAATATCTTTCAGGGTTTTCCCAGAATGAGAGGCTGCAGAGAATGACAGTGGGAAGTGACCAAAGGAAATCTTTGTTACAGGTTTTGTCATTTGCAAATCCCACTGTGAGAGCGCCAAATCTATTTCAGTCAGCAGGTGGTCTGTTGGATGCCCAAATAAATTAGTAGGGCCTCGTAGACCAACAGATGCTGTGGTATCCAACCCAACAAAGAGATATCTCCAATTGCCAGTCTGAAATGGAGGACCGATGCATTAGCATTATGATAATACTTAATATAAAACTTCACAATTTCCATCAAACTTAAACATACATTAGTGAGGATCAAGAAAATAACATAAATTCACAACATATTTGACAATTAAGGAAAATGAATTTCATATTACTTTTACCCATTTTTTATGGTTCTCCTACAAAACTTATCTGATTAAACATTGGTTAACTAGAAGTTGGAAAATTGAAGAGGCAATTGAAATCAATGAGAAAAAGGAAAGTGTGTAAAGATCAGACCATGAAGCAATATAATTAGCACAAAAAAGTTTACGCGTAACCAACATATACAATCAAATTACCAAAATGGTGAAGAGATAACCTAAACATGGCATTTGAAGAAAGTCAAGCTTGGGATGTATTTACGACATCAATAAGAAAATATTAACCCATGAGCACACTGATAAACCTAGTGTGAAGAAATCCAAACCTGAAGAGTGACGCTATTGACATGCCCACTTCTTCCCAACTGCCCGTTGATACTATACTTTGAAAAGAAATCAACAGAAGCACCAACATTGGGTACACCAAAATTGTCATGATTTCCTCTAAGATCATAGAAGATGCTTTTGTCAAGCCCGCTCTTTTTCACAACATCATCCATTACATTCTGGTATTCCACCCACTCATCCTCATTCTGCTTCATTGTCAGCAAATCCTTGCTTTTACCATCTGATATTAAAGAAACATAATAAATAAAGCAGAAAGCAGAAAGCATAAGAGAAGCAGTAGTATGGATTATAGCAAAATATATAAAAATGTAAGATTTTAGCCCCAAACCCTTTGACATCATCACACTAGTATCCAACACATAATGAAGAAGAGAATAATGATGAGACGAGGCAAATTTGAAGGAAGGTAAAGCATAAAAGAAAGAGGGTAGACCGGTGAGATCGCCGGTGATAAGAACAAGGGAAGGTTGGATCACGGAAAGAGCTGGGCCCACCAGGTTCATCAAGTCAATAGCCCTTTCAGGATTGTGGACGCTCAAATGGAGATCAGAGAGCTGAACCACCCAAATTACGGACTCTGGGAGGTTGATGACCCTCCCTCTCCCTCTCCCTCCGTCTTCTTCGATGGCTACAAGACCAGATGTCGCGGCCAGGCTCGCCAGTAGAAGAAGCACTCTCGCAACTCTCATTTCCTTGCCTGCACACAAACCCTTTCTCCTCTTCACTTTTCTACACACCCACCAATTTCTCAATCTCATCCACGCCGTTGATACAAATTACTAGTACTTCCAACCTGCTAAGTCATTTATATTTGGGATGACAATTTACTGTATAGTTAAGTAGGGGCGTTTACGGTTCAAATTTCGAACCGAACATATTGGAATTGAACAGAATCAATCAAATCGGTTTTAGAAAAAACCAAACCAAAACTGAACTGTGAAATATCGGTGGACACCCCTAGAATAATTTCAAGTGGTTAACCCTAGAATTGTCTGTTTTTCAAGTGGGTACACCTAGAATATTTTTTCAGATGAGTACACTTAAGTTTTGCAAAAAATTTACTTTGCAACTCTCCATCCAATTCCGTTAGGTTTTAACATTTTGACATGTGAAATGACTAAAATACCCTTAAGTGGTAAATTTATTTTTAAAATCATATTGAAAAGACTAAAATACCCTTATTTGTATTTCTAATTTTTAAAAACTTGTCACTCTCCTCCTTTCTCTCCATTCTCTTTCATGTTCATCTCTCCTCCATTCTCATCTTTCTCTTACCCTTCTCAAAAAATTTCTCTCGCCCTTCTCAAATTAAACCAGAAAATCAATTTTTGCTTACAGTTTAAAGTTAGGTATGTGTGAGCGTAAGATAGACGAGGACGATGACCAATCTAGTCTCCTCTTTAAATGCCCGTCATGCCCCTCTCTCTTCCCTCTTTTTACGATTTTGCCTTCCCTCCCTCTCTCATGCTCATCGCTTCCATTTTAGTCCTCGTTTTTGAAGACCTCTCACCATGACCTCCTCTGCTCCGTCACCGGCTCAGGTGTCTCTCTCTATTCAAAAATCCAATTGATATATTAACGAATATGTTGAGATTCATGTTTGTTAGAAAATCATATGGTGTCGCCTGGAGATTCTACCGATGATCAAAACGTCTTTTGATTGGTTCAAGCTCACTAGGTTTTTCTCATATATATAGGGGCCCACTCCACTACAAACGCCCAACCCGTCTGAATTGAACAAACACATCATGGATGTTTCTTTTCGCGCGATTAAAAGAGCGCGCGACACGTGGCAGTGTAATGTCCCACAGTGAAAATGTAATGGCGTGCACTGTACACTTAAGTGAGGGGCAATTTCGAGTTCTTGCGCAGCGAAGCGTATTGTTAATCTTTCTCATTCGGGAGTGTAATGTCAACCGTACGAGTGTAATGTCAGCAGTGGATGTGTAATGTTCAACATTGAGCGTGTAATGTCCAACGTTGAGAGTGTAATGTCAACAAGTGGAGACTATACACTCACAAGTGTATATTATACACTCACATAGTTCAGACTATACACTCACAAGTGCAGACTATACACTCGCAAGTGCAAACCATTGAGATTGTGATGTCAACCGTAGGTGTGTAATGTCAACAGTGGAGTGTAATGTTCAACATTAAGAGTGTAATGTCCAACATTTGAAAGTGTAATGTCCAACATTGAGAGTGACATTACACTCCCACTGGTGCACATTACACTCCGAATGAGAAAGTTGAACAGTACGTTCTGCTGCCCAAAAATTCAAAATTATCCTTCACTTAAGTGCACAGTGCGCGGAACTTTTTGTGTTTCCACGTGTCAAACATCCGGACACCACGCGAAAATTTGATGGTTGAATCACTCGTTCGGACGGGTTCGCCAGTATAGTGGATTTGTAGCTGAATGTGATTCTATATATATATATAAAGGGGCACATTCTGCTACAAACGGTTGTATAACGTTCGAACGTTCTACAACCATTGGATTAATGAGGATCTGAACGCGCGTTGTCTCAGCGTGCGACACATGGCAGCAAGTTTCTACAGCGCACACTTAAAGGTTCTACGGGTTGATCACATTCTACAACTTTGCCCTACAAGGTTCTTCAATTTTTGCACGGGTCCATCACGTTCTACAATTTTGCAATACAGTATTTACATGGCCCCACAACTTTGCACTATAATATCTACATTTCGAACGCTTGGACACCCGAATTTGGTTTGTAGCGGTTTTCTTCTATATATATTGAACAATCATGCAAGATGAAAACATGTAAACCACATGATACAAACACAATTAAAATAATACCTCAGTTTTATTGATAATACTTATACAATAAGAATAATAGTGTAAATATCATCGAGTCACGGTAATCCGCTTTCCTTAAGACAATTACTGCCCCGTATGGGCAACTTGCTCCCATGATAAAACAACGATCGAAGTCAAACTCTGACTGGGCTATAGAGAGTAATTGAGGAGGACTGAATTTGACAAAGGTTCAACAGCTAGGGTTTTTGGTGTGTTTCTGCTCTAGCGATTTTTCTCTACTTATAGAAGAAAAATAATCCCCCATTCTTGAAAAATATATTTTTAAGGAAAGTATAGTTCTAGTAAGAAAATATTTTTTTTAGAAAAATAATACTCTTAGGGAAAGAATATAAAACTTGGAAGAAAAGGAATGAAATAACTTACCAAATCATTCTTTTGAGAATGTAGGATTTTTCATAATCTATTTCTCAATGGAAATTAATTATTAATGGTTTTTCCACGTTTTATCTTTTTCTTGAATTTAAAATTAAATTCAAATCTTTATTGTTGGGTCATAATTATGAGCCCAACAAAACGTGGCGGGCTTTGGGTTCAATTTCTCATTCACCCATTTACCCATCTTGGGCTTTTGATATATCGTTGGAAAGATCTCATTTCATATAATATGTAAACATATTTCACATAATTTTATGACGAGTCTTGGTATTTCGAATCAAGGCTCACGTTCACGTAGTCATAAGTTAATACACTTATTAACTTAGCCATTTTGTACTTAATTGTACAATTTTTCCAACAAATTTAAAAATAAATGAAAATTTCTCAGTCAAGGAACAAAACTCAGAGACGGAGAGAGAGAGAATCAAATGGCATAAGCTTGAAAGTTTGAATGACAGTTAAGTGTATTTTAATCATTTCACATTCAAATATAACAAAAGAGGTTAATCTAAAAAAAAAGTGCAGTGAGATTGACGACCCCTTTCTCATTTATATACATCTAGGTTTGAAAAGTTGATTAAAACATGGTAAAGTTTAGTTTGTATCATTTTAGAAAATGAGATCATATACCTTATAGTTTTTATTGTAAAATGACAAAAGTACCCATGCTTTTAATTTGAAATTTCAAAGCCTACTATTGCCTTCAATGGTTTTGTGCGCATCTCATTTCTGTAACATGCTCTACATGGAAGCTGTTCAATCGCTAAGCCACTTCCAAAGCACACATTCATTTTTGATTTCAAACCATGATGGTGATGTGACTACTACCCAGTTTGATCCGCTACAATAAACTCTGAACCTTCTCCTGGTACACTTCTTACAGTTCAAGCTACTTGACCACACAGAATCTGATCAACGATGACGGCAACAGGTTGATGTGGGACGAGGAGAACACCGAGGAGGATGATTCACCCACCACAAAAAGCTCCAAATTCGACCGTTTCCCTCTCTCTCTCTCGGTAGGAGTTCGCCGGGGCTCTCTATGTGTTCTTCTCTTTGCCAGTGACTTGTTATGTGTCTACCTCACTATGCTTGCTTCACAGTATGGTAAAATGAAGCTTTCTCGCTCGATCTCGGATCTCCGCCTACTCAAGTATGTTATAGGTCGTTTCCCTTTTTGCTTTTTATGTGTTCTGTTGCTACTGATCGAGAATTTTTGCAAATTACCCCAAAAAAAAACTACTTTGTGTGGAGCTGGGTGTTATTTGATATGAATTTATATGGATGCTTTTAATTGCTTCCGACAAATGATTTTAAGACTTAAATATATGGGGTAGGATGTTCTTGTAAGTCTAAGTTTTATAAACTTTGGCGGGTTAATTGATAGCATTTTTGTGCCCTAGTCCAATTGCTAGTAGTCTATAAATGTCTATGTATATTAATCATCGTTTGTAATAAATAAAACGGCTTTGTATTACTTATGTGTTGAAGTAATATGTTGAGCATGATCTGATTTATGACTACTAAAGTAGTAGAACCATAAATCTGTAAGGATCACACTTAACAAGTCCTTGGTCAAAATACACTTTGATTGAAGCGACCAGTATGACGATGGTTCTCAATGATGTAGTTCTGCTTATCATAGAGATGTGGGATCCCGGAATCATATCAGATATCATGAGGTGGTTGGTATCAGACGACCCGCTTTGAATAATGTTTTATAGATTAAGCCATGAACATATTCAAATGCGATAGCTTGTCACAATATCCTTATACCAAGGAGTCTTTGTGATCGCTATGCGGTCGACGTACGGCTTTGACTTGCGCCTAATGCTTTCCGTAACTGGATTGCAATAACGAGCATGATTGGGTGGTGGAACGGATTGCATGAGTGACACGAAAGACGGCTAAGGGATTTATCCTTCGTACTACGGTATGAGAAAGATATCTGTTTAGGCCACTTGATCAAGAGTGACTGAGAGGAAGTGCATGGCCATGCCAGTGATACGAGTTATCAGTTCTCAGTCGTCTCCCATATCAAGTAACAAAGATTGATTAAACAAGGATGACGACTCTATGCCTTGTGATCAATCAGGATGTCTAGAGATAATAGGATAGTGACTTGTACGCACAAGGTTAAATCGAATCATCGATCATCATGCACCTTGGGTAATCATAATGTCTTACTAGAGGCCACTTATGATGGATCGGGCAAGAGAGATCTCTTACGCCGATCTGCCAACGGTGGCATGAGCCTAGAGTGTCATACACATACAATATGGATAACTTGAGACAAGGAAAGATTGGTGTTTCTTGAGGAGCCAGACATGGCCAAAACTGAGGGTTTTTAGGCCATGGGTTTGGTTTTGTGAGAATGATTAACGAATCAAGAAAACTGAGTTTGTCGTCGATACCGCGTCAGACTTTGTTTGATAAGTGACGACAAATGGTCGGATAATTTTTGGACACGACACGCTACCGCATGGCGAGCCCATTGGGCTCGGCCCATGAGGTCACTAGGGCAGCCCAACAAAGGCCCAATAAAGGCCCAATAAGCATGGCTTAGCCGGCCCTCTTGGTGGGGCCAAGTGTGGGGGCCACACACCATGCTTAGTTGGTGTTGTTGATTATGATGAAGAGTGACTTGTGGGATTAGGTAGTGACTTGCCTTTTAACCCATGACTTCATCATTTGTTACTTTATCAATCAACTTTAATATATGATTAAGTATACAAAATTTCACAACACAAGAGAAGGCTCTCATTTTCTCTCTCTCTCTCTCTCTCATAGTGGTCGGCCACTCCTCCCCTCTCTCTCCCTTCCTTTGCTCTCTTGTTCTTCACACTCTAGTTTTAGTAGGCTAAGTGTTTTGGATCAAAAGGATCATCCTCTTGGTGTGGACTTGCTCTAGAGAATGAGATCATCTTGTTCTTCTTTCTTGATTCAACAAAACTAAAAGGTAAACTATTGTGGAATAGTTTTTGCCTTTAGATTTAATGGTTTATGTTCTTAGAAATTTTTTGGAGTATATATAGTTGTTGCTTCCGTTATTTTGATCATCTTGATAAATCCAAAACCCTACATCAATTTGTTTTTCTTGTTAGATGGGTGTTAAATGACGTTAATTTGTTCTAAGTTTTGAAAATGAAGTTAATTCGTTAATTTCTTGTCAAATTGTTATAAGTTTTTTGAAAATGATGTTAACTTTTTTGAAAATGACTGAAATACCCCTATATTTAAAAAATTTAAAAATAGTTTCTTTTTTAAAACGTAACTTTTTATAAAATAAATAATAATAAAACTGATTTTAATATAAAATATGTTTAAAAACCGTTTTTCATTTAAAAAAATTATAGTATCAACATTAGTTTTTATTGGTTTTTTCAAAATAAATATTTAAAAAATGTTAATTTTTAATTTTTTTTTAAATATAGGGGCATTTTCATCATTTTAAAAAAAAGTTAACGGAATTTTCAAAAAGTTAATGGGATAAGGTTAAGTGGGACTTTAGTGAACCTAACTATCTAAGGGGGTTAACGATTAATATATAGGGAAAACTTCACATACCACCCGTGTATTTTGCACGATTTTCACTTAACTCCTCCGAAAGAACAAAGTGTTTTATGAACCCATGAAGAGTTGGCTAACTTTTCACTTAGCCTCAACAGTGTTAGTTTTTGGTCAAAAGTCAACAAATATTTGTGAAAATGGCAGAAATACCCGTTGGCACCCCGTGGACGGCCAACCCAAAAGCGAAGGACTCAAGGACCTTCTCGCCAACTCTGTTCGTCGGAAAAAGGTAAATACGAAACAATCCCTGCCCGAAAAACCCCCATCCTCCTCGAAAATCCACCGTGAAGTCACCAGAACCGTCGTTGATTCGGTATTGTAACTCTTCCTCGCCGCCATCATCGAAAAGCTGGGGTTTTGGGAGTTGCCGCCAAAATCGAGAGGTTGTGGTTGAAGACATACAAGGATAATTAGTTTTGCTTGTTCTTAAGGAGTTGAGATTTAGATATGGTGCTCACAAAAATGAATTA
This sequence comes from Geranium rotundifolium, assembly GCA_963920655.1. Classification (NCBI taxonomy): domain Eukaryota; kingdom Viridiplantae; phylum Streptophyta; class Magnoliopsida; order Geraniales; family Geraniaceae; genus Geranium; species Geranium rotundifolium. The sequence continues at coordinate 14,027,883 of OY987317.1, read as the reverse complement.
GATGTCGTGCAAGGATTATCAGAAAAGTTGTGGTTGAAGATGATGGAAACGTCGTCGTTTCTAGTTTTGGTTATTTTTGTAACCGACACATTATATGAAATGAAAGTAAAAATTAACCAGATGTGTTTGCTAGCCTAATGATAAAGCGTGCTTGCTAGGTCCATGAGTTTAGAGTTTTGAACCTGGCTCCCCAACCACTAAACTATAACGTATATATGTTTTGTTTCCACAAATAATTTGTATATTGTTTTATTCACATGGACATAAGTAGTAAAACGACGACGTTCTTGTCCATTTTTTGTTTGCATATGTTGCATTTTAGCGATTCAAACACCAAGATGTTTGAAATTTAATCACCAACATACTTTAAAATATTTATGGGAAAATATAAAATAAATTAAAAAAGCAGAAATTGAGTTTTGTTGATACAAATTTCTTAAAAATGTGATTCAAACAAGCTCATTAGATTACTAACAATTGATTAATGTGCTAAATTATAGAAACGACGCATTCTTCAGACGAGCTCCCGTACCCTCAACCTTCTTATCGACTTTACCGATTGTGAATCCGGTCCATAATTCGGCGATGGCTAACGAAAGTGCCAGCTCCAGGGTCTATTACACGACGCCGATCCAGCAGATCTCGCCGCGGAAAGAGCCGTCCTCCACCATCAAGGAAGGATCCTTCCATCGCCTTCCTATCTTTTGCCTTCAGAGCTCAAAATTTCAGCTCACTTTTACCATATATGGGGAGTTGCAACGACTCAGCGTATACTTATATGAGGACAATTTGATCTTTCTATTAACAATTTAACGCCGTTGGAGATAAGTGACACGTTACTTAAGTTCAGGGTTTCACAAAACACTTTAATCTTTTGAGGGGAATTTAGTAAAAATCGTGCAAAGTACATGGAGGTCCTAATATTTATAATATGGGGACGTAAGTGATACTTTTAAGAACTTAGGGGTTTTATGTGGAATTATGTCAATATTTTTCCTGTCGCCAAAGAAGGCCCTATTTAACGGGCATATCTGGTGAATTTGATGGGGGCAATCCCTTGTTTTGGCACCTCTCCTTCCTTCTTCTCCACCGAGAAACCCACCCAATTAATCCCGCAGACTGAGTGATGGGCGATCACGAGTCGCTCCCTCCTACGGATGAGGACGCAATCCTAGCCCGATCCGAGTTCCTGAGTCGAGAAGAGGTTCTGGCCCGCCGATCCCGCCGACTCAAGGAACTGGCTCGTGTCTACAAGGAATGCTACTGGGCTCTCATGGGCGAGCTCAAATCCAAACACAGAGACTACTGGTGGAATTACGGGAGGAGTCCGTTCAAGGAAGATGAGAAAAAGGGCGAGCTAGGGTTAGGGTTAGGGTTAGAGAGTGATATAAGGAGGTGCTCTATGACGGGTTGTAAGACCAAGGCCATGCCTCTAACAAGCTTTTGTCATTCCCATATTTTGTCCGATTCCAACCAGAAGCTCTACGTTGCCTGTGCTTATCCAATCAAAAGGTTCAACCTCTTACTCAATCTACATTATGATGATTCATATTGATTTTATTTTCTCTATTTGGCTCTTCAAAATTTAGTTGAGTTTTATTTTCTGAATTAGGAGTTTTATTTTAGAGTAGTTGACTTATAAACCTGTGTGATCATGGACACCTCTTTTATGCCTCTGTCTTGTAGGTTTGGCACCTTGCATTTAGTTGCTATTAGAGTCAAGGGAAAGGAATCATAATTTTACTCTTTTTGCTGGATTAATCATGAATTGGATAGCATAGGCCAATATATCACTATCTTTTTCACATTCGACACAATTTTCATTCACATTGAACACCTTTCAGGGTTGGCTATTATCTTTACTTATTACTAGATTTGTACATGATACCCGATATTCATTTGACCCTAATCAAGTACATGTATTGCTACTTGAGTTCTCTGACAACCTATAGACTGCATGTCTGTAGGGTTGTAAACGAGCCAAATTGAGTCTCTATTGGTCAACCCAAGCTCGGCTCGGGCGCGAACGAGCTTATAATACTTAGATTCAGTTCAGATGAAAGAAAATAGTCAAGCTTCAACCCAGCTAACCTCGACTCGTTTAATTTTAACTACAAATATTGTTTAAAAGTTAAATAAAAATATATAATTCATTAAATATTAAATGAGCCGGCTTGAGATTGGCTCGAATCTATTTGATTCGTCTAGTTTCATCATACATATTTATTAAAAGAAAAAATGTTGATAAAAAATATACTTAATTAAATACTAAATGAGTCGGTCCACGAGTCTATGTGAGTTTTGAAAGGTTAAATGCGAGTTTTGCTCGTCTATTAAATGAGTCCAACCTTAACTTGAACTAGGCTTTGGTTCGATTGTAGCAAGAGCGAACCAGATATATAACTATCCGAGCTCAAACGGTTCGTTAAAAGCCGGCTCATTTGCATCCCTGCATGTAATCAGCGAATCTGTCATTTGCATTTTCTTTTCTAATATGCAAACTTGGTGGTGGCTTATTTGGTACACGGGATAGATACTCGCTCTTTTTTTGTAATACTTCTTTTCTTTAACCCATGGTTGCTGCTTTTGCCCAGTGCACACTCAGGGCCTATTTGTTGCGGGAAACCAATATTGAGATCAAGTCCATTGCGATACTGCTCGACACACTATCAGATAGCTGAGAAACTGGCTGTACGAGCTTTCAAAAGAGCAGGCCGTAATCCTTCATTACAAAGTGTGCCTAATCCAAAGTTCCATGTTGTAGTTGCTGAATGTGTTCGCCAAATCCAAACCAAAAGGAAAGTCTCACAAAAGGCAGTTATAGCTATAAATTGAGATAAAAGAGAACACGAATTACAGTTCCAATTGTTTGGTGCTCTTCTGATCAGATCAGATACGTTATAGGAAGTTGATATTGAAGATGGTTTGATGAGAAACATTTCAGATTAGATTTAGATTTGTGGATGAGACACGGGATTTGTGCCTTGAATGGCATACTACAGATGTACATACTCGGTACATAATCAAGGTACCCCTTGATCTACCCTCACAAATGTTTGCTGCATTGCCTAATCACAAATATGTTGATAATAATTGCTTATTCTTTTAATTTTATAATGTTCTGTTGCTTTAAATAACATAAATATTGGGTTGTCTAATTGCTTGCCCATATTAACTTGGTGGCTTATAAATTGGATATAATCTGAAATGGATTACTTGGGAACGCTTTGACCAAAGATATGATAATGGATAAAATTCATATTTCTATCCAATTTTGCATTCAGGTATCTTATGTCATTCCACTATCTTAGGTATGAAGACTTGTTTATGAGTTATGAACATATCTGGTTATATCAGCTCCTATATACTCATAAAACTATCCCTTCCAACCAGATTCTAATCTATGACCCTCACTATTGCCAATGTGATGTTGAAACCGAACGGGTGACTCTTAGGGAACTCTCTAGGGTTTCTTAGTGCAACAAGAGTAATCAAAATGACGTAGAATTTTAATGGTCAAACTCCTCCAAACTTGCCTGAAATTTAAACTAAGCTACTTGGACAAGGCATTATTTTTGCTTGTGTTCTGGAAATCGGCCTAGGCTGGGATATTTGGAATACTGGCATGATTTTATAGTTGGACATTTTAAGTCAACTATGTGAATTTAGATGACTTTTTAAAATAAAACATTATTATTATAATAAATAAATATAATTTATTTATACTAATATACTTTTATTATATATTAATGATTTATTTGAAAAAAATGAAAATAATAGAGGATACAATTCTTATTAATTTGGACTATTTTTCAATTAGTTTTTGATTAACTTTCATAGTCTTTATCTGTTTACTTAGCATTTAGCGTGTTTCAAAACACCGATTTTATCTGCTTGTTTGGGTTCTTGATTTTCATGCATTGTGACTAATCCAATCCTCATCTCATTGGTGGTGTTGTTCTATTTTCTCCCAATTGAAGCCTAAAGGTTGGGTGGTTTTGTGCACTAGGAAATAAGTACATATTAATAAGGGGAATCATTTTACGTGCTTGTGGGATGTCTTGTGAAGAAATTTGTATTGATTCTATAGCTCCTTTTGAAACTTTGCCATTTTCATCGGGGTAATTACACATTACCCAAATTATCATCCATTTTCACATCATTATACCAAACTTTAAATCTTGATTTACAATACCCCAACTATTTTTTACACTCAACTCCAACTTGGATTAAATTAAACAGAATAATAAGGTAAAAAAACCAAAATGCCTTTCTGTTCAACCTTTCACCCTTTCCTCCCCTCTCTTTTGTGAAATTCCTGTTAGGTATTATACAATAATAATAAAAAATTACGGAAATCAATAAAATATAAAATACTAATGAAATATGAAAATTACAAAATGATACATGGACCTTTACAGAATATTTGATACATACTCGGGAATAGTCGAGGCGTGTTGGACACTTTCCTTAAAGTGTATTCGCTCTCATTCGGGTGTTGGAATCAATGAGCGTACACCTCCCAGGGTACAACGACTTCGAACTAGCACCGTACACCAAATGTCTAGTTCCGCGAACTTGAACTTGTGCCTTTCTCTATCACCAATCTTAGGAAGAAATTTGAGACTAAGGAAAGAGACGATGAATAAGAACTCATATTCTTGGTAATGAGATGAGTAAAAAGAGTAGATGTGACCATCTATTTATAGTCATCATCTCTTCAACCAAAAGACTCATAATTCAATGCAAATTAAAGAAAAAATTGAAAAGTTTGTAACATATGTATTCAAGGGAATCAAATGCACATTATGTGCATTATCTCTCATGAATGAAAAAACCATTTCAATTTCATTCATTTAGGATTTAATATAATATAATATTATATTTTTTTCAACAATCCCCCACATGAATGAAATTGAGCGAAACCAAACACGACCCAAAAAGGCACGAGTAGACCTAACACGACATGGTGATAGATTCTATGGTCAATACCTGTATAGGATAGGTAGGGGGTACCTTTGAACCTTCCCTTGTGAAAACATGTCGACTTTACTAGCTGACCAACAGACGCGATGTCTTTGAATTGTTCTGTCATTTGTGTAAATGATAACATGCCTCACGCAGGTATCTTCCTGACCCAAGTTCGAATCTCATGGTTATGTTCATTTTGGTCGTGAACATCGTCCTGGTTCTGCAAGAGTTTCTAAAAAGATTTAGCCCCTCAATCCTCCTTTGAAGCGACCTCACTTCTCTCTCACATAGGTGATTTCTTATTTAAGAGTAACCGGCTTTACTCCGCTAGAAACCTCAATACTTTCGACGCATAAGAATCATTAAAAGCTCAATTGCTTAACCTTTCCGTACGGGTGTCACTGTTTGCATCATAGAAATAGGACTGGGTGAACCCCCACAGTGACCTTACCAGTCTTAACAATTAGGTTGTCCCATTGAACAATGATCTTGGGATCTCCAGTCAACATGGTTGAGTTTCCTTTGTATCGACTATACAATTTCATGGGTTTGAGTCCCATTTCTTAAGATGTCTTCTCAACTTGGTCTTCAATTAACTAATTGATCACTAGTTCCGCGGTATTTTCTGATAGCATTTTTGTGCCATAGTCCAATTGCTAGTATTCTATAAATGTCTATGTATATTTATCATCGTTTGTAATAAATAAAACGGTTTTGTATTACTTATGTGTTGAAATAATATGTTAAGCATGATCTGATTTATGACCACTAAAGTAGCAGAACCATAAATCTGTACGAATCACACTTAACGAGTCCCTGGTCAATATACGCTTCAATTGAAGCGACCAGTATGAGGATGGTTCTTAATGATGTAGTTCTGCTTATAATAGAGATGTGGGATCCCGGAATCATATCATAGATATCATGAGCTGATTGATATCGGACGACCCGCTTTGAATAGTGTTTTATAGATTAAGTCATAAACATATTCAAATGCGATAGCCTGTCACGATATCCTTAGATCAAGGAGTCTTTGTGATCGCTATGCGGTCTACGTACGACTTTAACTTGCGCCTAACGCCTTCCGTAACAGGATTGCAATAACGGGCATGATTGGGTGGCGGAACGGATTGCATGAGTGACACGAAAGACGATTAAGGGATTTATCCCTCGTACTACGGTATGGGAAAGATATCCGTTAAGGCCGCTTGATCGAGAGTGACTGAGAGAAAGAGCATAGCCATGCCAGTGATACGGGTTATCAGTTCTCAGCCATCTCACATATCAAGTAACAATGATTGATTAAACAAGAATGACGACTCTATGCCTTGTGATCAATCGGGATGTCTAAAGATAATAGGATAGTGACTTGTACGCACAAGGTTAAATCGAATCATCGATCATCATGCACCTTGGGTAATCATAATGTCTTAATAGAGACTACTTATGATGGATCGGGCAAAAGAGATCTCTTACGCCGATCTGCCAACGGTGGCATAAGCCTGGAGGATCACACACATACAAGATGGATAACTTGAGACAAGGAAACATTAACGTTTCTTGAGGAGCAATACATGGACAAAACTGAAGGTTTTGGGCCATGGGTTCGGTTTGAGAGAATAATTAGCGAATCGAGAAAACTGAGATTTTCGTCGATGTCGCGTTGGATTTTGTTTGATAAGTAACGACAAAAAGGGTCGGATAACTTTTGGACACGACACGCGACCACATGGGCAAGCCCATTGGGCTCGGCCCATGAGGTCACCTAGCCGGCCCAACAAGGGCCCAATTAAGGCCCAATAAGCCAACATGGCCGACCATCTTGGTGGGTCCAAGTGTGGGGGCCACACACCATGCTTAGTTGGTGTTGTTGATTAAGAGGAGAGTGATTTAAGGGGATTAGGTGATGACTTGCCTTTAACCCATGCTTTCATCATTTGTTACTTAAATGACCCATGCTTATGAGTTGATGAAGTAGAAAAATAACAAAAGAAATCATTCACTCCCTCACACTCTCTCTCTAGTGGCCGGCCACCACCCTCTCTCTTCTCTTCTTGCTCTCTTGTTTTTCACATATTAGTTCTAGTAGGCTCTTTGTGAAGGATCTTAAAGATCATCCTCTTGGTGTGGACTTGATCTAGAGAAGAAAATCTTATAGTTCCTCTTTCTTGATTCAACAAAAACTAAAAGGTAAATTTCTTGTGGAATAGTTTTTGCCTTGAGATTTAATGGTTAATGTTCTTGGACAAGGTTTGGAGTTCCTTTTGTTTATGCTTCCGCTATCTCGATGATCTTGAACGCTCCAAAACCCTACAGTGGTATCAGAGCATGGTTAACCCTCTTAATCTTCGTCTTGTTGAACTTGTTTCGGTTTTATGATGATTTGCATGCCATATTTGTTGATAACATGTTTTTAATGCTTTTTGGGTAAATTGCATGAAACATGTTATTTTTGGAAAATATATTGAATTTGAAAATTTTCTGATTTATATTAAATTTATCGGGTCCGAGAAGGGACTCTCGGGGAGCCGGATTGAAGGTACCGGACAGAGGTCACCGGAGCCCGGGGAAGGCCGGCGGTGACCGGGGAAGGCCGACGGTGACCGGAGCCACCCCCCTTCTTGGCCGAGGCCGAGAAGGGAGGCAAGCTCGGTTTGGGCTTTCCAAAGCTCAAACCGAGCCATGGTGTTGGGCTCGGCCCAATGGGCTTCGGCCCATTGAGCTTGGGCCCGACTTGGTCCGTGCACGGTGATTTTTTGATCCGTGGCATGAACCCGCGATCCAATATTTCGAAAATTTTCAAATTTGATCGTTTTCAAGCAACTTGGCAAAATTAAAACCGGAATATTGCATATTATTTGATAACATGTTTGTGTGAGAACATGTTGGATGATGTGATGAGATGTATGATGCATTAGTAGCCCATTAGAATTTTATCGCTTTCACGGTTTGCACACCGTTAGTTTTAGCATGCAATTATTCTTTCATTCGAGCCCTTAAAGTGTAATTATTTTTTGTCCGGTCTACGAACCGAGTATTAATTGTAATTGCTACTCAAAGTCGAGAAGGATGGAGAATCGAGCACAATGTCGGTCTTGGAGGAAGTCCAAGAGCTAGTGGGAGCCCGAATGAGAAAGTCGAGAAGATGTGATGTCTCGTAAAATCTTAAGGATAAGATGGGCTATTGATGCATATTTAAACGCTTTATGATGCTTTCTTGAATTATTAAATAATAATTGTATGCTTGCATGCTTAGCTTATGAGTTTATAAGCCATCACCTCACATGCAAAGATTAAAAACGATTTTAATTGTTTGCATGATTAAAGCGTTGTGACCCATCATCGCACGGGTTGTGATGGATGAGTTCAATTTGAAATGTGTTTGCACGGGTTGCAAATGACGGCTTCAAAAGAAGATAGTATATGATACAATTAGAAACGTCACAACACGGGTTGTTAATGACGGGTTCATAATTGTGCCAAAAACTTTCGAATTATTAAACACAACCAAATCACAATATAATTTGAGTCATGTGAGATGCCACCCAAATTTACACCCATGTAGAAACATTCTCTCGGTGTTGTGTGCCTTAGCGGAGCATCGATTGAATGGGTTCTATATGTAATGGTCAACCTTGTGGGATGTTGTGCGCCTTAGCGGAGCATCTACACAAAACTTATGCATATGTGAAGTTTGGTTGACTCGACCACGATTCTCGGCCTGAAGTCGAGCTGAGGCATTAGAAGGGTAAGCCGTGTGCTTTTGCACAACCCTGACCAAGAATTACACGGGTAGTAATTGGATGGACGTCCTACCCAAATGGGTCAATTGGAGCGGTGCAACTTAGCGTACTTCAATTGACAAATAAGGGATCTTGGTTTAAATATTCTAAACCTTAGAATATGATGGTTGGTGTTTAATTCGAATCTTCGTAAATTTATTCAATTTTCTGATTAAATTTACGTTCTTCGTGTAGAAATGGCTAGTAATTCAACAAAATCTTCTAATTTGTCATTGAGGGCTATACTTGATAAGTGTAAGCTCAATGGAACAAATTATCTGGACTGGGACAGAAATTTGCGACTTGTGTTAAAGTTGGAACGCAGGGAATACGTCCTAGACAAGGCTATCCCGGTGGAGCCAGCTGCCAACACAACGAGGGTCGTTAAGGATGCGTACCAGAAACACCTTAGCGACTCTATCGACGTTGCGTGTGTCATGCTGGGCTGCATGGAGGCGGACCTCCAGAAGCAGTTTATGGAGCTATCCCATGATCCTTTTGCAATGTTTGCACAGATCAAGGATATGTTCAAGGAGAAAGTACGTATTGAAAAATACACTGTTCTCTGAGAACTCATTGCCTGCAAAATGTCAGCAGGCAGCTCCGTAGGTCCACACGTCCTACGCATGAAGGGACATCTCGATCATCTAACTAGTCTCGGAATGACTATGGAAAAGGAGATGGCTGCGGATTTTATTCTGCAATCCCTTCCTCATGCATATGGCGGGTTCGTCATGAACTATCACATGCATGACATGGACAAGACCGCATCGGAGTTGAATAGCATGTTAGTGACTGCCGAGAAGACATAAGGGGCAGTGCGCCCAAAGGTGTTCTTATGGTGAAGAAGGGATCCGGCTTTAAAGCTGGTGGTGATAAGGGTAAAGGCCCAATGCACCTGGCAGGGAAGAACAGACGACCTTTTATTCCTAAACCTTCCATGCCCATGACGGGTAAGGGGAAGGGAAAGGAGTCGGTCTGTTTCTACTGCCAAAAGCCTGGTCATTGGAAAAAGGACTGTCAGTAGCTGAAGGAAGATCGGGAGAAGGGCGGTGGGGCCGCTACTTCGTCAGGTATTCCATTAGAGCTAAATCTTTCTACTATAAATGCTTGGGTACTAGACACTGGAGCTGAGTCTCATGTCTGTGCGGATGTGCAGGTACTGCGTAGTAGAAGAGATGTGGTGGAAAACGAGGTGGACCTAAGAGTTGGGAACAATGTGCGTGTTATCGCAACTGCTGTGGGTTCAGTTGATCTTGTTTTGCCCAGTGGGCTTGTAATAGAACTTCTTGATGTGTTTTGCGTACTTGCTTTCAGCAGGCATATTGTATCAATATCTCTTCTTGAAAAAGATGTGACATTAAGAACAGGTTTTTTAATATTATGCGCAATAACATGTTTTATGGAAATGCTCACACAGTTGGAGGTTTATACATATTAAATATGCAAAAATCGAAATCCAACATGCTCTATAATGTTAATGCTAAGAGGTTTAAAGCTAATGATTTAGACCAAACTCTAATCTGGCATTGTCGTCTAGGTCAAATAAATGAGAAACGCATCTCAGCGCTTCCTAAGCGCGCACTTCTAAGTCAATTCGAATTCCAAACGATTGAACGATGTGAGGCTTGTTTAATGGGCAAGATGACTAAAGCACCCTTCACCGGTATAGGTGAGAGGGCAAGTGATCTATTGGGTCTAATACATTCAGACGTATGTGGACCAATGAGTACACCAGCCAGAGGTGGTTTAGGCTACTTTATCACATTTACTGATGATTTCAGTAGATATGGTTATGTCTATCTCATGACACATAAGTCCGAAGCTTTTGATAAATTCAAAGAGTTTAGGAGTGAAGTAGAAAACCAACTCGGAAAGAGTATCAAGGCACTCCGTTCTGATCGGGGTGGAGAATACTTATCCGAAGAGTTTCTTAGTCATCTTACAGAAAGTGGAATATTATCTCAGTGGACTCCGCCAGGAACACCTCAACTGAATGGTGTATCCGAGCGAAGAAATCGTACATTGTTGGATATGGTTCGATCGATGTTAAGTCACACTGATCTCCCGATCTCCTTCGAGGGTTACGCTCTACAAACGGCCGCGTTCAGTGGAAGGGACATCATTCGAGAAATGGTACGGGAAGGAACCCCTTTTGTCCTTCATGAAAATCTGGGGTTGCGAGGCTTTTGTAAAATGGTTGCTTGCAACCAAGCTCGAACCGATATCAGATAAGTGTACTTTCGTCGAATATCCAAAAGAAACAAAGGGATACTACTTCTACAAACCGAGCAAAAACAAAGTATTTGTCGCCTAAGGTGAGATATTCTTGGAAAAAGAATTTATTTCCAAGACAGTCAGTGGGAGGACTATTCATCTTGATGAAGTTCTAGATGAGATAGTCGCTCAGGAACCACTGGACGACCCCTTAGAAGAAGTAGAGCCAGAAGTGGTCGTTGAGCATGAACCAATAGCTACAGTTAATGAGGACGGTCCAAGGCGGTCTGAAAGGACAAGTCATGCACCTATCAGATACGGTTTCCTAGTAACTGGAGGTGATGATTTGGTGTTAGTGGACAATGATCCAGCTACCTTTCGAGAGGCCATGGACGGAACCGATTCTGAGAAATGGCTGGAAGCCATCCATGTCAGATAATCAAGTGCGTGACTTGGTGGATCAAACCCCTGGCGTAAAAGTCATTGGGTGTAAATGGATCTTTAAAATAAAGATAGACATGGATGGAAAACCTCAGACATATAAAGCAAGACTGGTAGCAAAAGGTTATAGGCAAGTCCATGGAATTGACTATGAGGAAACCTTTTCTCCAGTAGCTATGGTCAAATCTATTCGCATTTTACTTGCCGTAGCAGCTTATCATAATTATGAGATATGGCAAATGGATGTCAAAACCGCTTTCCTTAATGGGAGGTTAGCTGAGTACGTTTATATGTCCCAGCCTGAGGGTTTTGAGGATCCAAAGAATAAGGGAAAGATTTGCAAGTTGCTCAAATCAATTTATGGTTTGAAGCAAGCATCTCGAAGTTGGAATTAACGTTTTGATGAAGTAGTGAAACAGTTTGGCTTCATCAAGAACGATGATGAACCTTGCGTGTATAAAAAGGCAGATGGGAGTAAAGTAGTCTTTTTGGTGCTCTATGTCGATGACATATTGCTCATTGAAAATGACGTCCCTACCTTGCTCTTAACAAATTCTTGGTTAGGTGAGTGTTTTGCAATGAAGGACTTAGGCGAGGCTTCTTACATCTTGGGGATCAAGATATATAGAGATCGTGCCAAGCGGGTCTTGGGCTTGAGTCAAAGCACCTATATAGACAAACTGTTGAGAAGATTCTCAATGCATAACTCCAAGAAAGGACTACTGCCCATGCGTCATGGCATAAAACTTAGTAAGAATCAGTGTGCTGAGACAACTGAAGAGCTAAAGAGAATGAATGAGATCCCATATGCTTCGGCTATAGGGTCCATAATGTATGCCATGATGTGCACGAGACCGGATGTCTAGTTTGCCCTAAGCTGTACCAATAGACATCAATCCAAACCCGGTGAGGAACACTGGATTGCAGTCAAGGAAATTCTCAAATATTTGAGAAAAACCAAAGACGCTTTTCTTGTATACGGGGGAAGAAATGATGATGATCTAGTCGTCAAAGGATATGTCGACGCTAGTTTTCAGACAGACCCTGATGACTTTAAGAGTCAGTTGGGATACATGTTTACGTTGAACGGTGGAGCATTCAGCTGGAAAAGCAAGAATCAGGACACCATTGCCGACTCTACAACGGAAGCTGAGTATATTGCTGCATGGAAGCAATAAAGGAGGCTTTATGGATCAGGAGTTTCATGGCTGTGTTAGGTGTAATTCAAAACCCATCTAACTCGGTAGACTTATATTGTGACTACACCGGGGCCATTGCGCAAGCTAGGGAACCCAGGGCACATGACATATCCAAGCATGTACTCAGGAAGTATAACATCATCCGCGACATAGTTGCTAGAGGTGACGTGAAGATCCACTACGTTACATCTGATGATAACACAACCGACCCATTGACCAAGGCTCTTCTTCAAGCGAAACATGATAAACATGTTAGGTCAATGGGGATAGACTGGGACTTATATTGGAACTCGGGGCAAGTGGGAGATTGATAGCATTTTTGTGCCCTAGTCCAACTACTAGTAGTCTATAAATGTCTATGTATATTTATCTTCGTTTCTAATAAATAAAACGACTTTATATTACTTATGTGTTGAAATAATATGTTAAGCATGATCTGATTTATGACCACTAAAGTAGTAGAACCATAAATCTGTACGGATCACGCTTAACGAGTCCCTAGTCAACCTATGCTTCCTTAAAAGCGACCAGTATGAGGATGGTTCTTAATGATGTAGTTCTGCTTATCATAGGGATGTGGGATCCCTGAATCATATCATAGATATCATGAGGTGATTGATATCGGACGACCCGCTTTGAATAGTGTTTCATAGATTAAGCCATGAACATATTCAAATGCGATAACTTGTCACGATATCCTTAGACCAAGGAGTCTTTGTGATCGCTATGCGGTCTACGTACGACTTTAACTTGTGCCTAACGCCTTCTGTAACAAGATTGCAATAATGGGCATGATTTAGTGGCAGAACGGATTGCATAAGTGACACGAAAGACGACTAAGGGATTTATCCCTCGTACTACGGTATGGGAAATATATCCGTTAAGGCCGCTTGATCGAGAGTGACTGAGAGAAAGAGCATGGCCATGCCAGTGATACGGGTTATCAGTTCTCAGCCATCTCACATATCAAGTAACAATGATTGATTAAACAAGGATGACGACTCTATGCCTTGTGATCAATCGGGATGTCTAGAGATAATAGGATAGTGACTTGTACGCACAATGTTAAATCGAATCATCGATCATCATGCACTCTGGGTAATCATAATGTCTTCCTAGAGACCACTTATGATGGATCGGACAAGAGAGATCTCTTACGCCGATCTGCCAACGGTGGCATGAGCCTAGAGGATCACACACATACAAGATGGATAACTTGAGACAAGGAAACATTAACGTTTCTTGAGGAGCAATACATGGACAAAACTGAAGGTTTTGGGCCATGGGTTTGGTTTGAGAGATTAATTAGCGAATCGAGAAATCTGAGATTTTCGTCGATGTCGCGTCGGCCTTTGTTTGATAAGTAACGACAAAAAGGGTTGGATAACTTTTGGACACGACACGCGACCACATGGGCGAGCCCATTGGGCTCGGCCCATGAGGTCACCTAGCCGGCCCAACAAGGGCCCAATTAAGGCCCAATAATCCCACATGGTCGGCCACCTTGGTGGGTCCAATTGTGTGGGCCACACACCATGCTTAGTTGGTGTTGTTGATTAAGAGGAGAGTGATTTAAGGGGATTAGGTGATGACTTGCCTTTAACCCATGCTTTCATCATTTTTTACTTAAATGACCCATGCTTATGAGTTGATGAAGTAGACTAATAACAAAAGAAATCATTCAATCCCTCACACTGTCTCTCTAGTGGCCAGCCACCTCCCTCTCTCCTCTCTTCTTGCTCTCTTCTCTTTGTGAAGGATCTTAAAGATCATCCTCTTTGTGTGGACTTGCTATAGAGAAGAAGATCATATAGTTCTTCTTTCTTGATTCAACAACGACTAAAAGGGAAATTTCTTGTTGAATAATTTTTGCCTTGAGATTTAATGGTTCATGTTCTTGGACAAGGTTTGGAGTTCCTTTTGTTTATGCTTCCGCTATCTCGATGATCTTGAACACTTCAAAACCCTACATTTTCTTTAGACCTTATGTAGTCAATGCTCATTGAACCATAGTTGAGAAGTTTGTTAACAACATTATGTCTTCGACACATATGTCTAGACTTGTTGTGATTCCTTGCCCTTGATAATATCATTCTACAAATATTTAGACTTTCATAGTTGTTTAGTCTTTTCATAAACTCAGTTTCTATTGTGAATATAGTTATCAAAATTTGTTCGAAAGATTTTCATATCATGACAACATCTATCCACCAAATGGATAGAAGATATTCTACTTGTTTGTGTATTCTCTTACACCTTTTGAATATCTTTTATAATGTAGACCATAATAAATATTCAATCATAAATACATATTAGTATTCTCATAATAACATTATAATATCCAAATTTTGGATAATTCATGTATCTTGTTTGTCTACTTAAGATAGATGCAACATTCCCATGTACATGTCATTAAGTACATGATATTGACTATCACTTTTGCATACTCATTTTGAGAGATACTTTCATTTTTATTATTTCACAAGTGTTAGCTTAAATCAATAGATTTTATAGCTAAACACCATCACATTTGTTGAATTTTCTAAAGTTTATCAATAGCGTGTAACCGATAAGTTTGTTTTAGTTGCAACATTGATTCCCATATTCTTTTCACATATGTCACTCATTGATAAGGAATCTAATTGACAACATAAAGATGTCAAATATTTTTTATGTCACTATCTAGGTGCATGTTTAAGTCTATCTCAGAACTTCACCAACTTGCACCGTTTCTTTCACATGTATGAGTTATATAAATTTATTTAGTGTCATATAACCTTCTAACATATAAGTTCGAAATTCATCAAGTGAATTTATCACCTTGCTCTTTGGCTAATTCTTGACTCTTCTAGTCCATAACACTCTTTAGAATTTTATCATAATTCTCAAGAATTCATTTAGATGATCTCAATTCATCTTGTTTGTCTGAATATTCCAATTCTAGACTTTAATATAATATTTTTGTGTGTATCGATATTTTTTTCAAATCATACACAAGAACTTTATATGCACTACTATTGCACGTTCAATGTAGGCACATTCAACAATTTTGTTCATATCCTTATTTTCCTTTGAGTCGAAGTCAAAGCTATTATTAAGCACCCCCACACTTCCAATTAACCGTTGGAAATCTTGCTTCCTCTTATTAACTCACTCAGAGTTTTCTCAACGTCCATTTATGTTACCTTATTTTATAGGCAATTTGCTGAAAAATCATTGTCCCCCACATATATTGTGGTGACGCAAAACTTATAATTATGAAACTTCTCTCATAGAGTGATAGTTTCTTTTCAACAACAACATTAGATTGACTATGTGCCAACACGAATACACATATGTCAACCATTTCAACATATTCATTTTAAAGTCATTTCTTCCCATGAACATGACAATGAATATTTATCCCCATTGTTGCTTTTAAACACATATACACAATAATATTTTGTACTATCAAACTGAAAGTCACAAAATATTAGCTCAAGACTTTCATAATTTCTTCCAACAATTTGAAAGGCATTATAGTTTCTTTCATTCACACACAATTCACATTTGTGTTTGTTTACCAATCTTGAAAGATGGTAGATGACTCAAGTGAATTAATTTACGTATAAATTATAGTTCACTTGACCAAGTATATCATACCATTATATGACTCAATCATATAAATGAAAGACTCTTCTTTATTCGTATCAATCCATATAATGACGTTTATTATTCATGTCCATCGTGTCATCGGTTATACAACCTTTGTCCATATACATTTCATTTTTGTACGCACTTTTCAAGGAATTACACTATTGAAACCATCAATTACAAGTAATTCCCCAATGAGATTACCATCAATTGCATTCTTTCTCATGCCGCACATACAACTTATTTGATTATTGTGATGACATATTCTAAAGCCAAATTTTGAGATGACATAGGTGCATATGTACACACTCTCTCAATCATCAATAATCTTTAGATTAGAATTTTTAGTTCCATCAAAAAAACCATGTCTTCAAACAAACATGTCAAGCCAACACTTTTGGAACTTAAATAGCCCAAATTTATTTTAAGGTTGCAACATAACTAGATCGTCACTTATATCTATTATGTTGATCTCATTATTTAGTTGATATGATTTCAAACTAATCATTATAAACTCAAGAATGAAAACATTATTTCATTCAACTTTTTCATATTCATATTCATATGATTTATCTATCAATGAATCAAATTAATCATGTTAAAGTATGATTTTTCAACACATGAATAACATCGTTATGATTAGATTCAGGATTTATCAATCCATGAATGACACAACCAGTTTTCAATGCGTTGATCATGCCCAACTCATATTTATGAGTTCGTGAATGAGATCATTACATCATTCAACTTCTATGATTCATCAATTCATGATGATCAATTCAAAATAAGAGTAATTCAAATTAATCATATAATTATGATTTTCAATCAATAAATAAATTCAATATTCATTACTCATATTCAATTTCATTGAAATGATTAACCATTACACATTTCATTCATGCTAATCAATTTTTATGATTTCACAAATGAACATTTATAAAGAATATAAACTATTCAATACATAGTTTAAGTACAAGAGAATCGTCTCCTCTTTCACTTTTGAGGTTCTTCATGTACCATACATGGTGAATCCATTATGACCACCATCTTTTGTCGTCCTTTCAACGATGAATCCAACAAATTATTCAAGTCATTCGACATATCATATCGAAACAAAATTTAATATATTTGTGGTAGACACTCGTGTCTTAAACCCGCTTGAAATTTGACCCAAAGGTCCATTCCCGGCCTCAGCCGTATTGGCATATTGTCCAATATTTATCATAAGATTAATTAGGTAAGCAAATTCGTTGCTCCTATCATCAAGCTCTTGCTTTCAATAATATATATATTTTTACATAAGAAATTGAAGCAATTACGAAGTCCCAATATTCGGCATAAATATGTTTCATCCTTTGTTTTCCATCTCTACAACAAGAAAAACAAACTTATTAGTATTTGTAAGATTATAAATTAACTCACATGACCAAATTATCATGTTTCAATGATTTATTCAAATTTGGAGCGAATATAAAACTTAATTATTTGTATCCAAAAGATTCATGTTTTCCAACTTTTATATCTACAAAATGAAATGAAATCACTAGTATTGTAAAATATAAACCATGCAAAATTTCATTAAACAAAATATGAACCTTCTTTAATCCGCAACCTGTTAAAACTCAAGAGAACGTTACACTTTAAGATTGTTAGGTATTATACAATAATAATAACAAATTGCGGAAATCAATAAAATATAAAATACTAATGAAATATGAAAATTACAAATGATACATGAACCTTTACAGAATATTTGATACAAACTCGGGAATAGTCGAGGCGTGTTGGACAGTTTCCTTAAGGGCTCTCCCTCGGGTGTTGGAATCAATGAGCGTACACCTCCCAGGATACAATGACTTTGAACTAGCATCGTACACCAAGGTCTAGTTCCGGCGAATTTGAACTTGTGCCTTTCTCTATCACCAATTTTAAGAAGAAATTTGAGACTGATGAAAGAGACGATGAACAAGAACTCATGTTCTTGGTTATGAGATGAGTGAAAAGAGAAGAGATGTGACCATTTATTTATATTCATCAACTCTTCAACCAAAAGACTCATAATTCAATGCAAATTAAAGAAAAAATTGAAAAGTTTGTAACATGTGTATTCAAGAGAATCAAATGCACATTATGTGCATTATCTCTCATGAATGAAAAAACCATTTCAATTTCATTCATTTAGGATTTAATATAATATAATATTATATTTTTCCAACAATTCCCACCACCACCTTCGACAACCTCAATTCCAACTGCCGCCGGCCAGCCCCACTAACGCCGGCAACCTCAATTCTAGTCGCCATCGTCCCGCTCCCCACCGCCAAATCCCTCCCCACATCAACTTCTATTTAATCGAGAGCTAGCCTCCCTCAAAGGGGAAGCAAAATCGATGTTCAAATCCAATCAAATAAAAAAGTATAACTTGATTTTCACAAAAGTTGACAAAAACTAGGAAATCAAATCTGCAAAAACAAGCAGAATTCCTAAAACAAACAAACTAATCCACACCAGTTTTCAAACATTCAAACATAACCCACAAAAACATAAAATTCAACTTCAAGCTAAGAAAATGGAATTGCAGAAAATGGCACAGATTGAACCAAACTGTTTCTAGCAAAAAGAACACCACCAATAATAAGTATTCGAAAAAAAAAGAAAAGTCAAAAACTCGGTACCAAATCAAAGAAATGAACAAAAAAAACTAGAAAAAGAAAGAACACCACTAGTAACAAGTATACGAAAAAAATTAAAAAAAATAAGAAACTCGGTACCAAATCAAAGAAATGACCTAAGTAGAAAAAGAGTGAATCAATCTTTGGAGAAATTAACAACGGATACACCCAAAGCTGTAAGAAGATGAGCGAAACAGAGTGAATCAATCTTTCCATCGTCGCTGAAGGAGGAAGAGTGGGCTTTTTGAGATTGTGATCCCTGCTAAGCCTGTCAAAGTTCAGGAAGGATAGTTGGGAAAGTCGGGTTCTTCACCTTTGCCAGAACATGAGGAGAAGGATTTGGAATCCTCGGCCACGATGGAGCCACTTGTGGTGATAGGCCGGATCTATTAAGGATTAAGTATATGCAGTCGGAAGAGTTATGTTCAACCCAAAAGGAGGGGTGCAACCTAGGTCCTTGAGTTTGATTGTGAACAGTTCGTGTTCACGGAAAATTCTAGGAATTAACTCTAGGGTGGGGAAGTCTTAGAAATTTTTTTGGGGCAGTAGAGCTTCCCAATTGTTGCTCTCAGAAGAGTTGGAGGAACTTCGAGATGATGTTGAGGAGGATTGGGAAGAGGAGAGTGATAGGCTTGTGACCCCTCGCCAGGAAGATGACATGGTCACTCGAGAATTTGGACCCAGAGTTCTTCGCTCTGGGAGAGTGTCCGGACGCTAAGACCGTGCTGGATAGCGAGAAGCTGTTAGGTAGGCGAATGGAGGTTCTTTTGTTCGCTTTTGAGCGGTTTTCTATTATTACATGTTTGTATTGTTTTCTCTCTCATTATTAATAAAATTTATTTATTGCCGATCAAAAAAAAATCTCTCCATCGTCTTCTTGTTGGCTTCTCCATTCATTATCGGCCTCCAAAGCTTGCCGGGAAGAACGCTTGAAGAGTTCGTTTAGAAACTATCTTTATTTCTGTCTATTCTTCTCCAATTCTCAGAGTGCGATCTCTCAAATCCAAAGAAACCCTAAGAACTGAATTGAAGTGCCAATTCATGGTCTATCCAACAACTCAAGGAATATCTCTCTCAAAACATTATGTCATCTTCATCGATTCACTTGTCGTTAAACAGGAAGGACGAGCTCGACGCGACTTATCCGAATTCGTTCTCTCCCAAACCTTAGCTTCAAGTTCAGCTCCGCCCCAATCGAATCCAGGTCGCGAAATTGGTGATCTCGGTTCTCAAGAGCCCGTATCCGAGAAATCAGAAACCCCAGTTCCGATCTGCATAAACAAATCGACCCCATAACCCAAAGTTGTGCATTGTGAGACCTTGATTGGAAAACTTAAGTACTAATGTAACCCAAAATCGGTGGTGATGTTTCACAAAAGAGAAAGAGGGAGAGGGTGAAAGGTTGAAGAAAGGCATTTTGGACTTTATACCTCAAGTTTATGTTAAATTTAACTCTGCTAAAGTTAAGTGTAACAAAAAAAATAGTTGGCTGAGTGCAAAATAGAGTTTTTTCTTAGTTTAGGATAATGATGTGAGAATGAGCGATAGTTAGGGGTAGTGATGTGTAATTTCTTCTTTTCATTATGAATTAAGTTTCTCCAATAATATGTCATGCGATGTTTGGTGATAATCAATTATTGAACTGAAAGATTTTGTAAATAATATATTGGCGCGTGCCCAGCAAGTGCACTGGTCTTCCCAAGTAATAGCGAGAGTATTTCGATCCCACATGAAGAGTGCTTGTCTAGGAAGGTGCGAACGCTAGGAGCTTAGAACTACTATTCGGGTCTGGCCAGTTTTCAAATGGCGATGGTAAAATAAAACCAAACACAAGCAATCAATTATCGAAGTTCTCACAAATTAAATAAAGAAAGCTCACAAAATTTTGAATTAAAAAATAAAATAAAACCAAAATTCTTTAAAGTGATTGGGGTATCGGGAATCCGGGGGATGATTAATTAATAACTTTTAAGAGTCGGTCATTCATTATGGGAAAGACTATTAAGAAGTGATTAAATATTGAGATGTTCTAGACCTACCCAAATTTTTTCTGGAGCTGCACCGAGGCAAGCAACGAAATTAATATTAATAAGGCCATTAACTAACATTATCCTAATTAATTTCATCTTAAAGGCCATGTAGGAATCTCCATCCTTCAGGTGGAGACCCTATATATGTACACCGTAGGCGTGGACTTTCACCATGTACATCCGGCCTCTAAACACTACATTCAACCTAGGTCGATTGCTATCGCCTCTCTTCCGAGATTTGATCTAAGTTCAAGCCTACCTAGGATAACTAGCATTAAGTTCACGTTTAGAGCCTTAATCCGTTTCACTAACCCATTAATTAAGTTATGAATCCATTGTTTGACTAAGTTACAATCCCCGTTCATCCCTTACACCGACTTAGAAAGTTAGCTACTCATGAATTCAAGAAGAAAATTCATGATTTTAAGTTCACAATGTTAGGCATTCAAATAAAAGTAAAATTAAATCTCATAAAAATCAATTCCTCAATTTTCAATCTCAATATCCCAACTATAACCATAAATTTCCCAAAACAATATGAAAATAAAACCAACTACGCTGCTCCAAACCTTATTTTTCGATCTCTACATGCTCGTCTCGTCGTCTGTAATTGATCACCCACGGTTCCCTTCTTCTCCCAACTTCAAACTTACTCTAAAACTACTGAAATATGACTAATGGATGATAAATTTTGAAGTCGGGGGAGGGGGGGGGGGTTATTTATAGGAAGGGTGAAATGGATTCAAAAAGAAAAAAATCCCATGATTTTAGGAGCTGCATTTGACAGCCCTGCTGGGTGGAATTCGACAGGTCCTGAAAGGTCAACCCGGCATGTTCTTTTTTCTCCTTGCGGGCGCTTTGTCGAAGTCTCAGGTTGTCGGGTTAGCAGATTTTTTCTGGTGTTGAAGATGCCCGGGTGAGCTCTCGGGTAACCTCCTCGCTTCTCGTCCGTTTTCAAGCTCGGGTTAGCAGAAAGCTGTCGGGTTGGACCCGACAGGTTGACCCGACAACCTCCCTTCCCTTT
Source organism: Geranium rotundifolium (assembly GCA_963920655.1). Lineage (NCBI taxonomy): Eukaryota > Viridiplantae > Streptophyta > Magnoliopsida > Geraniales > Geraniaceae > Geranium > Geranium rotundifolium. The sequence continues at coordinate 14,005,914 of OY987317.1, read as the reverse complement.
TCCGACTTTGTCCTTTCGTCTCATTTTCGCGTCTTTTTCTACCTGTTTTCACCCAAAATACTCTCCACGCACTTGTGAGGTAAATGTAGCATTTTATTCACTAAAACCTATATATTCGGGACAAAATTGTGGAGATTTAACTCCGTCAGATACATAAATGCCGACCTTCTAAACCACCCCACACTTAACATTTTCTCACCCCTAGAAAAACAAAACAAAACAAAAATAAAAGACTAAAATCTGTGAACTTTTCAAAATACATTATTTTTTTCGAATTAAGCCCCGATGTAACTCATAGGAGGAGTTCGGTCCTCTCGAGGGTTTATCATAATGGAATGCTCACGAATCTGAATGCACATGCAAATGAAACTATACTCAATCCTAAATATGAAAAAGACAAGTTATACAACCAATGTTAGAATAAAAAATATATTTACAAGAAAGTAAGCAATAATTGCACGATCACCGAATCATATTAAGCATGTTGATGAATATACAAGCTCATAACTACCATTTAATGATTTAATTGCATCCACCTAATTAATCACACAAGTTCCCAGAATTTAAATAAACATCTGTCAGTTGAGAAAAAGTGTTCCCTATCGAATCTCAAGATTGTTCAATGCACACTTCCAAACACATGTTCAATGCACACTCGCCCATGTGGTCGCGTGCCGTGTCCAAAAGTTATCCGAGCCTTTTGTCGTTACTTATCAAACAAAGTCTGACGCGACATCGATGAAAATCTCAGATTTCTCGGTTCGCTAATTATTCTCTCAAACCGAACCCATGGCCTAAAACATTCAGTTTTGTCCATGTCTTGCTCCTCAAAAAACGTTAATGTTTCTTTGTATCAAGTTATCCATCTTGTATGTGTGTGACCCTTCAGGCTCATGCCACCGTTGGCAGATCGGCGCAAGAGATCTCCCTTGCCCGATCCATCATAAGTGGTTTCTAGTAAGACATTATGCTTAACCAAGGTGCATGATGATCGATGATTCGAATTAACCTTGTGCGTAAAAGTCACTATTCTATTATCTCTAGACATCCCGATTGATCACAAGACATAGAGTTGTTATCCTTGTTTAATCAATCATTGTTACTTGATATGTGAGAAGGCTGAGAACTGATAACCCGTATCACAGGCATGACTATGCTCTTTCTCTCAGTAACTCTCGATCGGCCTTAACGGATATCTTTCCCATACCGTAGTACGAGGGATAAATCCCTTAGCCGTCTTTTGTGTTACTCATGCAATCCGTTCTGCCACCCAATCATGCCCGTTATTGCAATCCTGTTATGGAAAGCGTTAGGCGCAAGTTAAAGCCGTATGTCGACCGTATAGCGATCACAAAGACTCCTTGGTCTAAGGATATCGTGACAAGCTATCGCATTTGACTATGTTCATGGCTTAATCTATGAAACACTATTCAAAGCGGGTCGTCCGATATCAATCACCTCATGATATCTATGATATGATTCCGGGGTCCCACATCCCTATGATAAGCAGAACTACATCATTAAGAACCATCCTTATACGGGTCGCTTCGATTGAAGCATATATTGATCAGGGACTCGTTAAGTGTGATCCGTACCATGATTTGGGATTGAATATCCTAGGTCATGGGAATTAGACCTTGATTTTGACTTAAGTTTTGATATTTATGATTAATTAGTTGTTTTATTGCATGATAACTTGTATTATATTTTGAGATTTTTGTTATATGCTAACCTTAATCACTTATTGTATGTTTTATCGAGATTCGACTGCGAGAGGAGCTTGTCTTGGTTGACCTAAATAGAATCGAGAGGGCGGTTCGTGTGACCCACTTATTGGACCGAAAATTGTTAGGCATTCAAGCTGTCGAGGAGTTAGTAATAACAACCAGAGAGGGTAGCTATTTTCAACACTTTTCCGTCACTAATGTCGAGAGACGGTGCGGGTATTTGCACATAGTAATAGCATTTTGTGCCCTAGTCCAATTGCTAGTAGCCTGTAAACGTCTATGTACATTATCATCGTTTGTAATATATATAAAACGGCTTTATATTACTTATGTGTTGAAGTAATATGTTGAGCATGATCTGATTTATGACCACTAAAGTAGTAGAACCATAAATCTCCACGGATCATACTTAACGAGTCCCTGGTCAATCTACGCTTCTATAGACGCGACCAGTATGAGGATGGTTCTTAATGACGTAGTTCTTCTTGTCATAGGGATGAGGGATCCCGGAATCATATCATAGATATCATGAGGTGATTGATATCGGACGACCCGCTTTGAATAGTGTTTTCATAGATTAAGCCATGAACATATTCAAATGCGATAGCTTGTCACAATATCCTTAGACCGAGGAGTCTTTGCGATCACTATGCAATGTACGTGCGGCTTTAACTTGCGCCTAATGCTTTCTGTAACAGGATTGCAATAACGGGCATGATTGGGTGGCGGAACAGGTTGCATGAGTGACACGAAAGACGGCTAAGGGATTTATCCCTCATACTACGGTATGGGAAAGATATCCGTTAAAAGGCCTCTTGATTGAGACTGACTAAGAGTAAGAGCATGGCCATGCCGGTGATACAGGTTATCAGTTCTCAGCCATCTCACATATCAAGTAACAATGATTGATTAAACAAGGGTGACGACTCTATGCCTTGTAATCAATCGGGATATCTAGAGATAATAGGATAGTGACTTGTACGCACAAGGTTAAGTCAAATCATCGATCGTCATGCAGCTTGGGTAATCATAACGTCTTACTAGAGGCCCCTTATGATGGATCGGGCAAGAGCGATCTTTTGCGCCGATCTGCCAACGGTGGCATGAGCCTGAAGGGTCACACACATTCAAGACGGATAACTTGAGACAAGGAAACCTTAACGTTTCTTGAGGAGCAATACATGGATAAAACTGGAGGTTTTGTGCCATGGATTCGGTTTGAGAGAATAATTAGCGAATCGAGAAAACTGAGTTTTTTCGTCGATGTCGCGTCGGACTTTGTATGATAAGTAACGACAAAAAGGGTCGGGCGTTTTTGGACACGACACGAAACCACATGGGCGAGCCCATTGGGCTCGGCCTATGAGGTCTCATGGCCGGCCCAACTAAGGGCCCATTAAGGGCCCAATAAGCCCTCTTGGCCGGCCCACATTGTGGGTCCATGTGTGGGGGCCACACAACACCATGCTTAGTTGGTGATTGTGGATTAAGAGGTGAGTGATTTAAGGGGTATGGGTTAAAGCACCTTTAAGCCCATACCAATCACTTCTGACTCATGCTTATGAGTTGGATGATGAATTGAAATATCTAACATTCATTCATTAATCAAATAATCACATAAGTCACAAATATCTCTCTCTCTCTCTCTTGCTTGGCCGGCCACCTTGCTCTCTCCTCCATCTTGCTCTCTTGTTTTTCATTTAATTGTTCTAGTAGACAATTAAGTGAAGGATCTTCAAGATCATCCCCTTGGTGTGGACTTGCTTTAGAGAAGAAGATCCGAAAGTTCTTTTTATCGATTCAACAAGACTTAAAGGTAAATATCTTGTGGAATAGATTTTGCCTTGGGATTTAACGGTTTATGTTCTTTGACATAGGCTTGGAGTAGATTTTATTATAATGCTTCCGCTATCTCGACGATCTAGAACACTCCAAAACCCTACACATAGGTCCAATTTTCGCGCTAAATTGATTGATTGATTGTACGTTGATGAGTGAATGTCTTGTGATTGAATGAGTTGATGATATGTGTACATGTTTATTTGAAATCTACTTTGTGCCTCTTGTGATTTTTAGCTATTGCTTTCTTAACTTTCTATCTTTTATCTCGACTCGACCCCGATAGGGGCTTGTAGAGGTCGAATAATAGGTGATAAATTACACCACTTTTGAGCACTATTTTCCCACATTTTTACTCACTTTTCGTCCCTCTCAGGCAAAAAAGACCCTATTTTATGTCTCTTTTACTTCACGACTTCTTTGATTAAAGAATGCAAATTTTCAGGTCAAAACAGGCCAAATTTGGATGTTTGTTAAGACATCCGCGTGGCAAGGGCCATGGGACCGTTACCATACATTGTGCCACCCCGTGACCCCTAACTTAGGCCCGACAACTCAACAAGAAGAGCCCAAAGGAGGACCAAACCGTGGCCTCAGCCACGGTTTTTGGCGAAGAACCGTGGTGACATAGTCGCTACCCCCTTGTGCAGAACGACACAACGAGGTGCCGTGGATGTTTAGCACCCCCCTGTGGAAAACAACCATGGCCACCTAACCGAGACTTGGGAGGGAAGAAGTTGACCGTGGCCGTCGCCTCGGTCCGTGGCCACCCCGTGGCCAGTCGATGAGTCATCCGGTCGAAGTTCGTGGACATTTCGTGAGTGATAAAAACAAGGCACGCCACTAACACAGTCCTGTGACGATTCAACCACGCCCTCGTGGCAAGTCGGAAACTCGCAACTATAAAAGGGTTTCGCTGCATTTGGAAAAGTCATCATTTAATTCCCGAATTCACTTCCAAAAAAGAGCGACTGTTCGGCGTCTTTATCAGATAGTTCCAAGGAGGCACCAGGAACAATTCTAGAGGTTCAACGTTAAGTATAAAAGAGGAATCAGAAGGGATTCAATCCTACTCTTGTATTAATTTTGAGTTTGGGAATTAGATCCGAGTTTGGAATAAGATCTCCAAAAATTGTCCAAGAACACGAACCATTAAATCATAAGGCAAAATCTATTTAGATCTAACTTTATAGTCGATCCCTTATGCTTCGGCTGTGGGATCCATCATGTATGCCTGGATGTGCACGAGACTGGAGGTCTCGTTTGCACTAAGCTGTACTAGCAGATTCCAATCTAACCCCAACCAATTACACTGGATTGCTGTCAAAGGTCATCCTCAAATATTTGAGGAGGATCGAGGATGCATTTAGGTGTATGGGGATGAAGATAGAGAACTAGCAGTCAAAGGACAAGTCGATGCTAGTTTTAAGACATATCCAGATGACTTTAAAATTCAGTCAGGATATATTTTGTGTTGAATGGTGGCGCTTTCAGCTGGATAAGCTTTAAGCAAGCAAAAATTGCCAACTCTACAACGGAGGCTGAGTATATAGCTACAACAAAAGTAGCTAAAGAGGCCATATGGATTAGAAGCTTTCTGATCGGATTAGATGCAACGCCGCGAGCGTCTAATTCGATAAGCTTGTTGTGGGACAAAACAGGTGCCGTAACTATTGCTCAAGAGCCCAAATTCCATAACAGATCCAAACATATACTCAGCAGGCATCACCTCGTGAGAGTTATCGCATATACAGGTTATGTGGAGATTAAAAACTATTTAACTGATGATAATATGGCCGATCCCTTGACAAAGGCTCAGCCGCAGCCTAGGCATGAGAAACATGCAGGGTCTATGGGAGTAGATCAGAACTTAAATTTGAACCAGGGGCAAGTGGCAGATTGTTAGAGTTATGCCCCAGTCCAATGTATAAGTGATCTACATATGTAATGTTTTATCATCTTTCCGAATAAATAAATCGGCATATATTACTAATGTGTTGTAGTAATATATCTAATGTGATTTGAGCTATGTCATAATGTGTGTAACCACTTATAGTAGAACTATAGATCAGAAAGAATTGCATTCGATAATGTCCCTGATCAGCTAAGCTTCTTCTGAAGCGATCAGTATGAGACTAACTCCTTGTGATCACGCTCTACTGATCATGGCAAAGTATGTGCCGGAGTTATATCATAGATATCATCAGGTCGATGATATCGGACAACCCGATTGTGAGTATGCTGCATAGATCCAGTCATGAGATACTCACATATCGTAACTTGTCATTATATCCTAAGACCAAGGAGTCTTTGTGTACACTATGTAACGAATACCTAAGTTTTACCTAGTCTAACGTTATCTGTAAAAGGGTAACTATAACGGCTTCGATTGGCTTTGGCATTTATTGCACTAGTGAACTCGAAAGGCGTCTGAGGGATTTATCACTCACACTTCGGTATGAGAAAGATATCCGTTTAGGCCACTTGATGAGTATGACTGAATAAAGAGCACGGCTGTGCAGGTGATACCTTAGTATCAGTTTTCAGTCATCTCAGATATCAAGAAACAGTGATTGATAAATTAGGATGACCATTCTATGCCTATTGATCAATCTAGATATCGGTTTGATAAAAGGACAGTGACATGTACGATAACAGGTTAAGTCGAATAATCGATAATCACGAACATTGGATAATAATAAGTCTTGCTAGAGGCCACTTATGATGGAAAGGGTAAAATAGTAATTTTACCAGACTGCCAATTATTCGTGAGCCTAGAGGGTCACACGCATTAAGCACGATACATGACAACAATTATGGATGACAATTGAGAACAATTCAGTAGTTTTCTGGCTTAAGGTTTTAACCAGACGGTTGAAGAAATCAATTCGAGGAAATTGAGCCGTTTTGTCTAAACCGAAATTAGAACTCAAGTTAATGGGTTTAACTTGGGATTTAGTTAAACGGGCTTAAAGCCCATTTAGGGATTTAAGTTATGAGTGGCAAAAAATGCAAATAAGAGATTATAAAGGATAGATAATGCAATTTTAATTTGAAATTCAATGTAATTTTAAAATTAAAATCACATAATATCTTCCATTATCCTCAATTATTTTTCAGCAACTATCTCCCTCATTCTTTCCCCCTCTATGCTGAAATCTCTCTCCCTCTCATCCTCCATTGTTGTCAAGCTTCTCTTAAAATTCATAGCAAAAATTTGAGTGAAAACCTTCTTCGGTTGTGGTGCTTGTGTGGACCTAATAGAGAAACACTAAGCTTGTGTTTTCATCGATTAGAAGAGGTAACTTTCAGATTTAATATATATATATATATATAACATGTTGAATTTGCATTAAGATCATAGCTTGCATCGATCACCACGGTTACATAACGTCCGCTGCATGATATTCATCGATTGGAACCCGTGGTGATCTCTTTCAGTGGTATCAGAGCCATGGTTGTTATGTATTCTTCTACATGTTTAACTCTCATTTTTTTGAGTTTATATGTGTTCATCACCTTAGCATGCATGTGAATCGAAAAAAATTTCAGATTTGGTTGATTTTGGAAAATTAGAAAATAATTTTTTTTTGGTGTTTCGGGTTAGCCATTGCCGACCAGGTCGAGACCCTTGGTGGACCATGGAATGCCCTAGGACAGACCATGGTCATCACCAAGGGCCGACGAGGGTTGCCTACGGGCGACCATGGCAGCCCTCGCGGGCGACCATGGTCGCTGCCGCGGGCGACCATGGTCTGCCCATGCGGGCGACCATGGAAGCCCGTGAGGGCCACCATGGTTGCCTCGCGGGCGACCAGGGTCTGCCCTAGGGGCGACCATGGCTGCCCTCGCGGGCTACCATGGTCGTTCCGGTGGCCGACCACGGTCAGCCCCGCGGGCGACCTAGCCAGCCCTCACGGGCCACCGTGGTTGCCTCTGCGGGTGACCTCGGTTGAGACGGTTTGGCTCGACCAGATTCGAGCTGAACCGGATGGTTCGGTTTGGTTCGGTTTCGATGAACCAGCGAGAACCGGTCCAAAATTCAATTAATCGATTAAACCGTCCGGTTTTGATAAACCAGAATTTTTCCACACTTAAGAAAGATAAAATTTGGAAAATTTATTTGTTTGATTAGCATGTTGATTGTATACATGATCTTTGATAACATGATGCTTTCCACATGATGCTAGCTAAGCCCATTAGATTTGCATTTTAATTTCGGTTTTGCAACCTGCGTGTTGCTTAATTTTGGGTTGTAGTAAATACGGCATGCGTGTCGTGATTTGTATTTCATTTTATTTATTTAAATTTTTAATCACGAAGACCGACACAAGAAGCAAGTCAAGAGAAAGACTCGGATTGGAGGAGGCTCGAAGCCAGTGGGCGTTCACTAGAATGGAGCAAGTTTGGATCTTGAAGACCATGTCTTTAGGATCAGTATTGCGAGATTCTTAGGAACCTAAGATGGGCTTAGCTATGCATATTTTATCGTTACATTTATATGTTTGAATGTATGAATGTATGATAGTTTAAATATACAAGTTTATGTATGATTTGCTATCACCCACATGCAAAGATTAAAATCAGAATTTAATCAGACTCGCATGTAACCGGCTAAGGGATCATCTTTGCATGGATTTGCAATTGATGATTCCAGATTAAGATTGTATCGATATACAATCAGACTTTTATAATTCACTTAAACGCAAATAATTACAAGTCAAGCGTGATACCATCCAAGTTTGGGCACTCAAAAGGGCTTTGACCCTATGGATGTCGCTACGCCTCCGCGTAACATTCATAGAGAAAAAGTCTTGATGGGATGGGTAGTTCTGTGTGGGTGCGTGCGCCTTCGCGTAGTAGTCACATTAGTTCTATCCATAGTTCAAGCTTGGTAGACTTGTCTACGATTGTCAGCTAGGGCTGACCTAGGGTATCAGTATAGGGTATTCCACGTACTAACAAGTACAGACCCTAGCCAGGAACTACATGGTCTTGTAGATGGGTTTATTCCTACCTTGATGCACTCAATTGGAGCAGTGAGCCTCCGTTCACTTCATTTGAGAGTATGATGGGATCCTGGTTCAGATTCTAATGTTGGAATCAGACAAGTTTTTTATAACTAAATCTCCAACTTGAATTTTAATTAATTTTTACCATGTAGAACTAAAAGGCAAATACAACACAAAGGATTAATAGCGCACTCAGAGTCCAGATTGAGGACGGACTCAAGAGTGTGAATTACTCAGATTGGAATAGAAACTTGAGGCTTGTACTCAAGCATGAACGGAAGTAGTATATCCTTACCAAGGAACCTCCTGCTGAGCCACCGTTGAACGCCGCTAGGGCACTAAGGATACTTATCAAAGTTCCTTAGTAACCAAATCGACGTGTCATGCATTATGGTGGGCAGTAGGATGCTAGAGTTGTAGAAGCAGTTCAGGAACGTTTCAGATGACCCTCATACCTATAAGGCAGAGGTCAAAGAAATGTTCAAGGAGAAAGCTTGTGTCGAAAGATATGATACTTTCATAGAACTTAACTCATGCAAACTTAAGGCTGGAGCCCTGTTAGTCCCCATGTCACGAAGATTTAATGTCTTCAGGAACATCTAACCAGACTCGGTTTTGATGATCAGGAGAAAATGGCTGCGGATTTTATGTTGCAGTCACTTCTAGATACATATAGTGATTTCATAGTAAGTTACAATATGCAAGACATGGACAAGTCCTTAACAGAGCTTCATTTGATGCTTGTGACCACTGAAAAGAATCTCAAGGGCAAGACCAAGGATGTCCTTATGGTCAACAAGAAGGTCAGCTTCAAGAAAGCTGATCAGGGTAAGGGTAAGGCTCCTAAGCACCTTGCAGGGCAGTTCAGACACCCCAAGCGTCCAAAAGTTCAAGCAGCTCCCAAAGCTGCTATGAAGATTAAGGACAAAATGGAGGAGATCTGCCATCACTGCAACGATCCAGGACACAGGAATAAGGGATTGTAAGTAATACAAGGATCATGCGAAGAAGAGTGGGTATCCACGTCTTCAGGATAAGATATTTACGGTAGTAAGCTTAATCGCTATAACGTAAATAAGAAAAGGCTTAAATATGATGATTTAAACCAAATTATTATCTAGCATTGTCATTTAAGGAACAAAGGCGAGAAACGCATTTCAACACTTCTCAAGTGTGGATTTTAAGTCCGTTTGAATTCACTAAAACTGAAAGATGCAAGTCGTACCTAATGAGCGAGAAACGCATTTCAACACTTCACAAGTGTGGATTTTAAGTCCGTTTGAATTCACTCAAACTGAAAGATGCAACTCTTGCCTAATGAGCGAGAAACGCATTTCTACACTTCACAAGTGAGGACATTCAAGTCTGTTTGAATTCACTCAAACTGAAAGATGCAAGTCTCGCCTAATGGGCAAAATGACAAAGGCACCTTTCACAGGTTTATGTGAAAGGTGAGTGACTTGTTAAGTCTAATACATTCCGACGTATGTGGACCTATGAGTACTCAGGCTAGAAGAGAGTTGAACTAATACCTGACTCTTGAAACGGCCGCATTCATTTTGAATCGGGCTCCGATGAAGACAATGATAGTACACCTTGTGACAGTCATTCTGTCTCTCATTACTGTGGATGCGTGCGCCTCCGCGTAGTATTCATTGGGATGCGAGCTGAATAAGGTAATCAGTTCTATTTGGATGCGTGCGCCTCCGCGTAGTAGCCAAATAAGAGCTGGACCAGAGTCATAGAAGGTACACCACATGACACTCATTACGTTTCCCATTACTGTGGATGCGTGCGCCTCCGCGTAGTATTCATTGGGATGGGAGCGGGATGAGATGGTCAATTCTATTTGGATGCGTGCGCCTTCGCGTAGTAGCCAAATAAGAAATGGACCATAGTCATATATGGTGTGGGAAACATCCTAGTATATTTTTCCTAAAAGATTTGGGTAACAGAGATGCAGGCATCCAAATAAGACAAATGTGTCTTCGTAAGGTATCCTTAAGAAACTAAGAGATACAACTTCTGCATACCCATCGAGTACAAAGTCTTTGTTGCTCGAGGAGGGGTATTTTTGGAGAAATATTTTATTTTCAAAATAGCTAGTGGGAGTCCCGTGCATCTCGAATAAATTTGTGAGGATACAGAACAACCTGAAGCAATTCAGGAGCCTGCTATGCTAGATGTAGAAGTACTGGAGCCTCATATGGTCGCAGATGAAGAATCAATCCGTACAGAAATTCCAGATGGTCTAAGGAGTTCTGAAAGATCTAGTCATGTTCCAGACAGATATGGCTTCACAGCCACTAATTGAAATGACTTGATATTGGTGGATCAGGATGATCCAGAAACCTTTAGACAAGCTTTGACCAGTCCAGACTCCAAAAAAATGGCAGAACGCCATGAGTGAGGAAATGAAATCCATGTATGAAAACCAAGTCGGGTGCTTGGTGGATCAAACCCCTGGGATAAAACCCATCGGTTCTGAGTGGGTCTATAGGATCAAGACCAACATGGATGGAAGTCTTCAGACCAATATGGCTAGGATGGTTGTAAAAGGTTATCGTCAGATTCAATACATGGATTATGATGACATCTTTTCACCAGTAGCAATGGTCAGTTTAATCCGGATTAATATTAGCCATAACTATGGCAGATGGATGTCAAAACTCCTTCCTTAGCAGGAACTTACTAGAGGGCGTGTATATCACACGACCTGTGGGATTTGTAGATCCAAAGAATCCCGGAAAGATATGTAAGCCACAAAGATCCATTTATGGATTTAAGCAAGCTTCAGGGAGTTGGAACCTTCATTTTGATAAAGCTGTAAGGGAACTCGTCTTCATCAAAAACAAAAGTGAGCCTTGCGTACATAAGAAAGTGAGTGGGAGTAATATTGTATTCTTGATATTTATTCATCGGGAATGATATCCTGGCCTTGCCACCAAAGCTTGGTTAGGGAAGTACTTATCGATGAAGGACTTAGGTGATGCTACATTTAATGTAGGCATCAGGATCTCTACAGATCATTCCAAAAGGATTTTGGGCCTAAGTGAGAACATGTACATAGGTAAAGTGTTGAGAAGATCTCAATGCTTGATTTTAAGAAAGGATACATACCCATGCGTCATGGCATTAAGCTCAGCAAGCTACAGAGTCCTAGTACTCCTGATAAGCTGAGCAGGATGAGTAAGATCCCTTATGCTTCGGCTGTGGGATCCATCATGTATGCCTGGATGTGCACGAGACTGGAAGTCTCGTTTGCACTAAGCTGTACCAGCAGATTCCAATCTAACCCCGACCAATTACACTGGATTGCTGTCAAAGGCCATCCTCAAATATTTGAGGAGGACCAAGGATGCATTCTTAGTGTATTGGGATGTAGATAGAGAACTAGCAGTCAAAGGACAAGTCGATGCTAGTTTTCAGACATATCCAGATGACTTTAAAATTCAGTCAGGATATATTTTGTGTTGAGTGGTGGCGCTTTCAGCTGGATAAGCTTTAAGCAAGCCAAAATTGCCAACTCTACAACGGAGGTTGAGTATATAGCTACAACAAAAGTAGCCAAAGAGGTCGTATGGATTATAAGCTTTCTGATCGGATTAGATGCAACGCCGCGAGCGTCTGATCCGATAAGCTTGTTGTGGGACAACACATGTGCCGTAGCTATTGCTCAAGAGCCCAAATTCCACAACAGATCCAAACATATACTCAGCAGGCATCACCTCGTGAGAGTTATCGCATATAGAGGTTATGTGGAGATTAAACCCTATTCGACTGATGATAATGTGACCTTTTGTAGGTGAAATTGGCTATTTTTGAGTAATTTTGGAAGAGGAAAAAAGGTGTGATGCGCGTCACAAGGAGTGAGACTCGCGTCACCACGAGACAGAGAGCTGCGACGCAAGTGTGATGCGCGTCACATCAGGACAGTGAGGAGTGACGCGGCTCTAGAGAGGAGCGTGAAGAAGGTCAAGCTTTGGAGGTGTGACGCCGTCACACCCACATGTGACGGGTGTCACATGTAGGGTTTTGGAGCTTTCAAGATCGTCGAGATAACGGAAGCATAAACAAAAGGAACTCCAAAAACTGTCCAAGAATATAAACCATTAAATCTCAAGGCAAAATCTATTCCACAAGAATTTACCTTTTAGTCTTTGTTGTAAAAAATGATAAAAGCATGGGTTAAAGGCAAGTCATCACCTAATCCCCTTAAATCACCCTCCTCTTAATCAACAACACCAACTAAGCATGGTGTGTGGCCCCCACACTTGGACCCACCAAGGTTGCCGGCCATGTAGGCTTATTGGGCCTTATTTGGGCCCTTGTTGGGCCGGCTAGGTGACCTCATGGGCCGAGCCCAATGTCGCGTCAGACTTTGTTTGATAAGTAACGACAAAAGGGTCGGATAACTTTTGGACACGGCGCGCGACCTCATAGGCCGAGCCCAATGGGCTCGCCCATGTGGTCACGTGCCGTGTCCAAAAGTTATCTGAGCCTTTTGTCGTTACTTATCAAACAAAGTCCGACGCGACATCGACGAAAATCTCAGATTTCTCGGTTCGCTAATTATTCTCTCAAACCGAACCCATGGCCTAAAACATTCAGTTTTGTCCATGTCTTGCTCCTCAAGAAACTTTAATGTTTCTTTGTATCAAGTTATCCATCTTGTATGTGTGTGACCCTCAAGGCTCATGCCACCGTTGGTAGATCGGCGCAAGAGATCTCCCTTGCCCGATCCATCATAAGTGGTCTCTAGTAAGACATTATGACTAACCAAGGTGCATGATGATCGATGATTCGATTTAACCTTGTGCGTAAAAGTCACTATTCTATTATCTCTAGACATCCCGATTGATCACAAGACATAGAGTAGTTATCCTTGTTTAATCAATCATTGTTACTTGATATGTGAGATGGCTGAGAACTGATAACCTGTATCACAGGCATGGCTATGCTCTTTCTCTCAGTCACTCTCGATCGGCCTTAACGGATATCTTTCCCATACCGTAGTACGAGGGATAAATCCCTTAGCCGTCTTTTGTGTTACTCATGCAATCCGTTCCGCCACCCAATCATGCCCGTTATTGCAATCCTGTTACGGAAAGCGTTAGGCGCAAGTTAAAGCCGTTTTGTCGACCGTATAGCGATCACAAAGACTCCTTGGTCTAAGGATATCGTGACAAACTATCGTATTTGACTATGTTCATGGCTTGATCTATGAAACACTATTCAAAGCGGGTCGTCCGATATCAATCACTTCATGATATCTATGATATGATTCCGGGATCCCACATCCTTATGATAAGCAGAACTACATCATTAAGAACCTTCCTCATACTGGTCGCTTCGATTGAAGCATATATTGACCAGGGACTCGTTAAGTATGATCCGTACCATGATTTGGGATTAAAAATCCTATGTCATGGGAATTAGACCTTGATTTTGACTTAAGTTTTGATATTTATGATTAATAAGTTGTTTTATTGCATGATATTTGTATTATATTTTGATATTTTTGTTATATGCTAACCTTAATCACTTATTGTATGTTTTATGGAGATTCGACTGCGAGAGGAGCTTGTCTCGGTTGACCTATATAGAATCGAGAGGGCGGTTTGTGTAACCCACTTATTGGACCGAAAATTGTTAGGCATTCAAGCTGTCGAGGAGTTAGTAATAACAACCAGAGAGGGTAGCTATTTTCAACACTTTGCCGTCACTAATGTCGAAAGACGGTGCGGGTATTTGAACATAGTAATAGCATTTTGTGCCCTAGTCCAATTGCTAGTAGCCTGTAAACGTCTATGTACATTATCATCGTTTGTAATATATATAAAACGGCTTTATATTACTTATGTGTTGAAGTAATATGTTGAGCATGATCTGATTTATGACCACTAAAGTAGTAGAACCATAAATCTGTACGGATCACACTTAACGAGTCCCTGGTTAATCTACGCTTCTATAGAAGCGACCAGTATGAGGATGGTTCTTAATGACGTAGTTCTTCTTGTCATAGAGATGAGGGATCCCGGAATCATATCATAGATATCATGAGGTGATTGATATCGGACGACCCGCTTTGAATAGTGTTTTCATAGATTAAGCCATGAACATATTCAAATGCGATAGCTTGTCACAATATCCTTAGACCGAGGAGTCTTTGTGATCACTATGCAATGTACGCGCGGCTTTAACTTGCGCCTAACGCTTTCTGTAACAGGATTGCAATAACGGGCATGATTGGGTGGCGGAACAGGTTGCATGAGTGACACGAAAGATGGCTAAGGGATTTATCCCTCATACTACGGTATGGGAATGATATCCGTTAAAAGGCCTCTTGATTGAGACTGACTGAGAGTAAGAGCATGGCCATGCCGGTGATACGGGTTATCAGTTCTCAGTCATCTCACATATCAAGTAACAATGATTGATTAAACAAGGGTGACGACTCTATGCCTTGTGATCAATCGGGATATCTAGAGATAATAGGATAGTGACTTGTACGCACAAGGTTAAGTCGAATCATCGATCATCATCCAGCTTGGGTAATCATAACGTCTTACTAGAGGCCCCTTATGATGGATCGGGCAAGAGCGATCTTTTGCGCCGATATGCCAACGGTGGCATGAGCCTGAAGGGTCACACACATTCAAGACGGATAATTTGAGACAAGGAAACCTTAACGTTTCTTGAGGAGCAATGCATGGATAAAACTGGAGGTTTTGTGCCATGGGTTCGGTTTAAGAGAATAATTAACGATTCGAGAAAACTGAGTTTTTTCGTCGATGTCGCGTCGGACTTTTTTTGAGAAGTAACGACAAAAAGGGTCGGGCGTTTTTGGACACGACACGAAACCACATGGGCGAGCCCATTGGGCTCGGCCTATGAGGTCTCATGGCCGGCCCAAAGAAGGGTCCATAAAGGGCCCAATAAGCCCTCTTGGGCGGCCCACATGGTGGGTCCATGTGTGGGGGCCACACAACACCATGCTTAGTTGGTGATTGTGGATTAAGAGGTGAGTGATTTAAGGAGTATGGGTTAAAGCACCTTTACGCCCAGACCAATCACTTTTGACCCATGCTTATGAGTTGGATGATGAATTGAAATATCTAACATTCATTCATTAATCAAATAATCACACAAGTCACAAATATTTCTCTCTCTCTCTTGCTTGGCCGCCCACCTTGCTCTCTTGTTTTTCATTTAATTGTTCTAGTAGGCAATTAAGTGAAGGATCTTCAAGATCATCCCCTTGGTGTGGACTTGCTTTAGAGAAGAAGATCCGAAAGTTCTTCTTTATCGATTCAACAAGACTTAAAGGTAAATATCTTGTGGAATAGATTTTTCCTTGGGATTTAACGGTTTATGTTCTTTGACAAAGGTTTGGAGTAGATTTTATTATAATGATTCCGCTATCTCGACGATGTAGAACGCTCCAAAACCCTACACATAGGTCCAATTTTCGCGCTAAATTGATTGATTGATTGTACGTTGATGAGTGAATGTCTTGCGATTGAATGAGTTGATGATATGTGTACATGTTTATGTGAAATCTACTTTGTGCCTCATGTGATTTCTAACTATTGCTTACTTAGCTTTCTATCTTTTATCTCGACTCGACCCCGATAGGGGCTTGTAGAGGTCGACTAATAGGTGATAAATTACACCACTTTTGAGCACTATTTTCCCATATTTTTACTCACTTTTCGTCCCTCTCGGGCAAAAAAGACCCTATTTTATGTCTCTTTTACTTCACGACTTCTTTGATTAAAGAATGCAAATTTTCAGGTCAAAACAGGCCAAATTTGGATGTTTGTCAAGACATCCCCGTGGCAAGGGCCATGGGACCGTTACCATACATTGTGCCACCCCGTGACCCCTAACTTAGGCCCAACAACTCAACAAGAAGAGCCCAAAGGAGGACCAAACCGTGGCCTCAGCCAAGGTTTTTGGCGAAGAACCGTGGTGACATAGGTTCTATCCCCTTGTGCAGAACGACACAACGAGGAGCCGTGGATGTTTGGCACCCCCCTGTGGAAAACAACCATGGCCACCTAACCGAGACTTGCGAGGGAAGAAGTTGACCGTGGCCGTCGCCTCGGTCCGTGGCCACCCCGTGGCCAGTCGATGAGTCATCCGGTCGAAGTTCGTGGACATTTTGTGAGTGCTAAAAACAAGGCACGCCACTAACACAGTCCTGTGATGATTCAACCACGCCCTCGTGGCAAGTCGGAAACTCGCAACTATAAAAGGGTTTCGCTGCATTTGGAAAAGTCATCACTTAATTCCCGAATTCACTTCCAGAAAAGAGCGATTGTTTGGCGTCTTTATCAGATAGTTCCAAGGAGGCACCAGGAACAATTCTAGAGGTTCAACGTTAAGTATAAAAGAGGAATCAGAAGGGATTCAATCCTACTCTTGTATTAATTCTGAGTTTGGGAATTAGATCCGAGTTTTTTTTCTTTCTGATTCTCTCTATGTGGTAAACGTTAATTCCTATTTAGATTAATTCAAATTTGTATTCGGTATGTCCCTGCTTACTATTACTGATATTAATTTTTTCATTAATATGCTCGTATGATTTTGTCTATTAAATCTAAAATGCATATTAGTGTTAATTTCTTTATCAATATGTTAAATTGGCATTTGAATGGTGAAAGAACTTAAGATTTGATATGCATGCAAGAATAATATGCGAGCACCTTGGAAAAATGTTTTGTGGGATCATTTAAAATAGTTAATCAAAAGGAAGACATGTGTTATTTTCAGTGGTGAAATGGTCACACAAATTTCCATCCCGCTTCCCCTCATGGTAAATTTGAAGATGTGGACTTTAGAGGCCGAAATAGTGGCTACTACTATGGATGCTGCTAGGAGGGAGATGTAGGGATTTGGAGCGTTCAAGATCATCGAGATAGCGGAAGCATAAACAATAAGAACTCCAAAAACTGTCAAAGAACACGAACCATTAAATCTCAAGGCAAAATCTATTCCACAAGAATTTACCTTTTAGTCTTTGTTGAATCAAGAAAGAAGAACTAGATGATCTTCTTCTCTAGAGCAAGTCCACACCAAGAGGATGATCCTTATGATCCTTCACACTTAGCCTACTAGAACTAATGTGTGAAGAACAAGAGAGCAAAGAGAGGAGAGAGAGAGAGGTGGCCGGCCAAAGTGAAAGATTGTGAGAGAGTGAGTGAATTAATTATCTATTTGTCTACTTCTTCAACTCATAAGGCATGGTTGATTAAAGTAACAAAAGATGAAAGCACGGGTTAAAGGCAAGTCATCACCTAATCCCCTTAAATCACTCTCCTCTTAATCAACAACACAAACTAAGCATGGTGTGTGGCCCCAACACTTGGACCCACCAATGTGGTTGGCCATAAAGGCTTATTGGGCCTTGTTTGGGCCTTTGTTGGGCCAGCTTGGTGACTTCATGAGCCGAGCCCAATGGGCTCGCCCATGCGGTCGCGTGCCGTGTCCAAAAAATTATCCGACCCTTTTGTCGTTAGTTACCAAACAAAGTCCGACGCGACATCGACGAAAAACTAGGTTTTCTCGATTTGCTAATCATTCTTACAAAACCGAACCCATGGCCTAAAACCCTCTGTTTTGGCCATGTCTTGCTCCTCAAGAAACGCCAATGTTTCTTTGTCTCAAGTTATCCATATTGTATGTGTGTGACCCTCCAGGCTCATGCCACCATTGGCAAATCGGCGCAAGAGATCTCTCTTGCCCGATCCATCATAAGTGGTCTCTAGTAAGACATTATGATTACCCAAGGTGCATGATGATCGATGATTCGATTTAACCTTGTGCGTACAAGTCACTATCCTATTATCTCTAGACATCCCGATTGATCACAAGGCATAAAGTCGTCATCCTTGTTTAATCAATCATTGTTACTTGATATGTGAGATGACTGAGAACTGATAACCCGTATCACTGGCATGACCATGCTCTTTCTCTCAGTCACTCTCGATCAAGCGGCCTTAACGGATATCTTTCCCATACCGTAGTACGAGGGATAAATCCCTTAGCCGTCTTTCGTGTCGCTCATGTTAGAGTTATGCCCAAGTCCAATATAAAAGTGATCTACAGATGTAATGTTTTATATTGGACTGGGGCATAACTCTAACAATCTCCCACTTACCCCTGGTTCCAATTTAAGTTCTGATCTACTCCCATAGACCCTGCATGTTTCTCATGCCTTGGCTGCGGCTGAGCCTTTGTCAAGGGATCGGCCATATTATCATCAGTCGAATAGTGTTTAATCTCCACATCACCTCTATATGTGATAACTCTCACGAGGTGATGCCTGCTGAGTATATGTTTGTATCTGTTGTGGAATTTGGGCTCTTGAGCAATAGCTACAGCACCTGTGTTGTCCCACAACAAGCTTATCGGATTAGACGCTCGTGGCGTTGCATCTAATCTGATAAGAAAGCTTCTAATCCATACGGCCTCTTTAGCTGCTTTTGTTGCAGCTGTATACTCAGCCTCCGTTGTGGAGTTGGCAATTTTGGCTTGCTTAAAGCTTATCCAGCTGAAAGCGCCACCCCTCAACACAAAATATATCCTGACTGAATTTTGAAGTCATCTGGATATGTCTGAAAACTAGCATCGACTTGTCCCTTGACTGCTAGTTCTCTGTCTACATCCCAATACACTAAGAATGCATCCTTGGTCCTCCTCAAATATTTGAGGATGACCTTTGACATTAATCTAGTGTAATTGGCCGGGGTTAGATTGGAATCTGCTGGTACAACTTAGTGCAAACGAGACTTCCAGTCTCGTGCACATCCTGGCATACATGATGGTCCCGACAGCCGAAGCATAAGGGATATGACTCATCATGCTCAGCTTATCAGGAGTACTAGGACTCTATAGCTTGTTGAGCTTAATGCTATGACGCATGGGTATGTATCCTTTCTTATATTCAAACACTGAGAGTCTTCTCAACACTTTACCTATGTACATGTTCTGACTTAGCAACAAGTTCTGACTTAGGCCCAAAATTCTTTTGGAATGATCGGTAGAGATCCGGATGCCTACAATATATGTAGCATCACCTAAGTCCTTCATCGATAAGTACTTCCCTAACCAAGCTTAGGTGGCAAGGTTGGGATGTCATTCCCGATGAATAAATACCAAAAATACAATATTACTCCCACTCGCTTTCTTATGCACGCAAGGCTCACTTTCGTTTTTGATAAAGTCGAGTTCCCTTACAGCTTTATCAAAATGAAGGTTCCTACTCCCTGAAGCTTGCTTCAATCCATAAATGGATCTTTGCAGCTTACATATCTTTCCAGGATTCTTTGGATCTACAAAACCCACATGCCATGTGATACACACACCCTCTAGTAAGTTCCTGCTAAGGGAGGGGTTTTGACATCCATCTGCCATAGTTATGGCTAAGAATAATCCCGATCAACCTGACTATTGCTACTGGTGAAAAGGTGTCATCATAATCCATGCATTGAATCTGACGATAACCTTTTACAACCATCCTAGTGTTGGGTTCTGGGGCATCCTAATCATGTTCATGGAAGCGGAAGCAACCTATAAACCGCCCCGAACCTGCGCAAGATCGACTACCAAGTTAGATCCTTAGGAAATCGAGTTTTCGGGTTTTACAAGAATCTGCCCAGCAGAAAACCGAGACTTTGAAGCTCCATATGTCGAGCTAAATATCTCAAATTACTTCGGCTCTTTTTGGAGATTAAACCTTCAGCCAATCTCTACATCTTTTGTGTTTTGCTTTGAACCCAGTTCGGACGAGAAGACCTCCGTCTGGAGCTAAACATTTTCCCATCTGGCTGGACAGAATCTGCGGAGCAGTCAGCTTCTATGCCTTGTATCTCCCAAACCAGCGCTCTTTTGGAAAATCAGCTTCTATGACTTAAAAGCTACAGAGTCCTAGTACTTCTGATAAGCTGAGCAGGATGAGTAAGATCCCTTATGCTTCGGCTGTGGGATCCATCATGTATGCCTGGATGTGCACGAGACTGGAAGTCTTGTTTGCACTAAGCTGTACCAGCAGATTCCAATCTAACCCCGACCAATTACACTTGATTGCTGTCAAAGGCCATCCTCAAATATTTGAGGAGGATCGAGGATGCATTTTGGTGTATGGGAATGAAGATAGAGAACTAGCAGTCAAAGGACAAGTCGATGCTAGTTTTCAGACATATCCAGATGACTTTAAAATTCAGTCAGGATATATTTTGTGTTGAGTGGTGGCGCTTTCAGCTGGATAAGCTTTAAGCAAGCCAAAATTGCCAACTCTACAACGAAGGCTGAGTATATAGCTACAACAAAAGCAGATAAAGAGGCCGTATGGATTAGAAGCTTTCTGATCGGATTAGATGCAACGCCGCGAGCGTCTGATCCGATAAGCTTGTTGTGGGACAACACCGGAGCCGTAGCTATTGCTCAAGAGCCCAAATTCCACAACAGATCCAAACATATACTCAGCAGGCATCACCTCGTGAGAGTTATTGCATATAGAGGTTATGTGGAGATTAAACACTATTCGACTGAAGATAATATGGCCGATCCCTTGACAAAGGCTCAGCCGCAGCCTAGGCATGAGAAACATGCAGGGTCTATGGGAGTAGATCAGAACTTAAATTGGAACCAGGGGCAAGTGGGAGATTGTTAGAGTTATGCCCCAGTCCAATGTATAAGTGATCTAAAATTGTAATGTTTTATCATCTTTCCGAATAAATAAATCGGCATATATTACTAATGTGTTGTAGTAATATATCTAATGTGATTTGATCTATGTCATAATGTGTGTAACCACTTATAATAGAACTATAGATCAGAAAGAATTGCATTCGATAATGTCCCTGATCAGCTAAGCTTCTTCTGAAGCGATCAGTATGAGACTAACTCCTTGTGATCACGCTCTACTGATCATGACAAAGTATTTGCCGGAGTTATATCATAGATATCATCAGGTCGATGATATCGGACAACCCGATTGTGAGTATGCTGCATAGATCCAGTCATGAGATACTCACATATCGTAACTTGTCATTATATCCTAAGAACAAGGAGTCTTTGTGTACACTATGTAACGAATACCTAAGTTTGACATAGTCTAACGTTATCTGTAAAAGGGTAACTATAACGGCTTCGATTGGATTTGGCATTTATTGCACTAGTGAACTCGAAAGGCGTCTGAGGGATTTATCACTCATACTTCGGTATGAGAAAGATATCAGTTTAGGCCACTTGATGAGTATGACTGAATAAAGAGCACGGCCGTGCAGGTGATACCTTAGTATTAGTTTTCAGTCATCTCAGATATCAAGAAACAGTGATTGATAAATTAGGATGACCATTCTATGCCTATTGATCAATCTGGATATCGGTTTGATAAAAGGACAGTGACATGTACGATAACAGGTTAAGTCGAATAATCGATAATCACGAACATTGGATAATCATATTGTCTTGGTAGAGGCCACTTATGATGGAAAGGGTAAAATAGTAAATTTATCAGTCTGCCAATTATTCGTGAGCCTAGAGGGTCACATGCATTAAAAACGATACATGACAACAATTATGGATGACAATTGAGAACAATTCAGTAGTTTTCTGGCCTCAGGTTTTAACCAGACGGTTGAAGAAATCAATTCGAGGTATGGATGACAATTGAGAACAATTCAGTAGTTTTCTGGCCTAAGGTTTTAACCAGACGGTTGAAGAAATCAATTCGAGAAAATTGAGCCGTTTTGTCTAAACCGAAATTAGAACTCAAGTTAATGGGTTTAATTTGGGTTTTAGTTAAACGGGCTTAAAGCCCATTTAGGGATTTAAGTTATGAGTGGGAATAAATGCAAATAAGAGATTATAAAGGATAGATAATGCAATTTTAATTTGAAATTCAATTTAATTTTCAAATTAAAATCACATAATATTTTTCAGCAACTATCTCCCTCATTCTCTCCCCCTCTATGCCGAAATCTCTCTCTCTCTCATCCTACATTGTTGTCAAGCTTCTCTTACGGGCGGACGAGGGTCGCCTACGGGCGGACGAGGGTCGCCTACGGGCGACCATGGCAGCCCTCGCGGGCGACCATGGTCGCTGCCGCGGGCGACCACGGTCTGCCCATGCGGGCGACCATGGCAGCCCGTGAGGGCCACAATGGTTGCCTCGCGGGCGACCAGGGTCTGCCTTAGGGGCGACCATGGCTGCCCTCGCAGGCTACCATGGTCGTTCCCGTGGCCGACCACGGTCAGCCCCGCTGGAGACCTCGGCAGCCCTCACGGGCCACCGTGGTTGCCTCCGCGGGCGACCTCGGACAGCCGGTTCGGCTCCACCAGATTCGAGCTGAACCGGATTGTTTGCGAGAATATTTGGAAACCCTAAAAATTTAATTTTCAGATTTGGTTCGGTTTCGATAAACCAGCGAGAACCGGTCCAAAATTCAATTAATCGATTAAACCGGAATTTTTCCACACTTAAGAAAGATAAATTTTGGAAAATTTATTTGTTTGATTAGCATGTTGATTGTATACATGATCTTTGATAACATGATGTTTTCCACATGATGCTAGCTAAGCCCATTAGATTTGCATTTTAATTTCGGTTTTGCAACTTGCGTGTTGCTTAAGTTTGGGTTGTAGTAAATACGGCATGCGTGTCGTGATTTGTATTTCATTTTATTTATTTAAATTTGTAATCACGAAGACCGACACAAGAAGCAAGTTAAGAGGAAGACTCGGATTGGAGGAGGCTCGAAGCCAGTGGGAGTTCACGAGAATGGAGCAAGTTTGGATCTTGAAGACCATGTCTTTAGGATCAGTATTGCTAGATTCTTAGGAACTTAAGATGGGCTTAGCTATGCATATTTTATCGTTACATTTATATGTTTGAATGTATGAATGTATGATAGTTTAAATATACAAGTTTATGTATGATTTGCTATCACCCACATGCAAAGATTAAAATCAGAATTTAATCAGACTCGCATGTAACCGGCTAAGGGATCATCTTTGCATGGATTTGCAATTGATGATTCCAGATTAAGATTGTATCGATATACAATCAGACTTTTATAATTCACTTAAACGCAAATAATTACAAGTCAAGCGTGATACCATCCAAGTTTGGGCACTCAAAAGGGCTTTGACCCTATGGATGTCGGTACGCCTCCGCGTAACATTCATAGAGAAAAAGTCTGGATGAGATGGGTAGTTCTGTGTGGGTGCGTGCGCCTTCGCGTAGTAGTCACATTAGTTCTATCCATAGTTCAAGCTTGGTAGACTTGTCTACGATTGTCAGCTAGGGCTGACCTAGGGTATCAGAATAGGGTATTCCACGTACTAACAAGTACAGACCCTAGCCAGGAACTACATGGTCTTGTAGATGGATTTATTCCTACCTTGATGCACTCAATTGGAGCAGTGAGCCTCCGTTCACTTTAATTGAGAGTATGATGGGATCGTGGTTCAGATTCTAATGTTGTAATCAGACAAGTGTTTTATAACTAAATCTCCAACTTGAATTTTAATTAATTTTTACCATGTAGAACTAAAAGGCAAACACAACACAAAGGAGTAATAGCGCACTGAGAGTCCAGATTGAGGACAGACTCAATAGTGTGAATTACTCAGATTGGACTAGAATCTTGAGGCTTGTAATCAAGCATGAACGCAAGTAGTATATCCTTACCAAGGAACCTCCTGCTGAGCCACCGCTGAACGCCGCTAGTGCACTAAGGATACTTATCAAAGTTCCTTAGTAACCAAATCGACATGTCATGCATTATGGTGGGCAGTAGGAGGCCAGAGTTGCAGAAGCAGTTTAGGAACATTTCAAATGACCCTCATACCTATAAGGCAGAGGTCAAAGAAATGTTCAAGGAGAAAGCTCGTGTCGAAAGATATGATACTTTCATAGAACTTAACTCCTGCAAACTTAAGGCTGGAGCCCTGTTAGTCCCCATGTCACGAAGATTTAATGTCTTCAGGAACATCTAACCAGACTCGGTTTTGATGATCAGGAGAAAATGGCTGCGGATTTTATGTTGCAGTCACTTCTAGATACATATAGTGATTTCATAGTAAGTTACAATATGCAAGACATGGACAAGTCCTTAACAGAGCTTCATGGGATGCTTGTGACCGCTGAAAAGAATCTCAAGGGCAAGACCAAGGAGGTCCTTATGGTCAACAAGAAGGTCAGCTTCAAGAAAGCTGATCAGGGTAAGGGTAAGGCTCTTGAGCACCTTGCAGGGCAGTTCAGACACCCCAAGCGTCCAAAAGTTCAAGCATCTCCCAAAGCTGCTGTGAAGATTAAGGACAAAATGGAGAAGATCTGCCATCACTGCAATGAGCCAGGATACAGGAATAAGGGATTGTAAGTAATACAAGGATAGTGAAGAAGAGTGGGTATCCACGTCTTCAGGATCAGATATTTACGTTGGTAAGCTTAATCGCTATAACGTAAATAAGAAAAGGATTAAATCTGATGATTTAAACCAAATTATTATCGGGCATTGTCATTTAAGGAACATAGGTGAGAAACGCATTTCAACACTTCACAAGTGTGGATTTTAAGCCCGTTTGAATTCACTCAAACTGAAAGATGCAAGTCTTACCTAATGAGCGAGAAACGCATTTCAACACTTCACAAGTGTGGATTTTAAGTCCGTTTGAATTCACTCAAACGGAAAGATGCAAGTCTTGCCTAATGAGCGAGAAACGCATTTCTACACTTCACAAGTGTGGACTTTTAAGTCCGTTTGAATTCACTCAAACTGAAAGATGCAAGTCTCGCCTAATGGGCAAAATGACAAAGGCACCTTTCACAGGTTTATGTCAAAGGCGAGTGACTTGTTAAGTCTAATACATTGAGACGTATGTGGACCTATGAGTACTCATGCCAGAAAAGAGTTGAACTAATACCTGACTCTTGAAACGGCCGCATTCATTTTGAATCGGGCTCCGATGAAGACAAGGATAGTACACCTTGTGACAGTCATTCTGTCTCTCATTACTGTGGATGCGTGCGCCTCTGCGTAGTATTCATTGGGATGCGAGCTGAATAAGGTAATCAGTTCTATTTGGATGCGTGCGCCTCCGCGTAGTAGCCAAATAAGAGCTGGACCAGAGTCATAGAAGGTACACCACATGACACTCATTACATCTCCCGTTACTGTGGATGCGTGCGCCTCCGCGTAGTATTCATTGGGATGGGAGCGGGATGAGATGGTCAATTCTATTTGGATGCGTGCGCCTTCGCGTAGTAGCCAAATAAGAAATGGACCATAGTCATATATGGTGTGGGAAACATCCTATTATGTTTTTCCTAAAAGATTTGGGTAGCAGAGATGCAGGCATCCAAATTAGACAAATGTGTCTTCGTAAGGTATCCTTAAGAAACTAAGAGATACAACTTCTACATACCCAGCGAGTACAAAGTCTTTGTTGCTCGAGGATGGCTATTTTTGGAGAAATATTTTATTTCCAAAATAGCTAGTGGGAGTCCCGTGCATCTCGAGGAAATTCGTGAGGATACGGAATAGCCTGAAGCAATTCAGGAGCCTGCTATGCAAGATGTAGAAGTACTGGAGCCTCATATGGTCGCAGATGAAGAATCAATCCCTACAGAAATTCCAGATAGTCTAAGGAGGTCTGAAAGATCTCGTCATGTTCTAGACAGATATGGCTTCACAACCACTGATTGAAATGACTTGATATTGGTGGATCAGGATGATCCAGAAACTTTCGGACAAGCTTTGACCAGTCCAGGCTCCAAAAAAATTGCAGAACGCCATGATTAAGGAAATGAAATCCATGTATGAAAACCAAGTCGGGTGCTTGGTGGATCAAACCCCTGGGATAAAACCCATCGGTTCTGAGTGGGTCTATAGGATCAAGACCAACATGGATGGAAGTCTTCAGACCAATATGGCTAGGATGGTTGTAAAAGGTTATCTTCAAATTCAATACATGGATTATGATGACATCTTTTCACCAGTAGCAATGGTCAGTTTAATCCGGATTAATATTAGCCATAACTATGGCAGATGGATGTCAAAACTCCTTCCTTAGCAGGAACTTACTAGAGGGCGTGTATATCACACGACATGTGGGTTTTGTAGATCAATCTGGTGACGGTTCTATGCCTATTGATCAATCTAGATATCGGTTTGATAAAAGGACAGTGACATGTACGATAACAGGTTAATCATAATGTCTTGCTAGAGACCACTTATAATGGAAAGGGTAAAATAGTAATTTTACCAGTCTGAAACGGGTCCTAAGCCTAGAGGGTCACACGCTTTAAGTACAATACATGACAAATTGAGAGAGATCACCATGGGTTCCATTCGATAAATTTCATACAGCGGAAGTTATCACACGACCTGTGGGTTTTGTAGATCCAAAGAATCCCGGAAAGATATATAAGCCACAAAGATGCATTTATGGATTTAAGCAAGCTTCAGGGAGTTGGAACCTTCATTTTGATAAAGCTGTAAGGGAACTCGGCTTCATCAAAAACAAAAGTGAGCCTTGCATACATAAGAAAGCGAGTGGGAGTAATATTGTATTCTTGATATTTATTCATCGGGAATGACATCCCGGCCTTGCCACCAAAGCTTGGTTAGGGAAGTACTTATCGATGAAGGACTTAGGTGATGCTACATTTAATGTAGGCATCAGGATCTCTACAGATCATTCCAAAAGGATTTTGGGCCTAAGTGAGAACATGTTGCTAAGTCAGAATATGTACATAGGTAAAGTGTTGAGAAGATCTCAATGCTTGATTTTAAGAAAGGATACATACCCATGCGTCATGGCATTAAGCTCAGCAAGCTACAGAGTCCTAATACTCCTGATAAGCTGAGCAGGATGAGTAAGATCCCTTATGCTTCGGCTGTGGGATCCATCATGTATGCCTGGATGTGCACGAGACTGAAGTCTCGTTTGCACTAAGCTGTACCAGCAGATTCCAATCTAACCCCGACCAATTACATTGGATTGCTGTCAAAGGCCATCCTCAAATATTTGAGGAGGATTGAGGATGAATTTTGGTGTATGGGGATGAAGATAGAGAACTAGCAGTCAAAGGACAAGTCGATGCTAGTTTTCAGGAATATCTAGATGACTTTAAAATTCAGTCAGGATATATTTTGTGTTGAGTGGTGGCGCTTTCAGCTGGATAAGCTTTAAGCAAGCCAAAATTGCCAACTCTACAACTAAGGCTGAGTATATAGCTACAACAAAAGTAGCTAAAGAGGCCGTATGGATTAGAAGCTTTCTGATTGGATTAGATGCAACGCCGCGAGCGTCTGATCCGATAATCTTGTTGTTGGACAACACAGGTGCTGTAGCTATGGCTCAAGAGCCCAAATTCCACAACAGATCCAAACATATACTAAGTAGGCATCACCTCGTGAGAGTTATTGCATATAGAGGTTATGTGGAGATTAAACACTATTCGAATGATGATAATATGGCCGATCCCCTAACAAAGGCTCAGCCGCAGCCTAGGCATGAGAAACATGCAGGGTCTATGGGAGTAGATCAGAACTTAAATTGGAACCAGGGGCAAGTGGGAGATTGTTAGAGTTATGCCCCAGTCCAATATATAAGTGATCTACAGATGTAATGTTTTATCATCTTTCCGAATAAATAAATCGGCATATATTACTAATGTGTTGTAGTAATATATCTAATGTGATTTGATCTATGTCATTATGTGTGTAAACACTTATAGTAGACCTATAGATCAGAAAGAATTGCATTCGATAATGTCTCTAATCAGCTAAGCTTCTTCTGAAGCGATCAGTATGAGACTAACTCCTTGTGATCACGCTCTACTGATCATGGCAAAGTATGTGCCGGAGTTATATCATAGATATCATCAGGTCGATGATATCGGACAACCCAATTGTGAGTATACTGCATAGATCCAGTCATGAGATACTCACATATCGTAACTTGTCATTATATCCTAAGACCAAGGAGTCTTTGTGTACACTATGTAACGAATACCTAAGTTTTACCTAGTCTAACGTTATCTGTAAAAGGGTAACTATAACGGCTTCGATTGGCTTTGGCATTTATTGCACTAGTGAACTCAAAAGGCGTTTGAGGGATTTATCACTCATACTTCGGTATGAGAAAGATATCCTTTTAGGCCACTTGATGAGTTTGACTGAATAAAGAGCACGGCCGTGCAGGTGATACCTTAGTAGCAGTTTTCAGTCATCTCAGATATCAAGAAACGGTGATTGATAAATTAGGATGACCATTCTTTGCCTATTGATCAATCTAGATATCGGTTTGATAAAAGGACAGTGACATGTACGATAACAGGTTAAGTCGAATAATCGATAATCACGAACATTGGATAATCATAATGTCTTGCTAGAGGCCACTTATGATGGAAAGGGTAAAATAGTAATTTTACCAGTCTGCCAATTATTCGTGAGCCTAGAGGGTCACACGCATTAAGCACGATACATGATAACAATTATGGATGACAATTGAGAACAATTCAGTAGTTTTCTGGCCTAAGGTTCTATCTAGACGGTTGAAGAAATCAATTCGAGTAAATTGAGCCGTTTAGTCTAAACCTAAATTAGAACTCAAATTAATGTGTTTAATTTGGGTTTTAGTTAAACGGGCTTAAAGCCCATTTAGAGATTTAAGCTATGAGTGGGAACAAATGCAAATAAGAGATTATAAAGGATAGATAATGCAATTTTAATTTGAAATTCAATTTAATTTTCAAATTAAAATCACATAATATCTTCCATTATCCTCAATTATTTTTCAGCAACTATCTCCCTCATTCTCTCCCCCTCTATGCTGAAATATCTCTCTCTCTCATCCTCCATTGTTGTCAAGCTTCTCTTAAAATTCATAGCAAAAATTTGAGTGAAAACCTTCTTCGGTTGTGGTGCTTGTGTGGACCTAATAGAGAAACACTAAGCTTGTGTTTTCATCGATTAGAAGAGGTAACTTTCAGATTTAATATATATATATATAACATGTTGAATTTGCATTAAGATCATAGCTTGCATCGATCACAACGGTTACATAACGTCCGCTGCATGATATTCATCGATTGGAACCCGTGGTGATCTCTTTCACGGATCTGAAGAGGTAAGCAACTTTCTTGCATTCACTACTACTACTCCTGTATGTAACATTAATAATTCTGCCAATATCAATGATGATCACCACTATCCAACTCCAAATGAGAATTGGAGTAAAGAGCAACTAGTCGAGGCATCCAAAGGCTTACATACCAGATGGATCAAGGAAACTCTGATACTTGATCAACAAGGTGAACGGATTATCAGTCTTACCAACGACAAGTGTAGATTTCTAGAGACGATCGTGGAGCTAAAACGCGAAATCACAAGACTTAATGGAGAAATTAGTCTTATGACTAAATCGGTAAAGATGATGAATCCTAGCACGGAAAGCCTTGACAAGATCCTATCAGTAGGAAAGCAGTCCAAGGATACGACGGGACTAGGGTACTCACACGATATCTCCTCAACAGCAGTAACGAAGTTTGTCCCACAACAAGCCATGCTTGACGAGAAACCACTGGATGCCCCAACACATCCTACAGGTCGACCTATAACAAATGCCATGACATCGTCTACAACATGTTTGTGTCAAGCAACTGTCAGAAAACATCCTCCACGCAGACAACAACACTACAGAAGACTAGCTTATCAATATCAATGGATATGTCATTATTGTGGTCAACAAGGTCACATCAGACCTTTTTTTTTCAACTTCTTGGGAGGAAGCAAGCTAAGATACCACAAAAAGGACATCAAAGGCATCTCTCAACTCCTTAGAAAACATCCTGCCTTGAATGGAGACCTAAGAACCTAGTCTATCGAGCTAATGTTGCATATACATCCTTAAGTGCATCAACAAACAAGGACTGGTATCTCGAAAGTGGATGTTCTCGACACATGACAGGTACTCTAGAGTTTCTTTCCAATCTCAAATTATATACAAACTGCTATGTTACTTTTTGGAGATGGGATTCGAGCACGAATCATTGGAAAAGGAGTACTCAAGAATTTAGGAGCTTCCTGCCTAACTGAAGCATTACTTGTAGAAGGACTTAAGGCAAATCTGATTAGCATCAGCCAGATCTGTGATCTAGGTTAAGAAGTGAAATTTACTAAAGAAGGCTGTGTAGTAAAAGACTCCGATCAAGTCACTATTCTACAAGGAATCCGCTAAATGGATAACTGTTATATCTGGTCCCCCAATCACATATCGAAGCAGCAAAGTGTTTTGTCTCCAAAGCAGAAGAAACCAAACTATGGCACAGAAAGCTTGGACATCTAAATCTTAGAAGCATGCAGAAGGTAATATTCGAGCAAGCCATCACTGGAATACCAAACCTAAAAATAGTGGAAGGAAAGATCTGCGGAGAATGTCAGATCGGGAAGCAAACCAAGATGGCACACAAGAAGCTGCAACACATCACCACCTCTCGAGTACTTGAGCTAATACATGTTGACCTAATGGGGCCAATGCAAGTTGAGAGTCTTGGAGGAAAACGCTATGTATTTGTGTGTGTAGATGATTACTCACGATACACATGGGTTGACTTCCCTCGTGACAAATCAGTTACATTCTCGATCTTCAAGAATCTGTGCATCCAGGTCCAACGAGAAAAAGGGGAAAAAATTGGCAAAATAATTCGACTTCGTAGTGATCATGGACGAGAATTCGAGAACAGAAAATTTGCAGAATTCTGTAACTCAGAAGGGATAGCTCATGAGTTCTCGGCACCAATCACTCCCCAACAGAATGGCATTGTTGAGCGCAAAAACAGGACTCTACAAGAGATGGCTAGAGTTATGATGCTGGCCAAGGACATACCAACTCACTTTTGGACAGAAGCACTTAACACTGCTTGCCATATCCACAATCAAGTCACTCTCCCACCAGGTATGTCAGTAACTCATTATGAAATATGGAGGGGGAGAAAGCCCAATGTTAAGTACTTCCACATCTTTGGATCCACTTGTTATATACTGGCCGATAGAGAGCCTCGTCGAAAGCTTGATCCAAAAAGTGATGAAGGCATCTTCCTTGGCTACTCAAGGAATAGTCGCGCATACCGAGTCTTCAACAAACGAACCAAAACCATGATGGAATCAATCAATGTTGTTGTTGATGATGATTGTGAAGATGCCTCAGAAGACGCGACAGATGAAGACAGAGCCTATCCCAACAATGCTAGGAAGAATGTTAGTACTGATGTCAGAGAAGATGCTAGCAGCAAATCAGAAAACGATGATGCTAGTCCAAATGTCGATAATGATGAGACAATTCCTGAAACCAGCAACAAGAATCCCTCGCGAAGAATCCAGACTAATCATCCTATCTCTAGAGTAATTGGAGACCTGAATGAAGGCATACGGACTCGGTCAAAAACTCCTGAAGACTACAACGAGATGATAGGCAATATTTGCTTCGTTTCAAAAACAGAACCCAAAAATATCAATGAAGCCATCAATTATGAGTATTGGGTCAATGCTATGCAAGAGGAACTGATTCAATTTGAGAAGAATCAGGTGTGGGAACTGGTGCCCAAGCCAAGTGAAGTAAATATCATTGAAACAAAATGGATTTTCAAAAACAAGTCCGATGAGCTTGGCAACATCACTCGCAACAAAGCCAGGTTAGTTGCTCAAGGGTATACTCAAATTGAGGGAGTCGACTTTGATGAGACCTTTGCTCCTGTAGCAAGACTTGAAGCAGCTTACATATCTTTCCTCCATTCTTCGAATTAACAAAACCTTTAGGTTGCGCCATGAAGACGTCCTTAGTTAATTTCCTATTAAAGAAGGTGATATTGACATCCATTTACCATATCTCATAGTCCTTATATGGGGCTATGGAAATAAGAATGCGGATCGATTTGACCATAGCCACTGGTGAAAAGGTTTCCTTAGAGTCAAGTCTGAAGTTACCATATCTGATAGTCACGTGGACTTGCCTATAACCTTTTGCTACCAGACGTGCTTTTACAAGTCTGAGGTTTTCCATCCATGTCAATCTTCATTCTTGAAGATCCATTTACATCTAATGCCTATTACACCATTGATTTGATCAACCAAGTTCCACACTTGGTCATCCGACATGGATTGCATTTCCTCTTACATGGCTCCCAGCCATGTCTCAGAGTCAGGCATGTCTATGGCTTCTCGAAAGGTAGCCGGATCATCTCGATCCACTATAACCATTTCGTCACCTTCAGACACGAGTAGCCCGTATCTAACTGGTGGACGACTGGATCCTTTCAACCGCCTTGGACTCGTCGGAAGAGCTGCATGAAGTGGTTCTTGTTCTACAACCGTTTGTGGCTCCATTACTTCTACAGGGTTGTCCAGTGCTTGCCGAGAAACTACACCATCCAAAGTTTCTTCAAGATGTACATTCCTCCCACTGACTGTTTTGGAAACAAATCCCTTTTCCAGAAACATCCCACCACAAGTGACAAATACTACGTTCTCCTCTGGTTTATAGAATTAGTATCCCATTGTTTCCTTAGGATAAACTACGAAAAAGCATTTGTCAGATTTCGGTTCGAGCTTGTTTGAAAGCAACGCTTTACATAAGCCTCGCAACCTCATTTCCTCGGGAAGGATATGATAGGCTGTTTCCCATACCATACCCCATACGGCGTTCCTTCCACTGCCTTCATTGGAGCCCGATTCGATATGAATGCGGCTGTCAGTAGAGCATAACCCTAAAACGAGATTGGGAGATCAGAGTGACTCATCATTGATCGAACCATATCCCACAATGTTCGATCCCTTCCTTCGAACACACTATCCTGAAGCAGTATTCTTGGCGGAGTCCACTCTGATAAAATCCCACATCCCTCCAGATGATAAAGAAACTCTGTGGACAAGTATTCTCCACCTCGATCAGAACGAAGTGCTTAGTACTTTTCCCGAGTTGGTTTTGTACTTCAGTCTTGAACTCTTTTGAATTTATCAAAAGGTGTCCGACTTATGTCTCATTGAATAAAAATAATCTAATCTACTAAAATTATCAGTAAAAATGATAAAGTAGCTAAAAAAATCACGGCAAGTGAACTCATTGTGATAGCATTTTTGTGCCCTAGTCCAATTGCTAGTAGTCTATAAATGTCTATGTATATTAATCATGGTTTGTAATAAATAAAACGGCTTTGTATTACTTATGTGTTGAAGTAATATGTTGAGCATGATCTGATTTATGACCACTAAAATAGTAGAACCATAAATCTGTACGGATCACACTTAACAAGTCCCTAGTCAAAATACGCTTCAATTGAAGCGACCAGTATGAGGATGGTTCTCAATGATGTAGTTCTGCTTATCATAGGTGTGTGGGATCCTGGAATCATATCATAGATATCATGAGGTGATTGGTATCGGACGAACCGCTTTGTATAATGTTTCATAGATTAAGCCATGAAGTCTTTGTGATTGCTATGCGATCGACGTACGGCTTTGACTTGCGCCTAACGCTTTCCGTAACTGGATTGCAGTAATGGGCATGATTGGGTGGCGGAACGGATTGCATGAGGGACACGAAAAACGGCTAAGGGATTTATCCCTCGTACTACGGTATGGGAAAGATATCCGTTTAGGCCACTTCATCAAGAGTGACTGAGAGGAAGTGCATGGCCATGCAAGTGATACGAGTTATCAATTCTCAGTCGTCTCGCATATCAAGTAACGATGATTGATTAAACATGGATGACGACTCTATGCCTTGTGATCAATCAGGATGTCTAGAGATAATAGGATAGTGACTTGTACGCACAAGGTTAAATCGAATTATTGATCACCATGCACCTTGGGTAATCATAATGTCTCACTAGAGACCACTTATGATGGATCGGGCAAGAGAGATCTCTTGCGCCGATCTGCCAACGGTGGCATGAGCCTAGAGGGTCACACACATACAATATGGATAACTTGAGACAAGAAAATATTGGCGTTTCTTGAGGAGCAAGACATGGCTAGAACTAAGGGTTTTAGGCCATGGGTTCGGTTTTGTGGGAATGATTAGCGAATCGAGAAAACTGAGTTTGTCGTCGATATCGTGTCGGACTTTGTTTGATAAGTGACGACAAAGGGTCAGATAATTTTTGGGCACGGTACGCGACCGCATGGGCGAGCCCATTTGGCTCGGCCCATGAGGTAACTAGGCCGGCCATTGAAGGCCCAACAAAGGCCCAATAAGCATGGCTTGGCCGGCCCACTTGGTGGGTCTAAGTGTGGGGGCCACACACCATGCTTAGTTGTTGTTGTTTATTATGATGAAGAGTGATTTGTGGAATTAGGTGATGACTTGCCTTTTAACACACTCCTCCCCTCTCTCTCCCTTTCCTTTGCTCTCTTGTTCTTCACACTCTAGTTCTAGTAGGCTAAGTGTGTTGGATCAAAAGGATCATCCTCTTGGTGTGGACTTGCTCTAGAGAAGGAGATCATCATGTTCTTCTTTCTTTATTCAACAAAACTAAAAGGTAAACTCTTGTGGAATAGTTTTTGCCTTGAGATTTAATGGTTTATGTTCTTGGACAGATTTTGGAGTTTAAATTGTTGTTGCTTCCGCTATTTTGAACATCTTGAACGCTCCAAAACCCTATAGTGGTATCAGAGCGTGGTTAACTCTCTTAATCTTCGTTTTGTTGAACTTTTTTCTGTTTTATAATGATGTACATGTCATATTTGTTGATAACATGATTTTAATGCTTTTATAGGTTAATTGAATGAAATATGTTCATTTTGAAAAATATATTGAATTTGGAATTTTTCAGAATTTTATTGGATTTGTCGGGTCCGAGACGGGACTCTCGGGGAGCCAAATTGGAGATACCGGACGGCGGTCACCGGAGGCCGGGGTTGGCCGGCGGTGACCGAGGCCGTACCCTCTCTAGGCCGAGGCCGAGAGAGGAGGCAAGCCCTGTTTGGGTTGTCCAAAGCCCAAACCGGGTCGTGGGCTTCGGCATATTGGGCTTCGGCCCAAAATGGTTTGTGCACGATAATTTTTTTTTATCCGTGGCACGAACCCGCGATCCAATATTTCAAAAACTTTCAAATTTGATCAGTTTCGATAAACCATTTTTCGAAAAGGTCTAGTTTCGATAAACCCGACCATGCAACTTGGCAAATTGCATATTATATGATGACATGTTTGTGTGATAACATGTTGGATGATGTGATGAAATGTATGATGCATTAGTAGCCCATTAGAACTTTATCGTTTTCACGGTTTGCACACCGTTAATATTAGCGTGTAATTATTCTTTCATTCGAGCACTTAAAGTGTAACTATTTTTTTATCCGGTCTGCGAACCGAGTATTAATTGTAAATTCTACTCAAAGTCGAGAAGGATGGAAAATCGAGAATGATGAGCTAGTGGGAGCCCGAATGGGGAAGATGAGAAGATGTTATGTCTCGTAGACTCTTAGGGATAGGATGGGCTAATGATGCATATTTAAATGCTTTAAAATACTTGCTTGAATTATTAGATGATAATTTATATGCTGGCATGCTTAGCTTATGAGATTATAAGCCATCACCTCACATGCAAAGATTAAAAACGGTTTTATTTATTTGCATGTTTAAATCGTTGTGAACCATCATCGCACGGGTTGTGATGGATGAGTTCAATTTGAAACGTGTTTGAACGGGTTGCAAATGACGGCTTCAAAAGAAGATAGTATGTGATGCAATTAGAAACGTCACAACACGGGTTGTTAATGACGTGTTCGTAATTGTACCAAAATACTTTGTTTACCTTTAAGTCTTTGTTGAATCGATAAAGAAGAACTTTATGATCTTCTTCTCTAAAGCAAGTCCATACCAAGGGGATGATCTTGAAGATCCTTCACTTAATTGTCTACTAGAACAATTAAATGAAGAACAAGAGAGCAAGATTGAGGAGAGAGAAAATGGTGGCCGGCCGCTAGAGAGAGAGAGGGAGTTTTTTTGTGAGTTGTTTGATAATTTGTGTAATGAATCAATATAAGATATTTCAATTCATCATCCAACTCATAAGCATGGGTCAAAAGTGATTGATATGGGCTTAAAGTGTCATCACCCATACCCCTTAAATCACTCACCTCTTAATCCACAATCACCAACAAAGCATGGTGTTGAGTGGCCCCCACCATTGGACCCACCAATGTGGGCCGGCAACAACAGGCTTATTGGGCACATAATGGGCCCTTGTTTGGGCCGGTCACATGACCTCATGGGCCGAGCCCAATGGGCTCGCCCATGTAGTTTCGTGCCGTGTCCAAAAGTTCGCCCGAACCTTTTTGTCGTTACTTATCAAACAAAGTCCAACACGACATGGACGAAAAAATCAGTTTTCTCGATTCGCTAATTATTCTCTCAAACCGAACCCATGGCCCAAAACCTTCAGTTTTGTCCATGCATTGCTCCTTAAAAAACGTTAAGGTTTCCTTGTCTTAAGTTATCCGTCTTGAATGCGTGTGACCCTTCAGGCTCATGCCACCGTTGGCAGATCGGCGCAAAAGATCTCTCTTGCCCGATCCATCAGAAGGGGCCTCTAGTAAGACGTTATGATTACCCAAGGTGCATGACGATCGATGATTCAACTTGACCTTGTGCGTACAAGTAACTGTCCTATTATCTCTAGATATCCCGATTGATCACAAGGCATAGAGTCGTCACCCTTGTTTAATCAATTATCGTTACTTGATATGTGAGATGACTGAGAACTGATAACCCGTATCACCGGCATGGCCATGCTCTTACTCTCAGTCAGTCTCGATCAAGAGGCCTTTAACGGATATCTTTAACATACCGTAGTATGAGGGATAAATCCCTTAGCCGTCTTTCGTGTAACTCATGCAACCCGTTCCGCCACCCAATCATGCCCGTTATTGCAATCCTGTTACGGAAAGCGTTAGGCGTAAGTTAAAGCCCCACGTACATTGCATAGTGATCACAAAGACTCCTCGGTCCAAGGATATCGTGACAAGTTATCGCATTTGAATATGTTCATGGCTTAATCTATGAAAACACTATTCAAAGCGGGTCGTCCGATATCAATCACCTCATGATATCTATAATATGATTCCGGGATCCCTCATCCCTGTGACAAGTAGAACTACGTCATTAAGAACCATCCTCATACTGGTCGCTTTTATGGAAGCATATATTGACCAGGGACTCGTCAAGTGTGATCCGTACAGATTTATGGTTCTACTACTTTAGTGGTCATAAATCAGATCATGCTTAACATATTACTTCAACACATAAGTAATACAAAGCCGTTTTATATATATTACAAATGATGATAATGTACATAGACGTTTACAGGCTACTAGCAATTGGACTAGGGCACAAAATGCTATCAATCTCCCACTTGCCCCTAGTTCCAATCTAAGTCCCAGTCTATACCCATTGACCTAACATGTTTATCATGTTTTTCTTGAGGAAGAGCCTTGGTCAAGGGGTCGGTTGTGTTATCATCAGATGCAACATAATGGATCTTAACGTCACCTCTAGCAACAATGTCGCGGATGATGTGATATTTTCTGAGTACATGTTTGGATCTGTCATGTGCCCTGGGTTCCTTAGCTTGCGCAATGGCCCCGGTGTTGTCACAATATAAGTCTACTAGGTTAGATGGGTTTTGAATTACACCTAACCCAACCATGAAACTCCTTATCCATACAGCCTCTTTTGCCGCTTCCGATGCAGCAATGTACTCAGCTTCGGTCGTAGAGTCGGCAATGGTGTCCTGCTTCTTGCTTTTCCAGCTCAATGCTCCACCGTTCAACGTAAACACATATCCCAACTGACTCTTAAAGTCATCGGGGTCTGTCTGGAAACTAGCATCGACATATCCTTTGACGACTAGATCATCATTTCTTCCCCCGTATACAAGAAAAGCGTCTTTGGTTTTTCTCTAATATTTGAGAATCGCCTTGACGGCAATCCAGTGTTCCTCACTGGGTTTGGATTGATGTCTACTGGTACAACTTAGGGCAAACGAGACATCCGGTCTCGTACATATCATGGCATACATTATGGACCCTATAGCCGAAGCATATGGGATCTCATTCATTCTTGCTAGCTCTGCATGTGTCTCAGCACACTGCTTCTTGCTAAGCTTCATGCCATGACGCATGGGCAGCAGTCCTTTCTTTGAATCTTGCATTGAGAATCTTCTCAACACTTTGTCTATGTAGGTGCTTTGACTTAAGCCCAAGACCCGCTTGGCACGGTCTCTATATATCTTGATTCCCAAGATGTAAGAGGCCTCGCCTAAGTCCTTCATTGCGAAACACTCACCTAACCAAGTCTTTGTTAAGAGCAAGGTAGGGACGTCGTTTTCAATGAGCAGTATGTCATCAACAAAAAGCACTAAGAAGACTACTTTGCTCCCATCTGCCTTTTTATATACGCAAGGTTCATCATCATTCTTGATGAAGCCAAACTGTTTTAAAACTTCATCAAAACGCTGATTCCAACTCCGAGATGCTTGCTTCAAACCATAAATTGATTTGAGCAACTTGCAAATCTTTCTCTTATTCTTAGGATCCTCAAAACCGTCAGGCTGGGACCTATAAACGTCCTCAGCTAACCTCCCGTTGAGGAAGGCGGTTTTGACGTCCATTTGCCATATCTCATAGTTATAATACGCTGCTACGGCAAGTAGAATGCGGATAGATTTGACCATAGCTACTGGAGAAAAGGTCTCTTCATAGTCAATCCCGTGGACTTGCCTATAACCTTTTGCTACCAGTCTTGCTTTATAGGTCTGAGGTTTGCCATCCATGTCTATCTTTATTTTAAAGATCCATTTACACCCAATAACTTTTACGTCAGGGGTTTGACCCACCAAATCCCACACTTGATTATCTGACATGGATTGCATTTCTTCCCTCATGGCTTCCAGCCATTTCTCAGAGTCGATTCCGTCCAAAGCCTCTCGAAAGGTAGCTGGATCATTGTCCACTAACACTAAATCATCACCTCTAGTTACTAGGTAATCGTATCTGATAGGTGCATGACTCATCCTTTCAGACCGCCTCGGACCGTCCTCACTAACTGTAGCTATTGGTTCTTGCTCAATGACAACTTCTGGCTCTACTTCTACTAGTGGGTCGTCCAGTGGTTCCCGAGTGACCATCTCATCTAGAACTTCATCAAGATGAACAACCTTCCCACTGACTGTCTTGGAAATAAATTCCTTTTCCAAGAATGTCCCACCTCGAGCGACAAAAACTTTATTTTCGCTCGGTTTGTAGAAGTAGTATCCTTTTGTTTCTTTTGGATATCCGATAAAAGTGCACTTATCTGATCTAGGTTCGAGCTTGGTTGCAAGCAACCGTTTTACATAAGCCTCGCAACCCCAGATTTTTAGGAAGGACAAAACGGGTTCCTTCCCGTACCATTTCTCGAATGATGTCCCTTCCACTGGTTTCGACGGAGCCCTGTTTATTATGAATGGGGCCGTTTGCAGAGCGTAACCCCAGAAGGAGATCGGGAGATCAGTGAGACTTAACATTGATCGAACCATATCCAACAATGTCCGATTTCTTCGCTCAGACACACCATTGAGTTGCGGTGTTCCTGGCGGAGTCCACTGAGATAGTATTCCACTTTCAGTAAGATGACTAAGAAACTCCTCGGATAAGTATTCTCCACCCTGATCAGAACGGAGTGCCTTGATATTCTTTCCGAGTTGGTTTTCTACTTCAGTCCTAAACTCCTTGAATTTATCAAAGGCTTCGGACTTATGTCTCATGAGATAGACATAACCATATCTATTGAAATCATCAGTAAATGTGATAAAGTAGCCTAAACCACCTCTGGCTGGTGTACTCATTGGTCCACATACGCTGAATGTATTAGACCCAATAGATCACCTGCCCTCTCACCTAAACTAGTGAAGGGCGCTTTAGTCATCTTGCCCATCAAACAAGCTTCGCATCTATCAATCGTTTGGAATTCGAATTGACTTAGAAGTCTGCGCTTATGAAGCGCTGAGATGCGTTTCTCATTTATGTGACCTAGACGACAATGCCAGATTAGAGTTTGGTCTAAATTATTAGCTTTTAACCTCTTATCATTTATATTATAGAGCATGTTGGATCTGGAGTTTTGCATATTCAATATGTATAAACCTCCAACAGTGTGAGCATTTCCATAATACATGTTGTTGCGCATAGTATTAAAAAACCCGTTCTTAATATTAAAATAATAACCTTCTTTTTCAAGAAGAGATATCGATATAATATTCCTGCTGAAAGCGGGTACACAAAACACATCAGAAAGTTTAATTACAAGCCCACTGGGCAAAACAAGGTTAACAGAACTCACGATAGTTGCGGCAACTCTCACGTTGTTCCCAACTCTTAGGTCCACCTCGCTTTCCCCCATATCTCTTCTACTATGCAACACCTGCATATCCGCACAGACATGAGACTCAGCTCTAGTGTCTAGTACCCAAGTATTTATAGTAGAAAGATTTAGCTCTAATGGAATACCTGATGAAGTAGCGGCCCCATCGCCCTTCTTCTGATCCTCCTTCAGCTGCCGACAGTCTTTCTTCCAATGACCAGGCTTTTGACAGTAGAAACAGACCGTCTCCTTTGCCTTCCCCTTGCCCTTCACGGGCATGGAAGGTTTAGGAAAAAATGGTCGTCTGATCTTTCCTGCCAGGTGGATTGGGGCTTTACCCTTGCCACCACAAGCTTTAAAGCTAGATCCCTTCTTGACCATAAGAACACTTTTGGGCGAACTGCCCCTAATGCTCTTCTCGGCAGTCACTAGCATGCTGTGCAACTCCGACACGGTCTTGTCCATGTCATGCATGTGATAGTTCATGACGAACCCACCATATGCATGAGGAAGGGATTGCAGAATAAAATCCGCAACCATTTCTTTCTCCATAGTCATTCCGAGACTAGTCATATGATCAAAATGTCCCTTCATACGTAGGACGTGTGGACCTACGGAGCTGTCTGCTGACATCTTGCAGGCAATGAGTTCTCGGAGAACATTGTATTTTTCAATACGTACTTTCTCTTTGAACATATCCTTGATCTGTGCAAACATTGCAAACGGATCATGGGATAGCTCCATAAACTGCTTCTGGAGGTCCGCCTCCATGCAGCCCAGCATGACACACGCAACGTCGATAGAGTCGCTAAGGTGTTTCTGGTACGCATCCTTAACGACCCTCGTTGCGTTGGCAGCTGGCTCCACCAGGATAGTCTTATCAAGGACATACTCTATGCGTTCCAACTTTAACATAAGTCGTAAATTCCTGCCCCAGTCCAGATAATTTGTCCCGTTGAGTTTACACTTTTCGAGTATAGTCCTCAACGACAAATTAGACGATTTTGTTGAATTACTAGCCATTTCTACACGAAGAAAGTAAATTTAATCAGAAAAGTTGAATAAATTTACGAAGATCCGAATTAAACACCAACCATCCGATTCTAAGGTTTAGAATCTTTAAACCAAGATCCCTTATTTGTTAATTGAAGTACGCTAAGGCACACCGCCCCAATTAACTCATTTAGGTAGGACGTCCATCCAATTAAAACCATGCAACTCTTGGTCAGGGTATGTGCAAAAACACAATGCTTACCCTTTCGATGCCCCAGCTCGACCTCAGGCCAAGAATCGTGGTTGAGTCAACCAACCTTCACTAACGAGTTAACTTTGTGCAGATGCTCCGCTAAGGCGCATGACATCCTACAAAATTTACCATTCCCATATAGAACCCATTCCATCGATGCTCCGCTAAGGCGCACGACACCGATAAAATGTTTCTACATGGGTGTGAATTTGGGTGGCATCTCACTTGACTCAAATTATGTTGTAATTTGGTTGTGCTTAATAATTCAAAAGTATTTGGCACAATTACGAACCCGTCATCAACAACCCGTGTTATGACGTTTGTAATTGTATCACATACTATCTTCATTTGAAGCCGTCATTTGCAACCCGTGCAAACACGTTTCAAATTTGAACTCATCCATCACAACCCGTGCGATGATGGTTCACAACGCTTTAAACATGCAAACAATTAAAATCGATTTTAATCTTTGCATGTGAGGTGATGACTTATAAACTTATAAGCTAAGCATGCAAGCATGTTATTATTTAAATAATACAAGCAAGCAAACATAAAGCGTTAAATATGCATTTTATAGCCCATCCTAATCTTAGGATTCTACGAGTCACCACATCTTCTCGTCTTTCTCATTCGGGCTCCCACTAGCTCTTGGACTTCCTCCAAGACCGTCATTGTGCTCGATTTTCCATCCTTCTCGT
Organism: Geranium rotundifolium; assembly: GCA_963920655.1. NCBI lineage: Eukaryota > Viridiplantae > Streptophyta > Magnoliopsida > Geraniales > Geraniaceae > Geranium > Geranium rotundifolium. Next base: position 13,962,971 of record OY987317.1, on the reverse strand, counting down.
CTTTGAGTAGTAATTACAATTAATACTCGGTTCGTAGACCGGATAAAAAATAATTACACTTTATGGGCTCGAATGAAAGAATAATTACACGCTAACACTAACGGTATGCAAACCGTGAAAGCGATAACATCTAATGGGCTACTAATGCATCATATATCTCATCACATCATCCAACATGTTGTCATACAAACATGTTATCAAATAATATGCCATTATTCCGGTTTTAATTTTGTCAAGTTGTTTGGTCGGGTTTATCGAAACTAGACCTTTTCGAAAAACGGTTTATCGAAACTGATTAAATTTTGAAAGTTTTCGAAATATTGGATCGCGGGTTCATGCCACAGATCAAACACCGTGCACGAACCAAATCGGGCCAAGCCAATGGGCCGAAGCCCATTGGGCCGAGCCCTACACCACGGCTCGGTTTGGGCCTTGGAAGGCCCAAACCGAGCTTGCCTCCACTCTCGGCCTCAGCCAAGAGTGGGGACGGCTCCGGTCACCACCGGCCTCCCCGGCCTCCGGTGAACTCCGTCCGGTACCCCCGATCCGGCTCCCCGAGAGTCTCTTCTCGGACCCAACAAATCCAATAATTTCCGAAAACTTCCAAATTCAATATATTTTCAAAAATAATATATTTCATGCAAATATCCCAAAAAGCATTAAAATCATGTCATCAACAATTTTGGCATGCAAATAATCATAAAACCAAAACAAGTTCAACAAGACAAAGATTAAGAGGGTAACCACCCTCTGATACCACTGTAGGGTTTTGGAGCGTTCTATATCATCGAGATAGCGAAAGCGTTTAATAAAATCTATTCCAAACCTTGTCCAAGAACATAAACCGTTAAATCCGAAGGCAAAATCTATTCCACAAGATGTTTACCTTTAAGTCTTTGTTGAATCGATAAAGAAGAACTTTATGATCTTCTTCTCTAAAGCAAGTCCATACCAAGGGGATGATCTTGAAGATCCTTCACTTAATTGTCTACTAGAACAATTAAATGAAGAACAAGAGAGCAAGATTGAGGAGAGAGAAAATGGTGGCCGGCCGCTAGAGAGAGAGAGGGAGTTTTTTTGTGAGTTGTTTGATAATTTGTGTAATGAATCAATATAAGATATTTCAATTCATCATCCAACTCATAAGCATGGGTCAAAAGTGATTGATATGGGCTTAAAGTGTCATCACTCATACCCCTTAAATCACTCACCTCTTAATCGACAATCACCAACAAAGCATGGTGTTGTGTGGCCCCCACCATTGAACCCACCAATGTGGGCCGGCCACAAGAGGCTTATTGGGCCCATAATTGGCCCTTGTTTGGGCTGGTCATGTGACCTCATGGGCCGAGCCCAATGGGCTCGCCCATGTGGTTTCGTGCCGTGTCCAAAAGTTTGCCCGACCCTTTTTGTCGTTACTTATCAAACAAAGTCCGACGCGACATCGACAAAACCATCCTCGAACTGAACCCATGGCCCAAAACCTTCAGTTTTGTCCATGCATTGCTCCTCAAGAAATGTTAAGGTTTTCTTGTCTCAAGTTATCTGTCTTGAATGCGTGTGACCCTTTAGGTTCATGCCACCGTTGGCAGATCGGCGCAAAAGATCTCTCTTGCCCGATCCATCATAAGGGGCCTCTAGTAAGACGTTATGATTACCCAAGGTGCATGATGATCGATGATTCGACTTAACCTTGTGCGTACAAGTCACTATCCTATTATCTCTAGATATCCCGATTGATCACAAAGCATAGAGTCGTCACTGTTAGGTTTTGCCCTAGTCCAAAATAATTCCTCAATCTATATTGTAACGGACATCAATATTCTACATAATAAAAGGCATAATATTACTAATGTGTTGTAGTAATATATCTAATGTGATTTGATCTATGTCATAATGTGTGTAATCATTTATAGTAGAACTATAGATCAGAAAGAGTTGCATTCGATAGAGTCCCTGATCAGATAAGCTTCTTCTGAAGCGATCAGTATGAGACTAACTCCTTGTGATCACGCTCTACTGATCATGGCAAAGATGTGCCGGAGTTATATCATAGATATCATCAGGTTGATGATATCGGACAACCCGATTGTGAGTATGCTGCATAGATCCAGTCATGAGATACTCACATATCGTAACTTGTCATTATATCCTAAGACCGAGGAGTCTTTGTGTACACTATGTAACAAATACCTAAGTTTGACCTAGTCTAACGTTATCTGTAAAAGGGTAGCTATAACGGCTTCGATTGGCTTTGGCATTTATTGCACTAGTGAACTCGAAAGGCGTCTGAGGGATTTATCACTCATACTTCGGTATGAGAAAGATATCCGTTTAGGCCACTTGATGAGTATGACTGAAGAAATAGCATGGCCATGCAGGTGATACCTTAGTATCAGTTTTCAGTCATCTCAGATATCAAGAAACAGTGATTGATAAATTAGGATGACCGTTCTATGCCTATTGATCAATCTGGATATCGGTTTGATAAAAGGACAGTGACATATACGATAACAGGTTAAGTCGAATAATCGATAATCACGAATATTGGATAATCATAATGTCTTGCTAGAGGCCACTTATGATGAAAAGGGTAAAATGGTAATTTTACCAGTCTGCCAATTATTCGTGAGCCTAGAGGGTCACACGCATTAAGCACAATGCATGACAATAATTATGGATGAGATTTGAGAACGATTCGGTAGTTTTCTGGCCTAAGGTTTTAACCAGACGGTTGAAGAAATCAATTCGAGAAAATTGAGCCGTTTTGACTAAACCGAAATTAGAACTCAAGTTAATGGGTTTAATTTGGGTTTTAGTTAAATGGGCTTAAAGCCCATTTAGGGTTCAAGATAAGAGAGGGGCTAAATGCAAATAAGAAGGATTAAAAGGATGGATAATGTAATTTTTATTTTGAAATTCAATTTTAATTTAAAATTAAAAATCACATAATCATATATTATCTTATCCTTGGAATTTTTCAGCAACCAACTCCTTCTCTCTCTCCCTCTTTGCCGAACCCACTCTCTCCTCTCAACCTCCATTATTGCTCAAGCTTTCTTTTGGATTTTCTAGCAAAAATTAGAGAGAAAAACCATTTCGGTTGTGTGCTTGTGTGGACTTGATAGAGAGGACACTACTCTTGTGTTCTTGTAGATTTCAAGAGGTAAATTATCAGATTTTAATAGTGTTCATAACATGTTCAAATAGCATTAAGATTCAGATTTTTATCGATCACCACGGTTACATATTGTCCGCTGCATGATTTTCAATCTTTGGAACCCGTGGTGATCTCTTTCAGTCACCCTTGTTTAATCAATAATCGTTACTTGATATGTGAGATGGCTGAGAACTGATAACCCGTATCACCGGCATGGCCATGCTCTTACTCTCAGTCAGTCTCGATCAAGAGGCCTTTAACGGATATCTTTCCCATACCGTAGTATGAGGGATAAATCCCTTAGCCGTCTTTCGTGTCACTCATGCAACCCGTTCCGCCACCCAATCATGCCCGTTATTGCAATCCTGTTACGGAAAGCGTTAGGTGCAAGTTAAAGCTGCACGTACATTGCATAGTGATCACAAAGACTCCTCGGTTTAAGGATATCGTGACAAGTTATCACATTTGAATATGTTCATGACTTAATTTATGAAAACACTATTCAAAGCGGGTCGTCCGATATCAATCACCTCATGATATCTATGATATGATTCCTGGATCCCTCATCCCTATGACAAGTAGAACTACGTCATTAAGAACCATCCTCATACTGGTCGCTTTTATGGAAGCATATATTGACCAGGGACTCGTCAAGTGTGATCCGTACAGATTTATGGTTCTACTACTTTAGTGGTTATAAATCAGATCATGCTTAACATATTACTTCAACACATAAGTAATACAAAGTCGTTTTATATATATTACAAACGATGATAATGTACATAGACGTTTACAGGCTACTAGCAATTGGACTAGGGCACAAAATGCTATCAGATGAAGGGCGCTCTAGTCATTTTGCCCATCAAACAAGCCTCGCACCTTTCAATCGAATGAAATTCGAATAGACTTAGAAGTCTGCACTTGTGAAGTGCTGAAATGCGCTTTTCATTTATGTGACCCAAATGACAGTGCCATTTCTAGAGTTTGGTTTAAACCATCGGATTTAAACCTCTTGTTATTAACATTATATAGCGAGAAGCTCTATAAAGAAAATACCTAAAGGCGTGGTCCCACCATCCTTTTACAGATCATCCTGAAACTTCTTGCAGTCCCTTTTCCAGTGAGCAGGCTTTTTGCAGTAGAAGCAGACTGCATCCTTAGCCATCCTTTTAGTCTTAAAAGCCGAAGGATATTTAGGAATATAATGGCAGTCTCATCTAACCTGCCAAGTGTTTAGGGGCTTCGCCCTTATCAACTATAGCTTTGAAGCTAGATCCTTTTCTGATCGTTAGAACATCCCTCGGCACGCATGCCCTTGATATTCTTCTCAGTCGTTACAAGCTTACCATGTAATTCTGATGGTCATGTCCATATCATGCATCTTATAGTTCATAATGAAGCTATCGTATGCACGAGAAAAGGAATTGCAGAACAACGTCTACAACCATCTCCTGTTCCATCCCAAGACCTAGTCTCAGGTCTTTGAGATGTCCCTTTAATTGTAGGACATGTGGACCTACGGAACTGCCTGCTGACATCTTGCAGGAGAGGAGTTCATTGAGAGTGTCGAATCTTTAATCCGAGCTTTCTCCTTGAACATAACCCTTATCTTTGCCATAATGGCAAAAGGGTCCTGTGACAGTTCCATAAACTATTTCCGGAGCTCCGGCTCCATACAGCCCAACATCATACACGCCACGTTGATATAGTCGCTAAGGTGCTTTTGGTATGCATCGTTAACGGTCCTCGTGGAGTTGAGTGCTGGCTCCACATGGATAGCCTGGTCAAGGAAATATTCCTTGCGTTCGAGCTTGAGGATTATCCTCAAGTTCCTGTCCCAGTCCAGATAGTTTGTCCCGTTGAGTTTGACTTTTTCAAGAGTAGGTTTCAACGACAAACTACTGTTATTCACTGAAACACTTGTCATTTGATCTCAACGAAAATTAAATTTAATCTTTAAACTAAATAAATTTTATGAAGATCGAATTGAACACTAAACATTCGATTCTAGATTTATTAGAATCTAAACCAAGATCCTTGATTCACTCGATTAAGCTGAATGGAGGCTTACCGCTCAATCGAGCTATGTAGGTAGGACCCCGTCCAATCAGAACCAATGTGACTCTTGGCTAGGGTATGTACATACGTACACGGCTTACCCTATCTGATACCCTAGCTAAACCCTAGCTGAGAATCGTAGACGGATCCACCAATTCTCAACGATGGCCCAACACTATGTAGGTACTCCGCGAAGGCGCACGACACCCACATATGTCGTCCAAACCTACTACCCCTCTTTCACATGGATGCTCCGCGAAGGCGCACGACTGAAGGATTTCCATGGATTCCAAACAATTAATATCATGCAGTGGACATGAAATTAACCATGGAAATCGATTTGAATAGATCTTATTGTGAAAAATTCAGCATGCATATAAAATAATCAGATCTGAAAAGGGAGGGGCGGCGAGGAGAAAGGAAGAGAGGCCGAAAATATTAGGGATTTTAGAATAATAATTATGTGATTAAAAATATGATTTTGAATAATCTATTAATTCACATAATTAAACCGTTTTAAAACCCTTATTTACACTTAAGCCTCGTTCTTAATTAAAACCAAGAATGGGCTTTAAGCCCACTTAGCTAAACTTAACTAAACTCATTGAAATTTAGTTCTAATTAAGTGGTTTAGCTAAAACGGCCCAATCTCTTTAATTTGATTTCTTCAACCGTCTGGGTATTAAACCTAGGCCAGAAATCAACCGAATTGTTTTCAATTTGACTAAATTGAAAAGCGGATTCTCCCAGTTACCATCCAAGCTTGTTTTGCTACATACTGTACTTAAAGTGTGTGACCCTCTAGGCTCACGACCCGTTGGCACACTGGTAAAATTACTATTTTACCATTTCCATCATAAGTGGCCTCTAGCAAGAAATTATGATTACCCAACGTCCGTGATTATCTACGATTCGACTTAACTTTTTATCGTACATGTAGCTGTCCTATTATCAAACCGATATCCAGATTGATCAATAGGCATAGGATCACCTGCATGCTATTCCTTCTGTCATACTCATCAAGTGCCTAAATGGATATCTTTCCCATACCGGAATATGAGTGATAAATCCCTTAGACGTCTTTCGAGTTCACTAATGTCATTCATAACCATGCCAATCAGCGCCATTATGGCTACCCTTCTACAAGTAACGTTAGACTAGGTCAAACTTAGAGATTCATTACACAGTGCACACAAAGACTCCTTGGTCTTAGGATATAATGTCAAGCTACGATCTGCGAGTATCTCATGACAGAATCTATGCTGCACTCACCCTCGGGTTTTCTAATATCATCGTCCTGATGATATCTATGATATAACTCTAGAACTTACTTTAACATGATCAGTAGAGCGTGATCACAAGGATTTGGTCTCATATTGATCGCTTCTTAAAGAATCTTAGCTGATCAGGGACTCTTCAAATGTAATTCTTTCTGATCTACAGTTCTACTATTAGTTGTTATACACATAATGATATAGATCAAATTATATTCTATATATTGCTACAACACATTAGTAATATAATGCCGTTTTTATTAGATCGAAAAATGATAAAACATTACAATGTAGATTAACTTATTACATTGGACTAGGGCACAATCCTAACAATCTCCCCTAGTTCCAACCTAAGTTCCAATCTACTCCCATAGACCTCACATGTGCCTCATGCTTAGGTTGCAGTAGAGCCTTTGTCAAGAGATCAGCAACGTTATTATCAGTCGGTACATAAGTAATCTCCACATTACCATTATCAATATACTCCCTGATAATGTGATACTTCCTCTCTATGTGTTTAGTTTTGTTGTGGAAGCTAGGCTCTTGAGCAAATGTTATGGCCCCCGTGTTGTCACACAACAAGTTTACCGGATCATACGCTCGCGGCAATACAGTTAATCTAGTTAGAAAGCTTCTAACCCATACGACTTCCTTAGCTGCTTCTGTTGCAGCTATGTACTCAGCCTCTGTTGTAGAATCGGCAGTTGTGGCTTCCTTGAAGCTCTTCCAGGTGAATGCTCCACCATTTAACATGAATACAAATCCTGCCTGTGATTTGAAGTCATCAGGATCTGTCTGAAAACTAGCATCAACATATCCTTTGACTACTAGTTCTCCAACTTTCCCACCATACACTAGGAATGTGTCCCTATTCCTCCTCAGATACTTGAGGATACTCTTGACAGTAGTCCAGTGTTCCTAGCCTAGGTTAGATTGATATCTGCTGGCACAACTTAGCGCGAACGAGACGTCCGGTCTTGTGCATATCATGGCATACATGATGGATCACACATTCGAAGCATATGGGATCTTACTCATCCTGCTCAGCTCATCAGGAATACTAGGACTCTGTTGCTTGCTGAGCTTAATGTCATGCCGCATGGGTATGTATCCCTTCTTAGAATCAAGTATTTAGAATCTTCTCAACACTTTATCTATGTAAGTGCTCTGACTTAGGCCCAATATCCTTTTGGGACGATTTCTGTAGATCTTGTTTCCCAAAAGGAAAGTAGCGTCACCTAAGTCCTTCATCGAGAAGCACTTCCCTAACTCAACTTTAACCTCAAGCAAGGTTGGGATCTCGTTCCCGATGATCAATATGTCATCGACATACATCACTAGGAATACAATATTACTCCCACTCACTTTCTTATATACGCAAGGCTCACTTTAATTTTTGATAACCCCGAATTCCCTTACAGCTTCATCAAAACAAAGGTTCCAACTCCGTGAAGCTTGCTTCAATCCATAAATGAATCTAAGCAGCTTACAAATCTTTCCAGGATTCTCTAGATCAAGAAAACCCTCAGGCTATGTCATACACACATCCTCTTTTAAGTTCCAGTTAAGGAATGCGGTTTTGACATCCGTCTACCATATCTCATAATCGTAGTATGCTGCTATGGCTAGAATAATCCGGATAGATTTGACCATGGCTACTGGTGAGAAGGTTTCATCATAATCAATACCTTCGATCTGACGATAACCTTTCGCAAGCAATCTAGCTTTATAGGTATGAGGATTTCCATCCATGTCGGTCTTAAGTTTATAGACCATTTACAACCGATGGGTTTGATCCACCAAGCACCAGACTTGGTTGTCATACATGGATCTGTTTTCCTCACTCATGGCGTTCTGCCATTTTTCGGAGTCTGGACTGGCCAAAGCTTATCTGAAGGTTTCTGGATCATCCTGATCCACCAATATCAAGTCATTTCCCTCAGTGGTTAGAAAGCCATAACTGATGGGAACTTGACGAGATCTCTCAGGCCTTCTTGGACCCTCTGGAATAGGTGTAGGGATTGGCTCTTGATCAATGACCACTCTGGCTCCTGTATGTCTACATCTTGCAAAGCAGGTTGTTCGGTATCACCTTGAATTTCTTCAAGATGCACGACACTCCCACTAGCAGTTTTGGAAATAAATTCCTTTTCCAAAAACACCCCTCCTCGAGCAACAAAAACTTTGTTCTCGCTGGGTTTGTAGAAATAGTAACCCCCTTGTGTCCTTGGGGTACCCCATAAAGACACTTATTTTATTTGGGCTTGAGCTTATCGCCTAGCAAACGCTTGACATAAGCTTCACATCTCAAAATCTTAAGGAAAGCTAATAAGGGTTTCTTCACGTTCTATACTTCGTATGGAGTGCTTTCCACTACCTTTGTAGGAGCTCGATTCAAAATGAATGCGGCCGTATCTAGGGCATAGCCCCAGAAGGAGATAGGGAGGTCAGCCTGACTCATCATTGACCGAACCATGTCAAGCAAGGTCTGATTTCTCCGTTCAGACACACCATTCATCTGAGGTGTCCCTGGAGGAGTCAATTCAGAGAGGATCCCACACTCCTTTAAATGACTGTGAAACTCTTGGTATAAGTACTCACTGCCTCAGTCAGATCGAAGCGCTTTTATACTTTTCCCAAGCTGGTTTTGTGCTTCGTTCTGGAACTCTTTAAACTTGTCAAAAGTTTCCGACTTATGTCTCATAAGATTGACATACCCATATCTACTGAAGTCATTAGTAAATGTAACGGAGTAGTGAAAACCCTTTTTGGCCTGACTGCTCATGGGTCCACACAGATCGAAATGTATGAGACCTAATAAGTCACTAGCCCTCTCAGTCGAAAGGTGCCTTTGTCATCTTGCCCATAAGGCATGACTCGCATCTCTCAATTGAAGTGAATTCAAACAGACTTAAATGTCCACACTTGTGAAGTGTTGAGATGCGTTTCTGGCCTATGTATCCTAAACGGCAGTATCATATCACATTCTGGTTTAAATCATCGGATTTAAGCCTTTTATTACTTAGGTTATAAATTGAGCTTGTGTCGGTGTTTTGATTATTAAGAATATATAAACCACCAACCAATAATGCATTGCAATAAAAATATCATTCTTAAAAATATTGAATACTCCATTATCAATACAAAACAATATCCTTCCTTCTCAAGCAAGGAAACAGAAATAATATTCATGCGAAACGCAGGTACACAATGCACATTGTTCAATAATAAAATAAGCCTACTGGGCAAACTGAGACTAATATTCCCTACTGCAATTCTTGAGACTTGATTGCCATCACCAACTCGTAGGTCTGTCTCGCCCCTGCCCACATCTCTTCTACGTCCCAGAGCCAGCAGATTAACACAAATGTGAGATTCTGCATCGGTATCAAGTACCCAAGAATCTGAAGTAGATAATCTGAGATTGAGCTCAATAACATATATACCTGATCTTGAAGATGTTGAAGTTCCACTCTTCCTTAGAAACTGCTTTTGTTTCTTGCAATCCTTCTTCCAGTTCTCTTGCCCTTGGCAATAGAAGCAAACGACATCCTTCTTAGGATTCTCAACAACCTTGGGAGCTGCTGGACCCTTAGGTTGTCTAATCTTCCCCGCTAGGTGCATAGGGGCCTTATCCTTGCCCAGGCTGGCTTTCTTGAAGCTCACATGCTTGTTGACCATAAGAACCTCCTTGGACTTGCCCTTGAGATTCTTTTCAGCAGTCAGAAGCATACCATGGAGCTCTGTTACAGTCTTGTCCATGTCGTATATATTGTAATTTCCAACAAAATCACGATATATATATGGAAGTGAGTGCAGCACAAAGTCTGCAGCCATTTCCTTATCCACATCATGACCTAGTCTGGTCAAGTATTCCATAAGACGTTTCATCTTAAGGACGTGGGGACTGACTAGAGCTCCAGCCTGAAAGTGTCGTATCTTTCGACACACGCTTTCTCTTTGAAAATTTTATCGATCTCTACCATTAAGGCTTTGGGATCTTCGAAAATGTCCAAGAACTGCTTCTGCTAGTCTGGTACCATACTGCCCATCATGATGCACTGCACGTTGATCCGATCGCTAAGGAACTTTTGGTATGCATCCCTTAGCGCCCTTGCGGCGTTCAGTGCTGGCTCGGCAGATTGTTCCTGCGTAAGGATATAATCCTTACGTTCATGCTTGAGAACTAGTCTCAGATTCCGTTCTCAATCGAGAAAGTTAATGTCGTTAAGCTTATCTTGCTCGATTAGCGACCTAAGCACGCTGTTACCAGAATGACTCGTGTTTGCCATTTAATCTACACAGTAAATAAAATTTTAATCAGTATTAATTAAAATTGAACTTGGAGATTTAGTTATAAAACACTTGTCTGATTCTAACATTAGAATCTGAATCAAGATCCTCTCATACCCTCAATTAAAGTGAACGGAGGCTCACTACTCAAATTGAGAACATCAAGGTAGGAATACATCCATTTACAAAACCATGTAATTCCTGGCTAGGGTTTGTACTAAAAGTATACGGCATACCCTACTGATATCCTAGGTCAGCCCTAGCTGACAATCGTAGACAAGTCTACAAAGCTTGAACTATGGACAGAACTAATGTGGCTACTACGCGGAGGCGCACACACCCACATAGAACTTCCCATCTCATCCAGATTTCTCCTCTATGAATGTTACGCGGAGGCGTACCGACATCCATAGACTCAAAGCCCTTTTGAGTGCCTAAACTTGGATGGTATCACCCTTGACTTGTAATTATTTGCGTTTAAGTGAATTATTATTGTCTGATTGTATATCGATACAATCTTAACTGGAATCATCAATTGCAAATCCATGCAAAGATGATCTCTTATCTAGTTACATGGAAGTCTGATTAAATGCCGGTTTTAATCTTTGCATGTGGGTGATATCTAAACATACATAATCTGATGCATATAAAAACTATCCATACATTCATACATTCTCAACATATAAATGTAACTGTAAAATATGCATAGCTAAGCCCACCCTAAGGATCCTAGGATTCTAGCAAAATTGATCATAAAGACTTGGTCTTCAAGATCCAGGCTTGCTCTATCCTTGTGGACTCCCACTGGCTCCGAGTCTCCTTCAGACATCGAGTCTCCCTCTTGACTTGTATCTTGCGTCGGTCTTGGTAATTACAAATTTAAAGAAATTACATAAATGTTAGAGTTATGCCCCAGTCCAATACAAAAGGGATCTACATATTACTAATGTATTGTAGTAATATATCGAATGTAATTTGATCTATGTCATTATATGTGTAACCACTAATAATCACGGACGTTGGGTAAGTATAATGTCTTGCTAGAGGCCACTTATAATTGAAAAGGTAAAATATTAATTTTACCAGTCTGCCAACGTGTCGTGAGCCTAGAGGGTCACACACTTTAAGTACAATATGTGACAAAACAAGTTTGGATGGTAATTGGGAGAAACCCGCTTTTCAATTTAGTCAAACTGAAAAAGATTCGGTTGATTTCTGGCCTAGGTTATTAACCAGATAGTTGAAGAAATCAAGTTAGAGAGATTGGACCGGTTTTGATAAACCATATAATTAGGACTAAATAATATGGGTTTTAATTAGGTTTTAGCTAAGTCGTCTTAAAGCCCATTCTTCGTTTTAATTAAGAATGGGGCTTAAGTGCAATTAAGGGTTTTAAAGGGTTTATTGTGTAATTATAAAGAAGATTAAAAAATCAGATTTTTTATTAATTACACAATTATTTATTCCTAAAACCCTAAATGAATTTCGGCCTCCCTCCTCTCTCTCTCTCTCCTTGGCCGACCCTCCCTCTCTCTACCTCCATTGTTGGTTTTGTTCGATTCTACACACAACGCTAGTAAGGGTGTGTGTAGAAACCTTTCCCAAGGTGTTGTACTTGTGTGGATGATCTAGAGAGCACAATCTTTTGGTTTTGTTTTGTCAAATTCGAAATCCTCAAAGATGGAACAAATCGGGACAAACCGAAAAATCTGTCCAGCACTGACGAGTAAGATGTTTTGTTTGAGACGATGATCTTGAAGTCCGAACTGGGTTTTGTGCAAAAACTGAAAGTCGTAGAGAACTGGATGAAATTTACTCTGCAGAAAGAACCGAGTCATTTGGAGATCTGTAACTCACGTTATGGCTTTTAGAAGGTACGTTTTTCTGCAGGCATATTAACTAAAGCTTCTTTGTGTTTGTGATTCGAAAAGGTATATTTTCATATTTGAATGTTCATATTGCATGCTGAAATTTTTTTCACATAAGATCTCTTTCTTCGAATTCCATTGTTATATTCAAGTTTGTTGCATGAATTTAATTGATTGGAAGCCATGGAATTCCATCAGTGATAACAGATGATGGTTGTTTGTGATTGATTTGAGCATGATTAGGGTTTATATTTTATTCCTTAATTTTTTCATGTATTTTTCGGATTTAACTATTCATGAAAATATGAAAAAAATTAAATTTTATTAATTTATTTTGAAGGTTATAAGATTATTTTTGGGGTTGTTTTGGGTTAACCATGGCTGAGCCCCTTAGTGGACCATGGAGAGCCCTCGGGCAGACCATAGTCAGCACCAAGGGTCGACCAGGTCCCCTCGGGTGTCCATGGTCGCTGCTGCGGGCGACCAGATCGGTCAGCTTTCGGTTTGACCATGGATGGCCCACGGGTGTCCATGGTCGCTACCACGGGTGACCAGACCGGTCAGCCCTTGGGCGACCAGATCGGCGCCCAAGGGCCATCCCATGGGCTGATCAGTTTTGGGGTTTTTGGGTCAGTTTTGGGGTGTGACGATTCCCCGAGGTATTTCCCAATTTTTAATTTTTAGATTCGGTTCGGTTTCGATAAACAGGGTAAACCAGTTCAATTTCAATTAATTAATTTAAACCATCCGGTTTCGATAAACCGAAAATTTTTCCACACTTGAGAAAAATAAAATTTGGAAAATTTTGTTGTTTGATAAGCATGATGAGTGACACATGATCTTTGACAACATGTTGTTTTCCCCATGATGTATAGCTAAACCCTCTAGACTTGTACGTTTTCTAATTTCAATTTTGCAACTTGCGTGTTGCTAAGTTTTGGGTTATAGTAAATACGACCTGCGTGTCGTGATTTGTATTTATTTTATTTTAATAAATTTTTAATTACACAGACCGACGCAAGATACAAGTCAAGAGGGAGACTCGAAGTTTGGGAAGGCTCAAAGCCAGTGGGAGTCCACAAGAATGGAGCAAGTCTTGACCTTGAAGACCAAGTGTTTTATAACTGAATCTCCAACTTGAATTTTAATTAATTTTACCATGTAGAACTAAATGGCAAACACAACACAAAGGAGTAATAGAGCATTAAGAGTCCAGATTGAGAAGGACAGACTCAAGGGCGTGAATTACTCAGATTGTGATAGAAACTTGAGGCTTATACTCAAGCATGAATGCAATGTAGGGTTTTGGAGCGTTCTAGATCGTCATCGAGATAGCGGAAGCAATAAAAGATAATCTACTCCAAACCTTGTCCAAGAACATTTAAACCATTAAATCCCAAAGCAAAATCTATTCCACAAGATATTTACCTTTAAGTCTTGTTTGAATCGATAAAGAAGAACGTTCGGATCTTCTTCTCTAAAGCAAGTCCACACCAAGAGAATGATCTTCAAGATCCTTCACTTAATTGCCTACTAGAACAATTAAATGAAGAACAAGAGAGCAAGATGGAGGAAGAACACCAAGGTGGCCGGCCACAATGAGAGAGAAAGAGAGGTTTTTGTGAGTTTTTTTGTGACTTAATCAATTAATGAAATAATGTCTTGCAATATATCTCATCATCCAACTCACAAGTATGGGTTAAAAGTGATTGGTATGGGCTTAAAGGAGCTTTAACCCATACCCCTTAAATCACTCACCTCTTAATCCACAACTACCAACTAAGCATGGTGTTGTGTGGCCCCCACATTGGCCCCACCAAGTGGGCCGGCCATATGGCCTTATTGGGCCCTTATTGGGCCGGCCATGAGGCTTCATGGGCCGAGCCCAATGGGCCCTCCCGTGTTGTCTCATGCCGCGTCCAAAAGTTTCCCGACCTTTTTGTCGCTACTTATCAAACAAACTCCGACGCGATATCGACGAAAAACTCAATTTTTCTCGATTCGCTAATTATTCTCTCAAACCGAACCTATGGCACAAAACCTCCAGTTTTGTCCATATACTTCTCCTTAAGAAACATCCATGTTTCCTTGTCTCAAGTTATCCGTCTTGTATGTGTGTGACCCTCTAGGCTCATGCCACCGTTGGCAGATCGGCGCAAGAATTGCTCTTGCCCGATCCATCATAAGTGGTCTCTAGTAAAACATTATGATTACCCAAGGTGCATGATGATCGATGATTCGACTTAACCTTTGTGCGTACAAGTCACCATCCTTTTATCTCTAGATATCCCGATTGATCACAAGGCATAGAGTCGTCTCCCTTGTTTAATCAATCATTGTTACTTGATATGCGAGATGACTGAGAAATGATAACCCGTATCATTTTGCATGGCCATGCTTTTCTCTCATTCGGTCTCCATCAAGAGGCCTTCTAACGGATATCTTTCCCATACCGTAGTATGAGGGATAAATCCCTTAGCCGTCTTTCGTGTCACTCATGCAACCCGTTCCGCCACCCAATCATGCCCTTCATAGCAATCCTTTTACAGAAAGTGTTTGGCGCAAGTTAAAGCCGTACGTTCATTGCATAGTGATCACAAAGACTCCTTGGTCTAAGGACGTCGTGACGAGCTATCGCATTTGAATATGTTTATGGCTTAATCTATGAAAACACTATTCAATGCGGGTCGTCCGATATCAATCACCTCATGATATCTATGATATGATTCCAGGATCCCACATACTTATGACAAGTAGAACTACGTCATTAAGAACCATCCTCATACTGGTCGCTTTCAAGGAAGCATAGGTTGACCAGGGACTTGTTAAGTGTGATCCGTACAGATTTATGGCTCTACTACTTTAGTGGTCATAAATCAGATCATGCTTAACATATTACTTCAACACATAAGTAATATAAAGCCGTTTATATTTATACATCACAAAAGATGATATTTGTACATAGACGTTTACAGGCTAATACCAATTGGACTAGGGCACAAATGCTATCAATCTCCCACTTGCCCTTAGCTCCAATCTAAGTCCCAGTCTATACCCATTGACCTAACATGTTTTTCATGTTTATCTTGAGGAAGAGCCTTGGTCAATGGGTCGGCTGTGTTATCATCAGTTGCAACGTATTGGATCTTCACGTCACCTCTAGCAATTATGTCGCGGATGATGTGATACTTTCTGAATACATGTTTGGATCTGTTATGTGCCCTGGGTTCTTTAGCTTGCGCAATAGCCCCGGTGTTGTCACAATATAAGTCTACTGGGTTAGACGGGTTTTTAATTACACCTAACCCAGCCATGAAACTCCTGATCCATACAGCCTCTTTTGCCGCCTCACATGCGGCAATGTACTCAGCTTCCGTTGTAGAGTCGGCAATGGTATCCTGCTTCTTGCTTTTCCAGCTGAATGCTCCACCGTTCAACATAAACACATATCCCAACTGACTCTTAAAGTCATCGGGGTCTGTCTGAAAACTTGCGTCGACATATCCTTTGACGACGAGATCATCATTTCTGCCCCCGTATACAAGAAAAGCGTCCTTGGTTTTTCTCAAATATTTGAGAATCGCCTTGACAGCCATCCAGTGTGCCTCACCGGATTTGGATTGATGTCTACTGGTACAGCTTAGGGCAAACGAGACATCCGGTCTCGTGCATATCATGGCATACATTATGGACCCTATAGCCGAAGCATATGGGATCTCATTCATTCTTGCTAGCTCTGCAGGTGTCTCAGCACCCTGCTTCTTGCTAAGCTTTATGCCATGACGCATGGGCAGCAATCCTTTCTTTTGAATCTTGCATTGAGAATCGTCTCAACACCTTGTCTATATAAGTGCTTTGACTTAAGCCCAAGACCCGCTTGGCACGGTCTCTATATATCTTGATTCCCAAGATGTAAGAGGCCTCGCCTAAGTCCTTCATTGAGAAACACTCACCTAACCAAGTCTTCGTTAAGAGCAAGGTAGGGACGTCGTTACCAATGAGCAGTATGTCATCAACATAAAGCACTAAAAAGATTATATTGCTCCCACTTGCCTTTTTATACACACAGGGTTCATCATCATTCTTGACGAAGCCAAACTGTTTTACTACTTCATCAAAACGCTGATTCCAACTCCGAGATGCTTGCTTCAAACCATAGATTGATTTGAGCAACTTGCAAATCTTTCCCTTATTCTTTGGATCCTCAAAACCCTCAGGCTGAGACATATAAACGTCCTCAGCTAACCTCCCGTTGAGGAAGGCGGTTTTGACATCCATTTGCCATATCTCATAGTTGTGATACGCTGCTATGGCAAGAAGAATGCGGATAGATTTGACCATAGCTACTGGAGAAAAGGTCTCTTCATAGTCAATTCCGTGGATTTGTCTATAACCTTTTGCTACCAGTCTCGCTTTATAGGTCTGAGGTTTGCCATCCATGTCAATCTTTATTTTAAAGATCCATTTACACCCTATGACCTTAACATCAGGGGTATGATCTACCAAGTCCCACACTTGATTATCTGACATGGATTGCATTTCTTCCCTCATGGCGTCCAGCCATTTCTCAGAGTCGGTTCCGTCCAAAGCCTCTCGAAAGGTAGCTGGATCATTGTCCACTAGTACTAAACCATCACCTTCAGTTACTAAGAACCCGTATCTGACAGGTGCATGACTTATCCTTTCAGAGCGCCTCGGAAATTCCTCATTAACTGCAGCTATTGGTTCTTGCTCAATGACCACTTCTGGCTCTACCTCTTCTAGTGGGTCCTCTCGTGGTTCCCGAGTGACCATCTCATCTAGAACTTCATCTAGATGAATAGCCCTCCCACTGACTGTCTTGGAAATGAACTCTTTTTCCAAGAATAAAATCCGCTGCCATTTCCTTTTCCATAGACATACCGATACTGGTCATATGGTCAAAATGCCCCTTCATTTGTAGGACGTGAGGACCTACGGAGCTGCCTGCTGACATCTTGCAGGCTATGAGTTCTCGGAGAACAGTGTATTTTTCAATACGTACTTTCTCCTTGAACATATCCTTGATCTGTGCAAACATTGCAAACGGATCATGGGATAGCTCCATAAACTGCTTTTGGAGGTCCGCCTCCATGCAGCCCAGCATGACACACGCAACGTCGATAGAGTCGCTAAGGTGTTTCTGGTACGCATCCTTAACGACCCTCGTTGCGTTGGCAGCTGGCTCCACCGGGATAGCCTTATCAAGGACATACTCCCTGTGTTCCAACTTTAACACAAGTCGTAAATTTCTGTCCCAGTCTAGATAATTTATCCCGTTGAGTTTACACTTTTCGAGTATAGTCCTCAACGACAAATTAGACGAGTTTGTTGAATTACTAGCCATTTCTACACGAAGAAAGTAAATTTAATCAGAAAAGTTGAATAAATTTACGAAGATCCGAATTAAACACCAACCATAAGATTCTAAGGTTTGGAATCTTAAACCAAGATCCCTTATTCGTCATTTGAAGTACGCTAAGGCGCACCGCTCCAATTGACTTATTTAGGTAGGACGTCCGTCCAATTACAACCCGTGTAACTCTTAGTCAGGGTATGTGCAAAAACACACGGCTTACCCTTCCGATGCCCCAGCTCGACCTCAGGCCAAGAATCGTGGTCGAGTCAACCAACCTTCACTAATGAGTTAACTTTGTGCAGATGCTCCGCTAAGGCGCACGACATCCCACAAAGTTTACCATTCCCATCTAGAACCCATTCGATCGATGCTCCGCTAAGGCGCACGACACCGATAAAATGTTTCTACATGGGTGTGAATTAGGGTGGCATCTCACTTGACTCAAATTAACTTGTAATTTGGTTGTGTTTAATAATTCGAAAGTATTTGGTATAATTACGAATCCGTCACCAACAACCCGTGTTGTGATGTTTCTAATTGTATCACATACTATCTTCATTTGAATCCGTCATTTGCAACCCATGCAAAATACGTTCCAAACTTGAACTCATCCATCACAACCCGTGTGGTGATAGTTCACAACGCTTTAAACATGCAAACAATTAAAGTTTGTTTTTAATCTTTGCATGTGAGGTGATTGCTTATAAACTTATAAACTAATCATGCAACCATGCAATTAATTTAAATGATTCAAGCAAGCAACCATAAAGCGTTAAATATGCATTTTATAGCCCATCCTAATCTTAGGAATCTACGAGTCTTCACATCTTCTCGTCTTTCTCATTCGGGCTCCCACTAGCTCTTGGACTTCCTCCAAGACCGTCATCGTGCTCGATTTTCCATCCTTCTCATCTTTGAGTAATAATTACAATTAATACTCGGTTCGTAGACCGGATAAAAAATAATTACACTTTATGGGCTCGAATAAAAGAATAATTACACGCTAACACTAACGGTATGCAAACCGTGAAAGCGATAAATCTAATGGGCTACTAAAGCATCATACATTTCATCACATCATCCAACATGTTATCACACAAAAATGTTATCAAATAATATGCAATAATTCCGGTTTTTCTTTTGCCAAGTTGCTTGGTCGGGTTTATCGAAACTAGACCTTTCCGAAAAACGGTTTATCGAAACCGATCAAATTTTGAAAGTTTTCGAAATATTGGATCGTGGGTTCGTGAAATGGATCAAACACCACACACGAACCAAGTTGGGCCAAGCCAATGGGCCGAGGGCCCATTGGGCCGAGCCCAACCATGCACGGCCCGGTTTGGGACTTGGAAGGCCCAAACCCGGCTTGCCGCCACTCTCGGCCTCGGCCGAGAGTGGGGACGGGCCCGGTCACCGCCGGCCTCCCCGGCCTCCGGTGACCTCCGTCCGGTACCTCCGATCCGGCTCCCCGAGAGTCTCTTCTCGGACCCGACAAATCCAATAATTTCCGAAAAATTCCAAATTTAATATATTTTTCAAAAGTAACATATTTCATGCAAATATCCCAAAAAGCATTAAAATCATGTTATCAACTTTTGGCATAAAAATAATCACAAAACCGAAATAAATTCAACAAGACAAAGATTAAGAGGGTAACCAACCCTCTGATACCACTGTAGGGTTTTGGAGCGTTCTAGATCGTCATCGAGATAGCGGAAGCAATAAAAGATAATCTACTCCAAACCTTGTCCAAGAACATTTAAACCATTAAATCTCAAAGCAAAATCTATTCCACAAGATATTTACCTTTAAGTCTTGTTTGAATCGATAAAGAAGAACGTTCGGATCTTCTTCTCTAAAGCAAGTCCACACCAAGAGAATGATCTTCAAGATCCTTCACTTAATTGCCTACTAGAACAATTAAATGAAGAACAAGAGAGCAAGATGGAGGAAGAACACCAAGGTGGCCGGCCACAATGAGAGAGAAAGAGAGGTTTTTGTGAGTTTTTTTGTGACTTAATCAATTAATGAAATAATGTCTTGCAATATATCTCATCATCCAACTCACAAGTATGGGTTAAAAGTGATTGGTATGGGCTTAAAGGAGCTTTAACCCATACCCCTTAAATCACTCACCTCTTAATCCACAACTACCAACTAAGCATGGTGTTGTGTGGCCCCCACATTGGCCCCACCAAGTGGGCCGGCCATATGGCCTTATTGGGCCCTTATTGGGCCGGCCATGAGGCTTCATGGGCCGAGCCCAATGGGCCCTCCCGTGTTGTCTCATGCCGCGTCCAAAAGTTTCCCGACCTTTTTGTCGCTACTTATCAAACAAACTCCGACGCGATATCGACGAAAAACTCAATTTTTCTCGATTCGCTAATTATTCTCTCAAACCGAACCTATGGCACAAAACCTCCAGTTTTGTCCATATACTTCTCCTTAAGAAACATCCATGTTTCCTTGTCTCAAGTTATCCGTCTTGTATGTGTGTGACCCTCTAGGCTCATGCCACCGTTGGCAGATCGGCGCAAGAATTGCTCTTGCCCGATCCATCATAAGTGGTCTCTAGTAAAACATTATGATTACCCAAGGTGCATGATGATCGATGATTCGACTTAACCTTTGTGCGTACAAGTCACCATCCTTTTATCTCTAGATATCCCGATTGATCACAAGGCATAGAGTCGTCTCCCTTGTTTAATCAATCATTGTTACTTGATATGCGAGATGACTGAGAAATGATAACCCGTATCATTTTGCATGGCCATGCTTTTCTCTCATTCGGTCTCCATCAAGAGGCCTTCTAACGGATATCTTTCCCATACCGTAGTATGAGGGATAAATCCCTTAGCCGTCTTTCGTGTCACTCATGCAACCCGTTCCGCCACCCAATCATGCCCTTCATAGCAATCCTTTTACAGAAAGTGTTTGGCGCAAGTTAAAGCCGTACGTTCATTGCATAGTGATCACAAAGACTCCTTGGTCTAAGGACGTCGTGACGAGCTATCGCATTTGAATATGTTTATGGCTTAATCTATGAAAACACTATTCAATGCGGGTCGTCCGATATCAATCACCTCATGATATCTATGATATGGTTCCAGGATCCCACATCCTTATGACAAGTAGAACTACGTCATTAAGAACCATCCTCATACTGGTCGCTTTCAAGGAAGCATAGGTTGACCAGGGACTTGTTAAGTGTGATCCGTACAGATTTATGGTTCTACTACTTTAGTGGTCATAAATCAGATCATGCTTAACATATTACTTCAACACATAAGTAATATAAAGCCGTTTATATTTATACATCACAAAAGATGATATTTGTACATAGACATTTACAGGCTAATACCAATTGGACTAGGGCACAAATGCTATCATGCAAGTAGTATATCCTTACCAAGGAACCACCTATTGAGCCACCACTGAACGCCGTTAGGGAACCAATGATACTTATCAAAATGCCTTAGTGACCAAATCGACGTGTCATGCATTATGATGGGCAGTAGAATGCCAAAGTTGCAGAAGCAGTTCTGGGACGTTTCAGATGACCCTCATACCCGTAAGGCAGGTCAAGGAAATGTTCAAGGAGAAAGCTCGTGTCAAAGATATGATACTTTCAGAGAACTTAATTCCTGCAAGCTTAAGGCTGGAGCCCTGTTAGTCCCCATGTCACGAAGATGAAATGTCTTCAGGAACATCTAACCATACTCGGTTTTGATGATTAGATGGAAATGGCTGCAGATTTTATGTTGCAGTCACTTCCAGATACATATAGTGATTTCTTAGTAAATTACAATATGCATGACATGGACAAGTCCTTGACAGAGCTTCATGGTATGCTTGTGACCGCTGAAAAGAAACTAAAGGGCAAGACCAAGGAGGTCCTTATGGTCAACAAGAAGGTCAGCTTCAAGAAAGCTAATCAGGGTAAGGCTCATGAGCACCTTGAAGGGCAGATCAGACACCCTAAGGGTCCATGGGTTCCAAGCAGCTCCCAAAGCTGCTATGAAGGCTAAAGACAAAATGGAGGAGGTATGCTATCACTGCAATGAACCATGACACGGGAATAAGGGATTGTAAGCAATACAAGGATCATTTGAAGAAAAGTAGGTATCCACGTTGAAATTCTGATCAGCTAGTTGTGCAAGATGCCACACACAATGTTACGTAAGAAGCTATAACGTGGTGTCTGACTTCTTGCGTAGATAAATCAGGACAGTAAATATAAAGCTATAAACAATGACACAGCAGATTGTTTACCCAGTTCGGTGCAACGTCACCTACGTCTGGGGACTCTCAGCCTAGTGGAAAGATTTCCCTTATCAGTAATTCGTCAGAACATACAAGTACCTATGATCAACCCTAGATCTATACTTTATGCTACGTCTTACAGTGCAATCTATCTCAGGGTCTCCCCCTGAATCCAAAACTCCGTCTTGATTCCACTCTTCGAGCAATCGCCTTGCTCTGTCAGTTTAAGTCTTCGTACAACTTGGTGGTTGCGTGCAGTCTTCACTCACGCGATCAGTAAACCCTCAATCACCTAACTCTCAATAGTTATGTGATGCACAATATCCTAAGCTCAATCTGCAATTTCTCAGCCCGCAAACCTTCACGTCTAAGAACCTTGCAAATTGTTGCTAGG
The DNA here is from genome assembly GCA_963920655.1 of Geranium rotundifolium. NCBI lineage: Eukaryota > Viridiplantae > Streptophyta > Magnoliopsida > Geraniales > Geraniaceae > Geranium > Geranium rotundifolium. The sequence continues at coordinate 13,940,284 of OY987317.1, read as the reverse complement.
AAACAAATAAAGAGCCACACAATTGCTAAGGGGGTAGCCTAAGCTTTTATAGCAATCGAGGATGTGTACTAACCCTAAAGGGTTTCCTCTTAATCACCGTCTTTGTCGTTCTGGAATTTCCTAATCGTCTTCTTGCTTTTCTGCCGAAACTGCACTTTCCTGATTTCTGTCGACCAGGATGTTTGCCGAGACGCCGTCAACAATGTTACACAAGATGTCGCAGAAGATGCTTCGACATTCTTTGTAACATGTTTCTTCAGTTCCTTTAAAAATCAACCAATCTCTAAAACCGTCGTAACTACAATCTCCCCCTTTGGCTATTTTTAAGGACCGCATTCTTCATCGTATTCTACGTCGCATTTGTCGTCTCGTCGATCGGTAGTGTCGCGCGTATCATCGCGTCTTGCGTCTTTGCTCGTCTCTATCTTTCTTCCTTGTATCATCGTGATCGCGCGTATCTAACTTAAGTTACTACTTACTCCCCCTTGCTGGCTCAAAAAGAGCAAAAATATAAACAAATATTTGTAACAAAGCAGGGTAATAAGAAATAAACCAAACTTAACTCACACTTACTCCCAATCAGCAGTCGAGAGTAAGCGTGAAACAGTGTTCAAAAAAATTACAAAATAAAAGTGTTCAGTTGTTCGGAAATCAGAAAGTTTATGAAATTAAACATAGCTGCTGCTAGAACTTGCAGTCTCTTCTTCAGTCACTTCAGTGGAGGCATCTTGAGTAGATTCTTCTGAATCATTTGGCAGAGAGGTGGTGTCATCATCTTCGGAGCCAGGAGGGGACATGGACTTTAGCAGGTTGGGGCAATGTGATCGTCGCTGGGAGAGATGCTTCAGGGCTGTCTTCAAATTGACGATGTCCTCGTCAAGCACGACTATCTCTCGTTCAAGCATAATTGCATCCCTGCTGGTGGTCTTGGTTAGAGGGGCGGCACTTGTGGCTCGACTGGTCGTTGCCTTGGCTTCTGGCCTGACAAGATCAGGAGCATGCTTGCCCTCAAACAACTTGTGGCTTACCATCATCAGTCCTCCTCTTTTGCCAACCTTATCTGTTGTCTTCAACACTCCGGGGTGTTGATGTACAAGCAGCTCAGAGATAAGGGATGGAAAGGCATTAGGTATTTTTACAGCAATTGATCTGGCATGACGAATAAGATGATCAATAACAAATTGCCCAAAATCAAGTGTAGACCCAGTACCTATTTGGAAGATTAGGATCGCCAGCTCTGGTTTGATAGATGATGCGTGTGTGGAGGGAGCCCAATTTGCTACTCCAATGCGAAAGAGAATGGAGTACTTGGAAGTAAGATCTGATAATGCCACAGTGCCTTTGGTCGGCCACTTTCTTCTTTTATCTCCGGTAATCTCACGGAGTACCTTGTTTAGGTCAGGTGGAGGCATAGATCGCACACGCTTTCTCCCCAGGAAGTCATTTGTGATGTCAGAGGAGATGTTGAAGTGGATGCCTCTGACATACACCTTCTCAAACTCCGGATCATCCGGAGTTCCAAACCCAGTAGGCAAATTGGCAATAAATTCCTTAACCAACAGGGGATAGTGGTTACCAATGTTTGTGACGGTTTTCATTAGTTCTGCCTTCTCCAGGTGCTGGACAATGGCTTCTAGTCCTAGCAGCTCTGATGATAGGGTCTTTTCTGGGTAAGCCGTTCTTTGAAATACGAACTCCCATCTTTTCGCACCTTCTACCGAGTGAAACGACACATTGTCGTAAGGAACACTCAACGTGTTCTTGACCGTCTTCAGGATCTTTTTCTTGTTTTCTTCCTTTGCAGTAACCTCCTCTACTTCTTCATCTATTGCTTCATCTACCAATCTTCTTTTGGACACACTTTTCTTTTCCTTGACGGACATCTTCTTCTTTTTGTTGCTGGGACCTCCAGCATCTTTGACCTCCTTCCTCTTCTTAGTTTCTTTGAGTTTTTCAACCATCACAGCTAGACTCTCATTTTCTTCAAGTACCTTCTTCTTCAGGGATGACAACACCGTGTGTGCTGCCTCAGTAGCATCTTCTGTCGCATCTTCTCTGGCATCCAGAGGAACTTCTTTTGTGTTATTTGTGGTGACACTGTTGTCCTTCCCAGCTTCTTCCTCGGCTTCATCCGAGTCAGCGACTTCTTCTTCTACTACAGCCTCATTTGTGGCTTTCAGGAATGACATATGTTGCTCCTTCTTCTTCTCCTTCTCCTTCAGCAATGCGTTCCAACCCGTGACTGAACGGGGTCAAGTCCTCCTTTTCTCCTTCAGTGTTTATTAGTTCCTCTACCACACCTTCTTGAGGTGGGTCTTGGTTTTCCAGTAGGGATTCCAATAAATCGCTATTTCTAGAGTTATCGGTGGAGAAATCGATACCTGGGACATTTGTTGGTGTTGGAACGGGGACAATCTGCATGGAAGCTTCTCGACTTCCCTGGCCAAGATCAGTCTCCCTTTCTGGCCCAGTTAGGTCTGACATGGAGAATGCAGAGCTTCCGGTTCGAGATCGTTTAGGAACTCGATAAAAAGTGGGCATTGGGGCTTCCTCCGGTGAGGTCTCTTTGGGGATTTCTTCAGTTTTCTTCAGCGTCTTTGGTCCCTTAATCTAAACTCCATGTTTGTTGGTTTTTGCTTTGCTGCTCTTGGAGCTTTTTCCTTCTGCTCTCTTTGGTTCGGAGGCCTTCTTTGGTACTATCGTGCTCCGAGTTTTCACCATGTCTGTGTAGTGAGATTTGCAGAATGTCAGAGGTGAGGGAGATGAGAGCGAACACGAGAAGGGGCAGGCTAGGTTTAGATTTTGAAAACAGATTGATTCAAATCTGTTAAATTCTAAGCGTATCTTTTCCTTCCTTTATATGGGCTTTTGGTATGCTTGGCCCAATGGCATGTGTTGGTATTTTGGACCGGTTCATGAAGAGGCACCAACTAACTCCTCTCAACCGTTTCAGCAACTTCTTATTGCTCGTTGATGGTGCACAGACCGAGAGATGACCTAAGGTTCTCAAATCTGCTCGCATCTAATGCCTTTGTGAAAATATCAACAAGTTGCTTCTCTGTAGGGATGTGCTCTAGGATGATCTTCTTATCTTCGACCAGTTCTCGAATGAAGGGGTGTCTAATGTCAATGTGTTTGGTCTTACTATGTTGGATAGGATTTTTGGAGATGTTGTTAGCACTGACATTATCACAATATAAAGTCATGGCTTCCTGTCTGACATTGTATTCGACTAACATCTGCTTAATCCATAGTAGTTGTGTGCAGCTACTCCCAGCAGCAATGTACTCCGATTTTGCAGTGGAAAGGGCAACACAATTTTGCTTTTTACTAAACCATGATATGAGGTTGTTGCCAAGGAAGAAGCATCCTCCAGATGTGCTTTTCCTATCCGCCGTGTTTCCAGCCCAATCGGCATCACGATGTGTCTTATAATTCTTTTAGCTTGGGATAGATGACTAACCTTAGGATTAGCTTGATATCGTGCACATACTCCTACAGAGTAGGCAATATCTGGTCGACTTGCAGTAAGGTAGAGAAGACTACCGATGATGCTTCTGTATAGGTGTTGGTCGACGGCTTCTCCTGGATCATCTTTAGTTAGCTTGACATGTGTAGCTGCATGTGTCCCTTTATGTGAGGCTTTCTCTAGCCCAAACTTTTTGACAATATTCTTCGCATATTTGCTCTGAGATATGAAGATGCTATCTTTTAGCTGTTTGATTTGGAAGCCTAGGAAATAGGTAAGCTCTCCCACCATGCTCATCTCGAATTCTGATTGCATCTGTTGAATAAATATCTCTACCATCTTGCTTGACATCCCTCCAAAGACAATGTCATCGACATATATTTGAGCTATCATCAGATTCCCGTCCTCATTCTTCACAAATAGAGTCTTGTCGACTCCCCCTCTAGTGTAGCTGCTTTGAATCAGGAATTTTGAGCCTTTCATACCAAGCCCTTGGTGCTTGTTTTAACCCATAGAGAGCTTTCTTGAGTTTATACACATGATCAGGATAGTGAGGATCAACAAATCCTTTGGGTTGTGACACATATACTTCTTCATTGAGGTCCCCTTTTAGGAATGCACTTTTGACATCCATCTAGTAGAGCTTTATCTGTAGATGGCATGATATCCCTAGTAGGAGACGGATTGATTCAAGTCTTGCTACAGGAGCAAAGGTCTCATCGAAGTCGACTCCCTCAATTTGAGTATACCCTTGAGCAACTAACCTGGCTTTGTTGCGAGTGATGTTACCAAGCTCATCGGACTTGTTCTTGAAGATCCATTTTGTGCCAATGATATTTCCTTCACTTGGTTTGGGCACAAGTTCCCACACCTGGTTTTTCTCAAATTGAATCAGTTCTTCTTGCATAGCATTGACCCAATACTCATCATTGATGGCTTCATTGATATTTTTGGGTTCTGTCTTTGAAACGAAGCAAATATTGCCTATCATCTCGTTGTAGTCTTCAGGAGTTTTTGACCGAGTCCGTATGCCTTCATTCAGGTTTCCAATTACTCCAGAGATAGGATGATTAGTCTGGATTCTTCGCGCAGGATTCTTGTTGCTAGTATCAGGAACTACTTCGTCATGATCGACATTTGGACTAGCATCATCATTTTCTATTTTTCTGCTAGCATCTGCTCTGACATCAGTATTCTTCCTGACATTGTTGGGAGGATAGGCTCCGTCTTCGTCCGTCGCATCTTCTGAGGCATCTTCGCAGTCATCATCAACAACAACATTGATTGATTCCATCATGGTCTTGGTTCGTTTGTTGAAGACTCGGTATGCGCGACTATTCTTTGAGTAGACAAGGAAGATGCCTTCATCACTTTTTGGGTCAAGCTTTCGACGAGGCTCTCTATCAGCCAAAATATAACAAGTGGAGCCAAAGATATGGAAGTATTTAACATTGGGCTTTCTCTCCCTCCATATTTCACAATGAGTTACTGACATAACTGGTCGGAGAGTGACTCGATTGTGGATATGGCAATCAGTGTTAAGTGCTTCTTCCAAAAAGTGAGTTGGTATGTCCTTAGCCAGCATCATAACTCTAGCCATCTCCTGTAGAGTCCTGTACTTACGCTCAACAATGCCATTCTGTTGGGGATTGATTGGTGCTGAGAACTCATGAGCTATCCCTTCTGAGTTAAAGAATTCTACAAACTTGCTGTTTTTGAACTCTCGACCATGATCACTACGAAGGCGAATTATTTTGCCACTTGTCTCCCCTTTTTCTCGTTGGACCTGGATGCACAAATTCTTGACGATCGAGAAGGTATCTGATTTGTCACGAGGGAAGTCAACCCAAGTGTATCGTGAGTAATCATCTACACATACAAAGACATATCGTTTTCCTCCAAGGCTTTCAACTTGCATTTGTCCCATGAGGTCAACATGTATCAGCTCAAGTACTCGAGAGGTGGTGATATGCTGTACCTTCTTGTGTGACATCTTGGTTTGCTTACCAATCTGACATTCTCCGCAGATCTTTCCTTCCACTATTTTCAGGTTCGGAATTCCTGTAATTGCCTGCTCGGAGATTGCCTTCTGCATACTTCTAAGATTTAGACGTCCAAGCTTTCTGTGCCACAATTTGGTTTCTTCTGCTTTGGAGACAAGGCACTTGGCTGCTTTGATTTGTGATTCGGGAGACCAGATGTAACAACTATCTGTTCAGCGAACCCCTTGTAGAATAGTGACTTGATCGAAGTTTTTAACTATACAGGCTTCTTTAGTGAATTTTACTTCTGAACCCTGATCACAGATCTTGCTGATGCTAATCAGGTTTGCCTTAAATCCTTCTACAAGTAATGCTTCAGTCAGGCAAATGGCTTCTGAATGCTTGAGTACTCCTTTTCCAATGATTCCAGTTCGAATCCCATCTCCAAAGGTAACATAGCAGTTTGTATATAATTTGAGATTGGAAAGAAACTCTGGAGTACCTGTCATGTGTCGGGAACATCCACTGTCGAGATACCAATCCTTGTTTGTTGATACGCTTAAGGATGTATATGCAACATTAGCTCGATAGACTAGGTTCTTAGGTCAACATTCAAGGCGGGATGTCTTCTGAGGAGTTGAAAGCTGCCTTTGATGTCTCTTTTGTGATAGCTGAGCTTGCTTCCTCCTAAGAAGTTGAAAACAAAAAGGTCTGATGTGACCTTGTTGACCATAGTAATGACATATCCATTGATATTGATAAGCTGGTCTTCTGTAGTATTGTTGTCTGCGTGGAGGATGTCTTCTGGCAGTTGCTTGACAAGAACATGTTGTAGACGATGTCATGGCATTTGTTGTAGGTCGTCCTGTAGGATGTGTTGGGGCATCAAGTGGTTTCTTGTCAACCATGGCTTGTTGTGGGACAAAATTCGTCACTGTTGTTGAGGGATATCGTGTGTGTACCCTAGTCCCGTCGTATCCTTGGACTGTTTTTCCACTGATAGAATCTTCTCAAGCCTTTTCGTGCTAGGATTGATCATCTTTACCGATTTAGTCTTAAGACTAATTTCTCCATTAAGTCTGGTGATTTCGCGTTTTAGCTCCACGATCGTCTCTAGAAATCTAGACTTGTCGTTGATAGGACTGATAATCCGTTCACCTTGTTGATCAAGTATCAGAGTTTCCTTGATCCATCTGGTATGCAAGCCTTTGTATGCCTCGACTAGTTACTCTTTAGTCCAATTCTCATTTGGAGTTGGATGGTGGTGATCATCATTGATATTGGCAGAATTATCAATGTTACATACAGGAGTAGTAGTAGTGAATGCAACAAAGTTGCTTACCTCTTCAGATCCGCTATCTTCATTGTCATCATCTGATAGGGTGGCATTGTAACCTCGTTTTTGTTGTTTGAGGAAATTTGGACATTCTCTACGGAGGTGGCCAAATCCTTCACATTCATGACATTGAAGTCCTTTGTTTTTGTTGTTTTCTTCCCCACTCCTGTTTGGTCTGTCAAGACTTCCTCCTGTTTGAGCTTTTTGTGGAGCTTTGTTTCTGGCATTTGCTGTGACATTCCGTCCACCCATTCGACAGAATCTTCTCATGACTTTGTTGTAATTTTTCGTGAGAAGGGCCATTGTAGCATCGATGTCTTCATTAGAATCAGAATCCTCAGGATCTGGTTGCTTGTGTGTTGAGCTTTTGAAAGCAACTCTTTTGTTCCTTTTGTCGATGTTAGGCAGAGACAACTCATAAGTCATTAGAGACCCCATCTGTAAGGACCGCTCCCGGTCAATTTGGGTCAATTTTGTGAAAAATGGATAAAAATTTAAAAATTCGCGATTTGACCAAATTTGGACCCGAGAGTCACCAAAGACTACTATTTGAGCCATTTTAAGTTGAAACTGTAATGTTATGGATATTAGGTTCATATGGAAGCTAAAATTTAGCGAAACGTCACGGTTCTGACGGTTTCGAAAAACGTGTCCGTTTCTGACGATTTCGGTCCGAAATGACAAAAGTGGATTGTGGGACCCCCCTACTTTACACATGGCATGATTCTATAGGGGGGAGACTTTATGAGTGGTTAAGAGTAAATGTATTAATTTTAGATTTAAAAAAAATTGGAAATTGAATTATTTAATTAGTTATTGTTCAATTAATAGAGTTTAAGTGATAAAGAGAGGGAGGAGGGAGCCACAATCGGCAGAGGCAAAGAAAAGGAGAGAGAGAGGAGTGCTTGGCCAAGAGAAGAAGAAGGAAGAAGAGGAGAAGGGATTTTGGCGATTTCCCGACGATTCGGCCGTGTGATCGACCATTTTCTTGCGTATTCGGGTTCCTCACATCATTGGCTACGGTAAGCAACTCACTTTTTCTCATCGTGATGAGCTTGAGTTGTGGGTTTAATGAGAAATGAGTGAAATGATGATGGATTAGAGTTGTAGGGGTGTTTTGGAGCATTTTGGGACGTTTTTGGAATTTTCCGGCGGCCAGAGGGTTCGCCGGAGCTCCGGCCGGTCACCGGAGCTCCGGCCAAGGTGGTGGCGCACCGGAGTTGGGCCGGCAGTGGCCAGTGCCCTGCCATGGCTGGCCGTGGCAGCCTGTGGGCGACCGTGGGCGGTTTGGGCCTCTCGGGCCGTGAGTGGCCCGGGTGGTCCCACGAGCCCGGAATTCGGGTTTGTGAGTTTCGGGAGGTCTCGGGTAACCCTCGAATCGATAGTTGGCACCCTTGGTGATTTTTGGATTTAAATTACGAAAATTGGAAAATGTGTGTCGAAACTTTAAATTGCGCGATTAAATCGCTCGGGTGTCGGAATTCGATTCCGTCAATTGCGTTGGTCCACTCGAATATAATTAGGAATTTAGACACAAATTTGGGAATTTTCGGAGTCCCGAGGGTGTCACTTTTAGATTCCTTTGACGACCGCGGGAAAGGAAAGGCATAGCTTGGCGTCGCGAAAATCTTAGGAGCTTACGTTGGAAAATTTGAGGTAGGGGGACATAGCTTACCTAGACTCATTCTCTTGATGCATTGATTGAATTTATTTGAGTATTTAGTTGAGATAAAATGAAATGTTTGAACACCTTTTGCTCGATATTGTGAATTAAATAGCATGTTGATGTGTTGATATAAATACCTCTCTTTGAATTAGTTGAGTACCAAACTTGAACTGCTTGTGAGCACCTAGTTGTGCATGGTTATATTATTGCTTTTCAGACGATGACTTATTCCGTCTCGCACTTGTCTTGTTTATTGTGAATGTAAATGCCTCTCTGTGAACTAGTTTCTTGCACTTGGTTTTTTTTCTGTGAATGTATCGAAGGGTGTTGGGGTGTGGTTGGTAAGGGTGTTGTGATGTGGAAGGGTGGAAAGGTGAAGGGAGGCTGTGTGGTTGGATGGATAATCGAGTCAGGAGCGGTACCCCTCCTGGCCGTGATCGATTTCCATTCGGAGGTTGAACCGAGTCAAGGGTGGTACACCTTGGCCGTGATCGGTTACCTCAATTGTATGACTGTGTGGTTGGATGGATAATCGAGTCAGGGGCGGTACCCCTCCTGGCCGTGATCGATTTCCATTCGGAGGTTGAACCAAGTCAAGGGTGGTACCCCTTGGCCGTGATCGGTTACCTCAATTGTATGGTTGTGTTTGGATGGGCAATCGAAGCAGGAGCGGTACCCCTCCTGGCCATAATCGATTCCCGTTCGGAGGTTGAACCGACCAAGGGTGGTACCCCTCGCCGGTCATAATCGGTTACCTCGGGAGTTGTGACGTGGTTGGTGTATGAGTAGTGGAAGTGTTATGATTCGTACTTTACTGACTTCTTTGTACTTATATGTATGTTTTTCTCATCCTTGCTGTTTGTTTTAGTCTATGGGTAGCGTGTTCACCCCTACTTGTAGTTGTGCAGGTTGGTGATCCTGAGTACACTTTTGGTGGGAGCTTTTGGGGATGTGTCGTGTCGACGCACTGTGTTTCTTTTTGTTGTTGTTGACTTTTGTAGACTCTGGTCTGAGTCATTTGCCATGTATATTTATGTATCGCAACTTGTCTAAAATATTTTGATGTAAGTATTTGATTGTCTGGCCATGTCGTGCCTCACTTTTGTACGCGTTACTTGTTGGTTTAATACAGATTTTAAAAGGAGAAATGGTATTGATGTATTTGTTGTAAACAGGTTTCTTTATTTGACTCGTGCAATCCCATTTTGAACTAGGGACGCCTAAATCAAAATGTGATGGCCTCGTGTGAGGATAGTTATGTTGTAATTTGAGGACGCTCGAGTTATTTCATAACTATATCGCATCGTGTTATTCCAAAGGTTTTTAATTCTTCGGGTAACGACTTTAATTCGGGAAACCAGATTTTGGGGCGTTACACCATCAGCTCATCAAATTTCAAGATCTTGAGGTCATGAACTTCCTCAATTGCAGTGATCTTCATCTTAAACCTAGGACTAAGAGCACGCAAGGTTTTTCTTACCAGTTTTTCATCAGACATTGGTTCTCCCAGAGAGTAGGATTCATTGGCTAGATCACGAATACGAACATTGAATTCTGCAATTGATTCGTCTTCTTTCATGATGAGGGCTTCGAAGTTGGTTGTCAGGTATTGCAGTTTTTGTTCTCGAACCTTAGTTGTTCCTTCATATGCAACAGCCAGGATATCCCATACAGATTTGGTAGTTGTGCATGTGTTGATCAGTCTGAACACGTTTTTGTCAACACCATTGAAGATAGCATTCAGAGCTCGAGAATTTCCCAGTGATTCTTCGTCTTAATCATCAGTCCAGTCTTTTTCTGGTTTTGGACCGATAGGATTGCCATCATTGTCACTGAGTTGTGGAGCATTCCAACCATTGATTACAGCCTTCCATGTCTTGTTGTCAAGTGACTTCATGAAGGCACACATTCGAGCCTTCCAATAGCCGTAGTTGCTTCCATCTAGAACAGGTGGTCGATTTATGGATCCTCCTTCTCTGGTATTGTCCATCTTGATCAAAATATTTGTTTAGGACCTCACCTAAAGCTGTAGGTGCCCCCTCTGATACCAATTGAAATTCTGATCAGCTAGTCGAGCTAGATGCCACACACAATGTTACGTAAGAAGCTATAACGTGGTGTCTGACTTCTTGCGTAGATAAAGCAGGACAGTAAATATAAAGCTATAAACAATGACACAGCAGATTGTTTACCCAGTTCGGTGCAACGTCACCTACGTCTGGGGGCTCTCAGCCTAGTGAAAAGATTTCCCTTATCAGTAATTCGTCAGAACATACAAGTACCTGTGATCAACCCTAGATCTATACTTTATGCTACATCTTACAGTGCAATCTATCTCAGGGTCTCCCCCTGAATCCAAGACTCCGTCTTGATTCCACTCTTCGAGCAATCGCCTTGCTCTGTCAGTTCAAGTCTTCGTACAACTTGGTGGTTGCATGCAGTCTTCACTCACGCGATCAGTAAACCCTCAATCACCTAACTCTCAATAGTTATGTGATGCACAATATCCTAAGCTCAATCTGCAATTTCTCAGCCCGCAAACCTTCACGTCTAAGAACCTTGCAAATTGTTGCTAGGAAACAAATAAAGAACCACACCATTGCTAAGGGGGTAGCCTAAGCTTTTATAGCAATCGAGGATGAGTACTAACCCTAAAGGGTTTCCTCTTAATCGCCGTCTTTCTTCTTTCCAGATTAGGAGTCGTTCTGGAATTTCCTAATCGTCTTCTTGCTTTTCTGCCGAAACTGCACTTTCCTGATTTCTGTCGATCAAGATGTTTGCCGAGATGCCGTCAACAATGTTACACAAGATGTCGTAGAAGATGCTTCGACATTCTTTGTAACATGTTTCTTCAGTTCCTTTAAAAATCAGCCAATCTCTATAACCGTCGTAACTACACACGTCTTTAGGATCAGATATTTACGTTGTTGAGCTTAATCGCTATAAAGTAAATAAAAAGAGGGTAAAATCTGATGATTCAAACCAAATTATAATCCAGCATTGTCATTTAAGGCACATAGGCGAGAAAGGCATTTCAACACTTCACAAGTGTAGACTTTTAAAGTCTGTTTGAATTCACTCAAACTGAAAGATGCAAGTCTTTCCTAATGGGAAAAATGACAAAGGCACATTTCACTGTTTTATGTGAAAGGCGAGTGACTTGTTAAGTCTAATACATTCCGACGTATGTGGACCTATGAGTACTCAGGCCAGAAGAGGGTTCAACTAATATTTGACTCTGGAAACGGCCGCATTAATTTTGAATCAGGCTCCGATGAAGACAACGATAGTACGCCTTGTGACAGTCATTCTGTCTCCCAGTATTGTGGATGTGTGCACCTCCGCGTAGTATTCATTGGGATGCGAGCTGAATGAGGTAATCAGCTCTATTTGGATGCGTGCCCCTCCGCGTAGTAGCCAAATAAGAGTTGGACCAAAGTCACAGAAGGTACACAACCTAACACTCATTACGACTCCCGTTACCATGGATGCGTGCGCCTTCGCTTGGTATTCATTGGGATGGGAGCGGGATGAGATGGTCAGTTCTATTTGTATGCGTGCGCCTTCGCGTAGTAGCCAAATAAGAAATGGACCATAGTCATATATGGTGTGGGAAACATCCTAGTATGTTTTTCCTAAATATTTGGGTAGCAGAGATGCAGGCATCCAAATCAGACAAGTGTGTCTTCGTAAGGTATCCTTAAGAAACTAAGAGATACAACTTCTAAAGTCTTTATTGCTCGAGGAGGGGTATTTTTGGAGAAAGAATTTATTTCCAAAACAGCTAATGGGAATCCCGTGCATCTCGAAGAAATTCGAGAGGGTACGGAACAGCCTGAAGCAATTCAGGAGCCTGCTATGCAAGATGTAGAATTACTGGAACCTCAGATGGTCGTAGATTAAGAATCAATCCCTACAGAAATTCCAGATGGTATAAGGAGGTCTGAAAGATCTCTTCATATTCCAGTGAGATATGGCTTTACAGCCACTGAGGGAAATGACTTGATATTGGTGGATTAGGATGATTCAGAAACCGTCAGACAAGCTTTGACAAGTCCAAACTCCGAAAAATAGCAAAATGCCATGAGTGAGGAAATGAAATCCATGTATGACAACCAAGTATAAAGCTATGGGTCTATAGGATCAAGACCGACATGGATGGAAATCCTAAGACCAACAAAGCTAGGATGGTTGTAAAAGGTTATCATCAGATTCAATGCATGGATTATGATGACACCTTTTTCACCAGTAGCAATGCTCAGATCAATCTGGATTATTCTTAGCCATAACTATGGTAGATGGATGTCAAAACCCCTTCCTTAGCAGGAACTTTCTAGAGGGTGTGTATATCACACGACCTGTGGGATTTGTAGATCCAAAGAATCCCGGAAAGATGTGCAAGCTGCAAAGATCCATTTATTAATTGTAGCAAGCTTCACGGAGTTGGAACCTTCATTTTATCAGGGAACTCGGCTTCATCAAAAACGAAAGTTAGCCTTGCGTTTATAAGAAAGGGAGTGGGAGTAATATTGTATTCTAGGTACTTATTCATCGGGAATGACATCCCGACCTTGCCACCAAAGCTTGGTTAGGGAAGTGCTTATCGATGAAGGACTTAGGTGATGCTGCATTTATTGTAGGCATTAGGATCTCTACAGATCATTCCAAAAGGATTTTGGGCCTAAGTCAGAACATGTAAAGTGTTGAGAAGACTCTCAATGCTTAATACTAAGAAATGATACATACACGTGCATCATGGAATTAAGCTAAGCAAGCTACAGAGTCCTAGTACTCCTCATAAGCAGAGCAGGATGAGTAAGATCCCTTATGCTTCGGCTATGGGATCCATCATGTAAGCCAGTATAAGCACGAGACTGGAAGTCTCGTTCGCACTGAGCTGTACCAGCAGATTCCAATCTAACGCCGACCAATTACACTAGATTGCTGTCAAAGGTCATCCTCAAATATTTGAGGAGGACCAAGGATGCTAGTTTTCAGACATATCCATATGACTTCAAAAACTTAGTCAGGATATATTTTGTGTTGAGTGGTGGCGCTTTAAGCTAGATAAGCTTTAAGCAAGCCAAAATTGATAACTCTACAATGGAGGTTGAGTATATAGCTGATCGGATTTGATGCAACGCCGCAAGCGTCTGATCCGATAAGCTTGTTGTGGAACAACAAAGGTGCCGTAGCTATTGCTCAAGAGCCCAGATTCCACAACATATCCAAACATATACTCAGCAGTTAGCTATACATCATGTGGAAAGCAACATGTTGTCAAAAATCATGTGATCACTCATTATGCTTATCAAACAACAAATTTATCCCAAATTTTATCTTTCTTAAGTGTGGAAAAATTTCTAGTTTATCGAAACCGGACGGTTTAAATGAATTAATTGAATTTGAACTGGTTAACGCTGGTTTACCGAAACCGAAACGAATATGAAAATTAAAATTTTAGGGCTTAAAAATATTCTCGAGAACTGACCGGTTCAGCTCGAATCTGGTCCGAACCGGCCCGAACTAGGTCGCCCGCGGAGGCAACTACGTTGGCCCGCGAGGGCTGGCATGGTCGCCCGCGGGACTGACCGTGGTCGCCTACGGGTGCAACCATAGTGGCCCGCGAGGGCTGCCATGGTTGCCCCTTGGGCAGACCCAGGTTGCCCGCGAGGCAACCACGGTGGCCCGTGAGGGCTGTCATGGTCGCCCGCGGGGCAGACCTTGGTCGCGCGCGGCAGCGACCATGGTGGCCAGCGAGGGCTGCCATGGTCGCCCGCAAGAGACCTGATCGGCCATAGGGCTTTCCATGGTCCACCAAGGGGTAAACAGTCCAAAAAATTAATTTTTCTAACTTTCAAATCAATTAAAAAATATGATTTTTTCATACTTTCATGCATAGTTAAATCCGATGAACATATGAGAAATTAAAGAATGAAATGAAACTTAATCATGCTCAAATCTATCACAAAACAACCATCCTCTGATACCACTGAAGAATTTCCATGGGTTCCAAACAATTAATATCATGCAGCGGACTTGAAATTAACCATGGAAATCGATTTGAATAGATCTTATTGTGAAAAATTCAGCATGCATATAAAATAATCTGATCTGAAAATTACCTTAGCAAATCGACTAAAACTCAAAGTATATGTGTTTTCTAGGTTGTCCACACAAGCACAGCACCTTGACTAAAGTTTCTACACAAAATCTTACTAGTGTTGTGTGTAGAATCGAGCAATAACACCAACAATGGTGGAAGAGGGAGGGGCGGCAAGGAGAGAGGAAGACATGCCGAAAATATTAGGGCTTTTAGAATAATAATTATGTGATTAAAAATCTGATTTTTAATAATCTATTAATTCACATAATTAAACCCTTTTAAAACCCTTATTTACACTTAAGCCTCATTCTTAATTAAAACCAAAAATGGGCTTTAAGCCCACTTAGCTAAACCTAATTAAACCCATTTAAATTGAGTTCTAATTAAATGGTTTAGCTAAACCGGTTCAATCTCTTCAATTTGATTCTTCAACCGTCTAGTTAATAAACCTAGGCTAGAAATCAACCGAATTGTTTTCAATTTAACTAAATTGAAAAGCGGATTCTCCCAATTACCATCCAAGCTTGTTTTGCTACATACTGTACTTAAAGTGTGTGACCCTCTAGGCTCACGACCCGTTGGCAGATTACTAAAATTACGATTTTACCCTTTCCATCATAAATGGCCTATAGCAAGACATTAAAATTACCCAACGTCCATGATTATCGACGATTCAACTTAACCTGTTATTGTACAATTCACTGTCCTTTTATCAAAACGATATCTAGATTGATCAATAGGCATAGAACCGTCATCCTAATTAATCAATCACTGTTTCTTGATATCTGAGATGACTTATTACTGATACTAAGGTATCACCTGCATGACCCTGCTATTCCTTCAGTCAGACTCATCAAGTGGCCTAAACGGATATCTTTCTCATACCGAAGTATGAGTGATATATCCCTCAGACGCCTTTCTAGTTCGCTAATGCAATAAATATCCAAGCCAATCGAAGCCGTTATAGCTACCCTTTTACAGATAACGTTAGACTAGGTCAAACTTAGGTATTCGTTACATAGTGTACACAAAGACTCCCTGGTCTTAGGATATAATGACAGGCTACGATCTGTGAGTATCTCATGACTAGATCTATGCAGCATACTCACAATTGGGTTGTTCGATATCATCGACCTGATGGTAACTATGATATAACTCCGGCACGCACTTTGCCATGATTAGTAGAGCATGATCACAAGGAGTTAATCGCATACTGATCGCTTCAGGAGAAGCTGAGCTGATCAGGGACTTTATCGAATGCAATTCTTTCTGATCTATAGTTCTACTAGATTGATCAATAGGCATAGAACCGTCATCCTAATTTATCAATCACTGTTTCTTGATATCTGAGATGACTTAAAACTGATATAAAGGTATCACCTGCATACCCATGCTATTCCTTCAGTCATACTCATCAAGTGGCCAAAACCAGAGTGTTGTTGATAAATCCCTCAAACGTCTTTCGAGTTCACTAATATAATTCATAACCAACCCAATCAGAGCCGTTATGGCTACCCTTTTACAGGTAACGTTAGACTAGGTCAAACTTAGAGATTCATTACACAGTGCACACAAAGACTCCTTGGTCTTAGGATATAATGACAAGCTACGATCTGTGAGTATCTCATGACAGTATCTATGTTGCATACTCACCATCGGGTCGTCCAATACCATCGCCCTGATGATATCTATGATACAACTCTGGCACTTACTTTGCGATGATTAGTAGAGCGTGATCACAAGGAGTTGGTCTCATACTAATCGCTTCTTAAAGAAGCTAAGCTGATCAGGGACTCATCAAATGTAATTCTTTCTGATCTAAAGTTCTACTATTAGTTGTTATACACATAATGATATAAATCAAATTACATTCGATATATTACTACAACACATTAGTAATATAATGTCGTTTTTATTAGATCGAAAAATGATAAAACATTACAATGTGGATTAACTTATTACATTGGACTATGGCACAATCCTAACAACGACACCCATAGGACAGGGAGGTAGTAAGGTGTCGAGAATTGGGCGGTATCTAACATGACCCGAATTTACTTGTCTGACCGTGTTTAAAACTTCAACCACATACCCGATGTGATTTTAGGCATGAGCACATCAATTACATATACTATGTAATGATGCCTCTAATTGCATAAGTGTAATTCTTCCTTCGAACTCGTCAACTAGATCAATGCAAAGACGGTTCTAAGGGCTCACAACAAGCAAAGAAAACAATCTGATTTTATCTTTGCATGTGAGGTGACTAGCTTGAAACATAAAGCTAAGCATGCAATCTAGCACATTTCCGAAAGGCGTAAAATTACTCATGCAAAGCTAATCAAGCAGAAAAATAAATGTGCACATAATAGCCCTCACACGGCCCACCCTCTCGCCTCTTGAGCTCCACTGACTCCAAGTCGATGCAAAGGTCGAGACCATCTTTCTTCCGCTTTTCCGTATCCTCGCCTCGAGCAAATGAATACTATAAAATACACGGCTCGCAGGCCGAGAAAGAATAATTATTACAATTTAGTGGTTCGACGACCACACCTCGAAAAAATAATTACACGCTTACTTTAACGGTTTGCAGACCGTAATAAAAGCGATAAATAATTATCTCGAGCTTGGGGCTATTAAGTGCACCATGCCATCAACACATCACATAAGATGTTATCAATCAAGCATGTTATCACACAATATGCGAAATGTTCGGTTTTAATTAATTATCAAGTTTCTAGTCCGGTTTATCGAAATTGGACCTATTTTCGAAAAATTGGTTTTTCGAAACTGTTCAAAACGAAATTTTCAAACATTGGATTGTGGGTTCGTTGAGACGGTTCATAAACACATCACGACAAACTAAGTGGGCCGAGCCTAATGGCCCGCGCCACCACCACCGACGCACGAGGGTCGAACCACCCACGCCGTCGTTCCTCCACCACCGCCCACAACCACCGCCTTGGCCGTTTTGGGGCAGGGATGGGTTGGCCACGCCACTCCGGCCATGAAATGGCCACGGCGTCGGCCCGGCTTCGGCCAGCAGAGCCCCCGTCCGGCCCAGCTCCGGCTCCCCGAGAGTCCTGTTCTAGTGACCTGAAAAATCCAATTTTTTTCAAAAATTCCAGATTTGAATAATATTTAAAAAATTACATTTTACATGGAAATAATCCCAATATATGAAATTAAATTGGGTTATCAAACAACATGTTAAAATCATGCAAAAAACCGAAATTAACACACAAAACCTTGTGAATCTCGGAGGTAACCACGGCTCTGATACCACTATTGGGTCTCGGGTGAGGGTAGATCATCTAGCATAGCGGAAAATCTTGAGACTACGCAAGGAACACTACCAAGATTAAATTCACAAGGAAAAAGAGTTTTCGGGTTTTACCGTCCAAAACTGCCAAAACCAGATTCTGCAGAGCAGTCACATTTCTGGGATTGTAGCTCCCAAACAAAGGCCCTTTTGGAAAAATGATATGTCTCAAAAATTATAGCTCAACGCCGCACGAGGGAGCTATGGCTCACGCCATTTCGGTCGCTGGAACTGGACAATTTCTTCATTTTGATGCTTGAATCACCAAGAGAACACCAAGAACATGAAGAACACCAAGAACACAATGAAGAAGATGATTTTCTTGAGTCATCAAGAGACCTACGTATCCTGTCTTAGCAATTAAAGCCACGTAGTTCTTGGATTGAGGAATCAAGAATGAAATTCTGATCAGCTAGTCGTGCAAGATGCCACACACAAAGTTACACAGAATGCTATAACGTTGTGTCTGACTTCTTGCGTAGATAATGCAGGACAGTAAATATAAAGCTACAAGTAATGACACAGCAGATTGTTTACCCAGTTCGGTGCAACGTCACCTACGTCTGGGGGCTCTCAGCCTAGTGGAAAGATTTCACTTATCAGTAATCCGTCAGAACATACAAGTACCTGTGATCACACCTAGATCTATACTTTATGCTACGTCTTACAGTGTAATCTATCTCACGGTCTCCCCCTGAATCCAAGAACGTCTTGATTCCACTCTTCGAGCAATCGTCTTGCTCTGTCGTCTTCAAGTCTTCTTCAAGCTTGGTGGTTGCGTGCAGTCTTCAACTCACGACTTCAGTAAACCCTCAATCACCTAACTCTCTATAGTTATGTGATACACAATATCCTAAGCTCAATCTGCAATTTCTCAGCCCGCAAACCTTCACGTCTAAGAACCTTGCAAATTGTTGCTAGGAAACAAATAAAGAACCACACAATTGCTAAGTGGGTAGCCTAAGCTTTTATAGCAATCGTGGATGAGTACTAACCCTAAAGGGTTTCCTCTTAATCGCCGTCTTTCTCCTTTTCAGATTAGGAGTCGTTGTGTGCAGCTACTCCCAGCAGCAATATACTCCGATTCGGCAGTGGAAAGGGCAACACAGTTTTGCTTCTTACTAAACCATGATATGAGGTTGTTGCCAAGTAAGAAGCATCCTCCAGATGTGCTTTTCCTATCCGATGTGTTTCCAGCCCAATCGGCATCACAATACCCCACCAACGTAGAGGATGTGTCAAATGAGTATAATAAACCCAAGTTTGTAGTCCCAGAGATATATCTAATAATTCTTTTGGTTTGGGATAGATGACTAACCTTAGGATTAGCTTGACATCGTGCACATACTCCGATAGAGTAGGCAATATCTGGTCGACTTGCGGTGAGGTAGAGAAGACTACCGAAGATGCTCCTGTATAGGTGTTGGTCGACAGCTTCTCTTGGATCATCTTTAGTTAGCTTGACATGTGTAGCTGCTGGTTTCCTTTTATGTGAGGCTTTCTCTAGCCCAAACTTCTTGACAATATTCTTCGCATATTTGCTCTGAGATACGAAGATGCTATCCTTTTGTTGTTTGATTTGAAAGCCTAAAAAATAAGTAAGCTCTCCCACCATGCTCATCTCGAATTCTGATTGCATCTGTTGAATAAATATCTCTACCATCTTGCTTGACATCCCTCTAAACACAATGTCATCGACATAGATTTGAGCTATCATTAGATTTCCGTCTTCATTCTTCACAAATAGGGTCTTGTCGACTCCCCCTCTAGTGTAGCCGCTTTGGATGAGGAATTTAGTGAGCCTTTCGTACCAAGCCCTTGGTGCTTTTTTCAACCCATAAAGAGCTTTCTTGAGTTTATACACATGATCAGGATAGTGCGGATCAACAAATCCTTTGGGTTGTGATACATATACTTCTTCATTGAGATCCCCATTCAGGAACACACTTTTGACATCCATCTAGTAGAGCTTTATCTGTAGATGGCATGATATCCCTAGCAGGAGACGAATTGCTTCAAGTCTTGCTACAGGGGCAAAGGTTTCATCGAAGTCGACTCCCTCAATTTGAGTATACCCTTGAGCAACTAACCTGGCTTTGTTGCGAGTGATGTTGCCAAGCTCATCGGTTTTGTTCTTGAAGATCCATTTAGTGCCTATGATGTTTCCTTCACTTGGTTTGGGCACTAGTTCCCATACCTGATTTTTCTCAAATTGAATTAGCTCTTCTTGCATAGCATTGACCCAATACTCATCATTGATGGCTTCATTGATGTTTTTGGGTTCTGTCTTTGAAACGAAGCAAATATTGCCTATCATCTCGTTGTAATCTTCAGGAGTTCTTGACCGGGTCCGTATGCCTTCATTCAAGTTTCCAATAACTCCAGAGATAGGATGTCTTTAGCCAGCATCATAACTCTCGCCATCTCCTGTAGAGTCCTGTTCTTGCGCTCAACAATGCCATTCTGTTGAGGAGTGATTGGCGCTGAGAATTCATGTGCTATCCCTTCTGAGTTGCAGAAATCTGCAAACTTGCTGTTTTCGAACTCTCGACCATGATCACTACGAAGGCGGATGATTTTGCCAATTGTCTCTCCTTTTTCTCTTTGGACTTGGATGCATGGATTCTTGAATATTGAGAAGGTGTCTGATTTGTCACGAGGGAAGTCAACCCAAGTGTATCGTGAGTAATCATCTACACATACAAAGACATATCGTTTTCCTCCAAGGCTTTCGACTTGCATTGGTCCCATGAGGTCAACATGTATCAGCTCAAGTACCCGAGAGGTGGTGATATGTTGTAGCTTCTTGTGTGACATCTTGGTTTGCTTACCAATCTGACATTCTCCGCAGATCTTTCCTTCTACTATTTTCAGGTTTGGAATTCCTGTGATTGCCTGATCTGAGATTGCCTTTTGCATGCTTCTAAGATTTAGATGTCCAAGCTTTCGGTGCCATATTTTGGTTTCTTCTGCTTTGGAGACAAGGCACTTGGTCGCTTCGATATGTGTCTCGGGAGACCAGATATAGCAATTGTCCGTTGAGCGAACTCCTTGTAGAATAGTGACTTGATTAAAGTCCTTAACTATACAGGCTTCTTTCGTGAATTTCACTTCTGAATCCTGATCACAAATCTGACTGATGTTAATCAAGTTTGCTTTAAGTCCTTCTACAAGTAATGCTTCAGTCAGGCAGGTGGCTCCTGGATGCTTAAGTACTCCTTTTCCGATAATTCTAGCTCGAATGCCATCTCCAAACGTAACAAAGCAGTTTGTATATAGTTTAAGATCAGAGAGAAAATCTGGAGTACCTGTCATGTGTCGAGAGCATCCACTGTCGAGATACCAGTCCTTGTTTGTTGAAGCACTCAAGGATGTATATGCAACATTAGCTCTATAGACCAGGTTCTTAGGTCTCCATTCAAGGCGGGATGTCTTTTGAGGAGATAAGAGATGTCTTTGATACTTCTTCTGTGGTAGCTGAGCTTGCTTCCTTTTGAGAAGTTGATAACAGAAAGGTCTGATGTGACCTGGTTGACCACAGTAATGACATATCCATTGATATTGATAAGCTGGTCTTTTGTAGCTTTGTTGTCTGCGTGGAGGATGTCTTATGGCTGTTACTTGACAAGAACAGATTGTAGACGATGTTATGGCTTTTGTTGTAGGTCGTCCTATAGGATGTGTTGGGGCATCCAGTAGTTTCTTGTCAGCCATGGCTTGTTGTGGGATAAACTTTGTCCCTACCGTTGAGGGGAAAGCATGTGTGTACTCTAGTCCTGTCGTATCTTTGGACTGTTTTCCCACCGATAAAATCTTGTCAAGGCTTTCTGTGCTCGGATTCATCATCTTTACCGATTTAGTCATGAGACTAATTTCTCCATTAAGTCTGGTGATCTCTCGTTTCAGTTCCACGATCGTGTCTAGAAATCTAGACTTGTCGCTGGTAAGACTAATGATCCTTTCGCCTTGTTGATCAAGTATCAGAGTTTCCTTGATCCATCTGGTATGCAAGCCTTTGTATGCCTCGACTAGTTGCTCTTCAGTCTAATTCTCATTTGGAGTTGGATCATCATTGATATCGACAGCATTATCAACATTATATGTAGGAGTAGTAGTAGTGAATGCAACAAAGTTGCTTACCTCTTCAGATCCACTATCTTCACTGTCATCATCTAATAGGGTGGCATTGTATCCTCGTTTTTGTTGTTTGAGGAAATTTGGACATTCTCTACGGAGGTGGCCGAATCCTTCACATTCATGACATTGAAGTCCTTTGTTTTTGTTTTCTTCCCCACTCCTGTTTGGTCTGTCAAGACTACTTCCAACTTGAGCTTTTTTTGGAGCTTTGTTTCTGGCATTTGTTGTGACATTCCGTCCACCCATTCGACTAAATCTTCTCATGGCTTTGTTGTAATTTTTCGTGAGAAGGGCCATTGTAGCATCGATGTCTTCATCACAATCCGAATCCTCAGGATCTGGTTGCTTGTGTGTTGAGCTTTTGAACGCAACTCCTTTGTTCCTTTTGTCGATGTTGGGTAGAGACAACTCATAGGTCATTAGGGACCCCATCAGCTCATCAAATTTCAAGACCTTGAGGTCATGAACTTCCTCAATTGCTGTGATCTTCATCTTAAACCTAGGGCTAAGAGCACACAGGGTTTTTCTTACCAATTTTTCATCAGACATTGGTTCTCCCAGAGAGTAGGACTCATTGGCTAGATCACGAATACGAACATTGAAATCTGCAATTTATTCGTCTTCTTTCATGATGAGGGCTTCGAAGTTGGTTGTTAGGTATTGCAGTTTTTGTTCTCGAACCTTAGTTGTTCCTTCATATGCAACAGCCAGGATATCCCATGCACATTTGGCAGTTGTGCATGTGTTGATCAGTCTGAACACGTTTTTGTCAACACCATTGAAGATAGCATTCAGAGCTCGAGAATTCCCCAGTGATTCTTCATCTTCATCATCGGTCTAGTCTTTTTCTGGTTTTGGGCCGATAGGATTGCCATCACTGTCACTGAGTTGTGGTGCATTCCAACCATTGAGTACAGCCTTCCATGTCTTGTTGTCTAGTGACTTCATGAAGGCACACATTCGAGCCTTCCAATAGCCATAGTTGCTTCCATCTAGAACAGTCTGCCAACGGGTCGTGAGCCTAGAGGGTCACAAGCTTTAAGTACAATATGTCACAAATAAGTATGGATTGTAATTTGGAGAATTCGGTTTTCAGTTTAGTCAAATTGAAAACGATTTAGTTGATTTCTGGCGTAGGTTTATTAACCAGACAGTTGAAGAAATCGAATTAGGGAGATTGGACCGGTTTAGCTAAACCATAATTAGAACTTAGTTAAATGGGTCTTAATTTTGAATTGGCTAAAAGCCCATTTAGTGTTTTAATTCATGAATGGGGCATAATTTTGATTATGAGATTAAATGGGTAAATTGTGTAGTTATCAATTTGAATTTCAAAATCAGATTTTTTGATAATTACACAATATTATTTGACCAAAAATATATCAAATTTTTGGCAATCACTCCCCATTCTCTCCCTCACATTGCCGACCCTCCCTCTTCATTTCCTCCATTGCCATTTTGTCTTCTTCTTCTCAATTTCATTAGCAAGAGATAGAGAGAAAACCTCCCAAGGTTATTGTGCTTGTGTGGACTTGATAGAGAAACACTATACTTGTGTTTTCAATCGATATTTTCAGTTTTGAAAAAGTTGAATGCATGCTGAATTTCTCAATAAGATTATTATTTCTTCATCGATTCCCATTGTTAAATTCATACCGCTGCATGAAATTGTTGTTTGGAACCCATGGGAATCCCTTTCAATGGTATCAGAGCATGTTTTTTTTATAGTTTAATTCCTTGTGCATAATCTGATTATTTTAATTTTTTGTTCTTGTGTTCATCATATGAATATGCATGAAATTGAAAAAAAATCATATTTAATTGTTTTTAAAAAATTGAAAAAATTAATTTTTGGGGCTGTTTTGGGTTAGCCATGGCTAACTAGGGTCGAGACCCTTGGTGGACCATGGAATGCCCTAGGGCAGACCTTGGTCAGCACCAAGAGCCGACCAGGTTGCCTACGGGCGACCCTGGCAGCCCCGCGGGTGACTATGAAAGACCTCGTGGGCCACCTGGTTGCCTCCACGTGCGACCTCGGTTGGGCCGGTTCGGCTCGACCAGATTCGAGCTGAACCGGCCGGTTCGCGAGAATATTTAAAGCCCTAAAATTTTATTTTTCAGATTTGGTTAGGTTTCGATAAACTAGCGTAAACCGGTTCAAAATTCAATTAATTAATTAAACCGTCTAGTTTCGATAAACCGGAATTTTTTCACACTTAAGAAAGATAAAATTTGGAAAAATTTGTTGTTTGATAAGCATGCTGAGTGATCACATGATCTTTGATAACATGATATTTTCACATGATGTATAGCTAAGCCCTCTAGACTTGTAATTTTAATTTTGGTTTTGCAACCTGCGAGTTGCTGAGTTTTGGGTTGTAGTAAATACAGCCTGCGTGTCGTGATTTATAATTTCTTTATTTTATTTAAATTTGTAATCACGAAGACCGACGCAAGATACAAGTAAAGAGGAAGACTTGAAGTTTGGAGGAGGCCCGAAGCTAGTGGGAGTCCACAAGAATGGAGCAAGTCTGGACCTTGAAGACCAAGTCTTTAAGATCAATTTTGCTAGATTCTTAGGAACCTAAGAGGGGCTTAGCTATGCATAATTTACCGTTACATTGGTATGTTGTATATGTATGAATGTATGATAGTTTTGTATACAAGTTTACGTATGATTGGCTATCACCCACATGCGAAGATTAAATCAGACTTGCATGTAACCTGCTAAGGGATCATCTCTGCATGGATTTACTATCAGACTGTTATAATTCACTTAAACGCAAGAAATTACAAGTCAAGCGTGAAACCATCCAAGTTTGGGTACTCAAAAGGGCTTTGAGCCTATGGATGTCGGTATGCCTCCGCGTAACATTCATAGAGGAGAAGTCTGGATGAGATGGACAGTTCTATGTGGGTGGGTGCACCTCCGCGTAGTAGCCACATTAGTTCTGTTCATAGTTCAAGCTTGGTAGACTTGTCTACGATTGTCAGCTAGGGCTGACCTAGGGTATCAGTATAGGGTATGCCGTGTACTTTTAGTACAGACCCTAGCCAGGAACTTACATAGTCTTTTAGATGGATGTATTCCTACCTTGATGCTCTCAACTGGAGTAGTGAGCCTCCGTTCACTTCAATTGAGGGTATGATAGGATCCTGGATCAAATTCTAATGTTAGAATCAGACAAGTGTTTTTTAACTGAATCTCCAAGTTGAATTTTAATTAATTTTACCATGTAGAACTAAAAGGGAAACACAAAACAAAGGAGTAATAGCACACTGAGAGTCCAGATTGAGGACAGACTCAAGGGCATGAATTACTCAAATTGGAATAGAAACTTGAGGCTTCTACTCAAGCATGAACGCAAGTAGTATATCCTTACCAAGGAACCTCCTGCTGAGCCACCACTGAACGCCGCTAGGGCAGTAAGAATACTTATCAAAGTTCCTTAGTAACCAAATCGACGTGTCATGCATTATGGTGGGCAGTAGGATGCCAGAGTTGCAGATGCAGTTTAGGAACGTTTTAGATGACCCTCATACCTGTAAGGCAGAGGTTAAGGAAATGTTCAAGGAGAAAGTTCATGTCGAAAGATATGATACTTTCAGAGAACTTAACTCATGCAAGCTTGAAGGCCGAAGCCCTTTTAGTCCCCAGGTCACGAAGATGAAATGTCTTCAAGAACATCTAACCAGGCTTGGTTTTGATGATTAGGTGGAAATGGCTGCGGATTTTATGTTGCGGTCACTTCCAGATACATATAGTGGTTTCATAGTAAATTACTATATGCATGACATGGACAAGTCCTTAACAGAGCTTCATGGGATACTTGTGACCGCTGAAATGAACCATTGTTAGGTTTGTGCCCTAGTCCAAAATAATTCCTCAATCTATATTGTAACAGACATCATTATTCTACATAATAAAAGACATAATATTACTAACGTGTTGTAGTAATATATCTAATGTGATTTGATCTATGTCATAATGTGTGCAACAGTTCTTGGACATTTCTGAAGATCCCAAAGCCTGTATGGCTGAGATCGAGAAAATGTTCAAAGAGAAAGCGCGTGTCGAAAGATACGACACTTTCGTTGAACTGATGTCATGCAAGCTAAAGGCTGGAGCTCCTGTCAGTCCTCATGTCCTTAAGATGAAACGTCTTTTGGAACATTTGACCAGGCTAGGTCATCCTGTGGACAAGGAAATGTCTGCAAACTTTGTGCTGCATTCATTTCCAGAAGCATATCGTGAATTCGTTGGAAATTACAATATGCATGACATGAACAAAACCGTGTCAGAGCTTCATGGTATGCTTGTGACTGCTGAAAAGAATCTCAAGGGGAAAACCAAGGAGGTTCTTATGGTCAACAAGCAAGTGAGCTTCAAGAAAGCCAGCCTGGGGAAGGGTAAGGCTCCTATGCACCTAGCAGGGAAGATTCGACAACCTAAGGGTCCAGCAGCTCCAAAGGCTGTTGAGAATCCTAAGAAGGATGTCGTCTGCTTCTATTGCCAAGGACTGGGGCACTGGAAGAAGGATTGTAAGAAACACAAGTTGTTTCTTAAGAAGAGTTGAGCTTCCACGTCTTCAGGATCAGGTATATTTGTTATTGAGCTCAATCTCAGTTTATCTACTTCAGATTCTTGGGTACTTGATACCGGTGCAGAATCTCACATTTGTGTTAACGTGCAGGCTCTGGGAAGTAGAAGAGAAGTGAGCAAGGGCGAGGCGGACCTACGAGTTGGCGATGGCAATCAAGTCTCGACAACTGCTGTAGGAGATATTAGTCTCAGTTTGCCCAGTGGGCTAGTTTTATTTTTAAGTAATGTTCATTGTGTACCTGCGTTTCGCAGAAATATTATTTCAATTTCCTTGCTCGACAAGGAAGGATATCATTTTACAATTGATAATGGAGTTTTTAGTATTTTCAAGAAAAACATGTTCTATTGCAATGCTTCATTAGTTGGTGGTTTATATATTCTTAATATTCAAAACACTGACACTAGCTCGATTTATAATATCAGTAACAAAAGGGTTAAATCCGATGATTTAAACCAGACTGTGATATGGCACTGCCGCTTAGGCCATATTGGCCAGAAACGCATCTCAACACTTCACAAGTGTGGGCTTCTAAGTCCGTTTGAATTCACTTCAATTGAGAGATGCGAGTCATGCCTTATGGGCAAAATGACAAAAGCACCTTTTACCGGTTTAGGTGAAAGGGCGAGTGACTTACTAGGCCTCATACATTCCGATGTTTGTGGGCCCATGAGTACTCAGGCCAGAAGAGGTTTTCACTACTTCGTTACATTCACTGATGACTTCAGTAGATATGGATATGTTTATCTTATGAGACATAAGTCGGAAACCTTTGACAAGTTCAAAGAGTTCCAGAACGAAGCACAGAACCAGCTTGGTAAAAGTATAAAGGCGCTTCGATCTGACCGAGGTGGTGAGTACTTAGACCAAGAATTTCACAGTCATTTAAAGGAGTGTGGGATCATCTCTGAATTGACTCCGCCTGGAACACCTCAGATGAATGGTGTATCCGAACGGAGAAATCGGACCTTGCTTGACATGGTTCGATCAATGATGAGTCAGGCTGATCTTCCTATCTCCTTCTGGGGCTATGCCCTAGAAACGGCCGCATTCATATTGAATCGGGCTCCTACAAAGGCAGTGGAAAGCACTCCATACGAAGTGTGGAACGGGAAGAAACCCTTATTAGCTTTCCTTAAGATTTGGGGATGTGATGCTTATGTCAAGCGTTTGCTAGGCGATAAGCTCGAACCCAAATCAGACAAATGTGTCTTTGTGGGGTACCCTAAAGAAACAAGAGGGTACTATTTCTACAAACCCAGCAAGAACAAAGTTTTTGTTGCTCCAGGAGGGGTATTTTTGGAAAAGGAATTTATTTCCAAAAGAGCTAGTCGGAGTGCCGTGCATCTTGAAGAAATTCAAGAAGATACGGAGCAACCCACTACGCCGAATGTAGAAATACAGGAGCCAGAAGAGGTCATTGATCAAGAACCAATCCCGACACCCATTCCAGATGGTCCAAGAAGGTTTGAGAGATCTCGTCAAGCTCCTATCAGATATGGCTTCCTAGCCACTGAAGGAAATGACTTGATGTTGGTGGATCAGGATGAGCCAGAAACCTACAGACAAGCTTTGGCCAGTCCAGACTCCAAAAAATGGCAGAACGCCATGAATGAGGAAATGAAATCCATGTCAGATAACCAAGTCTGGAACTTGGTGGATCAGACCCCTGGGATAAAACCCATCAGTTGTAAATGGGTCTATAAGATTAAGATCGACATGGATGGAAAACCTCAGACCTATAAAGCTAGACTGGTTGCGAAAGGTTATCGCCAAATCGAAGGTATCGATTATGACGAGACTTTTTCACCTGTGGCTATGGTTACATCTATCCGGATCATTCTAGCCATAGCAGCATACTATGACTATGAGATATGGCAGATGGATGTCAAAACCGCCTTCCTTAACGGGAACTTAAAAGAGGATGTGTATATGACACAGCCCGAGTGTTTTGTTGATCCAGAGAATCCCGGAAAGATTTG
This sequence comes from Geranium rotundifolium, assembly GCA_963920655.1. Lineage (NCBI taxonomy): Eukaryota > Viridiplantae > Streptophyta > Magnoliopsida > Geraniales > Geraniaceae > Geranium > Geranium rotundifolium. The sequence continues at coordinate 13,911,683 of OY987317.1, read as the reverse complement.
TAAGCTGCTTAGATCCATTTATGGATTAAAGCAAGCTTCACGGAGTTGGAACATTCGTTTTGATGAAGCCGTAAGGGAATTCGGTTTTATCAAAAACGAAAGTGAGCCTTGCGTATATAAGAAAGCGAGTGGGAGTAAAATAGTATTCCTAGTGCTATATGTCGATGACATACTGATTATCGGGAATGCCATCCCTACCCTGCTTGAAGTTAAAGCTTGGTTAGGGAAATGCTTCTCGATGAAGGACTTAGGTGATGCTACTTTCATTTTGGGCATCAAGATCTACAGAGATCGACCCAAGAGAATATTGGGCCTAAGTCAGAGCACTTACATAGATAAGGTGTTGAGAAGATTCTCAATGCATGATTCTAAGAAGGGATACTTACCCATGCGACATGGCATTAAGCTTAGCAAACAACAGAGTCCTATGACTCCTGATGAGCTAAGCAGAATGAGTAAGATCCCATATGCTTCGGCTGTGGGATCCATCATGTATGCTATGATTTGCACGAGACCAGACGTCTCGTTCGCATTAAGCTGTACCAGCAGATATCAATCTAACCCAGGCCAGGAGCACTGGACTGCTGTCAAGAGTATCCTAAAGTATCTAAGGAGAACTAAAGACGCATTCCTAGTGTATGGTGGGAAGGATGGAGAACTAGCAGTCACAGGATATGTTGATGCTAGCTTTCAGACAGATCCTGATGATTTCAAATCACAAGCAGGATTTGTATTCGTGTTAAATGGCGGAGCATTCAGCTGGAAGAGCTTCAAGAAAGCCACAACTGCCGATTCTACAACAGAGGCTGAGTACATAGCTGCAGCAGAAGCAGCTAAGGAAGCCGTATGGGTTAGAAGCTTTCTAACTGGATTAGATGTAATGCCGCGAGCATCTGATCCGGTAAGCTTGTTGTGTGACAACACTGGGGCCATAGCATTAGCTCAAGAGCCCAGATTCCACAACAGAACTAAACACATACAGAGGAAGTATCACATTATCAGAGAGTATATTGATAACGGTGATATGGAGATGGCTTATGTACCGACTGATGACAATGTTGTTGATCCCCTGACAAAGGCTTTACCGCAGCCTAAGCATGAGGTGCACGTGAAGTCTATGGGGGTAGATTGGAATTTAGGTTGGAACTAGGGGCAAGTGGGAGATTGTTAGGTTTGTGCCCTAGTCCAAAATAATTCCTCAATCTATATTGTAACGAACATCATTATTCTATATAATAAAAGGCATAATATTACTAACGTGTTGTGGTAATATATCTAATGTGATTTGATCTATGCCATAATGTGTGTAATCACTTATAGTAGAACTATAGATCAGAAAGAGTTGCATTCGATAGAGTCCCTGATCAGCTAAGCTTCTTCTGAAGTGATCAGTATGAGACTAACTCCTTGTGATCACGCTCTACTGATCATGGCAAAGATGTGCCGGAGTTATATCATAGATATCATCAGGTCGATGATATCGGACAACCCGATTGTGAGTATGCTGCATAGATCCAGTCATGAGATACTCACATATCGTAACTTGTCATTATATCCTAAGACCAAGGAGTCTTTGTGTAGACTATGTAACAAATACCTAAGTTTGACCTAGTCTAACGTTATTTGTAAAAGGGTAGCTATAACGGCTTCGATTGGCTTTGGCATTTATTGCATTAGTGAACTCGAAAGGCGTCTGAGGGATTTATCACTCATACTTCGGTATGAGAAAGATATCCGTTTAGGCCACTTGATGAGTATGACTGAAGAAATAGCATGGCCATGCAGGTGATACCTTAGTATCAGTTTTCAGTCATCTCAGGTATCAAGAAACAGTGATTGATAAATTAGGATGACCGTTCTATGCCTATTGATCAATCTGGATATCGGTTTGATAAAAGGACAGTGACATGTACGATAACAGGTTAAGTCGAATAATCGATAATCACGAATATTGGATAATCATAATGTCTTGCTAGAGGCCACTTATGATGGAAAGGGTAAAATGGTAATTTTACCAGTCTACCAATTATTTGTGAGCCTAGAGGGTCACACGCATTAAGCACAATACATGACAATAATTATGGATGAGATTTGAGAACGATTCGGTAGTTTTCTGGCCTAAGGTTTTAACTAGACGGTTGAAGAAATCAATTCGAGGAAATTGAGCCGTTTTGACTAAACCGAAATTAGAACTCAAATTAATGGGTTTAATTTGGGTTTTAGTTAAATGGGCTTAAAGCCCATTTAGGGTTTAAGATGAGAGAGGGGTTAAATGCAAATAAGAAGGATTAAAAGGATGGATAATGCAATTTTTATTTTGAAATTCAATTTTAATTTCAAATTAAAAATCACATAATCATTATTTATCTTATCCTTTGAAATTTTCAGCAACCAACTCCCACTCTCTCTCCCTCACCTTGCCGAAAACTCTCTCCTCTCTACCTCCATTATTGCTCAAGTTTTCTTTTTGATTTTCTAGCAAAAAATTAGAGAGAAAAACCATTTCGGTTTGTGTGCTTGTGTGGACTTGATAGAGAGGACACTACGCTTGTGTTCTTGTCGATTTCAAGAGGTAAATATCAGTTTTAATTATGTTTATAACATGTTCAAATAGCATTAAGATTCAGATTTTTATCGATCACCACGGTTACATATTGTCCGCTGCATGATTTTCAATCTTTGGAACCCGTGGTGATCTCTTTCAACCATAAGGGAAAGACTAAGGAGGTCCTTATGGTCAACAAGAAAGTCAGCTTCAAGAAAGCTGATCAAGGTAAAGGTAAGGCTCCTGAACACTTTGCAGGGCAGATCAGACACCCCAAGCGTCCAAAGGTTCAAGCAGCTCCCAAAGCTGTTGTGAAGGCTAAGGACAAAGAAAAGGAGGTATGCTATCACTGCAATGAGCCAGAACACAAGAAGAAGGGATTGTAAGCAATACAAGGATCATGCGAAGAAGAGTGGGTATCCATATCTTCAAGATCAGATATTTATGTTGGTAAGCTTAATCGCTATAACGTAAATAAGAAGAGGCTTAAATATGATGATTTAAACCAAGTTATAATCTGGCATCGTCATTTAAGGCACATAGGCAAGAAACGCATTTCAACACTTCACAAGTGTGGACTTTAAGTCCGCTTGAATTCACTCAAACTGAAAGATGCAAGTCTTGCCTGATGAGCGAGAAACGCTTTTCGAAAATTCACAAGTGTGGACTTTTTAAGTCCGTTTGAATAAACTCAAACTGAAAGATGCAAGTCTCACCTAATATGCAAAATGATAAAGGCACCTTTCACAGGTTTATGTGAAAGGCGAGTGACTTACTAAGTCTAATACATTCCGACGTATGTGGACCTATGAGTACTCAGGCCAGAAGAGAGTTCAACTAATACTTGACTCTAAAAACGGCCGCTTTCATTTTGAATCGGGCTCCGATAAAGACAACGATAATACACCTTGTGACAGTCATTGTGTCTCCCATAACTGTGGATGCGTGCGCCTCGGCGTAGTAATCATTGGGATGCGAGCTGAATAAGGTAATCAGTTCTATTTGGATGTGTGCGCCTCTGTGTAGTAGCCAAATAAGAGTTGGACCAGAGTCATAGAAGGTATGCCACATGACACTTATTACGCCTCCCGTTACCATGGATGTGTGCACCTTCGCATAGTATTCATTGGGCTGGGAGCGGTATGAGATGGTCAGTTCTTTTTGGATGCGTGCGCCTTCGCGTAGTAGCCAAATAAGAAATGGAACATAGTCATGAATGGTGTGGGAAACATCCTAGTATGTTTTTCCTAAAGATTTGGGTAGCAGAGATGCAGATATCCAAATCAAATAAGTGTTTCTTCGTAAGGTATCTTTAAGTAACTAAGATATACATCTTCTACATACCCAGCGAGAACAATGTCTTTGTTACTCAAGGAGGGGTATTTTTGGAGAAATAATTTATTTCCAAAATAGCTAGTGGGAGTCTCGTGCATCTCGAAGAATTTCTGTAGGGTACGGAACAGCCTGAAGCAATTCAGAAGCCTAGTATGCAAGATGTAGAAGTATTGGAGCCTCAGATGGTCATAGATGAAGAATCAATCCCTAGAGAAATTCCAGATGGTCCAATGAGGTCTGAAAGATCTCGTCATGTTCCAGACAGATATGGCTTCACAGCCATTGAGGGAAATGACTTGATATTGGTGGATCAGGATGATCCGGAAACCTTCAGACAAGCTTTGACCAATCCAGACTCCGAAAAATGGCATAACGCCATGAGTGAGGAAATGAAATCCATGTATGACAACCAAGTCTGGTGCTTGTTTGATCAAACACCTAGGATAAAACCCATCGGTTTTTAGTGGGTCTATAGGATTAAGACCGACATGGATGAAAATCCTCAGACCAATAAGGCTAGGATGGTTGTAAAAGGTTACCGTCAGATTCAATACATGGATTATATGACACCTTGTCACCATAGCAATGATCAGTTTTATCTGGATTATTTTTAGCCATAACTATGGCAGATGGATGTCAAAACCCCTTCCTTAGCAGGAACTTACTAGAGGGCGTGTATATTACACCGCCTATGGGTTTTGTAGATCCAAAAAATCCCGGACAGATATGTAAGCTGCAAAGATCCATTTATGGATTGAAGCAAGCTTCAGGGAGTTGGAACCTTCATTTTGATAAAGCTGTAAGGGAACTCGGCTTCATCAAAAATGAAAATGAGCCTTGATTACATAAGAAAGCGAGTGGGAGTAATACTGTATTCTTGGTATTTATTCATCGGGAATGACATCCTGACCTTGCCACCAAAGCTTGGTTAGGGAAGTATTTATCGATGAAGGACTTAGGTGATGCTACATTTATTGTAGGCATCAGGATCTCTACAGATCATTCCAAAAAGATTTTGGGCCTAAGTCAGAACATGTTGCTAATTCAGAACATGTACGTAGATAAAGTGTTGAGAAGACTCTCAATGCTTGATTCCAAGAAAGCATACATACTCATGTGTCATGACATTAAGCTCAGCAAGCTACAGAGTCCTAGTACTCCTGATAAGCTGAGCAGAATGAGTAAGATCCCTTATGCTTCGGCTGTCGGGTCCATCATGTATGTCAGGATGTGCACAAGACTGGAAGTCTCGTTTGCACTAAGCTGTACCAATCTAACCCCGACCAATTACACTAGATTGCTGTCAAAGGCCATCCTCAAATATTTGAGGTGGGCCAAGGATGCATTCCTAGTGTATGGGGATGTAAATAGAGAACTAGCAGTCAAATGACAAGTCGATGCTAGTTTTCAAACATATCCAGATGATTACAAAATTCAGTCAGGATATATTTTGTGTTGAGTGGTGGCGCTTTCAGCTGAATAAGCTTTAAGCAAGTCAAAATTGCCAATTCTACAATGGAGGCTGAGTATAAAGCTGCAGCGAAAGCAAGTAAAGAAGTCGTATGGATTATAAGTTTCTGATCGGATTAGATGCAACGCCGTGAGTGTCTGATCCGCTAAGCTTGTTGTGGGAAAACACAGGTCCCGTAGCCATTGCTCAAGTGTAGGGTTTTGGAGCGTTCAAGATCATCGAGATAGCGGAAGCATAAACATTATGAACTCCAAAAATTGTCCAAGAACATGAACCATTAAATCTCAAGGCAAAATCTATTCCACAAGATTTTACCTTTTAAGTCTTTGTTGAATTAAGAAAAAAGAACTAGATGATCTTCTTCTCTAGAGCAAGTCCACACCAAGAGGATGATCCTTAAGATCCTTCACACTTAGCCTACTAGAACTAATGTGTGAAGAACAAGAGAGCAAAGAGAGGAGAGAGAGAGTATAGTGGCTGGCAAAGCTAAGTGAGAGTGAGAGAATGAGTGAATTAATTGTTTTGATATTTGTCCACTTCATCAACTCATTTGGCATGGTTGATTAAAGCAACAAATGATGAAAGCATGGGTTAAAGGCAAGTCATCACCTAATCCTCTTAAATCACTCTCCTCTTAATCAACAACACCAACTAAGCATCGTGTATGGCCCCCACACTTGGACCCATCAAGGTGGCCGGCCATCAAGGCTTATTGGGCCTTGTTTGGGCCTTTGTTGGGCCGGCTTGGTGACCTCATGGGCCGAGCCCAATGGGCTCGCCCATGCGGTTGCGTGTCGTGTCCAAAAATTATCCGACCCTTTTGTTGTCACTTATCAAACAAAGTCCGACGCGACATCGACGAAAAACTCATTTTTCTCGATTCGCTAATTATTCTCACAAAACCGAACCCATGGCCTAAAACCATTAGTTTTAGCCATGTCTTGCTCCTCAAGAAACGACAATGTTTCCTTGTCTCAAGTTATCCATATTGTATGTGTGTGACCCTCCAAGCTCATGCCACCGGTTGCAGATCGGCGCAAGAGATCTCTCTTGCCCGATTTATCATAAGTGGTCTCTAGTAAGACATTATGATTACCCAAGGTGCATGATGATCGATGATTCGATTTAACCTTGTGCGTACAAGTCACTATCCTATTATCTCTAGACATCCCGATTGATCACAAGGCATAAAGTCGTCATCCTTGTTTAATCAATTGTTACTTGATATGTGAGACGACTAAGAACTGATAACTCGTATCACTGGCATGGCCATGCTCTTTCTCTCACTCACTCTCTATCAAGCGGCCTTAACGGATATCTTTCCCATACCGTAGTACGAGGAATAAATTACTTAGCCGTCTTTTATTTCACTCATACAATCCGTTCCGCCACCCAATCATGCCCGTTATTGCAATCATGATACGGAAAGCGTTAGGCGCAAGTTAAAGCCGAACGTCGACCGCATAGTGATCACAAAGACTCCTTAGTCTAAGGATATCGTGACAAGCTTTAACTTGTGGGAAAACACAGGTCCCGTAGCCATTGCTCAAGTGTAGGGTTTTGGAGCGTTCAAGATCATCGAGATAGCGGAAGCATAAACATTATGAACTCCAAAAATTGTCCAAGAACATGAACCATTAAATCTCAAGGCAAAATCTATTCCACAAGATTTTACCTTTTAAGTCTTTGTTGAATTAAGAAAAAAGAACTAGATGATCTTCTTCTCTAGAGCAAGTCCACACCAAGAGGATGATCCTTAAGATCCTTCACACTTAGCCTACTAGAACTAATGTGTGAAGAACAAGAGAGCAAAGAGAGGAGAGAGAGAGTATAGTGGCTGGCAAAGCTAAGTGAGAGTGAGAGAATGAGTGAATTAATTGTTTTGATATTTGTCCACTTCATCAACTCATTTGGCATGGTTGATTAAAGCAACAAATGATGAAAGCATGGGTTAAAGGCAAGTCATCACCTAATCCTCTTAAATCACTCTCCTCTTAATCAACAACACCAACTAAGCATCGTGTATGGCCCCCACACTTGGACCCATCAAGGTGGCCGGCCATCAAGGCTTATTGGGCCTTGTTTGGGCCTTTGTTGGGCCGGCTTGGTGACCTCATGGGCCGAGCCCAATGGGCTCGCCCATGCGGTTGCGTGTCGTGTCCAAAAATTATCCGACCCTTTTGTTGTCACTTATCAAACAAAGTCCGACGCGACATCGACGAAAAACTCATTTTTCTCGATTCGCTAATTATTCTCACAAAACCGAACCCATGGCCTAAAACCATTAGTTTTAGCCATGTCTTGCTCCTCAAGAAACGACAATGTTTCCTTGTCTCAAGTTATCCATATTGTATGTGTGTGACCCTCCAAGCTCATGCCACCGGTTGCAGATCGGCGCAAGAGATCTCTCTTGCCCGATTTATCATAAGTGGTCTCTAGTAAGACATTATGATTACCCAAGGTGCATGATGATCGATGATTCGATTTAACCTTGTGCGTACAAGTCACTATCCTATTATCTCTAGACATCCCGATTGATCACAAGGCATAAAGTCGTCATCCTTGTTTAATCAATTGTTACTTGATATGTGAGACGACTAAGAACTGATAACTCGTATCACTGGCATGGCCATGCTCTTTCTCTCACTCACTCTCTATCAAGCGGCCTTAACGGATATCTTTCCCATACCGTAGTACGAGGAATAAATTACTTAGCCGTCTTTTATTTCACTCATACAATCCGTTCCGCCACCCAATCATGCCCGTTATTGCAATCATGATACGGAAAGCGTTAGGCGCAAGTTAAAGCCGAACGTCGACCGCATAGTGATCACAAAGACTCCTTAGTCTAAGGATATCGTGACAAGCTTTAACTTGTGGGAAAACACAGGTCCCGTAGCCATTGCTCAAGTGTAGGGTTTTGGAGCGTTCAAGATCATCGAGATAGCGGAAGCATAAACATTATGAACTCCAAAAATTGTCCAAGAACATGAACCATTAAATCTCAAGGCAAAATCTATTCCACAAGATTTTACCTTTTAAGTCTTTGTTGAATTAAGAAAAAAGAACTAGATGATCTTCTTCTCTAGAGCAAGTCCACACCAAGAGGATGATCCTTAAGATCCTTCACACTTAGCCTACTAGAACTAATGTGTGAAGAACAAGAGAGCAAAGAGAGGAGAGAGAGAGTATAGTGGCTGGCAAAGCTAAGTGAGAGTGAGAGAATGAGTGAATTAATTGTTTTGATATTTGTCCACTTCATCAACTCATTTGGCATGGTTGATTAAAGCAACAAATGATGAAAGCATGGGTTAAAGGCAAGTCATCACCTAATCCTCTTAAATCACTCTCCTCTTAATCAACAACACCAACTAAGCATCGTGTATGGCCCCCACACTTGGACCCATCAAGGTGGCCGGCCATCAAGGCTTATTGGGCCTTGTTTGGGCCTTTGTTGGGCCGGCTTGGTGACCTCATGGGCCGAGCCCAATGGGCTCGCCCATGCGGTTGCGTGTCGTGTCCAAAAATTATCCGACCCTTTTGTTGTCACTTATCAAACAAAGTCCGACGCGACATCGACGAAAAACTCATTTTTCTCGATTCGCTAATTATTCTCACAAAACCGAACCCATGGCCTAAAACCATTAGTTTTAGCCATGTCTTGCTCCTCAAGAAACGACAATGTTTCCTTGTCTCAAGTTATCCATATTGTATGTGTGTGACCCTCCAAGCTCATGCCACCGGTTGCAGATCGGCGCAAGAGATCTCTCTTGCCCGATTTATCATAAGTGGTCTCTAGTAAGACATTATGATTACCCAAGGTGCATGATGATCGATGATTCGATTTAACCTTGTGCGTACAAGTCACTATCCTATTATCTCTAGACATCCCGATTGATCACAAGGCATAAAGTCGTCATCCTTGTTTAATCAATTGTTACTTGATATGTGAGACGACTAAGAACTGATAACTCGTATCACTGGCATGGCCATGCTCTTTCTCTCACTCACTCTCTATCAAGCGGCCTTAACGGATATCTTTCCCATACCGTAGTACGAGGAATAAATTACTTAGCCGTCTTTTATTTCACTCATACAATCCGTTCCGCCACCCAATCATGCCCGTTATTGCAATCATGATACGGAAAGCGTTAGGCGCAAGTTAAAGCCGAACGTCGACCGCATAGTGATCACAAAGACTCCTTAGTCTAAGGATATCGTGACAAGCTTTAACTTGTGGGAAAACACAGGTCCCGTAGCCATTGCTCAAGTGTAGGGTTTTGGAGCGTTCAAGATCATCGAGATAGCGGAAGCATAAACATTATGAACTCCAAAAATTGTCCAAGAACATGAACCATTAAATCTCAAGGCAAAATCTATTCCACAAGATTTTACCTTTTAAGTCTTTGTTGAATTAAGAAAAAAGAACTAGATGATCTTCTTCTCTAGAGCAAGTCCACACCAAGAGGATGATCCTTAAGATCCTTCACACTTAGCCTACTAGAACTAATGTGTGAAGAACAAGAGAGCAAAGAGAGGAGAGAGAGAGTATAGTGGCTGGCAAAGCTAAGTGAGAGTGAGAGAATGAGTGAATTAATTGTTTTGATATTTGTCCACTTCATCAACTCATTTGGCATGGTTGATTAAAGCAACAAATGATGAAAGCATGGGTTAAAGGCAAGTCATCACCTAATCCTCTTAAATCACTCTCCTCTTAATCAACAACACCAACTAAGCATCGTGTATGGCCCCCACACTTGGACCCATCAAGGTGGCCGGCCATCAAGGCTTATTGGGCCTTGTTTGGGCCTTTGTTGGGCCGGCTTGGTGACCTCATGGGCCGAGCCCAATGGGCTCGCCCATGCGGTTGCGTGTCGTGTCCAAAAATTATCCGACCCTTTTGTTGTCACTTATCAAACAAAGTCCGACGCGACATCGACGAAAAACTCATTTTTCTCGATTCGCTAATTATTCTCACAAAACCGAACCCATGGCCTAAAACCATTAGTTTTAGCCATGTCTTGCTCCTCAAGAAACGACAATGTTTCCTTGTCTCAAGTTATCCATATTGTATGTGTGTGACCCTCCAAGCTCATGCCACCGGTTGCAGATCGGCGCAAGAGATCTCTCTTGCCCGATTTATCATAAGTGGTCTCTAGTAAGACATTATGATTACCCAAGGTGCATGATGATCGATGATTCGATTTAACCTTGTGCGTACAAGTCACTATCCTATTATCTCTAGACATCCCGATTGATCACAAGGCATAAAGTCGTCATCCTTGTTTAATCAATTGTTACTTGATATGTGAGACGACTAAGAACTGATAACTCGTATCACTGGCATGGCCATGCTCTTTCTCTCACTCACTCTCTATCAAGCGGCCTTAACGGATATCTTTCCCATACCGTAGTACGAGGAATAAATTACTTAGCCGTCTTTTATTTCACTCATACAATCCGTTCCGCCACCCAATCATGCCCGTTATTGCAATCATGATACGGAAAGCGTTAGGCGCAAGTTAAAGCCGAACGTCGACCGCATAGTGATCACAAAGACTCCTTAGTCTAAGGATATCGTGACAAGCTTTAACTTGTGGGAAAACACAGGTCCCGTAGCCATTGCTCAAGTGTAGGGTTTTGGAGCGTTCAAGATCATCGAGATAGCGGAAGCATAAACATTATGAACTCCAAAAATTGTCCAAGAACATGAACCATTAAATCTCAAGGCAAAATCTATTCCACAAGATTTTACCTTTTAAGTCTTTGTTGAATTAAGAAAAAAGAACTAGATGATCTTCTTCTCTAGAGCAAGTCCACACCAAGAGGATGATCCTTAAGATCCTTCACACTTAGCCTACTAGAACTAATGTGTGAAGAACAAGAGAGCAAAGAGAGGAGAGAGAGAGTATAGTGGCTGGCAAAGCTAAGTGAGAGTGAGAGAATGAGTGAATTAATTGTTTTGATATTTGTCCACTTCATCAACTCATTTGGCATGGTTGATTAAAGCAACAAATGATGAAAGCATGGGTTAAAGGCAAGTCATCACCTAATCCTCTTAAATCACTCTCCTCTTAATCAACAACACCAACTAAGCATCGTGTATGGCCCCCACACTTGGACCCATCAAGGTGGCCGGCCATCAAGGCTTATTGGGCCTTGTTTGGGCCTTTGTTGGGCCGGCTTGGTGACCTCATGGGCCGAGCCCAATGGGCTCGCCCATGCGGTTGCGTGTCGTGTCCAAAAATTATCCGACCCTTTTGTTGTCACTTATCAAACAAAGTCCGACGCGACATCGACGAAAAACTCATTTTTCTCGATTCGCTAATTATTCTCACAAAACCGAACCCATGGCCTAAAACCATTAGTTTTAGCCATGTCTTGCTCCTCAAGAAACGACAATGTTTCCTTGTCTCAAGTTATCCATATTGTATGTGTGTGACCCTCCAAGCTCATGCCACCGGTTGCAGATCGGCGCAAGAGATCTCTCTTGCCCGATTTATCATAAGTGGTCTCTAGTAAGACATTATGATTACCCAAGGTGCATGATGATCGATGATTCGATTTAACCTTGTGCGTACAAGTCACTATCCTATTATCTCTAGACATCCCGATTGATCACAAGGCATAAAGTCGTCATCCTTGTTTAATCAATTGTTACTTGATATGTGAGACGACTAAGAACTGATAACTCGTATCACTGGCATGGCCATGCTCTTTCTCTCACTCACTCTCTATCAAGCGGCCTTAACGGATATCTTTCCCATACCGTAGTACGAGGAATAAATTACTTAGCCGTCTTTTATTTCACTCATACAATCCGTTCCGCCACCCAATCATGCCCGTTATTGCAATCATGATACGGAAAGCGTTAGGCGCAAGTTAAAGCCGAACGTCGACCGCATAGTGATCACAAAGACTCCTTAGTCTAAGGATATCGTGACAAGCTTTAACTTGTGGGAAAACACAGGTCCCGTAGCCATTGCTCAAGTGTAGGGTTTTGGAGCGTTCAAGATCATCGAGATAGCGGAAGCATAAACATTATGAACTCCAAAAATTGTCCAAGAACATGAACCATTAAATCTCAAGGCAAAATCTATTCCACAAGATTTTACCTTTTAAGTCTTTGTTGAATTAAGAAAAAAGAACTAGATGATCTTCTTCTCTAGAGCAAGTCCACACCAAGAGGATGATCCTTAAGATCCTTCACACTTAGCCTACTAGAACTAATGTGTGAAGAACAAGAGAGCAAAGAGAGGAGAGAGAGAGTATAGTGGCTGGCAAAGCTAAGTGAGAGTGAGAGAATGAGTGAATTAATTGTTTTGATATTTGTCCACTTCATCAACTCATTTGGCATGGTTGATTAAAGCAACAAATGATGAAAGCATGGGTTAAAGGCAAGTCATCACCTAATCCTCTTAAATCACTCTCCTCTTAATCAACAACACCAACTAAGCATCGTGTATGGCCCCCACACTTGGACCCATCAAGGTGGCCGGCCATCAAGGCTTATTGGGCCTTGTTTGGGCCTTTGTTGGGCCGGCTTGGTGACCTCATGGGCCGAGCCCAATGGGCTCGCCCATGCGGTTGCGTGTCGTGTCCAAAAATTATCCGACCCTTTTGTTGTCACTTATCAAACAAAGTCCGACGCGACATCGACGAAAAACTCATTTTTCTCGATTCGCTAATTATTCTCACAAAACCGAACCCATGGCCTAAAACCATTAGTTTTAGCCATGTCTTGCTCCTCAAGAAACGACAATGTTTCCTTGTCTCAAGTTATCCATATTGTATGTGTGTGACCCTCCAAGCTCATGCCACCGGTTGCAGATCGGCGCAAGAGATCTCTCTTGCCCGATTTATCATAAGTGGTCTCTAGTAAGACATTATGATTACCCAAGGTGCATGATGATCGATGATTCGATTTAACCTTGTGCGTACAAGTCACTATCCTATTATCTCTAGACATCCCGATTGATCACAAGGCATAAAGTCGTCATCCTTGTTTAATCAATTGTTACTTGATATGTGAGACGACTAAGAACTGATAACTCGTATCACTGGCATGGCCATGCTCTTTCTCTCACTCACTCTCTATCAAGCGGCCTTAACGGATATCTTTCCCATACCGTAGTACGAGGAATAAATTACTTAGCCGTCTTTTATTTCACTCATACAATCCGTTCCGCCACCCAATCATGCCCGTTATTGCAATCATGATACGGAAAGCGTTAGGCGCAAGTTAAAGCCGAACGTCGACCGCATAGTGATCACAAAGACTCCTTAGTCTAAGGATATCGTGACAAGCTTTAACTTGTGGGAAAACACAGGTCCCGTAGCCATTGCTCAAGTGTAGGGTTTTGGAGCGTTCAAGATCATCGAGATAGCGGAAGCATAAACATTATGAACTCCAAAAATTGTCCAAGAACATGAACCATTAAATCTCAAGGCAAAATCTATTCCACAAGATTTTACCTTTTAAGTCTTTGTTGAATTAAGAAAAAAGAACTAGATGATCTTCTTCTCTAGAGCAAGTCCACACCAAGAGGATGATCCTTAAGATCCTTCACACTTAGCCTACTAGAACTAATGTGTGAAGAACAAGAGAGCAAAGAGAGGAGAGAGAGAGTATAGTGGCTGGCAAAGCTAAGTGAGAGTGAGAGAATGAGTGAATTAATTGTTTTGATATTTGTCCACTTCATCAACTCATTTGGCATGGTTGATTAAAGCAACAAATGATGAAAGCATGGGTTAAAGGCAAGTCATCACCTAATCCTCTTAAATCACTCTCCTCTTAATCAACAACACCAACTAAGCATCGTGTATGGCCCCCACACTTGGACCCATCAAGGTGGCCGGCCATCAAGGCTTATTGGGCCTTGTTTGGGCCTTTGTTGGGCCGGCTTGGTGACCTCATGGGCCGAGCCCAATGGGCTCGCCCATGCGGTTGCGTGTCGTGTCCAAAAATTATCCGACCCTTTTGTTGTCACTTATCAAACAAAGTCCGACGCGACATCGACGAAAAACTCATTTTTCTCGATTCGCTAATTATTCTCACAAAACCGAACCCATGGCCTAAAACCATTAGTTTTAGCCATGTCTTGCTCCTCAAGAAACGACAATGTTTCCTTGTCTCAAGTTATCCATATTGTATGTGTGTGACCCTCCAAGCTCATGCCACCGGTTGCAGATCGGCGCAAGAGATCTCTCTTGCCCGATTTATCATAAGTGGTCTCTAGTAAGACATTATGATTACCCAAGGTGCATGATGATCGATGATTCGATTTAACCTTGTGCGTACAAGTCACTATCCTATTATCTCTAGACATCCCGATTGATCACAAGGCATAAAGTCGTCATCCTTGTTTAATCAATTGTTACTTGATATGTGAGACGACTAAGAACTGATAACTCGTATCACTGGCATGGCCATGCTCTTTCTCTCACTCACTCTCTATCAAGCGGCCTTAACGGATATCTTTCCCATACCGTAGTACGAGGAATAAATTACTTAGCCGTCTTTTATTTCACTCATACAATCCGTTCCGCCACCCAATCATGCCCGTTATTGCAATCATGATACGGAAAGCGTTAGGCGCAAGTTAAAGCCGAACGTCGACCGCATAGTGATCACAAAGACTCCTTAGTCTAAGGATATCGTGACAAGCTTTAACTTGTGGGAAAACACAGGTCCCGTAGCCATTGCTCAAGTGTAGGGTTTTGGAGCGTTCAAGATCATCGAGATAGCGGAAGCATAAACATTATGAACTCCAAAAATTGTCCAAGAACATGAACCATTAAATCTCAAGGCAAAATCTATTCCACAAGATTTTACCTTTTAAGTCTTTGTTGAATTAAGAAAAAAGAACTAGATGATCTTCTTCTCTAGAGCAAGTCCACACCAAGAGGATGATCCTTAAGATCCTTCACACTTAGCCTACTAGAACTAATGTGTGAAGAACAAGAGAGCAAAGAGAGGAGAGAGAGAGTATAGTGGCTGGCAAAGCTAAGTGAGAGTGAGAGAATGAGTGAATTAATTGTTTTGATATTTGTCCACTTCATCAACTCATTTGGCATGGTTGATTAAAGCAACAAATGATGAAAGCATGGGTTAAAGGCAAGTCATCACCTAATCCTCTTAAATCACTCTCCTCTTAATCAACAACACCAACTAAGCATCGTGTATGGCCCCCACACTTGGACCCATCAAGGTGGCCGGCCATCAAGGCTTATTGGGCCTTGTTTGGGCCTTTGTTGGGCCGGCTTGGTGACCTCATGGGCCGAGCCCAATGGGCTCGCCCATGCGGTTGCGTGTCGTGTCCAAAAATTATCCGACCCTTTTGTTGTCACTTATCAAACAAAGTCCGACGCGACATCGACGAAAAACTCATTTTTCTCGATTCGCTAATTATTCTCACAAAACCGAACCCATGGCCTAAAACCATTAGTTTTAGCCATGTCTTGCTCCTCAAGAAACGACAATGTTTCCTTGTCTCAAGTTATCCAT
This sequence comes from Geranium rotundifolium, assembly GCA_963920655.1. NCBI lineage: Eukaryota > Viridiplantae > Streptophyta > Magnoliopsida > Geraniales > Geraniaceae > Geranium > Geranium rotundifolium. The sequence continues at coordinate 13,895,825 of OY987317.1, read as the reverse complement.
ATTGTATGTGTGTGACCCTCCAAGCTCATGCCACCGGTTGCAGATCGGCGCAAGAGATCTCTCTTGCCCGATTTATCATAAGTGGTCTCTAGTAAGACATTATGATTACCCAAGGTGCATGATGATCGATGATTCGATTTAACCTTGTGCGTACAAGTCACTATCCTATTATCTCTAGACATCCCGATTGATCACAAGGCATAAAGTCGTCATCCTTGTTTAATCAATTGTTACTTGATATGTGAGACGACTAAGAACTGATAACTCGTATCACTGGCATGGCCATGCTCTTTCTCTCACTCACTCTCTATCAAGCGGCCTTAACGGATATCTTTCCCATACCGTAGTACGAGGAATAAATTACTTAGCCGTCTTTTATTTCACTCATACAATCCGTTCCGCCACCCAATCATGCCCGTTATTGCAATCATGATACGGAAAGCGTTAGGCGCAAGTTAAAGCCGAACGTCGACCGCATAGTGATCACAAAGACTCCTTAGTCTAAGGATATCGTGACAAGCTTTAACTTGTGGGAAAACACAGGTCCCGTAGCCATTGCTCAAGTGTAGGGTTTTGGAGCGTTCAAGATCATCGAGATAGCGGAAGCATAAACATTATGAACTCCAAAAATTGTCCAAGAACATGAACCATTAAATCTCAAGGCAAAATCTATTCCACAAGATTTTACCTTTTAAGTCTTTGTTGAATTAAGAAAAAAGAACTAGATGATCTTCTTCTCTAGAGCAAGTCCACACCAAGAGGATGATCCTTAAGATCCTTCACACTTAGCCTACTAGAACTAATGTGTGAAGAACAAGAGAGCAAAGAGAGGAGAGAGAGAGTATAGTGGCTGGCAAAGCTAAGTGAGAGTGAGAGAATGAGTGAATTAATTGTTTTGATATTTGTCCACTTCATCAACTCATTTGGCATGGTTGATTAAAGCAACAAATGATGAAAGCATGGGTTAAAGGCAAGTCATCACCTAATCCTCTTAAATCACTCTCCTCTTAATCAACAACACCAACTAAGCATCGTGTATGGCCCCCACACTTGGACCCATCAAGGTGGCCGGCCATCAAGGCTTATTGGGCCTTGTTTGGGCCTTTGTTGGGCCGGCTTGGTGACCTCATGGGCCGAGCCCAATGGGCTCGCCCATGCGGTTGCGTGTCGTGTCCAAAAATTATCCGACCCTTTTGTTGTCACTTATCAAACAAAGTCCGACGCGACATCGACGAAAAACTCATTTTTCTCGATTCGCTAATTATTCTCACAAAACTGAACCCATGGCCTAAAACCATTAGTTTTAGCCATGTCTTGCTCCTCAAGAAACGACAATGTTTCCTTGTCTCAAGTTATCCATATTGTATGTGTGTGACCCTCCAAGCTCATGCCACCGGTTGCAGATCGGCGCAAGAGATCTCTCTTGCCCGATTTATCATAAGTGGTCTCTAGTAAGACATTATGATTACCCAAGGTGCATGATGATCGATGATTCGATTTAACCTTGTGCGTACAAGTCACTATCCTATTATCTCTAGACATCCCGATTGATCACAAGGCATAAAGTCGTCATCCTTGTTTAATCAATTGTTACTTGATATGTGAGACGACTAAGAACTGATAACTCGTATCACTGGCATGGCCATGCTCTTTCTCTCACTCACTCTCTATCAAGCGGCCTTAACGGATATCTTTCCCATACCGTAGTACGAGGAATAAATTACTTAGCCGTCTTTTATTTCACTCATACAATCCGTTCCGCCACCCAATCATGCCCGTTATTGCAATCATGATACGGAAAGCGTTAGGCGCAAGTTAAAGCCGAACGTCGACCGCATAGTGATCACAAAGACTCCTTAGTCTAAGGATATCGTGACAAGCTATCGCATTTGAATATGCTTAATCTATGAAACACTATTCAAAGCGGGTCATCCGATATCAATCACTTCATGATATCTATGATATGATTCCGGGATCCCACGTCCCTATGATAAGCAGAACTACAATATTGAGAACCATCCTCATACTGGTCGCTTCGATTGAAGCGTATTATGACCAGGGACTCGTTAAGTGTAATCCGTACAGATTTATGGTTCAACTACTTTAGTGGTCATAAATCAGATCATGCTTAACATATTACTTCAACACATAATTAATACAAAGCCTTTTTATTTATTACAAACGATGATTAATATACATAGACATTTATAGACTACTAGCAATTGGACTAGGGCAAAAAAATGCTATCATCAAGATCCCATATTCCACAACAAATACAAACATATACTCAGCAGGCATCACCTCGTGAGAGTTATCACATATAGAGGTGATGTGGAGATTAAACACTATTCGACTGATGATAATATGACCGATCCCTTGACAAAGGCTCAGTCGCAGCCTCGGCATGAGAAACATGCAGGGTCTATGGGAGTAGATCATAACCTAACTTGTAACCAGGGGCAAGTGGGAGATTGTTAGAGTTATGCCCCAGTCCAATATAAAAGTGATCTACATATGTAATGTTTTATCATCTTTCCGACTAAATAAATCGGCATACATTACTAATGTATTGTAGTAATATATCGAATGTAATTTAATCTATATCATTATGTGTGTAACCACTAATAGTAGAACTGTAGATCAGAAAGAATTACATTTGATGAGTCGCTGATCAGCTAAGCTTCTTTAAAAAGCGATCAGTATGAGACCAACTCCTTGTGATCACGCTCTACAAATCATGGCAGAGTATGTGTCGGAGTTATATCATAGATATCATCAGGTCGATGATATCGGACAACCCGATTGTGAGTATGCAGCATAGATATTGTCATGAGATACTCACAGATCGTAGCTTGTCATTATATCCTAATACCAAGGAGTCTTTGTGTGCACTTTGTAATGAATCTCTAAGTTTGACATAATCTAACGTTGACTATAAAAGGGTAGCCATAACGGCTGTGATTGGCTTGGTTATTAACTGCATTAGTGAACTCAAAAGACGTCTGAGAGATTTATCACTCATACTTTGGTATGAGACAGATATATGTTTAGGCCACTTGATGAGTATGACTGAAAGAATAGCTCGGTCGTGTAGGTGATACCTTAGTATCAATTTTCAGTCATCTCAGATATCAAGAAACAGTGATTGATAAATTAGGGTGACGGTTCTATGCCTATTGATCAATCTTGATATCGATTTGATAACAGGACAGTGACATGTACGATAACAGGTTAAGTCGAATAATCGATACTCACGAACGTTGGGTAATCATAATGTCTTGCTACATACCACTTATGACAGAAAGGGTAAAATAGTAATTTTAACAGTCTGCCAACGGGTCGTGAACCTAGAGGGTCACACGCTCTAAGTACAATATGTGACAAATAAGTATGGATTGTAATTTGGAGAATCCGGTTTTCAGTTAAGTCAAATTGAAAACGATTTAGTTTATTTCTGGCCTAGGTTTATTAACTAGACAGTTGAAGAAATCGAATTAGGGAGATTGGACCGGTTTAGCTAAACCATAATTAGAACTCAATTAAATGGGTCTTAATTTGGAATTGGCTAAAAGCCCATTTAGAGTTTTAATTCATGAATGGGGCATAATTGTGATTATGAGATTAAATGGGTAAATTGTGTAGTTATCAATTTGAATTTCAAAATTAGATTTTTTGATAATTACACAATATTCTTTTACCAAAAATATATCAAATTCTTGGCAATCACTCCCCATTCTCTCCCTCACATTGCCGACCCTACCTCTTCATTTCCTCCATTGCCATTTTGTCTTCTTCTTCTCAATTTCATTAGCAAGAGATAGAGAGAAAACCTCCCAAGGTTATTGTGCTTGTGTGGACTTGATAGAGAAACACTATACTTGTGTTTTCAATCGATTAAAGGTATAATTTTCAGTTTTGAAAAGGTTGAATGCATGCTGAATTTCTCAATAAGATTATTATTTCTTCATCGATTCCCATGGTTAAATTCATACCGCTACATGAAATTATTGTTTGGAACCCATGGGAATCCCTTTCATTAACCCGATCCTACATTAGTGACGACTAGCGAAACTCTAGAATTGTCTGACCATGCATGATAATCAACCTTTGTCGATTTAACCTTTCTGTCGTCTATGTCACTATCCTTCTATCTCTTGATATACTGACTGAAATAAGGCACAGAGCCATCATCCTTATTATTCTCAATCACTGTTCCTTGATATGTGAGATGACTAAAAACCGATACCTAGTATCATATGCATGGCCATGCGTTACTTTCAGTCACTCCCGATGAAGTGGCCCGAACGGATATTATTCCCATACCGTAGTATGAGGGATAAATCCCTTAGCCGTCTTTCGCGTCACTCATGCGGTCTGTCCCCAAGCCAATCATGGCCGTTATGGAAGCCCTGTTACGGACAACGTTAGGCTCAGGTCAAACTCAGTTGTTTACCACACAGTAATCACAAAGACTCCTTGTAATAAGGATACATGACAAGCTACGAAACTGAATATGTTCATGACTGTATCTATGGCACATATTCAGGTCGGGTCATCCAATATCATGTCCCACATGATATCTATGATCAGACACCGGAATCCCATTCCAATGACTAATAGAACATGAACCATAAAGAGTCGTCTTTCATACTGGTCGCTTCTGAAAAGCATAATTGACCAGAGACCCGTCAAGTGTGAATCATCATGATCTATGGTTCTACTTCCATGGTGGACATAGATCGAAACACACTTCGACATATCACTTCAACACTTAAGTAATATAAAGTCGCTTTACATTCATTGTAAACGATGACAAAGTACAGTATAGACATTTACAGATCTATTACAATTGAACTAGGGCACTAGGACTAACAATCATAATATAACCATAGGCGCCTTCGGGCCGACCATGGGCAGAGTCGCGGGCGACCGGGGTCGAGCCCTAGGCTCAGCCATAGGAGTCCCTCGGGCTGACCATGGTCGTGGCCCTTGGCCGGCCAGGTCGAGTCCAATGGCTCGCCCATGGGAGGCCCTCGAGCGCCCATGGCCAAGACATTGGCCGACCAGATTGGTGGCCCACTGTCACGCCCATGTTTGCCCGTGGGCGAGCCGGGGGTAAGCCGGTCAGCCCAAGTGCATGGACCAGTTTTTGGCCCGTGTCACGTCCCAAATAGGGGGTAAGTCAGTTTTTAGACCCGGTCCGTTTCAATAAATTGGGGATAAGCCGGTTCGATTTCAATTAATTAATTTAAACCGTCCGGTTTCGATAACCCGAAATTTTTGCCACATTTAAGCAAGAGAAAATATGGAATTAATTTTTTGTTTTACAACATATTTTTTGATGACATAGTGTTTGATAACATGATTGATTTCAACATGATGTCTAGCTTAGCCCATTTAGATTTCGGTTTTTGCAACAAATGTAGTTGCTTTGGTTTGTAATTTAATTACGACCTGCGTGTCTTTGTTTTCTTTGTAATTTCATTTATTTAATTATAATTAAGAAGACCGACTCAAAAGAAAATCAAGATGGAGTTGGTGGAGTTCCTAAAGAGGCTCGAAGCCAGTGGGAGTCCACGAGGAGAAGACGAGCACAAATCTGAAGATTTAGTCTTTAGGATTTGTTATTCGTTTTTCTTAGTTTTTGATGGGTTAGGTTTACATATTTTTTTACATTTATGCTTGAATGTATGATTAGTTTAAAATGCATGAGTTTATGTATGTTTAAGCTATCACCCACATGCGAAGAATAAAACGGGAATTTAATCAAACTTGCATGTAATTGGACTTGGAATCATCTTTTCATCGATATGTAGTTGATGATTCCAATTAAGATTGTATGGATACACAATCAGAGAACTAAAACACTTAATTCGCAAGTAATTACAAGTCAATCGAGATACCACCCAAACTTCAACACTCAGAAGCATTTGAACCTGTGAGTGGGTGCGCCTACGTGTAGCATTCACAGGGGAGAATGGTCGGATGAGTTGGACAATTTAATATGGGTGTTTGCGCCTACGCGTAGTAGCCATATTGATTTGGGTCATAGTTGAGTTTTGGTAGACTTGTCTACTATTGTCAGCTAGGGCTTACCTAGGGTATCAAGATAGGGTATGCCGTGTGCATTTTATGTACAAACCCTAGACAAGAATTAAATGGACTTGTAATTGGATGAGGTATCCTACCTCGGTGCCATCGGTTGGAGCGGTGAGCGTACGTTCACTTCAATCGAGGGTATGCGAGGGTCCTAGTTCAGATTCTAAAGTTTAGGATTAGAAAAGTGTTTTAAAGTTTAAATCTCCAACTTTAATTTTAATTTGTACTGATTAAAATTGTCTTTCACCGTGTAGATAATATGGCAATTACAACACAATCTGGTAACAGCGCTCTCAGTTCCTTAATCGAGCATGATAAGCTTAACGGCATTAACTTTCTCGATTGGGACCGGAACCTGAGACTTGATCTCAAGCACGAACGCAAGGATTACATCCTTACCTAGAACCTACCTGCTGAGCCAGCACTGAACGCCGCTAGGGCGGTAAGGGATGCTTACTATAAATTCCTTAGCGACCGGATCGATGTTCACTGCATCATAATGGGCAGTGTGGTGCATGACATGCAAAAACAGTTCATGGATATTTCTGAAGATCCCAAGGCCTTAATGGCAGAGATCAAAGTAATGTTCAAAGAGAAAGCGTGTGTCGAAAGATATGACACTTTCAGTGAACTGATGTCCTGCAATTTTAAGGCTGGAGCTCCTGTCAGTCCCCGTGTGCTTAAGATGAAACATCTTATGGAACACTTGACCAGACTTGGTCTTGCTGTGGACAAGCAAATGGCTGCAGATTTTGTGCTGCATTCACTTCCAGATACATATCATGATTTCGTTGGAAATTACAATATGCATGACATGGATAAGACAGTGACAGAGCTCCATGGGTTGCTCGTAACCGTAGAAAATAATCTCAAGGGCAAAACCAAGGAGGTTCTTATGGTCAACAAGCAGGTCAGCTTCAAGAAAGCTAGAGTGGGTAAGGGTAAGGCTCCCAAGCACCTGGCAGGGAATATAAGGCACCCGAATGGTCCAAAGGTTCAAGCAGCTCCTAAGGCTGTTGTGAGCACTGAGGACACACAGGTTGTCTGTTATTATTGCAAGGAGTCCGGGCACTGGAAAAGGGATTGTAAGAAGCACAAGGCGTTTATGAAGAAGAGTGGTGCTTCCACGTCTTCAGGACCAGGTACATCTTAAAGAAATTCGAGAAAGTATGGAACAACCTGAAGTAATTCAAGAACCTAATATGCAAGATGTAGAGATACAAGAGCCTGAAATGGTCGTAGATGTAGAACCAATCCCCGCAGACATTCCAGAAGGTCCAAGAAGGTTAGAAAGATCTCATCAAACTCCCGTCAGATATGGCTTTCTAGCCACTGAGGGAAATGACTTGATTGTTGTTGTTAGATTAAATTATGTTTCATATATTTAATTTCCTATATTTATGTCTCCTTTCTCACATATACTAGGGTTTCCTATTCTATACCTATTACCTCTATAAATAGAGGTCTCTTGTAATTCACATCACACAATCAATAATATATCTCTCATTATTTCTATCATGGTATCAGAGCTATAATCGATCCTTGGTTAAATCCCTATGAATTTATCGCTTTTCCCACTCGTCGATGATTCGTGATTCTGACGGGTGGGCGAGGCAATTCAAATCTCAATCTCTAGCCTCTCGCTTCCGCAAACAATCAACTCGACCATTTCTTAAGCCTCCGTCGCTACCTTCAACAAATTTCCTCTACCAAGTTCAAACACCGTCTCTACTCTTTTTTTTGTCTTTACCCTTATTATGTTTTTTTTCTCAAACCAATCGTTTCTTCTTTTACTCTTTACCTTATTAATTTTCCTCGCACAATCTCGTTTCTTCGTCATCAATTGATCTTGATTCTACCACTTCGATCTCGTAACTCAATAAATCACAATCTCTCAATCCATACTCTTTCTCAACCCTCTTGCTCGAATCAATCAACACCAATTGATCTTGCTATCTCCCCGCTAGCCAGCAGGCATCAGGCATCAGGCATCATCTATATACCATCAGCCGTTGTCATCTCGCCATCAGCCAACAGACATCAGGCATCATCTATATGTCATCAGCCGCTAGCAAGTGTGGCTTTACCCACTCGCTAATTATGGTTTAGCGAGTGGGCAAGGCAGGCAAGGGAAAAAAAAAGTTTCCGAATTACTGTTCATGTTATAATAGTTAATTAATTAGGGTTTCCTATTTATGTTATGTTTCCTAGTTTGGTTTATTTCCTATTGTTCCCTATATAAAGGAACCTCCTATTGTAATTCATAATCAAGTTATTCCCAATAATACAATTATATTTTAGAAATTCAACATGGTATCAAAGCCAGGTTAGGTTAGATTCGAGCCATGTGGCTTTGCCCACTCGCTAATTATGGTTTAACGAGTGGGCAAGGCAAAAACAAGGCAAGAAGGAAAATTTCATTTTCGAAATACTGTTCATCGTGCACTGTTCACGTATATTACTGTTCACTGTTACTGTTCACGCATATTGTTCATCCGAATTTTTCATCTCTGTTTTTTGTTCAAGTATTCTCCGGCGACCGTTTTTCGTCACCTCCACTCCGGTTAGGCTCTAGGCCTCCGACAAGTTTCCGTTCAAGCAGTTTAAGGAGTTTTTTGTCCTCACCGCCGGCAAGTGAAGTTTCTAAAGCTCAAGTCCGGCCAATTTGATTATCCTCCCGTCTCTGTCAACCGTGCGTGAGTCCCACGGGCCGCCACACGCCTTTGATGCTCCTTTTCCAAGTTTTCTGCTCCACTGATTTTGTTGAGTTTGCACCGTCGTAGTTGCTTGAAATTGTTTTGCACCGACGTAGTTGCTTGAAAAATTTTAGTGATTCTTCTTAAAAATCACCTTTGCACTGTCGTTATGCGACGTAGTTGCCGCACCGTCATTATATGACGTAGATGCTTGAAAAGTTTGGTGATTAATCTTAAAATCACCTTGCACCGTTGTAATGCGACGAGTTGCCGCACCGTCATTACATGACATAGTTGCTTGAAAAGATTTAGTGTTTCTTTTTAAAAATCACTTGTTCTCATGTCCGTATAATCGGTATTATTGAAGTCGTCGTTGTTCGACGTAGATGTAAGGTTTCCTATTATTCTTGCTTCACGTGCAAGACTTGTGTTACACGATTTGCACGTGAGGGGGAGTGTTATAATAGTTAATTAATTAGGGTTTCCTATTTATGTTATGTTTTCTAGTTTGGTTTATTTCCTATTGTTCCCTATATAAAGGAACCTCCTATTGTAATTCATAATCAAGTTATTCTCAATATTAGAATTCTATTTTTAGAAATTCAACAGTTGTGGATCAGGATGATCCAACAACCTTTCGACAAGCTTTAGCCAGTACCAACTACGATAAATGGCAGGAAGCCATGAATGAGGAAATGAAGTCCATGTACGATAACCAAGTATGGAACTTGGTTGATTAAACGCCTGGGATAAAACCCATAGCTTGTAAATGGGTCTATAAACTCAAGACCAACATGGATGGAAACCCTCAGACTTATAAGGCTAGGTTGGTCGCAAAAGGTTATCGTCAAATTGAAGGAATTGATTATGATGAAACCTTTTCACCAGTAGTCATGGTTAAATCTATCCGGATCATTCTAGCCATAGCTGCGTATTATGACTTTGAGATATAGTAGATGGATGTCAATACCGCCTTCCTTAACGGGAACTTAAAAGAGGATGTGTATATGACACAGCCTGAAGGTTTTGTTGATCCAGAGAATCCCGGAAAGATTTGTAAGCTGCAAAGACCCATTTATGGATTAAAGCAGGATTCACGGAGTTGGAATCTTCGTTTTGATGAGGCCATAAGAGAATTTGGCTTCATCAATAACGTAGATAAGCCTTGCGTTTACAAAAAGACGAGTGAGAGTAACATTATATTCCTACTTTGCTTGAAGTCAAAGCTTGGTTAGGGAAGTGTTTCTCGATGATTAGGTAATGCTGCATTTATTTTAGGCATCAAGATCTATAGAGATCGTTCCAAAAGAATTATGGGGCTAAGTCAAAGCACTTACATAAGAATTTTAGGGCTAAGTCAAAGCACTTATATTTTGGAGAAGATTCTCAATGCTTGATTCTAGGAAGGGATACATACCCATGCGACATGACATTAAGCTCAGCAAAAAACAGTGTCCTAGTACTACTAATGAGCTGAGTAAGATGAGTAAAATCTTATACGCTTCCGTTGTAGGATCAATTATGTATGTCATGATCTGCACGAGACCGGATGTTTCGTTCGCGCTAAGGTGTGCCAGCATATTTCAGTCTAACCCTGGTCAAGAACACTGGACGGCTGTCAAGACCATCCTCAAATATTTGAGGAGGACAAAGGACGATTTCTTAGTATATGGAGGGAAAGATGAAGAACTAGCAGTCAAGGGATATGTTGATGCTAGTTTTCATACAGATCCTAATGACTTCAAATCTCAGGCAGGATATGTCTTTGTGTTGACGGTGGAGCATTCAGCTGGAAAAGCTTCAAGCAAGCAACAACTGCCGTATCTACGACGGAGTCTGAGTATATAGCTGCAGCGAAAGCAGCTAAGAAGGTTCTATAGTTTAGAAGCTTTCTAACTGGATTAGATGTAATGCCGCGAGCGTCTGATCTGGTAAGCTTGTTGTGTGACCACACGGTCTAGATTCCACTACAGAACCAAACACACGCATAGAAAATATCACATTATTAGAGAGTATGTCGATATTGGTGATGTGGAAATTGCATATATTTCGAGGGATGATAACATAGTCGATCCCTTGACGAAGCCTCTGTCACAATCTAAGCATAAGAGGCATGTGAAGTCTATGGGAATAGATTGGAACTTAGGATGGAACTAGGGGCAAGTGGAAGATTGTTAGATTTGTGCCCTAGTCCAATGTAATAAGTTCGTATGTATACAATGATTTATCATCTTTCGAATAAATAAAACGACATTATATTACTAATGTGTTGTAGTAATATATTAGATGCAATTTCATCTACATCATTATGTGTGTCATCACTAATAGTAGAACTGTAGATCAGAAAGAATTACATTTAATGAGTCCCTGATCAGTTAAGCTTCATTATGAAGTGATCGGTATGAGGCTAACTCTTTATGATCACGCTCTACTGATCATGGCAAGGTAGTGCTGGAGTTAGATCATAGATATCATCAGGGAGATGATATTGGACGACCTTATGGTGAGTATGTAGCATAGATGTTGTCATGAGCATACTCACATATCGTAGTTTTTCATTGTATCCTTAGACCGAGGAGTCTTTGTGATCACTATGTAGTAAGTATCTAAGTTTGACTCAATCTAAAGTTGTCTGTAAAAGGGTAGCCATATGGGCTTTGATCGGCTTAGGTATAAGTTACATGAGTGAACTCGAAAGATGGTTAAGGGATTTATCCCTCATACTCCGGTATGGGATTGATATCTGTTTAAGCCACTTGATGAGTATGACTGAAATATATTGCATGGCCATGCGGGAGATACTTTGTATCAGATTTGGATATCGGTTTGATAAAAGGACAGTGACATGTACGATAACAAGTTAAGTCGAATAGTAGATAATCACGGACGTTGGGTAATCATAATGTCTTGCTAGAGGTCACTTATGATGGAAAGGGAAAAATAGTAATTTTGCCTGTCTGCCAACGGATCATGAGCCTAGAGGGTCACACACTTTACGCAAGGTATAGCAAAAGGGACTTGGAGAAGTCAGTATGAGAGAATTATGAGGATTGGGAATAATTCGCCTCTCGGTTTAGTTAAATCTAAGCGAATTGCTGTAAACCAAGAATCGATTTAAGGGAATTGGATGGGACTAGCTAAACTGTTTAATTAGAATCCAATTTGAATGGGTTTAATTTATGGTTAGCTAAATGGGCTTTTGTGATCTACGACTACAAGGCAAGTAAAGAGATAAACCTCATCTTGGGAAGACCTTTTTTGGCAACCACCGACGCATGCGTTAGTGTCAAGAAAGGAGAGTTGAAGATGACCGTGGGTGATGACTCAATCACTTTTAGGTTAGCATCTCTGGAGGAAGAGCGTATACTTAAGCGCAAAAAGTCAAAAGAGGTTCTTGTGGAGCTAGATGATGATAAAGAAGCTCATGAAGCAAGAAGATCCCCGGATAAGGGGAAAGTTAATGAGAAGCCAATTCCTATAGGCCTTGAAATTGAGGCGTTCTCATTAGTTTAAAAATGTATGATAGCGATGGCCCATGGCCCAAAGTTCAAGGACCCGCCCGATAAAGAACAACCGGAAAGAAGGACGGTAGAGGAAGAGTTGGAATGTATTGGGGTTAAGAGCACTCCAAAGAAGAAAGAAGTTAAAGAGAAATTGGAATTGTTTCTCAAGGAAATGAAGGCTTTGCTCACAAGCAATGAGTGTGAGCACGTGGAGGTCGAGACCTCAAAGTTTGAAAGATCACCCTGTTGGGGTTCCTAACGTGTCTAGCGCAGCGGAAAAAACGTAAAATCGACCCGAACCCCTTACACTGGATCCTTTCCAACAACTAGATGAATCATAAACAAGAGTAAAGGTTGAGACTTTACCTCTCAAAGCAAGAATCAACCAATTCGAAGACAAGTCCTCGGGACCGTCCTCTACGTTCACACACACAACCGGGCTTGAACCTTCCGAAGTTGAGACCTCCACAAGAATTACTAGCTTCCTTGGTGGCGTCTCTTTCTCTCTTGTTCATCTGTTCTCAATGAGAGAGCTAGAAGAGACCTTTCGGGTAGATAGAAATGTGCTCTATTGAGCTTATGGAGGCTCTCACCCCAAGCCTCTATTTATAGGCTTGGGTGAGGGCCTCTAGGGCTCAGCCCATCCGCGTAAGGTGTCGATTGACACTCCTGTAAGAACAGAGGTGTCGATCGACACCCCCACGTGTCGGTTATTCGATGGACACCACCAAGGTGTCGATCGACACCCTATGTGGTGTGCGTCGATCGACACCACAAAGATGTCGATCACCACCCACAAAGTCACACTTCTATTCCACCCATTCTGGACCTCTTGAGTCCTATCGAGAAGCTTCGGTTCTTGCCACAACTGTGTGACCCTGTAGGCTCATGACCCATTGGCAGGTCGGGGGGAAACTTTATTTCACCCGATCCATCACAAGTGGTCTCTAGTAAGACGTTGTAATTACCAAATGTCCACGAGGTATCGATTCGATATCTCCTTCCTGTCATCTATATCACTAACCCTTTGTTTGCTCTAAGAGGTATGAGATCGTATGAAGCATAGAAATGTCATCCTCATTGAAAGAGATCACCATGGGTTCCAAACGTTAATTTCATGCAGCGGAGCCTTATGTAACCATGGTGATCAAAATAGATGAAGATCTTAATGAAAATTCAGCATGTTATAAAGCTTTTCCATCTGAAAATTTACCTTTGCCAATCGATTAAAACACAACGTAGTGTTTCTCTATCGAGTCCACACAAGGACAACAACCACGAATCGGTTTTCTCTCACACACTTGCTAATGAATGTTTTGAGAATTATTTTGACAAAAACTATGGAGGAATGGTTATGAGAGAGTCGGCAAAGTGGAGAGGGAATAGGGGGAAGTTTCCGTAAATTAGAGAGAGAAATAAGGGTGAAAATATTTTGTAATTAATTTGAAATTAAACCAAAAAATCTGATTTAAATTTCAAATAAATAATTACATATCTTACCCTCCTAAACTCTTAATTGCACTTTTCCCCATTCATCAATTAAAACGCTAAATGGGCTTTAAGCCGGTTTAACTAAAACCAAATTAAACCCATTAAATTGAGTTCTAATTTCGGTTTAGATAAATCGGTTTAATTTCCTTAACTTGATTTCTTCAATCGTCTGGTTAAAACCCTAGGCCAGAAATCAACCGAATCGTTTTTAATTTGACTAAATTGAAAACCTGATTCTCCCAATTTCCATCCATGCTTATTTGTAATGTATCGTGCTTAATGCGTGTGACCCTCAAGGCTCACGAACAGTTGGCAGACTGGTAAAATTACTATTTTACCCTTTCCATCATAAGTGGTCTCTAGCAAGACATTATGATTACCCAACGTTCATGATTATCGATTATTCGATTTAACCTGTTATCGTACATGTCACTGTCCTTTTATCAAACCGATATCCAGATTGATCAATAGGCATAGAATCGTCATCCTAATTTATCAATCATTGTTTCTTGATATATGAGATGACTGAAAACTAATACAAAGGTATCACCTGCATGGCCCTGCTATTCCTTCAGTCATACTCATCAAGTGGCCTAAACGGATATCTTTCTCATACCGAAGTATGAGTGATAAATCCCTCAGACGCCTTTCTAGTTCACTAATGCAATAAATATCCAATCTCCCACTTGCCCTTAGTTCCAACCTAAGTTCCAATCTACTCCCATAGACTTTACGTGCGCCTCGTGCTTGGCTGCGGTAAAACCTTTGATAAGGGATCAGCAACGTTGTCATCACTCGGTACATAAGTAATCTCCACATCACTGTTATCGATATACTCTCTGATAATGTGAAACTTCCTCTGTATGTGTTTAGTTCTGTTGTGGAATCTGGGCTCTTGAGCTAATGCTATGGCCCCCGTGTTGTCACACAACAAGCTTACCAGATCAGATGCTCGTGGCATTACATCTAATCCGGTTAGAAAGCTTATAACCCATACGACCTCCTTAGCTGCTTCTGCTGCAACTATGTATTCAGCCTCTATTGTAGAATCGGCAGTTGTGGCTTCCTTGAAGCTCTTCCAGCTGAATGCTCCGTCATTTAACACGAATACAAATCTTGCTTGAGATTTGAAATCATCAGGATCTGTCTGAAAACTAGCATGAACATATCCTTTGACTGCTAGTTCTCCATCCTTCCCACCATACACTAGGAATGCATCTTTAGTTCTCCTTAGATATTTAAGGATACTTTTGACATCAATCCAATGCTCCTGGCCTGGGTTAGATTGATATTTGCTGGTACAGCTTAATGCGAACAAGATGTCTGGTCTCGTGCAAATCATGGCATACTTGATGGATCCCACAGCCGAAGCATATGGGATCTTACTAATCTTCTTTAGCTCATCAGGAGTCTTAGGACTCTGTTGTTTGCTGAGCTTAATGCCATGCCGCATAGGTATGTATCCCTTCTTAGAATCAAGCATTGAGAATCTTCTCAACACCTTATCTATGTAAGTGCTCTAACTTAGGCCCAATATTCTTTTGGGTCGATCTCTGTAGATCTTGATGCCCAGAATGAAAGCAGCATCACCTAAGTCCTTTATCGAGAAGCATTTCCCTAACCAAGCTTTAACCCCAAGCAAGGTTGGATATCATTCCCGATGATCAATATGTCATCGACATATAGCACAAGGAATACAATATTACTCCCACTCACTTTCTTATATATGCAAGTTTCACCTTCGTTTTTGATAAAACCGAATTCCCTTACTGCTTCATCAAAACGAAGGTTCCAACTCCGTGAACCTTGCTTTAATCCATAAATGGATCTAAGCAGCTTACAAATCTTTCCGGGATTCTCTGGATCAACAAAACCATCGGGTTGTGTCATATACACATCATCTTTTAAGTTCCCGTTAAGGAAGGCGGTTTTGACATCCATCTGCCATATCTCGTAGTCGTAGTACGCTGCTATGGCTAGAATGATACGGATACATTTGACCATTGCCACAGGTGAAAAAAGTCTCGTCATAATCGATACCTTTGATCTGGCGATAACCTTTCGCAACCAGTCTAGCTTTATAGGTCTGAGGTTTTCCATCCATGTCGGTCTTAAGTTTATAGACCCATTTGCAACCGATGGGTTTTATCCCAGGGGTTTGATCTACCAAGCTTCAGACTTGGTTGTCGGACATGGATTACATTTCCTCATTCATGGCGTTCTGCCATTTTTCAGAGTCTGAACTGGCCAAAGCTTATATGTAGGTTTCTGGATCATCCTGATCCACCAACATCAAGTCATTTCCTTCAGTGGCTAGAAAGCCATATCTGATAGGAGCTTGACGAGATCTCTCATACCTTCTTGGACCATCTGGAATAGGTGTGTTAGGTCCCGGGGCATCCTAATTACGTTCATAGCAGCGGAAGCAACCTATAAACCGCCCCTAACCTGCGCAAGATCGACTACCAAGTTAGATCCTTAGGAAATCGAGTTTTCGGGTTTTACCAGAATCTGCCCGGCAGAAAACCGAGACTTTGAAGCTCTATATCTCGAGCTACAGATCCCCAATTGCTTCGGTTCTTTTTGGAGATTAAACCTCAGCCAATTCCCTACATCTTTTGTGTTTTGCTCTAAACCCAGTTTGGACGAGAAGACCTCCGTCTGGAGCAAAACATTTTTCCCGTCTCGCTGGACAGACTCTGCGGACCAGTCTGCTTCTCGGCCTTGTATCTCTTAAACCAGCGCTCTTTTTGAAAATCAGTATTTCACAAACGTTGTAGCCCTTGGACTTATCTTTCCAACGCCGCAAGTTTCAGGTCAATCGAAGCTCGGACGAAGCGGCTATGGCTCACGCATTGTCGGTCATTGGAACTGGACAATCTGGACAGTTTCTCCATTTTGCATTTAGTCTTCGTTGAATCGATAAAGAAGAACGTTCGGATCTTCTTCTCTAAAGCAAGTCCACACCAAGGGGATGACCTTGATGATCCCTCACTTAATTGCCTACTAGAACAATTAAATGAAGAACAAGAGAGCAAAGAGAGGAGAGAGTGTTGTGAGAGTTGTGTGATTCTTGAATTAATGAATGAATGCTAGATATTTTAATTCATCATCCAACAAGCATGGGTCAAAAGTGATTGGTATGGGCTTAAAGGTGCTTTAACCCATACCCCTTAAATCACTCACCTCTTAATCCACAATCACCAACTAAGCATGGTGTTGTGTGGCCCCCACACATGGACCCACCATGTGGGCCGGCCATGAGGCTTCATGGGCCGAGCCCAATGGGCCCTCCCGTGTTGTCTCATGTCGTGTCCAAAAATCGCCCGACCCTTTTGTCGTCACTTATCAAACAAAGTCCGACGCGATATCGACGAAAAACTCAATTTTTCTCGATTCGCTAATTATTCTCCAAACCGAACCTATGGCACAAAACCTCCAGTTTTGTCCATATATTACTCCTCAAGAAACATCAATATTTCCTTGTCTCAAGTTATCCGCCTTGTATGTGTGTGACCCTCTAGGCTCATGCCACCGTTGGCAGATCGGCGCAAAAGATCGCTCTTGCCCGATCCATCATAAGTGGTCTCTAGTAAAACATTATGATTACCCAAGGTGCATGATGATCGATGATTCGACTTAACCTTTGTGCGTACAAGTCACCATCCTGTTATCTCTAGATATCCCGATTGATCACAAGGCATAGAATCGTCTCCCTTGTTCAATCAATCATTGTAACTTGATATGCGAGATGGCTGAGAACTGATAACCCGTATCATTGGCATGGCCATGCTCTTTCTCTCATTCAGTCTCCATCAAGAGGCCTTCTAACGGATATCTTTCCCATACCGTAGTATGAGGGATAAATCCCTTAGCCGTCTTTCGTATCACTCATGCAACCCGTTCCGCCACCCAATCATGCCCTTTATAACAATCCTCTTACAGAAAGCGTTTGGCGCAAGTTAAAGCCGTACGTTCATTGCATAGTGATCACAAAGACTCCTTGGTCTAAGGATGTCGTGACAAGCTATCGCATTTGAATATGTTTATGGCTTAATCTATGAAAACACTATTCAAAGCGGGTCGTCCGATATCAATCACCTCATGATATCTATGATATGGTTCCAGGATCGCTCATCCCTATGACAAGTAGAACTACGTCATCAAGAACCATCCTCATACTGGTCGCTTCTTAGGAAGCATGTTTTGACCAGGGACTCGTTAAGTGTGATCCGTACAGATTTATGGTTCTACTACTTTAGTGGTCATAAATCAGATCATGCTTAACATATTACTTCAACACATAAGTAATACAAAGCCGTTTTATATATATGTTACAAACGATGATAATGTACATAGACGTTTACAGGCTAATAGCAATTGGACTAGGGCACAAATGCTATCAAGGTGTGGGGAATGGTTCTTGATCAATGACCTCTTCTGGCTCCTATATTTCTACATCTGGCATAATGGGTTGTTCCATAGGATCTTGAATTTCTTCAAGATGCACGGCACTCCCACTAGCACTTTTGGAAATAAATTCCTTTTCCAAAAATACCCCTCCTCGAGCAACAAAAACTTTGTTCTCGCTTGGTTTGTAGAAATAGTACCCCCTTGTTTCTTTGGGGTACCCCACAAAGACACATTTATCTGATTTGGGTTCGAGCTTATCACCCAGCAGACGCTTGACGTAAGCTTCACTTCCCCAAATCTTAAGGAAAGCTAATAAGGGTTTCTTCCCGTTCCATACTTTGTACGGATTGCTTTCCACTGCCTTTGTAGGAGTCTGATTCAATATGAATGCGGCCGTCTCTAGGGCATAGCCCTAGAAGGAGATAGGGAGGTCAGCCTATCTCATCATTGATCGAACCATGTCAAGCAGGGTCTGATTTCTCCGTTCGGATACATCATTCATTTGAGGTGTTCCAGGCGGAGTCAATTCAGAGAGGATCCCACACTTCTTTAAATGACTGTGAAATTCATGGTCCAAGTATTCACCGCCCCGGTCAGATCGAAGCTCCTTTATACTTTTACCAAGCTTGTTTTTTGCTTCGTTCTAGAACTCTTTGAACTTGTCAAAGGTTTCCGATTTTATGTCTCATAAGATAAACATACCCGTATCTACTGAAGTCATCAGTAAACGTAACAAAGTAGTGAAAACCTCTTCTGGCCTGAGTGCTCATGGGCCCACACACATCGGAATGTATAAGACCTAATAAGTTACTAGCAGCGGAGCCTTATGTAATACTACTGAAAGAGATCACCATGAGTTCCAAACGTTAATTTCATGCAGCGGAGTCTTATGTAACCATGGTGATCGAAAGAGATGAAGATCTTAATGAAAATTCAGCATGTTATAAAGTTTTTCAATCTGAAAATTTACCATTGTCAATCGATTAAAACACAACGTAGTGTTTCTCTATCGAGTCCACACAAGCACAACAACCACGAATCGGTTTTCTCTCACACACTTGCTAATGAATGTTTTGAGAATTATTTTGATAAAAACTATGGAGGAATGGTTATGAGAGAGTCGGCAAAGTGGAGAGGGAATAGGGGGAAGTTGCCGAAAATTAGAGAGAGAAATAAGGGTGAAAATATTTTGTAATTAATTTGAAATTAAACCAAAAAATCTTATTTGAATTTCAAATAAATAATTACATATCTTACCCTCCTAAACTCTTAATGGCACTTTTCCCCATTCATCAATTAAAACGCTAAATGAGCTTTAAACCCGCTTAACTAAACCAAATTAAAATCATTAAATTGAGTTCTAATTTTGGTTTAGATAAATCGATTTTATTTCCTCAACTTGATTTATTCAACCGTTTGGTTAAAACCCTAGGCCAGAAATCAACCGAATCGTTTTTAATTTGACTAAATTGAAAACCTGATTCTCCCAATTTCCATCCATGCTTATTTGTCATGTATCATGCTTAATGCATGTGACCTTCTAGGCTCACGAACAGTTGGCAGACTGGTAAAATTACTATTTTACCCTTTTCATCATAAGTGGTCTCTAGCAAGACATTATGATTACCCAACGTTCGTGATTATCGATTATTCAACTTAACCTGTTATCGTACATGTTACTGTCCTTTTATCATACCGATATCCAGATTGATCAATAGGCATAGAATCGTCATCATAATTTATCAATCACTGTCTCTTGATATCTGAGATGATTGAAAACTGATACTAAGGTATCACCTGCACGGTCGTGCTATTCCTTCAGTCATACTCATCAAGTGGCCTAAACGGATATCTTTCTCATACCGAAGTATGAGTGATAAATCCCTCAGACGCCTTTCGAGTTCACTAATGCAATAAATATCCAAGCCAATCGAAGCCGTTATAGCTACCTTTTTACAGATACCGTTAGACTAGGTCTAACTTAGGTATTCGTTACATAGTGTATACAAAGACTCATTGGTCTTAGGATATAATGACAAGCTACGATCTGTGAGTATCTCATGACTAGATCTATGCAGCATACTCACAATCGGGTTGTCTGATATCATCGACCTGATGGTATCTATGATATAACTCCGGCACGCAATTTGCCATGATTAGTAGAGCATGATCATAAGGAGTTAATCTCATACTGATCGCTTCAGAAGATGCTTAGCTGATCAGGGACTTTATCGAATGCAATTCATTCTGATCTATAGTTCTACTATAAGTGGTTACACACATTATGACATAGATCAAATCACATTAGATATATTACTACAACACATTAGTAATATTATGCCTTTTATTATGAAGAAGAATGATGTCCGTTACAACATAGATTAAGGAATTACATTGGAGTAGGGCATAATCCTAACACTCATTTATTCAATCTAGTTCCTTGAATTCCGAATTGACTGATACGTATTGGTGCGCCCGCACACTTCATCAATCACACTGATTAAGGGGCCCTGAACCATACCCTTCACCACGTCTCACCGTGGGGAAACAAATCCCTTCGGACACAACGTGCGCTCCCACTACAGTCTGTCCAATGGCCAACGATGTCCTTTATTGATGCCCTTTCACATGCAACGTTAGAACATATCAAACTAATGGAGTGACGTGCATGTGAGCCACTCGCTCCAAGGTATTAAGGCAGTGATCACACGACAACGGAGTATGCGTTGATGACTAAAACTATGTGCCATACTCCACCTCGGGTCATCCAATATCATCCTCTAGATGATATCCATGATATGACTTTGGTAGTCCCACTACCTTGATCAGAAGGACTTGATCTTAAGTAATCTGTTAGAGTTATGCTCGAGTCCAATATAAAAGTGATCTACATATATAATGTGTTATCATCTTTTTGAATAAATAAATCGGCATATATTACTAATGTGTTGTAGTAATATATCAAATGTAATTTCATCTATGTCATTATGTGTATAACCACTAATAGTAGAACTATAGATCAGAAAGAATTACAATCGATGAGTCCCTGATCAGCTAAGCTTCTTTAAGAAGCGATCAGTATGAGACCAACTCCTTGTGATCACTTTCTACTTATCATGTCAAAGTACGTGCCGGAGTTATATCAAAGATATCATCAGGTCGATGATATCGGACAACCCGAGTGTGAGTATGCGACATAGATACTGTCATGAGATACTCACAAATCGTAGCTTGTCATTATATCCTAAGACCAAAGAGTCTTTGTGTGCACTGTGTAATGAATATCTGAGTTTGACCTAGTCTAACGTTACCTGTAGAAGGGTAGCCATAACGGCTTTGATTGGCTTGGTTATTAATTGCATTAGTGAACTCGAAAGACGTCTGAGGGATTTATCACTCATACTCCGGTATGAGAAAGATATCAGTTTAGGCCACTTGATGAGTATGACTGAAGGAATAGCATGGTCATGCAGGTGATACCTTAGTATCAGTTTTCAGACATCTCAGATATCAAAAACAGTGATTGATAAATTAGGATGACGGTTCTATGCATATTGATCAATCTGGATATCAGTTTGATAATAGGACAATGACATGTACGATAACAGGTTAAGTCGAATAATCGATAATCACGGGCGTTGGGTAATCGTAATGTCTTGCTAGAGGCCACTTATCATGGAAAGGGTAAAATAGTAATTTTACTAGTCTGCCAACGGGTCGTGAGCTTGGATGGTCATTGAAAACGATTCGGTTGATTTCTAGCCTAGGTTAATTAACCTGACGGTTGAAAAAATCAAATTAGAGAGATTGGACTGGTTTAGCTAAACCATATAATTAGAACTCCATTAAATGAGTTTTAATTAGGTTTTAGCTAAGTGGGCTTAAAGCTCATTCTTGGTTTTAATTAAGAATGGGGCTTAAGTGCAAATAAGGGTTTTAAGGGGTTTATTGTGTAATTATAAAGAAGATTAAAAAATTAGATTTTTTATTGATTACACGATTATTTTCCTAAAAAACCTAAGCATATTTCGGCAATCCTCTCTCCTCTCTCTGTCTCCTTGGCCAACCCTCCCTCCTCCACCTCTATTGTTGGTTTTGTTCGATTCTACACACAACGCTAGCAAGGTGTGTGTAGAGACCTTTCCCAAGGTGTTGTGATTGTGTGGACTACCTAGAGAGCACAATCTTTTGGGTTTGCTTTGTCAAATTCGAAATCCTCAAAGATGGAACAAATCGGGACAAACCAAAAAATCTGTCCAGCACTTACGAGTAAGATTTTTTGCTTCAGACGATTATCTTGTAGTCTGAACTGGGTTTTGTGCAAAACATGAAAGCTGTAGAGAACTGGATGAAATTTACTCTGCAAAATGAACCAGGTCATTTGGAGATCTATAGCTGAAGTTATGGCTTTTAGAAGTTACGTTTTCTGCAGGCGGATTCACTAAAGCTTCTTTGTATTTGTGATTCGAAAAGGTATTTTTCCAGATTTGATTTATTATTTGCATGCTGAAATTTTCACATAAGATCTATTCTATTCGAATTCCATGGTTATTTTCAAGTTCGCTGCATGAATTTAATTGTTTGGAACCCATGGAATTCCTTCACTCGTATTAGAGCATGGTTGTTTGTGATAGATTTGAGCATGATTAGGGTTTATTTTTATTCCTTAATTTTTTCATATGTTCATCGGATTTAACTATGCATGAAAGTATGAAAAAAATTAGATTTTCTTAATTGATTTGAAGGTTAGAAAATAATTTTTGTGGCTATTTTGGGTTAACCATGGCCTAGCCATGGCTAACCGGGGTCGAGCCCCTTGGTGGACCATGGAGAGCCCTCGGGCCGACCATGGTCAGCACCAAGGGCTGACCAGGTCGCCTCGGGCGACCATGGGTGGCCCACGGGCGTCCATGGTTGCTGCTGCGGGTGACCGTGGATGGCCCACAGGCGTCCATGGTCGCTGCCGCGGGAGACTAGACCGGTCAGCCCTTGGGCGACCAGATCGGCGCCCACGGGACACTTTGGGACGGTCCGAGGCGAGCTGATCAGTTTTGGGATTTTTTGGTTGGTTTTGGCCCGTGGCGTTCCCTGAGATATTTCCCAATAAAATTCTTAATTTTCATATTCGGTTCGGTTTCGATAAACCATGGTGAACCAGTTAAAATTCAATTGATTAATTTAAACCGTCGTGTTTCGATAAACTGGAAATTTTTCCAAACTTAAGAAAGATAAAATTTGGAATAAATTTGTTATTTGATAAGCATGATGTTTGATCACGTGATCTTTGACAACTTAGTGCTTTCCACATGATGTATATTTAAGCCCTCTAGTCTTGTATGTTTTAATTTTCGTTTTTGCAACCTGCGTGTTGCTAAGTTTTGGGTTGTGGTAAATACGACATGCGTTTCGTGACTTTTGTATTTATTTATTTACTTTAAATTTGTAATTACGAAGACCGATGCAAGATACAAGTCAAGAAGGAGATTCGATGTCTGGAGGAGACTCGGAGCCAGTGGGAGTCCACAATGATGGAGCAAGCCTGGATCTTGAAGACCTAGTCTTTAGGATCAATTTTGCTAGACTCTTAGGATGCTTAGGATGGGCTTAGATATGCATGTGTTTATGTTTACATTTATATATTGAGAATGTATGAATGTATGGATAGTTATTATATGCATCAGATTATGTATGTCTAGCTATCACCCACATGCAAAGATTAAAATCGGTATTTAAATAGACTTGCATGTAATTTGTTAAGTGATCATCTTTGCATGGATTTTCTTTTGATGATTCCAGTTAAGATTGTATCGATATACAATCAGACAGTAATAATTCAGTTATACGCAAATAATTACAAGTCAAGCGTGATACCATCCAAGTTTGGGCACTCAAAAGGGCTTTGGGCCTATGGATGTCGGTACGCATCCGCGTAACATTCATAGAGGAGAAGTCTGGATGAGATGGGCAGTTCTATGTGGGTGCGTGCGCCTCTGCGTGGTAGCCACATTAGTTATGTCCATAGTTCAAGCTTGGTAGACTTATCTACGATTGTCAGCTAGGGCTGACCTAGGGTATCAGTATAGGTATGCCGTGTACTTTTAGTACAGACCCTAGCCAGAAATTACATGGTTTTGTAAATGGATGTATTCCTACCTTGATGCTCTCAATTGGAGCAGTGAGCCTCTGTTCACTTCAATAGAGGGTATGATAGGATCCTGGTTCAGATTCTAATGTTAGAATCAGATAAGTGTTTTATTGCTGAATCTCCAACTTGAATTTTAATTAATTTTACCATGTAGAATTAAATGGTCAACACAACACAAAGTAGTAATAGCGCATTGAAAGTCCAGATCGAGAAGGTCAAACTCAAGGGCGTGAATTACTCAGATTGAGATAGAAACTTGAGGCTTGTACAAATGCATGAACGCAAGTAGTATATCCTTACCTAGGAACCACCTACTGAGCCACCTGCTGAGCCACCGCTGAACGCCGCTAGGGCACTAAGGATACTCGTCAAAATTCCTTAGTGACCAAATAGACGTGTCATGCATTATGGTGGGCAGTAGGAGGCCAGAGTTGTAGAAATAGTTCATCAACATTTCAGATGACCCTCATGCCTGTAAGGCAAAGGTCAAGGAAAGGTTCAAGGAGAAAGCTCATGTCGAAAGATATGATACTTTCAGAGAACTTAACTCCTGCAAGCTTAAGGCTGAAGCCTTGTTAGTCCCCATGTCACGAAGATGAAATGTCTTTAGGAACATTTCAGATGACCCTCATACCTATAAGGCAGAGGTCAAAGAAATGTTCAAGGAGAAAGCTCGTGTCGAAAGATATGATACTTTCATTGAACTTAACTCCTGCAAACTTAAGGCTGGAGCCCTGTTAGTCCTCATGTCACGAAGATTTAATGTCTTCAGGAACATCTAACCAGACTCAGTTTCGATGTTCTAAAGAAAATGGCTACGGATTTTATGTTGCAGTCACTTCAAGATACATATAGTGGTTTGTGGTAAATTACAATATGCATGACATGGACAAGTCTTTAACAGAGCTTCATGGGATGCTTGTGACCGCTGAAAAGAACCTCAAGGGCAAGACCAAGGAGGTCCTTATGGTCAACAAGAAGGTCAACTTCAAGAAAGCTGATCAGGGTAAGGGTAAGGCTCATGAGCACCTTGCAGGGCAGATCAGACACCCCAATGGTCCTAAGGTTCAAGCAGCTCACAAAACTGCTATGAATGCTAAGGAAGAATTAAAGGACATCTGTTATCACTGCAATGAGCCCGGACATAGGAATAAGGGATTGTAAGCAATAAAAGGATCATGTGAAGAAGAGTGGGCATCCAATTCTTCAAGATCAGGTATTTACGTTGTTGAGCATAATCGCTATGACGTAAATAAGAGAAGGCTTAAATCTGATGATTAAACCAAATTACAATCCGGCATAATCGTTTAAGGCACATAGATGAGAAACGCATTTCAACACTTCACAAGTGTGGAATTTTAAGTCCGTTTGAATTCACTCAAACTGAAAGATGCAAGTCTTGCCTAATGAGCGAGAAATGAGAAACGCATTTCAACACTTCACAAGTGTGGACTTTAAAGTCCGTTTAAATTCACTCAAACTGAAAGATACAAGTATTGCCTAATGAGCGAGAAACGCATTTCAACACTTCACAAGTGTGGACTTTTAAGTCCATTTGAATTCACTCAAACTGAAGGATGCAAGTCTTGCCTAATGGGAAAAATGAAAAAGGCACCTTTCACCAGTTTAGGTGAAAGGGTGAGTGATTTGTTAAGTCTAATACATTTCGAAGTATGTGGACTTATGTGTACTCAGGCATGAAGAGGGTTCAACTAATACTTGAATCTGGAAACGGTTGCATTCATTTTGAATCGGGCTCCGATGAAGACAACGAAAGTACACCTTGTGACAACCATTCTATCTCCCATTACTGTGGATGTGTGCGCCTCTGCGTAGTATTCATTGGGATGCGAGCTGGATGAGGTAATTAGCTTTATTTGGATGCGTGCGCCTCCGCGTAGTAGCCAAATAAGAGCTGGACCAGAGTTACAGAAGGTACACCACATGACACTCATTAGGACTCATGTTACCGTGAATGCGTGCGCCTTCGCGTAGTTGCCAAATAAGAAATGGACCATAGTCATATATGGTGTGGGAAACATCCTACTATGTTTTTCCTAAATATTTGGGTAGCAGAGATGCATGAATCCAAATAAGACAAGTGTTTCTTCGTAAGGTATCTTAAAGTAACTAAGAGATACAACTTCTACATACCCAGCGAGAACAAAGTCTTTGTTGCTCAAGGGGGGATATTTTTCGGAGAAAAAAATAATTTCCAAAACAGCTAGTGAGAGTCTCGTGCATCTCGAAG
Source organism: Geranium rotundifolium (assembly GCA_963920655.1). Taxonomy (NCBI): domain Eukaryota; kingdom Viridiplantae; phylum Streptophyta; class Magnoliopsida; order Geraniales; family Geraniaceae; genus Geranium; species Geranium rotundifolium. Next base: position 13,869,227 of record OY987317.1, on the reverse strand, counting down.
AAATTTGAGAGGATACGGAACAGCCTGAAGCAATTCAGGAGCCTGTTATGCCAGATGTAGAAATACTGGGGCCTAAGATGGTCGTGGATGAAGAATCAATCCCTACAGAAATTCCAGATGGTCCAAGGAGGTCTGAAAGATCTCGTCATGTTCCAAACAGATGTGGCTTCACAGCCATTGAGGAAAATGACTTGATATTGGTGGATCAGGATGATCCAGAAACCTTCAGACAAGCTTTAGCCATTCCAGACTCCGAAAAATGGCAAAATGCCATGAGTGAGGAATGAAATCCATGTATGACAACCAAGTATAAAGCTTGGTTCATCAAACCCCTAAGATAAAACCCATTGGTTCTGAGTGGGTCTATAGGATCAAGACCGACATGGATGGAAATCCTTAGGCCAACAAGGCTAAGATGGTTGTAAAAGGTTATCGTTAGATTCAAGGTATGGATTATGATGACAACTTTTCACTAGTAGCAATGGTCAGATCAATCTGGATTATTCTTAGCCACGGCTATGGCAGATGGATGTCAAAACCCCTTCCTTAACATGAACTTACTAGAAGGTGTGTATATCACACGGCCTGTGGGTTTTGTTGATCCAGAGAATCTCAGAAAGATTTGTATGTTGCTTAGATTCAATTATAGATTGAAGCAAACTTCACGGAGTTGGAACATTTGTTTTGATGAAGCTGTAAGAGAATTCGACTTCATCAAGAACGAAAGTGAGCCTTGAGTTTATAAGAAAGTGAGTGTGAGTAATATTGTATTCCTGGTACTTATTCATCGGGAATGACATCCCGACCTTGCCACCAAAGCTTGGTTAGGGAAGTGCTTATCGATGAAGGACTTAGGTGATGTTACATTTATTGTAGGCGTCAAGATCTCTACAGTTCATTCCAAGAGGATTTTGGTCCTAAGTCAGAACATGTACATAGATAAAGTGTTGAGAAGACTTTCAATGCTTGATTCTAAGAAAGGATACATACCCATGTGTCATGGTCTTAAGCTCAGCAAACTACAGAGTCCTAGTACTCCTGATAAGCAGAGCGGGATGAGTAAGATCCCTTATGCTTCGGCTGTGGGATCCATCATGTATGCCAAGATATGCACGAGACTAGAAGTCTCGTTCGCACTGAGTTGTACCAGCAGATTCCAATCTAACCCCGGCCAATTACACTGGATTGCTATCAAAGGCCATCCTCAAATATTTGAGGAGGATGAAGGATGCATTCCTAGTGTATGGGGGTGTAGATAGAGAACTAGCAGTCAAAGGACAAGTCGATGCTAGTTTTGTCAGACATATCCAGATGACTTCAAAATTCAGTCACGATATATTTTGTGTTGAGTGGTGGCGCTTTCAGCTGTATAAGCTTTAAGTAAGCCAAAATTGCCAATTCTACAATGGAGGCTGAGTATATAGCTGCAACGAAAGCAGCTAAAGAGGTCGTGTGGATTAGAAGCTTTCTGATCGGATTAGATGCAACGCCGCGAGCGTCTGATCCGATAAACTTGTTGTGGGACAACACAGGTGCCGTAGCTATTGCTCAAGAGCCTAGATTCCACAACAGATCCAAACATACACTCAGCAGGCATCACCTCATCAGAGTTATCACAGATAGAGGTGATGTGGAGATTAGACACTATTCGACTGATGATAATATGGCCGATCCCTTGACAAAGGCTCAGCCACAGCCTAGGCATGAGGAACATGCAAGGTCTATGGGAGTAGATTAGAACTTAAATTGGAACCAGGGGCAAGTGGGAGATTGTTAGAGTTATGCCCAATCCAATATAAAAGTGATTTACAGATGTAATGTTTTATCATCTTTCCGAAAAAATAAATCGGCATATATTACTAATGTGTTATAGTAATATATCAAATGTAATTTGATCTATGTCATTATGTGTATAACCACTAATAGTAGAACTGTAGATCAGAAAGAATTACATTCGATGAGTCCCAGATCAGCTAACCTTCTTTAAGAAGCGATCAGTATAAGACCAACTCCTTGTGATCACGCTCTACTGATCATGTTAAAGTACGTGTCGGAGTTATATCATAGATATCATCAGGTTGATGATATTGGACGACCCGATTGTGAGTATGCGACATAGATACTGTCATGAGATACTCATAGATCGTAGCTTGTCATTATATCCTAAGACCAAGGAGTCTTTGTGTGTACTATGTAATGAATATCTGAGTTTGACCTAGTCTAACGTTACCTGTAGAAGGGTAGCCATAACGGCTTTGACTGGCTTGGTTATTAATTGCATTAGTGAACTCGAAAGACGTCTGAGGGATTTATCACTCATACTCCGGTAAGCGAAAGATATCCATTTAGGCCACTTGATGAGTATGACTGAAGGAATAGCATAGCCATGCAGGTGTTACCTTAGTATCAGTTTTCAGTCATCTCAGATATCAAAAAATAGTGATTGATAAATTAAGATGACGGTTCTATGCATATTGATCAATCTGGATATCGGTTTGATAAAAGGACAGTGACATGTACGATAACAGGTTAAGTTGAATAATCGATAATCACGGGCGTTGGGTAATCATAATGTTTTGCTAGAGGCTACTTATGATGGAAAGGGTGAAATAGTAATTTTACTAGTCTGCCAACGGGTCGTGAGCCTAGAGGGTCACACACTTTAAGTACAATATGTGACAAACAAGCTTGGATGGTCATTGGGAGATTCTGCTTTTCAATTTAGTCAAATTGAAAACGATTCGGTTGATTTCTGGCCTAGGTTAATTAACCAGACGGTTGAAGAAATCAAATTAGAGAGATTAGACCGGTTTAGCTAAACCATATAATTATAACTCAATTAAATGAGTTTTAATTAGGTTTTAGCTAAGTGGGCTGAAAGGTCATTATTGGTTTTAATTAAGAATGTGGCTTAAGTGCAAATAAGGGTTTTAAGGGGTTTATTGTGTAATTATAAAGAAGATTAAAAAATCAGATTTTTTTTATTAATTACACGATTATTTTCCTAAAAACCCTACGCATAATTCGGCAATCCTCTCTCCTCTCTCTCTCTCCTTGGCCGACCCTCCCTCCTCTACCTCCATTGTTGGTTTTGTTCTATTCTTCACACAACGCTAGCAAGGGTGTTTGTGGAAACCTTTCCCAAGATGTTGTGCTTGTGTGGACTACCTAGAGAGCACAATCTTTTGGTTTTGCTTTGTCAAATTCGAAATCCTCAAAGATGGAACAAATTGGGACAAACCGGAAAATCTGTCCAGCATTGACGAGTAAGATGTTTTGCTTCAGACGATGATCTTTTAGTCCGAACTAGATTTTGTGCAAAACATGAAAGTCGTAGAGAACTGGATGAAATTTACTCTACAAAAGGAACAAAGTCATTTTGAGATCTGTAGCTCAAGGTATGGCTTTTAGAAGTTACGTTTTCTGCAGGTAGATTCACTAAAGCTTCTTTGTGTTATGATTCGAAAAGTTATTTTTCCAGATTTGATTTTATTATTTGCATGTTGAAATTTTCACATAAGATCTATTCTATTCGAATTCCATGGTTATTTTCAAGTTCGCTGCATGAATTTAATTGTTTGGAACCCATGGAATTCCTTCATCATCATCATACTTGTCACTTATAGATAAGCTTTGACTAGGGATCCGTCAAACATAACTTGATAACATCTAAAGGTTCTGTTGTTCTTGTGTAAACACTAACGACTTTAGATTAAGTTATCGCTTGACACATTATCATAACACAATAATAATGTAAACGCCATTCATTACTAAACAGAAGATTACATAAAAAAGACTTGGACTAGGGCACAAGCTCTTACACGCCCAAGCGAGCAAAGCAAAAGGAGAAGAAGAAGAAAAAGAAGAAGAAGAAGAAGAAGAAGAAGAAGAAGAAGCAAACAGGCCCGAAAGATGAGAGGGTGGAGATAAAACTTTGGTTGCCTATATCATGGGTAGACAAATTGTGCAAGCCGAGCACCAAGCCTATGGGAAGGTTGAAGAAAATGTGGAAAAAGCTAGGGCTTCCATGGAGCATGCCATGCATAACCTCTCCTAGTGTTGGAGATTAGAGTGTCCCACCTCTTTGAACCGCCGAGCTAACAACGATAAACACACGTGCTCTTGGGAGACACTCCAAGTTCTCTCTCTCCACCTTGTAAATTCATAATTTGAGTCATTTTTGCTAGTTGTGCTAATATCGAATTGTTGTGTGCTTTAAGGGCGAAGGTCCTATCACGACGCCTATATTTGGAGAGAGAGCTTAAAAGCATGGCGTAGACGCTTTCCTCACACAACGAGGCCGATTTGTCAACTCGGGACAAACCCTCAAGCGAAGACAATCTCAATCTTTCTCCATAGACTTATTGTGTTAAGATTGTGTTGGTCAAGACTTGTGATCGCCTTGCGACTTTGATTGGTTTGCCCCTCTAAGTGGGTTGATGTGACGAATTAGCATACATTAGCTTTGTAGAAATTGTTTTTGTTGTGTCAAGGATTAGTTGAGCCTTAAGTGTGGTATGTGTAGGATTTGTGCCCTAGTCCAATACTATTTATGTCTATGAATATGTATCATCCGTTGCAATCAAATATAAAACGACATTTTATTACTATGGTGTTGTAGTAATGAGTTAAGTATATATCGATCTATATCATTGAGTGTGTCATTACTAATAGTAGAACTATGGATCTGTATGATTTATACTTAACGGGTCCCTAGTCAGTCAAGCTTCATCTGAGGCGACCAGTATGAGGACGACTCTAAATGATCACGCTCTACTGATCATGGCAATAGGTTTTGCCGGAGTCAAATCATAGATATCATTGTGAAAATGATATTGGACGACTCGACTTGAATATGTTACATAGACGCTGTCATGAACGTATTCAGAGTTCGTAACTTGTAATTGTATCTTTAAATTAAAGAGTCTCTGTGATCACAATATAGTCAATATTCGAGTTTGGTTCAAACCTAACCTCCGGCACTAGATTAGGTGTTTAACATTGAGGCGTGCAATAGAATATAAAGTATACGGACCCAATTCCAAACCAAACAAAGTGAAGAGAAGTTAGGTGAAGAAGTGGCATGAATGTAATGGAGTTGACTTTGACAAAGTCAAAATGACAAATATAGGTCAACCTGGCAGAATTGTAAATGTGTTGCCATAAAATGACTTGTAAAGAAAGAAAGTAGCACCGGCAATTGGAGCCTCCACCTCTCTGCTTCATTTTCTTTTCTTTTCTTTTCTTGGCAACCAAACACCAAAAAAGAAAAGGAAAGGAAAAAACGGAGAAAATTGTCTGTCTCGTGAGCCCTCATTGACAGCACCGCCGCGTGAATTGCCATGGATCTGAGGTTATGGCTGCTGCTTCAATTGACTCTTTTCTCTGTGGCTTCGGCGAATTCGGTGTTTAAGGTTGAGAGCAAGTTCAAAGGCCGCGACCTCTCCCTCAGGGACCTCCGGGCGCACGACGTCCGCCGCCACGCCCGATTTCTCTCCGCCCTCGATCTCCCTTTAGGCGGCAATGGCCTTCCTTCTCAATCTGGGTCTGTCTCTTCCATTTCTAATTCTTTTAATTTTATTTGATTACTGAATCTAGGTCCGTTTTACAGATCTAATCTCCATTTCTAATTCTTTCTATGCTTCTTCCTTAAAATAATATACTACATTTTTTTCCTTCAGTCCAATTGTTTCTTTCCACTACCACAAACCTCAACTTACTGCATTTAGGATACTTATGGGTTTCACTCTGTTGCTTAGGCTATATTTTGCTAAGATCGGATTAGGGTCACCTCCAAAGGACTACTATGTTCAAGTTGATACGGGAAGTGACATCTTGTGGGTAAATTGTGTTGACTGCTCTAGCTGCCCCAAGAAGAGTGACCTTGGTGTACGCATTCATCCTTCTCAATCTTCTTATACCTTGATATAATTTCCCCCAAAACTTCACCCGAAATGTTTAAATTATGATAGTTATCATGCTTATGAAAGCTTCACCATTCATTTACCAAACATAAAATACTGCTGCAGGTTGAGTTGAAACTATTTGATCCCAAGAGTTCAACAACATCAAAACTTGTTACTTGCAATCAAGATTTTTGCACTTCCACTTACAATGGTCCAATTCCTGGTTGCAAATCAGATATGCTCTGCCAATATAATGTTGTTTATGGAGATGGAAGCACAACTTCTGGGTACTTTGTGAATGATACTGTACACCTTGAGCAAATGTCTGGAAACAGACAAACGTCATCAATGAATGGAACTGTTATCTTTGGGTATGTTGTGCACGTCTAGTGTGTTTTACTGGCAGTTTCTGATAGCAATGTTTCAAGGAATACGTACAGCTTATTGTTTTTTGAAAGGAAAAAAGGTGCAACCAAGGGAATACTTTTAGTTGGTGAAAACACATAGATGAATGAATCCAATTGTTTTCGTTGTACCAGTAATTCATTTAGTAATTTACTAGTCTTTTAAGTTCCAGACCTGTATCTGTGCTAACAATGATAATACAGGCCCCAAAATCTGCTTCTAATAATCACTTGCACCTTGTTCACAATCTAGAAAATTTGCTGCGTGATTTCAAAAATCTAATTTATGTTTAGTTTGCAAAAATATATTGTTGTAACCCTGTTTTTATGCATTTTCCTCTTGCGGAATAGGTGTGGAGCTAAGCAGTCAGGGGAGCTAGGTTCATCCTCTGAAGCCCTTGATGGAATAATTGGTTTTGGGCAAGCAAATTCGTCCATGATTTCACAGTTGGCTGCTGCTGGAAAGGTGAAAAAGATGTTTGCACATTGTTTGGACAATAAAGAAGGAGGAGGTATCTTTGCAATTGGACAAGTGGTGGAGCCCAAAGTAACTACAACTTCAATAATACCAAATCAGTATGTGACTAGCTCAGATTTTGGTTAATATTCTTTAACTTCAAATGCTTTAAGTGAATTCAAATAGTTGGGTGAGACAGATTTCTCTTCAGTTGCTGCATTTCATGTTCTGTGATTTAGAATTGTTGTGATCCCTTGAACACTATCTATCTTGATGAATACCTCAATGGTTTTGGGGGAAAAGCATGCAAATAGTGAAACTGAGCGAGTTTTTTTTTCAGAAAAGGCATAAACTCAAAAGCAAAGTTTGCTGTTTCTCTCTTGTCCAACAGATTGTGAACAAGATTATTCAATCAAATAGGTTCTTAATGAGGAAAAGGCACTACAACTCTGGACTTACGTTGTATACAAATGAGTAAGAATCAGAATGGTGCAGCCAGTGTAATCGAGTTAAACGAGTTTTAAAACTCGTTCTCGGTGGTTCAATTTTACCGAGGTCTTACTCGATCAAAGTTGGTCCAATTTTATTTTTATATTTTACACATGCTTTGAAACTATTCTATAATTTGTACTTTTGTTTTAACTTATTAAGTTGTTGGAAAGTATCTTAGTTTACTAAAATATCATAATATATGTCTTTCATGTGAATTATATAGTATATATAATATTTATTTCATACAAACCGAGTTATGCTGATTTCTCCCTGAGTTTTCCCCAAGTTCTCAAAACTTTTTATTTTTTGTTTCGCTGAGTTCTCCTCAATTCTGGGTTTTAGAACCTTGGGCGCAGCATGCCACATAACTTCAGCTATGCTAGAATTGTGCAATTTATCATATGCTAACAGAAACTGTCAATAAAAACTTGAATATTGAAATTGGATAATGTTTGGGTCAATGAAGCAAGACCTTTTGAGTTTCTCATAAGATTTATGGTTGAAAATTCAGACAGTAGTTTGGTCCAATGAGGTAAATAATTTATTATATCTTTTAGCTTTATTTCTGATAAGGCACAAAAATATAAGAAAATGAGCAACTGCATGGTAGACTATTTTATTTATATGATATAAGGTTGTTAGTAATTTAGTGTTGTGGCTTGTCTATTGCAATTCATTTTGATTCTTTCATTCAGATGTTTACTAGGTGAGGTAAAAATTCATCATATTTTTTGTATCATGTACTCTAATATGTGAATTTACTAATATGAACTAGGATAAGATAAAAATGATAGAGACAAACTGCTACTGAAAGTCATGGTGCATTTGGATGGAAAGGAAACTTTGGGCATTACAAATGAGAGAATTAATTAATATTATGTACAACTCATGGGTAATTTTCCTGTGCTGTGTTCTTTCTTGCTCTGTTCTCAATGTTTATAACTCTGTCAAGGTCATTTGTTTACTTAAGAACTTTTGACCATAGACACGAACAAATTAAGAAAAACAATTTCAATTTATTCCTTATTGTCTGAATAATTTGTGTTCATTTAATCTAGTTAGGTTCATATTTTATTCTTAATGTTCATCTAATTGGAACATAATTCTTTCTCGTGGCTTTATTCTCATAAATTGTTGAGTTTTGTCTGTGATTTTTCCCATAATTATAGCTTTATCAATTATCTTAGGGCGCATTACAATATTGCTATGAAGGACATTGAAGTGGATGGAGAAGTGTTGCAAATTCCCTCAGATATATTTGATCTTGGGAATAGTAAGGGGGCCATAATTGACAGTGGTACCACCTTGGCATATCTCCCGGATAATGTTTTTGACCCACTGATGGCTAAGGTATGTGTTCTTCTTATCCTTTTGGACGCTCTCTTCTAATTTATCCTATAGCTGTTTTTTGTAGTATATTATATTTGCACAAGTAGGATCATTTCTTAGGCACTTATACTGTCTGCCTCCTTTTTTCCTTTTAAAAAGTTTTTCTGAATTATGTTTACTTCAAAACACGAGATGCATGCTATGCTATGCTCGGTCTATGCAAAATGTATTTTATTATCCAATAGTTTGAACATTCTCATTCAAAAAATTTCAGCTTTTGGCTAAACAATCTGGGTTGAAGTTACAGACGGTTGAAGAATCATTTACTTGTTTTACCTTCAGTGGAAGGTAATGCTCCATTTATACTTAAAGGTCTGCTATTTTATTTATCAGGAATTTTACTTTGAATCATCTTTAACGTTGATCTAGAGCCTTGGGCAATTTTTCTTGGGACAACATCTTCTACCCAGGGTCTGCATAATTTCATTATTATTCTATTCTATTCCATTTCTATTTCGTAAAAAATATTTGAAATTAAAATTAAAATTTTGTATATACCAAGACTCAAACCCATGTCTTCAAATTGATACTTAACCAATGAATCAAGGAAGTTTTTTGTTTGATATCTTTAAATTTTAAAACTTAGTGTATTGCTTAATCTTCAAACTACACATTACATACAGCGAAAGATATAATTTATCATTATATAATATTTATTTTTTGGTAGACTAGTGAATTTAATTGAATATTTTTTATGAATACAAAATATATTAAAATGAATAACAATTTATTGAACATTACAATATAATAAATGAATAAAATAAAATAAAATGTTTGAAATAATTTTTTTATTAAAATAATAGAAAGTTGTATTAATATGACATTTGGGGTAATTTTTGAAGACTTTGTTTGGATTGGAGTTGGATGGAGATGTGGCCTTGACTCTTAACTATTATTTGGTAATGATTTTGGGGATTTAGGGACTTCGGGTTGAAGTTACTCTAAGTAGAAAGAAGCAGTGCCACATATAGCCTTTTTATCTCTCAAGTTATGCAGAGGCAGGATTTGTTCATAGATGTGCCTAATTTACAATTTTAAGGTAATGTCTGATGTGCCACTTCCAAATGAGAGTAATAATTAGTTGTAGAATTGATGTGTTGGAACGATGCCAAAAAGCTATCCTATAGTTGTTGTACTATATCAAACGATTGTTGATGTAGTGGCAATGAGGTCAATGGTTTCAAACCCCACACCCACGGCTATCATTGATACATACAATAAAACATACATAAATTTAGTTCCCCTTTCTCCCTTTCTAATAAAGAACATTCTTCGAGGCTACAAATATATGCCTTATTCAGCGTTATATGAGGTCATATAATAATCATAGTTTATCTTGCTTATGTACTTCAAATTATTTCGGATTGTTGCTTAAGTTGAAATTATCAGTTCAATTGCATTTTGCGATAGATACAAGTATATTTTTATCAAATTTGGAAATAATATATATGGTTGTAGGTTGAGCCCTATTTAATTTAATATCATCTATTTTGCAGCGTTAACGATGGATTTCCAACTGTTAAGTTCCATTTTGATGATTCACTTACTTTGACCGTATATCCTAATGACTATCTATTCCAAATACGCGTAAGTAACACATGTTGTAATATTTTCGTGCACTATTGCTTTATGTGTCTTTTGATATGCTATCCATTATCCCTTTTGCCGCTCAATTACAATCCTTACTTTCAGCAAACTTAGCATTATGACTGTTGTGAATCAAATTTTGACTTGTACCCATCACATATTGTGGCTAAACTAGTTGAAGAATAATTGTAGAGGGATTGTTAGGGAAACATAGAAGGGATAATTGTAGTGGGTAGCTCTTAAGTCTTGAGCACAAACTGATACCACTTAGATTGAAGTCCTACTCATGATTACTTTAATGAATTGTTTTCTTACTCCGTCATGCTAAATTAACAGAAATGGAAGAAAATTCCTTCTCTCATCACGTGATTCACACCTGACAAATTAGTTTTTTATAATTTCAAAACTAGCCCCACTACCTATATTTTTCAACTACGTTCTTCACACTATATACTCTAGCATCTTTCTTTTTCTCTCACTTACCATTTCCAAGCTCGATGTTGTCTTTGTCATGTTCCCCTGTCAATCGTGGTCGTCTTCATGACTAGCCTCAACGGTCTCGGACGATCTGGCGTACCAGACAGGGAACGTGAACACCAAGATGAAGCTTAACGAAAAAGACAGATCCCTACTCATCTTCGACCAGATCTTGACGAAGCTTTCATAGTGGTCGAAGCCTTTGCGGGTGGAACCAAATGTGCGGAACTAGATCATCGGCTGATCCAGATCATTGTTGGAGTGATTTGGCGAGACCACAACAAACTTGATGGAACTCAGTGAAACAAGGTCAACAAAACTAGACTTACGGAAGCTCTGGCGGACGAACTTGATGAAACTGGAAATGGTGATGGGTTGTTAGTTGGTGAGAAAGTGAAGGCGAATCTATAGGAAAACAGGAAGACATCACAGTTAAGGCAGGTCAAAGAAATATACGTTGTTTGCTTATCAGTCCCTTTAGATAACAGGGAATTCCAGATAAGGACCAAAATCGACAAATTTTGATAAACAAAATAAAAAAATCTAATTTTGATTGATTTGAATGTTGCAAAAGAGAGGATAGAGAGAGAGAGAGAGTTGCAGGTAAATGAAATGTATTTGAAATTACGATGATGGTAGAGTGGTCGTGTCATGCAAAATTTAACATAGTTATGAAAGTGAAGTATCTCATAACATAAAAGGTAATCATGTACAAGATTTTAAACTAAGGTACGTATCTGTTTGTGCTCAATACTGAAAAAAATTACCATGAACAATTAGCCCAAAAGGATAATAGGCAGTTAATATAAGGCATGCATTTTTGGTGTAGAAGTGGAAGGATGAGTTTCTTGTTTGTGGTTTACATTTATACAACCCGTTCTTAACATGTGAATCATACTAGCTTTGACAATAGAAAATAGAAGCGAAGTGTCTATTTGAGTTGATGGCCTATTCTGGATCCTTATTTTTATTAGCAATAGGTGGTCAATCTGGCTGAAAAACGCTGGTAAAAATATCTGGTTGGAAATTGAAGGGGATAATTTTGCATTACTATATATATGCATAATGCAGAAGCAATTACAAATGATGGTTTCTGCAATTTCCATAAAGTTTGAGTGCAATTAGTTATGGTATGATATTTGCACAGGACGATACATGGTGTTTCGGGTGGCAGAACAGTGGGATGTCATCCAAGGATGGAAAGGACATGACTCTTCTAGGAGGTACTCTGTATAAACTGTGTCTAGTTTTATCTTGGAAGAGTTTTGGGCTCAAGTGACTCATGGTTTGGTGCAGATCTAGTGCTTTCAAACAAGCTAGTTGTGTATGATCTTGAAAATCAAGTTATTGGGTGGACCAATTACAATTGTAAGTTCCATAGCATAGCCATCAAAACCAAGTAATGTGATGCTATTTATTATGACTGATGGTTTCATTCATCCAGGCTCATCGAGTATCAAAGTGAAGGACGATGGTGGAACTGTACACTCTGTGGAAGCTGAAAATCTTTCGTCAGCTGCTCCCAGCAGTTGCACAAGTGGAAATGGAATCATATTGATGTTAATATTGATTGCAATGTACAATAATCTATATTATTAGATTCATTCATTCTTTCCTGTGCAAATATAAACACTACACTTGTATCTTATTTCTACAATACAATCTTTGATGCACAGACAAGACATAAGTGTATCACACACATGATTACATTCGGGAGATTACAAAGTTGCCCTCAGGAACTGTACAACGAAATAGACGACTGCCAAAAATAGTGCAATCTGGTATGCATCTCTCTGAAACCCATCGTCCCTTTCGAAGAACTGAGCATATTCAAGTACAACTATCAGTTCCAGTGAAGATATCAATTATAATTTGCATTCTCATCTCTCAATGGTGTAAGAAGGGTGATATGTTATTAAAATGATGATGCACTAACCTTTGTAGGATCACCCAAAGGGTCTGGATAAATCTCCACCTTGTCTTTTTCATTGGGAAAAATGTTCATTATAAAATCAGCCAAATCTTTTCCAGTTTCAGCTGTAGCAAAAAGGCGCCGAGATGTCCAAAAAAAGACCTGAGCAATAGGAGATGAAGCAGATACATCCCACAACTCTTGATGCTCAATAACTTGGCCACTGATTTGGTTGAGAGTGAACTGAGAATGGACTCTTATTACCAAATCTCCAACACCAGCAACAAAAAGTTTGGGCTTCCCCTTGACTGTCCATTTGATACTCAGCAAACTGGTGGACAACATAACCATTTCCTGCACACTCTGTAATAATATACAAATCAACAATATGTTTGTTTGTTTGTAATATACAGAAACACAAGTAGAAGTAAAAAATAGAATCCTTACTGCAGTGGGTTTGTCAAGCGTGGCAGTGACCCATAGCGGCCGTTTGTACTTGTCGCGACCAATAAAACTTCGAACAGGATCCTATTCATTCAGGTGTAGGAAAATTTGAAGTCCAAACATAACGAAAGAGAGAATAGCATAGCAATAGCAATAGCAATAATACCTTGTATTTAACTGTAATTGCAAAGGTTCCCAGTGCTCGATTTCCTTCCCTGAGTTGTAGAATGTCCCTCACAAGCTGCCTAGCTGTGGCTTCCACTAATGGGCTACTCACACACTCAAAATCATTGCATAGCTCACCAAAGTTGATGCCATCAACAATCTTATCAGCTTCACCTCTTTCCATTTCCATTTCCATGTTATTTGGATCATGTGCAACTACAGGCAGGAAGAAATCAGTAAATCAATCCTGTAACCGAAATCTATATTTATGCAAAACGTACAAACCTCGAAGTGGAAATGGAAGGCGTTGATGAGCGGTGAAAGGCTTGGATATAAGAAAGTAGTTGGAGTTGGAGTTGGAGCGCCTGCGAGAGGCTGAGGCTGTAGCGGGTGAAGCAACGGTGAGAGCTGAAGCACTCATTTCTCTCCATTCTCCCACCTGCTTCTGTGCTACTCAACAAATTAGAATCTCTTTTTTTGGATAATGTATTCTTGGTCACTTGTTCATCTCACCGGGGTAGGCCCTACCCCAGTACCAGTAGTCAGTAGATGCTTGCTTTTCTAATTTTCAATAATAATTGTGTACCATTTTACTATGCAATATTTTTAACCTTCTCCATGAATTAATAACCCATCTTATATGTGGTAGACTTTCCGACTCGCTCCATATCTAGTCTTTGTCCTCTGCATTCAACTACATTAACCTACCCGACACAATGACGATCTCCCTCTCAAACTCGTCCCTCGTGAGTATCTACACCAAATTGGAGGGATTTCAAAGCAACTTCATTGAGTTTGCCTTTGTTATAGCCCAATTTTCTCGTTGTGCACAAGAAACCATCGCCGAGGCCGACCAAATATTTTCAGCCGACCCTTTTAAGGGATAGGGAGGAAGATTGTGAGGTTGATGGGATGATAACATCATCATTATTTGAAGAAATGTCACACTATTGCCCTCTACTGCAAGAAGACTTACCCTATTTTAGTTGGATGCAGTGTATCAAGATCGACCGACAAGATTGTTGAAACACAAGATATGGTTTCATATATCTTTTTTTATTTTAGTTAGAGTTGTATTTATAATCTCCTTTGTAAAGTAATATGAATATGAGTGTAGGGCATTATATTTTCTAACTTTGGAGAGTATTGAAGTCTCTACCATTGTTCATCGGCCAACGTTATCGCTAGAAGTATTTCCCGACAAACAGAGGAAGATCTAGAAATTTTTTCAGGGGGGCAAAATTTTATACGAAAATATTAATTTTATTAATAACATAATTAATTTAAAATAATAGTTTAATTACTCAATGTATATAACAATAAATATCGAGCTTGAATATTTGTCTTTAGTCGAATTAGAACTTTATATAAAAAAAATTCGGGAGCCCCACTAGATCCGCCCTTGGTCATGTTCAAATTACCGGAATCATTCCTAGCCACAAGGAATGATTTGGTCAAGGTCTAACACTCACTAGTATAGTCCCTTAAGCCTTGAAGATATCTAAGCTTTTGGTCATGTTGAAGGATGCTCTAGTGAATCTGCCTACAGAAAAGCGTGACTTTGAAGAGCCATAACTTGAGTAACAAAACTCCAAATTCTTAGGTTCTTGTTGGAAAGTAAATTTCAGACAGTTCTCTCCAACTTTCAAGCTTCACACCAAATCCATTTCGGACCGCAAGATATTCGTTTGAATCAAAATATTTTACTGGACAGTGCTGGACTAATTCTTCGGCTTGTACCGGTTTGTTCCATCTTTGCTCCAATTCCACATACACTCAAGGGACTAAAGTAGATACTAAAAACCTCACTCAACCAACCCATGATTACATTCATCCAAATGAAAAGTAATGAAATATTACAACCAAAAACTCATCAAAGAAACAAAACCCCTTTGGCTCTCTAATCTATAATCAATATCGAAAAACACAAGAAACAAAATGCATGTTGGGCATAATCAAGGTGGTTGTGATACCACTTTTTGGTCGCATGAGATGGGGGAGGGTGAATTAAAGGCTACATTCATCTAAGATGAAAATTAACCAAGCCAACAAGATCAAACTTGATTATGCTCAAGAACCATGCATGCAAGAGAGTTAAGAGAAATTTACCATATTTTCTCCTTTGCTCAAACCTTAATGTAGCCTTTTTTATGAGCATGAAATAGTAATCTAAACTTCAACCCAAATCTCATTTGGGCGCCTACATACCCCGTCTCCACGGGGGATCAAAGTCCATGTAGTTTGTCTTTGATCCTTCCTCCACTTTAACTTGAAGCTCTTAACACCTCTCTTCCTTGAACCAAAAATGCCTAGCTCTCTGTTGTTGTGTTGGATTTCATAGAAGCTCTCTACTCTCTTGTATAAATTAATCCTAATGTTTATGAGCAATCATATTGGATTCAAATTTAGGATATGCTTGAGTCCTTGCTTACTTGCAATTTGAATCCATTCATTTTGATAAATTAATCAACCACTTTGATCAATTATCTAAATGAATAATGTCTTGAGTGTGACTTTCTAGGTTTACATCCAATTGGTATTGAGATTATAAGATTAACATATTAATGTTATTGGAAACACTTTCCACACTTTATGGTTGTATCCCAACAAACCTAAAGTTATCAAATATCATGGAAAACGTCTAGCATAACATGTCATCATTCCCAATTAGAAATGAATTGATAAAGCAATATGATATCATCCATTTGCAAACCTAATGATCATGATTACCGTGCACTAAAATCCTTTCATTACAAGATCCTGGTCTCGACGGGTCATAGAATAGTCAAACCCTTATAGTCTCGATACTATGTGTAGGATTTGTACCCTAATCCAATACAAAGTAGTTTGTAATAGTTTTATCATCGTCTGCAATTAAATAAAATCGGCATTATATTACTATTATGTTGTAGTAATATGTTAAATGTGATTTGATATATGTCATTGAGTGTGTCATCACTGATAGGTTAACCATAGGTCCGCACATATCACATTTAACGGGTCTCTGGTCAATTAAGCTTCACAGAAGCGACCAGTATGAGGATGATTCTTTATGATCACGCTCTATTGATGATTGGCAATGGGATTGCCAGAGCTAGATCATAGATGTCATTTGGGAAATGATATTGGACGACCCGGCCTGAATATGCGACATAGATGATATCATGAGCATATTCAGTTGTCGTAGTTTGTCATTGTATCCTTAGATCGAGGAGTCTTTGTGATCGCTATGTAGTCAATATCCAAGTTTGACGTACGCCCAACGTTACCTGTAATAGGGTAGCTAAAACGGTTATGATTGACTCGGGGACAGGCTACATGAGTGATACGAAAGACGGCTAAGGGATTTATCCCTCATACTGTGGTATGAGAATGATATCCGTTTAGGCCACTTGATGAGAATGACTGAAAGGAAACGCATGGCCATGCTAATGATACGGGATATCATTTTTCAGTCATCTCACATATCATGAAACACTGATTGATTAAATAAGGATGACGACTCTATGCCTTATGATCAATCAGGATATCTATTGATAAAAGGATAGTAACATGGACGACATGAGGTTAAGTCGAATCATCGATAATCATGTACGTTGGGGTAATCATAATGTCTTACTAGAGGCGACTTATGATGGAAAGGGTAAAAATGTAATTTTACGCCGATCTGCCAACAGGACATGAGCCTAGAGTGTCACACACAAAAGATTCGCATTGTGGAAATTAGGTAAGATATTGGTAAATTAATTGGAACAGGCCGTGGTCAAAACCTAGAGTTTTGGGCCACGGGCCCGAAAGCACAAAATAAAAAGGGGCCATGGACTGGGCCAAAACCTAGGGTTTTGGGTGGCGACCGTGGTGGGCCTTAGAGGCCAAGCCCATGAGGGGTGCCATTTAATGGGCATGGCATCCCATGGTCAAAACCTTAATAGGTTTCGGCTCATGAGGCCCAAACAGGCCACATTAAGTGGCGGCTAGGGTTTCCAAAAGGGAACCGAACCTAGCTCATTTTATGGGCTGGTTCGTGATCCCAAAACTCTAGCCAAACTCTATTTAAAGAGTGCCTTGGTGCTTTTTTTTTAATTAATTCAAAAACCATAACGAAACGCTGTCTTTTTTTCCAAAGAGCTTTTCTTCGTTCTAGTAGGCAATTTAGGGCTTAGATTTTAGATCTCGCGTGTTCGTGTGGATGCTAATAGATGGAGGGCCATATCGGTGTTCCTAACTCGATGATTTGATTTAGAAAAGGTAAAATTCTAAATCTCGTTTTAATTGCTTTTTATCGTAGATCTATCGCATAGATGCGATCCTGGCGCGGGTTCGGGGATTTTATTTATTTTTCTCTTCTGTGCATGCATGTTTTAAACCCTCCGAACCCCAACACTATGACCACATATTCGATTCAAGTTATCAATAAATAAGACTTATATTAGAAAACATATTTTCTAATATTCAACCAAATCTTATTGTCCTGGTCAGGAACTTCTTTTATCGATAACAATCGAGATATCATATGATCTTATCCTTATTTACTCAAGGTAATGAATCATCTCTTGGCTAATCACTTACCCATAACATAGCTAACCAAAATCATCATACACTGGTATACTCACTGTGGCTAGTACGAGTATGTTAGTGGTAATAAACTCTGATAATTTATACGTGGACAACAAGTCGGAGGATCATATGCACAATCATGACCTAAATGACAAATAGTTGACTTGCTGTAAAACTCTATGCTATTATCATCCGACGTCACAGTTCGGCCCACATCATCACATGAGTGCCCACATGTTCATATAGACATCTCATGTCAAGTAGCATGAGACTCACTATTTCTAGATCATTAACATCTTACGTTAATCATAGATACAAATAGAGGTGATGGTCTATGAATTTGTAATGCCCAATCACAAATCCGACGACCATGAACAATTTCAAAGTATATCGTCACTCATATTTTTAACACTTAAATATGATTCCTTTAACCACAATATTTTTGGACTATATTCTAGTGCAATGAATATATTCACAACAAAAGAATATATATTCTCAGATGGCGTAGGGTTTTGGAGCGTTCAAGATCATTGAGATAGCGGAAGCATAAACATTAACAACTCCAAAAACTGTCCAAGAACATGAAACATTATATCTCAAGGCAAAATCTATTCCACAAGAGTTTACCTTTTAGTATTTGTTGAATCAAGAAAGAAGAACTAGATGATGTTCTTCTCTAGAGCAAGTCCACACCAAGAGGATGATCCTTAAGATTCTTCACAATTAGCCTACTAGAACTAATATGTGAAGAACAAGAGAGCAAAGAGAGAGGAGAGATGGGAGTGGCCGGCCAAGCTAGGTGAGAAGAGAGAGTAAGTGAATTATTTTACAATTTTACTACTTCATCAACTCATAAGGCATGGTTGATTAAAGCATGGGTTAAAGGCAAGTCATCACCTAATCCCCTTAAATCACTCTCCTCTTAATCAACAACACCAACTAAGCATGGTGTGTGGCCCCCACAATTGGACCCACCATTGTGGCCGGCCATAAGAGACTCTTGGGCCTTGTTGGGCCTTTGTTGGGCCGGCTTGGTGACCTCATGGGCCGAGCCCTATGGGCTCGCCCATGCGGTCGCGTGCCGTGTCCAAAAATTACCCGACCCTTTTGTCGTTACTTATCAAACAAAGTCCGACGCGACATCGACGAAAAAACTCAGTTTTCTTGATTAGCTAATTATTCTCACAAACCGAACCCATGGCCTAAAACCCTCAGTTTTGGCAATGTCTTGCTCCTCAAGAAACAACAATGTTTCCTTGTCTCAAGTTATCCATATTGTATGTGTGTGACCCTCCAGGCTCATGCCACCGGTTGCAGATCGGCGCAAGAGATCTCTCTTGCCCGATCCATCTTAAGTGGTCTCTAGTAAGACATGATTACCCAAGGTGCATGATGATCGATGATTCGATTTAACCTTGTGCGTACAAGTCACTATCCTATTATCTCTAGACATCCCGATTGATCACAAGGCATAGAGTCGTCGTCCTTATTTAATCAATTATTGTTACTTGATATGCGAGACGACTGAGAACGGATAAATCGTATCACTGGCATGTTGGGTTCCGGGGCATCCTAATTAAGTTCATGGCAGCAGAAGCAACCTATAAACCGCCCCTAACCTGCGCAAGATCGACTACCAAGTTAGATCCTTAGGAAATCGAGTTTTCGGGTTTTACCAGAATCTGCCCGGCAGAAAACCGAGACTTTGAAGCTCTATATCTCGAGCTAAAGATCTCCAATTGCTTCGGTTCTTGTTGGAGGTTAAACCTCAGCCAATTTCCTACATCTTTTGTGTTTTGCTCCGAACCCAGTTCGGACGAGAAAACCTCCGTCTGGAGCAAAACATTTTTCCCGTCTCGCTGGACAGACTCTGCGGACCATTCTGCTTCTCGGCCTTGTATCTCCCAAACCAGCGCTCTTTTAGAAAATCAGTATTTCACAAAAGTTGTAGCCCTTGGACTTATCGTTCCAAAGACGCCAGTTTCAGGTCAATCGGAGCTCGGACGAAGCGGCTATGGCTCACGCATTGTCGGTCGCTGGAACTGGACAATCTGGACAGTTTCTCCATTTTGCATTTAGTCTTCGTTGAATCGATAAAGAAGAACTTTCGGATCTTCTTCTCTAGAGCAAGTCCACACCAAGGGGATGATCTTGAAGATCCTTCACTTAATTGCCTACTAGAACAATTAAATGAAGAACAAGAGAGCAAAGAGAGGAGAGAGAGAATTGTGAGAGTTGTAGGATTGTTGGATTAATGAATGAATGCTAGATATTTCAATTCATCATCCAACTCACAAGCATGGGTCAAAATTGATTGGTATGGGCTTAAAGGTGCTTTAACCCATACCCCTTAAATCACTCACCTCTTAATCCACAATCACCAACTAAGCATGGTGTTATGTGGCCCCCACACATGGACCCACCATGTGGGCCGGCCAAGAGGGCTTATTGGGCCCTTAACGGGCCCTTGTTTGGGCCGGCCATGAGGCCTCATGGGCCAAGCCCAATGGGCTCGCCCGTCTGGTCTCATGTCGTGTCCAAAAGTCGCCCGACCCTTTTGTCGTTACTTATCAAACAAAGTCCGACGCGACATCGACGAAAAACTCAGTTTTCTCGATTCGCTAATTATTCTCTCAAACCGAACCCATGGCACAAAACCTCCAGTTTTGTCCATGTATTGCTCCTCAAGAAACGTTAAGGTTTCCTTGTCTCAAGTTATCCGTCTTGAATGTGTGTGACCCTCTAGGCTCATGCCACCGTTGGCAGATCGGCACAAAAGATCGCTCTTGCCCGATCCATCATAAGTGGTCTCTAGTAAGACGTTATGATTACCCAAGGTGCATGACGATCGATGATTCGACTTAACCTTGTGCGTACAAGTCACTATCCTATTATCTCTAGATATCCCGATTGATCACAAGGCATAGAGTCGCCACCCTTGTTTAATCAATCATTGTTACTTGATATTTGAGATGGCTGAGAACTGATAACCCGTATCATCGGCATGGCCATGCTCTTACTCTCAGTCAGTCTCCATCAAGAGGCCTTTTAACGGATATCTTTCCCATACTGTAGTATGAGGGATAAATCCCTTAGCCGTCTTTCGTGTCACTCATGCAACCCGTTCCGCCACCCAATCATGCCCTTTATTGCAATCCTGTCACAGAAAGCGTTAGGCGCAAGTTAAAGCCGCACGTTCATTGCATAGTGATCACAAAGACTCCTTGGTCTAAGGATGTCGTGACAAGCTATCGCATTTGAATATGTTCATGGCTTAATCTATGAAAACACTATTCAAAGCGGGTCGTCCGATATCAATCACCTCATGATATGTATGATATGATTCCGGGATCCCTCATCCCTATGACAAGTAGAACTACGTCATTAAGAACCATCCTCATACTGGTCGCTTCTAAGGAAGCATGTTTTGACCAGGGACTCGTTAAGTGTGATCCGTACAGATTTATGGTTCTACTACTTTAGTGGTCATAAATCAGATCATGCTTAACATATTACTTCAACACATAAGTAATACAAAGCCGTTTTATATATATGTTACAAACGATGATAATGTACATAGATGTTTACAGGCTAATAGCAATTGGACTAGGGCAAAAATGCTATCAATCTCCCACTTGCCCCTAGTTCCAATCTAAGTCCCAGTCTATACCCATTGACCTAACATGTTTATCATGTTTTGCTCGGGGAAGAGCCTTGGTCAAGGGGTCGGCTGTGTTATCATCAGTTGCAACGTAGTGGATCTTCACGTCACCTCTAGCAACAATGTCGCGGATGATGTGATACTTTCTGAGTACATGTTTGGATCTGTCATGTGCCCTGGGTTCCTTAGCTTGCGCAATGGCCCCGGTGTTGTCACAATATAAGTCTACTGGGTTGGATGGGTTTTTAATTACACCTAACCCAGCCATGAAACTCCTGATCCATACAGCCTCTTTTGCCGCTTCAGATGCGGTAATGTACTCAGCTTCGGTCGTAAAGTCGGCAATGGTGTCCTGCTTCTTGCTTTTCAACTGAAAGCTCCACCGTTCAACATAAACATATAACCCAACTGAATTTTAAAGTCACCGGGGTCAGTCTGAAAAACTAGCGTCAACATATCCTTTGACGACTAGATCATCATTTCTTCCCCCGTATACAAGAAAAGCGTCTTTGGTTTTTCTCAAAAATTGAGAATCGCCTTGACGGCAATCCAATGTTCCTCACCGGGTTTGGACTGATGTCTACTGGTACAGCTTAGGGCAAACGAGACATCCGGTCTCGTACATATCATGGCATACATTATGGACCCTATAGCTGAAGCATATGGGATCTCATTCATTCTTGCTAGCTCTGTAGGTGTCTCAGCACACTACTTCTTGCTTAGCTTTATGCCATGACGTATGGGCAGCAGTCCTTTCTTTGAATCTTGCATCGAGAATCTTCTCAATATTTTGTCTATGTAGGTGCTTTGACTTAAGCCCAAGACCCGCTTGGCACGGTCTCTATATATCTTGATCCCCAAGATGTAAGAGGCCTCGCCTAAGTCCTTCATTGCGAAACAGTCACCTAACCAAGTCTTTGTTAAGAGCAAGGTAGGGACGTTGTTTCCAATGAGCAGTATGTCATCAACATAAAGCACCAAGAAGACTACTTTGCTCCAATCTGCCCTTTAATATATGCAAGGTTTATCATCGTTCTTGATGAAGCCAAACTGTTTCACAACTTCATCAAAACGTTGATTCCAACTCCGAGATGCTTGCTTCAAACCATAAATTGATTTGAGCAACTTGCAAATATTTCCCTTATTCTTAGGATCCTCAAAACCCTCAGGCTGGGACATATAAAAGTCCTCAGCTAACCTCCCGTTGAAGAAGGCGGTTTTGACGTCCATTTGCCATATCTCATAGTTGTTACGGCAAGTAGAATGCAGATAGATTTGAGCATAGCTACTGGAGGAAAAAGGTCTCTTCATAGTCAATTCCGTAGACTTGCCTATAACCTTTTGCTACCAGTCTTGCTTTATAGGTCTGAGGTTTGCCATCCATGTCCATCTTTATTTTAAAGATCCATTCACACCCAATGACTTTTACGTCAGGGGTTTGATCCACCAAGTCCCACACTTGATTATCTGACATGGATTGCATTTCTTCCCTCATGGCTTCCAGCCATTTCTCAGAGTCAGTTTCGTCCTTATTAACTGTAGCTATTGGTTCTTGCTCAACGACTACTTCTGGTGGGTCGTCCTGTTGTTTTTGAGTGACCATCTCATCTAGAAATTCATTAAGATGAACAGCCCCCCCACTGACTGTCTTGGAAATAAATTCCTTTTCCAAGAATGTCCCACCTCGATTATGAATGCGGCCGTTTGCAGAGCGTAACCCCAGAAGGAGATCGTGAGATCAGTGAGACTTAACATCGATCGAACCATATCAAACAATGTCCGATTCCTTCGCTCGGACACACCATTGAGTTGCGGTGTTCCTGCGGAGTCCATTGAGATAGTATTCCACTTTCTGTAAGAAACTCTTCGGATAAGTATTCTCCACCCCGATCAGAACGGAGTGCCTTGATACTTTTTCCGAGTTGGTTTTCTACTTCAGTCCTAGACTCCTTGAATTTATCAAAGGCTTTGGACTTATGTCTTATGAGATAGACATAATCATATCTACTGAAATCATCAGTAAACGTGATAAAGTAGCCTAAACCACATCTGGCTGGTGTACTCATTTGGTCCACATACG
Organism: Geranium rotundifolium; assembly: GCA_963920655.1. Classification (NCBI taxonomy): domain Eukaryota; kingdom Viridiplantae; phylum Streptophyta; class Magnoliopsida; order Geraniales; family Geraniaceae; genus Geranium; species Geranium rotundifolium. The sequence continues at coordinate 13,845,696 of OY987317.1, read as the reverse complement.
TTTGAATGTATTAGACCTAATAGTTCACCTGCCCTCTCACCTAAACCAGTGAAGGGCGCTTTAGTCATCTTGCCCATTAAACAAGCTTCGCATCTATCAATCGTTTGGTATTCGAATTGACTTAGAAGTCCGCGCTTATGAAGCGCTGAGATGCGTTTCTCATTTATGTGACCTAGACGACAATGCCTGATTAGAGTTTGGTCTAAATCATTAGCTTTAAACCTCTTAGCATTTATATTATAGAGCATGTTGGATCTCGAGTTTTGCATATTCAATATGTATAAACTTCCAACAGTTTGAGCATTGCCTTAAAACATGTTGTTGCGCATAATATTAAAAAACCCGTTCTTAATATTAATATAATAACCTTCCTTTTCAAGAAGAGATATTGAAATAATATTCCTGATGAAAACAGGTATGCAAAACACATCAAAAGGTTCAATTACAAGCCCACTGGGCAAAACAAGGTTAACAGAACCCATGGCAGTTGCGGCAACTCTCACGTTGTTCCCAACTTTTAGGTCCACCTCGCTTTTCCTCATATCTTTTCTATTATTCAACACTTGTATATCCGCACAGACATGAGACTCAGCTCCAGTGTCTAGTACCCAAACATTTATAGTAGAAAGATTTAGCTCTAATGGAATACCTGACGAAGTAGCGGCCCCACCGCCCTTCCTCTGATCATCCTTTAGCTGCTGACAGTCTTTCTTCCAGTGACCAGGCTTTTGGCAGTAGAAACAGACCAACTCCTTTGCCTTCCCCTTGCCTTTTACGGGCATGGAAGGTTTAGGAACAAATGGTCTGATCTTCCTTGCCAGGTGCATTGGGCCTTTACCCTTGCCACCACCAGCTTTGAAGCTCGATCCCTTCATACGTAGGACGTGTGGACCTACGGAGCTGCCTGCTGACATCTTGCAGGCAATGAGTTCTCGGAGAACAGTGTATTTTTCAATACGTACTTTCTCTTTGAACATATCCTTGATCTGCGCAAACATTGCAAACGGATCATGGGATAGCTCCATAAACTGCTTCTGGAGGTTTGCCTCCATGCAGCCCAGCATGACACACGCAACGTCGATAGAGTCGTTAAGGTGTTTCTGGTACGCATCCTTAACGACCCTCGTTGCGTTGGCAGCTGGCTCCACCGGGATAGCCTTATCAAGGACGTACTCCCTGCATTCCAACTTTAACACAAGTCGTAAATTTCTGTCCCAATCCAGATAATTTGTCCCGTTGAGTTTACACTTTTCGAGTATAGTCCTCAACGACAAATTAGACGAGTTTGTTGAATTACTAGCCATTTCTACACGAAGAAAGTAAATTTAATCAGAATAGTTGAATAAATTTACGAAGATCCGATTTAAACATCAACCATAAGATTCTAAGGTTTAGAATCTTAAACCAAGATCCCTTATTCGTCATTTGAAGTACGCTAAGGCGCACCGCTCCAATTGACTTATTTAGGTAGGACGTCCGTCCAATTACAACCTGTGTAACTCTTAGTCAGGGTATGTGCAAAAACACACGGCTTACCCTTCCGATGCCCCAGCTCGACCTCAAGCCAAGAATCGTGGTCGAGTCAACCAACCTTCACTAACGAGTTAACTTTGTGCAGATGCTCCGCTAAGGCGCACGACATCCCACAAAGTTTACCATTCCCATCTAGAACCCATTCGATTGATGCTCCGCTAAGGCGCACGACACCGATAAAATGTTTCTACATGGGTGTGAATTTGGGTGGCACCTCACTTGACTCAAATTAGCTTGTAAATTGGTTGTGCTTAATAATTCGAAAGTATTTGACACAATTACGAATCCGTCATCAACAACCCGTGTTGTGACGTTTCTAACTGTATCACATACTATCTTCATTTGAATCCGTCATTTGCAACCCGTGCAAACACGTTTCAAATTTGAACTCATCCATCACAACCCGTGCGATGATAGTTCACACCGCTTTAAACATGCAAACAATTAAAGTTGATTTTAATCTTTGCATGTGAGGTGATGACTTATAAACTTATAAGTTAATCATGCAAGCATGTTATTAATTAAATAATTCAAGCAAGCATTCATAAAGCGTTAAATATGCATTTTATAGCCCATCCTAAACTTAGGATTTTACGAGTCTTCACATATTCTCGTCTTTCTCATTCGGGCTCCCACTAGCTCTTGGACTTCCTCCAAGACCGTCATTGTGCTCGATTTTCCATCCTTCTCGTCTTTGAGTAATAATTACAATTAATACTCGGTTGGTAGACCGGATAAAAAATAATTACACTTTATGGGCTCGAATAAAAGAATAATTACACGCTAACACTAACGGTATGCAAACCGTGAAAGCGATAAAATCTAATGGGCTACTAATGCATTATACATTTCATCACATCATCCAACATGTTATCACACAAACATGTTATCAAATAATATGCAATAATTCCGGTTTTAATTTAGACCTTTTCGAAACTAGACCTTTTCGAAAAACGGTTTATCGAAACCGATTAAATTTTGAAAGTTTTCGAAATATTGGATCGCGGGTTCATGACACGGATCAAACACCACGCACGAACCAAGTCGGGGCAAGCCAATGGGCCGAAAGCCCATTGGGCCGAGCCCAACTCAACACGGCTCGGTTTGGGCCTTGGAAGGCCTAAACCGGCCTTGCCGCCGCTCTCGGCCTCGCCCGAGAGTGGGGACGGGCTCGGTCATCGCCGGCCTCCCCGGCCTCCGGTGACCTCCGTCCGGTACCTCTGATCCGGCTCCCCGAGAGTCTCTACTCGGACCCGACAAATCCAATAATTTCCAAAAAATTCCAAATTCAATATATTTTCCAAAAATAACATATTTCATGCAAATATTCCAAAAAGCATTAAAATCATGTTATCAACAATTTTGGCATTTGTATCAATACAAAACCGAAATAACAAACAAGGATCTCGGAGTGGTAGACCGCCTCTGATACCACTGTTGGGTTCCGGGGCATCCTAATTACGTTCATGGCAGCGGAAGCAACCTATAAACCGCCCCTAACCTGCGCAAGATCGACTACCAAGTTAGATCCTTAGGAAATCGAGTTTTCGGGTTTTACCAGAATCTGCCCGGCAGAAAACCGAGACTTTGAAGCTCTATATCTCGAGCTACAGATCTCCAATTGCTTCGGTTCTTATTGGAGGTTAAACCTCATCCAATTTCCTACATCTTTTTTGTTTTGCTCCGAACCCAGTTCGGACGAGAAGACCTCCTTCTGGAGCAAAACATTTTTCCCGTCTCGCTGGACAGACTCTGCGGACCAGTCTGCTTCTCGGCCTTGTATCTCCCAAACCAGCGCTCTTCTGGAAAATCAGTATTTCACAAACATTGTAGCCCTTGGACTTATCTCTCCAACACTGCCAGTTTCAGGTCAATCGGAGCTCGGACAAAGCGGCTATGGTTCACGCATTGTCGGTCGCCGGAACTGGACAATCTGGACAGTTTCTCCATTTTGCATTTAGTCTTCGTTGAATCGATACAGAAGAACTTTCGGATCTTCTTCTCTAGAGCAAGTCCACACCAAGGGGATGATCTTGAAGATCCTTCACTTAATTGCCTACTAGAACAATTAAATGAAGAACAAGAGAGCAAAGAGAGGAGAGAGAGAATTGTGAGAGTTGTAGGATTGTTGGATTAATGAATGAATGCTAGATATTTGAATTCATCATCCAACTCACAAGCATGGGTCAAAAGTGATTGGTATGGGCTTAAAGGTGCTTTAACCCATACCCCTTAAATCACTCACCTCTTAATCCACAATCACCAACTTAGCATGGTGTTGTGTGGCCCCCACACATGGACCCACCATGTGGGCCGGCCAAGAGGGCTTATTGGGCCCTTAACGGGCCCTTGTTTGGGCCGGCCATGAGGCCTCATGGGCCAAGCCCAATGGGCTCGCCTGTCTGGTCTCATGCCGTGTCCAAAAGTCGCCCGACCCTTTTGTCGTTACTTATCAAACAAAGTCCGACGCGACATGGACGAAAAACTCAGTTTTCTCGATTCGCTAATTATTCTCTCAAACTGAACCCATGGCACAAAACCTCCAGTTTTGTCCATGTATTGCTCCTAAAGAAACGTTAAGGTTTCCTTGTCTCAAGTTATCCGTCTTGAATGTGTGTGACCCTCTAGGCTCATGCCACCGTTGGCAGATCGGCACAAAAGATCGCTCTTGCCTGATCCATCATAAGTGGTCTCTAGTAAGACGTTATGATTACCCAAGGTGCATGACGATCGATGATTTGACTTAACCTTGTGCGCACAAGTCACTATCCTATTATCTCTAGATATCCCGATTGATCACAAGGCATAGAGTCGCCACCCTTGTTTAATCAATCATTGTTACTTGATATGTGAGATGGCTGAGAACTGATAACCCGTATCATCGGCATGGCCATGCTCTTACTCTCAGTCAGTCTCCATCAAGAGGCCTTTTAACGGATATCTTTCCCATACTGTAGTATGAGGGATAAATCCCTTAGCCGTCTTTCGTGTCACTCATGCAACCCGTTCCGCCACCCAATCATGCCCTTTATTGCAATCCTGTCACAGAAAGCGTTAGGCGTAAGTTAAAGCTGCACGTTCATTGCATAGTGATCACAAAGACTCCTTGGTCTAAGGATGTCGTGACAAGCTATCGCATTTGAATATGTTCATGGCTTAATCTATGAAAACACTATTCAAAGCGGGTCGTCCGATATCAATCACCTCATGATATGTATGATATGATTCCGGGATCCCTCATCCCTATGACAAGTAGAACTACGTCATTAAGAACCATCCTCATACTGGTCGCTTCTAAGGAAGCATGTTTTGACCAGGGACTCGTTAAGTGTGATCCGTACAGATTTATGGTTCTACTACTTTAGTGGTCATAAATCAGATCATGCTTAACATATTACTTCAACACATAAGTAATACAAAGCCGTTTTATATATATGTTACAAACGATGATAATGTACATAGACGTTTACAGGCTAATAACAATTGGACTAGGGCACAAATGCTATCATGGCATGGCCATGCTCTTTCTCTCAGTCATTCTCGATCAAGCGGCCTTAACGGTTATCTTTCCCATACCGTAGTACGAGGGATAAATCCCTTAGCCGTCTTTCGTGTTACTCATGCAATCCGTTCCGCCACCCAATCATGCCCGTTATTGCAATCCTGTTACGGAAAGCGTTAGGCGCAAGTTAAAGCCGCACGTACATTGCATAGCGCTCACAAAGACTTGTGTAGATAATGCATGACAGCAAATATAAAACGTGATAAACAACGACACAGCAAATTGTTTACCCAGTTTGGTGCAACGTCACTTACGTCTGGGGGCTCTCAGCCTAGTGGAAAGGTTTCACTATCAGCAATACGTCAAAACATACAAGTACCTATGATTATCCTAAGATCTATAATTTATGCTACTTATTACAGGGCAACCTATCTCAGGGTTTCCCCCTAAATCCAAGACTCCGTCTTGATTCCATTCTTCGAACAATCTCCTTGCTCTGTCGGTTCAAGTCGTCGTTGAACGTTGTGGTTGCGTGCAGTCTTCAGTCACGCGATCAGTAAACCCTCAATCACCTAACTCACAATAATTATGGTGATACACAATATCCTTAGCACAATCTACAACCTCTCAACCCGCAAACCTTCATGTCTAAGAGTTTTGTAAATTATTGCTAGGAAACAATAAAAGAACCACACAATTGCTAAGGGGGTAGCCTAAGCTTTTATAGCAATCGAGTATGAGTACTAACCATAATGGGTTTCCTCTTTATCACCGTCTTTCTTCTTTACTGAATCGGAGACGTTCTGGAACTTTTCATAATTCTTAATCGTAGTCGTACTTTCTGCAGAACATGGACTTTCCTGATTTCTGTCAATCAGGATGTTTGCCTAGATGTCATTAACAATGTCATACAAGATGTCGCATACGATGATTCGACATTCTTTATGACATTTTCTCTAGTTCTTTAAAAATAAGCCAATCACCAAAAACGTCGTAACTACAATCTCCCCCTTTGGCTATTTTTAAGGTCAGCATTCTTCGTCGTATTCTCCATTGTATTCTGCGTCGCATTTGTCATCATCTTCTGCTTGCAACGATCGGCAGTCGTCAAGTCTTTGTTCGCGTGTCGTTTCGCGCACCATCGCGCATCTTGTGTTTCACGCACCATCGCGCACGTGCGTCTTACGTCTTACTCCCCCTTGCTGGCTCAAAAAGAGCCAAACTTTTAAAAAAAATTCGCATAACAATACATGTAAATAATAAAACACAAACTTAACTCACACACATTCCCGATCAGAAGTCGAGAATATGTATGAAACATGTTAAGAGCAAATACAAAATAAAAGTTGTTCAATTTTTTAGCGAATCCAGAAAGTACTTAAAATTCAAACAGAACTGCTGCTGGAACTAGCAGTATCTTCTTCTGTAGCATTGGCAGAGGCATCTTTAGTAGTGTCTTCACTAGAATCAGGTAGGGAGGAGGAGCCTTTGTTGTCAGAGTTTTGAGGAGGCATCGACTTCAGCAGGTCATCATAGTGAGATCTACGCTGGGACAAATGATTCAGCGCCATCTTCAGGTTGACGATGTCCTTGTCAAGTACAACAACTATCTCTCTCGAGCATTATTGCATCTCTACTGGTAGTCTTTGTTGGAGGGGCATCACCGGTAGCTCGACTGGTTGTCGCCTTGGGTGGTTTGACTTCTATCCTGACAAGATCAGGAGCATGCTTGCCCTCGAACAACTTGCGGCTCACCACAATCAATCCTCCACGTTTTTCTGCCTTATCGGTTGTCTTCAACACACTAGGGTGTTGGTGCACTAGTAGCTCAGAGATAAGGGAGGGAAAAGCAATAGGTATCTTCACAGCTTGTGATCTGGCATGTCTAACAAGGTGGTCAATAATAAACTGGCCAAAATCAAGTGTGGAACCAGTTTCCCTATTTGGAAGATGAGAATTGCCAGCTCCGGTTTGATGGAGGATGCATGTGTGGAGGGTGCCCAGTTTGCTACTCCGATACGGAATAGTATATAGTACTTTGACGTGGGATCCGAGGCCGCCACGGTGCCCTTAGTAGGCCACATTTTGCTTTTATCACCAGTAATCTCCTTGAGAACCTTGTTCAGGTCAGGTGGTGGCACAGAGCGGACACACTTCCTCCCCAGGAAGGCATTAATGATGTCAGAGGAAATGGTGAAGCGTAGGCCTCTGACTTAGACCTTCTCACAATCCGGATCATCCGGAGTACCAAATCCAGAAGGCAAGTTTGCAATAAACTCTTTAACCAACAGAGGATAGTGAGTACCTATGTTGGTGACGGTCTTCATGAGTTCTGCCTTTTGCAGGAGCTTGACGATGGCTTCCAGTCCAAGGATCTCCGAGGATAGAGTCTTCTCGGGATAATTCGTCCTCTAGAACACAAACTCCCACCGAGTTGCACTAGCAGCCGAATGGAATGACATATTGTCATATGGAACACTTGGGGTGTTCTTGACCTGCTTCTGGCTTCCTGCCTTCTTTGCTTCCTTTATGGTTACTTCCTCTGCATTGTCATCACTTTCTTCATCGACCAGTCTCCTTTTGGAGACAACCTTCTTTCCTTTATCTTTTCTGGGCAACTTCTTCTTCTTGCTGGGGCCTCCAGCATCCTTTGCTTCCTTCCTTTTCTTGGTTTCTCTTAACTTTCCTACCATTACTGCAAGGTTTTCATTTTCTTCTAACACTTTCCTTTTCAGGGACGAGAGCACTGTGTGTGCTGTTTCAGTGGCATTTTCTATGACATCTCCTCTGACAACCAGAGGCGCTTCTTCTGTGACATTAGTTGCGGCGTCTTCAGGAACAGACCCTGTGGCAGCAATAGTTACACTGTTTTCCTTCTCTACTCCTTCCAGATCGTTATCCCCGTCTCCGGTCTCCTCCTTCTCAGAATTAGTTCTGTCACCAGTTTCCTCCTCAGCTTCTTCCGAGTCAGCAACTTCTTCTTCTTCTACCAAAGCCTCATTTGTGGGTACAGGAACGGCATCTTTCACACCTTCTTCTTCACCCTCTCCTTCTGCAATCCTTTCTAACCCATGACTGACCGGGGTCAAGTCATTCTTTTCCCCTTTAGTGTTTATCAGATCCTCAACCACCCCTTCTTGAGGAGAGTCCTGATTTTCCAGTAGAGACTCTAACAAGTCACTGTTTCTAGAGGTGTCAGTATTTGATACGACGGAAGAATCGATACCTGGCGCAGGGATGATTTGTGTTGCTACGTTTAAGTGTTGGCATAATTTTTTAGCGCAAATGTAAGAAGTCAGTACAACAAGTTACATGACCTGTGGAGCGACTTGTTACGATCCAGATTAGGAAAGATCTGAAGCTTTCATATTTCGACAAAGCTTGGAGCGAAAGAAAAAAGACGCCACGAAGACTTGGAGCGCAAGAGAGTGACGTCGACAAGTCAGGCGACTTCCAGCTATTAGTAACACGTCAGCAAATAGGCGGCAACTCTACTTGCCTGATTTATTCAGGAAGTCAGAACAGGCAAGACGACTTCCAGCTGTCATGGAAGGCAGCAACGACTTGCCTGATTTGTTCAAGAAGTCTGAAACTTACTGTTCCTGGTCCGAGAAGGATTAGGAATGTGAGCTGCTATAAAAAGCCTTGGGCTTCCCATTAGCAGATCATCCGTTCTTGTTCTAACAATTGCAAGATTTCTCAGAGCTCTTAACCGTGCACCATTGGCGTGTTGAGAGGCTGATTAAGATTCGCTAGAATGGACTTTTGCTCCGATCAAACATTAAGTCGCGAAGACTAAGTGTTTGGATCGGTTAGGGTTTTTGTTTGTGATTGAAGATTCACAACTCCGTCAAAGAAGACAACGACACCGAGCATAGGCTTGCTCGAAGGGTGGAATTGAGAGGATCTCAAAGACAGGGGGAGAGGCCATTGGTCAAGGTTGTTCACGGTGAGATCTATAGTAGCTTAGGACAATAGCTTGTGTGATAGCTGGTTGGTTCTTGAAGTTGTACTATTGACTACCTAATAGTGAAAACCTTTCCACTGGCAAAGTGCCCCCAGACGTAGGTGCGGAGCCACCGAACTGGGTAATCATCTCTGGTGTCGTTATTATTATCTGTTTACTGTTTATGCTTATGGTTTACTTTTAGGCAAGTAGTCGATACACAAGTTACGACTTTGTGTTCGACTTCTTGACTCGGCTATGATTCAGAATTTCAATTTGCATGGAGGGTGCTTGGTTCCCTTGGTCAATGCCAGTCTCTCGCTGAAGGCCTATAAGTTTCGTCATCGTGAAGGCAGAGTTTCCGGTTCGGGTCTTTTTGGGAACTCGGGAAAATATGGGTATTGGTGCTTCTTCCGGTGGGATTTCTCTGGAGGATCCCTCGGCATTCTTCTGTGGCTTCAGTCCTTTGATTCGTACCCCATGTTTGTTGGTGTTGGGTTTGCTGCTTTTGGGGCTCTTTGCCTCGGTCTTCTTGGGTTTTGTTTTTCGACCGTTAGTGGCTTTCTTCGGCGCCAGATTGCTCCGGGTTTTCACCATTTTTGCCGAAAAGGGTAGAGTTTTGTGCAAGAGTTTGAGAGATGAGAGCGAAATGCTCAAACAGAGGCAGACTAGATTTTTGAAAAAACAAAATCAAATTGTAGGTAATAGATCGTATCTCGCGACCTTTCCTCTTTTTATTTGGGCTTTTGGCATACTTGGCCTAATGGCATGTGTTGGGATTTTTGAACCGGTTCATGAAGAGGTACCAACTAACTCCTCTCATCTGTTTAGCAACTTCAATTACTTGCTGATGGTATAGGGACCGAGTGACGTCCTGAGGTACTCGAATCTGCTTGCATCGAATGGCTTGGTAAAAATGTCAGCAAGTTGTTTCTCTGTATGGATGTGCTCTAGGACGATCTTCTTGTCTTCGACTAGCTCGCGAATAAAGTGGTGTCTAATGTCAATATGTTTGGTTTTGCTGTGTTGAACTGGATTTTTAGAGATGTTGATTGCACTGACATTATCACAATACAAAGTCATGGCTTCTTGTCTGACATTGTATTCGACTGACATTTGCTTCATCCATAGTAATTGTGTGTAGCTACTCCCAGGAGCGATATACTTAGATTCAGCAGTGGACAAGGCAACACAATTTTCTTTTTACTAAACCATGATATGAGGTTATTGCCAAAGAAGAAGCAACCTTCAGATGTGCTCTTCCTATCTTCTGTGTTTCTAGCCCAATCAACATCACAATACCCCACAAGGGTAGAGGATGTATCGAATGAGTATAGTAAACCCAAGTCTGTAGTCCCAGAGATATATCTTATAATTTTTTTAGCTTGGGATAGATGACTAACCTTAGGATTAGCTTGATATCGTAAACATACTCCCACAGAGTAGGCAATGTCAGGTCGACTGGCTGTAAGGTAGAGAAGACTACCAATAATGCTTCTATATAGGTGTTGGTTGATGGCTTCTCCTGGATCATCTTTAGTTAGCTTTATGTGAAGCTTTCTCTAGCCCAAATTTCTTGACAATGTTCTTCGCATATTTGCTTTGGGAGATGAAGATGCTATCTTTTAGCTGTTTGATTTGAAAACCTATGAAGTAGGTAAGCTCTCCCACCATGCTCATCTCGAATTCTGATTGCATTTGCTGGATAAATTGCTCTACCATCTTTCTTGACTTCCCTCCAAAGACAATGTCATCAACATATATTTGGGCTATCATCAAATTTCCGTCCTCATTCTTCACGAATAGAGTCTTGTCGACTCCCTCTCTAGTGTAGCCGCTTTGAATCAGAAATTTTGTGAGCCTTTCATACCAAGCCCTTGGTGCTTGTTTCAATCTATAGAGGGTCTTCTTGAGTTTATACACATGATCAGGGGAGTGAGGATCAACAAATCATTTAGGTTGTGACACATACACTTCTTCGTTGAGATCACCATTCAGGAATGCACTTTTGACATCCATCTGGTAAAGCTTGATCTGTAGATGGCATGATATCCCTAGTAGGAGTCTGATTGCTTCAAGCCTTAAGGTCTCATCGAAGTAAACTCCCTCAATTTGAGTGTACCCTTGAGCTACTAACGTTGCTTTATTGCGAGTGATGTTACCAAGCTCATCGGACTTATTTTTGAAGATCCATTTTGTGCCAATGACATTTCCTTCACTTGGCTTGGGCACTAGTTCCCATACCTGGTTCTTCTCAATTTGAATCAGTTCCTCTTGCATGGCATTGAACCAATACTCATCATTGATGGCTTCGTTGACATTTTTAGGTTCAATCTTTGAAACGAAATATATATTACCTATCATCTCGTTGTATTTCACAAGAGGTTTTGTCCGAGTTCGTATGCCTTCATTTAGGTCTCCAATTACTCCATAGATAGGATGATTAGCTTGGATTCTTTGTGAGGGGTTCTTGTTGCTGGCTTCAGGAACTATCTTATCGTTATTGACACTATCATTGTCTGCTGACTTGCTGCTAGCATCTTCAGTGGCATTAGCAGTAGCATCCTTCCTAACATTTTCTGGATAAACTCTTTCTTCGTCTGTCGCATCTTCTGGGGCCTCTTCACAGTCATCATCAACAAGAACATTGATTGATTCCATCATAGTCTTGGTTCGTTTGTTGAAGACCCGGAACGCGCGACTATTTCTTGAGTAGTCAAGGAAGATGCCTTCATCACTCTTTGGATCAAGTTTTCGACGATGTTCTCTATCAGCCAGAATATAACAGGTGGATCGAAAGATATGAAAGTAGTTAACATTGGGCTTTCTCCCCCTCCATATTTCATAATGAGTTACTGACATACCTGGTCGGAGAGTGACTCGATTGTAGATATGGCAAGCAGTGTTAAGTGCTTCTGCCCAAAAGTGAGTTGGTATGTCCTTGGCCCTCATCATAACTCTAGCCATCTCATGTAGAGTCCTGTTTTTGCGCTCAACAATGCCATTCTGCTGGGGAGTGATTGGTGCTGAGAACTCATGGGCTATCCCTGTAAGGTTTTGGAGCATTCTTTAACATCGAGATAGCGGAAGCATTTAACAAAAGCAACTCCAAACCTTGTCCAAGAACATGAACCATTAAATCCCAAAGCAAAATCTATTCCACAAGAAATTTACCTTTAAGTTTTTGTTGAATCGATAAAGAAGAACTTTGTGATCTTCTTCTCTAGAGCAAGTCCACACCAAGGGGATGATCTTCATGATCCTACACTTAATGCCTACTAGAACAATTAAGTGAAGAACAAGAGAGCAAGAAGAGAGGAGGGAAGGGAGTGGCCGGCCACAAGGAGAGACAGAGAGTTGTGAGTTGTGAGAGTGTGTAATTAATTACTAGATATTTCTCTACTTCATCAATCTCATAAGCATGGGTCTAAAAGGTGATGGTATGGGCTTAAAGGTGTCATTACCCATACCCCTTAAATCACTCATCTCTTAATCAACAATTACCAACTAAGCATGGTGTGTTGTGGCCACACCCTTGGACCCATCAAAGTGGCCGGCCATGTTGGGCTTATTGGGCCCAAAATGGGCCCTTGTTAGGCCGGTCACGTGACCTCATGGGCCGAGCCCAATGGGCTCGCCCATGTGGTTTCATGGCGTGTCCAAAAGTTGTCCGACCCTTTTTGTCGTTACTTATCAAACAAAGTCCGACGCGACATCGACGAAAAATCTCAGTTTTCTCGATTCGCTAATTATTCTCCCATACCGAACCTATGGCCCAAAACCTTAAGTTTTGTCCATGTATTGCACCTCAAGAAACGTTAAGCTTTCCTTGTCTCAAGTTATCTGTCTTGTATGTGTGTGACCCTCCAGGCTCATGCCACCGTTGGCAGATCGACGCAAGAGATCTCTCTTGTCCAATCCATCATAAGTGGTCTATAGTAAGACGTTATGATTACCCAAGGTGCATGATGATCGATGATTCGATTTAACCTTTGTGAGTACGAGTCACTATCCTATTATCTCTAGATATCCCGATTGATCACAAGGCATAGAGTCGTCATCCTTGTTTAATCAATCATTGTTACTTGATATGTGAGATGGCTTAGAACTGATAACCCGTATCACTGGCATGACCATGCTCTTTCTCTCAGTCACTCTCGATCAAGAGGCCTTTAACGGATATCTTTCCCATATCGTAGTAGGAGGGATAAATCTCTTAGCCGTCTTTCGTGTCACTTACGTAATCCGTTTCGCCACCCAATCATGCCCGTTATTGCAATCCTGTTACGGAAAGCGTTAGGCGCAAGTTAAAGCCGCACGTACATTGTATAGCAATCACAAAGACTCCTTGGTCTAAGGATATCGTGACAAGCTATCACATTTGAATATGTTCATGGCTTAATCTACGAAACACTATTCAAAGTGGGTCATCCGATATCAATCACCTCATGATATCTATGATATGATTCCGGGATCCCTCATCCCTATGACAAGTAGAACTACGTCATTGAGAACCATCCTCATATTGGTCGCTTCTATTGAAGCGTAGATTAACTAAGGACTCGTTAAGTGTGATCCTTACAGATTTATGGTTCTACTACTTTAGTGGTCATAAATCAGATCATGTTTAACATATTACTTCAACACATAAGTAATACAAAGCCGTTTTATTTATTACAAACGATTATAATTATACATAGACTACTAGCAATTGGACTAGGGCACAATCTAATTATACATAGACATTTATAGACGATTAGCAATCTCCCACTTGCCCCTAGTTCCAATCTAAGTCCCAGTCTATACCCATTGACCTAACATGTTTATCATGTTTCGCTTGAGAAAGAGCCTTGGTTAAGGGGTCGGCTGTGTTATCATCAGATGCAACGTAGTGGATCTTAACGTCACCTCTAGCAACTATGTCGCGGATGATGTGATACTTCCTGAGTACATGTTTGGATCTGTCATGTGCCCTGGGTTCCTTAGCTTGCGCAATGGCCCCGGTGTTGTCACAATATAAGTCTACTTGGTTAGATGGGTTTTGAATTACACCTAACCCAGCCATGAAACTCCTGATCCATACAGCCTCTTTTGCCGCTTCCGATGCAGCAATGTACTCAACTTTGGTCGTGGAGTCGGCAATGGTGTCTAGCTTATTGCTTTTCCAGTTGAATGCTCCACCGTTCAACGTAAACACATATCCCAACTGACTCTTAAAGTCATCGGGGTCTGTCTGGAAACTAGTTCATCATTTGATGACTAGATCATCATTTCTTCCCCCGTATACAAGAAAAACGTCTTTGGTTTTTCTCAAATATTTGAGAATCGCCTTGACGGCAATTCAGTGTTCCTCACCGGGTTTGGATTGATGTCTACTGGTACAGCTTAGGGCAAACGAGACATCCGGTCTCGTACATATCATGGCATACATTATGGACCCTATAGCGGAAGCATATGGGATCTCATTCATTCTTGCTAGCTCTGCAGGTGTCTCAGCACACTATTTCTTGCTAAGCTTTATGCCATGACGCATGGGCAGCAGTCCTTTCTTTGAATTATGCATTGATAATCTTCTCAGTACTTTGTCTATATAGGTGCTTTGACTTAAGCCCAAGATCCGCTTGGCACGGTCTCTATATATCTTGATCCCCAAGATGTAAGAGGCCTCGCCTAAGTCCTTCATTGCGAAACACTCACCTAACCAAGTCTTTGTTAAGAGCAAGGTAGGGACGTTGTTTCCAAAGAGCAGTATGTCATCAACATAGAGCACCAAGAAGACTACTTTGCTCCCATCTGCCTTTTTATATACGCAAGGTTCATCATCGTTCTTGATGAAGCCAAACTGTTTCAAAACTTCATCAAAACGTTGATTCCAACTCCGAGATGCTTGCTTCAAACCATAAATTGATTTAAGCAACTTGCAAATCTTTCCCTTATTCTTATGATCCTCAAAACCCTCAGGCTGGGACATATAAACGTCCTCAGCTAACCTCCCATTAAGGAAGGCGGTTTTGACGTCCATTTGCCATATCTCATAATTATGATAAGCTGCTGCGGCAAGTAGAATGCGGATAGATTTGACCATAGCTACTGGAGAAAAGGTCTCTCCATAGTCAATTCCGTGGACTTGCCTATAACCCTTTGCTACCAGTCTTGCTTTATAGGTCTGAGTTTTGCCATCCATGTCTATCTTTATGTTAAAGATCCATTTACACCCAATGACTTTTACGTCAAGGGTTTGATCCACCTAGTCCCACACTTGATTATCTGACATGGATTGCATTTCTTCCCTCATGGCTTCCAGCCATTTCTTAGAGTTGGTTCTGTCCAGGGCCTCTCGAAAGGTAGCTGGATCATTGTCCACTAATACAAAATCATCACCCCTCCAATTACTAAGAAACCGTATCTGATAGGTGCATGACTTGTTCTTTCAGACCGCCTTGGACCGTCCTAATTAACTGTAGCTATTGGTTCTTGCTCAACGACCACTTCTGGCTCTACTTCTTCCAATGGGTCGTCCAGTGGTTCCCGAGTGACTATCTCATCTAGAACTTCATCAAGATGAACAGCCCTCCCACTGACTTGATAACATTTATGCCCTAGTCCAATTGCTATTAACATGTAAACGTCTATGTACATTATAATCGTTTGTAATATATATATATATAAAACAACTTTGTATTACTTATGTGTTGAAGTAATATGTTAAGCATGATCTGATTTATGACCACTAAAGTAGTAGAACCAAAAATCTGTACGGATCACACTTAACAAGTCCCTGGTCAAAATATGCTTCTCTTAGAAGCGACCAGTATGAGGATGATTCTTAATGACGTAGTTCTACTTGTCATAGGGATGAGGGATCCCGGAATCATATCATAGATATCATGAGGTGATTGATATCGGACGACCCGCTTTGAATAGTGTTTTCATAGATTAAGCCATGAACATATTCAAATGCGATAGCTTGTCACGATATCCTTAGACCAAGGAGTCTTTGTGATCACTACGCAATGAACGTGTGGCTTTAACTTGCGCCTAACGCTTTCTGTAACAGGATTGCAATAACGGGCATGATTGGGTGGCGGAACGGGTTGCATGAGTGACACGAAAGACGGCTAAGGGATTTATCCCTCATACAACGGTATGGAAAAGATATCTGTTAAAAGGCCTCTTAATCGAGACTGACTGAGAGTAAGAGCTTGGCCATGCTGGTGATACGGGTTATCAGTTCTCAGCCATCTCACATATCAAGTAACAATGGTTGATTAAACAAGGGTGACAACTCTATGCCTTTTTATCAATCGGGATATTTAGAGATAATAGGATAGTGACTTGTACGCACAAGGTTAAGTCGAATCATCGATCGTCATGCACCTTGGGTAATCATAACGTCTTACTAGAGACCACTTATGATGGATCGGACAAGAGCGATCTTTTGCGCCGATCTGCCAACGGTGGCATGAGCCTAGAGGGTCACACACATTCAAGACGGATAACTTGAGACAAGGAAACCTTAACGTTTCTTGAGGAGCAATACATGGACAAAACTGGAGGTTTTGTGCCATGGGTTCGGTTTGAGAGAATAATTATCGAATCGAGAAAACTGAGTTTTTGTTTGATGAGTAACGACAAAAAGGGTCGGTCGATTTTTGGACACGGCACGAAACCACATGGGCGAGCCCTTTGGGCTCGGCCCATGAGGTCTCGTGGCCGGCCCAAACAAGGGCCCAATAAGGGCCCAATAAGCCCTCTTGGCCGGCCCACATGGTGGGTCCATGTGTGGGGGCCACACAACACCATGCTTAGTTGGTGATTGTGGATTAAGAGGTGAGTGATTTAAGGGGTATGGGTTAAAGCACCTTTAAGCCCATACCAATCACTTTTGACCCATGCTTGTGAGTTGGATGATGAATTGAAATAGCTAGCATTCATTCATTAATAAAAATATCATACAACTCTCACAACTCTTTCTCTCCTCTCTTTGCTCTCTTGTTCATCATTTAATTGTTCTAGTAGGCAATTAAGTGAAGGATCTTCAAGATCATCCCCTTGGTGTGGACTTGCTCTAGAGAAGAAAATTCGAAAGTTCTTCTTTATCGATTCAACAAAGACTAAATGCAAAAATGGAGAGACTGTCCAGATTGTCCAGTTCCGGCGACCGACAATGCGTGAGCCATAGAAGCTTCGTCCAAGCTCTGATTGACGTGAAACTGGCGGCGTTAGAAAGATAAGTCAAATGGCTACAACGTTTGTGAAATACTGATTCTCCAAAAAAGCGCTGGTTTGGGAGATACAAGGCCGAGAAGCTGACTGGTCCGCAGAGTCTGTCCAGCGAGATGGGAAAAATGTTTTGCTCCAGACGGAGGTCTTCTCGTCCGAACTGGGTTTGGAGCGAAACACAAAAGATGTAGAGAATTGGCTGAGGTTTAATCCTCAAAAAGAACCAAAGTAATTAGAGATCTGTAGCTCGGGATATGGAGCTTGAAACTCTCGGTTTTCTGCCGGGCAGATTCTGGTAACACCCGAAAACTCGATTTCCTAAGGATCTAACTTGGTAGTCGATCTTGCGTAGGTTAGGGGCGGTTTATAGGTAGCTTTCGCTGCCATGAACGTGATTAGGATACCCTGGAACCCAACAGTGGTATCAGAGTCGGTCTACCACTACGAGATCCTTGTTTGTTGTTTCGGTTTTATGGAGATATGCATGTCATATTTGTTGATAACATGTTTTTAATGCTTTTTGGGATATTTGCATGAAATATGTTGTTGCTACGTTTATTTGTTGGCATGATTTTTTAGCGCAAATGTAAGATGTCGTGCAACATGTTACATGACATGTGGAGCGACTTGTTACGAGCCGCAGATTAGGAAAGTCTGAAGCTTTCCTATTTCGACGAAGCTTGGAGCGAAAGAAGAAAGGCGCCACGAAGACTTGGAGCGCAAGAGAGTGACGTCGACAAGTCAGGCGACTTCCAGCTGGCAGTTACACGTCAGCAAAAGGCGGCAACTCGACTTGCCTGATTTCATCAGGAAGTCAGAACAGGCAAGACGACTTCCAGCTGTCATGGAAGGCGGCAACAACTTGCCTGACTTTCCTGTTCCTGGTCCAAGGAGGATTAGGAATGTGAGCTGCTATAAAAAGCCCTTGGCTTCCCATTAGCAGATTATCCGTTCTTGTTCTAACACTGCAAGATTTCTCAGAGTTCTTAACCGTGCACCATCGGCGTGTTGAGAGTCTGATTAAGATACATTAGAACGGACCTTTGGTCTGATCAAACCTTAAGTCACGAAGACTAAGTGTTTGGATCGGTTAGGGTTTTTGTTTGTGATTGAAGATTCACAACTCCGTCCAAGAAGACAACGACACCGAGCATAGGCTTGCTCGAACGGTGGAATTGAGGGAATCTCAAAGACAGGGGGAGAGGCTCCTGGTCGAGGTGATTCACGGTGAGATCTATAGTAGCTTAGAAAAATAGCTTGTGTGATAGCTAGTTGGTGCTTGAAGTTGTACTATTGACTACCTATAGTGAAAAACCTTTCCACTGGCAAAGTGCCCCCAGACGTAGGTGCGGAGTCACCGAACTGGGTAATCATCTCTGGTGTCGTGATTATTATCTATCTATTACTTTGCTTACGGTTTCCACAAGAAGTCGATACACAAGTTAAAGATTTTGTGTTCGACTTCCTGACTTGGCTACGATTCAGAATTTCAATTGGTATCAGAGGAGGCACCTTAATCTCTTAGGTGATTTTCCTGCAAAATTCTGAGTAGCTAATATGGATTCGAAGGAAGGAGGATCTGTCAATCGTCCGTCGGTGCTCGATGAAACAAACTTTGGATATTGGAAAGCACGGATGTGTGCCTTCTTGAAGTCCCTCGACGGCAAAACTTGAAAGTCTATCATCAATGGATGGGAGGAACCTTACTCTGCTGATGCTCATGGAAATCAAACTAGCATCAAACCAGAAAAGGAGTGGAGCATGGAAGAAGATGAAGCCGCCCTAGGTAACTCTCGTGCACTTAATGCTATTTTTAATGGAGTAGACAAGAATGTGTTTCGACTCATCAACACATGCACAAGTGCCAAAATTGCCTGGGACACGCTTGCTGTGGCTTACGAGGGTTCTTCCAAAGTCAAAGAGCAGAATTTACAGTACCTCACGACTAACTTTGAGGCTCTGGCCATGAATGACGACGAGACTATTGCGGAGTTGAATGTGCGCATCAAGGATCTGGCCAATGAATCATATTCACTTGGCAAGCCTATGACCGATGAAGATTTGGTCAGAAAGACGCTGAGAGCTCTAAGTCCCAGATTCAAGATGAAGATCACCGCCATCGAAGAAGTCCATGACTTGAAGACACTGAAGTTTGATGAACTCATGGGCTCACTAATGACTTTCGAGCTCTCCCTACCTCCTATCAAGAAGAAACATAAAGGTGTGGCTTTCAAAAGTTCTAATCAAAAGCAGAAGAACTCAACACACTCTGAGTCGGATAGTGACATTGAGGAAACTATCGCCATGATGGCCAAAAACTACAACAAAGTCATGAAAAGATTTGGCCAGATGACAGGAAGAAAAGTCACCCGAGAAGTCAGAGACAAGACACAGCACAAGTTTTAGAAGCTCGAAAACACAGCTAACGATGTAGGACGAGGAGAACGATCAGGTAAAGGAGCTCAGTGCTTTGAATGTGAGGGGTATGGACACAGGCAGAGAGAATGTCCCAACTTCTTAAAGAAACAGAAGAAGGGATTCGATGCCTCTCTAACTGACGATGAAGATGAGGAAGACAGTGACCTTGAGCATACAAGTAACTATGTGGCTTTCACTTCCTCCACAATAGATCAACCAGGTAAAAGCTCAAAGAAGTATGACTCTGATGATGAGCTATCCGATGAGACTCTCAACAACGCTTACAACGAATGGTATGTCAAGTGGCTTGAACACTCTCAGGTAATCGAAAAACAGAACGCTCTCATTCTTACTCTTAATGAAGACAAATCAAGACTTCTCGAGACGACTGTTGATCTCAAAAAGGAAGTTGCTCGACTAAAAGGCGAGTTAGAGCAGGTCACGAAGGCAGTGAAGATGATGAATCCAAGCACTGACACTCTAGATCAAATCCTATCAATCTGGAAACCAGCCAGGAATATGGAAGGACTTGGATATTCAAAAGATGCATCATCATCACACACCATCTTCGTTCCTCAGAAGTCCTCCGCCCAGAAGCCCCGTCAGAAGTCACCTAACTTCACGGCTGACCAAGCAACCAAAAAGCCTCTCACTCTGGCCGCTTCAAAAACCCAAACCAAAAGACACAACTGGGTTTGTCATCAATGTGGACGAAGAGGACATATTCGACCCTTCTGCTATCAGCTATATGGGAAGAGCTCGGTCAAGAAAAGGACCACCGTAAAGAAAAGCCAACCTCGGAAGGAATGGCGAGTCAAAGAGGTCAACTATCGAGCTAACATCGCGTACACCGCTTTAAAGGCCTGAACCAGCAACGATTGGTACTTCGATATTGGATCCTCTCGACATATGACGGGTAATAGCTCTTTCTTGGTCACTTTAATACCATGCACAAATAGCTTCGTCACTTTTGGAGATGGAGTAAAAGCTAGAGTGCTCGGGAAAGGAAAACTCAATCTTCCTAACTCTCCATGTCTGAAAGAAGCTCTGCTAGTAGAAGGCCTCACAGCAAACCTCATCAGCATAAGCCAAATATGCGATTTAAATCTGGATGTCCACTTCACTCGTGACAAGTGCTCGGTCAAAGACGAACAAAAGAAGGAAGTCATGATAGGCCACAGGTCCCTGGACAACTGTTGTCTATGGTCTCCAACAGTCAGTACCTTGCCAACCAAGTGCCTTTTATCCAAAGCACAAGAGACAAAACTCTGGCATCAAAAACTTGGTCACATCAATTTGAGGAGCATGCAAAAGATTCTCTCTGAAAAGGCGATCATTTGAGTTCCCAACCTCAAGATCATTGAAGGAAAAATTTGTGGAGAATGCCAGATTGGGAAACAAGTCAAGACGTCACACAAGAAGGTACAACATCTTACTACTTCTCGTGTTCTAGAACTTCTTCATGTTGACCTTATGGGACCCATGCAAGTAGAAAGTCTAGGAGGGAAGAAGTACATATTTGTATGTGTAGATGACTTCTCGAGGTACACCTGGGTAGACTTTATTCGAAAAAAGTCAAATACCTTCTCAGTCTTTGAAGCCTTATGTCGAAGAGTTCAACGAGAAAAGGGAGAAGTCATTGGGAAAGTCGTCCGACTTCGGAGCGACCATGGAAAGGAGTTTGAAAACATCAGCTTCGCAAACTTTTGTGATGCTGAAGGAATTGCCCACAAATTTTCTGCTCCCATCACTCCTCAGCAAAACGGGATCGTTGAAATAAAGAATCGCAATCTTCAAGACATGGCAAGAGTCATGATGTTAGCCAAAGACATCCCGCAGCACTTCTGGGCTGAAGCTTTGAATACGGCATGCCATATTCATAATAGAGTGACTCTTCACCCTGGAACTTCGCTCACTCTTTATGAAATATGGAGGGGGAGAAAGCCGAATGTCAAATACTTCCATGTCTTTGGATCGGTCTGCTACATACTCGCAGATAGGGAACCTCGACGCAAGTTGGATCCTAAAAGCGACGAAGGCATCTTCCTCGGATACTCCAGAAATAGTCGGGCTTTTCGGGTATTCAACAAACGCACCCGGACTATCATGGAATCCATCAATGTCGTGATTGATGACAATTACGAGCAATCAAGTGACGAGGACGAAGAAGTCCTGAATATCTCAGGAGAAGTCAGACCAGAGGTCAGAGGAGAAGCCAGACCAGATGTCAGAAGAGAAGTCAGACCAGAAGTCAAGGACGATGAGCGCAACAAAGAGTATGAAGACGAAAGCCAAATCATCCCGGATGAAGAGGCAACTCCTACAAGACAAAGAGCTCCATCAAGAAGAATTCAGAAGTATCATCCATCCCGGGATGTGATTGGAGACATTAATGAGGGAGTTCAGACTCGAAAAAAGGCATCTCTTGACCACCAAGAGATGATAGGTAACATGTGCTTTATTTCCAAAATTGAGCCAAAGAATATAAAAGAGGCCATCAATGATGAATACTGGGTCTGCGCGATGCAAGAAGAATTGCTTCAGTTTGCAATGAATGAAGTCTGGGAACTTGTACCCAAGCGTGACAATGTCAATGTCATCGGGAACCTCTGAATTGGGTTTGCTATATTCTTTTGATAACTCTCCTACTCTGGTTGGATATTGCGATGCTGACTGGGCGGGAAGCACACCAGATCGAAGAAGCACCTCTGGAGGTTGTGTCTACCTGGGAAACAATCTTGTATCTTGGTTCAGCAAAAAGCAAAATTGTATTGCTTTGTCTACTGCTGAGTTCGAATATATCGCAGCCGGAAGTAGCTGTACTCAGCTTCTTTGGATGAAACAAATGTTGGCAGAGTATGGAGTCAAGCAAGAAGTCATGACTTTGTTCTGTGACAACATCAGTGCGATCAACATCTCAAAGAACCCAGTACAACATAGCAAGACAAAGCATATCGACATCAGGCACCACTTTATTTGAGAGCTTGTAGAAGACAAGAAAATAAAGCTCGAATACCTACCCACTGAGAAACAAGTCGCAGACATATTTACAAAGGCATTAGATGCCAAAAGGTTTGAAAGTCTGAGGTCAACCCTCGGACTTTTCTGTCTAGAATAGTCAGAAGTCAAGCAAGAGGAGGAAGAGCTTTTAGTTGATTTTACTCTTTCTCTCGATCAAGACCAAACAGGGTCCACAAAATCAAGTCGGGCCCAAAACCTTTAATCAAAAGCCCGTTAGTCTTATTTGAATTTTAAGAATGATTACAATCTGACAATCCACCTATCAGAAATCATTCTGTTCAACTCCCACAGACTCTGCACCTCCTCCACCATTTGAAATCGCTAGGGTTTCTCAAATCAAAATTTTAGCAAAGAATCTGCTCACTCCCCTCAAAGAACGAATCCTAGCTAAATGGTTGGTACTCGAAGCGGACGAATACCATCTGCCTCAAAAGCGCTACGAGCAAAAATGAGGGCAAAAGTTATTGCCAAGAAATTATCAGCCTCCAAATCGACAAGAAACAAGCATGGAGTGAGGATCCGAGGAGGAAAAGTCTTAGGGGAAACATCGGCAGCACCTCAGGAAGTAACAAGTTCACCCCCAACGATCACACCTGAAGACACAGTTCCCGTCGTTGAGAAGGACGACACTATAGACGATTCTTTAAACGAAGAAAAGGAAGCTTCTCACTCTACTTCGACTCCAACACGAGGTAAATCTGCTATCCTCTCTGAAGAAAACATAGAAGAAAGCCTGCTTGTAGAGGGTTTAGAAACCCTTGTTCCTGAAGACCATGGCACTAGCACCAAGGACCAATCTAGCCCCTTTAAGTCGACACCTGCACTAGAGAAATCTCCTCTAAACGAGGACTTGTAGAAAGAAGGAAGTTCCCATGTCGCCCCGAACAGTGATTCAGGGCTTAATGAAAATCCTGAAGCCATTCCAGAAGTCACTCAACCTTTAGAGGAACCTGTCAACATCGAAGAAAGTGTCGACATTGAAACCATGGAAAAGGAAGAAGCTGTGCCTAAAAGGGCTGAGAGAAGGAAGCTACCAACACGAAGGTTGGTTGATGAAGAAGAAGAACCTCAACTACTGAGGAGATTGACCCCAAAGAGGAAAGCCACAGAGAAAGGAGAAGCTTCGGCATCCAAACAGCCAAAGAAGTCAAGAAGGAAGTCACTGACTACTGCAGTAACCTCTGTCCCTGAAGAAGAAGAATCTGAAGAGGAAGACACCCTAATTGTGCTACCACATGTCAAGAAGACATTAGGAGGGCAGAAGCTCCCCAAGTATGTACCAGAAGCACCTATAGACAATATCTCTTTCCACTCTGTAGACAATGCCGTTAAGTGGCAGTATGTCTATCAACGCAAGATCTATCCAGAAAGAGAACTCTCCTCAGAAGTGCAGGGGATAAACTCGATTGTAGAACTTATCCGAAGAGCAGGCCTGACCAACACCGTCATAAATATTGGGCCATTCTACCCAGCTTTGGTCAAGGAGTTTATTGTCAACCTGTCAAGCGAGTTTGATGAACCTGAAGACGCTGAATACAGAAAGGTGTTTGTTCGGGGAGAATGCTTTGAGATCCATGCCTCAACCATCAATGCCTACCTTGGCAGAGAAGACCCAGAAGTCACTCCAGAAGTCCCGCACTTGAACAAAGTAGCGGTCGAAATCACTGGAGGACGTAAGAAGGGCCTGGCCCGTCAAAGACACCATTGCGGCTACCGAGCTTACAGCAAAATATCCAATTCTCTACCGCACCGGTCTGGCTAATTGGGCACCCTCTACGCATGGGTCAAGCATCAAAACCGAGCTGGCGAAACTCATTTACCAAATAGGTACGCAGTCTTCTATTGATTTTGGCGCTTACGTTATTGAACATCTAGTTAAGCACGCCAAATCATGTGCTATCAAACTTGCAATCGGGTTCCCTTCACTAATCACTGGTATCCTTCTCCAACAATGTTCTCATATTGTTCGAGAATCGGATATTCCGGGCAAGAAGCCACTGCCCCTTGCTATCAACCTCAAGAACTTGGAAGGGAAGCAGTTGAAGGACCTCAGACTTCCTATGGCAAAAATATCAGGAGCTGTATCAAGCTCTCGACCCTCAGGACCAATTGGCTCTAGGATGGAGGAAGAATTGGTGGAGATGATCGCTGATCTGGAGAAGTCAATTGCGACGCTCTCAACTCGCAAAGTCGCCTGTGAAGCCCTTCTAGACGACCTTCGCTCTGCTACTACTGAAGATGATGTTGACGACTCCACGTCGTTTTAAGTATTTCTCTGAGTTTACTATGATAACTCTGTTCCATACACTTTTAAATTCTCGGGGTTTGTCCGAGTTATTTTCCGCACAAAATGACTATTTATTTTTTTTGGGATATTTGTTCATGGTTTGACCTGGATTTGTGCTCATGTTTGAGCTGTTTAGTTCGCTCATGGTGTGAGCTGGTTTCTTTTACCCTGCTGTTTAGTCGAATTTGATTATGCGATTGCCTTTGGCAATATTATTAGACAAACAGGGGGAGATAAATGTGATACGACGCCAGAAGTCGCGCCGAAAGATGTGCATAGAAGTCGCCGCTCCAGAAAGCCGCTCAAGAAGTTAAGCTCCAGAAGCCGCTCCGCTCCAGAAGCTGCTCCAGAAGATAAACTAGAAGCCGCACAAGAAGTCGCATCGGAAGTCACGAAACTTGCTGTGTGCGTAACTGCCTCAAGGTGACGACGATGTGCCTGCTTGGAGTAAAGAAATCACATCACTTGTTGTGCGTAACTGCCACAAGATAAATCACTTGCTGTGCGTAACTGCCACAAGATGACGATGGGCTTAAAAAGGTGTTTGCCTAAAAAATTGCCAAAGGGGGAGATTGTTGCTACGTTTATTTGTTGGCATGATTTTTTAGCGCAAATGTAAGAAGTCGTGCAACATGTTACATGACATGTGGAGCGACTTATTACGAGCCGTAGATTAGGAAAGTCTGAAGCTTTCCTATTTCGACGAAGCTTGGAGCGAAAGAAGAAAGGCGCCACGAAGACTTGGAGCGCAAGAGAGTGACGTCGACAAGTCAGGCGACTTCCAGCTGGCAGTTACACGTCAGCAAAAGGCGGCAACTCGACTTGCCTGATTTCATCAGGAAGTCAGAACAGGCAAGACGACTTCCAGCTGTCATGGAAGGCGGCAACAACTTGCCTGACTTTCCTGTTCCTGGTCCAAGGAGGATTAGGAATGTGAGCTGCTATAAAAAGCCCTTGGCTTCCCATTAGCAGATTATCCGTTCTTGTTCTAACACTGCAAGATTTCTCAGAGCTCTTAACCGTGCCCCATCGGCGTGTTGAGAGTCTGATTAAGATTCATTAGAACGGACCTTTGGTCCGATCAAACCTTAAGTCGCGAAGACTAAGTGTTTGGATCGGTTAGGGTTTTTGTTTGTGATTGAAGATTCACAACTCCGTCCAAGAAGACAACGACACCGAGCATAGGCTTGCGCGAAGGGTGGAATTGAGGGAATCTCAAAGACAGGGGGAGAGGCTCCTGGTCGAGGTGATTCACGGTGAGATCTATAGTAGCTTAGGACAATAGCTTGTGTGATAGCTAGTTGGTGCTTGAAGTTGTACTATTGACTACCTATAGTGAAAAACCTTTCCACTGGCAAAGTGCCCCCAGACGTAGGTGCGGAGTCACCGAACTGGGTAATCATCTCTGGTGTCGTGATTATTATCTGTCTATTATTTTGCTTACGGTTTCCACAAGAAGTTGATACACAAGTTAAAGACTTTGTGTTCGACTTCCTGACTTGGCTACGATTCAAAATTTCATATGTTATTTTTGGAAAATATATTGAATTTGGAATTTTTCGGAAATTATTGGATTTGTCGGGTCCGAGAAGAGACTCTCGGGGAGCCGGATCGGAGGTACCGGACGGAGGTCACCGAAGGCTGGGGAGGCCGGCAGTGACCGGCGGTGACCGGGCCGTCCCCACTATTGTTCGAGGCCGAGAGTGGAGGCAAGCTCGGTTTGGGCCTTGGAAGGCCCAAACCGAGCCATGACATGTTGGTCTCGGCCCAATGGGCTTTCGGCCCATTGGCTTGGCCCGACTTGGTTCGTGCCCGGTTTTTGATCCGTGGCATGAACCCGTGATCCAATATTTTGAAACTTTCAAAATTTAATCGGTTTCGATAAACCGTTTTTTCAAAAAGGTCTAGTTTCGATAAACCCGACCGAGCAACTTGGCAAAATTAAAACCGGAATAATTGCATATTATTTGATAACATTTTTGTGTGATAATATGTTGGATGATGTGATGAGATCTTTAATGCATTAGCAGCCCATTAGATTTTATCGCTTTCACGGTTTGCATACCGTTAGTGTTAGCGTGTAATTATTCTTTCATTCAAGCCCATAAAGTGTAATTATTTTTTATCCGGTCTATGAACCGAGTATTAATTGTAATTACTACTCAAAGACGAGAAGGATGGAGAATCGAGCACAATGACTGTCATGGAGGATGTCCAAGAGCTAGTGGGAGCCCGAATGAAAAAGACGAGAAGATGTTGTGACTCGTAGAATCCTAAGATTAGGATGGGCTATAAAATGCATATTTAACGCTTCATGTTTGCTTGCTTGTATTATTTAAATAATAACATGCTTGCATGCTTAGCTTATAAGTTTATAAGCCATCACCTCGCATGCAAAGATTAAAATCGACTTTAACTTTTTGCATGTTTAAAGCGTTGTGAACCGTTATCGCACGGGTTGTGATGGATGAGTTCAAATTTGAAACGTGTTTGCACGGGTTGCAAATGACGATTTCAAATGAAGATAGTATGTGATGCAATTAGAAACGTTATAACACGGGTTGTTGATGACGGGTTCGTAATTGTGCCAAATACTTTCGAATTATTAAGCACAACCAATTTACAAGATAATTTGATTCAAGTGAGATGCCACCAAAATTCACACCCATTTAGAAACATTTTATCGGTGTCGTGCGCCTTAGCGGAGCATCGATCGAATGGGTTCTAGATGGGAATGGTAAACTTTGTGGGATGTCGTGCGCCTTAGCGGAGCATCTGCACAAAGTTAACTCGTTAGTGAAGGTTGGTTGACTCGACCACGATTCTTGGCCTGAGGTCGAGCTGGGGCATCGGAAGGGTAAGCCGTGTGTTTTATGCACGTACCCTGACCAAGAGTTACACGGGTTGTAATTGGACGAACGTCCTACCTAAATAAGTTAATTGGAGCGGTGCGCCTTAACGTACTTCAAATGAAGAATAAGGGATCTTGGTTTAAAGGTTCTAAACCTTAAAATCGGATGGTTGGTGTTTAATTCGGATCTTCGTAAATTTATTCAACTTTTCTGATTAAATTTATTTTCTTCGTGTAGAAATGGCTAGTAATTCAACAAACTCATCTAATTTGTCGTTGAGGACTATACTCGAAAAGTGTAAACTCAACGGGACAAATTATATGGAATGGGACAGAAATTTACCACTTGTGTTAAAGTTGGAACGCAGGGAGTACCTCCTTGATAAGGCTATCCCGGTGGAGCCAGCTGCCAACGCAACTAGGGTCGTTAAGGATGCGTACTAGAAACACCTTAGCGACTCTATCGACGTTGCGTGTGTCATGCTGGGCTGCATGGAGGTGGACCTCCAGAAGCAGTTTATGGAGCTATCCCATGATCCGTTTGCAATGTTTGCACAGATCAAGGATATGTTCAAAGAGAAAGTACGTATTGAAAACTACACTGTTCTCTGAGAACTCATTGCCAGCGAGATGTCAGCAGGCAGCTCCGTAGGTCCACACGTCCTACGTATGAAGGGACATTTCGACCATATGACTAGTATCGGTATGTCTATGGAAAAGGAAATGGCTGCCGATTTTATTCTGCAATCCCTTCCTCATGTATATGGTGGATTCGTCATGAACTACCACATGCATGACATGGACAAGACCGCATCGGAGTTGCACAACATGTTGGTAACTGCCGAGTATTCTTATGGTCAGCAAGGGATCCAGCTTCAAAGCTGGTGGTGGCAAGGGTAAAGGCCCAATGCACCTGGCAAGAAAGATCAGACCATTTGTTCCTAAACCTTCCATGCCCGGAAAAGGCAAGGGGAAGGCAAAGGAGTCGGTCTGTTTCTACTGCCAAAAGCCTGGTCACTGGAAGAAAGACTGTCAGCAGCTGAAGGATGATTAGAGGAAGGGCGGTGGGGCCGCTACTTCGTCACGTATTCCATTAGAGCTGTATCTTTCTACAATTAATACCTGGGTACTAGACACTCGAGCTGAGTCTCATGTCTGTGCGGATATACAGGTGTTGAATAGTAGAAGAGATATGGGGAAAACCGAGGTGACCTAAGAGTTGGGAACAACGTGAGAGTTACCGCAACTGCCGTAGGTTCTGTTAACCTTGTTTTGCCCAGTGGGCTTGTAATTGAACCTTTTGATGTGTTTTGCGTACCTGTTGGAGGAAGGTTATTATTTTAATACTAAGAACAGATTTTTTAATATTATGCGCAACAACATGTTTTATGGCAATGCTCACACTGTTGGAGGTTTATACATATTGAATATGCAAAACTCGAGATCCAACATGCTCAATAATATAAACGCTAATAGGTTTAAAGCTAATGATTTAGACCAAAATCTAATCTGGCATTGTCGTCTAGGTCACATAAATAAGAAACGCATCTTAGCGCTTCATAAGCGCAGACTTCTAAGTCAGTTCGAATACCAAACGATTGATAGATGGGAAGCTTGTTTAATGGGCAAGATGATTAAAGCGCCCTTCACTGGTTTAGGTGAGAGGGCAGGTGATCTATTGGGTCTAATACATTCAAACGTATATGGACCAAATGAGACACCAGCCAGAGGTGGTTTAGGCTAGTTTATCACGTTTACTGATGATTTCAGTAGATATGGTTATGTTTATCTCAAAAGACATAAGTCCGAAGCCTTTGATAAATTCAAGGAGTCTAGGACTGAAGTAGAAAACCAACTTGGAAAAAGTATCAAGGCACTCCGTTCTGATCGGGGTGGAGAATACTTATCCGAAGAGTTTCTTAGTCATCTTACAGAAAGTGGAATACTATCTCAGTGGACTCCACCAGGAACACCAAGGAATTGGACATTGTTGGATATGGTTCGATCGATGTTAAGTCTCACTGATCTCCCGATCTCCTTTTGGGGTTACGCTCTGCAAATGGCCGCATTCATAATCGAGATGGGACATTCTTGGAGAAGTAATTTATTTCCAAGACAGTCAGTGGGAGGGCTATTCATCTTATGGAGTTCTAGATGAGATGGTCATTCGGGAACCACTGGACTACTCACCAGAAGTAGTCGTTGAGCAAGAACCAATAGCTACAATTAATAAGGACGGAACCGACTCTAAGAAATGGCTGGAAGTCATGAGGTAAAAGTCATCGGGTGTAAATGGATCTTTAAAATAGAGATGGACATGGATGGAAAACCTCAAAACTATAAAGCAAGACTGGTAGCAAAAGGTTATAGGCAAGTCCACGGAATTGACTGAAGAGACCTTTTTCTCTAGTAGCTATGGTCAAATCTATCCGCATTCTACTTGCCGTAGCAACTATGCGATATGGCAAATGGACGTCAAAACTGCCTTCTTCAATGGGAGGTTAGCTAAGGACGTTTAAATGTCCCAGCCTGAGGGTTTTGAGGATCCTAAGAATAAGGGAAAGATTTGCAAGTTGCTCAAATCAATTTATGGTTTAAAGAAAGAATCTCGGAGTTGGAATCAACGTTTTGATGAAGTTGTGAAACAGTTTGGCTTCATCAAGAACGATGATGAGCCTTGCGTATATAAAAAGGCATATGGGAACAAAGTAGTCTTCTTGGTGCTTTATGTTGATGACATACTGCTCATTGGAAACAACGTCCCTACCTTGCTCTTAACAAAGACTTGGTTAGGTGAGTGTTTCGCAATGAAGGACTTAGGCGAGGCCTTTTGCATCTTGGGGATCAAGATATATAGAGACCGTGCCAAGCGGGTCTTGGGCTTAAGTCAAAGCACCTACATAGACAAAGTGTTGAGAAGATTCTCGATGCAAGATTCAAAGAGGACTGCTGCCTATGCGTCATGGCATGAAGCTAAGCAAGAAGTAGTGTGCTGAGACACCTGCAGAGCTAGCAAGAATGAATGAGATCCCATATACTTCGGCTATAGGGTCCATAATGTATGCCATGATATATACGAGACCGGATATCTCGTCTGCCCTAAGCTGTACCAGTAGACATCAGTCCAAACCTGGTGAGGAACATTGGATTGCCGTCAAGGCGATTCTCAATTTTTGAGAAAAACCAAAGACGCTTTTCTTGTATACGGGAGAAGAAATGATGATCTAGTCGTCAAAGGATATGTCGACGCTAGTTTTTCCAGACAGACCCCGATGACTTTAAAAGTTAGTTGGGTTATATGTTTATGTTGAACGGTGGAGCTTTCAGCTGAAAAGTAAGAAGCAGGACACCATTGCCGACTCTACGACAGAAGCTGAGTACATTGCCGCATCTGAAGTGGCAAAAGAAGCTGTATGGATCAGGAGTTTCATGGCTGGGTTAGGTGTAATTAAAAACCCATCTAACCCAGTAGACTTATATTGTGACAACACCGGGGCTATTGCGCAAGCTAAGGAACCCATGGCACATGACAAATCCAAACATGTACTCAGAAAGTATCACATCATCCGCGACATTGTTGCTAGAGGTGACGTGAAGATCCACTACGTTGCAACTGATGATAACACAACCGACCCCTTGACCAAGGCTCTTCCACAAGCAAAACATGATAAACATGTTAGGTCAATGGGTATAGACTGGGACTTAGATTGGAACTAGGGGCAAGTGGGAGATTGATAGCATTTGTGCCCTAGTCCAATTGCTATTAGCCTGTAAACGTCTATGTACATTATCATCGTTTGTAATATATATATATATATAAAACGGCTTTGTATTACTTATGTGTTGACGTAATGTGTTAAGCATGATCTTATTTATGACCACTAAAGTAGTAGAACCATAAATATGTAAGGATCACACTTAACGAGTCTCTGATCAAAATATGCTTCTCTTAGAAGCGACCAGTATGAGGATGATTCTTAATGACGTAGTTCTACTTGTCAATATATGCTTCCATAAAAGCGACCAGTATGAGGATGGTTCTTAATGACGTAGTTCTACTTGTCACAGGGATGAGGGATCCCGGAATCATATTATAGATATCATGAGGTGATTGATATCGGACGACCCGCTTTGAATAGTGTTTTCATAGATTAAGCCATGAACATACTCAAATGCGATAGCTTGTCACGATATCCTTAGACCAAGGAGTCTTTGTGATAACTATGCAATGAACGTGCGGCTTTAACTCGCGCCTAGAGCTTTCTGTAACAGGATTGCAATAACGGGCATGATTGGGTGGCGGAACGGGTTGCATGAGTGACACGAAAGACGGCTAAGGGATTTATCCCTCATACTACGGTATGGGAAAGATATCCGTTAAAAGGCCCCTTGATCGAGACTGACTGAGAGTAAGAGCATGGCCATGCTGGTGATACAGGTTATCAGTTCTCAGCCATCTCACATATCAAGTAACAATGATTGATTAAACAAGGATGACGACTCTATGCCTTGTGATCAATCGGGATATCTAGAGATAATAGGATAGTGACTTGTACGCACAAGGTTAAGTCGAATCATTGATCTTCATGCACCTTGGGTAATCTTAACGTCTTACTAGAGGCCACTTATGATGGATCTGCCAACGGTGGCATGAGCCTAGAGGGTCACACACATTCAAGTCGGATAACTTGAGACAAGGAAACCTTAACGTTTCTTGAAGAGCAATACATGGACAAAACTGGAGGTTTTGTGCCATGGGTTCGGTTTGAGAGAATAATTAGTGAATCGATAAAACTGAGTTTTTTCGTCGATGTCGCGTCGGACTTTGTTTGATAAGTAACGACAAAAAGGGTCGGGCGACTTTTGGACACGGCACGAAACCACATGGGTGAGCCCATTGGGCTCGGCCCATGAGGTCTCATGGCCGGCCCAACAAGGGCCCATTATGGGCCCAATAAGCCTTATATGGCCCGCCCACATGGTGGGTCCATGAGTGGGAGCCACACAACACCATGCTTAGTTGATGTTTGTGGATTAAGAGGTGAGTGATTTAAGGGGTATGGGTTAAAGCACCTTTAAGCCCATACCAATCACTTTTGACCCATGCTTGTGAGTTGGATGATGAATTGAAATATCTAGCATTCATTCATTAATCAAAATATCATACAACTCTCACAACTCTTTCTCTCCTCTCTTTGCTCTCTTGTTCTTCATGTAATTGTTCTAGTAGGCAATTAAGTGAAGGATCTTCAAGATCATCCCCTTGGTGTGGACTTTCTCTAGAGAAGAAGATCCGAAAGTTCTTATTTATCGATTCAACAAAGACTAAATGCAAAAATGGAGAAACTGTCCAGATTGTCCAGTTCCGGTGACCGACATTGCGTGAGCCATTAACGTTCTTCCAAGGTCCAATTGACATGAATCTGGCGGCGTTAGAAAGATAAGTCAAAGGGCTACAACTTTTGTGAAATACTGATTTTCCAAAAGAGCGCTGGTTTTGAGATATAAGGCCGAGAAGCTGACTGGTCCGCAGAGTCTGTCCAGCGAGATGGGAAAAATGTTTTGCTCCAGACGGAGGTGTTCTCGTCCGAACTGGGTTCGGAGCGAATATACAAAAGATGTAGAGAATTGGCTAAGGTTTAATCACCAAAAAAAACCGAAGTAATTGGAGATCTGTAGCTCGAGATATGGAGCTTCAGAGTCTCGGTTTTCTGCCGGGAAGATTCTGGTAAAACCCGAAAACTCGATTTCCTAAGGATCTAACTTGGTAGTCGATTTTGCGTAGGTTAGGGGCGGTTTATAGGTAGCTTTCGCTGCCATGAACGTGATTAGTATACCCCGAAACCCAGCATGTCTTGGAAATAAATTCCTTTTCCAAGAATGTCCCACCTCGGGCGACAAAAACTTTGTTTTCGCTCGGTTTGTAGAAGTAGTATCCTTTTGTTTCTTTTGGATAACCGATGAAAGTGCATTTATCTGATCTCGGTTCGAGCTAGGTTGCAAGCAACCGTTTTACATAAGCCTCGCAACACCAGATTTTTAGGAAGGACAAAACAGGTTCCTTCCCGTACCATTTCTCGAATGATGTCCCTTCCACTGCTTTCGACAGAGCCCTGTTTATTATGAATGCGGCCGTTTGTAGAGCGTAACCCCAGAAGTAGATCGGGAGATCAGTGAGACTTAACATCGATCGAACCATATCCAACAATGTCCGATTCCTTTGCTCGGACACACCATTGAGTTGCGGTGTTCCTGGCGTAGTCCACTGAGATAGTATTCCACTTTCAGTAAGATGACTAAGAAACTCCTCGAATAAGTATTCCCCACCTCGATCAGAACGGAGTGCCTTGATACTCTTTCCGAGTTGGTTTTCTACTTCAGTCCTAAACTCCTTGAATTTATCAAAGGCTTCCGACTTATGTCTCATGAGATAGACATAACCATATCTACTGAAATCATCAGTAAATGTGATAAAGTAGCCTAAACCACCTCTGGCTGGTGTACTCATTGGTCCATATACATCTGAATGTATTAGACCCGATAGATCACCTGCCCTCTCACCTAAACCAGTGAAGGGTGCTTTAGTCATCTTGCCCATTAAACAAGCTTCACATCTATCAATCGTTTGGAATTCGAATTGACTTAGAAGTCCGCGCTTGTGAAGCGCTGAGATGCGTTTCTCATTTATGTGACCTAGACGACAATGCCAGATTAGAGTTTGGTCTAAATAATTAGCATTTACATTATAGAGCATGTTGGATCTCGAGTTTTGCATATTTAATATGCATAAACCTCGAACTGTGTGAGCATTTCCATAAAACACGTTGTTGCGCATAATATTAACAAACTCGTTCTTAATATCAAAATAATAACTTTCTTTTTCAAGAAGGGATATTGATACAATATTCCTGCTGAAAGCAGGTACGCAAAACACATCCAAAAGTTCTATTACAAGCCCACTTGGCAAAACAAGGTCACCTGAATCCACAGCAGTTGCGGTAACTCGCACGTTGTTCCCAACTCTTAGGTCCACCTCGTTTTCCCCTATATCTCTTCTAATATGCAACACCTGTACATCCGCACAGACATGAGACTCAGCTCCAGTGTCTAGTACCCAAGCATTTATAGTAGAAAGATTTAGCTCTAATGGAATACCTGACGAAGTAGCGGCCCCACCGCCCTTCTTCTAATCTTCCTTCAGCTGCAGACAGTCTTTCTTCCAATGACTAGGCTTTTGGCAGTAGAAACAGACCTACTCCTTTGCCTTCCCCATGCCCTTCATGGGTATGGAAGGTTTAGCAATGAAATGTCGTCTGTTCTTCCCCGCCCGGTGCATTGGGCCTTTGCCCTTATCACCACCAGCTTTGAAGCTGGATCCCTTCTTGACCATCAGAACACCTTTGGACGTACTGCCCCTTATGCTCTTCTGGGCAGCCACTAACATGCTGTGCAACTCCAATGCGGTCTTGTCCATGTCATGCATGTGATAGTTCATGACGAACCCACCATATGCATGAGGAAGGGATTGCAGGATAAAATCCGCAGCCATCTCTTTTTCCATAGTCATTCCGAGACTAGTCATATGATCGAGATGTCCCTTCATTCGTAGGACGTGTGGACCTACGGAGCTGCCTGCTGACATTTTGCAGGCAATGAATTCTCGGAGAACAGTGTATTTTTCAATTCGTACTTTCTCTTTGAACATTGGGGCTTTCCTGCCAGGTGCATTGGGGCTTTATCCTTTCCACCACCAGCTTTGAAGCTGGATCCCTTCTTGACCATAAGAACACTTTTGGGCGAACTGCCCCTTATGCTCTTCTCGGCAGTTACTAGCATGCTGTGCAACTCCGACGCGGTCTTGTCCATGTCATGCATTTGATAGTTCATGACGAACCCACCATATGCATGAGGAAGGGATTGCAGAATAAAATCCGCAACCATTTCCTTTTCCATAGACATACCGATACTAGTCATATGGTCGAAATGCCCCTTCATACGTAGGACGTGTGGACCTACGGAGCTTCCTGCTGACATCTTCCAGGCAATGAGTTCTCGGAGAACAGTGTCTTTTTCAATACGTACTTTCTCTTTGAACATATCCTTGATCTGTGCAAACATTGCAAACGGATCGTGGGATAGCTCCATAAATTGCTTATGGAGGTCCGCCTCCATGCAGCCCAGCATGACACACGCATCGTCGATAGAGTCGCTAAGGTGTTTCTGGTACGCATCCTTAACGACCCTCGTTGCATTGGCAGCTGGCTCCACCGGGATAGCCTTATCAAGGACGTACTCCCTGCGTTCCAACTTTAACACAAGTCGTAAATTCCTGTCCTAATCCAGATAATTTGTCCCGTTGAGTTTACACTTTTCGAGTATAGTCCTCAACGACAAATTAGACGAGTTTGTTGAATTACTAGCCATTTCTACACGAAGAAAGTAAATTTAATCAGAAAAGTTGAATAAATTTACGAAGATCCGAATTAAACACCAACCATCTGATTCTAAGGTTTAGAATCTTTAAACCAAGATCCCTTATTTGTCAATTGAAGTACGCTAAGGCGCACCGCTCCAATTGACTCATTTAGGTAGGTCGTCTATCCAATTACAACCCGTGTAACTCTTGGTCAGGGTATGTTGAAGTCGTCATTTGCAACTCGTGCAAACACGTTTCAAAATCGAACTCATCCATCACAACCCGTGCGATGATGGTTCACAACGCTTTAAACATGCAAACAATTAAAATCGATTTTAATCTTTGCATGTGAGGTGATGGCTTATAAACTTATAAGCTAAGCTTGCAAGAATACAATTTTTTCTAAAAATTAAAACAAGCAAGCATAAAGCGTTTAAACATGCACCAATAGCCCATCCTACTCCTAAGATTCTACGAGACATCACATCTTCTCGTCTTTCTCATTCGGGCTCCCACTAGCTCTTGGACTTCCTCCAAGACCGTCATTGTGCTCGATTTTCCATCCTTCTAGTCTTTGAGTAGTAATTACAGTTAATACTCGGTTCGTAGATCGAATAAAAAATAATTACATTTTATGGGCTCGAATGAAAGAATAATTACACGCTAACAGTGACAGTGTGCAAACCGTGAAAGCGATAAAATCTAAGGGGCTACTAATGCATCATACATCTCATCACATCATACATCTCATCACATCATCCAACATGTTATCACACAAACATGTTATCAAATAATATTCAATTATTCCGATTTTAATTTTGCCAAGTTGCTTGGTCGGGTTTATCGAAACTAGACCTTTTCGAAAAACGGTTTATCGAAACCGATCAAATTTAAAAGTTTTCGAAATATTGGATCGCAGGTTCATCCACGGACATAATCAACATGCACGAACCAAATCGGGCAAAGCCCAATGGGCCGAAGCCCATTGGGCCGAGCCCAACATCACTGCTCGGTTTGGGCCTAAAAATGCCCAAACCGAACTTGCCTCTCCTCTCGGCCTCGGCCTAGAGGAGGGACGGCCCCGGTCACCCCCGGCCTCTCCCGGCCTCCGGTGACCTCCGTCCGGTACCTCCGATCCGGCTCCCCGAGAGTCTCTTCTCGGACTCGACAAATCCAATAAAATCCAAAAAATTTCAAATTCAATATATTTTTCAAAAATAACATATTTCATGCAATTTTCTCAAAAAGCATTAAAAACATGTTATCAACAAATATGGCATGCAAATCATCATAAAACCGAAACAAGTTCAACAAGACAAAGATTAAGAGGGTTAACCATGCTCTGATACCAGTTTAGGGTTTTGGAGCGTTCTAGATCATCGAGATAGTTGAAGCATTTAACAAAGGCAACTCCAAACCTTGTCCAAGAACATGAACCATTAAATCTTAAAGCAAAATCTATTCCACAAGAAATTTACCTTTAGGTCTTTGTTGAATCAATAAAGAAGAACTATAAGGTCTTCTTCTCTAGAGAAAGTCCACACCAAGGGGATGATCTTCAAGATCCTTCACTTAATTGCCTACTAGAAAAATTAATTGAAGAACAAGAGAGCAAGATGGAGGAGAGAGCTTAGGGTGGCCGGCCACTATGAGAGAGAGAGAGAGAGGTTTTTGTGAGTTGTGTGATTATTTGATTAATGAATGAATGTTATATATTTCAATTCATCATCCAACTCATAAGCATGGGTCAAAAGTGATTGGTATGGGCTTAAAGGTGCTTTAACCCATACCCCTTAAATCACTCACCTCTTAATCCACAATCACCAACTAAGCATGGTGTTGTGTGGGCCCCACTCATGGACCCACCATGTGGGCGGGCCATATAAAGCTTATTGGGCCCATAATGGGCCCTTGTTGGGCCGGCCATGAGACCTCATGGGCCGACCCCAATGGGCTCACCCATGTGGTTTCGTGCCGTGTCCAAAAGTCACCCGACCCTTTTTGTCGTTACTTATCAAACAAAGTCCGACGCGACATTGACGAAAAAACTCAATTTTCTCGATTCGCTAATTATTCTCTCAAACCGAACCCACGGCACAAAACCTCC
Organism: Geranium rotundifolium; assembly: GCA_963920655.1. NCBI lineage: Eukaryota > Viridiplantae > Streptophyta > Magnoliopsida > Geraniales > Geraniaceae > Geranium > Geranium rotundifolium. Next base: position 13,807,392 of record OY987317.1, on the reverse strand, counting down.
AGTTTTGTCCATGTATTGCTCCTCAAGAAACGTTAAGGTTTCCTTGTCTCAAGATATCCGTCTTGAATGTGTGTGACCGTTCAGGCTCATGCCACTGTTGGCAGATCGGCGCAAAAGATCACTCTTGCCCGACCCATCATAAGGGGCCTCTAGTAAGACGTTATGATTACCCAAGGTGCATGACGATCGATGATTCGACTTAACCTTGTGCGTACAAGTCACTATCCTATTATCTCTAGATATCCCGATTGATCACAAGGCATAGAGTCGTGACCCTTGTTTAATCAATCATTGTTACTTGATATATGAGATGGCTGAGAACTGATAACCCGTATCACCGGCATGGCCATGCTCTTACTCTCAGTCAGTCTCGATCAAGAGGCCTTTAACGGATATCTTTCCCATACTGTAGTATGAGGCCCTTAACGGATATCAAGAGGCCTTTAACGGATATCAAGAAGAACTACGTCATTAAGAACCATGCTCATACTGGTCGCTTCTATGGAAGCATATTTTGACCAGGGACTCGTTAAGTGTGATCCGTACAGATTTATGGTTCTACTACTTTAGTGGTCATAAATCAGATCATGCTTAACATATTACTTCAACATATAAGTAATACAAAGCCGTTTTATTTATTCGCCCAACCCTATTTGTCGTGACGTGTCCAAAATTCGCCAGACCCTATTTGTCGTTACTTATCAAACAAAGTCCGACGCAACATCGACGAAAAATCTCAGTTTTTTCGATTCGCTAATAATTCTCTCAAACCGAACCCATGGCCCAAAACCTTTAATTTTGTCCATGGAGGTGGCCGGCCAAGAAGAGAGAGAGAGAGGATATGAGAGTGTGAGTGAGTAATTAATCCCTTAGATATTTCTCTACTTCATCAACTTATAAGCATGGGTCTAAATGGTGATGGTATGGGCTTAAAGGTGTCATTACCCATACCCCTTAAATCAGTCACCTCTTAATCAACAATCACCAACTAAGCATGGTGTGTGGCCCCACCCTTGGACCCACCAAGGTGGCCGGCCATGTTGGGCTTATTGGGCCCAAAATGAGCCCTTGTTGGGCCGGTCACGTGACCTCATGGGCCAAACCCAATGAGCTCGCCCATGTGGTTTCGTACCGTGTCCAAAAGTCGCCCAACCTTATTTATCGTTACTTATCAAACAAAGTCCGACGCAACATCGACGAAAAATCTCAGTTTTCTCGATTCGCTAATAATTCTCTCAAACCAAACCCATGGCCCAAAACCTTTAGTTTTGTCCATGTATTGCTCCTCAAGAAACGTTAAGGTTTCCTTGTCTCAAGTTATCCGTCTTGTATGTGTGTGACCCTCCAGGCTCATGCCACCGTTGGCAGATCGGCGCAAAAGATCGCTCTTGCCCGATCCATCATAAGGGGCCTCTAGTAAGAACTTATGATTACTCAAGGTGCATGACGATCGATGATTCGACTTAACCTTGTGCGTACAAGTCACTATCCTATTATCTCTAGATATCCCGATTGATCACAAGGCATACAGTCGTCACCCTTGTTTAATCAATCATTGTTACTTGATATGTGAGATGGCTGAGAACTGATAACCCGTATCATCGGCATGGCCATGCTCTTACTCTCAGTCAGTCTCCATCAAGAGGCCTTTAACGGATATCTTTCCCATACCGTAGTACGAGGGATAAATCCCTTAACCGTCTTTCGTGTCACTCACGCAATCCGTTCCGCCACCCAATCATGCCCGTTATTACAATCCTGTTACGGAAAGCGTTAGGTGCAAGTTAAAGTCGCACGTACATTGCATAGCGATCACAAAGTCTCCTTAGTCTAAGGATATCGTGACAAGCTATCACATTTGAATATGTTCATGGCTTAATCTACGAAACACTATTCAAAGCGAGTCGTCCGATATCAATCACCTCATGATATCTATGATATGATTCCGGGATCCCTCATCCCTATGACAAGTAGAACTACGTCATTGAGAACCATCCTCATACTTGTCGCTTCTATTGAAGCATATATTGACCAGGGACTCGTTAAGTGTGATCCGTACAGATTTATGGTTCTACTGCTTTAGTGGCCATAAATCAGATCATGCTTAACATATTACTTCAACACATAAGTAATACAAAGCCGTTTTATTTATTACAAATGATGATAATTATACATAGACATTTATAGACTACTAGCAATTGGACTAGGGCACAAAAATGCTATCACCATAGGCCCATTTAGGCATGGCTTGGCCGGCCCACTTGGTGGTGCCAAGTGTAGGGGCCACGCACTATGCTTAGTTTGTGTGGTTGATTATGATGAAGAGCAAATTGTGGGATTAGATGGTGACATGCCTTTTAACCTATGCCTTCTGAAAGAGATCACCACGGGTTCCAATCGATAAATATCATGCAGCGGACGTTATGTAACCGTGGTGATCGATGAAAGCTATTATCTTAATGTAAATTCAACATGTTATATATATATATATTAAATCTGATAGTTACCTCTTCTAATCGATGAAAACACAATCTTAGTGTTTCTCTATTAGGTTCACAGAAGCACCACAACCGAAGAAGGTTTTCACTCAAATTTTTGCTATGAATTTTGAGAGAAGCTTGACAACAATGGAGGATGAGAGGGGAGAGAGAATTCGGGAATGAGGGGGAGAGAGTGATGGGATTAGTTGCTGAAAATTAGAGAAGATAATGGAAGATATTATGTGATTTTAATTTGAAAATTAAAATTGCATATATATCCTTCATAAACTCTTATTTGCATTTGTTCCCATTCATAACTTAAATCCCTAAATGGGCTTTAAGCCCGTTTAACTAAAACTCAAATTAAACCCATTAACTTGAGTTCTAATTTCGGTTTAGACAAAACAGCTCAATTTCCTCGAATTGATTTCTTCAACCGTTTGGTTAAAACCTTAGGCCAGAAAACTACTGAATCGTTCTCAATTTTCATCCATAATTGTTGTCATATATCGTGCTTAATGCGTGTGACCCTCTAGGCTCACGAACAATTGGTAGACTGGTAAAATTACTACTTTACCCTTTCCATCATAAGTGGTCTCTAGCAAGACATTATGATTATCCAATGTTCGTGATTATCGATTATTCGAATTAACCTGTATGAGTGATAAATCCCTCAGACGCCTTTCGAGTTCACTAGTGCAATCAATATCAAAGCCAATCGAAGCCGTTATAGTTACCCTCTTTACAGATAACGTTAGACTAGGTCAAACTTAGGTATTCGTTACATAGTGTACACAAAGACTCCTTGGTCTTAGGATATAATGACAAGCTACGATATGTGAGTATCTCATGACTGGATCTATGCAGCATACTCACAATCGGGTTGTCCAATATCATCGACCTGATGATATCTGTAATATAACTCTGGGACATACTTTGTCATGATCAGTAGAGCGTGATAACAAGGAGTTGGTCTCATACTGATCGCTTCTTAAAGAAGCTTAGCTGATCAGGGACTCATCAAATGTAATTGAAATTCTGAATCGTAGCCGAGTCAAGAAGTCGAACACAAAGTCGTAACTTGTGTATCGACTACTTGCCTAAAAGTAAACCGTAAGCGTAAACAGTAAACAGATAATAACGACACCAGAGATGGGACATTCCTTTTGCATGTGTCCATACCCCTCACATTCAAAGCACTGAGCTCTTTTATCTGATCGCTCTCCTCGTCTACCATCGTTTGTGTTTTCGAGCTTCTGAAACTTGTGCTGCGGCTTGTCTCTGACTTCTCGGGTGACGTTCCTCCCTGTCATCTGGCCGAATCTTTTCATGACTTTGTTGTAGTTTTTGGCCAGCATGGCGATAGTTTCATCAATGTCACTATCCGAATCAGAGTGCGTTGAGTTCTTCTGCTTCTGAGTAGAACTTTTGAAAGCCACACCTTTGTGTTTCTTCTCGATAAGAGGTAGGGAGAGCTCGAAAGTCATTAGGGATCCCATGAGCTCATCAAACTTCAGTGTCTTCAAGTCTTGGACTTCTTCTATGGCGGTTATCTTCATCTTGAATCTGGGACTTAGAGCTCTTAGCGTTTTTCTGACTAAATCTTCATCGGTCATAGGCTTGCCAAGTGAATATGATTCATTGGCCGGATCCTTGATGCGCACATTAAACTCCGCAATCGTTTCGTCTTCATTCATGGTCAGGGCCTCAAAGTTAGTCGTGAGGTACTGTAACTTCTGCTCTTTGACTTTGGAAGTACCCTCGTAAGCAACATCAAGCGTGTCCCAAGAAATTTTTGCACTTGTGCATGTGTTGATGAGTCGAAACACATTCTTGTCTACTCCATTAAAAATAGCATTGAGTGCACGAGAATTACCTAGGGCGGCTTCATCTTCTTCCGCGCTCCACTCCTTTTCTGGTTTGATGCTAGTTTGATTTCCATGAGCATCGGCATAGTAAGGTTCCTCCCATCCATTGAGGTTTTGCTGTCGAGGGACTTCAAAAACGCACACATTCGAGCTTTCCAGTACCCATAATTTGTTCCGTCGAGTACTGGTGGTCGATTTACTGAACCTCCTTCCTTTGAGTCCATATTGGCTATTTAGATATTTTGCAGGAAAATCACCTAAAAGAAAAGGTGCCTCCTCTGATACCAATTGAAATTCTGAATCGTAGCCGAGTCAAGAAGTCGAACACAAAGTCGTAACTTGTGTATCAACTACTTGCCTAAAAGTAAACCGTAAGCGTAAACAATAAATAGATAATAACGACACCAGAGATGATTACCCAGTTCGGTGACTCCGCACCTACGTCTAGGGGCACTTTGCCAGTGGAAAGGTTTTTCACTATCAGGTAGTCAATAGTACAACTTCAAGCACCAACTAGCTATCACACAAGCTATTGTCCTAAGCTACTATAGATCTCACCGTGAATCACCTCGACCAAGGGCCTCTCCCCTTGTCTTTGAGATCCTCTCAATTCCACCCTTCGAGCAAGCCTATGCTCGGTGTCGTTGTATTCTTGGACGGAGTTGTGAACCTTCAATCACAAACAAAAACCCTAACCGATCCAAACACTTAGTCTTCGCAACTTAATGTTTGATCGGAGCAAGGATCCGTTCTAGCATATCTTAATCAGCCTCTCAACACGCCGATGGTGCACGTTAAGAGCTCTGAGAAATCTTGCAATTTAGAACAAGAACGGATGATCTACTAATGGGAAGCCAAGGGATTTTTATAGCAGCTCACATTCCTAATCATTCTCGGATCAGGAACAGGAAAGTCAGGCAAGTTGTTGCCGCCTTCCACGACAACTGGAAGTCGTCTTGCCTGTTCTGACTTCCTGAATAAATCAGGCAAGTCGAGTTGCCGCCGATTGCTGACGTGTAACTGCCAGCTGGAAGTCGCCTGACTTGTCGACGTCACTCTCTTGCGCTCCAAATCTTCGTGGCACCTTTCTTCTTTCGCTCCAAGCTTCGTTGAAATAGGAAAGCTTCAGACTTTCCTAATCTTCGGCTTGTAACAAGTCGCTCCACATGTCATGTAACATGTTGCACGACTTCTTACTTTTGCGCTAAAAAATTATGCCAACAATTAAACGTAGCAACAATCTCCCCCTTTGGCAATTTTTTAGGCAAACACCTTTTTAAGCCCATCGTCATCTTATGGCAGTTACGCACACCAAGTGATTTATCTTGTGGCAGTTACGCACAGCAAGTGATGTGACTTCTTTACTCCAAGCAGGCACATCGTCGTCACCTTGAGGCAGTTACACACACAGCAAGTTATGTGACTTCTGATGCGACTTCTTGTGCGGCTTCTGGTTTATCTTCTGGAGCAGCTTTTGGAGCTTTAACTTCTGGAGCGGCTTCTGGAGCGGCGACTTTTATGCACAACTTTCGGCGCGACTTCTGGCGTAACTCCTGGTGTAGCTTTTGATGTAGCTATCTATATCTCCCCCTATTTGTCTAACAATATTGCCAAAGGCAATCGTACAATGAAATTCGACTAAACAGCAGGGTAAAACCAGCTCACACCATGAGCAAAATAAACAGCTCAAACATGAGCAAATATCCAGCTCAACCAAGAGCAAATATCCCAAAAGTAAAAAGTCATAATGTGCGGAAAATTAACTCGGACAGACCCCGAGGATTTAAGAGTGTGTGGAACAAAGTTATCATAGTAAATTCAGAGAAATACTTAAAACGACGTGGAGTCGTCAACATCATCTTCAGCAATAGCAGCAGAGCGGAGGTCATTGAGCAGAGCTTCACAGGCGACTTTGCGGGTTGATAGCATCGGGATTGACTTCTCTAGATCATCGATCATCTCCACCAATTCTTCCTCCATCCTAGTGCCAATTGGTCTTGAGGGTCGAGAGCTTGAACCAGCTCCTGATGCTTTGGCCATGGGGAGTCCGAGATCCTTCAACTGCTTCCCTTCAAAGTTCTTGAGGCTGATAGCAAGGGGCAGTGGCTTCTTACCCGGAATATCCGATACTCGAACAATGTGTGGACATTGTTGGAGAAGGAGACCGGTGATCAATGAAGGAAACCTGATAGGAAGTTTGATGGCACATGATTTGGCGTGCTTGACTAGATGTTCATTGACATAAGCGCCAAAATCAAGAGAAGACTACGTACCTATTTGGTATATGAGTTTCGCCAATTCGATTTTGATGCTCGACCCATGTGTAGAAGGTGCCCAATTTGCCAGGCCAATGCGGTAGAGTATTGAGTATTTGGCAGTTAGCTCGGTAGCCGCAATGGTGTCTTTGACGAGCCAGACCTTCTTCCGTCCTCCAGTGATCTCGACCGCTACTTTGTTCAAGTGCGGGACTTCTGGAGTGACTTCTGGGTCTTCTCTGCCAAGGTAGGCGTTGATGGTTGAGGCAGAGATTTCGAAGCATTCTCCCCAAACGAACACCTTTCTATATTCAGCGTCTTCCAGATCATCAAACTCGCTTGAGAGGTTGACAATAAATTCTTTGATCAATGCTGGGTAGAATGGCCCAATATTTATGACCGTATTGGTCAGGCCTGCTCTTCGGAGAAGTTCCACAATCGAGTTTATCCCCTGCGCCTCTCTGGAAAGCTCTCTTTCTGGATAGACCTTTCGCTGGTATACATACTGCCACTTAACCGCATTGTCTACAGAGTGGAAGGAGACATTGTCCGTAGGAGCTTTAGGCACATTCTTTGGGAGTTTCTGCCCTCCCATTGTCTTTTTGACCCATGGTAGCACAATCTGGGTGTCTTCTTCTTCAGATTCCTCTTCTTCAGGAACAGATGTTGCTACAGAAGTTAGTGACTTCCTCCTAGACTTCTTCGGCTGTTTAGAAGCAGATGCTCCTCCTTTCTCTGTGGCTTTCCTCTTTGGGGTCAATCTCCTCGGTAGTTGAGGTTCTTCTTCTTCATCAACCAACCTTCGTGTTGGTAGCTTCCTTCTCTCAGCCCTTTTGAGCACAGCTTCTTCCTTTTCCATGGTCTTAGTGTCGACAATTTCTTCGAGGTTAACAAGTTCCCTAAAGGTCGAGTGACTTCTGGAATGGCTTCTGGATTTTCATTAAGCCCTGAATCACTGTTCGGGGCGACATGGGAACTTCCTTCTTTCTGTAAGTCCTCGTTTAGAGGAGATTTCTCTAGTGCTGGTGTCGACTTAGAGGGGCTGGATTGGTCCTTGGTGCTAGTGCCTTGACTTTCAGGAACAAGGGTTTCTAAACCGTCTACAGGCAGGCTTTCATCTACGGTGTTTTCTTTAGAGAGGATAGCAGATTTACCTTGTGTCGGGGTCGGAGTAGATAGAGAGACTTCTTCTTCTATGTTCACAGATTCGGCTAAATTGTCGTCCTTCTCAACGACGGGAGTTGTTTCTACTGGTGTGGTAGTCGGAGGTGAGGTCGTTACTCCCTGAGGTGCTGCCGAACTTTCCCCTGAGACTTTTCCTCCTCGAATCCTCACTACATGCTTGTTCGTCGAGGATTTTGAGGCTGACAGTTTTCGAGCGATCATCTTCACACGCATCTTTGCTCGTAATTTGGATGCGGATGGTATACGCCCGCTTCTTGTTCCAACCATTTGCTCGATTGTTTTTGTTTTTGGAAGGAAGAGCAAAAAAAATCTTTTAGACGCATATTCGTTTTAGCCTTCTCGAGGTGCCCTAGCAGTTTTGGGGAAGATGGAGAGGATTGTGCAGGCTTTTTCTGCGGAAGTTGAAGGGGGTTGAGAGCTGATTGGATAGTCGTCAGTTTTTCCAATCATTCCCCTTTTTGAATTTTTTTTTGTAACCAAATAATACCACCTGGGCTTCTGATAATGAGATTTGGGCCCAGCTAGATTTTGTGGACCCTGCCTGGTCCAGATAGAGAGAGAGCAAAAAATTCACCAAAAGCTCTCCCTCTTCTTTCTTGACTTCTGATTATTCTAAACACCAAAGTCCAAGTGATGACCTCAGACTTTCAAACCTGTTAGCATCTAATGCTTTGGTAAAGATGTCAGCGACTTGTTTCTCAGTGGGTAGGTACTCAAGCTTTATTTTCTTGTTTTCTACAAGCTCTCGAATAAAGTGGTGCCTGATGTCGATATGTTTTGTTTTGCTGTGTTGGACTGGATCCTTCGAGATGTTGATTGCACTGATGTTGTCACAGAACAAAGTCATGATTTCTTGCTTGACTCCATATTCTGCCAACATTTGTTTCATCCAAAGAAGCTGAGTACAGCTACTTCCGGCTGCGATATATTCGGACTCAGCAGTAGACAAAGCAATACAATTTTGCTTTTTGCTGAACCACGATACAAGATTGTTCCCCAGGTAGAAACAACCTCCAGAGGTGCTTCTTCGATCTGGTGTGCTTCCCGCCCAGTCAGCATCACAATATCCAACCAGAGTAGGAGAGGTATCAAAGGAATAAAGCAAACCCAATTCAGAGGTTCCCGAGATGTACCTTATGATCCTCTTTGTATGAGCCAGATGACTGGCTTTTAGATTGGCTTGGTATCGAGCACAGACTCCCACTGAATAAGCAATGTCGGGTCGACTTGCTGTTAGATAGAGGAGACTTTCTATTATGCTTCGATAGAGGCTTTGATCAACTGATTCTCCCATCTCGTCTTTTGTGCATTTGTCATGTGTGGCAATAGGAGTTCTCTTGTGTGAGGCCTTTTCTAACCCGAACTTCTTGACAATGTTCATTGCATATTTGCTTTGGGAGATAAATATTCCATCTGACATCTGCTTGATCTGGAAGCCTAGGTAGTATGTGAGCTCACCGACCATACTCATCTCAAATTCAGACTGCATATGTTGAACGAAGCGTTCCACCATCTTGTCTGACTTCCCTCCAAATACAATGTCGTCGACATATATTTGAGGAATCATGATGTCCCTTCCTTCCTTCTTCACAAAGAGAGTTTTGTCTACTCCCCCTCGAATATAGCCATTATGTACAAGGAATTGGGTAAGACGTTCATACCATGCTCGTGGAGCTTGTTTAAGTCCGTAGAGGGCTTTCTTTAGCTTGTAGACATGGTGCAGAGAGTCATGGTCCTCAAATCTCTTTGGTTGGGCTACATAGACTTCTTCGTTCAGATTTCCGTTAAGGAAGGTACTCTTTACATCCATTTGATAGAGTTTGAAACGCAGATGACATGCGATGCCGAGAAGAAGTCGTATGGCTTCCAGTCTGGCTACCGGTGCAAAAGTTTCTTCAAAGTCGACTCCTTCGACTTGTGTGTATCCTTGAGCCACCAGTCTCGCTTTGTTTCGAGTGATGTTTCCTTGCTCGTCAGACTTGTTTTTGAATATCCACTTTGTCCCGATGACATTGACATTGTCAGGTTTGGGTACTAGTTCCCAGACTTCATTCCTTGCAAATTGAACCAATTCTTCTTGCATGGTGCAGACCCAGTACTCATCATTGATGGCCTCTTGTATATTCTTTGGCTCATTTTTGGAAATAAAGCAAACGTTACCTATCACCTCTTTGTAGTCAAGAGATGCCTTTTGTCGAGTTCATACTCCCTCATTAATGTCTCCAATCACATCCTGGGGTGGATGATTCTTCTGAATTCTTCTTGATGGAGCTCTTTGCCTTATCGGAGATGCCTCTTTATCCGGGATGATTGGGCTTTCGTCTTCAGACTCTTTGTTGCCTTCATCGTCTTTGACCTCTGGTCTGACTTCTCTTCTGACTTCTGGTCTGACTTCTCTTGAGAGATTTAGGACTTCTTCGTCCTCGTCACTGGGTTGCTCATTACTGTCATCGATCACGACATTGATGGATTCCATGATAGTCCGGGTGCGTTTGTTGAATACACGAAAAGCCCGACTATTTCTGGAGTATCCGAGGAAGATGCCTTCGTCGCTCTTAGGATCAAGTTTGCGTCGAGGTTCCCTATCTGCAGGTATGTAGCAGATTGATCCAAAGACATGGAAATATTTGACATTCGGCTTTCTCCCCCTCCATATTTCATAAAGAGTGAGCGAAGTTCCAGGGCGGAGGGTCACTCTATTATGAATATGGTACGCCGTATTCAAAGCTTCAGCCCATAAGTGCTGCGGGATGTCTTTGGCTAAAATCATGACTCTTGCCATTTCTTGAAGAGTTCGATTTTTCCTTTCAACGATCCCGTTTTGCTGGGGAGTGATGGAGCAGAAAATTCGTGTGCAATTCCTTCAGCATCACAGAAATTTGCGAAGCTGATGTTCTCAAACTCCTTTCCATGATCGCTTCGAAGTCGAACGACTTTTCCAATGACTTCTCCCTTTTCTCGTTGAACTCTCCGACCTAGGGCTTCAAAGACTGAGAAGGTGTCTGATTTTTCTCTAATAAAGTCTACCCAAGTGTACCTCGAGAAGTCGTCTACACATACAAATATGTACTTCTTCTCTCCTAGACTTTCTACTTGCATGGGTCCCATAAGGTCAACATGAAGAAGTTCTAGAACACGAGAAGTAGTAAGATGTTGTACCTTCTTGTGTGACGTCTTGACTTGTTTCCCAATCTGGCATTCTCCACAGATTTTTCCTTCAATGATCTTGAGGTTGGGAACTCCAATGATCACCTTTCCAGAGATAATCTTTTGCATGCTCCTCAAATTGATGTGACCAAGTTTTTGATGCCATAGCTTTGTCTCTTGAGCTTTGGACAATAGGCACTTGGTTGGCAAAGTTGTGGCTGTTGGGGACCATAGATAACAATTATCAAGGGACCTGTGGCCTCTCATGATTTCCTTCTGTTGTTCGTCTTTGACCGAGCACTTGTCACGAGTGAAGTGGACATCCAGATTTAAATCACATATTTGACTTATGCTGATGAGATTTGCTGTGAGGCCTTCTACTAGTAGAGCTTCTTTCAGACATGATGAGTTGGGAAGGTTGAGTTTTCCTTTCCCGAGCACTCTACCTTTTATTCCATCTCCAAAAGTGACGAAGCTACTCGCGCAAGGTATTAAAGTGACCAAGAAAGAGCTATTACCCGTCATATGTCGAGAGGATCCACTATCAAAGTACCAATCATTGCTGGTTGAAGCCTTTAGAGCAGTGTACGCGATGTTAGCTCGATAGTTGACCTCCTTGACTCGCCATTCCTTCCGTGGTTGGCTTTCCTTGATGGTGGTCCTTTTCTTGACCAAGCTCTTCCCATATAGCTGATAGCAGAAGGGTCGAATATGTCCTCTTCGTCCACAGTGATGACAAACCCAGTTATGTCTTTTGTTCTGCGTCCTTGAAGCGGCCAAGGTAAGAGGCTTTTTGGTTGCTTGGTCAGGCGTGAAGTTAGGAGACCTCTGACGAGGCTTCTGGGAGACAGACTTCTGAGGGACAAAGATGGTGTGCGATGATGAGGCTTCTTTTGAGTATCCAAAACCTTCCATATTTCTAGCTGGTTTCCCGATCGAAAGTATTTGGTCCAGAGTGTTAGTGCTTGGATTCATCATCTTTACAGACTTGGTGACCTGTTCTAACTCGCCTTTTAGTCGAGCAACTTCCTTTTTGAGATCAACAGTCATCTCGAGAAGTCTTGACTTGTCTTCATTAAGAGTAAGAATGAGAGCATTCTGTTTTTCGATTACCTGAGAGTCTTCAAGCCACTTGACATACTATTTGTTGTAAGCGTTGTTGAGGGTCTTATCGGATAGCTCATCATCAGAGTCATACTTCTTTGCGCTTTCAGCTGGTTGATCTATTGTGGAGGAAGTGAAAGCAACATATTTACTTGTATGCTCAAGGTCACTGTCTTCCTCATCTTCATCGTCAGTTAGAGAGGCATTGAATCCCTTCTTTTGTTTCTTTAAGAAGTTGGGACATTCCTTTTGCATGTGTCCATACCCCTCACATTCAAAGCACTGAGCTCTTTTATCTGATCGCTCTCCTCGTCTACCATTGTTTGTGTTTTCGAGCTTCTGAAACTTGTGCTGCGGCTTGTCTCTGACTTCTCGGGTGACGTTCTTCCCTGTCATCTGGCCGAATCTTTTCATGACTTTGTTGTAGTTTTTGGCCAGCATGGCGATAGTTTCCTCAATGTCACTATCCGAATCAGAGTGCGTTGAGTTCTTCTGCTTCTGAGTAGAAATTTTGAAAGCCACACCTTTGTGTTTCTTCTCGATAAGAGGTAGGGAGAGCTCGAAAGTCATTAGGGATCCCATGAGCTCATCAAACTTCAGTGTCTTCAAGTCATGGACTTCTTCTATGGCGGTGATCTTCATCTTGAATCTGGGACTTAGAGCTCTTAGCGTTTTTCTGACTAAATCTTCATCGGTCATAGGCTTGCCAAGTGAATATGATTCATTGGCCGGATCCTTGATGCGCACATTAAACTCCGCAATCGTTTCGTCTTCATTCATGGTCAGGGCCTCAAAGTTAGTCGTGAGGTACTGTAACTTCTGCTCTTTGACTTTGGAAGTACCCTCGTAAGCAACATCAAGCGTGTCCCAAGCAATTTTGGCACTTGTGCATGTGTTGATGAGTCGAAACACATTCTTGTCTACTCCATTAAAAATAGCATTGAGTGCACGAGAATTCCATGAGCATCAGCATAGTAAGGTTCCTCCCATCCATTGAGGTTTTGCTGTCGAGGGACTTCAAAAAGGCACACATCCGAGCTTTCCAGTACCCATAATTTGTTCCGTCGAGTACTGGTGGTCGATTTACTGAACCTCCTTCCTTTGAGTCCATATTGGCTATTTAGTAATTTTGCAGGAAAATCACCTTAAAGAAAAGGTGCCTCCTCTGATACCAATTGAAATTATGAATCGTAGCCGAGTCAAGAAGTCGAACACAAAGTCGTAACTTGTGTATCGACTACTTGCCTAAAAGTAAACCGTAAGCGTAAACAGTAAACAAATAATAACGACACCAGAGATGATTACCTAGTTCGGTGACTCCGCACCTACGTCTGGGGGCACTTTGCCAGTGGAAAGGTTTTTCACTATCAGGTAGTCAATAGTACAACTTCAAGCACCAAATAGCTATCACACAAGCTATTGTCCTAAGCTACTATAGATCTCACCGTGAATCACCTCGACAAAGGGCCTCTCCCCCTGTCTTTGAGATCCTCTCAATTCCACCCTTCGAGCAAGCCTATGCTCGGTGTAGTTGTCTTCTTGGACGGAGTTGTGAACCTTCAATCACAAACAAAAACCCTAACCGATCCAAACACTTAGTCTTCGCGACTTAATTTTTGATCGGAGCAAAGATCCGTTCTAGCGAATCTTAATCAGCCTCTCAACACGCCGATGGTGCACGGTTAAGAGCTCTGAGAAATCTTGCAATTTAAAACAAGAACGGATGATCTGCTAATGGGAAGCCAAGGGCTTTTTATAGCAGCTCACATTCCTAATCCTTCTCGGATCAGGAACAGGAAAGTCAGGCAAGTTGTTGCCGCCTTCCACGACAGCTGGAAGTCGTCTTGCCTGTTCTAACTTCCTGAATAAATCAGGCAAGTCGAGTTGCCACCTATTGGTGACGTGCAACCGCCAGCTGGAAGTCGCCTGACTTGTCGATGTCACTCTCTTGCGCTCCAAGTCTTCGTGGCGCCTTTCTTCTTTCGCTCCAAGCTTCGTTGAAATAGGAAAGCTTCAGACTTTCCTAATATTTGGCTCGTAACAAGTCGCTCCACATGTCATGTAACATGTTGCACGACTTCTTACTTTTGCGCTAAAAAATTATGCCAACAATTAAACGTAGCAACAGTAATTCTTTCTGATCTATAGTTCTACTATTAGTGGTTACACACATAATGATATAGATCAAATTACATTCGATATATTACTACAACACATTAGTAATATATGCCGATTTATTTATTTGGAAAGATGATAAAACATTACATCTGCAGATCACTTATATATTGGACTGGGGCATAACTCTAACAATCTCCCACTTGCCCCTGGTTCAAATTTAAGTTCTGATCTACTCCCATAGTCTCTGCATGTTCCTCATACCTAGGTTTCGGCTGAGCCTCTGTCAAGGGATCGGCCATATTATCATCATTCGCATATTGTTTAATCTCCACATCACCTCTATATGTGATAACTCTCACGAGGTGATGCCTGCTGAGTATATGTTTGGATCTGTTGTGGAATTTGGGCTCTTGAGCAATAGCTACGGCACCTGTGTTGTCCCACAACAAACTTATCGGATAAGACGCTCGCGGCGTTGCATCTTATCCGATCAGAAAGCTTCTAATCCATACGGCCTCTTTAGCTGCTTTTGTTGCAGCTATATACTCAGCCTCCGTTGTAGAGTTGGCAATTTTGGCTTGCTTAAAGCTTATTCAGCTGAAAGCGCCACCACTCAACACAAAATATATCTTGACTGAATTTTGAAGTCATTTGGATATGTCTGAAAACTAGCATCGACTTGTCATTTGACTGCTAGTTCTCTATCTATATCCCCATACACTAGGAATGCATCCTTGGTCCTCCTCAAATATTTGAGGACGACCTTTGACAGCAATCCAGTGTAATCGGCCGGGGTTGGATTGGAATATGCTGGTACAGCTTAGTGCATCCAAGACTTCCAGTCTCGATGGATCCCACAGCCAAAGCATAAGGGATCTTACTCATCCTGCTCAGCTTTTCAGGAGTTCTAGGACTCTGTAGCTTGCTGAGCTTAATGCCATGACGCGTGGGTATGTATCCTTTCTGAGAATCAAGCACTGAGAGTCTTCCCAACACTTTACCTATGTACATGTTCTGACTTAGCGACATGTTCTAACTTAGGCCCAAAATCCTTTTGGAATGATCTGTAGAAATCCTGATGCCTACATTAAATGTAGCATCACCTAAGTCCTTCATCGATAAGTACTTCCCTAACAAAGCTTTGGTGGCAAGGTCGGGATGTCATTCCCGATGAATAAATACCAAGAATACAATATTACTCCCACTCGCTTTCTTATGTACGCAAGGCTAACTTTTGTTTTTGATGAAGCCGAGTTCCCTTACAGCTTTATCAAAATGACAGTTCCAACTCCCTGAACTTGCTTAAATCCATAAATGGATCTTTGCAGCTTACATATCTTTCAGGGATTCTTTGGATCTACAAAACCCACAGGTTGTGTGATATACACGCCATCTAGTAAGTTCCTGCTGAGGAAGGAGTTTTGAAATCCATCTGCATTGAATTTGACGATAACCTTTTACAACCATCCTAGCCTCATTGGTCTGAGGATTTCCATCCATGTCGGTCTTGATCATATAGACCCACTCAGAACCGATGGGTTTTATCCCAGGGGTTTGATCAACCAAGCACCAGACTTGGTGGTCTTACATGGACTTAATTTCCTCATTCATGGCGTTCTGCCATCTTTCGGAGTCTGGACTGGTCAAAGCTTGTCTGTAGGTTTCTGGATCATCCTGATCCACCAACATCAAGTCATTTCCTTCAGTGGCTGTGAAGCCATATCTGTCTGGAACATGACGAGATTTTTCAGACCTCCTTGGACCATCTGGAATTTCTGTAGGGACTGATTCTTCATCTACGACCATATGAGGCTCCAGTACTTCTACATCTTGCATAGCAGGCTCCTGAATTGCTTCAGGTTGTTCCGTATCCTCTCGAATGTCTTCGAGATGCACGGGACTACCACTAGCTATTTTGAAAAAATATTTCTCCAAAAATACCCCTCCTCGAGCAACAAAGACTTTGTACTCGCTGGGTATATAGAAGTTGTATCTCTTAGTTTCTTAAAGATACCTTATGAATACACATTTTGTGTGATTTGGATGCCTGCATCTCTGCTACCCAAATCTTTTTAGCAAAAAAATACTAGGATGTTTCCCACACCATATATGACTATGGTCCATTTCTTATTTGGCTACTACGCGAAGGGGCACGCATCCAAATAGAACTGACCATGTCATCCCGCTCCCATCCCAATGAATACTACGCGGAGGCGCACACATCCACAGTAACAGGAGACGTAATGAGTGTCATATGGTGTACCTTCTGTGACTCTGGTCCAGCTCTTATTTGGCTACTACGCGGATGCGCACACATCCAAATAGAACTTATTACTTTATTAAGCTCGCATCCTAATGAATACTACGCGAAGGCGCACGCATCCTTAGTAATGGGAGACAGAATGACTGTCACAAGGTGTACTATTGTTGTCTTCATCGGAGCCCGATTCAAAATGAATGCGGCCGTTTCCAGAGTCAAGTATTAGTTCAACTCTCTTCTGGCCTGAGTACTCATAGGTCCACATACGTCGGAATGTATTAGACTTAACAAGTCACTCGCCTTTCACATAAACCTGTGAAAGGTGCCTTTGTCATTTTGCCCATTAGGCGAGACTTGCATCTTTCAGTTTGAGTGAATTCAAACGGACTTAAAGTCCACACTTGTGAAGTGTTGAAATGCGTTTCTCGCTCATTAGGTAAGACTTGCATCTTTCAGTTTGAGTGAATTCAAACGGACTTAAAATCCCTTATTCCTGTGTCCTGGCTCATTGCAGTGATAGTAGACCTTCTCCATTTTGTCCTTAGTCTTCACAGCAGCTTTGGGAGCTGCTCGAACTTTGGACGCTTGGGGTGTCGTATCTGCCCTGCAAGGTGCTTAGGAGCCTTACCCTTACCCTGATCAACTATCTTGAAGCTCACCTTCTTTTTGACCATAAGGACCTCCTTGGTCTTGCCCTTGAGGTTCTTTTTAGCGGTCACAAGCATCCCATGAAGCTCTGTTAATGACTTGTCCATGTCATGCATATTGTAACTTAGTATGAAATCACTATATGTATCTAGAAGTGACTGCAACATAAAATCCGCAGCCATTTTCTCTTGATCATCAAAACCGAGTTTGGTTAGATGTTCCTGAAGGCATTAAATCTTCGTGACATGGGGACTAACAGGGCTCCAGCCTTAAGTTTGCAGGAGTTAAGTTCTATGAAAGTATCATATCTTTCGACACGAGCTTTCTCCTTGAACATTTCCTTGACCTCTGCCTTACATGTATGAGGGTCATCTGAAACGTTCCTGAACTGCTTCTACAACTCTAGCATCCTACTGCCCACCATAATGCATGACACGTCGATTTGGTTATTAAGGAACTTTGATAAGTATCCTTAGTGCCCTACCGGCGTTCAGCGGTGGCTCAACAGGATTTTCCTTGGTAAGGATATATTACTTGCGTTCATGCTTTAGTACAAGCCTCAAGTTTCTATTCTAATCTGAGTATTTCATGCTCTTGAGTCTGTCCTCAATCTGGACTCTCAGTGCACTATTACTCCTTTGTGTTGTGTTTGCCTTTTAGTTCTACATGGTAAAATTAATTAAAATTCAAGTTGGAGATTTAGTTATAAAACACTTGTCTGATTCTTACATTAGAATCTAAACCAGGATCCTATCATACCCTCAATTGAAGTGAACGGAGGCTCACTGCTCCAATTAAGAGCATCAAGGTAGGAATACATCCATTTACAAAACCATGTAATTCCTGGCTAGGGTCTGTACTAAAAGTACACGACATACCCTATACTGATACCCTAGGTCAGCCCTAGCTGACAATCGTAGACAAGTCTACCAAGCTTGAACTATGGATAGAACTAATGTGACTACTACGCGGAGGCGCACGCACCCACACAGAACTACCCATCTCATCCAGACTTTTTCTCTATGAATGTTACGCGGAGGCGTACCGACATCCATAGGGTCAAAGCCCTTTTGAGTGCCCAGACTTGGATGGTATCACGCTTTACTTGTAATTATTTGTGTTTGAGTGAATTATAAAATTCTGATTGTATATCGATACAATCTTTATCTGGAATCATCAATTGCAAATCCATGCAAAGATGATCCCTTAGCCTGTTACATGCGAGTCTGATTAAATTCCGATTTTAATCTTTGCACGTGGGTGATAGCAAATCATACATAAACTTGTATATTTAAACTATCATACATTCATACATTCAAACATATAAATGTAATGATAAAATATGCATAGTTAAGCCCATCTTAAGTTCCTAAGAATTTAGCAATACTGATCCTAAAGACATGGTCTTCAAGATCCAAACTTGCTCCATTCTTGTGAACTCCCACTGGCTTCGAGCCTCCTCCAATCCGAGTCTTCCTCTTGACTTGATTCTTGTGTCGGTCTTCATGATTACAAATTTAAATAAATAGAATGAAATACAAATCACGACACGCAGGCCGTATTTACAACAACCAAAAATTAAGCAACACGCAGGTTGCAAAACCGAAATTAAAATGCAAATCTAATGGGCTTAGCTAGCATCATGTGGAAAACATCATGTTATCAAAGATAATGTATACAATCAACATGCTTATCAAACAAAAAAAATTTCGAAATTTTATCTTTCTTAAGTGTGGAAAATTCCGGTTTATCGAAACCAGACAGTTTAACTGATTAATTGAATTTTGAACTGGTTCTCGCTGGTTTATCGAAACCGAACCAAATCTGAAAATTAAATTTTTTAGGGTTTCAAAATATTCTCGCGAACCAACCGGTTCACCTAGAATCTGGTCGAGCCAAACCGGCTGAACCGAGGTCGCCCGCGGAGGCAACCACGGTGGCTCGTGAGGGCTGCCGAGGTCGCCCGCGGTGCTTACCGTGGTCGGCCACGGGAACGACCATGGTAGCCCGCGAGGGCAGCCATGGTCGCCCCTAGGGCAGACCCTGGTAGCCCGCGAGGCAACCATGGTAGCCCGCTAGGGCAGGCATGGTCGCCCCTAGGGCAGACCCTGGTCGCCCGCGAGGCAACCATGGTGGCCCTCACGGGCTGGCATGGTCGCCTGCATGGGCAGACCGTGGTCGCCCGCGGCAGCGACCATGGTCGCCCGCGAGGGCTGCCATGGTCGCCCGTAGGTGACCCTCGTCGGCCCTTGGTGCTGACCATGGTCTGCCCTAGGGCATGCCATGGTCCACCAAGGGTTTCGACCTGGTCGGCCATGGCTAACCCGTAACAAAAAAAAATTATTTTTCAATTATCCAAAATCAATCAAATCTGAAATTTTTTTTTGATTCACATGCATGCTAAGGTGATGAACACATATAAACTCAAAAAAAAATCAGATTTAAACATGTAGAAGAATACACAACAACCATGCCTCTAATACCACTGAAAGAGATCACCACGGGTTCCAATCGATAAATATCATGCAACGGACGTTATGTAACCGTGGTGATCGATGCAAGCTATGATCTTCATGTAAATTCAACATGTTATATATATATATTAAATCTGAAAGTTACCTCTTCTAATTGATGAAAACACAAGCTTAGTGTTTCTCTATTAGGTCCACACAAGCACCACAACCGAAGAAGGTTTTCACTCATATTTTTGCTATGATTTTTTAGAGAAGCTTGAAAACAATGGAGGATGAGAGGGGAGAGAGAATTCGGCAATGAGGGGGAGAGAGTGATGGGATTAGTTGATGAAAATTAGAGAAGATAATGGAAGATATTATGTGATTTTAATTTGAAAATTAAAATTGAATTTAAAATTAAAATTGCATATCTATCCTTCATAAACTCTTATTTGCATTTGTTCCCATTCATAACTTAAATCCCTAAATGGGCTTTAAGCCCGTTTAACTAAAACCCAAATTAAACCCATTAACTTGAGTTCTAATTTCGGTTTAGACAAAACAGCTCAATTTCCTCGAATTGATTTCTGCAACTGTCTAGTTAAAACCTTAGGCCAGAAAACTACTGAATCATTCTCAATTTTCATCCATAATTGTTGTCATATATCGTGCTTAATGCGTGTGACCCTCTAGGCTCACGAACAATTGGTAGACTGGTAAAATTACTACTTTACCCTTTCCATCATAAGTGGTCTCTAGCAAGACATTATGATTATCCAATGTTCGTGATTATCGATTATTCGAATTAACCTGTTATCGTACATGTCTCTGTCCTTTTATTAAACCGATATCCAGATTGATCAATAGGCATAGAATGGTCATCCTAATTTATCAATCATTGTTTCTTGATATCTGAGATGACTGAAAACTGATACTAAGGTATCACCTGCACGACCATGCTCTTTCTTCAGTCATACTCATCAAGTTGCCTAAATGCATATCTTTCTCGTACCGAAGTATGAGTGATAAATCCGTTTAGGCCACTTGGTGAGTATGACTGAAGAAAGAGCACGACCGTGCAGGTGATAACTCTAACACCTTCATCGTATGTTACTTTATCAATCAACTTATAATATATGATTAAGTACACAAAAGATCACAACACACAAAGTGGCTCTTAACTCTCTCTCTCAGTGTGACCGGCTGAAACCTCCCCTCCCTCTCCCTTTCTTTGCTCTATTATTCTTCACACTCTAGTTCTAGTAGGCTATTGGTGTGGACTTGCCCTAGAGAAGGAGATCATCTTGTTCTTCTTTCTTGATTCAACAAAACCAAAGGTAAACTCTTGTGAAATAGTTTTTGCCTTGAGATTTAATGGTTTATGTTCTTGGGCAGATTTTGGAGTTTATATTGTTGTTGCTCCCGCTATTTTGATCATCTTGATAGCTCTAAATCCCTACAGGGGTATCAGAGCGTGGTTAACTCTCTTGATTTTTGTTTTGTTGAACTTATTTCGGTTTTATGATGATTTACATGCCATATTTGTTGATAACATGATTTTAATGTTTTTATGGGTTAATTGCATGAAATATGTTAATTTTGAAAAATATATTATATTAAAACCGGAATATTGCATATTGTATGATGACATGTTTGTGTGATAACATGTTGGATGATGTGATGAAATGTATGATGCATTAGTAGCCCATTAGAATTTTATCGTTTTCACGGTTTGCACACCGTTAATGATAGCGTGTAATTATTCTTTTATTCGAGCCATTAAAAGTGTAATTATTTTTTTATCCGGTCTGTGAACCGAGTATTAATTGTAAATTCTACTAAAAGTCGATAAGGATGAAAAATCGAGAATGATGATGGTCTTGGAGGAAGTCCAAAAGCTAGTGAGAGCCCGAATGGGGAAGACGATAAGATGTTATGTCTCGTAGACTCTTAGGGATAGGATGGGATATTGATGCATATTTAAACGCTTTAAAATGCTTGCTTGAATTATTAGATGATAATTTATATGTTAGCATCCTTAGCTTATGAAATTATAAGCCATCACCTCACATGCAAAGATTAAAAATCAATTTTATTTATTTGCATGTTTAAAGCGTTGTCAACCATCATCGCACGGGTTGTGATGGATGAGTTCAATTTGAAACGTGTTTGCACTGGTTGCAAATGACGGCTTCAAAAGAAGATAGTATGTGATACAATTAGAAACGTCACAACACGGGTTGTTGATGACGGGTTCGTAATTGTACCAAAATACTTTCGAATTCTTAAACACAACTAATCACACCTTAATTTGAGTCATGTGAGATGCCACCCAAATTCACGCCCATGTAGGGACATTTTCTCCATGTCGTGCGCCTTAGCAGAGCAGTGATAGAATGAGTTCTATATGGAATGGTCAACCTTGTGGGATGTCGTGCGCCTTAGCGGAGCATCTGCACAAAACTGATACATATGTGAAGGTTGGTTGACTCGACCACGATTCTCGCCCTGAGGTCGATCTGGGGCATCAGAAGGGTAAGCCATGTGTTTTTTTGCACATGCCCTGACCAAGAATTACACAGGTTGTAATTAGACGAACTTCCTACCGAAATGGGTCATATGGAGCGGTGCGCCTTAGCGTACTTCAATTGACAAATCATGGATCTTGGTTTAAAAATTCTAAACCTTAGAATCGAGTGGTTGGTGTTTAATTAGGATCTTCGTAAATTTATTTAACATTTCTAATTAAATTTACTTTCTTCGTGTAGAAAATGGCTAGTAATTCAACAAACTCGTCTAATTTGTCATTGAGGGCTATACTTAATAACTGTAAGCTCAATGGAACAAATTATCTGGACTAGGAAAGAAATTTACGACTTGTGTTAAAGTTGGAACGCAGGGAGTACGTCCTAAACAAGGCTATCCCGGTGGAGCCAGCTGTCAACGCAACGAGGGTCGTTAAGGATGCGTACCAGAAATACCTTGGCGACTCTATCGACGTTGCGTGTGTTATGGAGCTATCCCATGATCCTTTTGCTATGTTTGCACAGATTAATGATATGTTCAAGGAGAAAGTACGTATTGAAAAATACACTGTTCTCCGAGAACTCATTGCCTGCAAAATGTCAGCAGGCAGCTCCGTAGGTCCACACGTCCTACGAATGAAGGGAAATCTCGATCACCTAACTAGTCTCGGGTTGACTATGGAAAAGGAGATGGATGCAGATTTCATTCTGCAATCCCTTCCTCATGCATATGGTGGTTTCGTCATGAACTATCACATGCATGAAATGGACAAAACCGCATCGGAGTTGCACAACATGCTCGTGACTGCCGAGAAGAGCATAAGGGGCAAAGCGCCCAAAGGTGTTCTTATGGTGAAGAAGGGATCCGGCTTCAAAGCTGGTGGTGAGAAGGGTAAAGGCCCATTGCACCTGGTAGGAAAGAACAGACGACCTTTTGTTCCTAAACCTTTCAAGCCCATGAAGGGCAAGGGGATTGTAAAGGAGTCAGCCTGCTTCTACTGCCAAAAGCCTGGTCATTAAAAAAAACTGTCAGCAGATGAAGGAAGATCAGAAGAAGAGCGGTGGGGCCGCTACTTCGTCAGGTATTCCCTTGGAGCTAAATCTTTCTACTAAAAATACTGGGGTACTGGACATTGGAGCTGAGTATTATGTCTGTGTGGATGTGCAGGTACTGCGCAGTAGAAGAGATGTGGGCGAAAATGAGGTAGACCTAACAGTTGGGAACAACGTGCATGTTGCCGCAACTGCTGTGGGTTCGATTGATCTTGTTTTGCCCAGTGGGCTTGTAATTGAACTCTTTAATGTGTTTTGCATACCTACATTCAGCAAGAATATTGTATCTATATCTCTTCTTGAAAAATAAGGCTATTATTTTGATACTAAGAATGGGTTTTTTAATATTATGCGCAATAACATATATTATGGAAATGCTCACACGGTTGGAAGTTTATACATATTGAAAATGCAAAACTCGAATTCCAACTTGCTCTATAGTATTAATGCTAAGAGGTTTAAAACTGATTATTTAGACCAAACTCTTATATGGCATTGTCGTCTAGGTCACATAAACGAAAAACGCATCTCAGCGCTTCACAAGCGCGTACTTTTAAGTCAATTCGAATTCCAGACGATTGAAAGGTGCCAGGCTTGTTTAATGGGCAAGATGACTAAAGCACCGTTCACCGGAACAGGTGAAAGGGCGGGTGATCTATTGGGTCTAATACATTCGGACGTATGCGGACCAATGAGTACACCAGACAGTGGTGGTTTAAGCTACTTTATCACATTTACTGAAGATTTCAGTAGATATGGTTATGTCTATCTCAGGAGACATAAGTCCGAAGCTTTTGATAAATTCAAAAAGTTTAGGACTGAAGTAGAAAACCAACTCGGGAAAAGTATCAAGGCACTCCGTTCTGATCGGGGTGGAGAATACTTATCCGAAGAGTTTCTTAGTCATCTTACATAATGTGGAATACTATCTCAGTAGACTCCGCCAGGAACACCACAACTGAATGGTGTGTCCGAGCGAAGGAATCAGACATTGTTGGATATGGTTCGATCAATGTTAAGTCACGCTGATCTCCTGATCTCCTTCTGGGGTTACGCCCTACAAACTTTCGCGTTCATATTAAATAGGGCTCCGTCGAAAGCAGTGAAAGGGATATCATTCGAGAAATGGTATGGGAGGGAACCCGTTTTGTCTTTCCTAAAGATATGGGGTTGTGAGGCTTTTGTAAAATGGTTGCTAGCAACCAAGCTCGAACCAAGGTCAGATAAGTGCATTTTCGTCGGATATCCCAAAGAAACAAAGGGATACTACTTCTATAATCCAAGCGAGAACAAAGTATTCGTCGCCCGTGGTGGGATATTCTTGGAAAAGGAATTTGTTTCCAAGACAGTCAGTGGGAGGACTATTCATCTCTATGAAGTTCTGGATGAGATAGTCACTCAGGAACCGCTGGAGGACCCCATAGAAGTAGAGCCAGAAGTGGTCGTTTAGCAAGAACCAATAGCTGCAGTTATTGAGGACGGTCCAAGGCGATCTAAAAGGACCAGTCATGCACCTATCACATAGGGTTTTCTTGTAACTGGAGGTGATGAATTGGTGTTAGTGGACAATGATCCAGCAACCTTTCGAGAAGTCATGGACGGACTCGACTCTGAGAAATGTGCGGAAGCCATGAGGGAAGAAATGCAATCCATGTGGATAATCAATTGTGGGACTTGGTAGATCAAACCCCTGGTGTAAAAGTCATTGGGTGTAAATGGATCTTTAAAATAAAGATAGACATGGATGGTAAACCTCAGACCTATAAAGCACGACTGGTAGCAAAAGGTTATAGACAAGTCCACGGAATTGACTACGAAGAAACATTTTCTCCAATAGCTATGGTCAAATCTATTCGCATTCTATTTGCCATAGCAGCTTATCATAATTATGAAATATGGAAAATGGATGTCAAAACCGCTTTCCTTAATGGGAGATTAGCTGAGGACGTTTATATGTTCCAGCCTGAGGGTTTTGAGGATCCAAAGAATAAGGGAAAGATTTGTAAGTTGCTCAAATCAATTTACGGTTTGAAGCAAGCATTTCGGAGTTGGAACCAACGTTTTGATGAAGCTGTGAAACAATTTGGCCTCATCAAGAACGGTGATGAACCTTGCGTATATAAAAAAGCAGATGGGAGTAAGGTAGTCTTTTTAGTGCTCTATGTCAATGATATAGTGCTCATTGGAAACGACGTCCCTACCTTGCTTTTGACAAAGACTTGGTTAGGTGAGTGTTTCGCAATGAAGGAATTAGGCGAGGCTTCTTATATCTTGGGGATCAAGATATATAGAAGTCGTGCCAAGTGGGTCTTGGGCTTAAGTCAGAGCACCTATATAGACAAAGTGTTGAGAAGATTCTCAATGCAAAATTCCAAGAAGGGACTGCTACCCATGCGTCATGGCATAAAGCTTAGTAAGAGTCAGTGTGCTAAGACACCTGAAGAGCTAAAAAGGGTGAATGAGATCCCATATGTTTCGGCAATAGGGTCCATAATGTATGTCATGATATGCACGAGACCGGATGTCTCGTTCGCCTTAACTTGTACCAGTAGACATCAATCCAAACCCGGTGAGAAACACTGGATTGCAGTCAAGGCAATTCTAAAATATTTGAGAAAAACCAAGGTCGCTTTTCTTGTATACGGAGGAAGGAGTGATAATGATCTAGTCGTCAGAGGATATGTTGACGCTAGTTTCCAGACAGACAGTGATGACTTTAAGAGTCAGTTACGATATGTGATTACGGTGAACGGTGGAGCATTCAGCTGGAAGAGCAAGAAGCAGGACACCATCGCCGACTCTACAACGGAAGCTAAGTACATTGTTGCATCAGAAGCAGCAAAGGAGGTTGTATTGATCAAGAGTTTTATGGCTGGGTTAGGTGTAATTCAAAACCCATCTAACCCAGTAGACTTATATTGTGACAACACCAGGGCCATTGCGCAAGCTAAGGAACCAGAGCATATGACAGATACAAGCATGTACTCAGGAAGTATCACATCATCTGGGACATAGTTGCTAGAGGTCACGTGAAGATCCACTACGTTGCATCTGATGATAATACAACCGATCCCTTGACCAAAGCTCTTCCTCAAGCAAAACATGATAAACATGTTAGGTCAATGGGGATAGACTGGGACTTAGATTGGAACTAGGGGCAAGTAAGAGATTGATAGCTTTTTTGTGCCCTAGTCCAATTGCTAGTAGTCTATAAATGTCTATGTATATTAATCATCGTTTGTAATGAATAAACCGGCTTTTGTATTACTTATGTGTTCAAGTAATATGTTGAGCATGATCTTATTTATAAACACTAAAGTAGTAGAACCATAAATATGTACGGATCACACTTAACGAGTCCCTGGTCAAAATACGCTTCAATTAAAGCGACCAGTATGAGGATGGTTCTCAATGATGTAGTTCTGCTTCTCATAGGGATGTGGGATCCCGGAATCATACAAATGCGATAACTTGTCACAATATCCTTAGACCAATGAGTCTTTGTGATCGCTATGTGGTCGACGTACGACTTTGACTTGCAACTAACGCTTTCCGTAACTGGATTGCAATAACGGGCATGATTGGGTGGTGGAACGGATTGCATGAGTGACACGAAAGACGGCTAAGGGATTTATCCCTCACACTGCAAGTATAGGAAAGATATTCGTTTAGGCCACTTGATCGAGAGTGACTGAGAGGAAGTGCATGGTCATGCCAGTGATGCGAGTTATCAGTTCTCAGTCGTCTCGCATATCAAGTAACAATGATTGATTAAACAAGGATGACGACTCTATGCCTTGTGATCAATCAGGATGTCTAGAGATAATAGGATAGTGACTTGTACACACAAGGTTAAATAGAATCATCGATTATCATGCACCTTGGGTAATGATAATGTATTACTAGAGTCCACTTATGATGGATCGGGCAAGAGAGATCTCTTACGCCAATCTACCAACGATGGCATGAGCCTAGATGGTCACACACATACAATATGGGTAACTTGAGACAAGGAAAGGTTGGCAGTTCTTGAGGAGCGAGACATGGCCAAAAACCTTCAGCTTTATCCATGTATTGCTCCTCAAGAAACGTTAAGGTTTCCTTGTCTCAAGTTATCCATCTTGAATGTGTGTGACCCTCCAGGCTCATGCCACCGTTGGCAGATCGGCACAAAAGATCTCACTTGTCCGATCCATCATAAGTGGTCTCTAGTAAGACGTTATGATTACCCAAGGTGCATGATGATCGATGATTCGATTTAACCTTTGTGCGTTCAAGTCACTATCCTATTATCTCTAGATATCCCGATTGATCACAAGGCATAGAGTCGTCATCCTTGTTTAATCAATCATTATTACTTGATATGTGAGATGGCTGAGAACTGATAACCCGTATCACTGGCATGGCCATGCTCTTTCTCTTAGTCAGTCTCGATCAAGAGGCCTTTAACGAATATGTTTCCCATACCGTAGTACGAGGGATAAATCCCTTAGCCGTCTTTCGTGTCACTCATGCAATCCGTTCCGCCACCCAATCATGCCCGTTATTGCAATCCTGTTACGGAAAGCGTTAGGCGCAAGTTAAAGCCGCACGTACATTGCATATCGATCACAAAGACTCCTTGGTCTAAGAATATCGTGACAAGTTATCGCATTTGAATATGTTTATGGCTGAATCTATGAAACACTATTCAAAGTGGGTTGTCCGATATCAATCACCTCATGATATCTATGATATGATTCTGGGATCCCTCATCCCTATGACAAGTAGAACTATGTCATTGAGAACCATCCTCATACTGGTCGCTTCTAATGAAGCGTATATTGACCAGGGACTTGTTAAGTGTGATCCGTACAGATTTATTGTTCTAATACTTTAGTGGTCATAAATCAGATCATGCTTAACATATTACTTCAACACATAAGTAATACAAAGCCGTTTTATTTATTACAGACGATGATAATCATACATACACAATTACAGACTACTAGCAATTGCACTAGAGCACAAAAATGCTATCAATCTCCCACTTGCCCCTAGTTCCAATCTAAGTCCCAGTCTATACCCATTGACCTAACATGTTTATCATGTTTCGCTTGAGGAAGAGCCTTGGTCAAGTGGTCGGCTGTGTTATCATCAGATGCAACGTAGTGGATCTTCACGTAACCTCTAGCAACAATGTCGCGGATGATGTGATACTTCTTGAGTACATGTTTGGATCTGTCATGTGCCCTGGGTTCCTTAGCTTGCGCAATGGCCCCGGTGTTGTCACAATATAAGTCTACTAGGTTAGATGGGTTTTGAATTACACCTAACCCAACCATGAAACTCCTCATCCATACAGCCTCTTTTGCCGCTTCCGATGCAGCAATGTACTCAGCTTCGGTCGTAGAGTCGGCAATGGTGTCCTGCTTCTTGCTTTTCCAGCTCAATGCTCCACCGTTCAACGTAAACACATATCCCAACTGACTCTTAAAGTCATCGGGGTCTGTCTTGAAACTAGCGTCGACATATCCTTTGACGACTAGATCATCATTTCTTCCCCTGTATACAAGAAAAGCGTCTTTGGTTTTTCTCAAATATTTGAGAATCGCCTTGACAGCAATCCAGTGTTCCTCACCGGGTTTGGATTGATGTCTACTGGTACAGCTTAGGACAAATGAGACATCCGGTCTCGTACATATCATGGCATACATTATGGACCATATAGCCGAAGCATATGGGATCTCATTCATTCTTGCTAGCTCTGCAGGTGTCTCAGCACACTGCTTCTTGCTAATCTTTATGCCATGACGAATGGGCAGCAGTCCTTTCTTTGAATTATGCATTGAGAATCTTCTCAGCACTTTGTCTATATAGGTGCTTTAACTTAAGCCCAAGAACCGCTTGGCACGGTCTCTATATATCTTGATCCCCAAGATGTAAGAGGCCTCGCCTAAGTCCTTCATTGCAAAACACTCACCAAACCAAGTCTTTGTTAAGAGCAAGGTAGGGACGTCGTTTCCAATGAGCAGTATGTCATCAACATAGAGCACCAAGAAGACTATTTTGCTCCCATCTGTCTTTTTTTATACGCAAGGTTTATCATCGTTCTTGATGAAGCCAAACTGTTTCACAACTTCATCAAAACGCTGATTCCAACTCCGAGATGCTTGCTTCAAACCATAAATTGATTTGAGCAACTTGCAAATCTTTCCCTTATTCTTAGGATCCTCAAAACCCTCAGGCTGGGACATATAAACGTCATCAGCTAACCTCCCGTTGAGGAAGGCGGTTTTGACGTCCATTTGCCATATCTCATGGTTATGATACGCGGCTACGGCAAGTAGAATGCGGATATATTTGACCATAGCTACTGGAGAAAAGGTCTCTTCATAGTCAATTCCGTGGACTTGCCTATAACCTTTTGTTACCAGTCTTGCTTTATAGGTCTGAGGTTTGCCATCCATGTCTATCTTTATTTTATAGATCCATTTACCCCCAATGACTTTTACGTCAGGGGTTTGATCCACCAAGTCCCACACTTGATTATCTAACATGGATTGCATTTCTTCCCTCATGGCTTCCAGCCATTTCTCAGAGTCGGTTCCGTCCAAGGCCTCTCGAAAGGTAGCTGGATCATTGTCCACTAACACTAAATCATCACCTCCAGTTACTAGGAAAACGTATCTGATAGGAGAATGACTTATCCTTTCAGACCGCCTTGGACCGTCCTCATTAACTATAGCTATTGGTTCTTGCTCAACGACACTTCTTGCTCTACTTCTTCCAGTGGGTCGTCCAGTGGTTCCCGAGTGACCATCTCATCTAGAACTTCATCAAGATGAATAGCCCTCCCACTGACTGTCTTGGAAATAAATTCCTTTTCCAAGAATGTCCCACCTCGAGCGACAAAAACTTTATTTTCGCTCGGTTTGTAGAAGTAGTATCCTTTTGTTTCTTTTGGATATCCGACGAAAGTGCACTTATCTGATCTTGGTTCGAGCTTGGTTGCAAGCAACCGTTTTACATAAGCCTTGCAACCCTAGATTTTTAGGAAGGACAAAACGGGTTCCTTTCCGTACCATTTCTCGAATGATGTCCCTTCCACTGCTTTCGACGGAACCCTGTTTATTATGAATGCGGCCGTTTGCAAAGCGTAACCCCAGAAGGAGATCGGGAGATCAGTGAGACTTAACATCGATCGAACCATATCCAACAATGTCTGATTCCTTCGCTCGGACACACCATTGAGTTGTAGTGTTCCTGGCGGAGTCCACTTTCAGTAAGATGACTAAGAAACTCCTCGGATAAGTATTCTCCACCCCGATCAGAACGGAGTGCCTTGATACTCTTTCCGAGTTTGTTTTCTACTTCAGTCCTAAACTCCTTGAATTTATCAAAGGCTTCGGACTTATGTCTTATGAGATAGACATAACCATATCTACTGAAGTCATCAGTAAATGCGATAAAGTAGCCTAAACCACCTCTGGCTGGTGTACTCATTGGTCCACATAAGTCTGAATGTATTAGACCCAATAGATCACCTGCCCTCTCACCTAAACTAGTGAAGGGCGCTTTAGTCATCTTGCCCATTGAACAAGCTTCGCATCTATCAATCGTTTGGAATTCGAATTGACTTAGAAGTCCGCGCTTATGAAGCGCTGAGATGTGTTTCTCATTTTTGTGACCTAGACGACAATGCAAGATTAGAGTTTGGTCTAAATCATTAGCTTTAAACCTCTTAGCATTTATATTATAGAGCATGTTGGATCACGAGTTTTGCATATTTAATATGTATAAACCTCCAACAGTGTGAGCATTTCCATAAAACATGTTGTTGCGCATAATATTAAAAAACCCGTTCTTAATATCAAAATAATAACCTTCTTTTTCAAGAAGAGATAATGATATAATATTCTTGCTAAAACCAGGTACGCAAAACACATCAGAAAGTTCAAGTACAAGCCCACTGGCAAAACAAGGTTAACAGAACCCACGACAATTGCGGTAACTCTAACGTTGTTCCCAACTCTTAGGTCCACCTCGTTTTCCCCCATATCTCTTCTACTATGCAACATATGCACATCCGCACAGACATGAGACTCAGCTCCAGTGTCTAGTACCCAAGCATTTATAGTAGAAAGATTTAGCTCTAATGGAATACCTGACGAAGTAGCGGCCCCACCGCCTTTCCTTTAATCATCCTTCAGCTGTTGACAGTCTTTCTTCCAGTGACCAGGCTTTTGGCAGTAGAAACAGACCGACTCTTTTGCCTTCCCATTTCCCTTCATGGGCATGGAAGGTTTAGTAATGAAAGGTCGTCTGTTCTTCCCCGTCTAGTGCATTAGGCCTTTGCCCTTTCCACCACCAGCTTTGAAGCCGGATCCCTTCTTGACCATTAGAACACTTTTGGGCGTACTGCCCCTTATGCTCTTCTCGGCAGTTACCAACATGTGCATGAGGAAGTGATTACATAATAAAATCCGCAGCCATCTTTTTCTCCATAGTCATTCCGAGACTAGTCATATGATCGAGATGCCCCTTCATACGTAGGACGTGTGGACCTACGGAGCTTCCTGTTGACATCTTGGAGGCAATGAGTTCTCGGAGAACAGTGTATTTTTCAATACGTACTTTCTCTTTGAACATATCCTTGATCTGTGCAAACATTGCAAACGGATCATGGGATAGCTCCATAAACTGCTTCTGGAGGTCCGACTCTATGCAGCCCAGCATGACACACGCAACGTCGATAGAGTCGCTAAGGTGTTTCTGGTACGGATCCTTAACGACCCTCGTTGCGTTGGCAGCTGGCTCCACCGGGATAGCCTTGTCAAGGACGTACTCCCTGCGTTCCAACTTTAACACAAGTCGTAAATTCCTGTCCCAGTCCAGATAATTTGTCCCATTGAGTTTACACTTTTCAAGTATAGTCCTCAACGACAAATTAGTCAAGTTTTTTGAATTACTAGCCATTTCTATACGAAGAAAGTAAATTTAATCAGAAAAGTTGAATAAATTTACGAAGATCCGAATTAAACACCAACCATCCGATTCTAAAGTTTAGAATCTTTAAACCAAGATCCCTTATTTGTCAATTGAAGTACGCTAAGGCGCACCGGTCCAATTGACTCATTTAGGTAGGACGTCCATCCAATTACAACCCGTGTAACTCTTGGTCAGGGTATGTGCAAAAGCACATGGCTTACCCTTCCGATGCCCCAGCTCGACCTCAGGCCAAGAATCGTGGTCGAGTCAACCAACCTTCACTAATGCGTTAACTTTGTGCAGATGCTCCGCTAAGGCGCACGACATCCCACAAAATTTACCATTTCCATATAGAACCCATTCCATCGATGCTCCGCTAAGGCGCACGACACCGATAAAATGTTTCTACATAGGTGTGAATTTGGGTGGCATCTCACTTGACTCAAATTATGTTGTGATTTGGTTGTGTTTAATAATTCGAAAGTGTCTTGGTACAATTACGAACCCGTCATCAACAACCCGTGTTGTGACGTTTCTAATTGTATCATATACAATCTTCTTTTGAAGTCGTCATTTGCAACCCGTGCAAACACGTTTCAAAAACGAACTCATCCATCACAACCCGTGCGATGATAGTTCACAACGCTTTAAACATGCAAACAATTAAAATCGATTTTAATCTTTGCATGTGAGGTGATGGCTTATAAACTTATAAGCTAAGCATACAAGCATGTAATTATATAAATAATTCAAGCAAGAAAACATAAAGCGTTAAATATGCACCAATAGCCCATCCTAATCTGAGGATTCTACGAGTCACTACATCTTCTCGTCTTTCTCATTCGGGCTCCCACTAACTCTTGGACTTCCTCCAAGACCGTCATTGTGCTTGATTTTCCATCCTTCTCGTCTTTGAGTAGTAATTACAATTAATACTCGGTTCGTAGACCGGATAAAAAATAATTACACTTTGTGGGCTCGAATGAAAGAATAATTACACGCTCACACTAACGGTGTGCAAACCGTGAAAGCGATAAAATCTAATGGGCTACTAATGCATCATACATCTCATCACATCATCCAACATGTTATCACACAAACATGTTATCAAATAATATGCAATTATTCCAGTTTTAATTTTGCCGAGTTGCTTGGTCGGGTTTATCGAAACTAGACCTTTTCGAAAAACGGTTTATCGAAACCGATCAAATTTAAAAGTTTTCGAAATATTGGATCGCAGGTTAATCCACGAACATTATCAACGTGCACGAACCAAGTCGGGCCAAGCCAATGGGCCGAAGCCCATTGCGCCGAGCCCGACATCACGGCTCGGTTTGGGCCTAGAAAAGCCCAAACCGAGCTTGCCTCTCCTCTCGGCCTCGGCCGAGAGGAGGGACGGCCTCCGGTGACCTCCGTCCGGTACCTCCGATCCGGCTCCCCAAGAGTCTCTTCTCGGACCCGACAAATCCAATAATTTCTGAAAAATTCCAAATTCAATATATTTTCCAAAAATAACATATTTCATGCAATTATCCCAAAATTCATTAAAAACATGTTATCAACAATTTTGGCATGCAAATAATCATAAAACCGAAATAAGTTCAACAAGACAAAGATTAAGAGGGTTAACCATGCTCTATTACCACTGTAGGGTTTTGGAGCGTTCTTTAACATCGAGATAGCGGAAGCATTTAACAAATCAACTCCAAACCTTGTCCAAGAACATTGAACCATTAAATCCCAAGGCAAAATCTATTCCACAAGAAATTTACCTTTAAGTCTTTGTTGAATCGATAAAGAAGAACTTTGTGATCTTCGTCTCTAGAGCAAGTCAACACCAAGGGGATGATCTTCAAGATCCTTTACTTAATGCCTACTAGAACAATTAAATGAAGAACAAGAGAGCAAGAAGAGAGAGGAGCTCTAGGTGGCCGGCCAAGGAGAGAGGAAGTGAGTTGTGAGAGTGTGAATTGTCTAATTAATTAATTGATCTTTCTCTACTTCATCAATCTTATAAGCATGGGTGAAATTCTGATCAGCTAGTCGTGCAAGATGCCACACACAATGTTACACAGAATGCTATAACGTTGTGTCTGACTTCTTGCGTAGATAATGCAGGACAGTAAATATAAAGCTATAAGTAATGACACAGCATATTGTTTACCAGTTCGGTGCAACGTCACCTACGTTTGGGGGCTCTCAGCCTAGTGGAAAGATTTCACTTATCAGTAATCCATCAGAACATACAAGTACCTGTGATCCCTCCTAGATCTATACTTTATGCTACGTCTTACAGTGCAATCTATCTCAGGGTCTCCCCCTGAATCCAAGAACGTCTTGATTCCACTCTTCGAGCAATCGCCTTGCTCTGTCGTCTTCAAGTCTTCTTCAAGCTTGGTGGTTGCGTGCAGTCTTCAACTCACGACTTCAGTAAACCCTCAATCACCTAACTCTCTACAGTTATGTGATACACAACATCCTAAGCTCAATATGCAATTTCTCAGCCTGCAAACCTTCACGTCTAAGAACCTTGCAGATTGTTGCTAGGAAACAAATAAAGAACCACACCATTGCTAAGGGGGTAGCCTAAGCTTTTATAGCAATCGTGGATGAGTACTAACCCTAAAGGGTTTCCTCTTAATCACCGTCTTTCTTCTTTTTAGATTAGGAGTCATTCTGCACTTTCCTAATCGTTTTCTTGCTGCACTGCCGAACCAGCACTTTCCTGATTTCTGTCAATCAGGATGCTTGCCGAGATGCCGTCAACAATGTCACACAAGATGTCGTAGAAGATGTTTCGACATTCTTTGTAACATGTTTCTTTAGTTCCTTCAAAATCAGCCAATCTCGAAAAACGTCGTAACTACAATCTCCCCCTTTGGCTATTGTTAAGGACAGCATTCTTCGTCGCATTCTTCGTCGCATTCTGCGTCGCATTTGTAGTCTTCTTCGATCGGCAGTGTCGTCGCGCGTATCATTGCGTCTTGTGTCTTTGCGTCGCGTCGTAACTATCTTTCTTCCTTGTATCATCGCGCGCGTATATCTAACTTACTCCCCCTTGCTGGCTCAAAAAGAGCCAAAGTATAAACAAATATTGTAATAAATCCGGGAAATAAGCAAAATAAATCCAAACATAACTCACACTTGCTCTCAATCAGCCGTCGAGAGAAAGCGTGATACAGTGTTCACAAAAATATTACAGACATAAAAGTTGTTCAGTAGTTCCAGAGTCAGAGAATTTCATAAAAGTTTTAAATAGAGCTGCTGTTGGAACTTGCAGTCTCTGTTGCTTCTGTGGAGGCTTCTTGAGTAGCATCTTCTGTATCATTTGTGTGATCATCTTCAGAGCCTGGAGGAGACATTCATTGCAGCAGGTTGGCGCAGTGAGTTCGGCGCTGCGAGAGGTGCTTTAGAACAGTCTATAAGTTTGCAATGTCCTCATCAAGCACAGCAATTTCTCGTTCGAGCATGACGGCATCCTTGCTGGTAGTCCTTGTGAGAGGGACGGCACTTGTGGCTCTACTGGTTTTTGCCGTGGCTTCCGGCCTGACAAGATCAGGAGCATGCTTCCCTTCAAACAACTTGTGGCTTACCACAATCTGTCCTCCTCTTTTGCCCACCTTATCCGATGGTTTCAACACTCCAGGGTGTTGATATACAAGTAATTCAGAGATAAGGGATGGAAAGGTTATGGGGATTTTCACAGCAAGAGATCTAGCATGGCGAACAAGATGATCAATCACAAATTGTCCAAAGTCAAGTTTAGATCCAGTACCTATTTGGTAGATTAGGATTGCCAGCTCAGGTTTGATCGATGATGCGTGGGTCGAGGGTGCCCAATTTGCAACTCCAATCCGAAAGAGAATGGAGTACTTGGAGCTCAGATCTGATGCAGCCACGGTGCCTTTGGATGGCCATGTTCTGCTTTTATCTCCGGTGATTTCACGGAGGACTTTGCTTAGATCGGGTGGTGGCACTGATCGAACCCTCTTCCTTCACAGGAAGTCATTGATAATGTCGGAGGTGATGTCAAAGCGGATGCCTCTGACATATACCTTATCAAACTCTAGAGCATCTGGGGTACCAAACGTGGTAGGCAGATTTGCAATGAATTCTTTAACCAGAAGGGGATAGTGGTTGCCAATGTCGGAGACGGTTCTCATCAATTCTGCCTTCTCCAGGAGCTGTATAATGGCCTTTAGCCCAAGCAGCTCCGATGATAATGTCTTCTCTGGGTACGCCGTTCTCTGAAATACAAACTCCCACCTCTTTGCACCTTCCGCTGAGTAAAACGACACATTGTCGTAAGTTACACTCACTGTGTCCTTGGCCGTCTTTAGGCCTTCTTCTTCCTTTGTTCCTCAGCAGGAACCTCTCCAATGTCATCATCAGTAGATTCATCTATCAACCTCCTTGTGGCGATCACTTTCTTCCCCTTTTCTTTGACATGCGACTTTTTCCTTTTGTTGCTGGGACCTCCAGCCTCCTTAACTTCCTTTCTTTTCCTTGTTTCTTTTAGTTTTCCAACCATAACAGCCAAACTTTCAGTTTCTTCTAGAACCTTTTTCTTCAGGGACGATAGGACTGTGTGTGTCGTCTCAGCGGCTTCTTCCATGACATCTTCTCTGGCATCCAGAGAGTTTTCTTCTGTGTTGTTGGTGGTGGCATCCTTGTTCTTCTCAGCTTCTTCCAGATCGGTCTCTCCGTTTCTGGTTTCTTCTTTCTCTTCTTCTTCTTCCTCGGCTTCTTCCGAGTCAGCTATTTCTTCCTCTTCTACAACTTTTTCAGTGGCTTTTGGTATGACATCTGTTCCTTCTTCTTCTCCTCCTTCTCCTTCCGCAATGCGTTCCAACCCATGACTGACCGGAGTCAGATCCTCCTTTTCTCCTTCCGGACGTATCAGTTCTTCTACCACACCTTCTTGAGGTGGGTCCTGGTTTTCCAGCAGTGATTCTAACAAATCACTGTTTCTAGAGGTATCGGCAGAGAAATCGTTACCTGTTGGTGTTGGAACTGCAACGATTTGCATGGAGGCCTCTCGATTTTCCTGGCCAAGATCATTCTCTCTTTCTGGCCCAGTTAGGTCAGACATTGAGAAAGCAGCACTTTCGGTCCGGGACTTCTTGGGAACTCGAGTAAAAACTGGTATTGGGGCTTTCTCTGGTGAAGCCTCTTTGAGAATTTCTTCTGACTTCTTCAGGGTTCTTGGCCCTTTGATTCGCACCCCGTGCTTGTTAGTTTTCGCTCTACTGCTTCTGGAGCCTTTAGATTCAGCTTTCTTTGAATCGGTGGCTTCTTTTGGGGCTACTGTGCTTCTGGTTTTCACCATTGTTGTTCGAGAGATTTGCAGCGAGAGAATGGTGAAGGAGATGAGAGTGAGCACAGAGAGGAGGCAGACTAGGTTTTTTGAAAATGATTCAAATCTTCTTAGCGTCTGAGCGTATATTTCCTTTTCTTTTATATGGGCTTTTGATATGCTTGGCCCAATGACATTCGTTGGAATTTAGACCGGTTCATGAAGAGGTACCAACAACTCCCCTCAACCGTTTCTGCAACTTCTTATTGTTCACTGATGGTGCACAGACCGAGTGATGATCTAAGATCCTCGAATCTGCTTGCATCTAATGCTTTTGTGAAAATATCAGCAAGTTGCTTTTCTGTGGGAATGTGTTCTAGAATGATCTTCTTGTCTTCGACCAATTCTCGAATGAAGTGATGTCTAATATCAATGTGTTTGGTCTTGCTGTGTTGGACAGGGTTTTTGGAGATGTTGATAGCGCTGACATTATCACAATATAAAGTCATGGCATCCTGTCTGACATTGTATTCGACTAACATCTGTTTCATCCAAAGTAGTTGTGCGCAGCTACTCCCAGCAGCAATATACTCTGATTCGGCAGTGGAAAAGGCAACACAGTTTTGCTTCTTACTAAACCATGATATGAGGTTGTTGCCAAGGAAGAAGCATCCTCCAGATGTGCTTTTCCTATCTGATGTGTTTCCAGCCAAATCGGCATCACAATACCCCACCAAGGTAGAGGATGTGTCGAATGAATATAGCAAACCCAAGTTTGTAGTCCCAGAGATATATCTAATAATTCTTTTGGCTTGGGATAGATGACTAACCTTAGGATTAGCTTGATATCGTGCACATACTCTGACAGAGTAGGCAATATCTGGTCGACTTGCGGTGAGGTAGAGAAGACTACCGATGATGCTTTTGTATAGGTGTTGGTCGACGGCTTCTCCTGGATCATCTTTAGTTAGCTTGACATGTGTAGCTGCTGGTGTCCTTTTATGTGAGGCTTTCTCTAGCCCAAACTTCTTGACAATATTCTTCGCATATTTGCTCTGAGATACGAAGATGCTATCCTTTTGTTGTTTGATTTGGAAGCCTAGAAAATAAGTAAGCTCTCCCACCATGCTCATCTCGAATTCTGATTGCATCTGTTGAATGAATATCTCTACCATCTTGCTTGACATCCCTCCAAAAACAATGTCATCAACATAGATTTGAGCTATCATTAGATTCCCGTCTTCGTTCTTCACAAATAGGGTCTTAATGACTCCCCCTCTAGTGTAGCCGCTTCGGATGAGGAATTTTGTGAGCCTTTCATACCAAGCCCTTGGTGCTTGTTTCAACCCATAAAGAGCTTTCTCGAGTTTATACACATGATCAGGATAGTGAGGGTCAACAAATCCTTTGGGTTGTGACACATATACTTCTTCATTGAGATCCCCATTTAAGAACGCACTTTTGACATCCATCTGGTAGAGCTTTATCTGTAGATGGCATGATATCCCTAGCAGGAGACGGATTGCTTCAAGTCTTGCAACAGGAGCAAAGGTCTCATCGAAATCGACACCCTCAATTTGAGTATACCCTTGAGCAACTAACCTGGCTTTATTGTGAGTGATGTTTCCAAGCTCATCTGATTTGTTTTGGAGATCTATTTAGTGCCTATGATGTTTCCTTCACTTGGTTTGGGCACCAGTTCCCATACCTGATTTTTCTCAAATTGAATCAGCTCTTCTTGCATAGCATTGACCCAATACTCATCGTTGATGGCTTCATTGATGTTTTTGGGTTCTGTCTTTGAGACGAAGCAAATACTTCCTATCATCTCGTTATAATCTTCAGGAGCTTTTGACCGAGTCCGTATGCCTTCATTCAGGTTTCCAATTACTCCAGAGATAGGATGATTAGTCTGGATTCTTCGCGCAGGATTCTTGTTGCTAGTATCAGGAACTACTTCGTCATGATCGACATTTGGACTAGCATCATCATTTTCTATTTTTCTGCTAGCATCTGCTCTGACATCAGTATTCTTCCTGACATTGTTGGGAGGATAGGCTCCGTCTTCGTCCGTCGCATCTTCTGAGGCATCTTCGCAGTCATCATCAACAACAACATTGATTGATTCCATCATGGTCTTGGTTCGTTTGTTGAAGAATCGGTATGCGCGACTATTCTTTGAGTAGACAAGGAAGATGCCTTCATCACTTTTTGGGTCAAGCTTTTGACGAGGCTCTCTATCAGCCAAAATATAACAAGTGGAGCCAAAGATATGGAAGTACTTAACATTGGGCTTTCTCCCCCTCCATATTTCATAATGAGTTACTGACATACCTGGTCGGAGAGTGACTCGATTGTGGATATGGCAAGCAGTGTTAAGTGCTTCTGCCCAGAAGTGAGTTGGTATGTCTTTAGCCAGCATCATAACTCTCGCCATCTCATGTAGAGTCCTGTTCTTGCGCTCAACAATGCCATTCTGTTGAGGAGTGATTGGCGCTGAGAATTCATATGCTATCCCTTCTGAGTTGCAGAAATCTGCAAACTTGCTGTTTTCGAACTCTCGACCATGATCACTACGAAGGCGGCTGGTTTTACCAATTGTCTCTCCTTTTTCTCGTTGGACTTGGATGCATAGATTCTTGAAGATCGAGAAGGTGTCTTATTTGTCACGAGGGAAGTCAACCCAAGTGTATCGTGAGTAATCATCTACACATACAAAGACATATCGTTTTCCTCCAAGGCTTTCAACTTGCATTGGTCCCATGAGGTCAACATGTATCAGCTCAAGTACTCGAGAGGTGGTGATATGCTGAAGCTTCTTGTGTGACATCTTGATTTGCTTTCCAATCTGACATTCTCCGCAGATCTTTCCTTCTACTATTTTTAGGTTTAGGATTCCGGTGATTAATATGTTTCTTTGTAACCGTCGAATGTGATTAATATGTTTCTTTGTAACCGTCGAATGTTTCTCGTAACATGTTTCATTGATCACAAGGCATAGAGTCGTCATCCTTGTTTAATAAATCATGTTTACTTGATATATGAGATGGCTGAGAACTGATAACTCGTATCACTGGCATGGCCATGTTCTCTCTCTCAGTCACTCTCGATCAAGAGGCCTTTAACGGATATCTTTCCCATACCGTAGTAAGAGGGATAAATCCCTTAGCCGTCTTTCGTGTCACTCATGCAATTCGTTCCGCCACCCAATCATGCCTGTTATTGCAATCCTGTTACGGAAAGCGTTAGGCGCAAGTTAAAGCCGCACGTACATTGCATAGCGATCACAAAGACTCCTTGGTTTAAGGATATCGTGACAAGCTATCGCATTTGAATATGTTCATGGCTGAATCTATGAAACACTATTCAAAGTGGGTCGTCCAATATTAATCACCTCATGATATCTATGATATTGTTCTGGGATCCCTCATCCCTATGACAAGTAGAACTACGTCATTGAGAACCATCCTCTTACTGGTCGCTTCTATTGAAGCGTATATTGACCAGGGACTCGTTAAGTGTGATCCGTACAGATTTATGGTTCTACTACTTTAGTGGTCATAAATCAGATCATGCTTCACATATTACTTCAACACATAAGTAATACAAAGCCGTTTTATTTATTACAAACGATGATAATCATACATAGACAATTACAGACTACTAGCAATTGGACTAGGGCACAAAAATGCTATCAGGCATTAAGTGAAGGATCTTGAAGATCATCCCCTTGGTGTGGACTTGCTCTAGAGAAGAAGACCTCATAGTTCTTCTTTATTGATTCAACAAAGACCTAAAGATAAATTTCTTGTGGAATAGATTTTGCTTTGAGATTTAATGGTTCATGTTCTTGGACAAGGTTTGGAGTTGCTTTTGTTAAATGCTTCCGCTATCTCGATGATATAGAACGCTCCAAAACCGTACAGTGGTATCAGAGCATGCTTAACCCTCTTAATCTTTGTCTTGTTGAACTTGTTTAAGTTTTATGATGATTTTCATGTCATATTTGTTGATAACATGTTTTTAATGCTTTTTGGGTAAATTGCATGAAATATGTTATTTTTGGAAAATATATTGAATTTGGAATTTTTCGAAATTTATTGGATTTCGAAATTTACCGGACGGAGGTCACCGGAGGCCGGGAGAGGCCGGGGGTGACCGGGGCCGCACCCCCTTCTTGGCCGAGCCCGAGAGGGGAGGCAAGCTCGGTTTAAGCTTTTCTAGGCCCAAACCGAGCCGTGGTGTTGGGCTCGGCCCAATGGGCTTTGGCCCATTGAGCGTGGGCCCAACTTGGTTCGTGCACGTTGATTATGTCCGTGGATGAACCCGGGATCCAATATTTCGAAAACTTTTAAATTTGATCGGTTTCGATAAACCGTTTTTCAAAAAGGTCTAGTTTCGATAAACCCGACCAAGCAACTTGGCAAAATTAAAACCGGAATATTTCTCTATCAAGTCCACACGAGCACCACAACCGAAGAGGTTTTCACTCAATAATTTTGCTATTAATTTTGAGAGAATTTTCAGCCATGAGAGGCAGAGAATGAGGGAGATAGTTGCTGAAAAATTATTGAGGATAATGGAAGATATTATATGATATTAATTTGAAAATTAAATTGAATTTCAAATTAAAATTGCATTATCTATCCTTTATAATCTCTTATTTGCATTTGTTCCCACTCATAACTTAAATCCCTAAATGGGCTTTAAGCTCGTTTAACTAAAACCCAAATTAAACCCATTAACTTGAGTTCTAATTTCGGTTTAGACAAAACGGCTCAATTTCCTCGAATTGATTTCTTCAACCATCTGGTTAAAACCTTAGGCCAGAAAACTACTGAATAGTTCTCAATTGTCATCCATAATTGTTGTCATGTATCGTGCTTAATGCGTGTGACCCTCTAGGCTCACGAATAATTGGCAGACTGGTAAAATTACTATTTTACCCTTTCCATCATAAGTGGCCTCTAGCAAGACATTATGATTATCCAATGTTCGTGATTATCGATTATTCGACTTAACCTGTTATCGTACATGTCACTGTCCTTTTATCAAACCGATATCCAGATTGATCAATAGGCATAGAACGGTCATCCTAATTTATCAATTAGTGTTTCTTGATATCTGAGATGACTGAAACCTGATACTAAATTATCACCTGCATGGCCATGCTATTTCTTCAGTCATACTCATCAAGTGTCCTAAATGGATATCTTTCTCATACCGAAGTATGAGTGATAAATCCCTCAGACGCCTTTGGAGTTCACTAGTGCAATCATTATCAAAGCCAATCGAAGCCGTTATAGTTACCCTTTTACATATAACGTTAGACTAGGTCAAAATTAGGTATTCGTTACATAGTGTACACAAAGACTCCTTGGTCTTAGGATATAATAACAAGCTACGATATGTGAGTATCTCATGACTAGATCTATGCAGCATACTCACAATCGGGTTGTCCGATATCATCGAGCTGATGGTATCTATGATATAACTCCGGCACATACTTTGCCATGATCAATAGAGCGTGATCACAAGGAGTTGGTCTCATACTGATTGCTTCTTAAAGAAACTTAGCTCATCAAGGACTCATCAAATGTAATTCTTTCTGATCTATAGATCTACTATTAGTGGTTACACAAATAATGATATAGATCAAATCACATTCGATATATTACTACAACACATTAGTAATATATGCCGATTTATTTATTCGGAAAGATGATAACACATTACATATGTAGATCACTTATATATTGGACTGGGGCATAACTCTAACAGATGTGATGAGATGAATGATGCATTAGTAGCCCATTAGATTTTATCGCTTTCACGGTTTGCA
This sequence comes from Geranium rotundifolium, assembly GCA_963920655.1. Classification (NCBI taxonomy): domain Eukaryota; kingdom Viridiplantae; phylum Streptophyta; class Magnoliopsida; order Geraniales; family Geraniaceae; genus Geranium; species Geranium rotundifolium. The sequence goes on along the minus strand of OY987317.1, from coordinate 13,764,188 downwards.
CACTGTTAGTGTTAGTGTGTAATTATTCTTTCATTCGAGCCCATAAAGTGTAATTATTTTTTATCCGGTCTACGAATCGAGTATTAATTGTAATTACTACTCAAAGACGAGAAGGATGGAAAATCGATCACAATGACGGTCTTAAGAGTAGTGGGAGCCGTAATGAAAAAGACGAAAAGTTGTGATGTCTCGTAGAATCTTAAGAGTAGGATGGGCTATTGGTGCATGTTTAAACGCTTTATGCTTCCTTGCTTTAATTATTAGAAATAATTGTATGCTTCCATGCTTAGCTTATAAGTTTATAAGCCATCACCTCACATGCAAAGATTAAAATCGATTTTAATTGTATGCATGTTTAAAGCGTTGTGAACCATCATCGCACATGTTGTGATGGATGAGTTCGATTTTGAAACGTGTTTGCACGGGTTGCAAATAACGAATTCAAAAGAAGATTGTATATCATACAATTAGAAACGTCACAACACGGGTTGTTGATGAGGGGTTCGTAATTGTACCAAAATACTTTCGAATTATTAAACACAACCAAATCACAACATAATTTGAGTTAGGTGAGATGCCACCCCAATTCACACCCATGTAGAAATAATTTATCGGTGTCATCCGCCTTAGCAGAGCATCGATGGAATGGGTTCTATATGGAATGGTCAACTTTGTAGGATGTCGTGCGCCTTAGCGGAGCATCTGCACAAAATTGACGCATTAGTGAAGGTTGGTTGACTCGACCACGATTCTTGACCTGAGGTCGAGCTGGGGCATCGGAAGGGTAAGTCGTGTGCTTTTGCACATACCCTGACCAAGAGTTACACGGGTTGTAATTGGATGGACGTCCTACCCAAATAAGTCAATTGAAGCGGTGCGCCTTAGCGTGAAAGAGATCACCACGGGTTCCAAACGATGAATATCATGCAGCGGACTTTATGTTACCGTGGTGATCGTAAAAAGCTGAGATCTTAATGCCATTTGAACATGTTATAAACATAATTATAGATATGATATTTACCTCTTGTAATCGACAAGAACACAAGTGTAGTGTTCTCTCTATCAAGTCCACACAAGCACCACAACCAAATAGTTTTTCACTAAATCTTTTGCTAGAAATTTTGAGAGAAAACAAGAGCAATAATGGAGGTAGAGACAGGGAGAGGTTTCGGCAATGAGGGAGAGAGAAAAGGAGGGGAAGTTGCTGAAAAATTCAAGGATAAAATGAATAGATATTATGTGATTTTTAATTTGAAATTAAATTGAATTTCAAATTAAAATTGCATTATCTATCCTTTATAATCTCTTATTTGCATTTGTTCCCACTCATAACTTAAATCCCTAAATGGGCTTTAAGCCCGTTTAACTAAAACCCAAATTAAACCCATTAACTTGAGTTCTAATTTCGGTTTAGACAAAACGGCTCAATTTCCTCGAATTGATTTCTTCAACCGTCTGGTTAAAACCTTAGGCCAGAAAACTACTGAATTGTTCTCAATTGTCATCCATAATTTTTTTCATGTATCGTGCTTGATGCGTGTGACCCTCTAGGCTCATGAATAATTGGCAGACTGGTAAAATTACTATTTTACCTTTTCCATCATAAGTGGCCACTAGCAAGACATTATGATTATCCAATGTTCGTGATTATCGATTATTCGACTTAACCTGTTATCGTACATGTCACTGTCCTTTTATCAAACCGATATCCAGATTGATCAATAGGCATAGAATGGTCATCCTAATTTATCAATCACTGTTTCTTGATATCTGAGATGACTGAAAACTGATACTAAGGTATCCCCTGCACGGTTGTGCTATTCCTTCAGTCATACTCTTCAAGTGGCCTAAACGGATATCTTTCTCATACCGAAGTATGAGTGATAAATCCCTCAGACGCCTTTGGAGTTCACTAGTGCAATCAATATGAAAGCAAATCGAAACCGTTATAGTTACCCTTTTACAGATAACGTTAGACTAGGTCAAAATTAGGTATTCGTTACATAGTGTACACAAAGACTCCTTGGTCTTAGGATATAATAACAAGCTACGATATGTGAGTATCTCATGACTGGATCTATGCAGCATACTCACAATCGGGTTGTACGATATCATCGACCTGATCTTATCTATGATATAACTCCGGCACATACTTTGCCATGATCAGTAGAGCGTGATCACAATGAGTTGGTTTCATACTGATCGCTTCTTAAAGAAACTTAGCTGATCAAGGACTCATCAAATGTAATTCTTTCTGATCTATAGATCTACTATTAGTGGTTACACACATAATGACATAGATCAAATCACATTCGATATATTACTACATCACATTAGTAATATATGCCGATTTATTTATTCGGAAAGATGATAAAACATTACATCTGTAGATCACTTATATATTGGATTGGGGCATAACTCTAACAGATGTGATGAGATGTATGATGCATTAGTAGCCCATTAGATTTTATCGCTTTCACGGTTTGCACACCGTTAGTGTTAGCGTGTAATTATTCTTTCATTCGAGCCCATAAAGTGTAATTATTTTTTATCCGGTCCACGAACCGAGTATTAATTTTAATTACTACTCAAAGACGAGAAGGATGGAAAATCGAGCACAATGACGGTCTTAAGAGTAGTGGGAGCCCGAATGAAAAAGACGAGAAGATGTGATGTCTCGCAGAATCTTAAGAGTAGGATGGGCTATTGGTGCATGTTTAAACGCTTTATGCTTGCTTGCTTTAATTATTAGAAATAATTGTATGCTTCCATGCTTAGCTTATAAGTTTATAAGCTATCACCTCACATGCAAAGATTAAAATCGATTTTAATTTTATGCATGTTTAAAGCGTTGTGAACCATCATCGCACGAGTTGTGATGGATGAGTTCGATTTTGAAACGTGTTTGCACGGGCTGCAAATAACGAATTCAAAAGAAGATTGTATATGATACAATTAGAAACGTCACAACACGGGTTGTTGATGACGGGTTCGTAATTGTACCAAAATACTTTCGAATTATTAAACACAACCAAATCACAACATAATTTGAGTCAGGTGAGATGCCACCCAAATTAACACCCTTGTAGAAACAATTTATCGGGGTCGTGCGCCTTAGCGGAGCATCGATTGAATGGTCAACTTTTTGGGATGTCGTGCGCCTTAGCGGAGCATCTGCACAAAATTGACGCATTAGTGAAGGTTTATTGACTCGACCACGATTCTTGACCTGAGGTCGAGCTGGGGCATCGGAAGGGTAAGTCGTGTGCTTTTGCACATACCCTGACCAAGAGTTACACGGGTTGTAATTGGATGGACGTCCTACCCAAATAAGTCAATTGAAGCGGTGCGCCTTAGCGTGAAAGAGATCACCACGGGTTCCAAACGATGAATATCATGCAACGGACTTTATGTTACCGTGGTGATCGTAAAAAGCTGAGATCTTAATGCCATTTGAACATGTTATAAACATAATTATAGATCTGATATTTACCTCTTGTAATCGACAAGAACACAAGTGTAGTGTTCTCTCTATCAAGTCCACACAAGCACCACAACCGAAATGGTTTTTCACTCAATCTTTTGCTAGAAATTTTGAGAGAAAACAAGAGCAATAATGGAGGTAGAGAGAGGGAGAGGTTTCGGCAATGAGGGAGAGAGAAAAGGAGGGGAAGTTGCTGAAAAATTCAAGGATAAAATGAATAGATATTATGTGATTTTTAATTTGAAATTAAATTGAATTTCAAAATAAAAATTGCATTATCTATCCCTTTATTCTTTCTTATTTGCATTTGATCCCTCTCTTATCTTAAATCCCTAAATGGGCTTTAAGCCCTTAAAGAGATCACCACGGGTTCCAAAGATTGAAAATCATGCAACGGACAATATGTAACCGTGGTGATCGATAAAAACTTGATCTTAATGCTATTTGAACATGTTATGAACATTATTAAAATCTGATATTTACCTCTTGAAATCGACAAGAACACAAGCGTAGTGTCCTCTCTATCAAGTCCACACAAGCACACAACCGAAATGGTTTTTCTCTCTAATTTTTGCTAGAAAATTCAAAGGAAAACTTGAGCAATAATGGAGGTAGAGAGAGGAGAGATTTCGGCACGGTGAGGGAGAGAGAGTGGGGGTTGGTTGCTGAAAAAATCAAAAGGATATGTTAATAATAGATTATGTGATTTTTAATTTGAAATTAAACTGAATTTCAAAATAAAAATTGCATTATCCATCCTTTTAATCCTTCTTATTTGAATTTAACCCCTCTCTCAACTTAAACCCTAAATGGCCTTTAAGCCTATTTAACTAAAACCCAAATTAAACCCATTAACTTGAGTTCTAATTTCGGTTTAGTCAAAACGGCTCAATTTCCTCGAATTGATTTCTTCAACCGTCTGGTTAAAACCTTAGGCCAGAAAACTACCGAATCGTTCTCAAATCTCATCCATAATTATTGTCATGTATTGTGCTTAATGCGTGTGACCCTCTAGGTTCACGAATAATTGGCAGACTGGTAAAATTACCATTTTACCCTTTCCATCATAAGTGGCCTCTAGCAAGACGTTATGATTATCCAATATTCGTGATTATCGATTATTCGACTTAACCTGTTATCGTACATGTCACTGTCCTTTTATCAAACCGATATCCAGATTGATCAATAGGCATAGAACGATCATCCTAATTTATCAATCACTCTTTCTTGATATCTGAGATGACTGAAAACTGATACTAAGGTATCACCTGCATGGCCATTCTATTTCTTCAGTCATACTCATCAAGTGGCCTAAACGGATATCTTTCTTATACCGAAGTATGAGTGATAAATCCCTCAGACGCCTTTCGAGTTCACTAGTGCAATAAATGCCAAAGCCAATCGAAGCCGTTATAGCTACCCTTTTACAGATAACGTTAGACTAGGTCAAACTTAGGTATTTGTTACATAGTGTACACAAAGACTCCTTGGTCTTAGGATATAATGACAAGTTACGATATGTGAGTATCTCATGACTGGATCTATGCAGCATACTCACAATCGGGTTGTCCGATATCATCGACCTGATGATATCTATGATATAACTCCCGCACATCTTTGCCATGATCAGTAGAGCGTGATCACAAGGAGTTATTCTCATACTGATCGCTTCAGAAGAAGCTTAGCTGATCAGGGACTCTATCGAATGCAACTCTTTCTGATCTATAGTTCTACTATAAGTGATTACACACATTATGACATAGATCAAATCACATTAGATATATTACTACAACACGTTAGTAATATTATGCCTTTTATTATGTAGAATAATGATGTCCGTTACAATATAGATTGAGGAATTATTTTGGCCTAGGGCACAAACCTAACAATCCCCCACTTGCCCCTAGTTCAAACCTAAGTTCCAATCTACTCCCATAGACTTCACGTGCGCCTCATGCTTAGGCTGCGGTAAAGCCTTTGTCAGGGGATCAGCAACATTGTCATCAGTCGGTACATAAGCCATCTGCACATCACCGTTATCAATATACTCTCTGATAATGTGATACTTCCTCTTTATGTGTTTAGTTCTGTTGTGGAATCTGGGCTCTTGAGCTAATGCTATGGCCCCAGTGTTGTCACACAACAAGCTTACCGGATCAGATACTCGCGGCACTACATCTAATCCAGTTAGAAAGCTTCTAACCCACACGGCTTCCTTAGCTGCTTCTGCTGCAGCTATGTACTCAGCCTCTGTTGTAGAATCGGCAATTGTGGCTTCCTGAAGCTCTTCCAGCTGAATGCTCCGCCATTTAACACGAATACAAATCCTGCTTGTGATTTGAAATCATCAGGATATGTCTGAAAGCTAGCATCAACATATCCTGTGACTGCTAGTTCTCCATCCTTCCCACCATACACTAGGAATGCGTCTTTAGTTCTCCTTAGATACTTTAGGATACTCTTGACAGCAGTCCAGTGCTCCTGGCCTGGGTTAGATTGATATCTGCTTATACAACTTAACGCGAACGAGACGTCTGGTCTCGTGCAAATCATAGCATACATGATGGATCCCACAGCCGAAGCATATGGGGTCTTACTCATTCTGCTTAGCTCATCAGGAGTCATAGGACTCTGTTGTTTGCTAAGCTTAATGCCATGTCGCATGGGTAAGTATCCCTTCTTAGAATCATGCATTGAGAATCTTCTCAACACCTTATCTATGTAAGTGCTCTGACTTAGGCCCAATATTCTCTTGGGTCGATCTCTGTAGATCTTGATGCCCAAAATGAAAGCAGCATCACCTAAGTCCTTCATCGAGAAGCATTTCCCTAACAAAGCTTTAACTTCAAGCAGGGTTGGGAAACGAATGTTCCAACTCCGTGAAGCTTGCTTTAATCCAGAAATGGATCTAAGCAGCTTACAAATCTTTCCGGGATTCTCTGGATCAACAAAACCCTCGGGCTGTGTCATACACACATCCTCTTTTCAGTTCCCGTTAAGGAAGGCGGTTTTGACGTCCATCTGCCATATCTCATAGTCATAGTATGCTGCTATGGCTAGAATGATCCGGATAGATTTGACCATAGCCACAGGTGAAAAAGTCTCGTCATAATCGATACCTTCGATTTGGCGATAACCTTTCGCAACCAGTCTAGCTTTATAGGTCTGAGCTTTTCCATCCATGTCGGTCTTAATTTTATAGACCCATTTGCAACCGATGGGTTTTATCCCAGGGGTCTGATCCACCAAGTTCCAGACTTGGTTATCTGACATGGATTTCATTTCCTCATTCATGGCGTTCTGCCATTTTTCGGAGTCTGGACTGGCCAAAGCTTGTCTGTAGGTTTCTAGATCATCCTAATCCACCAACATCAAGTCATTTCCTTCAGTGGCTAGGAAGCCATATCTGATAGGAGCTTGACGAGATCTCTCAGACCTTCTTGGACCATCTAGAATGGGTGTCGGGATTGGTTCTTGATCAATGACCTCTTCTGGCTCCTATATTTCTACATTCGGCATAGTGGGATGCTCCGTATCTTCTTGAATTTCTTCAAGATGCACGGCACTCCCACTAGCTCTTTTGGAAATAAATTCCTTTTCCAAAAATACCCCTCCTCGAGCAACAAAAACTTTGATTTACCTGCATGGCCATGCTATTTCTTCAGTCATACTCATCAAGTGGCCTAAACGGATATCTTTCTCATACCGAAGTATGAGTGATAAATCCCTCAGACGCCTTTCGAGTTCACTAGTGCAATAAATGCCAAAGCCAATCGAAGCCGTTATAGCTACCCTTTTACAGATAACGTTAGACTAGGTCAAACTTAGGTATTTGTTACATAGTGTACACAAAGACTCCTTGGTCTTAGGATATAATGACAAGTTATGATATGTGAGTATCTCATGACTGGATCTATGCAGCATACTCACAATCGGGTTGTCCGATATCATCGACCTGATGATATCTATGATATAACTCCCGCACATCTTTGCCATGACCAGTAGAGCGTGATCACAAGGAGTTAGTCTCATACTGATCGCTTCAGAAGAAGCTTAGCTGATCAGGGACTCTATCGAATGCAACTCTTTCTGATCTCTAGTTCTACTATAAGTGATTACACACATTATGACATAGATCAAATCACATTAGATATATTACTACAACACGTTAATAATATTATGCCTTTTATTATGTAGAATAATGATGTCCGTTACAATATAGATTGAGCAATTATTTTGGACTACGGCACAAACCTAACAAACCCGTTTAACTAAAACTCAAATTACACCCATTAACTTGAGTTCAAATTTCGGTTTAGTCAAAACGGCTCAATTTCCTCGAATTGATTTCTTCAACCGTCTGGTTAAAACCTTAGGCCAGAAAACTACGGAATTGTTCTCAATTCTCATCAATAATTATTGTCATGTATCGTGCTTAATGCGTGTGACCCTCTAGGCTCACGAATAATTGGCAGACTGGTAAAATTACTATTTTACCCTTTCCATCATAAGTGGCCTCTAGCAAGACATTATGATTATCCAATATTCGTGATTATCGATTATTCGACTTAACCTGTTATCATACATGTCACTGTCCATTTATCAAACCGATATCCAGATTGATCAATAGGCATAGAACGATCATCCTAATTTATCAATCACTATTTCTTGATATCTGAGATGACTGAAACCTGATACTAAAGTATCACCTGCATGGCCATGCTATTTCTTCAGTCATACTCATCAAGTGGCCTAAACGGATATCTTTCTCATACCGAAGTATGAGTGATAAATCCCTCAGACGCCTTTCGAGTTCACTAGTGCAATAAATGCCAAAGCCAATCGAAGCCGTTATAGCTACCCTTTTACAGATTACGTTAGACTAGGTCAAACTTAGGTATTTGTTACATAGTGTACACAAAGACTCCTTGGTCTTAGGATATAATGACAAGTTACGATATGTGAGTATCTCATGACTGGATCTATGCAGCATACTCACAATCGGGTTGTCCGATAACATCGACCTGATGATATCTATGATATAACTCCGGCACATCTTTGCCATGATCAGTAGAGCATGATCACAAGGAGTTATTCTCATACTGATCGCTTCAGAAGAAGCTTAGCTGATTAGGGACTCTATCGAATGCAACTCTTTCTGATCTATAGTTCTACTATAAGTGATTACACACATTATGACATAGATCAAATCACATTAGATATATTACTACAACATATTAGTAATATTATGCCTTTTATTATGTAGAATAATGATGTCCGTTACAATATAGATTGAAGAATTATTTTGGACTAGGGCACAAACCTAACAATCTCTCACTTGCCCCTTGTTCCAACCTAAGTTCCAATCTACCCCCACAGACTTCACGTGCGCCTCATGCTTAGGCTGCGGTAAAGCCTTTGTCAGGGGATCAGCAACATTGTCATCAGTCGGTACATAAGCAATCTCCATATCACCGTTATCAATATATTCTCTGATAATGTGACACTTCCTCTGTATGTGCTTAGTTCTGTTGTGGAATCTAGGCTCTTGAGCTAATGCTATGGCCCTAGTGTTGTCACACTACAAGCTTACCGGATCAGATGCTCGCGGCATTACATCTAATCCGGTTAGAAAGCTTCTAACCCATACGGCTTCCTTAGCTGCTTCTGCTGCAGCTATGTACTCAGCCTCTGTTGTAGAATCGGCAGTTGTGGCTTCCTTGAAGCTCTTCCAGCTGAATGCTCCGCCATTTAACACGAATACAAATCCTGCTTGTGATTTGAAATCATCAGGATCTGTCTGAAAGCTATCATCAACATATCCTGTGACTGCTAGTTCTCCATCCTTCCCACCAGACACTAGGAATGCGTCTTTAGTTCTCCTTAGATACTTGAGGATACTCTTAACAGCAGTCTAGTGCTCCTTGCCTGGGTTAGATTGATATCTGCTGGTACAGCTTAACGCGAACAAGACGTCTCGTCTCGTGCAAATCATAGCATACATGATGGATCCCACAGCCGAAGCATATGGGATCTTACTCATTTTGCTTAGCTCATCAGGAGTCTTAGGATTCTGTTGTTTGCTAAGCTTAATTCCATGTCGCATGGGTAGGTATCCCTTCTTAAAATCAAGCATTGAGAATCTTCTCAACACCTTATCTATGTAAGTGCTTTGACTTAGGCCCAATATTCTCTTGGGTTGATCTCTGTAGATCTTGATAACCAAAATGAAAGCAGCATCACATAAGTCCTTCATCGAGAAGCATTTCTCTAACCTAGCTTTAACTTCAAGCAGGGTTGGGATGTCATTCCCGATGATCAGTATGTCATCGACATATAGCATTAGGAATACTATTTTACTCCCACTCGCTTTCTTATATACGCAAGGCTCACTTTCGTTTTTGATAAAACCGAATTCCCTTACGGCTTCATCAAAACGAATGTTCCAACTCCATGAAGCTTGCTTTAATCCATAAATGGACCTAAGCAGCTTACAAATCTTTCCGGGATTCTCTGGATGAACAAAACCCTCGGGCAGTGTCATATACACATCCTCTTTTAAGTTCCTGTTAAGGAAGTCGGTTTTGACGTCCATTTGCCATATCTCATAGTCGTAGTATGCTGCTATGGCTAGAATGATCCGGATAGATTTGACCATAGCCACAGGTGAAAAAGTCTCGTCATAATCGATACCTTCGATTTGGCGATAACCTTTCGCAACCAGTCTATCTTTATAGGTCTGAGGTTTTCCATCCATGTCGGTCTTAATTTTATAGACCCATTTGCAACCGATGGGTTTTATCCCAGGGGTTTGATTCACCAAGTTCTAGACTTGGTTATCTGACATGGATTTCATTTCCTCATTCATGGCGTTCTGCCATTTTTCGGAGTCTGGACTGGCCAAAGCTTGTCTGTAGGTTTCTAGATCATCTTGATCCACCAACATCAAGTCATTTCCTTCAGTGGCTAGGAAGCCATATCTTATAGAAGCTTGATGAGATCTCTCAGACCTTCTTAGACCATCTGGAATGGGTGTCGGGATTGGTTCTTGAGCAATGACCTCTTCTGGCTCCTGTATTTCTACATTCGGCGTAGTGGGTTGCTCTGTATCTTCTTGAATTTCTTCAAGATGCACGGCACTCCCAATACCTCTTTTGGAAATAAATTCCTTTTCCAAAAATACCCCTCCTCGAGCAACAAAAACTTTGTTCTCGCTGGGTTTGTAGAAATAGTACCCCCTTGTTTCTTTAGGGTACCCCACAAAGACACATTTGTCTGATTTGGATTCGAGCTTATCGCCTAGCAGACGCTTGACGTAAGCTTCACATCCCCAAATCTTAAGGAAATCTAATAAGGGTTTCTTCCCGTTCCATACTTCGTATAGAGTGTTTTCCACTGCCTTTGTAGGAGCCCGATTCAATATGAATGCGGCCGTTTCTAGGGCATTGCCCCAGAAGGAGATAGGAAGATCAGCCTGACTCATCATTGATCGAACCATGTCAAGCAAGGTCCGATTTCTCCGTTCGGATACACCATTAATTTGAGGTGTTCCAGGCGGAGTCAATTCAGAGGTGATCCCACACTCCTTTAAATGACTGTGAAAATCTTGGTCCAAGTACTTACCGCCTCGTCATCAGTGAATGTAACGAAGTAGTGAAAACCTCTTCTGGCCTGAGTGCTCATGGGCCCACAAACATCGGAATGTATGAGACCTAGTAAGTCACTCGCCCTTTCACCTAAACCGGAAAAAGGTGCTTTTGTCACTTTTCCCATAAGGCATGACTCGCATCTCTCAATTGAAGTGAATTCAAACGGACTTAGAAGCCCACACTTGTGAAGTGTTGAGATGCGTTTCTGGCCTATATGGCCTAAGCGGCAGTGCCATATCACAGTCTGGTTTAAATCATCGGATTTAACCCTTTTGTTACTGATATTATAAATCGAGCTAGTGCCAGTGTTCTGAATATTAAGAATATATAAACCACCAACTAATGAAGCATTGCAATAAAACATGTTTTTCTTGAAAATACTGAAAACTCCATTATCAATTGAAAAATGATATCCTTCCTTGTCGAGCAAGGAAATAGAAATAATATTTCTGCGAAACGCAGGTACACAATGAACATTATTTAAAAATAAAACCAGCCCACTGGGCAAACTGAGACTAATATCTCCTACAGCAGTTGTCGAGACTTGATTGTCATCGCCAACTCGTAGGTCCGCCTCGCCCTTGCTCACTTCTCTTCTACTTTCCAGAGCCTGCACATTAACACAAATGTGGGATTCTGCACCGGTATCAAGTACCCAAGAATCTGAAGTAGATAAACTGAGATTGACCTCAATAACAAATATACCTGATCCTGAAGATGTGGAAGCTCCACTCTTCTTAAGAAACAACTTGTGTTTCTTGCAATCCTTCTTCCAGTGCCCCAGTCCTTGGCAATAGAAGCAGACGACATCCTTATTAGGATTCTCAACAGCCTTTGGAGCTGCTTGACCCTTAGGTTGTCGAATCTTCCTTGCTAGGTGCATAGGAGCCTTACCCTTGCCCAGGCTGGCTTTCTTGAAGCTCACTTGCTTGTTGACCATAAGAACCTCCTTGGTTTTCCCCTTGAGATTCTTTTCTGCAGTCACGAGCATACCATGAAGCTCTAACACGGTTTTATTCATGTCATGCATATTGTAATTTCCAACGAATTCACGATATGCTTCTGGAAGTGAATGCAGGACAAAGTCTGCAGACATTTCCTTGTCCACAGGGTGACCTAGTCTGGTCAAATGTTCCAAAAGACGTTTCATCCTAAGGACATGAGGACTGACAGGAACTCCAGCCTTTAGCTTGCAAGACATCAGTTCAACGAAAGTGTCGTATCTTTCGACACACGCTTTCTCTTTGAACATTTTCTCGATCTCAGCCATATAGGGTTTGGGATCTTCAGAAATGTCCAAGAACTGTTGTTGCAAGTCGGGCACCAGACTGCCCATCATGATGCACTGCACGTCGATCCGGTCGCTAAGGAATTTCTGGTAGGTATCCCTTAGCGCCCTTGAGGCGTTCAGTGCTGGTTCAGTAGGTGCTTGTTCCTGGGTAAGGATATAATCCTTACGTTCATGCTAGAGAACGTGTCTCAAATTCCGGTCCCAATCGAGAAAGTTTACGCCGTTAAGCTTATCATGCTCGATTAGTGACCAAAGCGCGCTGCTACCAGAATGATTCGTGTTTGCCATTTTATATCTACACAGTAAACAACTTTTAATCAGTATTAATTAAAATTGAAGTTGGAGATTTAATTATAAAACACTTTCTGATTCTAACTTTAGAATCTGAACCAGGATCCCATCATACTCTCAATTGAAGTGAACGGAGGCTCACTGCTCCAATTGAGTGCATCAAGGTAGGAGTGAATCCATCTACAAAACCATGTAGTTCCTGGCTAGGGTCTGTACTTGTTAGTACGTGGCATACCCTATATTGATACCCTAGGTCAGCCCTAGCTGACAATCGTAGACAAGTCTACCAAGCTTGAACTATGGATAGAACTAATGTGACTACTACGCGGAGGCGCACGCACCCACACAGAACTACCCATCTCATCCAGACATTTTCTCTATGAATGTTACGCGGAGGCGTACCGACATCCATAGGGTCAAAGCCCTTTTGAGTTCCCAAACTTGGATGGTATCACGCTTGACTTGTAATTATTTGCGTTTAAGTGAATTATAAAAGTCTGATTGTATATCGATACAATCTTAATCTGGAATCATCAATTGCAAATTCATGCAAAGATGATCCCTTAGCAGGTTACATGCGAGTCTGATTAAATTCCGATTTTAATCTTTGCATGTGGGTTATAGCAAATCATACATAAACTTGTATATTTAAACTGTCATACATTCATACATTCAAACATACAAATGTAACGATAAAATATGCATAGCTAAGCCCATCTTAAGTTCCTAAGAATCTAGCAAAACCGATCCTAAAGACATGGTCTTCAAGATCCAAACTTGCTCCATTCTTGTGAACTCCCACTGGCTTCGAGCCTCCTCCAATCCGAGTCTCCCTCTTGACCTGATTCTTGTGTCGGTCTTCGTGATTACATATTAAAGTAAATTAAATAAAATACGAATCACGACACGCATGCCGTATTTACTACAACCCAAAATTAAGCAACATGCAGGTTACAAAACCGAAATTAAAATGCAAATCTAATGGGCTTAGCTAGCATCATGTGGAAAACATCATGTTATCAAAGATCATGTTATCAATCAACATGCTTATCAAACAAATAATTTTTCCAAATTTTATCTTTCTTAAGTGTGGAAAAATTCCGATTTATCGAAACCGGACGGTTTAATCAATTAATTGAATTTTGGACCGGTTCTCGCTGGTTTATCGAAACCGAACCAAATTTGAAAATTAAATTTTTAGGGTTTCCAAATATCCTTCCGAACCAACCGGTTCAGCTTGAATCTGGTCAAGCCGAACCGGCTCAACCGAAGGTCGCTTGCGGAGGCAACCATGGTGGCCCATAAGGGCTGACCGTGGTCGGCCACGGGAACGACCATGGTAGCCAGCGAGGGCAGCCATGGTCGCCCCTAGGGCAGACCCTGGTCGCCCGCGAGGCAACCATGGTCGCCCGCAAGGGCAGACCGTGGTCGCCCACGGCAGCGACCATGGTCGCCCACGGCAGCGACCATGGTCGCCCGCGAGGGCTGCCATGGTCGCCCGTCGGCGACCCTCGTCGGCCCATGGTGCTGACCATGGTCTGCCCTAGGGCATTCCATGGTCTACCAAGGGACTCGACCTGGTTGTCCATGGCTAAGCCATGGCTAACCCGAAAAACCCCAAAAAAATTAATTAATTTTCCAATTTCCAAAATCAATCAAATCTGAAAAAAATTTCGATTTACATGCATGCTAATGATGAAGAACACATATAAACATAAAAAATATCAGATTTAAACATATACAAATAAACATAATAACCATGGCTCTGATACCACTGTAAGAGATCACCACGGGTTCCAAACGATGAATATCATGCAGCGGACTTTATGTAACCGTGGTGATCGTAAGAACCTGAGATCTTAATGTCATTTGAACATGTTATAAACATAATTATAGATCTGGTATTTACCTCTTGTAATCGACAAGAACACAAGTGTAGTGTTCTCTCTATCAAGTCCACACAAGCACCACAACCGAAATGGTTTTTCACTCAATCTTTTGCTAGAAATTTTGAGAGAAAACAAGAGCAATAATGGAAGTAGAGAGAGGGAGAGGTTTCGGCAATGAGGGAGAGAGAAAAGGAGGGGAAGTAGCTGAAAAATTCAAGGATAAAATGAATAGATATTATGTGATTTTTAATTTGAAATTAAATTGAATTTCAAAATAAAAATTGCATTATCTATCCCTTTATTCTTTCTTATTTGCATTTTATCCCTCTCTTATCTTAAATCCCTAAATGGGCTTTAAGCCCTTTTAACTAAAACCCAAATTAAACCCATTAACTTGAGTTCTAATTTCGGTTTAGTCAAAACGCCTCAATTTCCTCGAATTGATTTCTTCAACCGTCTGGTTAATACCTTAGGCCAGAAAACTACGGAATTGTTCTCAATTCTCATCCATAATTATTGTCATGTATCGTGCTTAATGCGTGTGACCCTCTAGGCTCACGAATAATTGGCAGACTTGTAAAATTACTATTTTACCCTTTCCATCATAAGTGGCCTCTAGCAAGACATTATGATTATCCAATATTCGTGATTATCGATTATTCGACTTAACCTGTTATCGAAAATGTCACTGTTCTTTTATCAAACCGATATCTAGATTGATCAATAGGCATAGAACGGTCATCCTAATTTATCAATCACTGTTTCTTGATATCTGAGATGACTAAAACCTGATACTAAGGTATCACCTGCATGACCATGCTATTTCTTCAGTCATACTCATCAAGTGGCCTAAACGGATATTTTTCTCATACCAAAGTATGAGTGATAAATCCCTCAGACGCCTTTCGAGTTCACTAGTGCAATAAATGCCAAAGCCAATCGAAGCCGTTATAGCTACCCTGTTACAGATAACGTTAGACTAGGTCAAACTTAGGTATTTGTTACATAGTGTACCGAAAGACTCCTTGGTGTTAGGATATAATGACAAGTTACGATATGTGAGTATCTCATGACTTGATCTATGCAGCATACTCACTATCGGGTTGTCCGATATCATCGACCTGATGA
Organism: Geranium rotundifolium; assembly: GCA_963920655.1. Classification (NCBI taxonomy): domain Eukaryota; kingdom Viridiplantae; phylum Streptophyta; class Magnoliopsida; order Geraniales; family Geraniaceae; genus Geranium; species Geranium rotundifolium. The sequence continues at coordinate 13,748,456 of OY987317.1, read as the reverse complement.
TATCTATGATATAACTCCGGCACATCTTTGCCATGATCAGTAGAGCGTGATCAAAAGGAGTTAGTCTCTATCGAATGCAACTCTTTCTGATCTATAGTTCTACTATAAGTGATTACACACATTATGACATAGATCAAATCACATTAGATATATTACTACAACACATTAGTAATATTATGCCTTTTATTATGTAGAATAATGATGTTTGTTACAGTATAGATTGAAGAATTTTTTTGGACTAGGGCACAAAGCTAACAAGCGTACTTCAAGTGACAAATAAGGGATCTTGATTTAAAGATTCTAAACCTTAGAATCGGATGGTTGGTGTTTAATTCAGCTAACAAGCGTACTTCGTAAATTTATTCAACTTTTCTGATTAAATTTACTTTCTTCGTGTAGAAATGGCTAGTAATTCAACAAACTCGTCTAATTTGTCATTGAGAACTATACTTGACAAGTGTAAACTCAATGGAACAAATTATCTGGACTGGGATAGAAATCTACGACTTGTGTTAAAGTTGGAACGCAGGGAGTACGTCCTTGACAAGGCTATCCCGGTGGAGCCAGCTGCCAAAGCAACGAGGGTCGTTAAGGATGCGTACCAAAAACACCTTAGCGACTCTATCGACGTTGCGTGTGTCATGCTGGGCTGCATGGAGGCGGACCTCCAGAAGCAGTTTATGGAGCTATCCCATGATCCTTTTGCAATGTTTGCACAGATCAAGGATATGTTCAAAGAGAAAGTGCGTATTGAAAAATACACTGTTCTCCGATAACTCATTGCCTGCAAAATGTCAGCAGGCAGCTCCGTAGGTCCACACGTCCTACGAATGAAGGGACATCTCGATCATATGACTAGTCTCGGAATGACTATGGAAAAAGAGATGGATGAGGATTTTATCCTGCAGTCCCTTCCTCATGCATATGGTGGGTTTTCCATGAACTATCACATGCATGACATGGACAAGAACGCATCGGAGTTGCACAGCATGTTAGTGACTGTCGAGAAGAGCATAAGGGGCAGTATGCCTAAAGGTGTTCTGATGTTCAAAAAGGGATCCGGCTTCAAAGCTGGTGATAAGGGAAAAGGCCTAATGCACCTGGGAGGGAAGAACAGACGACATTTCATTACTAAACCTTCCATACCCATGAAGGGCAAGGGGAAGGCAAAGGAGTCGGTCTGTTTCTACTGCCAAAAGCCTAGTCATTGGAAGAAGGACTGTCAACAGCTGAAGGAAGATCAGAAGAAGGGCGGTGGGGCCGTTGCTTCGTCAGGTATTCCATTTGAGCTAAATCTTTCTACTATAAATGCTTGGGTACTAGACACTGGAGCTGAGTCTCATGTCTGTGCGGATGTGCAGGTGCTGCATAGTAGAAGAGATATGGGGCAAAACGAGGTGGACCTAAGAGTTGGGAACCACGTGCGAGTTACCGCTACTGCTGTGGGTACAGTTGACCTGGTTTTGCCTAGTGGGCTTGTAATAGAACTTTTGGATGTGTTTTGCGTACCTACTTTCAGCAGGAATATTGTATCAATATCCCTTCTTGAAAAAGAAAGGTTATTATTTTGATATTAAAGACAGGTTTTTTAATATTATGCGCAATAACATGTTTTATGGAAATGCTCACACTCTTGGAGGTTTATACATATTAAATATGCAAAACTCGAGATCCAACATGCTCTATAATGTAAATGCTAAGAGGTTTAAAGATAATGATTTAGACCAAACTCTAATCTGGCATTGTCGTCTAGGTCACATAAATGAGAAACGCATCTCAGCGCTTCACAAGCGCGGACTTCTAAGTTAATTCGAATTCCAAACGATTGATAGATGGGAAGCTTGTTTAATGGGCAAGATGAATAAAGCGCCCTAAACTGGTTTAGGTGAGAGGGCAGGTGATCTATTGGGTCAAATACATTCAGACGTATGTGGACCAATGAGTACACTAGCCAGAGGTGGTTTAGGCTATTTTATCACATTTACTGATGATTTTAGTAAATATGGTTATGTCTATCTCATGAGATATAAGTACGAAGCCTTTGATAAATTCACGGAGTTTAGGACTAAAGTAGAAAACCAACTCGGAAAGAGTATCAAGGCACTCCGTTCTGATCGGAGTGGAGAATACTTATCCGAGGAGTTTCTTAGTCATCTTACTGAAAGTGGAATACTATCTCAGTGGACTCCGCCAGGAACACCGCAACTCAATGGTGTGTCCGAGCGAAGGAATCGGACATTGTTGGATATGGTTCGATCGATGTTAAGTCTCATTGATCTCCCGATCTCCTTCTGGGGTTACACTCTACAAACGGCCGCATTCATAATAAACAGGGCTCCGTCAAAAGCAGTGGAAGGGACATCATTCGAGAAATAGTACGGGAAAGAACCCGTTTTGTCCTTCCTAAAAATCTGGGGTTGCGAGGCTTATGTAAAACGGTTGCTTGCAACCAAGCTCGAACCGAGATCAGATAAGTGCAATTTCGTCGGATATCCAAAAGAAACAAAAGGATACTACTTCTACAAACCGAGCGAAAACAAAGTTTTTGTCGCCCGAGGTGGGACATTCTTGGAAAAGGAATTTATTTCCAAGAAAGTCAGTGGGAGGGTTGTTCATCTTGATGAAGTTCTAGATGAGATAGTCACTCAGGAACCACTGGACGACCCATTGGAAGAAGTAGAGCCAGAAGTGGTCGTTGAGCAAGAACCAATAGCTACAGTTAATGAGGACGGTCCAAGGCGGTCTGAAAGGACAAGTCATGCACCTATCAGATACGGTTTCTTAGTAACTGGAGGTGATGATTTTGTGTTAGCGGACAATGATCCAGCTACCTTTCGAGAAGCCCTGGACGGAACCTACTCTGAGAAATTGCTGGAAGCCATTAGGGAAGAAATGCAATCCATGTCAGATAATCAAGTGTGGGACTTGGTGGATCAAACCCCTGACGTAAAAGTCATTGGGTGTAAATGGATCTTTAAAATAAAGATAGACATGGATGGCAAACCTCAGACCTATAGAGCAAGACTAGTAGCAAAGGGTTATAGGCAAGTCCACGGAATTGACTATGAAGAGACCTTTTCTCCAGTAGTTATGGTCAAATCTATCCTCATTCTACTAGTCGTAGTAGCTTATCATAATTATGAGATATGGCAAATGGACGTCAAAACCGGCTTCCTTAATGGGAGGTTAGCTGAGGACGTTTATATATCCCAGCCTGAGGGTTTTGAGGATCCTAAGAATATAGAAAAGATTTGCAAGTTGCTCAAATCAATTTATTGTTTGAAGCAAGCATCTCGGAGTTGGAACCAACGTTTTGATGAAGCTGTGAAACAGTTTGGCTTCATCAAGAACGATGATGAACCTTGCGTATATAAAAAGGCAAATGGGAGCAAAATAGTCTTTTTGGTGCTCTATGTTGATGACATACTGCTCATTGGAAACGACGTCCCTACCTTGCTCTTAACAAAGACTTGGTTAGGTGAGTGTTTCGCAATGAAGGACTTAGGCGAGGCCTCTTACATCTTGGGGATCAAGATATATAGAGACTGTGCCAAGCGGGTCTTGGGCTTAAGTCAAAGAACCTATAAAGACAAAGTGCTGAGAAGATTCTCAATGCATAATTCAAAGAAAGGACTGCTGCCCATGCGTCATGGCATAAAGCTTAGCAAGAAACAGTGTGCTGAGACACTTGTAGAGCTAGCAAGAATGAATGAGATCCCATATGCTTCGGCTATAGGGTCCATAATGTATGCCATGATATGTACGAGACCGGATGTATCGTTTGCCCTAAGTTGTACCTGTAGACATCAATCAAAACCCGGTGAGGAACACTGGATTGCCGTCAAGGCGATTCTCAAATATTTGAGAAAAACCAAAGACGCTTTTCTTGTATATGGGGGTAGAAATGATGATCTAGTCGTCAAAGGATGTGTCGAAGCTAGTTTCCAGACAGACCCCGATGACTTAAAGATTCAGTTGGGATGTGTGTTTATGTTGAACGGTGGAGCATTCAGCTAGAAAAGTAAGAAGCATGACACCATTTCCGACTCTACGACCGAAGCTGAGTACATTGCTGCATCGGAAGCAGCAAAAGAGGCTGTATGGATCAGGAGTTTCATGGCTGGATTAGGTGTAATTCAAAACCCATCTAACCTAGTAGACTTATATTGTGACAACACCTGGGCCATTGCGCAAGGTAAGGAACCCAGGGCACATGACAATCCAAACATATACTCAGGAAGTATAACATCATCCGCGACATAGTTGCTAGAGGTGACGTGAAGATCCACTACGTTGCATCTGATGATAACACAGCCGGACCCTTGACCAAGGCTCTTCCTCAAGCGAAACATGAAAAACATGTTAGGTCAATGGGTATAAACTGGACTTAGATTGGAACTAGGGGCAAGTGGGAGATTGATAGCATTCTTGGGCCCTAGTCCAATTACTAGTAGTCTGTAAATGTCTATTTATATTTATCATTGTTTGTAATAAATAAAACGGCTTTGTATTACTTATGTGTTGAAGTAATATGTTAAGCATGATCTGATTTATGACCACTAAAGTAGTAGAACCATAAATCTGTACGGATCACACTTAACGAGTCCCTGGTCAATATACGCTTCAATAGAAGCGACCAGTATGAGGATGGTTCTCAATGACGTAGTTCTAATTGTCATAGGGATGAGGGATCCCGGAATCATATCATAGATATCATTAGGTGATTGATATCGGACGACCCGCTTTAAATAGTGTTTCGTAGATTAAGCCATGAACATATTCAAATGTGATAGCTTGTCACGATATCCTTAGACCAAGGAGTCTTTGTGAGCGCTATGCAATGTACGTGCGGCTTTAACTTGCGCCTAACGCTTTCCGTAACAGGATTGCAATAACGGGCATGATTGGGTGGCGGAACGGATTGCATGAGTGACACGAAAGACGGCTAAGGGATTTGTCCCTCGTACTACGGTATGGGAAAGATATCCGTTAAAGGCCTCTTGATCGAGAGTGACTGAGAGAAAGAGCATGGCCATGCCAGTGATACGGGTTATCAATTCTCAGCCATCTCACATATCAAGTAACAATGATTAATTAAACAAGGATGACGACTCTATGCCTTGTGATCAATCGCGATGTCTAGAGATAATAGGATAGTGACTTGTACGCACAAGGTTAAATCGAATTATCGATCATCATGCACCTTGGGTAATCATAACGTCTTACTAAAGACCACTTATGATGGATCGGACAAGAGAGATCTTTTGTGCCGATCTGCCAACGGTGGCATGAGTCTGGAGGGTCACACACATATAAGACGGATAACTTGAGACAATGAAACCTTAACGTTTCTTGAGGAGCAATACATGGACAAAACTGAAGGTTTTGGGCCATGGGTTCAGTTTGAGAGAATTATTAGCGAATCGAGAAAACTGAGATTTTTCGTCGATGTCGCGTCGGAGTTTGTTTGATAAGTAACGACAAATAGGGTCGGGCGACTTTTGGACACGGCACGAAACCACATGGGCGAGCCCATTGGGCTCGGCCCATGAGGTCACGTGACCGGCCCAACAAGGGCCCATTTTGGGCCCAATAAGCTCAACATGGTTGGCCACCTTGGTGGGTCCAAGGGTGGGGCCACACAAACCATGCTTAGTTGGTGATTGTTGATTAAGAGGTGAGTGATTTAAAGGGTATGGGTTATGACACCTTTAAGCCCATACAATCACCTTTTAGACCCATGCTTATCAGTTGATGAAGTAGAGAAATATCTAAGGGAATAATTACTCACTCACACTCTGTAAGGACCGCTCCCGGTCAATTTGGGTCAATTTTGTGAAAAATGGATGAAAATTTAATAATTCGCGATTTGACCAAATTTTGACCCGAGAGTCACCGAGGACTACTATTTGAGCCATTTTAAGTTGGAATTGTAATACTATGGATATTAGGTTCATATGAAAGCTAAAATTTAGCGAAACATCACGGTTCCGACGGTTTCGAAAAACGTGTCCGTTTCGGACGATTTCGGGTCCGAAATGACAAAAGTGGCTTGCGGGACCCCTCTACTTTACACTTGTCATGTATCTAGAGGGGGGGGAGACTTTTGAGTGATTAAAAAATTAATTGTTTTAATTTAGATTTAAAAGAAAATGGAAAATAGGTTTATTTTATTAGTTTAATGTTTAAATAATTATATTTAAGTTATAAGAAGGGGGGAGGGGTTGATTCTCGGCAGAACACAAGGAAGAAGAAAGAGAAAGAGAAAGAGAAAGAGAAAGAAGAAAGAAGGAAGAAGAAGAGAAAAGATTGTGGCGATTTCCCGACGTTCCGACCGTCCAAACGTCTTGATTTTTGCGTATTCGGGTTCTCCTCGTCGTGGGCTACAAGAGGTATGTTTTGGATTCTCATTTCCTTGAGTTTGGATTTATGGAGTTGTGGAATATGGATTGATTGAGGTTGGATTAGTGTTAAGGGGGTAGTTTGGAGCGTTTTGAGACAAACGGGAGGTTTGTCCGGTGACCGGGAGCTCGCCGGAGCTCCGGCCGGTCACCGGAGGTGGGGCCCGCGTGCCCGGAGTTCGGGTTTTTACGTGTTATGCAATCCCGGAAAATCCCTAGAACACTAATTCGTGACTTTGGAAGAAATTGGAATTAATTTGGCTAAAATGTGTTTGTTTCGCTAAACTTTAAAGTCGAGATTAAATCCCCCGGAGGTCGGAACGTAATTCCGTCAATTTTATTGGTGATCTCAAATTTAATTATGCGCGTAGAATAAATTTGAGAATTGTTGGAATTGAATTGTGGGAAAAGATTATTTATTATTTGAGGAACCTTAATGACGGGATTGAGTCGCTCGGGCGTCGGAATTTGGTTCCGTCGATTGCGTTGGACCCCTTGAATATAATTATGATTTGTTGATGCGAAAACGGAATTTTTCGGGGTCCCGAGGTCATTTTAGCGTTTCCGGGCAGATTCGGGAAAGTGTGCGAATTGGGCCGTTCCGGGTCCTTTTTGGCAACTCGGTGTAATTAGGAAGTATTGGAGTGATCGGGACTCATTGGGGTGTACTTGGGCGTTAGTTTCGTTAGAATCGGACTTCGATCAATTGCTAAAGTTTGTGCGTTTGTCGTTATTAGATTCTTCCATCGCTCGTGGAAAGGGAAGGATTTAGACGTGGTGTCGCGAGAGACTTGGAGCTAACGTTGGATAATTATCGAGGTAGGGAAAAGTAGCCGTATATCCGTACATGACTTGGGAAAGTTACTAGTAATTGCATGTGGGCACCTTTTGTGTTCTTAGTATATGTATGTGTAGAATTGCATGTGGGCACCGGTTGTGTCTATAGGTTGATTATACTACAGCGACGTGCCATTCCGCTGTATGCTTTATTGGGGGTGTTACCGCTTTACTCATTGCGTTTGGTTTGAATGTGTTATGCTTGTTCAATTGTGAGTAATGGTAAATTGTGATATGACGTGTTTGAAGATGTCGTGCCTTAACATGTAAATTGAAATGATTTGAGTTGAGTATATTCTTCACTATGGTTAAACTGTATTGTGAGTAAATGGTAAATGCGATTTGATGTGTTTGAAGATGTTGTGCCTTAACATGTAAATCGAAATGACTTGAGTTGATTATTTCTCTCCTGTGGTTGAAATGTTTTGTGGATGATGGTTACGGGCGGGAGCCCATTGTGTGTGGATGTTGGTTACGGGCGGGAGCCCAGTGTGCGTGGTGGTTTGTGTTTGTTGCTGGTTGACGCCCAGGTGGGAAAGATACGTCCGTGATCTCCGTTCGGGTGGGGTAGATTTGCGCTCTTACCGCGCTTCTCCATCCATGCCGCGAAGAGGCGTCCACGCCTTTCGATTAGCAATCGAAGAAGTGGGGGGCAGACCAGGCCCAGACAGCTAGCCACTGTAAACTGGCGGCCGCGAAGAGGTTTCACGCCTACGACTAGCTATCGAAAAGTGGGAGGCAGACCAGGCCCAGACAGCTTGCGACTGTAAACTGGCGTGTTATAGGTTGCATCACCTGGTCGTGTAGACCTTGTCCAACACCGTGCGTGTTTGGCAAGATGGACTCGACGAAGTACCCGGATTGTTGCCTTTCCTTGAGTGAAAGGTTTGTTTGATTGATGTTGCTTGGTTGATTGTGTGATGATTTGAGTATTGAGAATGAGACGAAATGTTTGGATAATGGTTGAGTTTCACTATTGATCTTTTTCGAACTGTGCTTATGTATCACCTTGTCAATTACTTGTATGCCGTTGTCAGTCGGGTATCCGTTGCGGTGAGCGTAAATGCTCACCCCCTGCTACTCTTCCTGCAGACAGGTGAGGATCGTGATTGTGGATAGGAGGACATCTCGAAGCTGGAGGAGCTGGAGAGTCCGGGTTGTTTTGGGCGTGTTAGTTGACGTACAATTTAGTGTCGACGTTTTGTTGTTTCTTGATCATACTTTGAGTCTCTGACTCGTGTTGTATATTCTTTTGAGCAGTTATAAAATTCGCGGTTCATTGTATTTGTATTCTTTTTATTTGGTTACTATTATTGTTTCAGTTGTTTCGGACACTGATTCCTCGTTCGCGTTCCGGGCTCGGTCTCTACCGAATTTGGGGCGTGACAGTTTGGTATCAGAGGTTAGGTTTAACACCTCTAGCCGTACGTCAACTAGGTGGGTAGAGTTAGTCCATTAGGCTCCTGTCGTGTGTTGGTTGTGCAAGGTCAGAAATCGTGCGTGATTTTTCCGTGAGATATTTTCACCGTCGCGACTTGACTCAGGGGCGCCCCTGGGTCAAACGTGACGGTAGTGATGTCCGATCGTTACCTCTTAGTTCGGGGACGCCTGGACCGGGTTGTGACGACGTGATATCAAAATGGGGTTTTGTGATTGAAAAGGGAAATTGTTGAAAATATGGGCAAGTTCGAAATTGATGTTGACCTTACTAGTCATGTTCAAAAAAAAAATCTTACATGTTGAATAAGTTTTAAAATGCGAGATGTAGCTAAGTATGCGGGGTGATTGTGACTGTGGTAGGTTGTGTGATGCCATGTGTGGTGATTGTGTGAGCATATGTTGATTGCGAGCATGTGAAATATGTATGATAATACGTTGTTTGTAGACATGTGTGTCCAGAGTATATGAACGCCCGTATAATGAGCGTGCTCGTTGTGTTGTGAGTTCTGGAACTGAGTGTGTACGTGTATTTGTGCAATAGATACATACGACATGGCACCTAGACCTAGGAGAGGTAGGTCGGCCGGATTGCCGACGCAACCGCCCACCGTCGAGCCAGTTGAGGCGACGGGTGGACCGGCAGCTCCCGCTGGGGAGGATCGGAGGAACGACACGGGACCATCGATGGTTCCGCCCAACGTTCCGCCAGTTGCGGACCCACCTACTGCGGCCATTCTAGGAGAGCTGACCCACACAGTGCAGAGTTTAGTGGCAATCATTGCGCAGAGAGAGTCTGCATCGCCAGCCCCGCAGACTCCGCCGACTACTGCTACTACTATTCCAGCGAGGTCCGTTCAGGCCGAGGGCCATACGGCACATGCGCTGAGGGATTTTCTGAGGTTGGATACACCCTCATTCTACGGGGAGCCAGACCCTGATATGGCGGAGCGATGGCTGGATCAGATTACGCGGAACCTGGACACGTCCGGGATCATGGACGAGCACACCAGGGTGTCCTTTGCAGCTCATCAGCTGAAGGACAACGCCTACCATTGGTGGAGGCGCGTGCAGGACCGAGTCGGGGGTGACTACCGAGTATTCGAGACGGTCTTCCTGGAGCAGTACTTTCCGGAGTCTGCCAGGGAGGAGCGACAGCAGCAGTTCCTGGAACTGCGACAGGATGGTTTGTCGGTGGCAGAGTACGAGGCTAGGTTTACGACGTTGTCTCGCTTTGCACCAGAGATGGTGGTGACTGAGGCTCACCGATGCAGGAGGTTTGAGAGGGGACTTAGGACCTCGATTCTGGATCGAGTCCTCGCCCTGAGGATTCGAGTGTACTCTGAGCTGGTCGACACGGCAGTGGCCGTAGAGCGAGGTATTAGGGAGGCCGCGAGAGCCCGTGAGAGTAGACCGCGACCGAGCAGCGTCGCAGGTCTGTCCGAGTCCCGAGACTCAAGGAGGCAGAGGATCGTGGGGTCTTTCAGACCACAGTCTCAGTTTAGCGGACCGAGACAGTCGGGTTCAGTGGCATCAGTGGGGCCCGTCGTTGCAGACCAGAGGCCAGTATGTTTTCTCTGCCAGCAGCCAGGCCATATGAGGCGCGATTGCCCGCGCAATAGAGGACCCACAGCACTACCGGCGACGAGTAGTCGGTTCAGTCAGGGGAGTCGACCGAGCGGCAGCGAGGTTAGGTGCTACCTATGTGGCCAGACAGGACACATAGCTAGGGAATGCCCCGGTCAGGGTGGGGGAACGTCAGTGCAGCGACCGCAGCAGTCGCACACGGCACAGTCGCCGCAGGCTCGCCAGCGTCAGGGCCAGCCGTTGAGATTTTCGCAGCCATCTACGAGCGCACCAGTTCCGAGGCAGCAGTTGAGGTCCGCACAGCCGGCGTCTGGCGCGTCAGCTCCGAGACAGGGAGCGCAGGCGCCGCAAGGCAGAGTGTATGCTGTCGGCGACTCACGTGCTGCAGGACCGTCCCCAGACCCTTCGGTCGCTCACGGTACGTTACTGTTGTATAACTCTTGGGCGTCATTTCTGTTCGATACGGGCGCATCGCATTCCTTTATTTCTGCTGCTTGTGCTGAGATGCTGGGGCTAAGCAGTGAGCCGTTGAGTCCACCTCTGTGCCTTGACACACCAGTCGGAGGTGAGGTTGTGTTGACTAGAGTGTGCCGAGCCTGCGAAGTTAGAGTAGCAGACCTTTCTTTCCTTTGTGACCTAATCGTGCTGGGTATGACTGCCTTCGACGTGATCTTAGGCATGGATTGGCTTGCGAGGTACCGTGCGTACATCGACTGTTATCGGCGACGGGTGACAGTGTCAGCAGGCAGCACGACCGTTTCGTGTTCGCTGGGCAGCAAGAGCGGAATTCTCCTATCGGCATTATACATCGTTGATGAGGTGTCGATCGTGCAGAGCCGAGAGTTACCGCGAGTAGTATGCGAGTTTCCAGAGGTCTTTCCCGAGGAGTTGAGTGGGTTGCCGCCAGTTCGCGAGGTAGAATTCAGGATCGACCTGATGCCGGGGACGGCGCCGATATCAGTAGCGCCTTACAGATTCGCGCCAGCAGAACTGACCGAGCTGAAGACTCAGCTCGAAGAACTCCGAGAAAAGGGGTTTATACGTCCGAGCACATCACCGTGGGGAGCGCCAGCACTCTTCGTGAAGAAGAAGGGTGGAGCGCTGAGGATGTGCATAGATTACCGGAAACTGAACCGGGTCACGGTGAAGAACCGGTACCCGATGCCGAGAATCGACGATCTATTCGACCAGTTGAGAGGGTCGACGTGCTTTTCGAAGATCGATCTACGTTCGGGATACCACCAGTTGCGAGTCCGGGAGGAGGACGTCGCAAAGACCGCGTTTCGGACGCGGTATGGGCATTACGAGTTCCTAGTAATGCCCTTCGGGTTGACAAACGCGCCTGCAGCGTTCATGGATCTGATGAACCGCATATTCCGGCCGTTCTTAGATCAGTTTGTAGTGGTTTTCGTAGACGACATCCTGGTCTACTCTCAGAGTGAGGAAGCGCATGTGGTGCATTTGAGGGCTGTCTTGACTTTACTGCGCACGCATCAGTTGTATGCCAACCTGGAGAAGTGCGAGTTTTGGCTCGCCGAGGTGAAGTTCCTCGGACATGTCGTTTCGGCCGACGGCATACTGGTCGATCCGGCGAAGGTCGACGCGGTCTCGAAGTGGGCGCAGCCCACGAACGTCTTCGAGATTCGTAGCTTCTTGGGTTTGGCGGGTTATTATCGACGGTTCGTACAGGACTTTGCGCGCCTAGCCGCGCCTTTGACTTTCCTTACGCGCAAGGGAGTCAAGTTTGCGTGGACTGAGGACTGTGAGCGTTCATTTACAGAGCTGAAGGCTCGCCTGACTACCGCTCCAGTGTTGATAGTGCCAGAACGCGGAATTGGCTATGAGATTTATTGCGACGCGTCCGGTGAGGGACTAGGCTGTGTATTGATGCAGACAGGTAGGGTAGTTGCTTATGGCTCCAGGCAGCTGAAGACGCACGAGCGCAACTATCCTACACACGACTTGGAGTTGGCAGCAGTCGTGTTCGCACTGAAGATCTGGCGCTATTATCTGTACGGTGAGGGATTTCAGGTTTTCTCGGACCATAAGAGTCTCAGATATATCTTTACCCAGAAAGACCTGAATATGCGCCAGCGGCGATGGATGGAGCTACTTGATGATTACGACTTTGAGCTACTCTATCACCCGGGCAAGGCGAACGTGGTCGCCGACGCCCTGAGTAGGAAGTCGATCCATTGCCTTGCTAGCATAGCAGTCCGGGAGTGGGACATGATGGGAGAGCTTGGCACGTTTGGGCTTGAGCTAGAGGAGGTAACAGATCGTGTATCTATGTGGTCGTTGGTGGCGCGGCCCACACTACTTGCCCGAGTTTTGGAGGCGCAGTGTGAGGATGCCGAAGCAACGGCGATCCGGGCGAGGGTTGCTGACGGCATTGACGCAGAGGGTTGGGAGCAGAGCGCAGATTGGGGTTTGCGGTACCGAGGAGGGTTGTTTGTGCCACGTAGCTGTAGAGACGACGTGCTACGAGAGTCACATCATTCGCGTCTTACGGTGCACCCTGGTGGCACTAAGATGTACCGCGACATCAGACGTTATTTCTGGTGGAGCGGAATGCGGAGAGCGGTCGCGGAGTACGTATCGAGATGCCTTACCTGTCAGCAGGTGAAGGCCGAGCATCAGCGTCCCTCTGGTTTGTTGCAGCCCCTGCCCATTGCTCAGTGGAAGTGGGAGCACGTCACGATGGATTTCGTGAGTGGTTTACCGAGATCGCCGAAGGGGCGTGATGCAGTATGGGTAGTGGTCGATCGGTTGACGAAGTCGGCCCATTTCCTGCTCATGAGGATGACTGACTCAGTCGACGTGTTGAGCACCCTATACATCCGTGAGATCGTCCGTCTCCACGGAGTTCCCGTATCGATAGTGTCTGATAGGGATCCTCGATTCACTTCCAGGTTCTGGCCGAGTCTTCAGACGGCTTTGGGTACTGAGGTCCTACTGAGTACAGCATACCACCCTCAGACAGACGGCCAGTCAGAGCGCACTATCCAGATTTTGGAGGACATGCTGCGTGCATGCGTATTAGATTTCAGAGGCTCGTGGGAAGACCATCTACCGTTGGTCGAGTTCGCCTACAACAATAGCTTCCAGTCCAGTATTGGGATGGCGCCTTTTGAAGCATTGTATGGGAGGCCGTGTAGATCGCCCGTGTGTTGGGCAGAAGTGGGGGACAAGAGTTTGATCGGTCCCGAACTTGTTCGAGAGACGACTGAGAAGGTCGCACTGATACGTGAGCGGTTGAAGACCGCACAAAGTCGGCAGAAGAGTTATGCTGACAGACGGCGCCGACCTCTTGAGTTCGCAGTTGGTGACCACGTATTTCTCAGGGTGAGTCCGAAGAAGGGACTGATACGGTTTAGCCGCGGCGGAGGCAAGCTAGCCCCGCGCTACATTGGGCCATTCGAGGTGTTAGGCAGAGTCGGAGCAGTTGCTTACCGTCTGGCTCTGCCACCGCAGCTTGGAAATGTGCATAACGTCTTCCACGTTTCCCAACTGCGGAAGTATCACGCAGACCCCTCTCACGTCATTGAGTGGGCGGATGTTGAGGTTGCTGATGATGTCTCATACGAGGAGAAGCCGGTGCTGATTGTAGATTCACGGGAGCAAGTCTTGCGTGGCAAGACTATCCGGCTAGTACGTGTACTTTGGCAGCATCACGGAGCTGAGTCGACATGGGAACGCGAGGACGAGATTCGCACGAAGTACCCAGACCTATTCAACTCTTGAGGTACATTTTAATTTCGCGGACGAAATTCTTTAAGGAGGGAAGGTTGTAAGGACCGCTCCCGGTCAATTTGGGTCAATTTGGGTCAATTTTGTGAAAAATGGATGAAAATTTAATAATTCGCGATTTGACCAAATTTTGACCCGAGAGTCACCGAGGACTACTATTTGAGCCATTTTAAGTTGGAATTGTAATACTATGGATATTAGGTTCATATGAAAGCTAAAATTTAGCGAAACATCACGGTTCCGACGGTTTCAAAAAACGTGTCCGTTTCGGACGATTTCGGGACCGAAATGACAAAAGTGGCTTGCGGGACCCCTCTACTTTACACTTGTCATGTATCTAGAGGGGGGGAGACTTTTGAGTGATTAAAAAAATTAATTGTTTTAATTTAGATTTAAAAGAAAATGGAAAATAGGTTTATTTTATTAGTTTAATGTTTAAATAATTATATTTAAGTTATAAGAAGGGGGGAGGGGTTGATTCTCGGCAGAACACAAGGAAGAAGAAAGAGAAAGAGAAAGAGAAAGAGAAAGAAGAAAGAAGGAAGAAGAAGAGAAAAGATTGTGGCGATTTCCCGACGTTCCGACCGTCCAAACGTCTTGATTTTTGCGTATTCGGGTTCTCCTCGTCGTGGGCTACAAGAGGTATGTTTTGGATTCTCATTTCCTTGAGTTTGGATTTATGGAGTTGTGGAATATGGATTGATTGAGGTTGGATTAGTGTTAAGGGGGTAGTTTGGAGCGTTTTGAGACAAACGGGAGGTTTGTCCGGTGACCGGGAGCTCGCCGGAGCTCCGGCCGGTCACCGGAGGTGGGGCCCGCGTGCCCGGAGTTCGGGTTTTTACGTGTTATGCAATCCCGGAAAATCCCTAGAACACTAATTCGTGACTTTGGAAGAAATTGGAATTAATTTGGCTAAAATGTGTTTGTTTCGCTAAACTTTAAAGTCGAGATTAAATCCCCCGGAGGTCGGAACGTAATTCCGTCAATTTTATTGGTGATCTCAAATTTAATTATGCGCGTAGAATAAATTTGAGAATTGTTGGAATTGAATTGTGGGAAAAGATTATTTATTATTTGAGGAACCTTAATGACGGGATTGAGTCGCTCGGGCGTCGGAATTTGGTTCCGTCGATTGCGTTGGACCCCTTGAATATAATTATGATTTGTTGATGCGAAAACGGAATTTTTCGGGGTCCCGAGGTCATTTTAGCGTTTCCGGGCAGATTCGGGAAAGTGTGCGAATTGGGCCGTTCCGGGTCCTTTTTGGCAACTCGGTGTAATTAGGAAGTATTGGAGTGATCGGGACTCATTGGGGTGTACTTGGGCGTTAGTTTCGTTAGAATCGGACTTCGATCAATTGCTAAAGTTTGTGCGTTTGTCGTTATTAGATTCTTCCATCGCTCGTGGAAAGGGAAGGATTTAGACGTGGTGTCGCGAGAGACTTGGAGCTAACGTTGGATAATTATCGAGGTAGGGAAAAGTAGCCGTATATCCGTACATGACTTGGGAAAGTTACTAGTAATTGCATGTGGGCACCTTTTGTGTTCTTAGTATATGTATGTGTAGAATTGCATGTGGGCACCGGTTGTGTCTATAGGTTGATTATACTACAGCGACGTGCCATTCCGCTGTATGCTTTATTGGGGGTGTTACCGCTTTACTCATTGCGTTTGGTTTGAATGTGTTATGCTTGTTCAATTGTGAGTAATGGTAAATTGTGATATGACGTGTTTGAAGATGTCGTGCCTTAACATGTAAATTGAAATGATTTGAGTTGAGTATATTCTTCACTATGGTTGAACTGTATTGTGAGTAAATGGTAAATGCGATTTGATGTGTTTGAAGATGTTGTGCCTTAACATGTAAATCGAAATGACTTGAGTTGATTATTTCTCTCCTGTGGTTGAAATGTTTTGTGGATGATGGTTACGGGCGGGAGCCCATTGTGTGTGGATGTTGGTTACGGGCGGGAGCCCAGTGTGCGTGGTGGTTTGTGTTTGTTGCTGGTTGACGCCCAGGTGGGAAAGATACGTCCGTGATCTCCGTTCGGGTGGGGTAGATTTGCGCTCTTACCGCGCTTCTCCATCCATGCCGCGAAGAGGCGTCCACGCCTTTCGATTAGCAATCGAAGAAGTGGGGGGCAGACCAGGCCCAGACAGCTAGCCACTGTAAACTGGCGGCCGCGAAGAGGTTTCACGCCTACGACTAGCTATCGAAAAGTGGGAGGCAGACCAGGCCCAGACAGCTTGCGACTGTAAACTGGCGTGTTATAGGTTGCATCACCTGGTCGTGTAGACCTTGTCCAACACCGTGCGTGTTTGGCAAGATGGACTCGACGAAGTACCCGGATTGTTGCCTTTCCTTGAGTGAAAGGTTTGTTTGATTGATGTTGCTTGGTTGATTGTGTGATGATTTGAGTATTGAGAATGAGACGAAATGTTTGGATAATGGTTGAGTTTCACTATTGATCTTTTTCGAACTGTGCTTATGTATCACCTTGTCAATTACTTGTATGCCGTTGTCAGTCGGGTATCCGTTGCGGTGAGCGTAAATGCTCACCCCCTGCTACTCTTCCTGCAGACAGGTGAGGATCGTGATTGTGGATAGGAGGACATCTCGAAGCTGGAGGAGCTGGAGAGTCCGGGTTGTTTTGGGCGTGTTAGTTGACGTACAATTTAGTGTCGACGTTTTGTTGTTTCTTGATCATACTTTGAGTCTCTGACTCGTGTTGTATATTCTTTTGAGCAGTTATAAAATTCGCGGTTCATTGTATTTGTATTCTTTTTATTTGGTTACTATTATTGTTTCAGTTGTTTCGGACACTGATTCCTTGTTCGCGTTCCGGGCTCGGTCTCTACCGAATTTGGGGCGTGACACACTCTCACATCCTCTCTCTCTCTCTCTCTCTCCTTGGCAGGCCACCTCCATTTGCTCTCTCTTCTTGCTCTCTTGTTCTTCACTTAATGGTTCTAGTAGGCATTAAGTGAAGGATCTTGAAGATCATCCCCTTGGTGTGGACTTGCTCTAGAGAAGAAGACCTCATAGTTCTTCTTTATTGATTCAACAAAGACCTAAAGGTAAATTTCTTGTGGAATAGATTTTACTTTGAGATTTAATGGTTCATGTTCTTGGACAAGGTTTGGAGTTGCTTTTGTTAAATGCTTCCGTTATCTTGATGATCTAGAACGCTCCAAAACCCTACAGGCTTCGCCGGCCCACTTGGTGGGGCCAAGTGTAGGGGCCACACACCATGCTTAGTTGGTGTTGTTGATTATGATGAGGAGCAAATTGTGGGATTAGGTGGTGACATGCCTTTTAACCCATGCCTTCATTATTTGTTACTTTATCAATCAACTTATAATATATGCTTAAGTACACAAAATATCACAACACACAAAGTGGCTCTCAACTCTCTCTCTCTCATTGTGGCCGGCCAAAACCTCCCCTCCCTCTCCCTTCCTTTGCTCTCTTGTTCTTCACACTCTAGTTCTAGTAGGTTAAGTGTGTTGGATCAAAAGGATCATCCTATTGGTGTGGACTTGCTCTAGAGAAGGAGATCATCTTGTTCTTCTTTCTTGATTCAACAAAACCAAAGGTAAACTCTTGTGAAATAGTTTTTGCCTTGAGATTTAATGGTTTATGTTCTTGGACAGATTTTGAAATTTATATTGTTGATGCTTCCTCTATTTTGATCATCTTGATAGCTCCAAATCCCTGCACTCGTAGCATTGAGAAGAAGAAGACAAGTATTTATTGCTTAATTTAATTGGAGTTTATTTATCTGAACGGTGTTCATATTTGTGTAAATGGGTCGCTGTGAACTTTTTTTGGTATATAAACATGAAATGTGTTTACAGAAAATCTGTTTCAGTGTCATTATGGCTTGGTTTGATAGGTTTTTGTGTTATATGAAAACCTTTCATATGTTTTGGAAATCGCTTGATTTGTGTAAATGGGTCACTGTGAACTGTTTTTGGTATATAAACATGAAATGTGTTTACTGAAAATCTGTTACAGTGTCATTATGGCTTGGTTTGATAGGTTTTTTCGTTATATGAAAGTCTTTCATATGTTTGGAACTCGCTTGATTTGTGCAAATGTGTCACTGTTAATTGTTTTTGGTACAGAAACATGAAATGTGTTTATAGAAAACTTGTTTCAGTGTCATTATTGCTTGGTTTGATATGTTTTTTCTTTATATGAAAGCCTTTCATATCTTTGGAAATCGCTTGATTTGTGTAAATGTGTCGTTGTGAACTGTCTTTGGTACATAAACATGAAATGTGTTTACAGAAAACCTGTTTTAGTGTCATTATTGCTTGGTTTGATAAGTTTTTTCTTTATATGAAAGTCTTTCATATGTTTGGAACTCTTTTGATTATTGTGTGAAATTTGTGTGTATATGTCCCTGTTAAATATTTGTTAAGGTATAATAAAATGACTTTCATATTTCTTGATGTGATACATATTTGTTAATGATATTTTGTGTGGGTGAAGTTGATTTTGATGACAACCAAACCATTTATTTTGTTATGAAGAATAGGAGAAATGTTGGAGCATATGTTCGTTTTCCTTTTCCGATTTCTACAGAAAAATGTAATGTGGATGCCTTACCCCCAAAAGAGACAACAAAGAAGTCTAGAACAAAGAAGCCTAGAACAGAGAAGCCTATTGTGAAACCCAAACAGGGCATGAAGAAGTCTTGTGTTATAAAAGAAAAATCAATTGTTGAGTGTATAGACACGCGTTCGTCTCTGAGAGGTCTTTTCTGCAGCATGAAGGTTTTTAGTGATAAGCAGATGAGTGATATTAAGGAGATGGGTTTTGAAGGGATTTTACAGCTTGGATTAAGTCGTACTCAAGGTGCTCTTGGGTATTGGATTGGGGAGAATCTCAATCCTCAGTTTGCAACAATTAAACTGGATGGTGACTGTGATTTACTGATTGAAGAAGAAGATATTCAGTGTACCCTTGGTGTACATCGTGGCCATCGCCCTATTTTGGGTCAAAAGGAAGGTGATGCTCTTCAGTTGTGGAGGTCACAGTTCAGCAAAACTGATGAAAAAATCCTTAGTTCATATGTCTATGACGCCACGGAAAGGCATAAGGAAGGGGTATTTTATTTAAGCAGAACTTTCTCGTCATGTTTTGCACAAATTTTATAGATTTTGGGTCAAGTAGTTATATTCCAACCTGTCATACTTTTGATCTATAGCAGATGTTGAAGTCATTAAGGACTTCAGTTGGTGTTCTCCTATACTTGAAAATTTGAGAAGAAATAGCTACATTTAGAACTCTCAACTAAAGAATGTTAAACGCGGGTACTATGGTCCACTCATATTTTTTACGGTAAGTCTTTCTTTTTTGTTTTGATAGGTTTTTGTGTATCTGAGAGGCTTTCATATTTGTAAAACGAATGTGATTGGCATAGTATTATTGGTTTTGTCTCAGTTTTTTAACTTGGATCAAGTTGATTTTGAGGGGAATGTTTGTGTACCACGTATATTTCCAACCATTACTAGATGGACTGACGAGGTTGCAAAGAATCGTGTGAGAGAGGAGCTGAAACAACGGGGATTTGGAAAGGGTTCTTTGATATTGGAGAGGGTTGAGATCCCAATGGATATGCACAATTCACAAGCCAAAGAGGCTGCAATGAACGTAAGGATTTTTTATTTTGTCTACTCCAATGTGAATTTTATATCCTTTATTGTTTTAGAAGAAATTTTTGAATGTTTTTCTTCCTAGGTTGTTCAGTTGTCGTATGAAAGGTCTTCATATTTTGAAATATGTCTGATTCGTGAGACTGATTTGTTAATGAATTGAAGTGTGTTTAAGAGAACCCGTTGAAATGTGGTTCTCCATTTGTTTGTTTGTTTTTCAGTTTTATGAAAGCCTTTCATATATAGCGATGCATGGTTTTATAAGTGTTTGATTGGATTTCAGTTATATGAAAGGTGTTCATATTACATTTGGATACATGTTTGTGTGGAGGTTTGATTCAGTTTTACACCTGTTCATATTTTATTGCTTTATGTATTCAGAATCTGATTGAAGAAATCAAATGTGTGAGGACAAAAGTTGCGGAACATGTTCAAGAGCTTGTTGGACTGTTGTCCCAAGTTGATGTTTCGTTTTGTAAACATAAATCACAAATTACGAGGACATATTAGCAGAGGATAAAAATCACAAGGACAGATCTGCAGAGGATAAAAAAGTTACACAATATGAAGGATTTTATAATGATGCGTATTTCAGGACACCGTCTGTTATTTCTTCTTTGGCTGTTGCAAAAGAGACTATTTCGTGTAATAAGAAGAAGAAGAGTTCTCCAAATTTTTCCTTGGGGGTTTTTGATGTGAAGGAAATATGCACTCCTCTGGAAACACCACATGATGTCTTGAAGGCCATAAAGAAGAATATGGGGATGTCACCAAAAGAATATCTGGAAGCATTGATTGATGCGCAAGATTGTTTTGGAGAAGATAATTTAGAAAATTATGAACCTCCATTTCAGAGTGGAGTACCTGGAGATATTGTTGTTAACTTTTTTGGTTTGGAAACTACTGTGAGGGAGTTGGACTTTAATTTACATGTTGGAAGCTCCAGTGGAAGCTCACGTGGTCATAGTATACAAACTGAAATTGGTATGGACAGTGTAACTGATTCTGATTCAGAGGTTCTGCAGAAGGATTGTGTTATTTTTGAAGATTTATTTAAATTACAAAAACCTGAAAAATAAGAAGAAGAAGTTGTACCATTTGGGTTTGTGCTATCAAAGTTTTGCAATAAAAAAACCAACTTTTGGTCTGATTTGAGTTCTTGTGAAGAGAAGTTGTACTCGTGGGTTATGGAAAGTGTGGATGATAATGAGTTTTTAAAGGAAGAGATCTCAAGATGTTCTCTCTACTGTGAGGATTTCCAATCACTCAATTTCAGTATGTGAGTTCATATTCCTATAATAGATGCTTGGTCTTCATACATGAACGAGGAAGAAAGATACAGGGATAAGGGTGCACCATCTCGATTATTTTTATACTGTAATATGTCGGTAGGTGACTAATATTAACAATCCATGAAGTAGTTTATCATTTGTTATAATAAGTTTGATGTTTTAAGTAATGTTATTCATTTTGTAGGATCCACTTGTTCGGGCAAGAAAGTTAACAACTATTTTAAGAAAAGAATGAATTGTTGTTGCGCAGCAGCAATTGAAAGATTTATTTTTCCAAATTGATCAGATTGATTTGGTACTTGAAGTTTCTTTGTTTCACTAAATTTTGTATTTTGTTGTCAATTATATGAAAGGCTTACACATTTAACTTTTATATGTATTTGTTCTAATTTGGCAGTCCAACCACTATTATTTAACCTGATTTAATACTAAGAAGTTCACCTTTGAGGTTTTGGACAATCGCCAATTGCCTTTGGATCACTATAAAAACATTCCCAACTTTGTGGTATGTATATTAATTCCTGAATTTTATTTTAATTTGCTTGGATTAGACGTTGTCATGATTTATAACTAATTTGTTGTATGACACCATGAGTGTTTTTGTGAATTGATGTCCAAGTAGAACAAGACCATTGCTGCAGAAATGAGGGTAGTTAATTATGATCTTGTAGAACTGCCATGGGCTTCAACGTCAAATAGTAATGATTGTGGAATTTTCCCTATGTGGCATGAAGAAAACTATATGGGTTGTAATCATTGGAAAGCGTTTTTGGAGAAAGATAACGTAAGTATATGTGAAAATTGGATTGTGCAGTATGACTACTAGTTTTTTTTTGGATATATGAATAACTTACAACATTTTGTGTTGTGTTTCTGTAGATTGATCAATTAAAACGGCTTCGAGTCCGTTTTCTTTTCCAATTGCTCACTTGAAAGAAGAATATAATGTAGCCAGAGATATATCAAAAATATCAGAGTTGTTCAAAAGTGAGGGGAAGTCAGTTCAAGATAGTTGAGGATATGAGGAAATTGCTTGTACAGTTTTGAGTTGTTTCTTTCATTGAAAAACTTCAAGTACATGTATTACCCTTGAACAGTTTGTAAATACATAATGTATATGAATTGTTTGTTCTTCAATGCATTTACAATTTGTCAGTTATATGAATGACCTTCAGATTTTGAAAATATGTTGTATTCTTGTGAGATTTTGATAAATACATTGTTGTGAGATTTGAATTTTGAATTTCATAAAATGTATTAAAGAAAACATGTTCCAGTGTTGTCCTCCGCTGCTTTAACCATTTTTTATGTTATATGAAAGGCCTACAGAATTTACAAATTTGTCTGACTGGCTTACAGATTTTACATTTTTATATTATACCTTGTTGTCATATTTGGATAGATACCTTGTTCTTATTATTTTTTTAATTAATACATTTGAGTTTCATGTAATGTATTATAGAAAATTTGATGCAATGTTGTTGTCCCTTACTTTCACAATTTTATGTTATACGAATGACCTTTAGATTTTGAAAATGTATTAAAGAAATCATGTTGCGGTGAATAATTTTTTTATATGAAAAGCCTATAGATATTACAAATTTTCCTTACTGGTGTGATATTTAGATGGATACGTTGTTTTTATTCTTTTGTTAATTATTACATTTTAGTTTCATATAATGTGTTGCAGAAAACCTGATACAATGTTGTTTTCCCTTTTTATTATTCTTAGTGTTTTGTAGTATGTGAAAGGCTTTCATATGTTTTGAACGAGAAGCAAGTGGCATGTTTTTGGTATATAAACATGAAATGTGTTTACTGAAAATCTGTTACAGTGTCATTATGGCTTGGTTTGATAGGTTTTTTCGTTATATGAAAGTCTTTCATATGTTTGGAACTCGCTTGATTTGTGCAAATGTGTCACTGTTAATTGTTTTTGGTACAGAAACATGAAATGTGTTTATAGAAAACTTGTTTCAGTGTCATTATTGCTTGGTTTGATATGTTTTTTCTTTATATGAAAGCCTTTCATATCTTTGGAAATCGCTTGATTTGTGTAAATGTGTCGTTGTGAACTGTCTTTGGTACATAAACATGAAATGTGTTTACAGAAAACCTGTTTTAGTGTCATTATTGCTTGGTTTGATAAGTTTTTTCTTTATATGAAAGTCTTTCATATGTTTGGAACTCTTTTGATTATTGTGTGAAATTTGTGTGTATATGTCCCTGTTAAATATTTGTTAAGGTATAATAAAATGACTTTCATATTTCTTGATATGATACATATTTGTTAATGATATTTTGTGTGGGTGAAGTTGATTTTGATGACAACCAAACCATTTATTTTGTTATGAAGAATAGGAGAAATGTTGGAGCATATGTTCGTTTTCCTTTTCCGATTTCTACAGAAAAATGTAATGTGGATGCCTTACCCCCAAAAGAGACAACAAAGAAGTCTAGAACAAAGAAGCCTAGAACAGAGAAGCCTATTGTGAAACCCAAACAGGGCATGAAGAAGTCTTGTGTTATAAAAGAAAAATCAATTGTTGAGTGTATAGACACGCGTTCGTCTCTGAGAGGTCTTTTCTGCAGCATGAAGGTTTTTAGTGATAAGCAGATGAGTGATATTAAGGAGATGGGTTTTGAAGGGATTTTACAGCTTGGATTAAGTCGTACTCAAGGTGCTCTTGGGTATTGGATTGGGGAGAATCTCAATCCTCAGTTTGCAACAATTAAACTGGATGGTGACTGTGATTTACTGATTGAAGAAGAAGATATTCAGTGTACCCTTGGTGTACATCGTGGCCATCGCCCTATTTTGGGTCAAAAGGAAGGTGATGCTCTTCAGTTGTGGAGGTCACAGTTCAGCAAAACTGATGAAAAAATCCTTAGTTCATATGTCTATGACGCCACGGAAAGGCATAAGGAAGGGGTATTTTATTTAAGCAGAACTTTCTCGTCATGTTTTGCACAAATTTTATAGATTTTGGGTCAAGTAGTTATATTCCAACCTGTCATACTTTTGATCTATAGCAGATGTTGAAGTCATTAAGGACTTCAGTTGGTGTTCTCCTATACTTGAAAATTTGAGAAGAAATAGCTACATTTAGAACTCTCAACTAAAGAATGTTAAACGCGGGTACTATGGTCCACTCATATTTTTTACGGTAAGTCTTTCTTTTTTGTTTTGATAGGTTTTTGTGTATCTGAGAGGCTTTCATATTTGTAAAACGAATGTGATTGGCATAGTATTATTGGTTTTGTCTCAGTTTTTTAACTTGGATCAAGTTGATTTTGAGGGGAATGTTTGTGTACCACGTATATTTCCAACCATTACTAGATGGACTGACGAGGTTGCAAAGAATCGTGTGAGAGAGGAGCTGAAACAACGGGGATTTGGAAAGGGTTCTTTGATATTGGAGAGGGTTGAGATCCCAATGGATATGCACAATTCACAAGCCAAAGAGGCTGCAATGAACGTAAGGATTTTTTATTTTGTCTACTCCAATGTGAATTTTATATCCTTTATTGTTTTAGAAGAAATTTTTGAATGTTTTTCTTCCTAGGTTGTTCAGTTGTCGTATGAAAGGTCTTCATATTTTGAAATATGTCTGATTCGTGAGACTGATTTGTTAATGAATTGAAGTGTGTTTAAGAGAACCCGTTGAAATGTGGTTCTCCATTTGTTTGTTTGTTTTTCAGTTTTATGAAAGCCTTTCATATATAGCGATGCATGGTTTTATAAGTGTTTGATTGGATTTCAGTTATATGAAAGGTGTTCATATTACATTTGGATACATGTTTGTGTGGAGGTTTGATTCAGTTTTACACCTGTTCATATTTTATTGCTTTATGTATTCAGAATCTGATTGAAGAAATCAAATGTGTGAGGACAAAAGTTGCGGAACATGTTCAAGAGCTTGTTGGACTGTTGTCCCAAGTTGATGTTTCGTTTTGTAAACATAAATCACAAATTACGAGGACATATTAGCAGAGGATAAAAATCACAAGGACAGATCTGCAGAGGATAAAAAAGTTACACAATATGAAGGATTTTATAATGATGCGTATTTCAGGACACCGTCTGTTATTTCTTCTTTGGCTGTTGCAAAAGAGACTATTTCGTGTAATAAGAAGAAGAAGAGTTCTCCAAATTTTTCCTTGGGGGTTTTTGATGTGAAGGAAATATGCACTCCTCTGGAAACACCACATGATGTCTTGAAGGCCATAAAGAAGAATATGGGGATGTCACCAAAAGAATATCTGGAAGCATTGATTGATGCGCAAGATTGTTTTGGAGAAGATAATTTAGAAAATTATGAACCTCCATTTCAGAGTGGAGTACCTGGAGATATTGTTGTTAACTTTTTTGGTTTGGAAACTACTGTGAGGGAGTTGGACTTTAATTTACATGTTGGAAGCTCCAGTGGAAGCTCACGTGGTCATAGTATACAAACTGAAATTGGTATGGACAGTGTAACTGATTCTGATTCAGAGGTTCTGCAGAAGGATTGTGTTATTTTTGAAGATTTATTTAAATTACAAAAACCTGAAAAATAAGAAGAAGAAGTTGTACCATTTGGGTTTGTGCTATCAAAGTTTTGCAATAAAAAAACCAACTTTTGGTCTGATTTGAGTTCTTGTGAAGAGAAGTTGTACTCGTGGGTTATGGAAAGTGTGGATGATAATGAGTTTTTAAAGGAAGAGATCTCAAGATGTTCTCTCTACTGTGAGGATTTCCAATCACTCAATTTCAGTATGTGAGTTCATATTCCTATAATAGATGCTTGGTCTTCATACATGAACGAGGAAGAAAGATACAGGGATAAGGGTGCACCATCTCGATTATTTTTATACTGTAATATGTCGGTAGGTGACTAATATTAACAATCCATGAAGTAGTTTATCATTTGTTATAATAAGTTTGATGTTTTAAGTAATGTTATTCATTTTGTAGGATCCACTTGTTCGGGCAAGAAAGTTAACAACTATTTTAAGAAAAGAATGAATTGTTGTTGCGCAGCAGCAATTGAAAGATTTATTTTTCCAAATTGATCAGATTGATTTGGTACTTGAAGTTTCTTTGTTTCACTAAATTTTGTATTTTGTTGTCAATTATATGAAAGGCTTACACATTTAACTTTTATATGTATTTGTTCTAATTTGGCAGTCCAACCACTATTATTTAACCTGATTTAATACTAAGAAGTTCACCTTTGAGGTTTTGGACAATCGCCAATTGCCTTTGGATCACTATAAAAACATTCCCAACTTTGTGGTATGTATATTAATTCCTGAATTTTATTTTAATTTGCTTGGATTAGACGTTGTCATGATTTATAACTAATTTGTTGTATGACACCATGAGTGTTTTTGTGAATTGATGTCCAAGTAGAACAAGACCATTGCTGCAGAAATGAGGGTAGTTAATTATGATCTTGTAGAACTGCCATGGGCTTCAACGTCAAATAGTAATGATTGTGGAATTTTCCCTATGTGGCATGAAGAAAACTATATGGGTTGTAATCATTGGAAAGCGTTTTTGGAGAAAGATAACGTAAGTATATGTGAAAATTGGATTGTGCAGTATGACTACTAGTTTTTTTTTGGATATATGAATAACTTACAACATTTTGTGTTGTGTTTCTGTAGATTGATCAATTAAAACGGCTTCGAGTCCGTTTTCTTTTCCAATTGCTCACTTGAAAGAAGAATATAATGTAGCCAGAGATATATCAAAAATATCAGAGTTGTTCAAAAGTGAGGGGAAGTCAGTTCAAGATAGTTGAGGATATGAGGAAATTGCTTGTACAGTTTTGAGTTGTTTCTTTCATTGAAAAACTTCAAGTACATGTATTACCCTTGAACAGTTTGTAAATACATAATGTATATGAATTGTTTGTTCTTCAATGCATTTACAATTTGTCAGTTATATGAATGACCTTCAGATTTTGAAAATATGTTGTATTCTTGTGAGATTTTGATAAATACATTGTTGTGAGATTTGAATTTTGAATTTCATAAAATGTATTAAAGAAAACATGTTCCAGTGTTGTCCTCCGCTGCTTTAACCATTTTTTATGTTATATGAAAGGCCTACAGAATTTACAAATTTGTCTGGCTGGCTTACAGATTTTACATTTTTATATTATACCTTGTTGTCATATTTGGATAGATACCTTGTTCTTATTATTTTTTTAATTAATACATTTGAGTTTCATGTAATGTATTATAGAAAATTTGATGCAATGTTGTTGTCCCTTACTTTCACAATTTTATGTTATACGAATGACCTTTAGATTTTGAAAATGTATTAAAGAAATCATGTTGCGGTGAATAATTTTTTTATATGAAAAGCCTATAGATATTACAAATTTTCCTTACTGGTGTGATATTTAGATGGATACGTTGTTTTTATTCTTTTGTTAATTATTACATTTTAGTTTCATATAATGTGTTGCAGAAAACCTGATACAATGTTGTTTTCCCTTTTTATTATTCTTAGTGTTTTGTAGTATGTGAAAGGCTTTCATATGTTTTGAACGAGAAGCAAGTGGCATTGTTTTGTAATATTCTCCAAATTGTGGGGCTAATAACGATATTTAGCATTGTTTTGGAAATGAGTTAGGTATTCAAGTTCTGCATATTGGCGTTTATTGTGCTCTCTTAGTTGCGATTTCCAGAAACAACATTCAGAGCGAATTCAAACCAAATAATTCATCAGAGAATTAAGAATCACGAAGAATCTGATAATCTTTGAAGCAGTTATGACAAGATGTTGAATGTATGTCGAAAGAGGGAAGCCGGTAAGCATTGATAGCTAATAAATCAATTTTAGTGATTTTGTAGGCTTTGTGATTTTGTAGGCTTTGTGATTTGTAGTTTATTTCGAGCTTTACACAAGTATTTACTGTTTTAGTTTGAACAAGTACATTTGCATTTCATTGTTCGATTTAACAAGCTGTAGTTTGAAATCGTGATATGTAGTTCGATTTGTTGAATTTTCGTGATTCTGTGTGTAGATCCAAGGCCTGTTGTGACTGAAGATTCGTCGGATTATGAAGACAATCTAGTAATCAATGCAGTAATTAAAAAGGCAAGAATCCAAAACAATGATGAAAAGATTGAGAAGGGGGAAGGTATTAGTGCCACTGCTGGTACTCTTGTTAATGTAACTGAGGTTGTGGTACAAAAGGAGATGGAGGTTGATGACAGGCAAAAGAAAAGTGGCGGTAGAGCCAAACAGATTAAGAACAATAATGTAAAGAAAGGGAAGAAGAACATCCCTCAACCGCGTTTGGACAGACTCGACACTCGATCATCCCCGGTTAAGTTATATTATGCTATTTCAGTATTCAGTGAGAAGCAGAAGAAAGATGTGATTGACATGGGGTTTGGGGGTATACTGGAACTGGGGTTGGATTGTATTTTTGGTCACCTTGAATATTGGCTAGTTAATAATTACGATTAAAAATTGAAGGCGATTATTTTTGAAGATGGCAGAAAACTTGCAATAACAGAGGAAGATGTGGTTTTCATGCTCGGTATACCACGTGCTGAAGAAAAGATTCCCATGCTACTGAATGACCAAACAACTTATTCACTTATGGAATGAAGGGCTCAATTTTTGATGCATAAAGCCTGTATAACTCCAAGTAAGGTTTTCGAACAAATGGAGACCTAGACGGGTGGCGGCAAGTTAATCAAGCAGAATTTTTTGGTTGCCTTCTGTAGCTACATGATTGATTTTTGTCCAAGTAGCTACATCAACCAATTATATTTTGAAGCAATAGCCGATGTTGAGTGGGTCAAAAATTTCAATTGGTGTGCTGTCGTGATAGAGAGTTTGAATAGAAACAAGGAAGATTGGGTTGCTTGGGCCATAAACAAGGGTAGTTGGTATTACGGGCCAATCAATTTCTTGGCGGTATGATATTTCAGATTCATTTGGACGTTTGGTTTTTTCAGAATATTATGAATATTGAAATGTAGTTCTGGTTGTTACATACTTCAGTTTCTTTTTTGTTAGTTCTTCTATCTCGATCGAGTCTATTATGAGAACAATCAAGTCCCTCGTGTATTGCCAAGAATCACTGGATGAGAATCTGACATTGCCAAGAAAAGACTCAAGACGGAAGATGAAAGTGGAGGATCTGGAAAGGGCACAATTTTGCCTAAACTTGGTATAGATCAACTTGTTGAGGTTGAAGATGTTTCGCAAGAGAATGTATTGAATATTTTTTTTTTTTGCATTTTCAAGCAATCTTTATAAGCCTTTTGTTAAGATTGTCTGTTCATTTTCTTCTTGTTTGTATTGTCATGAAATGTATTTGGTGTATGTGAATGGTTTGTTCTTCAATGCGTTGACAGGTTGTCATTTATATGAAATGCCTTTCAAACTTGTTGAAATGCCTCATTGAATGTTTGCAGTGAACAACAAATACTAGAGAAGAGAGTTACATCTCAAGCTGCTTTGTTTTTGTCTCCATATCGTGAACACAGCACTGACATCACCAGTCCACTAAAGTCTTATGAGAAGCTACTGTATGAGTAGGTATTTGATTAGAATAGCACTGAACTTAACTTAAAGTAAGTATATAAGTAGAAAATATCTTTTTTATTACTTGTGTGTTAAATTGTGCAACAACTGTAATAATAAAACATGATATGTTGCATGAAATCTGTTGTGGTTAATCATGTGAGTGAGACCCTGTCATTATCCAGTCTAAGAAAACTATAGTCAAGTGTTTGTGCTGATAAAAATGTTATACACATGTGGGCAAGGTACTTGAACTATAATGAGCATTATGGAAACCCATATGCTCCAAAGAGAGTTTTTCTTGGCCCAGACTGTACCGTAAATACTACTTCACTAACTAGTGTTTGCTTAAATTTTGTTATATTGGGAATGAATATTAGATGTTAAACTTATTTTTTTTCTTTTGCAAAAAAATATTTGTGAAGATGCACGGGGTTTAAGACGTGCATTGACGTTCTTTAATTTCAATCAACTATCAATTAACACTTTTGTGGTCAGTATCAAACTCTTTAAATTACCTTGCACGGTTTTTGTTTACTTCTGATGTTTGTAAGTTGTTGTACTTTGTTTCATATAGATTATGGTTCATGTGCTTAATAATACCCCTGTGTGGGTGTTATGCTTTGAATTGAAGAAACGTGTTATGCGCATAATTGATAACATGTTTTCAGAAGAGAGTGATTCTGAATGATACAAGGAAACACCTTTAAGAATGGTAAATATGATAGCATTTGTGCCCTAGTCCAATTGCTATTAGCCTGTAAGCGTCTATGTACATTATCATCGTTTGTAACATATAAATAAAACGGCTTTGTATTACTTATGTGTTGAAGTAATATGTTAAGCATGATCTGATTTATGACCACTAAAGTAGTAGAACCATAAATCTGTACGGATCACACTTAACGAGTCCCTGGTCAAAACATGCTTCCTAAGAAGTGACCAGTATGAGGATGGTTCTTAATGACGTAGTTCTACTTGTCATAGGGATGAGGGATCCTGGAACCATATCATAGATATCATGAGGTGATTGATATCGGACGACCCGCTTTGAATAGTGTTTTCATAGATTAAGCCATAAACATATTCAAATGCGATAGCTTGTCACGGCATCCTTAGACCAAGGAGTCTTTGTGATCACTATGCAATGAACGTACGGCTTTAACTTGCGCCAAACGCTTTCTGTAAAAGGATTGCTATAAAGGGCATGATTGGGTGCCGGAACGGGTTGCATGAGTGACACGAAAGACGGCTAAGGGATTTATCCCTCATACTACGGTATGGGAAAGATATCCGTTAGAAGGCCTCTTGATGGAGACTGACTGAGAGAAAGAGCATGGCCATGCCAATGATACGGGTTATCAGTTCTCAGCCATCTCGCATATCAAGTAACAATGATTAATTGAACAAGGGAGACGACTCTATGCCTTGTGATCAATCGGGATATCTAGAGATAACAGGATGGTGACTTGTACGCATAAAGGTTAAGTCGAATCATCGATCATCATGCACCTTGGGTAATCATAATGTTTTACTAGAGACCACTTATGATGGATCGGGCAAGAGCGATCTTTTGTGCCGATCTGCCAACGGTGGCATGAGCCTAGAGGGTCACACACATACAAGGCGGATAACTTGAGACAAGGAAACATTGATGTTTCTTGAGGAGTAATATATGGACAAAACTGGAGGTTTTGTGCCATAGGTTCGGTTTGAGAGAATAATTAGCGAATCGAGAAAAATTGAGTTTTTCGTCGATATCGCGTAGGACTTTGTTTGATAAGTGACGACAAAAGGGTCGGGCGATTTTTGGACTCGGCCCATGAAGCCTCATGGCCGGCCCATTAAGGGCCCAACAAGACCTCATGGCCGGCCCACATGGTGGGTCCATGTGTGGGGGCCACACAACACCATGCTTAGTTGGTGATTGTGGATTAAGAGGTGAGTGATTTAAGGGGTATGGGTTAAAGCACCTTTAAGCCCATACCAATCACTTTTGACCCATGCTTGTTGGATGATGAATTGAAATATCTAGCATTCATTCATTAATTCAAGAATCACACAACTCTCACAACACTCTCTCCTCTCTTTGCTCTCTTGTTCTTCATTTAATTGTTCTAGTAGGCAATTAAGTGAGGGATCATCAAGATAATCCCCTTGGTGTGGACTTGCTTTAGAGAAGAAGATCCGAATGTTCTTCTTTATCGATTCAACGAAGACTAAATGCAAAATGGAGAAACTGTCCAGATTGTCTAGTTCCGATGACCGACAATGCGTGAGCCATAGCCGCTTCGTCCGAGCTCCGATTGAGCTGAAACTTACGGCGTTGGAAATATAAGTCCAAGGGCTACAACTTTTGTGAAATACTGATTTTCAAAAAGAGCGCTGGTTTAGGAGATACAAGGCCGAGAAGCAGACTGGTCTGCAGAGTCTGTCCAGCGAGACGGGAAAAATGTTTTTCT
The DNA here is from genome assembly GCA_963920655.1 of Geranium rotundifolium. Lineage (NCBI taxonomy): Eukaryota > Viridiplantae > Streptophyta > Magnoliopsida > Geraniales > Geraniaceae > Geranium > Geranium rotundifolium. The sequence goes on along the minus strand of OY987317.1, from coordinate 13,716,488 downwards.
CCAGACGGAGGTCTTCTCGTCCGAACTGGGTTTAGAGCAAAACACAAAAGATGTAGGGAATTGGCTGAGGTTTAATCTCCAAAAAGAACCGAAGCAATTGGAGATCTGTAGCTCGAGATATAGAGCTTCAAAGTCTCGGTTTTCTGCCGGGCAGATTCTGGTAAAACCCGAAAACTCGATTTCCTAAGGATCTAACTTGGTAGTCGATCTTGCGCAGGTTAGGGGCGGTTTATAGGTTGCTTCCGCTGCCATGAACGTAATTAGGATGCCCCGGGACCCAACAAAATACATAAACAATTTATTTGTTTTTTACTTTACTTTGTTTTATAACTAATCATTTTTTATTACATCCTGCAGTGCAAAGTTATTGTGGAATATTTGAAAATGTATAGTCAGTGTCAAATTTTTTTGAAGATATACAACCAGTTTCATTGAACATCCATTGGGCATTCTCAGAAAACTTCGACAATTGTGGAATATTCGCAATGTGGGTGATGGAGAACTACATGGGCAATTTAGAGTTGAAAGCATCATTGGCTACAAAAAAAATTGGATGTATATCTATTTTTGAATTTATTTGCTCATATACACATTAAAATGGTTAATTGACAGTAGAAACTATTACTAATAACATGTATTTTTTTTCACAGCACGAAGCTCAGCTTAATATTCTCCGTGTGCGATTTTGCTTCAAGCTGTTGACTTGGGATCAAAATATTGAGTGCAAAATGATTCTAGATGATGCTGAAAGCTTCTACAATGGAATAGGCAAAAGATTCAACATCGACTCAAAGCATTACACATCTATAAGAAAATATATACCCTCATTAGTTCTCCGAGACTCAAAATAATGTGCATGGAATTTTGTAATTTTTATAGCATGAAACTGGTTGTGATGATTAGCTGATGATTTCATAGTTTTCAAGTGTGTTTCATAAATCCTTGAAATTTTGATCAGCTAGTCGTGCAAGATGCCACACACAATGTTATGTATGATGTTATAACACCGTGTATGACTTCTTGTGTAGATAACGCAGGACAGTAAATATAAAACTAAATAAACAATGACACAACAGATTGTTTACCCAGTTCGGTGCAACGTCACCTACGTTTGGGGGCTCTCAGCCTAGTGGAAAGGTTTCACTTATCAGTAATTCTTCAGAACATACAAGTACCTGTGATCATCCCTAGATCTATACTTTATGCTATTTATTACAGTGAAGAGTAGTAGTAGTGAATGCAATAAAGTTGCTTACCTCTTCAAAACCACTATCTTCATTGTCATCATCTGATAGGGTGGCATTATAACCTCGTTTTTGTTGTTTGAGGAAATTTGGGCATTCTCTGCGAAGATGGCCGAATCCTTCACATTCATGACATTGAAGTACTTTGTTCTTGTTGTTTTCTTCTCCACTCCTGTTTGGTCTGTCAAGACTTCCTCCTGTGTGAGCTTTTTGTGGAGCTTTGTTTATGGCATTTGTTGTGACATTCCGTCCACCCATTCGACTGAATCTTCTCATGACTTTGTTGTAATTTTTTGTGAGAATGGCCATTGTAGCATCGATGTCTTCTTCGGAATCAGAATCCTCATGATCTGGTTGCTTGTGTGTTGAGTTTTTGAAAGCAACTCCTTTATTCCTTTTGTCGATATTGGGCAGAGATAACTCATAGGTCATCAGAGACCCCATCAGCTCATCGAATTTTCAGATCTTAAGGTCATGAACTTCCTCAAATGCAGTGATCTTCATCTTAAATCTAGGGCTAAGAGCACGCAGGGTTTTTCTAACCAGTTTTTCATCAGACATTGGTTCTCCCATAGAATATGATTCATTAGCTAGATCACGAATACGAACATTGAATACTTGGTTGTCAAGTATTGCAGTTTTTGTTCTTGAACCTTGGTTGTTCCTTCATATGCAACAGCCAGGATATCCCATGCAGATTTGGCAGTTGTGCATGTGTTGATTAGTCTGAATACGTTTTTGTCAACACCGTTGAAAATAGCATTCAGAGCTCGAGAGTTTCCCAGTGATTCTTCGTCTTCGTCATCAGTCAAGTCTTTTTCTGATTTTGGACCGATAGGGTTACCATCATTGCCACTGAGTTGTGGAGCATTCCAACCATTGATCACAGCCTTCCATGTTTTGTTGTCAAGTGACTTCATGAAGGCACACATTCGAGCCTTCCAATAGCCGTAGTTACTTCCATCTAGAACAGGTGGTCGATTGATGGATTCTCCCTCACTGGTATTGTCCATCTTGATCAAAATATTTGTTTAGGAACTCACCTAAAGCTGTAGGTGCCCCCTCTTATACCAATTGAAATTTTGATCAACTAGTCGTGCAAGATGCCACACACAATGTTATGTATGATGTTATAACACCGTGTATGACTTCTTGTGTAGATAACGCAGGACAGTAAATATAAAGCTAAATAAACAATGACACAGTAGATTGTTTACCCAGTTCGGTGCAACGTCACCTACGTCTGGGGGCTCTCAGCCTAGTGTAAAGGTTTCACTTATCAGTAATTCGTCAGAACATACAAGTACCTTTGTTCATCTCTAGATCTATACTTTATGCTACTTATTACAGTGCAACCTATCTCAGGGTCTCCCCCTGAATCCAAGACTCCGTCTTGATTCCACTCTTCGAGCAATCGACTTGCTCTGTCGGTTCAAGTCTTCGTTGAACTTGATGGTTGCGTGCAGTCTTCACTCACACGATCAGTAAACCCTCAATCACCTAACTCTTAATAGTTTTGGTGATACACAATATCCTTAGCACAATATGCAACCTCTCAACCCGTAAACCTTCACGTCTAAGAGATTTGCAAATTATTGCTAGGAAACAAAGAAAGGACCACACGATTGCAAGGGGGTAGCCTAAGCTTTTATAGCAATCGAGCATGAGTACTAACCCTCAAGGGTTTCCTTTTAATCACCGTCTTTCTTCTTTCCAGAATTGAAGACGTTCTGGAACGTCTGGTATTTCCTTAACGCAATTGTACTTCCTGCAGAATCCGGTCTTTTCTGTTTTCCGTCGCTCAGGATGTATACGGAGATGTCGTCAACAATGTCACACAAGATGTAAGGACCGCTCCCGGTCAGTTTGGGTCAATTTTGTGAAAAATGGATAAAAATTTAAAATTCGCGATTTGACCAAAATTTGACTCGAGAGTCACCGAGGACTACTATTTGAGCCATTTTGAGTTGAAATTGTAATATTATGGATATTAGGTTCATATGGAAGCTAAAATTTAGGGAAACATCACGGTTCCGACGGTTTCGAAAAATGTGTCCGTTTCGGACGATTTCGGGTCCGAAATGACAAAAGTGGCTTGTGGGACCCCCCTTCTTTACACTTGGCATGATTCTAGAGGGGGGGGGGGAGACTTTTTGAGTGGTTAAGGTTAAGAGGGCTAATTTAGATTTTAAAAAAAATTGGAAATTATAATATTTAATTAGTTTATTGATTAAATAATATAGTTTAAGTGTTAAAGAGGGGGGAGGGGAAGCCATACTCGGCAGAACCCAAGAGAAGGAGAGAGAGAAAGGAGGGCTGGCCAAGAGGAGAAGAAGGAAGAAGAGGAGAAGGGATTTTGGCGATTTCCCGACGATCCGACCGCGTGATCGACCATTTTCTTGCGTATTCGGGTTCCTCACATCATTGGCCACGGTAAGCAACTCATTTTTTTCTCATCGTGATGAGTTTGAGTTGTGGGTTGATGAGAAATGAGTGAAATGATGATGGAGTGGAGTTGTAGGGGTGTTTTGGAGCATTTTGGGACGTTTTTGGAATTTTCCTGCGGCCGGAGGGTTCGCCGGAGCTCCGGCCGGTCACTGGAGCTTCGGCCAGTGCGGTGGCGCGCCGGAGGTGGCCCGGCAGTGGCCAGCGCCCTGCCATGGCTGGCCGTGGCGGCCTATGGACGACCGTGGGCCGTTTGGGCCTCTCGGGCCGTGAGTGGCCCTGGTGGTCCCACGAACCCGGAATTCGGGTTTGTGAGTTTCGGGAGGTCTCGGGTAACCCTCGAATCAATAGTTGACACCCTTGGTGATTTTTGGATTTAAATTACGAAAATTGGAAAATGTGTGTCGAAACTTTAAATTGCGCGATTAAATCGATCGGGTGTCGGAATTCGATTCCGTCAATTGCGTTGGTCCTCTCGAATATAATTAGGAATTTAGATACCAATTTGGGAATTTTCGGAGTCCCGAGGGACAAATTCACACAACCGGGCAGATTCAAATTACCGGGCAAAATGGGCCGTTCCGGGCCCATTTTGACAACTTAGGTTAATTAAGAAGTGTTGGAGTGAGCGATACTTGTCGGGGTGGCACTTGGGTTTAATTTCGTGAAAATCCGGATTTCGGTTAGTTATTAAAACTTGTGATTTTGTCACTTTTAGATTCCTTTGACGACCGCGGGAAAGGAAAGGCATAGCTTGGCGTCGCGAGAATCTTAGGAGCTTACGTTGGAAATTTGAGGTAGGGGGACATAGCTTACCTAGACTCATTCCCTTGATGCATTGATTGAATTTATTTGAGTATTTAGTTGAGATAAAATGAAATGTTTGAACACCTTTTGCTCGATGTTGTGAATTAAGTAGCATGTTTATGTGTTGATATAGATGCCTCGCTGTGAATTAGTTGAGTACCAAACTTGAACTGCTTGTGAGCACCTAGTTGTGCATGGTTATATTATTGCTTTTCAGACGATGACTTATTCCGTCTCGCACTTGTCTTGTTTGTGTGGATGTAAATGCCTCTCTGTGAACTAGTTTCTTGCACTTGGTTTGTTTTCTGTGAATGTATCGAAGGGTGTTGGGGTGTGGTTGGTAAGGGAGTTGTGATGTGGAAGGGTGGAAAGGTGATGGGAGGTTGTGTGGTTGGATGGATAATCGAGTCAGGAGCGGTACCCCTCCTGGCCGTGATCGATTTCCATTCGGGGGTTGAACCGAGTCAAGGGTGGTACCCCTTGGCCGTGATCGATTACCTCAATTGTATGGCGGTGTGGTTGGATGGATAATCGAGTCAGGGGCGGTACCCCTCCTGGCCGTGATCGATTTCCATTCGGGGGTTGAACCGAGTCAAGGGTGGTACCCCTTGGCCGTGATCGGTTACCTCAATTGTGTGGTTGTGTTTGGATGGGCAATCGAGGCAGGAGCGGTACCCCTCCTGGCCATAATCGATACCCGTTCGGAGGTTGAACCGACCAAGGGTCGTACCCCTCGCCGGTCGTAATCGGTTACCTCGGGAGTTGTGACGTGGTTGGTGGATGAGTAGTGGAAGTGTTGTGATTCGTATTTTACTGACTTCTTTGTGCTTACATGTATGCTTTTTTCATCCTTGCTGTTTGTTTTAGTCTCTGGGTAGCGTGTTCACCCCTACTTGTAGTTGTGCAGGTTGGTGATCTTGAGTACACTTTTGGTGGGAGCTTTTGGGGATGTGTCGTGTCGACGCACTGTGTAGTTTTGTTGTTGTCGGCTTTTGTAGACTCTGGTCTGAGTTATTTGCCATGTATATTTCTGTATCGCAACTTGTATAAAATATTTTGATGTAAATATTTGATTGACTGGCCATGTCGTGCCTCACTTTTGTACGCGTTACTTGTTGGTTTAATACAGATTTTAAAAGGAGAAATGGTATTGATGTATTTGTTGTAAACAGGTTTCTTTATTTGACTCGTGCAATCCCATTTTGAACTAGGGACGCCTAAATCAAAATGTGATGGCCTCGTGCGAGAATAGTTATGTTGTAATTTGAGGACGCTCGAGTTATTTCATAACTATATCGCATCGTGTTATTTCAAAGGTTTTAATTCTTCGGGTAACAACTTTAATTCGGGAAACCGGATTTTGGGGCGTTACACAAGATGTCGCATATGATGCTTCGACATTCTTTATGACATTTTCTCCAGTTCCTTAAAAATGAGCCAATCACTAAAACCGTCGTAACTACAATCATGTTCTAATGTAACTATCCATTGTTTTGTTTTGCTTTTAGCTATATGACAGGCTTACAGATTTTGAAACATGTCTGATTCTCGTGAATTCCTCTTAAACTGTTCAGATTGTTATGGTATATGAAAGGTCTTCACATTTCGAACACATTGGGTTCCTTACTTTGGCTTGGTCGTCTTGTATCTGGAAGGCCTTCAGATTTTGAACAGATTTGTTCAGATTCTTCTAGTATCTGAAAGGCCTTCAGATTTTGAATAGATATGTTCATATTCTTTTGGTATTTGAAAGGCCTTCACATTTTGAATACATTGGGTCCCTTATTTTGGCTTGGTCGTCTTGTATCTGAAAGGCCTTCAGATTTTGAACATATATGTTCAGATTCTTTTGGTATATTAAAGGCCTTCACATTTTGAATACATTGGGTCCCCTATTTTGGCTTGGTCATCTTGTATCTGAAAGCCCTTCAGATTTTGAATAGATTTGTTCAGATTCTTTTGGTATATGAAAGGCCTTCACATTTTGAACACACTAGGTCCCTTATTTAGTTTGGTCGTCTTGTATCTGAAAGGGTTTCAGATTTTGAACAGATTTGTTCAGATTCTTCTATTATATGAAAGGCTTTCACATTTTGAACACACTTGGTCCCTTATTTTGGCTTGGTCGTCTTGTATCTAAAAGGTCTTCAGATTTTGGATTTGTGTGAATCAAAGGTTGATCAGAAAACCTTTCATATTTTGCACCAGACATACTTGTAAATATAATATGTTGTGAAAAAAATAGACATCAAGCTCCTAATTTTCTTATATTGTGTTCAGAAGAATATAACACTTTTACATAATTTTCTTGCTCATACTAAATACCAATAACTTCTCTAGTATCTAAAGTATGAAACAATTTATTACTCAAACTCCTAAATAAGAGTTCCTTGCAACATTTGCCCTTTGCTCATCCTTCTTACGTTTGCCACAGGTTGATGAATTGTGTTCTCCAACTTCTTTACAATATCCACATCTCCGGTGATTGTTTTTTTTCTTCATTGCCTTTGGTATTGCCTTCTCTCTTTCACTCATTTCCCGTACAACATGTTCTCTATTCTTTCAAACATTTGGAATAAGTACTTTCACCACTGGGGGTTTAGGAATACCTGATATTTCTTCTATTGAAATTCTTGTAGAATTGGATGAAGAAGCTGAACTTGTACTTGCAACGTTCTGATGGTTGTTTATTACTTGTAGAATTGATTCTCGTTGTGTGTATGTTGTTGATGGGTTTCTTAGTACCGTGCGAAGAGCTGTCCACATCTCAATATTGATAATGCCTTCCTTCTTGGTTGTGTGCTTGAATATTGTGGCTAAGACGCCACCATATTCCCCAAGGCTACTGATTCTGGTGTCTCCCTACACTAACGCTCAGAAAATAATGAACGCGGGATCTCCTTTACATTTGCAGAATTAAGAGCTGCAAATATGTGTGGACAAATTAGTCCCCATCCTTCAAACTTTTTGCAAGGGCACAAGCAATGATTGGTCTCCAAATCCATGCTCACCTTATACTCTGACTTATCTACAAATTTGCCAAAAACTATGTATACATTGTAATGTTGTCTCTTGATAATATCTTTTATTCCGTAACCGAAAATGCCATCCATTATACATTCTTTTGCCTTATAGAAAATTGTTCGGCTGAAAACATTCCAAGCATGTGTCTCCAAGAGACAAAATGCATTCTCACTCGGACGTGTATTTGCTGCATACTGTGTGTCTGTCTTCATATGTTCACTTCTCTATTTCTTGACAACAATATTGTATTGTCCCATGAACTGAAATAGACTTAAAACTTTGTGTCTGTCACATCCAAATGTACTGTTCTCGCTTTCAGAACGTGAAGTAGTACGCATTAACATCCCCATCAGCCAATCTCTGAAATATGCTGGTATCCACAATCTACGCAAATCAAACTAGCCTTCAAGATGTTTTATAGTTTCAGCACAACACTTTTCCATTAGTGATTTCCAACAGGCGTCAAACTCTTCCGTATTTAGTTTACTCGATCACACAATGGAGCGGAATTTTCTCAGAAATTCTGCTGAATTTAGCATATATCGTTGAACTTGTATTAACAAGATAATATTATCTTCAACTTTTTCCGAAAGTGAAAATTGTATATAGAAACATAGACTATGAACATGATTAAAAAAATTATTTTCTTCATACTTACATTTTGTGTTACCCTTTGCATGATATGCCACATGTACAATCTGTGACTTGAGTCGGGGAACACTTGGGCAAGTGCATTCTTTATTGCTGAAGCTTGGTCTGTGATAATGCACAATGATTGTTTACGTTTAACTTCATTTTTGAAACAATTGAACAACTATTCAAATGAAGGAATATCTTCATAGGTTAGGAACCCGGCACCAAATGTTATGCTCATCTCATGGTTGTCTATTCCCGTTGTTGCTACGTTTAATAGTTGGCATGATTTTTTAGCGCAAAAGTAAGAAGTCGAGTAACATGTTGAATGACATGTGGAGCGACTTGTTACGAGCCGCAGATTAAGAATGTCTGATGCTTTCCTATTTCGACGAAGCTTGGAGCGAAAGAAGAAAGGCGGCACGAAGACTTGAAGCGCAAGAGAGTGACGACAACAAAGTCAAACGACTTCCAGCTGGCAGTTACACGTCAGCAAAAGGCGGCAACTAGACTTGCCTGATTTCATCAGGAAGTCAGAACAGGCAAGACGACTTCCAGCTGTCGTGGAAGGCGGCAACAACTTGCCTGACTTTCCTGTTCCTGATCCAAGAAGGATTAGGAATGTAGGCTGCTATAAAAAGCCCTTGGCTTCCCATTAGCAGTATCCGTTCTTGTTCTAACACCTGCAAGATTTCTCAGAGCTCTTAACCGTGCACCATCGGCGTGTTGAGAGGCTGATGAATATTCGCTAGAACGGATCCTTTGCTCCGATCAAACCTTGAGTCGCGAAGACTAAGTGTTTGGACCGGTTAGGGTTTTTGTTTGTGATTGAAGACTCACAACTCCATCCAAGAAGACAACGACGCCGAGCATGGACTTGCTCGAAGGGTGGAATTGAGGGAATCTCAAAGACAGGGGGAGAGGCTCCTGGTCGAGGCGATTCACGGTGAGATCTATAGTAGCTTAGGACAATAGCTTGTGTGATAGCTAGTTGGGCTTGAAGTTGTACTATTGACTACCTGATAGTGAAAAACCTTTCCACTGGCAAAGTGCCCCCAGACGTAGGTGCGGAGTCACCGAACTGGGTAATCATCTCTGGCGTCGTGATTATTATCTGTCTATTACTTTGCTTATTGTTTCCACAAGAAGTCGATACACAAGTTACAGACTTTGTGTTCGACTTCTTGACTCGGCTACGATTCAGAATTTCAATTGGTATCAGAGGAGGCACCTTAATCTCTTAGGTTAGTTTCCTGCAAATCTGAGTAGCTAATATGGATTCAAAGGAAGGAGGATCTATCAATCGTCCGCCGGTACTCGACGGAACAAACTATGGATATTGGAAAGCACGAATGTGTGCCTTCTTGAAGTCCCTCGACAGCAAAACCTGGAAGTCTATCATCAATGGATGGGAGGAACCTTACTATGCTGATGCACATGGAAATCAAACAAGCATCAAACCAGAAAAGGAGTGGAGCATGGAAGAAGATGAAGCTGCCCTAGGTAATTCTCGTGCACTCACTGCTATTTTTAATTGAGTAGATAAAAATGTGTTTCGACTCATCAACACATGCACAAGTGCCAAAATTGCCTGGGACACGCTTGTTGTTGCCTACGAGGGTACTTTAAAAGTCAAAGAGCAGAAGCTACAGTACCTCACGACCAACTTTGAAGCTCTGACCATGAATGACGACGAGACTATTGCGGAGTTTAATGTGCGCATCAAGGATCTGGCCAATGAATCATATTCACTTGGCAAGCCTATGACCGATGAAGATTTGGTCAGAAAGACGCTAAGAGCTCTAAGTCCCAGATTCAAGATGAAGATCACCGCCATCGAAGAAGTCCATGACTTGAAGACACTGAAGTTTGATGAACTCATGGGCTCACTAATGACTTTCGAGCTCTCCCTACCTCCTATCAAGAAGAAACATAAAGGTGTAGCTTTCAAAAGTTCTAATCAAAAGCAGAAGAACTCAACACACTCTAAGTCGGATAGTGACATTGAGGAAACTATCGTCATGATGGCCAAAAACTACAACAAAGTCATGAAAAGATTTGGCCAGATGACAGGAAGAAAAGTCACCCGAGAAGTCAGAGACAAGACACAGCACAAGTTTTAGAAGCTCGAAAACACAGCTAACGATGTAGGACGAGGAGAACGATCAGGTAAAGGAGCTCAGTGCTTTGAATGTGAGGGGTATGGACACAGGCAGAGAGAATGTCCCAACTTTTTAAAGAAACAGAAGAAGGGATTCGATGAAAGCCTAAGAGGACTTGGTAAGCCTATGAGGACTTGGTCAGAAAAACACTAAGAGCCCTAAGTCCCAGATTGAAGATGAAGATCACCGCCATCGAAGAAGTCCATGACCTGAAGACACTGAAGTTTGATGAACTCATGGGCTCACTGATGACTTTCGAGCTCTCCCTACCTTCTATTGAGAAGAAACATAAAGGTGTGGCTTTCAAAAGTTCTAATCAGAAGAACTCAACACACTCTGAGTCGGATAGTGACATCGAGGAAACTATCGCCATGCTAGCCAAAAACTACAACAGAGTCATGAAAAGATTTGGCCAGATGACAGGAAGAAAAGTCACCCGAGAAGTCAGAGTCAAGCCACTACACAAGTTTCAGAAGCTCGAAAACACAGCCAACGATGGAGGGCGAGGAGCACGATCAGGTAAAGGAGCTCAGTGTTTTGAATGTGAGGGGTATGGACATATGCAGAGAGAATGTCCCAACTTCCTAAAGAAACAGAAAAAGGGATTCATTGCCTCTCTAACTGACGATGAAGACAAGGAAGACAGTGACCTTGAGCATACAAGTAACTATGTGGCTTTCACTTCCTCCACAATAGATCAACCAGCTGAAAGCTCAAAGAAGTATGACTCTGATGATGAGCTATCCGATGAGACTCTCAACAACGCTTACAACGAATGGTATGTCAAGTGGCTTGAAGACTCTCAGGTAATCGAAAAACAGAACGCTCTCATTCTTACTCTTAATGAAGACAAGTCAAGACTTCTCGAGACAACTGTCGATCTCAAAAAGGAAGTTGCTCGACTAAAAGGCGAGTTAGAGCAGGTCACAAAGTCAGTAAAGATGATGAATCCAAGAACGGACACACTAGATCAAATCCTGTCAATCGGGAAACCAGCCAGGAATATGGAAGGTCTTGGATATTCGAAAGAAGCCTCATCATCGCACACCATCTTCGTTCCTCAGAAGTCTATTCCCCAGAAGTCCCGTCAGAAGTCACCTAACTTCACGGCTGATCTGGTAACCAAAAAGCCTCTTACTCTGGCTACTTCAAAAAACCAGACCAAGAGACACAACTGGGTTTGTCATCACTGTGGACAAAAAGGACATATTCGACCCTTCTGCTATCAGCTATATTGTCACGGGCCGAGAGTTCCGCTACTCTCGTTGAACCCGTGCGGCGCCCGAGCGTGCGGTTCGGCGTCTCTTGCGCGCCCCCGTCAGACGTCGGGCTAGCCTTTCGTTCGAGAAACAAGTTGGCTCTCGAGAGTACACGTGTTTGCTTGACCGGCTATGGTCGAGATCCGCCCGTGGTCAGCTAGCACGGGGGGATCGAAGTTTTGGCGAGCTCGGTCTCATTGAGGGAGAACCGACTCAGGCCGGTGATGGGAAGGTGGTGATATGACCGAGGCTCGGTTGGAGCGAGGAGGATCGGGTAGTTGCACCCCGAGAGCCTCGCGGCTTCGACAACCAGCACCACGGTCCGTCTTTGAGGGTCGAGCTTCCGGGTCCTTGGATCCCGTACTCTTAGTCGCCCTCAAAGGTTTCCCTATGGTCAGGGAGAAGCAACCCCCGAGGGATGGACATCTCTTGTCCATCCTCGGTAAGGCGCGGCCATCAAGTGGCGTAGGCAGCGGAGAAGGTAGATGAGGGTATCCTCGGATGCGTCCATTATTGGGACGTCCGAGGATCCGGTCCTACGTGTTAGCGGAATAATTCGAGGTGATCTTGGTCGCAGTCGAACCCCCAGACGCACACGCGGCGGTCGCTCAAAGACAACGTGGGTAAAGGGGGTGGCCGTCCACACACCCGGGCCTCCTAAGGTCTTTAGGGGCGAGATAAGTGACGAGGATCGGTTGGTCTTAACCGATCCAAGTCCTCGAGGGGTTGAGAAGAAGAAGATAATACAATGGTAGTCAAGATCAGACTTACCAAGGGACGAGAGCACCAAATAGAAAGGAAACGCGTCTTTTTATTAGGCCGGTATCGCTTCGGCTTTAGGGAGAAGTGTCTCCCCAAGTAACTCCGTGCTTTAAAATGAAAAGATTTCTCCTATTTATAGGAGACTCGGCTACCCTAAGAAAGGAAACTATATTAATTACACAATCTTAGGGGAAAAGGGAAACAAATCAATAGGAAAGTTGATTTGTTCGCGGAAAGGAAAGTTGGAGTGTCTTGGGGACCAAGTCAGGATCTTGGCCGATCTTGGTTGACTTCGGAAGTGGGCTTGGCGGGCTTCGGCTTGCTGGACTTGCCGAGGTAGAAGGGTCCGACGTTGTGGAGTCGGCCCGGTTGATGTCGCCAAGGTGGCCCGCGGGCTTGGTCTTTGAGCCCGGGGCGGTAGAGCGCGGTCCTTCGGTTAGGCGGCCCGCGAGCGTATCCTCGGCGCTCGGGGCGGTGTCGTGGAAGTGGCCCGCGAGTGGTTGTAGCACTCGGGGCGGCGTGGCAACTCCGTCGTTGCGGAAATAGCCCGCGAGCGTGCTGTGGGCGCTCGGGGGCGGCGTCGGTGAATTGGCCTGCGAGTGCGCTGTGGGCACTCGGGGCGTCGTCGGTATCGGTTGCCAAAGTAGCCTGCGAGCGTTGATAGGCTCCGGAGGCATTGGCGTCGTCGAAGAGGCCCGCGGGGCTAGTGTTGGAACCCGCAGGGTCGGCACGTCGGTGCGAGGGAAAGTGGCCCGCGAGTGGTTGTATGCACTCGGGGCGGCGTGACAACTCCGTTGTTGTCGAAGTGGCCCGCGAGCGTGCTGTGGGCGCTCGGGGGCGGCGTCGGTTGAGAATAGCCCGCGAGTGTGCTGTGGGCACTCGGGGCGGCGTCGTTCGGGAATAGCCCGCGATTGGTTGTGTGCACTCGGGGCGGCGTCGAGGAAGTAGCTCGGGGACCCTTCGTGGTGTCCGCAGCATCGTCGAGGTAGAATAGCCCGCGAGTGGTCGTGGGCACTCGGGGCGTCGTCGATGAAGTAGCTCGTGGACCCTTGGTGGTGTCCGCAGCATCATCGAGGAGATCGTGGTTTCGGAAGTGGCCCGTGGCTGCGTCATGGGCCACGGGTGCCTTCGGTAGAGTTGGTGGACTCAAAGTGGCCCGCGGTTGCATCGCGGGCGACCTGATCCGGTCTTGGTCGCGCGGCGCCAAGTTGGTTGTGAGAATTGCCCGGGCGTAGCCGCGGGCGGTCTTCGGTTCCTTCGAGACGGTAGCCTCCATAGTGGGGAGGCGAGAGTCGTGCAAAGCCTCGTACACGACCCGAGCATTTGCGAGGGTCGGGTTGTCACACAGTGGGGACCATTCGCGGTCGATTTTCCCAGGGTGTGACATACTCCCCCCGCAAATTCCTTGACGCCCTCGTCAAGGAGAATGGTGGCGACGCCGTGGTCGCCCGTAGGGGAGGTCATGCCCGTCGATCCATGCGGTGCTCTCGTTGAATTCCCAACGGATGAGATATTCGCATCGGGGCGGGAAGTGAACATGGTAGGCTGACCTCACGGTGATGATCTCGGCTATATCGCTCGCCTCGGGGCGGTATTGTATGCGTCGGTAGATCGGGCACCTTTTGTCAGCGTGCGGTCCTCGGCAATAGAAGCATTGGCGGGTTGATGGGGAACGTCTTCCCTGACTCCGCTGGGAGTGCTTCGGAGGCGTTCGACGGCTTGCCCGGGGAGCGGCCTTGATCGGATTTAGACGGCACCGTGGAGGATAACTCGTCCCGGAACGGCTCGCGAAGAGGTGGTGTTCCTTGGGTTGCTCCTCCTCCTCGGTGAGGTCGATGATGGGTGCACGGTCCCTTGGGACTTGTGGCTTCGAGGGACCGGCGATGGCTAAGTCCCGAGTTTGGGTGACGACGGGAGTTGTACGGGCTGTATGGTCGTTGAGGTCGCGGCTTATGCGATCCACCAGCACCTGCAGCGTACGGAGGGAGCTTTGCAAGCTGCCCAAGGCGTCGTTGTGGTCGCCTTCCCCCTTTGCACTCGGTTCTTGCGGCGGTGGCAGCTCTCCTGGCTCGGCACCTTCCTCTTCGTCAGAGGACGAGTAGTTGATTGGGGAGGTCGTTGCCTCCCGGTTAGTGGCGAGCTCGCCCTCGATCTCCATTGATGGTAGGAGAAGGAGATCAACGAGCTCCGTCACGGCTTGGTTGTGAAGGGTCTCGACGGTACCGTTGGACCCGTGGTGGTTGTCGGCGCGATCTTGCAAGGTTGAGAACCATTGTTGCAGCCGGTTGTTCTACCACTCGTGTTGACCCGATGGAATCCATGGGTGTTGCAGTCTGGTCCGCCCGAGACGGGGGAACGAAGAGGGCGTGTCGATGCTCGGACACGGTCTTCTAGCTCTTGGGGCGTTCTGAAGCCGTGGGTGCCCGGCATGATTGTTCTGCAAGTAGAGAACGTCATAAAATAGGCATCTGAGTGCCGATCGAGACGGGGCTTCCGTCGGTGTGGTACGGGTTCTCCATGCTTGAGAACCTCGTAGGTTTAGACGTCTAGGCGTTGGTAAAGACGGGGTCTCCGTCGGTGTGAGATGGTTGAGGTTCCGAGAACCTCGTGGGTTAGGCGTCTAAGCGCCGGGAAAGACGGGGTCTCCGTCGGTTTGGGATGGTGTGGGCTCCTCATGTCGGGAACCATGTAGGCTTGGCGTCTAAGCGCCGGTAAGGACAGGATCTCCGTCAGTTTGGGGCTCGGTGTATCAATCCGAGGAAAGGAGGGAGGAAGGTGTGTCGCCTTCGTCGGGGTAGGATCACAACCTAGGGCGGTGGTTGTAAAACCGGGCTCTGATACCACTTGTCACGGGCCGAGAGTTCCGCTACTCTCGTTGAACCCGTGCGGCGCCCGAGCGTGCGGTTCGGCGTCTCTTGCGCGCCTTTCGTTCGAGAAACAAGTTGGCTCTCGAGAGTACACGTGTTTGCTTGACCGGCTATGGTCGAGATCCGCCCGTGGTCAGCTAGCACGGGGGGATCGAAGTTTTGGCGAGCTCGGTCTCATTGAGGGAGAACCGAGTCAGGCCGGTGATGGGAAGGTGGTGATACGACCGAGGCTCGGTTAGAGCGAGGAGGATCGGGTAGTTGCACCCCGAGAGCCTCGCGGCTTCAACAACTAGCACCACGGTCCGTCTTTGAGGGTCGAGCTTCCGGGTCCTTGGATACCGTACTCTTGGTCGCCCTCAAAGGTTTCCCTATGGTCAGGGAGAAGCAACCCCCGAGGGATGGACATCTCTTGTCCATCCTCGGTAAGGCGCAGCCATCAAGTGGCGTAGGCAGCGGAGAAGGTAGATGTGGGTATCCTCGGATGCGTCCATTATTGGGACATCCGAGGATCCGGTCCTACGTGTTTGCAGAATAGTTCGAGGCGATCTTGGTCGCAGTCGAACCCCCAGACGCACACGCGGCGGTCGCTCAAAGACGACGTGGGTAAAGGGGGTGGCCGTCCACACACCCGGGCCTCCTAAGGTCTTTAGGGGCGAGATAAGTGACGAGGATCGGTTGGTCCAAATAGAAAGGAAACGCGTCTTTTTATTAGGCCGGTATCGCTTCGGCTTTAGGGAGAAGTGTCTCCTCAAGTAACTCCGTGCTTTACAATGAAAAGATTTCTCCTATGTATAGGAGACTCGGCTACCCTAAGAAAGGAAACTATATTAATTACACAATCTTAGGGGAAAAGGGAAACAAATCAATAGGAAAGTTGATTTGTTCGCGGAAAGGAAAGTCGGAGTGTCTTGGGGACCAAGTCAGGATCTTGGCCGATCTTGGTTGACTTCGGAAGTGGGCTTGGCGGGCTTCGGCTTGCTGGACTTGCCGAGGTAGAAGGGTCCGACGTTGTGGAGTCGGCCCGGTTGATGTCGCCAAGGTGGCCCGCGGGCTTGGTCTTTGAGCCCGGGGCGGTAGAGCGCGGTCCTTCGGTTAGGCGGCCCGCGAGCGTATCCTGGGCGCTCGGGGCGGTGTCGTGGAAGTGGCCCGCGAGTGGTTGTAGCACTCGGGGCGGCGTGGCAACTCCGTCGTTGCGGAAATAGCCCGCGAGCGTGCTGTGGGCGCTCGGGGGCGGCGTCGGTGAATTGGCCCGCGAGTGCGCTGTGGGCACTCGGGGCGTCGTCGGTATCGGTTGCCAAAGTAGCCCGCGAGCGTTGATAAGCTCCGGAGGCATTGGCGTCGTCGAAGAGGCCCGCGGGGCTAGTGTGGGCGCCCGCGGGGTCTGCACGTCGGTGCGAGGGAAAGTGGCCCGCGAGTGGTTGTATGCACTCGCGGCGGCGTGACAACTCCGTTGTTGTCGAAGTGGCCCGCGAGCGTGCTGTGGGCGCTCGGGGGCGGCGTCGGTTGAGAATAGCCCGCGAGTGTGCTGTGGGCACTCGGGGCGGCGTCGTTCGGGAATAGCCCGCGAGTGGTTGTGTGCACTCGGGGCGGCGTCGAGGAAGTAGCTCGGGGACCCTTCGTGGTGTCCGCAGCATCGTCGTGGTAGAATAGCCCGCGAGTTGTCGTGGGCACTCGGGGCGTCGTCGATGAAGTAGCTCGTGGACCCTTGGTGGTGTCCACAGCATCATCGAGGAGATCGTGGTTTCGGAAGTGGCCCGTGGCTGCGTCATGGGCCACGGGTGCCTTCGGTAGAGTTGGTGGACTCAAAGTGGCCCGCGGTTGCATCGCGGGCGACCTTATCCGGTCTTGGTCGCGCGGCGCCAAGTTTGTTGTGAGAATTGCCCGGGCGTAGCCGCGGGCGGTCTTCGGTTCCTTCGAGACGGTAGCCTCCATAGTGGGGAGGCGAGAGTCGTGCAAAGCCTCGTACACGACCCAAGCATTTGCGAGGGTCGGGTTGTCACACAGTGGGGACCATTCGCGGTCGATTTTCCCAGGGTGTGACAATATGGGAAGAGCTCGGTCAAGAAAAGGACCACCATCAAGAAAAACCAACCTCAGAAGGAATGGCGAGTCAAAGAGGTCAACTATCAAGCTAACATCGCTTACACCGCTTTAAAAGCCTCAACCAGCAACGATTGGTACTTTGATAGTGGATCCTCTCGACATATGACGGGTAATAGCTCTTTCTTGGTCACGTTAATACCATGCACAAATAGCTTCGTCACTTTTGGAGATGGAGTAAAACCTAGAGTGCTCGAGAAAGGAAAACTCAATCTTCCCAACTCTCCATGTCTGAAAGAAGCTCTGCTAGTAGAAGGCCTCACAGCAAACCTCATCAGCATAAGCCAGATATGCGATTTGGATCTGGATGTCCACTTCACTCGCGACAAGTGCTCGGTCAAAGATGAACAAAACAAGGCAGTCATGATAGGCCACAGGTCCCTTGACAACTGTTATCTATGGTCTCCAACAGTCAGTATCTTGCCAACCAAGTGCCTTTTATCCAAAGCTCAAGAGACAAAACCATGGCATCAAAAACTTGGTCACATCAATTTGAGGAGTATGCAAAAGATTCTCTCTGAAAAGGCTATCATCGGAGTTCCCAACCTCAAGATCATTGAAGGAAAAATCTGTGGAGAATGTCAAATTGGGAAACAAGTCAAGACGTCACATAAGATGGTACAACATCTTACTACTTCTCGTGTTCTAGAACTTCTTCATGTTGACCTTATGGGACCCATGCAAGTAGAAAGTCTAGGAGGGAAAAAGTACATATTTGTATGTGTAGACGACTTCTCAAGATACACATGGGTAGATTTCATTCGAGAGAAGTCAGATACCTTCTCAGTCTTTGAAGCCTTATGTCGAAGAGTTCAACGGGAAAAAGAAGAAGTTATTGGGAAAGTCGTTCGACTTCGGAGCGATCATGGAAAGGAGTTTGAAAACATCAGTTTCGCAAACTTTTGTGATGCTAAAGGAATTGCCCACGAATTTTCTGCTCCCATCACTCCTCAGCAAAACGGAATCGTTGAAAGAAAGAATCGCACTCTTCAAGAGATGGCAAGAGTCATGATGTTAGCCAAAGACATCCCGCAACACTTCTGGGCTGAAGCTTTGAATACGGCATGCCATATTCATAATAGAGTGACTCTCCGCCCTGGAACTTCGTTCACTCTTTATGAAATATGGAGGGGGAGAAAACCGAATGTCAAATACTTCCATGTGTTTGGAACAGTCTGCTACATACTCGCCGATAGGGAACCACGACGCAAATTGGATCCTAAAAGCGAAGAAGGCATCTTCCTCGGATACTCCAGAAATAGTCGGACTTTTCGTGTATTCAACAAACGCACCCGGACTATCATGGAATCCATCAATGTCGTGATCGATGATAGCAACGAGCAATCCAGTGATGAGGATGAAGAAGTCCTAAATCTCTCAGGAGAAGTCAGACCAGAAGTCAGAGGAGAAGTCAGACCAGAGGTCAAGGACGATGAGCGCAACAAAGAGTCTGAAGACGAAAGCCAAATCATCCCAGATGAAGAGGCAACTCCTACAAGGCAAAAAGCTCCGTCAAGAAGAATTCAGAAGTATCATCCACCCCAGGATGTGATTGGAGATATTAATGAAGGAATTCGAACTCGACAAAAGGCATCTCTTGACCACCAAGAACTGATAGGTAACATGTGCTTTATTTCCAAAATTGAGCCAAAGAATATACAAGAGGCCATCAATGATGAATACTGGGTCTGCGCAATGCAAGAAGAATTGGTTCAGTTTGCAAGGAACGAAGTCTGGGAACTTGTACCCAAACCTGACAATGTCAATGTCATCGGGACAAAATGGATATTCAAAGACAAGTCTCACGAGCAAGGGAACATCACTCGAAACAAAGCGAGATTAGTGGCTCAAGGGTACACACAAGTCGAAGGAGTCGACTTTGAAGAAACCTTTGCTCCAGTGGCCAGACTAGAAGCCATACGACTTCTTCTCGGCATCGCATGTTATTTGCGCTTCAAACTCTATCAGATGGACGTAAAGAGTGCCTTCCTTAATGGAAATCTAAACGAAGAAGTCTATGTAGCCCAACCAAAGGGATTCGAAAACCATGACTCTCCGCACTATGTCTACAAGCTAAAGAAAGCTCTCTACGGTCTCAAACAAGCTCCACGAGCATGTATGAACGTCTTACCCAATTCCTAGTGCAAAATGGCTATATTCGAGGGGGAGTAGATAAAACTCTCTTTGTGAAGAAGGAAGGAAAGGACATCATGATTGCTCAAATATATGTCGACGACATTGTATTTGGAGGGAAGTCAGACAAGATGGTGAAACGCTTCGTTCAACACATGCAGTCTAAATTTGAGATGAGTATGGTCGGAGAGCTCACATATTTCCTAGGCTTCCAGATCAAGCAGATGTCAGATGGAATATTTATCTCCCAGAGCAAATACGCAAAGAACATTGGCAAGAAGTTCGGGTTAGAAAAGGCTTCGTACAAGAGGACTCCTATTGCCACACATGACAAGTGCACAAAGGACGAGATGGGAGAACCAGTTGATCAAAGTCTTTATCGAAGCATAATAGGAAGTCTCCTCTATTTGACAGCAAGTCGACCCGACATTGCTTATTTTGTGGGAGTCTGTGCTAGATATCAAGCCAATCCAAAAGTCAGTCACTTGGCTCATGCAAAGAGGATCATAAGGTACATCTCGGGAACCTCTAAATTGGGTTTGCTATATTCCTTTGATACCTCTCCTACTCTGGTTGGATATTGTGATATGGACTGGGCGGGAAGCACACCAGATCGAAGAAGCACTTTTGGAGGTTGTTTCTACCTGGGGAACAACCTTGTATCATGGTTCAGCAAAAAGAAAAATTGTATTGCTTTGTCTACTGCTGAGTCCGAATATATCGCAGCTGGAGGTAGCTGTACTCAACTTCTTTGGATGAAACAAATGTTGGCAGAATATGGAGTCAAGCAAGAAGTCATGACTTTGTTCTGTGACAACATCAGTGCAATCAACATCTCGAAGAACCCAGTGCAGCATAGCAAGACAAAGCATATTGACATCAGGCACCACTTTATTAGAGAGCTTGTAGAAGACAAGAAAATAAAGCTCGAATACCTACCCACCGAGAAACAAGTCGCAGACATATTTACAAAGGCGTTGGATGCCAAAAGGTTTGAAAGTCTGAGGTCGACCCTCGGACTTTGCTGTCTAGAATAGTCAGAAGTCAAGCAAGAAGAGGAAGAGCTTTTAGCTGATTTTACTCTTTCTCTCAAGCAGGACCAAACAGGGTCCACAAAATCAAGCCGGGCCCAAATCGTTACATCAGAAGCCCGTTAGTCTTTTTGAATTTTGAGAATGATTACGATCTGACTATCCACCTATCAGAAATCGTTCTGTTTCACTTCCACAGACTCTGCACCTTCTTCTCCATTTGAAATCGCTAGGGTTTGTCAGATCAAAATTTTTAGCAAAGAATTTGCCCACTCCTCACAAAAACAAACCCTAGCTAAATGGTTGGTACTCGCAGCGGCAGAATACCATCTGCTTCAAAAGCACTTCGAGCAAAGATGGGGGCAAAAGCCATAGCCAAGAAATTATCTGCCTCCA
The DNA here is from genome assembly GCA_963920655.1 of Geranium rotundifolium. Taxonomy (NCBI): domain Eukaryota; kingdom Viridiplantae; phylum Streptophyta; class Magnoliopsida; order Geraniales; family Geraniaceae; genus Geranium; species Geranium rotundifolium. The sequence goes on along the minus strand of OY987317.1, from coordinate 13,695,625 downwards.
AACCGACTAGAACCAAGCATGGAGTGAGGATCCGAGGAGGAAGAAGCTTAGGGGAAACTTTGGCAGCTCCTCTGGAAGCAACAAGCTCGCCCCCATCTGTCACTGAGAAGGACGGCGCTCTAGCCGCTTCTGCAAAAATTGAAGAAGACGCTCCTCTCTCGACTCCAACACGAGGTAAAACTACTATCCTCTCTGAAGAAAGCCTGCCTGTAGAGGGATTTGAAACCCCTGATCCTAAAGTCCACGGCACTAGCACCGAGGACCATCCTAGCCTCTCTAAATCGACACACACACCAGAGAAGTCCCCTCTAGACGAGGACTTGCAAGAGGAAGAAAGTTCCCATGTCACCCCAAACAGTGAGTCAGGGCGTGATGAAAATCCTGAAGCCATTCCAGAAGTCACTCAACTTCTAGAGGAACCTGCCAAAGAAAGTGTCGATATTGAAAACATGGAAAAGGAAGAAGCTGTGCCCAAGAGGGCTGAGAGAAGGAAGCTACCAACACGAAGGTTGGTTGATGAAGAAGAAGAAACTCAAGTGCAGAGAAGATTAACCCCAAAAAGGAAAGCAGCAGAAAAAGGAGAAGCTTCGGCGTCCAAACAGCCGAAGAAGTCAAGAAAGAAGTCAGTAACCACAGCAGCAACCTCAGTCCCTGAAGAAAAAGAATCTGAAGAAGAAGACACCCTAATTGTGCTACCACAGGTGAAGAAAACATTAGGAGGGCAGAAGCTCCCCAAGTATGTACCGAAGGCACCCACAGACAACGTCTCTTTCCACTCTGTAGACAATGCCGTTAAGTGACAGTATGTCTATCAACGGAAGATTTATCCAGAAAGAGAACTCTCTACTGAAGCACAAGGGATAAATGCGATTGTAGAGCTTATCCGTAGAGCTGGCCTGACCAACACGGTCATCAATATTGGGCCATTCTACCCAACTTTGGTCAAAGAGTTTATCGTCAACCTATCAAGCGAGTTCGATGACCCTGAAGATGCTGAATACCGAAAGGTGTTTGTCCGAGAAAAATGCTTTGAAGTCTCTGCCTCAACCATCAACACATGCCTTGGCAGAGATGATCCAGAAGTCACTCCAGAAGTTCCACACCTGGACAAAGTTGCGGTCGAAATAACCGGAGGACGTAAGAAGGGATGACCAGTCAAGGACACCATTGCAGCGACCGAGCTCACACCAAAATATTCTATTCTCTACCGCATCGGTCTGGCTAACTGGGCACCCTCTACGCATGGATCAAGCATCAAAACCGAGCTGGAAAAACTCATTTACCAGATAGGTACGTTGTCTCCTATTGACTTTGGCGCTTATATTATTGACCATCTAGTAAAGCACGCCAAATCATGTGCAATCAAACTTCCAATCGGGTTTCCTTCGCTAATCACTGGCATCCTTCTCCAACAATGTCCTAACATTGTTCGAGAATCGGATATTCCGGGTAAAAAGCCACTGCCTCTAGCCATCAATCTCAAGAACTTTCAAGGGCATCAGTTGAAGGACCTTGGACTTCCTACGGCCAAAACTCCAGGAGCTGGATGAAGCTCTCGTCCCTCAGGATCGATTGGAGCTGGGATGGAGGAAGAATTGGTGGAAGTGATTGTTGATCTGGAGAAGTTAATTGCCACGCTCTCAACTCGCAAAGTCGCTTGTGAAGTCCTTCTGGAAGACCTCCGATCTACTGCTGCTGCTGCTACTGCTCATGTTTCTGCTGAAGAAGAAGATAACGACTCCACGTCGTTTTAGTAATTTGCTATGATAACTCTGTCTCACACACACTTTTAAATTCTCGGGGTTTGTCCGAGTTACTTTCCGCACATTATGACTGTTTAAGTTTTTTTTGGGATATTTGCTCTTGATTGAGCTGGATTTGAGCTCATGTGTTAAGCCGTTGATTTGCTCATGGTGTGAGCTATTTCTCATTTACCCTGCTGTTTAGACAAATCTAGGATATGAGATTGCCTTTGGCAATATTTTTCGACAAACAGGGGGAGATAAATGTGACGACGCCAGAAGTCGCGCCGAAAGATGTACGCCAGAAGTTACGCCAGAAGTCGCGCGCCGAAAGATGTACATAAAGGTCGCCGCTCGAGAAGTTAAGCTCCAGAAGCTGCTCCGGAAGATAAACTAGAAGTCGCACAAGAAGTCGCATCGGAAGTCACGAAACTTGCTGTGTGCGTAACTGCCTCAAGGTGACGACGATGAGCCTGCTTGGAGTAAAGAAGTCACATAACTTGTTGTGCGTAACTGCCACAAGATAAGTCACTTGTTGTGCGTAACTGCCACAAGATGACGATGGGCTTACAAAAAGGTGTTTGCCTAAAAAATTGCCAAAGGGGGAGATTGTTGCTACGTTTAATAGGTGGCATGATTTTTTAGCGCAAAACTAAGAAGTCGAGTAACATGTTGAATGACATGTGGAGCGACTTGTTACGAGCCGCAGATTAGGAAAGTCTGATGCTTTCCTATTTCGACGAAGCTTGGAGCGAAAGAAGAAAGGCGGCACGAAGACTTGAAGCGCAAGAGAGTGACGACAACAAAGTCAAACGACTTCCAGCTGGCAGTTACACGTCAGCAAAAGGCGGCAACTAGACTTGCCTGATTTCATCAGGAAGTCAGAACAGGCAAGACGACTTCCAGCTGTCGTGGAAGGCGGCAACAACTTGCCTGACTTTCTTGTTCCTGATCCAAGAAGGATTAGGAATGTAGGCTGCTATAAAAAGCCGTTGGCTTCCCATTAGCAGTATCCGTTCTTGTTCTAACACCTGCAAGATTTCTCAGAGCTCTTAACCGTGCACCATCGGCGTGTTGAGAGGCTGATGAATATTCGCTAGAACGGATCCTTTGCTCCGATCAAACCTTGAGTCGCGAAGACTAAGTGTTTGGATCGGTTAGGGTTTTTGTTTGTGATTGAAGACTCACAACTCCGTCCAAGAAGACAACGACACCGAGCATGGACTTGCTCGAAGGGTGGAATTGAGGGAATCTCAAAGACAGGGGGAGAGGCTCCTGGTCGAGGCGATTCACGGTAAGATCTATAGTAGCTTAGGACAATAGCTTGTGTGATAGCTAGTTGGGCTTGAAGTTGTACTATTGACTATCTGATAGTGAAAAACCTTTCCACTGGCGAAGTGCCCCCAGACGTAGGTGCGGAGTCACCGAACTGGGTAATCATCTCTGAAGTCGTGATTATTATCTGTCTATTACTTTGCTTATTGTTTCCACAAGAAGTCGATACACAAGTTACAGACTTTGTGTTCGACTTCTTGACTCGACTACGATTCAGAATTTCACCCATGAATGGACAGTATACAAGTGAATACCTTCATAAAAAGAATTCAATATTAATCAGAATCAGAATCACACCAATCACACATTTTTTTCAAAGTGTGTAAGGTCTTTCATAACCAACAAACCAGTAAAACAACAGAAATATTTTCAAAATCTAAAGACCTTTTAGATAATTGAAAACTTGTCAAAGCATTGAAGAACTAGATTGAAACAGTTTTTCTGGAAACCATCTCATGAGAATAAAGCGTATAAATTTTCAATCGATGCAGATCAAGGTACTCACAAATTTGTTTCGAACAAATCAAGCATATTTTTAAAATGTGAAGACCTTTCATACAACAAAAATCCAAACAAACGAATGGAGGGACAGAGATGTGAGCATATAGACTCACCGGTTTGTCGAATAAGTAGAATTGAATGATACACAATCACCATATCGCTGATAGTTTCTCTTCGATACTCCATCTATCCAGAACAGCCGTGTAAGTCGATTGTTCTCATCTTGGTCAAATTCGAAATAAAAGTCATTTTCAATTTCTTTCTCCTTGTAAAAGTCATGGATGACCATCTGTAAATCACTCCCATTAACATACACCTTCAGTTCTTGTCAAAATTTCAAATTACACAAGATAAATGTCTGAGATGTTGAGCTCACCATCTTGATCGAAGATTATTTTCAGATTCGAGCTTGATGATGCTACTTGATTTTGATTTGTAATTGTTTCCTGTATTCCATCTCTGTGAGCTGAAATACTTTGATTGGTGATCGTTGACAGATTATTTTCACTAGTCATTTGCGGAGATGAACTTGACATGATGGAGAAGATTAATTTGATCGTTGGTGATCAGCTCGATCTCTGTCGATGTATACCTAGAACGAACAGCTCGAGGTCAACTGAGTGATTTTGATTTCATAATATAAACGTTGACTTGGACTGTATTTATATTTAAATATGGTTTAATCATGGCCACACGATCAAGAAAGATCGAACGGTTTACATTTTCGCGGTGGCACAAATTGTAATTATGTGTATTTTACATGGTTTTAAAGGAATTCTATTATTACTTTAAAATTGAGTCCAATATTGGTTTTAAAGGGCCTGAAGAAGCTTTTCCCCAAATCACCTTCTCTCTCGTTGTTGATCTCATTCTCTTTTCTCTCTAACCCTCAACAACCCTAACTCGAAAACCAGTCAGCGAACCAGAATGAAGAAACAAGGATCATCAATGACCGGCCAAAGAAAGTGTGATATGTCGATGAACATTCCGAAGAAGAGGAAATCAGGTAAAAATTGAAGTTGTTTTGAGTTACTAAACCCTAGTTGATCGTCCTGTGTATTTAGTGTAATGTAGTTAATTTAGCTGCAATTAAACAAGTTTGTGTCCTCTATGACTTGTTTTAGATATTTTTTGTTCAATGTAGGTGTTATTTGTTTCGATTTTTAGGTTTAACTTTCTGATTTAATTTGAACCAACAGATCTGCGTTTCATGAGTTTTTGACTGTTTTTTTCAATGTTCAACTTAATATTTCAACTGCTTGAATTTTGTCTCAACTATGAAAGCCATTCAGAATTTTGTTTGAAGTTTCCTGTTTTATGAAAGCCATTGAGATTTTGTCTCAACTATGAATTTTTGGTTTGATGTGTAGATGAAGTTGATACAAGACTGGTTTTAGTAGATGAATCTTCAGATTTTGATGACAACCTACTAATCAGTGAAGTAGTTAAAAAGGCAAAACTCCAGAAAAATGCAGAACATATTAGAGGTACAAGTGCCGCTGCTGGTACTCTTGCTACTGTAATAGAGGCTGTGGAACCAGAGGAGATGGAAGTTGATGGCAGGCAGAAGAAAAATGTTGGCTTGTGGAGAAAGACTAGCAGAAAGAATGTTAAGATGGTAAAGAAGAAAAAACCTGAAGAACAATTGAAAAGGATCGACACTCGATCATCCCCATTTCAGTTATACATTGCTATTATCGGATTCAGCGAGGAGCAGAAGCAGGTTGTTATTGATATTGAGTTTGGGGATATGCTGAAACTTTGCTTGGATCGTACATATGGTCCGCTTGGATATTGGCTTGTGGACAATTACAATTCGAATTTGGGGTGCATTATGTTTAAAGATGGACGGAAACTGCTAATAACCGAGGAAGATATGGCTCTCACCCTTGGTATACCACGTGGGGAACAAAAGATTTCTATCATACTGGATGGCGGAGTAACTCCTTCTCATTTTAAATGGAGGGAACAATATTTGACAAGTACCGGGGAGATAACTCCAAGTGTAGTTATCGAGCACATGAAGACCTAGAAGCGTGGCGGCAAAAAATTCAAGTAGAATTTCTTGGTTGCCTTCTGTACGCTTTTGATTGATTTTCGTCCGAGTAATTACTTGAACCAGTACTATTTCGAAGCGATAGCTGATGCGGATTGTGTCAAACAATTTAATTGGTGTGTTGTCGTTATTGAGAGTTTGAATAGGAACAAACAGGATTGGGTCGCCCGAGCCAACAACAAGGGTAGTTGGTTCTACGGGCCGATCACTTTCTTGACGATATGTTATTTTAACTTTTACAACTCGTTTCATTTCTTTGTAAACTCTTCCCCTCGTTTAATAATATATGACATTCATGTATAACCATTTTTGTGTGTTTGTTTGTTTCTTAGTTGTTTTATCTCGATCGAGTCTCGTGTGAGGGAATTGATGTGCCACGTGCATTGCCAAGCATTATTGGTTGGACCAAAGAAAAGGTGAAGCATAGACTGAAGAAAGAAGTTAAAGACAGAGGATTTGGCAATGGGGAAATTCTGCCAAGATTTGTTAGGGAAACAATTGGTGCGGGTTCAACTGACCCTGAAGGAGAGGTATTAAATTATTTCCATGTTTATATTTTTATAAAAACTTTTGCAGATTTTGTTAATTTTAATTTTTTGGATTTTTTGTTTGAATATAAATTTCCTTTGCATTCAGAATAGAACCAAACAAATGGAACAGCTAAAAGAACACATGATTCAAATCATCTCAGAAGCAAAATCTGTTTTGTTCCATGGACAGGAAGTTTTCGATGACTTTTCTTGGTTGGACCAAATTCTTAAAAGTAATAAGGAGGATGCTTCAGTGGACAATGTTATTGAAGATGCAGTCCACCAAACATGTCAAGTTATAGTCTCATCTTTAACATAATGTAGTTTATATCATCACCCATTACAATTAAGGAAGAGCAGTAATGAAAATGATGAAGCTATAGTCGGAGACAATCTACAAATTACAGTTAACAAGAAGACTCCAACTTTAACATATTTTCGACGAAAGAAATGACTTAGGAAAAATGCTTGTCTGAAAATTGAAAGGTGTTTATATAACTGAAAATTTTCCTAGTTTTTGTAAGATTGCAGAGTACCTTGATTAGTATAGTTTGCTAACTTACACATTTGAATCTTGTTACAAATTCCTTTATGTCAATAGCTTATGAAATAATAAGGTTGAATTGTGTTATAGAAATAATGTTCCAATGTGGTTTTACATTGGTATGTTGGTTTTTCAGTTATATGAAAGGTCTTACAAATTTATATGTTTTTGAAACATTTTACTAAAAATAGTAAATGTCTGAAGAGTTTCTTGTTTTGCAGAGAAATTGTTTACGAAGATTCTTGTATGTTTCTACTTCTTCCAGATGTGAAGACTTTCAAATTTGATACATATCTTGACAACGGTGATATAGATGTCTGGTGCAGTCTCTTGAATGTGCTGAATTTTTCAAAGAATGGAAAAGAATCTCCGAAGTTTTGTTTCAGCACAACAAGTGCAGTATGTACTAATCATGATTTCATTAAATTAGCTAGCAATTACATGATATACCCTATCAGTTGATAAATCATACTCATGTTTTAAATAATATTTTGTTTTATTTTGCAGAATGCTATTTATAACCTCGAAGTTGAAAGTGATAAAAACATTGAAATTTACCAGGGAATGTTGGATCAAGAGTTTTCACGGTTCAAGTTGGCATTAGAGGACATAGATTTGGTAAGGTTTTGTTTGTTGTGTATAATTTGTTTGTAATAAATTTTAGAAACAAACTTATGCATGTTGTTTTTTTTTGTCATGGATACTCTTGTCATTATACTTGAAGCATATGAGACACTTCATCACCATCTGTTTGAACACAAGAAATTTTGAGATTGAAGTATTGGATAACTTATCTCTTGTTATGGTAAAAGATTATGATCGATATTAGGGTGTTCCTGAAAGATTTGTAAGTAATGATAAAATTTTATTTATCCACTACTTTAACTTTCATTTATTGTTTCTCATTTTGATTATATTTTGTTTGCAGGTAAAACCTTTTTGTTCCTGGGCTGAGACAAAAAATGAAGAAATGGCCAGAAGATTCACACAATCTGCATTGAATTATATCACTCTTGAGTGGACTACTCAAGAAAATAAGCTAGATTGTGGAATATTTACAATATGGCACATGAGAAATTATATTGGGAACAGTCGATTCAGATCATCTCTGATCAAAGATGATGTAAGCATATTATATTTTCATATATTATTGAATATGATGTACATTTGGTTTTTAATATACAACTAAGAATTAATTTGCACTTCTAATTATGCAGATAAAGACACTAAGAAAATTACGTAAGGTTTACCTCTTCATGTTGTTGAGCAACACAAAAAACACCTACAGGAAAAACTTGGAGGGGAAAGCTAAATCTTACTATGGAAAGTTGGAAAGGAAGGTTGAGTTTGTAATTGATGAAATAGTTGAGTTCTAACAGTATTTGTAAAGTCTCAAGATTGTTAAGTAAACATTTTTCTCAAACAGTTTATGTAAACAAGTCTCAGGATTGTTATCTGAACATGTTTCTCATGATTGAAAGCCCTTTCATATTTTGGATCATATTAGTTTTAGGAAGCCAGTTGCAATGCATTTGTCTCTATTTTGGTTTACCTTTCTTCTTTGTGAGAGGCTTACAGACTTTGAACACATTGGATCAAGGAAGCCTGTTATAATGCAGCTGCACTTTTTTTAGATGATTTTGTGCTATATGAAAGCCTTACAGATTATGAAAATGGGTACATAAATTTTGACTGAAAGACTGAAAGCCTTTCATATAACTGAAAACCTTCTTCACACGAGGGTACCCCTCGTGTATCTGAAAGGCCTTCAGATTTTGAACAGACATGTCCAGATTTTTCAGGTATATGAAAGGCATTCACATTTTGAACACATTGAGTTTTTACTTTTTCCGGTCGTCTTGTATCGGAAAGGTCTTCAAATTTTTCTGGTATCTGAAAGGCCTTTAGATTTTTCTGATACAAAATTTTTTACTGAAAAACTGAAAGTCTTTCATATAACTGAAAACATTCTTCACACGAGGGGACCCCTCGTCACACCACTCCAACGATGGGTATTAGTGTTTTCCTATAGAAAAATACACGAAACCCTCATCACACGAGGGTACCCCTCCATGTATCTGAAAAGCCTTCAGATTTTGAACAGATCTGTCAAGATTTTTCAGGTATATAAAAAGAATTCACATTTTGAACACATTGAGTCCTTACTTGTTCCGGTCGTCTTATATCTGAAAGGTTCTCAGATTTTTCTAGTATCTGAAAGACCTTCAGATATTTCTGATACAAAAATTTTGACTGAAAACCTGAAAGTCTTTCATATAACTGAAAACCTTCTTCACACGAGGGGACCCCTCATCACACCACTCCAACGACGGGTATTAGTGTTTTCCTATAGAAAAATACACGAAACCCTCGCCACCCAAGGGTACTCCTCGTGTATCTGAAAGGCCTTCAGATTTTGAACATATCTGTCCAGATTTTTCAGGTATATGAAAGGCATTCACATTTTGACCACATTGAGTCCTTACTTGTTCTGATCGTCTTGTATTTGAAAGATCCTCATATTTTTCTAGTATCTGAAAGGCCTTCAGATTTTGAACATATTTGTTCAGATTCTTCTAGTATATGAAAAGCCTTCAGATTTTGAACAAATTTGTTCAAATTTTTCTAGTATATTACAGGCCATCACAGATTTCTAGTATATGAAAGGCTTAGAGATTTTGAAAATTACCAAAAACCCTCGTTACACGAGGGTACCCCTTGTTACACCACTTCCCCGATGGGTATTAGTGTCTTCCTATAGAAAAATAACCGAAACCCTCGTCACACGAGGGTACCCCTCATCACACCACTCCCCCGACGGGTATTAGTGTTTTCCTATAGAAAAATACCTGAAACTCTCGTCACACGAGGGTACCCCTCGTCACACCACTCCCCCGACGGGTATTAGTGTTTTCCTATAGAAAAAAACCTAAAACCCTTGTTACAAGAGGGTACACCTCGTCACACGAAGGGACCCCTAGCCACACCACTCCCCCCACGGGTATTAGTGTTTTCCTATAGAAAAATACCCGAAACCCTCGTTACACGAGGGTACCCCTCGTCACACAACTCCTCCGATGGGTATTAATGTTTTTCTATAGAAAAATACCCGAAATTATCGTTACAAGAGGGTACCCCTTGTAAGGACCGCTCCCGGTCAATTTAGGTCAATTTTGTGAAAAATGGATAAAAATTTAAAAATTCGCGATTTGACCAAATTTTGACCCGAGAGTCACCGAGGACTACTATTTGAGCCATTTTAAGTTGAAATTGTAATATTATGGATATTAGGTTCATATGGAAGAAAAAATTTAGCGAAACATCACGGTTCCAACGGTTTCGAAAAATGTGTCCGTTTCGGACGATTTCGGGTCCGAAATGACAAAAGTGGCTTGTGGGACCCCCCTACTTTACACATGGCGTGATTCTAGAGGGGGGGAGACTTTTTGAGTGGTTAAAAATTAAATGGGTTAATTTAGAGTTAAAAGAAAATGGGAAATATGAATATTTAATTAGTTTAGTGTTTAAATATTATAGTTTAAGTGATAAAGAGGGGGAGGGGAAGCCATACTCGGCAGAAACCAAGAGAAGGAGAGAGAGAGAGGAGGGCTGGCTGAGAGAAGAAGAAGAAGGAAGAAGAGGAGAAGAGCTTTTGGCGATTTCCCGACGATCCGGCCGCGTGATCGACCATTTTCTTGCGTATTCGGGTTCCTCACATCATTGGCTACGGTAAGCAACTCATTTTTTTTTCATCGTTATGAGTTTGAGTTGTGGGTTTGATGAGAAATGAGTGAAATGATGATGGAGTGGAGTTGTAGGGGTGTTTTGAAGCATTTTGGGACGTTTTTGAAATTTTCCGGCGGCCGGAGGGTTCACCGGAGCTCCGGCCAGTGTGGTGGCGCGCCGGAGGTGGTCCGGCAGTGGCCAGCCCCTGCCTTGGCTGGCCGTGGCAGCCTATGGCGACCGTGGGCCGTTTGGGCCTCTCGGGCCGTGAGTGGCCCGGGTGGTCCCACGAGCCCGGATTTTGGGTTTGTGAGTTTCGGGAGGTCTTGGGTAACCCTCGAATCGATAGTTGGCACCCTTGGTTATTTTTGGATTTAAATTACGACAATTGGAAAATGTGTGTTGAAACTTTAAATTGCGCGATTAAATCGCTCGGGTGTCGGAATTCGATTCCGTCAATTGCGTTGGTCCTCTCGAATATAATTAGGAATTTAGACACAAATTTGGGAATTTTTGGAGTCCCGAGGGACAAATTCACACAACCGGGCAGATTCGAATTAACGGGCAAAATGGGCCGTTCCGGGCCCATTTTGACAACTTAAGTTAATTAAGAAGTGTTGGAGTGAGCGATACTTGTCGTGGTGGCACTTGGGTTTAATTTCGTGAAAATCCGGATTCCGGTTAGTTATTAAAATTTGTGATTTTGTCACTTTTAGATTCCTTTGACGACCGCGGGAAAGGAAAGGCATAGCTTGGCGTCGCGAAAATCTTAGGAGCTTACGTTGGAAAATTTGAGGTAGGGGGACATAGCTTACCTAGACTCATTCTCTTGATGCATTGATTGAATTTATTTGAGTATTTAGTCGAGATAAAATGAAATGTTTGAACACCTTTTGCTCGATGTTGTGAATTAAATAGCATGTTGATGTGTTGATATAAATGCCTCTCTGTGAATTAGTTGAATATCAAACTTGAACTGCTTGTGAGCACCTAGTTGTGCATGGTTATATTATTGCTTTTCAGACGATGACTTATTCTGTCTCGCACTTGTCTTGTTTGTGTGGATGTAAATGCCTCTCTGTGAACTAGTTTCTTGCACTTGGTTTGTGTTCTGTGAATGTATCGAAGGGTGTTGGGGTGTGGTTGGTAAGGGTGTTGTGATGTGGAAAGGTGGAAAGGTGATGGGAGGCTGTGTGGTTGGATGGATAATCGAGTCAGGGGCGGTACCCCTCCTGGCCGTGATCGATTTCCATTCGGGGGTTGAACCGAGTCAAGGGTGGTACCCCTTGGCCGTGATCGGTTACCTCAATTGTATGGCTGTGTGGTTGGATGGATAGTCGAGTCAGGGGCGGTACCCCTCCTGGCCGTGATCGATTTCCATTCGGGGGTTGAACCGAGTCAAGGGTGGTACCCCTTGGCCGTGATCGGTTACCTCAATTGTGTGGTTGTGTTTGGATGGGCAATCGAGGCAGGAGCGGTACCCCTCCTGGCCATAATCGATTCCCGTTCGGAGGTTGAACCGACCAAGGGTGGTACCCCTCGCCGGTCGTAATCGGTTACCTCGGGAGTTGTGACGTGGTTGGTGAATGAGTAGTGGAAGTGTTGTGATTCGTACTTTACTGACTTCTTTGTGATTACATGTATGTTTTTCTCATTCTTGCTGTTTGTTTTAGTCTCTGGGTAGCGTGTTCACCCCTACTTGTAGTTGTGTAGGTTGGTGATCCTGAGTACACTTTTGGTGGGAGCTTTTGGGGATGTGTCGTGTCGACGCACTGTGTATTTTTTGTTGTTGTTGGCTTTTGTAGACTCTGGTCTGAGTTATTTGCCATGTATATTTCTGTATCGCAACTTGTATAAAATATTTTGATGTAAATATTTGATTGACTGGCCATGTCGTGCCTCACTTTTGTACGCGTCACTTGTTGGTTTAATACAGATTTTAAAAGGAGAAATGGTATTGATGTATTTGTTGTAAACAGGTTTCTTTATTTGACTCGTGCAATCCCATTTTGAACTAGGGACGCCTAAATCTAAATGTGATGGCCTCGTGCGAGAATAGTTATGTTGTAATTTGAGGACGCTCGAGTTATTTCATAACTATATCGCATCGTGTTATTTCAAAGGTTTTAATTCTTCGGGTAACGACTTTAATTTGGGAAACCGGATTTTGGGGCGTTACACCCCTCGTCACACCACTCCCCCGACGGGTATTAATGTTTTCCTATAGAAAAATACTCGAAACTCTCGTTACACGAGGGTACCCCTCGTCACACGATGGGACCCCTCGTTACACGAGGGAACCCCTCGTCACACCACTCCCCCGACGGGTATTAGTGTTTTCCTATAGAAAAAGAACCGAAACCCTCGTCACAAGAGGGTACCCCTCGTTACACCACTCCCCTGACGGGTATTAATGTTTTCCTATAGAAAAATACCTGAAACCCTCGTTACACAAGGGTACCCCTCGTCACACGACGGGAACCCTCGTTACACGAGGGGACCCCTCGTCACACCACTCCCCCGACGGGTATTAGTGTTTTCCTATAGAAAATAACAGAAAACCTCGTCACACGAGGGTACCCCTCATCACACCACTCCCCCGGCGGGTATTAATGTTTTCCTATAGAAAAATAACCGAAACCCTCGTTACACGAGGGTACCCCTCGTCACACTACTCCCCCGACGGGTATTAATGTTTTCCTATAGAAAAATACCTGAAACTGTCGTTACACGAGGGTACCCCTCGTCACACGATGGGACCCCTCGTTACACGAGGGAACCCCTCGTCACACCACTCCCCCGACGGGTATTAGTGTTTTCCTATAGAAAAATACCTGAAACCCTAGTTACATGAGGGGGGCCCTCGTCACAGGAGGGTACTCCTCGTCACACTACTTCCCCAACGGGTATTCGTGTTTTCCTATAAAAAAATACCCAAAACCCTAATTACACGAGGGGACCTCTCGTCACACCACTCCCCCGACAGGTATTAGTGTTTTCCTATAGAAAAATAACATAAAACCTCGTCACACGAGGGTACCTCACGTCACACCACTCCCCTGACGGGTATTAGTGTTTTCCTATAGAAATATACCCGAAACCCTCGTTACACGAGGGTACCCCTCGTGTATTTGAAAGGCATTCAGATTTTGAACAGATATGTCCAGATTTTTCTGGTATATGAAAGGCCTTCACATTTTGAACACATTGGTCTCTTACTTGTTCCGGTCGTCTTGTATATGAAAGGTCTTCATATGTTTCTGATATATGATAGGCATTAACAGATCTGTTCACATTTTGTCTCTTACTTGTTCCGGTCGTCTTGTATATGAAAGACCTTCAGATTTTTCTGGTATCTGAAAGGCCTTCACAGCTCTGTTCACATTTGGTCTCTTACTTGTCCTAGTCGTCTTGTATATGAAAGATCTTCAGATTTTTCTGGTATCTGAAAGGCGTTCACAAATCTGTTTACATTTGGTCTTTTACTTGTTCCGGTCGTCTTGTATATGAAAGACCTTCAGATTTTGAAAGGATTTTTAGATTCGAAAGGCCTTCAGGTTTTGAATCAAAGGTTTATTATAAATATACAATTGATTGGTCGATCAATCACTAACGTTTAATCAGAACCGAATCGATCCATGGATTACAGATTTAGAAACGATGAATCGGTCAATCAGAATTGCAGAATCGATCGATTGATGGATTATAATATCAGAATCGATCGAACGATGGATTAAAATTTAAGAAGTCGCAGAATAGCATATCACAATTGCATAACTGGTCGATCGATTGATCACTCACTGACAATTGCGTAATCAATGTTCATTGATTGTGATGGATCGATCGATCGAAGAAATCGCCAAAATGTCGAAGAGATCACAGAATAGTCGGAGATCCAACGCACAATTCATGACGCAGAATGACTATTATGCTCTTTTCATGTTTTTTGAATTAAATTTGAGCAGAAATTGTTTAATATTGATAGCCGTTAATGAGATCGCATCCAACGGATAGCAGTGGTCCCTTTGTACCTATTTGAAACACGGTTTCTAGCGGATTGCATCCCAAAAATATGTAGGAAACTGATACCGATGGGTTTTGCACAATCCACATAAGCCCAATTTGAATTACACATGTGAAGTGCCAAAATTTAGATGTTCACACGCGTGCGATGGAGGATTGGATACATTATTATACATAAACCCCACTGTGGACAGGCGTCATTCTGCTCTCTTTCTTGTTCGGATTTTCTCAGTTCCCCGAAAATGGGAATCAAGGTAGCGTTCTTAATTTCATTTCACTTTCACCGCCGATTTTTTGTTTTTGATTAATTTTCTTATTTTAACGCTAGGGTTTGACAAAGCTGCTGGCTGATAATGCGCCCAAGGCCATGAAGGAGCGGCCATTTGAAAGCTATTTTGGCAGCAAAATCGCCATTGATGCCAGCATGAGCATCTACCAGTTCCTCGTGCGGACGCTTCTGGCTACTATTTATTTATTTATTTATGTTTTATTAGCAAGGTTGACGTGTCAATCAATTTTGTGCAGATTGTTGTTGGGAGGAATGGGGCTCAGATGCTCACTAACGATGCTGGTGAAGTCACTAGGTCTGCCTTATCTGTCTCTGCAACTTCTCTCTGGGTTTTGAGCATAATTAGCTGATAATAGTGGAAATTAATTGATAAAATTAATCTGAATTTCTTTAATTTATATCATCAACTATATTCCCATTGTAGCATCTTCGACATTGCTTAAAAGCTTTTTTCTTCTTTTCCTTTGGCTGAGGCTGACTACATTGAACACAACAATTTGATTGCATCCAAATTCCAAATAGAAATAGTAGGTACAATATCTTTAACATGCAAGGTCCTCAAGAGGCAACTAATCCCTTCTTAGTGGTAATCACTTAATCTGTTCGGTACATTCTTCATTTCGGATTGAATTTCTTCCATTGCTCAGTTCTCTTTTCTCATGAATTGTCCTATGTAAAGGTTCTGTACTTTGTGTATCTCTTGACAAACATCTTGTACTCTAGCCAAGGTGATGACCGCTAACCTTCCACCAGCTTGCAAAAGAATTATAATTCCTCCTAATCTGATTCTGAGAGTCCTGAAGGTATATTTTAAAGTCACTTGACCCCCTTCTTCATCCAGATAATTCCATAAACAACATCATAACCTTCTAACGGCATCATGATGAATTCCCCCACGAACCAATACCCTTGAATCTTCCATAACACCACAATTCTAGTTTTGCTCAGAAACCTATCACCAATTCCCATTTTTACTAAATTGTGGTCAACTTCAAATTGTTCCAAGTTTAAGACCTTAACAGTGATGCAGTGAATAAATGAGAGGGTGTCAACTGATGAATAAATATAATTGTTGCATTGCAATCTTAAGTATGTTTAGAGTATCTATTATAGAATCCAAATATTAGCCAGATATTATAGATGTATATTAATCAGAGGGGATAATGTAATTTGATTATATTTCTGTGTATTTTTTTATTTTTTTTTTCATTTTTCACTATTATTTCTTCAGCTGACTGAAGTTTTAAGTTTTCTAGAATGTACTAATGAAAACAAAAAACCTCTTAAGTGTAACAAAAACCCAAAATGGAAATCAGAACATCTTCAGCTAAGAGAATGGTCAGACGACTAATGGCCTAAACAATCTAATGTCCCAAACATCACATATAGCTCTGTTTATGCAGATTTTGTGGTTGTATCTTCTGTTTTTTGGTGAGTTCTGTGATTTCTTTTCCATTTTCTTTGGATGTTGAT
The DNA here is from genome assembly GCA_963920655.1 of Geranium rotundifolium. NCBI lineage: Eukaryota > Viridiplantae > Streptophyta > Magnoliopsida > Geraniales > Geraniaceae > Geranium > Geranium rotundifolium. The sequence goes on along the minus strand of OY987317.1, from coordinate 13,679,409 downwards.
TCATGATTTTTTTTTTGGGTTGAGACTAGTCATTTGCAAGGAATGTTTACACGAACGGTTAGGCTTCTGGAAGCTGGAATCAAGCCAGTGTAATTGCTTTTCTACTCCTTACTACTTTTATTTATTTGGTTCTTTATCTTGGACATAATCTTCATTACCCTATCCTGAGTTTTACGAAGTTTGTGGTTCACCTAATTACTTCCTTTCTTTTCAGCTATGTTTTTGATGGGCAGCCTCCAGATTTGAAGAAACAAGAGATGGCAAAACGGTATGTTCGCTATTGCAATGATTTATATGTTAATTGCATTGGAAGTTATAACAAGCATATTGAGCTTTTGTTTCCTCGTAGTTATTCAAAGAGGGCAGAAGCTACTAAGGATTTGCACAAGGCCATGGAGGTATAACCATTTATTATTTTTACTATCCCTATCTTTCATGTCATGACCTCTTGAGTTACTTTGTCTAGTATCTCATAACATGTCTTCCCAACTGTTGCAGAGTGGAAATAAGGAAGACATTGAGAAATTCAGCAAACGTATTGTAAAAGTGTGTTCTCTCGTACATTATTCATTCCATTACTAAAATACCAGGGAAGGACATTTAGGTACACTGAAAACGTTGTCTTTCTAACATAGGTGCAATCAAGTTTAAATTGTTCTTTCCAGTACACCCAAGTTCTCCCTTTTTCCCATTTAAGTGCCTCAAACCGTGACTAAATATGAGAAAAATGGCAAATTGGGTGTGCGGAAATGTTAAGTTCATACATGGGTGTATCAAAGTTAGAAACGTGTTCTTTTGGGTGGACCAATGTCCTTTTCTCTTAAAAAATTGATGTGCCAAGGCAGCACCTTTTGCTCTTACATCTACTTCTACTTTTTTTTGGCTCACTTGACAATGTTTCTATAAAATCTAAGAAAAAAAGGTTTTGATAATATATATTGTAGAGGTTGCATTCAAGTTGTGCTTATTTATGCTTTGGCTTTTCAAGGTCACCAAACAGCATAATGAAGACTGCAAAAGACTATTAGGACTCATGGGAGTTCCTGTAATTCAGGTACATTAGTTATTAGATGTAAGCACAAGGGGTAGATGGTCTGAGTTTGAAGCGTGTGAAAATTATATATATTTTGTACCGTAGAGCTACTTTCTTATACTATAAATTATCAGTCTTTTTATGCAATGAGTAAGCTGACTCTTGTGAGACCTTTGTTTTCACTAGGCTCCTTCTGAAGCAGAGGCTCAATGTGCTGCGCTTTGCAAATCAGGGAAGGTAATTGTTCACTTCTACAAGATGGTTTTAATTTATTTATGCGCAACATATTAAAACAATATATTTCATTCGTGTGCTTTTTTTATTACTGCCTCCTTTTCATTAGTACTGTTCTCTTTGATGGAAGCATGTTTTCTATAACAGGTTAAATCAAACTTGTTGCAAAGAGTGGTATCATTTCATTTCATGGGATGTCCTAACGTGCCTGCAGCAATGACATTCTAATAATCAGTGTTGAGCTTTTCTCTTTCAGGTTTATGCTGTTGCTTCTGAAGACATGGATTCACTAACTTTTGGAGCTCCTAGATTTGTGCGCCATTTGATGGCTCCTAGCTCAAGAAAAATCCCAGTTTTGGAGTTTGAAGTCGCAAAGGTGCCTATAACATTGTTAGAAATATAATTGCAGTTTTCAACTTGGTCATTTAATGTCATTTGCAAATTTACTTGTAGGTTTTGGAGGAGCTAAACATTAATATGGATCAATTTATTGACTTGTGCATTCTTTCGGGATGTGATTATTGTGACAGCATTCGAGGTGTGGGAACTTTCTTTCATTCTTTTTTATCCCCCCATTTTTGGTCTTCAGTAGCCTCATTCCACACACACCTGTGACTAATTGCTTGAGGCACTTATAAGTGGAGAACTTTAATTGTCTTCTCTTCATTAGTTGATATTGCATACAGTGTATATTATTTACTACCTTATTTATGGAAAAGGTATTGGGGGGATTACTGCTTTGAAGCTCATCCGCCAACATGGCAATGTAGAAAATATAATGGAGAACATAAACAAAGATAGGTATTTTTTCATTTGAAAGCTATCATTGTTATGCATACCAATAACTTGTTCGTTATAATGTTCTTGTAATGGGATACTACGGAAATCTTGATGAAATGTTGTTCAAAGTTTAGGTGACTCACCTCTTCTGCTATCTGAGCTTGATGTGTTGATTCCAACATTTTTGGATGCATAAGTAGACAAGTACAGTGATTTCATACACCCTTGTTGTGTTCAGGTACCAAATACCCAATGGGTGGCCATATCAAGAGGTTAGAATGCTATTTAAAGATCCCATGCTCATTGATGAGGAGCAACATGAGATGAGATGGACTAATCCAGATGAAGAAGTAGTGGCTAATTCTTCAATTTGAAAACATTTTACAAGTTGAACTTGTCTCATGATCTTTTCATGTTGCAGGGTCTGACTGCCTTTCTAGTAAAGGAAAATGGGTTCAACGGCGAGAGAGTGATAGAGTGATAAAGGTTTGTGCTCGTACTTTCTGTGAGGCTAGCTACATAACATTAATTACACTCGTGTCCATTTATGCCAGGCAATAGAAAAGATTAAAGGAGGCAAGGGCAAGGGATCGCAGGGACGGTAAGGTGTAGATAGAATATTTGAGTTAAGGGTCTCATCTTGTCTTGTGTCCATTGCATGACATTTTATTTTTTGTTTTAGTGCATACAGACTGAGGCTGAGACCAAGATTGGAATCAGAATCTCTTATTAACCCAATCACAAATTCCATCAAAAGAAAGGTGCTTCCCTTCTCCATTTATTGTTCATCACGAGTCTTGTTATGATTATGATTATTATTATGCATATGCATAACTTGTGTGGATGACAGGAGATTAAATGTGTGATTCGTTCTCCCAAACCACCAATTAAGGCTCATGTGAAAGCTTGTAGTTTTTCCGCACCAATCCTGCCAAACACGAATAACTCCAACCAATTGATTACCCACAGCCAGAGGTGTCTACTCTAGACCGGTCTCTTATTTTCACGCCTCTCAATCCGTGACATATCAAATGTGTGGCATTATGAATGCGATCTTTCAAACAAAAAAACGTCCTATAAATATTCACATCATCAGTATTGCATAATTTTTCTCTAATCGAGATTGTTCAATGCGTAGGACTTTTGTTGTAGAATCTCAATGTTTGTCAGTTAGGTGCACTAATCTTCTGTCATATGATTTCACGATCTACCCACTGTATAATTTTTGTTATAAATGTTTATAAAAGAAATAAAATTACATATAGAAAGACGCACTCTTGTATAAACCACCCTTAACAAATTGTGTGACGGTAGAAACGCACTGTTAGAGGTTTGGGTATCGATTCTTTTTAATGTATTCAACACATTTGGCATGCAATCGTTCCAAAGGAACACAAACAAATCAGTTTGACATTGTGGATGATCTATTACGGCAAGAGCGTGTTATCTCCTATTTCCCTAATAATTGTCCAAATACAAAGGAACATGTCCTTGGAATGACATTTGCCAGTTTAGAATCTGCAATTAACTCTTACAAAGAATATGTTTCCTCGAGTGAAGAGTACAAAAAAATAGCATTATCTTGAAATGTGTTACGTGCTCCAAAGAAGGATGAATATGTAATTTCTAAGTTTCACGTAGAACACAACCATGACAGATGTGTCCATGACAGATGTGTCATCATTTCGAGCAACCGCCATGGAGGACTATGAACTTATGCGCTTAAGCAGGGAAGTGAGATAAGATCACAACAAATTCGTTATTAATTTTTAACGAGTGAGTTTAGGTCCTACTGTTGCACACGACCTATACAACTCATTATGTTGGAGGATCTGATATTGCGGATTCCTTTTCTGAATATGACCGAGATGAGGGTGCAAAGTTGGCTCCGCTATGTTGGGAAGATGCAATCTCAATGAAAAACTATGAAAAACACGGGGATGTAAGTAATGTCATGTATTTTTTGTACAATTTCTATTGTCTCATTTCATGAAAATTGGATCAAAAAAATTCAAAATTAATTCTAAACCCATGCTCTTACGAATCCGTGAAAGGTAGTGAGTCAATTGCACATATGCAACCCGCAATGATTAAAACCAGGATAACCCCATTCACTTTTTTAGAAGCCCTATAGGAGATCCCTAGTTTACGCGTTGGAAATCCTCGACTATTAAACCGTTTTCATCTTCATGATAAAGGCATAAGCCATGAGCGAGACCCTTAATCATAACACTAATCCAACATAATTCATGACTAGGTCACTAATTCATTCACAATCCCTTTAAAATTCAAACCTCAATTCTAGTTTTAGCTACTCATGGACATGCCACCATCAACCAATAAACTAAATATCAAATCCACAATCATCAAAATATGCCTAACTTGGAAACCCCACCAAGATCTACTCAACAATTAACAATCTACACTAAAACAAGCTAAATCAACATTCAATACCACCAATCAACAAATCAACCAACATTACAAGCACAATCTCATGATTGAACCATCAGCAACATCAAATCCAATCAAAATCTTAACAATCAATGGACAATTTTATAATCAAAACTCAATTCCAATTGTATAGAATGCAAATCAATGCAATAATCCTTAATTCACAATATGAATATTCAAATATCCAAATATCCAAACTACAAATCTAAACAAAACTAAATAGAAATCACAATACACACTTCAAATGATTTGATCCAAACTCTTCACCTTCACCTTGAGCTTCTAGATCCAACTCCTAACTCTTCCTTGCTCTAGATCCTCCCAATCTTGAATCTCCACCTTCCTTAACTCTCAGAACCTCTCCAAAAAGGGGCTAGGAGCTCCCTAAGAGCTGAAAAAGAGGCTAGTAGCCCCCTCACATCAAAACTTTGGAAGTCTTAAATCTGAAATAAAGATGGTATTTATACCAAAAAGAAAGTAGGGGCAATATGATTTTTTTTGCAGAAATTCGAGTTATTGTCGTCAAGTCACGACATGTTGTTTTGACTTTGGTGAGTTGTGACTTCTCTTGAAACCAAGAAAGACTTCCTCAGTGTCTTGTATCCAACAACAACCATGTCACAACAGGGTGCCGTGACTTGGGGTGTCATGACTTTTCTCTTCTAATCTCCGAGAGCTTCAATCCGTCAAGTTTTCAACTCACGACAATGCTAGTCATGACAGAATGTCGTGAATTTAGGTATCGTGACTTGCACTCCTCAGCTCCAGCTCTGACCTCTTTGGCTTTTCACTCATGGCTCTCTCAGTCACGACAGGGTGTCGTGACTTGAGGTGTCATGAGTTGCCTCTAGTGCTCCTCTTGGATCCCTAATTGATCTCAATTTTTCTCTCGACCTCATTTTCACTAAAAAAATGCCCCGAAAAGACACGTTTTCCTGCATATTCACCCATTCACAAATAAATCTCAATTGGTATAAAAAGATTCCAAAACTACCTAAAAATGGACAAAATCAAGTTAATTGTGAGAAGATTTTGGTTTGGGTATAGATGTAAAATCCACCCCATCAATAGTGTTTGCAACCATACGAGGGTGGTCATGTACCCAAACACATATACTTAATTCTGTTTCTACACCTCAAAGACCATCTTATGCCCTGTAAAAAGTGTACTTCCGCCCTAAACCATGCACGTGTGTCCATCACTTCGTTATTGAATATATTTCACGGTTTTCTATCCATGCACTTAGGTAGACAACCACAATAGATGTGTCACCTTTGGCGCTAGACTGCATGCACAAGAAGTTGCGTAATCTTTAACATGGTCATTGAACGCTTCAAGGTAGTAAAGAACAAACAACCAATATGCATTATCACTAACCAGGACCTCGGTATGAAGAAGGCAATAGAGGATGTCCTGACAGAAAGTAGGCATCGCCTGTGTATGTGGCATATAATTATAAGAGCTTGTGCCCTAGTTCACGTCTTTTCTATGTAATCTTCTGTTAGCAATGAAAGGCATTTTCATTATTTTTGTGTTATGATGATGAGTCAAGCGATAATTTCATCTAAATCCATTGAGTGTGTCATCACTAATAGTAGAACCTTTAGATGATATGAAATCATGCTTGACAGATCCTTAGTCGAATATTTATCCATAAGTGACTAGCGTAAGGATGACTTAAGATCAAGTTCTGCTGATCTAGGTAATGGGATTACCAAAGTCATATCACGAATATCGTCTGGAAGATTGTATTGGATGACCCGACTTGGAGTATGGCGCATAGATTAAGTCACCAACGCATACTCCATCGTCGTGTGATCATTGCCTTAAGACCTTGGAGCGAGTGGCTCACATGCACGTCACTCCATTATTTTGACATGGCCCAACGCTTCCTGTAACAGGGTAGTCATAACGGGCATCGTTGGCTATTAGACGGACTGTAGTGGGAGCGCACATTGCGTCAGAAGGGATTTGTTTCCCCACGGTGAGACGTGGTGAAGGGTATGATTCTGGGCCCCTTGATGAATATGAATGATGAAGTGTGCGACCAATACCAGTTACGTATTAGTCATCTTGAGATCAAGGAACTGGATCAAATACATGAGGATGACGGCTCTATGCCTCATTTCAGTCTTATACGCCTTAAAGTAAACAAAGGGTTAGTGATACAGATGAAAGAGAGGAGATATTGAATCGATACCTCGTGGACATTGGGTAATCACTACGTCTTGCTAGATACCACTTGTGATGGATCGGGTAAAATGACGTTTCACGCTGATCTGCCAATAGGTTACGGGCCTACAGGGTCACACGCCAGTGGCAAGAACCGAAGCATCTCGATAGGACTGAATAGGTCAAAAATGGGTGGATAGAAATGATAGCATTTGTGCCCTAGTCCAATTGCTATTAGCCTGTAAACGTCTATGTACATTATCATCGTTTGTAACATATATATAAAACGGCTTTGTATTACTTATGTGTTGAAGTAATATGTTAAGCATGATCTGATTTATGACCACTAAAGTAGTAGAACCATAAATCTGTACGGATCACACTTAACGAGTCCCTGGTCAAAACATGCTTCCTAAGAAGCGACCAGTATGAGGATGGTTCTTAATGACGTAGTTCTACTTGTCATAGGGATGAGGGATCCTGGAACCATATCATAGATATCATGAGGTGATTGATATCGGACGACCCGCTTTGAATAGTGTTTTCATAGATTAAGCCATAAACATATTCAAATGCGATAGCTTGTCACGGCATCCTTAGACCAAGGAGTCTTTGTGATCACTATGCAATGAACGTACGGCTTTAACTTGCGCCAAACGCTTTCTGTAAAAGGATTGCTATAAAGGGCATGATTGGGTGGCGGAACGGGTTGCATGAGTAACACGAAAGACGGCTAAGAGATTTGTCCCTCATACTACGGTATGGGAAAGATATCCGTTAGAAGGCCTCTTGATGGAGACTGACTGAGAGAAAGAGCATGGCCATACCAATGATACGGGTTATCAGTTCTCAGCCATCTCGCATATCAAGTAACAATGATTGATTGAACAAGGGAGACGACTCTATGCCTTGTGATCAATCGGGATATCTAGAGATAACAGGATGGTGACTTGTACGCACAAAGGTTAAGTCGAATCATCGATCATCATGCACCTTGGGTAATCATAATGTTTTACTAGAGACCACTTATGATGGATCGGGCAAGAGCGATCTTTTGCGCCGATCTGCCAACGGTGGCATGAGCCTAGAGGGTCACACACATACAAGGCGGATAACTTGAGACAAGGAAACATTGATGTTTCTTGAGGAGTAATATATGGACAAAACTGGAGGTTTTGTGCCATAGGTTCGGTTTGAGAGAATAATTAGCGAATCGAGAAAAATTGAGTTTTTCGTCAATATCGCGTCGGACTTTGTTTGATAAGTGACGACAAAAGGGTCGGGCGATTTTTGGACACAGCATGAGACAACACGGGAGGGCCCATTGGGCTCGGCCCATGAAGCCTCATGGCCGGCCCACATGGTGGGTCCATGTGTGGGGGCCACACAACACCATGCTTAGTTGGTGATTGTGGATTAAGAGGTGAGTGATTTAAGGGGTATGGGTTAAAGCACCTTTAAGCCCATACCAATCACTTTTCACCCATGCTTGTTGGATGATGAATTGAAATATCTAGCATTCATTCATTAATTCAAGAATCACACAACTATCACAACACTCTCTCCTCTCTTTGCTCTCTTGTTCTTCATTTAATTGTTCTAGTAGGCAATTAAGTGAGGGATCATCAAGATCATCCCCTTGGTGTGGACTTGCTTTAGAGAAGAAGATCCGAACGTCCTTCTTTATCGATTCAACGAAGACTAAATGCAAAATGGAGAAACTATCCAGATTGTCCAGTTCCGATGACCGACAATGCGTGAGCCATAGCCGCTTCGTCCAAGCTCCGATTGACCTGAAACTTGCGGCGTTGGAAAGATAAGTCCAAGGGCTACAACTTTTGTGAAATACTGATTTTCAAAAAGAGCGCTGGTTTAGGAGATACATGGCCGAGAAGCAGACTGGTCCGCAGAGTCTGTCCAGCGAGACGGGAAAAATGTTTTGCTCCAGACGGAGGTCTTCTTGTCCGAACTGGGTTTAGAGCAAAACACAAAAGATGTAGGGAATTGGCTGTGGTTTAATCTCCAAAATGAACCGAAGCAATTGGAGATCTGTAGCTCGAGATAGAGAGCTTCAAAGTCTCGGTTTTCTGCCGGGCAGATTCTGGTAAAACCCGAAAACTCGATTTCCTAAGGATCTAACTTGGTAGTCGATCTTGCGCAGGTTAGGGGCGGTTTATAGGTTGCTTCCGCTGCCATGAACGTAATTAGGATGCCCCGGGACCCAAAGACGCTTTTCTTGTATACGGGGGAAGAAATGATGATCTAGTCGTCAAAGGATATGTTGACGCTAGTTTTCCAGACAGACCCCGATGACTTAAAAAGTCAGTTGGGTTATATGTTTATGTTGAACGGTGGAGCTTTCAGCTGAAAAGCAAGAAGCAGGACACCATTGCCGACTCTACGACCGAAGCTGAGTACATTGCCGCATCCGAAGCGGGAGAAGAGGCTGTATGGATCAGGAGTTTCATGGCTGGGTTAGGTGTAATTAAAAACCCATCTAACCCAGTAGACTTATATTGTGACAACACCGGGGCCATTGCGCAAGCTAAGGAACCCAGGGCACATGATAGATCCAAACATGTACTCAGAAAGTATCACATCATCCGCGACATTGTTGCTAAAAGGTGACGTGAAGATCCACTACGTTGCAACTGATGATAACACAGCCGACCCCTTGACCAAGGCTCTTCCACGAGCAAAACATGATAAACATGTTAGGTCAATGGGTATAGACTGGGACTTAGATTGGAACTAGGGGCAAGTGGGAGATTGATAGCATTTGTGCGCTAGTCCAATTGCTATTAGCCTGTAAACGTCTATGTACATTATCATCGTTTGTAACATATATATAAAACGGCTTTGTATTACTTATGTGTTGAAGTAATATGTTAAGCATGATCTGATTTATGACCACTAAAGTAGTAGAACCATAAATCTGTACGGATCACACTTAGGGGCGGTTTATAGGTTGCTTCCGCTGCCATGAACGTAATTAGGATGCCCCGGGACCCAACAAGAAATGTAGCCAAGATGTGAGTGTTGATCGACACCGTGAATGTGTCGATCGAAGCACGTCCCATAGGGTGTTGATCGACACCTTTGTGGTGTCGATCAGACCGTCGACACATGGGGGTGTCAATCGACACCTCTGTTCTCAGAGGTGTGTTGATCGACACCCTACCCAGACGGGTTTTTCCCTAGAGGCCCTCACCAAAGCCTATCAATAGAGGCTTGGGGTGAGATCCTTCATAAGCCACTTTGGGCATATTTGCTATTCACCTAAAATATTCTTCTAGGTCTTGCATTTGAAGGATTTCCATGTGTTCCATAACGATTAATTTCATGCTGAAGCGTAAAAGTAATCATGAATTCCCGAATACAAAACTTAAAATGATCATCATGTGTTAAAATCTCAGCAAGTATCAACATGAAATAAATCTGAAATTTACCTTGTTTCCTTTGAATCAAATCAATCAAGCACAAAACTATATCCTCTCTATAAGGTCCACACAAGCAAGGCATCTTTTCTCTTAAGGTTTTATCAAGACCTTTTGCTAGTAAGTCATGAAGAAGAAGCAAAAAATGAAGAGGAGAAGAAGATCAAGAGAGAGGGATGGCTAGAGGATCTAATGGTTTTGCAAAACTAAAAAAATTATTGGATTTTTTCTTCAAAATAAAATCTCCCATAATTAACCTTTAATTACCCATAATTACTCATAATTATGTTTTAAATTTCAAGTAATAATTAAATCACTAATTATAACTATTTCAAAATATAATTAACATGAGCTTAAAGTCCATTTAGCCAACTTTTAATTAAACCCACTTGGATTGGGTTCTGATTAATTGGTTTGGCTAAACCGGCTCTTTTCTCTTGTACCGATTTTCTCAACCATCTGGTTTAAAACCTAGGCCGGAAATCACCAATTACTATCGATTCTCATATTTCTCGAATACTGACTTATACAAGTCCCTTTTGCTATACCTTGCTTAAAGTGTGTGACCCTCTAGGCTCACGACCCGTTGGCAGACTAGCAGAATTACCATTTTTCCCTTTCATCATAAGTGGCCTTTAGCAAGACATTATGATTACCCAACGTCCATGAATATCGATGATTCAGTTTAACCTCTTATCGTCCATGTCACTATCCTTTTATCACCCGATATCCAGATTGATCATAAGGCATAGAACCGTCATCCTTATCTATTAATCACTGTTTTTTGATATTTGAGATGACTGAAAAACTGATACTAACTATCACCCGCATGGCCATGCAATTTCCTTCAGTCATACTCAACAAGTGGCCTAAAAGGATATCAATCTCATACTGGACTATGATGGATAAATTCCTTAGCCGTCTAACGAGTTCACTCATGTAACTTATAACTAAGCCAATCCTAACCCTTATGGCTACCCTGTTACAGGTAACGTTAGACTAGGTCAAACTTAGATACTTATCTCATAATCACAAAGACTCATCGGTCTAAGGATACAATGACAAGCTACGATATGTGAGTATACTCATGACAACATCTATGATGCATACTCACCATTGGGTTGTCCAATATCATTCCCCTAATGATATCTACATTTATCTTACCATGATCAGTAGAGCGTGATCATAAAAAGTTAGCCTCATACTGGCTGCTTCTAATGAAGATTAACTGACCAGGGACGCATTAAATGTAATTCTTTCAGATATGCAGTTCTACTATTAGTTATGACACACTAATGATACATATCAAATTACATCTAATACATTACTACAACACATTAGTAATATGATGCCGATTTATTTATTCGAAAAGATGATAAAACATTATAACTGTAGACAACTTTTACATTGGACTAGGACACAGTTCTAATAACATTGAGACTAGAAGAGTAGAGAGAAAAGAGAGGCACTACAAGAGGCTAGTAGTTCTTGTGAGAGTCTCAGCTTCACCAAGGTTCGAGTCCGGTGTGTGTGCACGCGTAGAGAGCAAGTTCGAGGACTTGCTTGCGATTCATAGCTCGGGAATTTCAAGAGGCTTCAAGAGGTAAAGCTTCTACCTTTATGCTCCCTCTTGATTAATCTATGTGGTAGCACCGATCCTGGAAGGGTTTCTCCGGTTATTTTTTGCTTCCGTAGTGCTTGAAATTCCTGTAAACCCCAACAATAATGCAGACATTGAGCAAATATGTAATTTAATCGTGGGGTCTAAGTAATATATACATTAACACAAGCCACAAATTTCTTTAGGGGCAATTTCAATTTACTATGGTGTATTATTTTAAGTTTCAATTCACTACGAGGATGTTTCATTATGTTTCACCATCCAAAACATAGTAAACTAACATTGTCAATTGTCTACTTTACCCCTGAATGGTTTTAATCTTTATTCACTTTTATTATGTTATTACTTAGACATTTGTTTGTATGCTTGTCTAAGGAGTAAGCGAAGATGCAAGGTCGAAATATGAAGTCTGAAGGTGAATCAAACAAACGAAGGTCTAAACTGTGAGTTAGTTCGGTGCAATGAAATTAAATGAAAAGGTAGAATTTTAGGGTTTCATATGTGTCAAAATTCTTTGGTTTGAATGAAGGGTGTATGATTTACCCTTTTCTAGTTAACTCTTGCATGATTTATTGAATTTCCTTGAGTACCCTTTTGTATTTTGACATGGACTTGGGTGTTTAGCACGTGTTTGGTTGAGCATGACCTGAACATGAGTTTAGGAATTTTATATGATTTTCTATATGTTTGAGCATTTTTACCTTCTATTTCCTTGTTTTGGCTTTTTGTAGATAATATCCCTTAATTTAGTTGTCCATTTTTTATCAAACGAGGTGATTCTTGTAATTACGAGAAATGAACTAAACATGAGTTTGTATGACTGGCAGATGAATTCATTATCTATGCTTGAGCAAGTGGAAGTTGCTTATCGTACTCTAACAACAACCACGATTTTAAAAGTCCATTCTGGTGAGAAGTTTGTGAATGAGCCTACATATAGGTTCAAGAGGGGTAGTGTTACATGCTCTTAGAACAAGGATGTTGATACATGTAATATGCTCACTAAACACAATATAGTAGGAATATGAGGATATTATCCTAATACGAGATTTTGGAGGGATTATCTTATAATTCAGATTAAACAGTGATTGTTTGAATGATGAAAAAAACGAGAATAAAATTTTAGTGTGAGAATTAGGACATCACAAACATTATTGATGAAGTTGGTGAAACACAAGAAAATTGAAAGAGATCACCACGGGTTCCAAACGATGAATATCATGCAGCGAACTTTATGTCACCGTGGTGATCGAGACTAGCTAGGATCTTAATGCCATTTGAACATGTTATAAATATAAATATAAATCTGATATTTACCTCTTGTAATCGACAAAAACACAAGGGTAGTGTTCTCTCTATCAAGTCCACACAAGCACCACAACCGAAATGATTTTACACTCACAAATTTTGCTAGAATTTTTGAGAGAAAACAAGACAACAATGGAGGAAGAGAGAGGGAGAGTTTTCGGCAATGAGGGAGAGAGAAAGGAGGGGAAGTTGCTGAAAAAATCAAAGATAAATGAGTAGATATTATGTGATTTTAATTTGAAATTAAATTGAATTTCAAAACTAAATTTGCATTATCTATCCCTTTATTCTTTCTTATTTGCATTTGTTCCCTCTCTTATCTTAAATTCCTAAATGGGCTTTAAGCCCGTTTAACTAAAACCCAAATTAAACCCATTAACTTGAGTTCTAATTTCGGTTTAGTCAAAACGGCTCAACTTCCTCGAATTGATTTCTTCAACCGTCTGGTTAAAACCTTAGGCCAGAAAACTACTGAATTGTTCTCAATTCTCATCCATAATTGTTGTCATGTATCGTGCTTAATGCGTGTGACCCTCTAGGCTCACGAATAATTGGCAGACTGGTAAAATTATTATTTTACCCTTTCCTTCATAAGTGGCCTCTAGCAAGACATTATGATTATCCAATATTCGTGATTATCGATTATTCGACTTAACCTGTTATCGTACATGTCACTGTCCTTTTATCAAACCGATATCCAGATTGATCAATAGGCATAGAATGGTCATCCTAATTTATCAATCACTATTTCTTGATATCTGAGATGACTGTAAACTGATACTAAGGTATCACCTGCATGACCATGCTCTTTCTTCAGTCATACTCATCAAGTGGCCTAAACGAATATCTTTCTCATACCGAAGTATGAGTGATAAATCCCTTAGACGCCTTTCGAGTTCACTAGTGCAATAAATGCCAAAGCCAATCGAAGCCGTTATAGTTACCCTTTTACAGATAACGTTAGATTAGGTCAAACTTAGGTATTTGTTACATAGTGTACATAAAGACTCCTTGGTCTTAGGATATAATGACAAGTTACGATATGTGAGTATCTCATGACTGGATCTATGCAGCATACTCACAATCGGGTTGTCCGATATCATCGACTTGATGATATCTATGATATAACTCCGGCACATCTTTGCCATGATCAGTAGAGCGTGATCACAAGAAGTTAGTCTCATACTGATCGCTTCAGAAGAAGCTTAACTGATCAGGGACTCTATCGAATGCAACTCTTTCTGATCTATAGTTCTACTATAAGTGGTTACACACATTATGACATAGATCAAATCACATTAGATATATATTACTACAACATATTAGTAATATTATGCCTTTTATTATGTAGAATAATGATGTCCGTTACAATATAGATTGAAGAATTATTTTGGACTAGGGCACAAACTAAAAAAAATGAACAAGTGTCTATGAATAAGTGAATGAAGGGCTTAATAATGAAGAAGAAACACCTAATATAAAATAATCATTTACTGAAGATGGAATGATGATCCTCTTACATATGCTATGGGAAGGCTATATGGGACTCAGCAGATAAGTATTAAAACATTCCACCCAGAACACGCATATGTATGGTCTTCCTTACATTTCCATAAAATTTAGACCACCATTATGTGTACTGTTACACTGGAATAAAGGATCACCAACACATAAGTTTCCCAATTTTATTTCTTCCTCCTGTCTTATTCAAACTTCTCATCATGTCCGTAACCATCTTCAACTCATAATTTTTGAGTCAACAGAGACTCCGACTTACGGATCCTATTATTTAAATCTGGAAAAATCCTTCTTCCCTAGATATATGTTGTGGATAAATCCTTCTTCCATAGATACATGTTGATCAACCAACTCAAAGAAATGACACTTATATATCCTGTACAACAACACTAGTATTTAGGAAAAGTCTTCTTCACAAAAATCAGTAGACAAATACATATCTTCAACTAAATTGAAAAGTAGAAATTCAAGAAAGGAATTGCAAAACTATGACAAACTAAATCGTTTGCAAATAAAAACCTAAATACGAGGTTCTTAGAACAAAAATATAAAAGTAAAATTGTAAAACCCTAACTGTGGCCTCCAAGGTAAAAGATTGGAATTGGAGCCATCATAGGAGATAACTATTTACATATTTATGTTGGGTCTCGGGCGAGGGAAGTGTTAGTCCTAGTGCTACAGTTCAATTGTAATAAATTTGTAAATGTCTATATTGTACTTTATCATCGTTTGCAATGAATGTAAAGCGGCTTTATATTACTTTTGTGTTAAAGTAATATGTCGAAGTGTGTTTTGATGTATGTCCACCATGCGAAGTAGAACCATAGATCGGGATGAAACACACTTGACGGGTCCCTGGTCAATTACGCTTCTCAGAAGCGACCAGTATGAAAGACGACTCTTTATGGCTCACGTTCTATTAGTCATTGGAATGAGATTCCGGAGTCTGATCATAGATATCATGTAGGACATGATATTGAACGACCCGACCTGAATATGTGCCATAGATGAAGTCATGAACATATTCAGTGTCGTATCTTGTCATGTATCCTTAGACCAAGGAGTCTTTGTGATTACTATGTGGTAAACTACTGAGTTTGACCTGAGCCTAACGTTGTCCGTAACAGGGCTTCCATAACGACCAGGATTGGCTTGGGGACGGACCGCATGAGTGACACGAAAGACGGCCAAGGGATTAATCCTTCATACTATGGTATGAGAATGATATCCGTTCGGGCCACTTGATCGAGAGTGACTGAAAGTAACGCATGGCCATGCACATGATACTAGGTATCGGTTTTCAATCATCTCACATATCAAGGAATAGTGATTCAGAATAATAAGGATGACGGCTCTGTGCCTTATCTCAATCAGGATATCTAGCGATAAAAGGATAGTGATAGAGACGACAGAAAGGTTAAATTGACAAGGTTCGATTATCATGCACGCTCAGGCGATTCTAGAGTCTCACTAACCGCCACTTACTTAGGATCGGGTAAAATGAGATTTTACGCCAATCTAGTGACGGGCATGAGCCTAAGAGGGTCACACCGGAGAAAATACTCAATGAACGATATGGCGGAGATCGATAAAGGGAGAATGACACGAGACATGGCCAAAACGGGGTTTTGGGGTATGGGCACGTGAGTGATGAGAAGTAAGCGGATCGGAACAAGACCGAAGGTTTTGGGAACGATCGCGTCGGGTGATGTCGGACATACCCAGGATGAGAGAACGTGGGCGTCGACGGGCGCGGCACAGGACCTCGCGGGCATGGCCAACAGCCACGGCCCACAAGGCCCATAGCAGACCAAATCCACCACCGGCCCAAGGTAACCATCCGGTCATGGGATGACTAAGCAGTTCTACCTAGTTAGGATTAGGTGTCAGCTAGTGATAAGAATGCACCCACTTCTTTCCCATCTCACCAACTCTTCATCTAATCTCACTTTCTCTCATCATTCTCATCCACACGTGAAGGTTAATATATTGATGAAATGTGATTTCATCATTCATTCAATACACATAATGGAGATTGAGCTCTCTCTCTCCTTGAATTAGACTCTCGGCCAAAAGCTCTCACTCTCTCAATGAAGAAGCTCTCGGCCGGTTCATGCTCTCCATGAAGAAGCTCTCAGGCATCATGCTCTCTCCTCCATTTTCTTGTGTTCTTGATTTCTCAATCCTAGAAATACGTGGCTTTGATTCCTCGGGGAGGATACGTAGGCGTCTCGAAGGCTCAATCCCATTCTTGCCATATATCCGGTGTGCTGTTCAGTTCCAGCGACCAAAATGGCGTGAGCCATATCTCCCTTTTCTGAAGTTCGATTGATCTGAAACCAGCGGGGATCAAAATAAAATTTAAAGGGATACCTCTTTTGTGAAATAGCAAATGTGACTGCTCTGTAGAATCCGGTTCTGGCAGTTTTACGGTAAAACCCAAAAATTCTTTTTCTTTGTGAATCTAATCGTGGTAGTGGTCCTTGTGTAGTCTCAGGATTTTTGTCTTGCTTCTGGTGTGATAGATGTTCTTCCCTCACTCGAGACCCAACAGTGGTATCAGAGGTTGGCTACCTCCGGGATTCACAGGTTTTGTGTGTTATTTTCAGTTTTGCATGAAAAATCACATTTTGTTTGATAACATGATTTATTTTTTGCTTTTGGGATTATTTCCATGAAAAATGTAATTTTTGAAAAATTATTCAAATCTGGAATTTTTGAATAAATTGGATTTTTCGGGTCACCGGAACGGGACTCTCGGGGAGCAGGACCAATGACCGGACGAGGGCTCTACTGGCCGGAGCCGGGCCGACGCCGTGGCAATTTCATGTGTTGATGGCATGGTGCACGTTATAGCCCCAAGCTTGATTTATTTATTTATCGCTTTTATCACGATCTGCGCACTGTTAAAGTTAGCGTGTAAATATTTTTTCGAGGTGTGGTCGTTGAACCACTAAATTGTAATAATTATTCTTTCCCGGCCCGTGAGCCGTGTATTTTATTATATTCGTTTGCTCAAGGCAAAAAGACGGGAAAGAGGAAGAAAGACGGTCTCGACCTTAGCATCGGCTTGGATGTAGGAACTTTGGGGCTACCAAGAACACCTTGGCAACGGAAGCAACAATATATAAACCCCAAAATCTATTCAAGAAAATCAAACCATTAAATCCCAAGGCAAAAATCAAAATCACAAGTTTACATTCGGTTTGTTCGAATTGGTTTTGAAGAACACTTCAGATCTTCAACTCTAGCCAAGTCCACACGGATAGGATGATCACTAAGGGATCTTACACTTCTCTACCTACTACAATAGAAGAGAGAGCAAGAGAGATGGAGGGGGAAGGGGTTTCGGCCGAGAGCTCTTGAGGGAGAGAGAACACCACCAAAACCTTTTGATATTTTGTGTTATGTGAGTTGTGTTGGTGATTGTGTTTATGAATAGATGTGTGTTGGGTTAAGGGAAAATGATGATTGTCATTGGGTGGCCTCCATTAAATCACAATTACCCAACAAGATTAGGATAATGTGTATATAGTCATCATCCACTTAACCAAAGTTAGTGGAGAAAGAGGCCCACCCTTTGCTCCACTATTGGGCCCTTGTTGGGCCGGCCACTTAGGGCCTCGTGGCACGAAACCCAATGTTTCGGCCATGAGGTCCCGTGCCGCGTCCAACTAACCCGCGAACTTATCGTACAGAGTCTGACGCGACATCGACGAAAGATTTAGTCTTTCTCGATTCGCGTGTCATATTCAATTACACATATCCATGGCCCAAAACGCCCAGTTTTGCCCATGCCTTTCTCTCGAGTGTCGCCCACCTTTCCTTGTCTCTCATAATCCATATCCTATGTGTGTGACCATCTAGGCTCCTGGCAACGTCAGCGGATTGGCGTAAAATTTCATTTTACCCGATCCATCATAAGTGGCCTCCTATAAGAAGTTATGATTACCTGACGTGCATGATGATCGATGATTCAATTCAACCTCATGTAGTACATGTCTCTATCCCTTTATCGCCCAATATCTAGATTGATCATAAGGCATAGAGATGTCACCCTTATTTAATCAATTTCTGTTTCTCGATCTGTGAGATTACTGAATACTGATAACCCGTATCGTTGGCATGGCAATGCTCTCCCTTCAGTCAATCTCTATCGAATGGCCTAAACAGATACCTATCTCATACCGTAGTATGAGGGATAAATCCCTTAGCTGCCTTTCGTATCACTCATACAATCCGTCCCCGTGCCAATCATGTCTGTTATGATAGTCTTTTACGGACAACGTTAGGAGCAAGTCAAACGCGGTTCTTTACTGTATAGCGATAAGAAAGACTCCTTGGTCTAAGGATACGACGACAAGCTAACACAGTTGAATGTGTTCATGACAGTATCTATGCAACACCATTCAGTGTGAGTCGTCCAATATCACTCACCTGAGTGATATCTATGATCTGATTCTGAGAGCCGTTCCCAATGGCAAATAGAACTATACCATAATGAATCATCCTCATACTTGGTCGCTTCATTGAAGCATATTTGACCAGGGACCCGTTAAGTGTGATCCGTATAGATATATGGTTCTACTACTTTGGTGGACATATATCAGATCAGACTTAACCAATTACTTCAACACATAAGTAATATAATGCCGATTTTATATATTGCAAACGATGATTAATATATACAAACATTTACAGACTAATACAATTGGACTAGGGCACAAAAATGCTTACAATCTCCCACTTGCCCCTAGTTCCAATCTAAGCCCCTGTCTATACCCGTTGACCTCACATGCTTTCGTGCTTAGGTTGAGGAAGAGACTTGATCAAAGTGTTGGCTGTGTTATCATCTGTTACAACGTAAGTGATCTTCACATCACCCCTCTTGATGATTTCTCATATTAGTTGATATTTTATGTGTACATGTTTGGATCTGTTATGTGCTCTAGGCTCATTAGCATATGCAATGGCCCCTGTGTTGTCACAAAATAAGCCTACTGGATTAGACGCGTTTGACATTACGCCTATCCAAGTTATGAAGCTCCTGATCCATACAACCTTCCTTGCTGTTCTAAGGCATCAATGTACTCAGCCTCCTCTGTAGAATAGGGAATGGTGTCCTGCTTCATGCTTTACTAGCTGGAAGCTTTACCGTTCAATACAAACACATATCCTGACTGACTTTCATAGTCATCAGGATCTGTTTGGAAACTAGCATCAATAAAGCCTTCGATGACTAGCTCATCATCATTCCTTCCCCGTATACAAGAAAAGCACTCTTGGTTCTCTTCAAATTTTTGAGGACTGCCCTGACTGCAGTCCATTGTTCCTCACCGGGGTTGGATTGATGCCTACTGGTACAGCTTAAGGCAAACGAGACGTCTGGTCTCGCACATGTCATGGCATACCTGATGGATCCAATAAACGAAGGGTATAGAATTCCATCCATCCTTTTTCCCGCTCATCAGCTGTCACCGAACACTCAGTCTTGCCCATGAGAACTTACTCAATAACTTGTTCACATAGATGCCCTGACTTAAACCCAAGAACCACTTGATGCGACCTCTATATATCTTGATCCCCAAGATGTAAGCAGCATCTCCTAAGTCCTTCATTGGGAAAGACTATCTTACTTCCATCCGCCTTCTTGTAAACGCAAGGCCCATCTTTGTTCTTGATAGAGTCGAACTAATTATCAGCTTTATCAAAACTTAGATTCCAATTCCGCTACATGGCACCCAGCCATGTCTCAGAGTTGGTACTGTCCATGGCTTCTCGAAAGGTGGTGGGCTTATCAACTTGATCCACCAATACCAGCTCGTCACCTTGAGTCACATAAATTCCATATCTCACAGGTGGACGACTAGTCCTTTCTGATCGCCTTGGACCGTCCTGAAGAACTGTAGTGGGTGGTTCCTGCTCTACTACCCGCTCTGGCTCTAACTCTTTTACGAGGCTTTCTAGTGGTTCCCGAGAAACTACATCCTTTGGAATATCATCCAGATCTATAGTCCTCCCACTGCCTTGTCAGAGCCCGATTCATAATGAATGCGGCTGTTCTAGAGCATAACCCCAGAAGGAGGTTGAAAGATTAGATTGACTCATCATGGAACGAACCATATCCCATAATGTTCGATTCCAGCCTTTGGACACACCACCCTTTTGCGGTGTTCCTGGCGGAGTCTACTATGATAAGATCCCATATCCCTCAAGATGATCATGAAACTATGTGGACAAGTATTCTGCACTTTCACATAACGAAGTGCCTTAATACTTTTCCCAAGCTGGTTTTGTACTTCATTCTTAAACTCTTTGAATTTATCAAAAGTGTCTGACTTATGTGTTATTGAATAGACATAATCAAATCTACTGCAAGTGAACTCATTGGGCTACATACATCCTGTTGCGTATTAGGCCCAATAGGTCACCCGCCCTTTCAACTCTGCCGATGAAAGGCACTTTAGTCATTTTGCCCATCAAACAAGCCTCGCACCCTTCATCGAATAGAATTCGAATGGAATTAAAAGTCCGCACTTGTGAAGTGCTGAATTGCGCTTCTCATTTATACGACCCAAATGACAGTGACATATTTAGAGTATTGTTTAAATCATCGGATTTAAACCTTTTAACGTTATATTATGAGCTTAAGTTTTCATATTCAATATGTATAAACCATCGACTTTATTAGAAAACTTACATAAGTATGTAATACACATTATGAAGTACTAATACAAGTCTACTGGGCATAACAAGAATAATGGAGCCTATAGTAGTTACGGCAACCCTGATTCTGTTCCCAACTCTTAGGTCCACCTCGTGTTTCCCATAATCTCTTGTACTTTCGAGTTTCTGTTCATCCGTACAGATTCATGCCCGGTATAAATACCTGTTGCTACGTTTAATTGTTGGCATAATTTTTTAGCGCAAAAGTAAGAAGTCGTGCAACATGTTACATGACATGTGGAGCGACTTGTTACGATCCAGATTAGGAAAGATCTGAAGCTTTCCTATTTCGACGAAGTTTGGAGCAAAACAAGAAAGACGACACGAAGACTTGGAGCGCAAGAGAGTGACGTCGACAAGTCAGGCGACTTCCAGCTGGCAGTTACACGTCAGCAATAGGCGGCAACTCTACTTGCCTGATTTATTCAGGAAGTCAGAACAGGCAAGACGACTTCCAGCTGTCATGGAAGGCGACAACGACTTGCCTGATTTATTCAGGAAGTCTGAAACTTCCTGTTCCTGGTCCGAGAAGGATTAGGAATGTGAGCTGCTATAAAAAGCCTTGGGCTTCCCATTAGCAGATGATCCGTTCTTGTTCTAACAATTGCAAGATTTCTCAGAGCTCTTAACCGTGCACCATTGGCGTGTTGAGAGGCTGATTAAGATTCGCTAGAACGGACTTTGCTCCGATCAAACATTAAGTCGCGAAGACTAAGTGTTTGGATCGGTTAGGGTTTTTGTTTGTGATTGAAGATTCACAACTCCGTCAAAGAAGACAACGACACCGAGCATAGGCTTGCTCGAAGGGTGCAATTGAGAGGATCTCAAAGATAGGGGGAGAGGCCCTTGGTCAAGGTTGTTCACGGTGAGATCTATAGTAGCTGAGGACAATAGCTTGTGTGATAGCTAGTTGGTGCTTGAAGTTGTACTATTGACTACCTAATAGTGAAAATCTTTCCACTAGCAAAGTGCCCTCAGACGTAGGTGCGGAGTCACCGAACTGGGTAATCATCTCTGGTGTCATTATTATCTGTTTACTGTTTTGCTTACGGTTTACGTTCTTAAGCAAGTAGTCGATACACAAGTTACGACTTTGTGTTCGACTTCTTGACTCGGCTAGGATTCAGAAGTTCAATACCCATGAATCGGAAGTAGAAAGATTAAGCTCAATAACGAGAATAATAGAAGGCGTGGATCCACCACCCTTCTTTAGATCATCCTATAACTTCTTGCAGTCTCCTTTCAAATGACCGGGCTGTTGGCAGTAGAAGCAGACTGATTACCTTTCTTTTTAGCCTCCCTGACTTTAGGAGGTTTTATGAACCGGAGCCAGTCTCATCTTTGCTGCCGCGTGCATAGGGGCGTTACCCTTATCCCCTCCAACTTTGAAGTTAGTTCCCTTCTTGACCATTAGAACATCCTTGCCACTAGAGCCCTTGATGTTCTTCTCACCCGTTACAAGCATTCCATGTAACTTCGAGAATGCATTTTCCATATCATGCATATTATAGTTCATAAAGAAGTTATCATAAGCACGAGGAAGGGATTGCAGAACAAAGTGTTCAATGCCATCTCCTGTCCCATCCCAAAACTCGGTCTTGTCAGATGTTCGAGATGTCCCTTTAACTTTAGGACGTGGGGACTAACAGAGCTGCCCGCTGACATTTTGCAGGAGAGGAGTTCCTTTGAGAATGTCGAATCTTTAGATCCGGGCCTTCTCCTTGAGCATAGCTCTTATCTGTGCCATCATGGCACAAGGTGTTGGGTTTCGGGGCATTCTAATCACATTCATGGCAGCGGAAGCAACCTATAAACCGCCCCGAACCTGCACAAGATCGACTACCAAGTTAGATCCTTAGGAAATCGAGTTTTCGGGTTTTACCAGAATCTGCCCAGAAGAAAACTGAGACTTTGAAGCTCTATATCTCAAGCTACAGATCTCCAACTTCCTCGGTTCTTTACGAAGATTAAACCTCAGCCAATTTTCTACATCTTTTGTGTTTTGATCCGAACCCAGTTCAGACGAGAAGACCTCCGTCTGGAGCAAAACATTTTTCCCATCTAGCTGGACAGACTCTGCGGAGCAATCAGCTTCTCGGCCTTTTATCTCCCAAACCAGGACTCTTTTGGAAAATAAGTATTTCACAAAAGTTGTATCCCTTTGACTTATCTTTTCAACGCCACAAGTTTCAGGTCGATGGGAGCTCGGAAGAAGCGGTATTGTCTCACGCAATATAGGTCGCCAGAACTGGACAATCTGGACAGTTTTTCCATTCTTGCTTTTAGTCTTTGTTGAATCAAGAAAGAAGAACTATATGATCTTCTTCTCTAGAGAAAGTCCACACCAAGAGGATGATCCTTAAGATCCTTCACAAAAGCCTACTAGAACTTATGTGTGAAGAACAAGAGAGCAAGAAGAGAGTAGAGAGAGGGTTGGCCGGTCAAATAGAGAGAGAAAGTGAGGTTGAAAGTGTAAGTAATTGTTTTGATATTTGTCTACTTCATCAACTCATAAGCATGGGTTACTAAAGTGACAAATGATGAAAGCATAGGTTAAAGGCAAGTCATTACCCATACCCCTTAAATCACTCACCTCTTAATATACAATCATCAACTAAGCATGGTGTGTGGCCCCCACCCTTGGACCCACCAAGGTGGCCGGCCACTTGGGCTTATTTGGGCCTAATATGGGCCCTTGTTGGGCCGGCTAGGTGACCTCATGGGCCGTGCCCAATGGGCTCGCCCATGTGGTCGCATGCCGTGTCCAACAGTTGTCCGACTCTTTTTGTCGTTACTTATCAAACAAAATCCGACGCGACATCGACGAAAATCTCAGTTTTCTCGATTCGCTAATTATTCTCTCAAACTGAACCCATGGCCAAAAACCTTCAGTTTTTTCCATGTATTGCTCCTCAAGAAACGTTAACGTTATGTGTGTGACCCTCCAGGCTCATGCAACCGTTGGCAGATCGGCGCAAGAGATCTCTCTTGCCCGATCCATCATAAGTAGTCTCTAGTAAGACATTATGATTACCCAAGGTGCACGATGATCGATGATTCGATTTAACCTTGTACGTACAAGTCACTATCCTATTATCTCTAGACATCCCGATTGATCACAAGGCATAGAGTCGTCATCCTACTTTAATCAATCATTGTTACTTGATATGTGAGATGGCTGAGAACTGATAACCCTTATCACTGGCATGGCCATGCTCTTTATCTTAGTCACTCTCGATCAAGAGGCCTTAACGGATATCTTTCCCATACCGTAGTACGAGGGATAAATCCCTTAGCCGTCTTTCGTGTCACTCATGCAATCCGTTCCGCCACCCAATCATGCCCGTTATTGCAATCCTGTTATGGAAAGTGTTAGGCGCAAGTTAAAGTCGTACGTCGATTGCATAACGATCACAAAGACTCCTTGGTTTAAGGATATCGTGACAAGCTATCGCATTTGAATATGTTCATGGCTTAATCTATGAAACACTATTCAAAGTGGGTCGTCCGATATCAATTACCTTATGATATCTATGATATGAATCCGGGATCCCACATCCCTATGATAAGCAGAACTACATCATTGAGAACCATCCTCATACTGGTCGGTTCGATTGAAGCATATATTGAACAGGGACTCGTTAAGTGTGATCCGTACAGATTTATGGTTCTACTACTTTAGTGGTCATAAATCAGATCATGCTTAACATATTACTTCAACACATATGTAATATATTTATTACAAACGATGACAAACTATTACAGACATTTACAGACTATTCAAATTGAAACCTAGGGAACAAATGCTATCACAAGGGTACTCGGACAGTTCTATAAAATGCTTTTGGAGGTCTCCCTCAAAGCAACACAACATCACATATGCTATATCTCCAGAATCGCTAACGTAACGGCCCCCATGGCGTTGAGTGTTGGTTTCCCAGGGATAGCCCGGTCCAGGACGTATTCCTTGCGTTTTAACTTGAATACAATACGTTGGTTCCTGTCCCAGTCCAGATAGTTTGTCCCATTGAGCTTACCCTTTTTGAGGATATGCCTCAACGACAAAATGTTCGCGTTCGTTGAATTATTCGCTATTAATCTACACGAGGATAAAAGGGATTCCCATGTGTTCCAAACAATAATTTCATGCAGCGGCACGAAATTAAACCACGGGAATCGAATAAAACATATGATCTTGATGAGAAATTCAACACGCAATTAAACTTTTCAAAACTTAAAATTTACCTTTTAATCGATTAAAACACAAGAGGAGTATTTCTCTATCAACTCCACACAAGCACAACAACCTTGATCGGTTTTCTCTCACACTCTTGCTAATGAATTATGAGAAGAAGATGACAAAGATGGCTATGGAGGAATGGAGGAGGGAGGGTCGGCCAAGTGAGGGAGAATTAGGAAGAGTGATAGATTAAAATTATGAGCCAAAAAGGGTAAGAGAAATAATATGTAATTATCACAAAATTAATTGTGTAACTATCACAAAAAATCTGATTTTAAAATTCAAATAAATAATTACACAACTTACCTATTTAATCTCATATTCACACTCTTGCCCCATTCATGAATTAAAACCCTAAATGGGCTTCAAGCCCATTTAACCAAATCAAAATTAAAATCCATTTAATTGAGTTCTAATCATGGTTTTACTAAACCAGTCCAATTTCCCTAACTAAATTTCTTCAACCAACTAGTTAATAAACCTAGGCCAGAAATCAACCGAATCGTTTTAAATTTGACTAAACTGAAAAGCGGATTCTCCCAATTACCATGCATGCTTATTTGTGTTAGAGTTATGCCCCAGTCCAATATATAAGTGATCTACGGATGTAATGTTTTATCATCTTTCCGAATAAATAAATCGACATATATTACTAATGTGTTGTAGTAATATATCGAATGTAAATTGATCTATGTCATTATGTGTGTAACCATTAATAGTAGAACTATAGATCAGAAGGAATTACATTTGATAGTCCCTGATCAGCTAAGCTTCTTTATGAAGCGATCAGTAT
Source organism: Geranium rotundifolium (assembly GCA_963920655.1). NCBI lineage: Eukaryota > Viridiplantae > Streptophyta > Magnoliopsida > Geraniales > Geraniaceae > Geranium > Geranium rotundifolium. Next base: position 13,653,096 of record OY987317.1, on the reverse strand, counting down.
GAGACTAACTCCTTGTGATCAGGCTCTACTTGTCATGGCAAAGTGCGTGCCGGAGTTATATCATAGATACCATCAGGTCGATGATATCAGACAACCCGATTGTGAGTATGCTGCATAGGTCCAGTCATGAGATACTCACATATCGTAGCTTGTCACTATCCCAAGACCAAGGAGTCTTTATGTACACTATGTAACGAATACCTAAGTATGACCTAGTCTAACGTTATCTGTAAAAGGGTAACTATAACGACTTCGATTGGCTTTGATATTTATTGCACTAGTGAACTCAAAAGGCGTCTGAGGGATTTATCACTCATACTTTGGTATGAGAAAGATATCCGTTTAGGCCACTTGATGAGTATGACTGAAGGAATAGCACGGCCGTGCAGGCGATACCTTAGTATCAGTTTTCAGTAATCTCAGATATCAAGAATGGCCGTGCAGGCGATACCGACAAGGGTCGCCTCGAAGCCAGTGGGAGTTCACAAGAATGGAGCAAGTTTGGATCTTGAAGACCATGTCTTTAGGATCAGTATTGCTAGATTCTCAGGAACTTAAGATGGGCTTAGCTATGCATATATTTATCGTTACATTTATATGTTTGAATGTATAAATGTATGATAGTTTAAATATATAAGTTCATGTATGATTTGCTATCACCCACATGCAAAGATTAAAATCGGAATTTAATCAGACTCGCATGTAACCTGCTAAGGGATCATCTTTGCATGAACTTGAAATTGATGATTCGAGATTAAGATTGTATCGATATCAAATCAGACTTTTATAATTCACTTAAACGCAAATAATTACAAGTCAAGCGTAATACCATCCAGGTTTGGGCACTCAAAAGGGCTTTGAGCCTATGGATGTCGGTACGCCTCCGCGTAACATTCATAGAGGACAAGTCTAGATGAGATGGGCAGTTCTATGTGGGTGTGTGCGCCTCCGCGTAGTAGCCACATTAGTTCTGTTCATAGTTCAAGCTTGGTAGACTTGTCTACGATTGTCCGCTAGGGCTGACCTAGGGTATCAGTATAGGGTATGCCGTGTACTTTTAGTACAGACCCTAGCTAGGAACTACATAGTCTTGTAGATGGATGTATTCCTACCTTGATGCACTCAATTGGAGCAGTGAGCCTCCGTTCACTTCAATTGAGGGTCTGATAGGATCCTGGTTCAGATTCTAATGTTAGAATCAGACAAGTGTTTTATAACTTAATCCCCAACTTGAATTTTAATTAATTTCATCACGTAGAACTAAATGGAAAACACAACACAAAGGAGTAATAGCGCACTGAGAGTCTAGATTGAGGACAATTACTCAGATTGGAATAGAAACTTGAGGCTTGTACTCAAGCATGATTGCAAGTAGTATATCCTTACCAAGGAACCTCATGCTAAGCCACCGCTGAACACCGGTAGGGCACTAAGGATACTTATCAAAGTTCCTTAGTAACCAAATCGATGTGTCATGCATTATGGTGGGCAGTAGGATGCTAGAGTTATAGAAGCAGTTCAGGAACGTTTCAGATGACCCTCATACCTGTAAGGCAGAGGTCAAGGAAATGTTCAAGGAGAAAGCTCGTGTCAAAAGATATGATACTTTCATAGAACTTAACTCCTGCAAGCTTAAGGCTGGAGCCCTGTTAGTCCCCATGTCACGAAGATTTAATGTCTTCAGGAGCATCCAACCAGACTCGGTTTGGATGATCAGGTGGAAATGGCTGCGGATTTTATGTTGCAATCACTTCCAGATACATATAGTGATTTCATAGTTATGCCCCAGTCCAATATATAAGTGATCTACTGATGTAATGTTTTATTATCTTTCTGAATAAATAAATTGGCATATATTACTAATGTGTTGTAGTAATATATCGAATGTAATATGATCTATGTCATTATGTGTGTAACCACTAATAGTAGAACTATAGATCAGAAGGAATTACATTTGATGAGTTCCTGATCAGCTAAGCTTCTTTATGAAGCGATCAGTATGAGACTAACTCCTTGTGATCATGCTCTACTGGTTATGGCAAAGTGCGTGCCGGAGTTATATCATAGATACCATCAGGTCGATGATATCGAACAACCCGATTGTGAGTATGCTGCATAGGTCAGGTCATGAGATACTCACATATCGTAGCTTGTCACTATATCCTAAGACCAAGGATTCTTTGTGTACACTATGTAACGAAAACCTAAGTTTGACCTAGTCTAACGTTATCTGTAAAAGGGTAACTATAACGGCTTCGATTGGTTTTGATATTTATTACACAAGTGAACTCGAAAGGCGTCTAAGGGATTTATCACTCATACTTCAGTATGAGAAAGATATCCGTTTAGGCCACTTGATGAGTATGACTGAAGGAATAGCACGGCCGTGCAGGCGATACCTTAGTATTAGTTTTCAGTCATCTCAGATATCAAGAAATAGTGATTGATAAATTAGGATGACCATTCTATGCCTATTGATCAATCTGGATATTGGTTTGATAAAAAGGATATTGACATGTACGATAACAGGTTAAGTCGAATAATCGATAATCAAGAACATTGGGTAATCATAATGTCTTCTTAGAGACCACTTATGATGGAAAGGGTAAAATAGTAATTTTACCAGTCTGCCAACTGTTCGTGAGCCTAGAGGGTCACACGAATTAAGCACGATACATGACAATTAATTATGGATGAAAATTGAGAACGATTCGGTAGTTTTCTGGCCTAAGGTTTTAACTAGACGGTTGAAGAAATCAATTCGAGGAAATTGAACCGTTTTGTCTAAACCGAAATTAGAACTCAAGTTAGTGGGTTTATTTTGGGTTTTAGTTAAACGGGCTTAAAGCCCATTTAGGGATTCAAGTTATGAATGGGGAAGAAGTGCGAATAGGAGTTTAAGAAGGGTAGATGTGCAATTATTAATTTGAAATTCAATTTTATTTCAAATTAAAATTCCAAAATATCTTCCATCTTTTTCTCCAACTATTGGCAACCACTCCCCCTCATTCTCTCCCTCATTGGACCGATCCTCTCTTCCTCCATTTTCTTCCATTGTTGATTTGTCAAAATTCTCAAGAACATTCATAGCAAAAGTGTGAGAGAAAACTATTTCGGTTGTGGTGCTTGTGTGAACCTAATAGAGAAACACTACCTTTGTGTTTTCATCGACTTATAAAGGTAATTTTCAGATTTGAAAAGGTTGATAGCATGCTGAATTATTCATTAAGATCTGAGTATTTCTCGATCACCATGGTTACATAACTTCCGCTGTATGAAATTTATCGAATGGAACCCATGGTGATCTCTCTCAATTTGTCATGTATTGTACTTAAAGCGTGTGATCCTCTAGGTTTAGGACCCGTTTCAGATTGGTAAAATTACTATTTTACCCTTTCCATTATAAGTGGTCTCTAGCAAGACATTATGATTACCCAACGTTCGTGATTATCGACTATTCGACTTAACCTGTTATCGTACATGTCACTATCCTTTTATCAAACCGATATCTAGATTGATCAATAGGCATAGAACCGTCACCAGATTGATCTACAAAACCCACATGTCGTGTGATATACACGCCCTCTAGGAAGTTCCTGCTAAGGAAGGGGTTTTGACATCCATCTGCCATAGTTATGGGTAACAATAATCCTGATCAATCTGACCATTGATACTGGTGAAAAGGTGTCATCATAATCCATGCATTGAATCTAACGATAACCTTTTACAACCATCCTAGTCTCATTGGTCTGAGGATTTCCATCCATGTCGGTCTTGATCCTATAGACCCACTCAGAACCGATGGGTTTTATCCAAGGGGTTAGATCAACCAAGGACCAGACTTGGTTGTCTTACATGGATTTCATTTCCTTATTCATGGCGTTTTGCCATTTTTCGGAGTCTGGACTGGTCAAAGCTTGTCTGAAGGTTTCTGGATAATCTTGATCCACAATCATCAAGTCATTTCCCCTTAGTGGCTGTGAAGCCATATCTGTCTGGAACATGACGAGATTTTTCAGACCTCCTTGGACAATCTGGAATTTCTGTAGGGATTGATTCTTCATCTACGACCATCTAAGGCTCCAGTACTTCTACATCTTGCATAGCAGGCTCTTGACTTGCTTCAGGCTGTTCCGTATCCTTTCAAATTTCTTCGAGATGCACGGGACTCCCACTAGATGTTTTGGAAATAAAATATTTCTCCAAAAATACCCCTCCTCGAGCAACAAAAACTTTTTACTCGCTGGGTATGTAGAAGTTGTATCTCTTAGTTTATTAAGGATACCTCACGAAGACACATTTGTCTAATTTGGATGCCTGCATCTCTGCTACCTAAATCTTTTAGGAAAAACATACTAGGATGTTTCCCACACCATATTTGACTACGGTCTATTTCTTATTTGGCTACTACGTGAAGGCGCACGCATCCAAATAGAACTCATCATCTCATCCCGCTCCCATCCTAATGAATACTACGCGGAGGCGCACGCATCCACTGTAACAGGAGACGTAATGAGTGTCATGTGGTGTACATTCTGTGACTCTGGTCCAACTCTTATTTGGCTACTACACGGAGGCACACGCATCCAAATAGAACTGATTACCTTATTTAGCTCGCATCCAAATGAATACTACGCGAAGGCGCACACATCCACAGTAATGGGAGACAGAATGACAGTCACAAAGTATAATATTATTGTCTTCATCGGAGCCCGATTCAAAATCAATGTGTCCGTTTAAAGAGTCAAGTATTAGTTCAACTCTCTTCTGGCCTGAGTACTCATAGGTCCACATACGTCGGAATGAATTAGACTTAATAAGTCACTCACCTTTCATATAAACCTGAGAAAGGTGCCTTTGTCGTTTTTCCCATTAGGCGAGACTTGCATCTTTCAGTTTGAGTAAATTCAAACGGACTTAAAAGTCCACACTTGTGAAGTGTAGAAATGCGTTACTCGCTCATTAGGCAAGACTTGCATCTTTCAGTTTGAGTGAATTCAAACGGACTTAAAGTCCACACTTGTGAAAGGTTGAAATGTGTTTCTCGCCTATGTGCCTTGAATGAAAATGCCAGATTATAACTTGGTTTAAATCATCAGATTTAAGCCTTTTCTTATTTACGTTATAGCGATTAAGCTTACCAACGTTGATATCTGATCTTGAAGACGTGGATACCCAATCTTCTTCTCGTGATCCATGTATTACTTATAATCTCTTATTCCTGTGTCCTTACTCATTGCAGTGATACCAGGCCTCCTCCATTTTGTCCTTAGTCTTCCCAGCAGCTTTGGGAGCTGCTTGAACCTTTGGACGCTTGGGGTGTCTGATCTGCCCTGCAAGGTGCTCAGGAGCCTTACCCTTACCCTGATCAGCTTTCCTGAAGCTGACCTTCTTGTTGACCATAAGGACCTCCTTGGTGTTGCCCTTGAGGTTCTTTTCAGCGGTCACAAGCATCCCATAAAACTCTATTAAGGACTTGTCCATGTCATGCATATTGTAATTTACTATGAAATCACTATATGTATTTGGAAGTGACTGCAACATAAAATCCGCAACCATTTCCACCTGATTATCAAAACCGAGTCTGGTTAAATGTTCCTGAAGACATTAAATCTTCGTGACATGGGGACTAACAGGGCTCCAGCCTTAAGTTTGCAAGACTTAAGTTCTATGAAAGTATCATATCTTTCGACACGAGCTTTCTCCTTGAACATTTCCTTGACCTCTGCCTTACAGGTATGAGGGTCATCTGAAACGTTCCTGAACTGCTTCTGCAACTCTGGCATCCTACTGCCCACCATAATGCATGAAACGTCGATTTGGTTACTAAGGAATTTTGATAAGTATCCTTAGTGCCCTAGCGGCGTTCAGCGGTGGCTCAGAAGGAGGTTCCTTGGTAAGGATATACTACTTGCGTTCATGCTTGAGTACAAGCCTCAAGTTTCTATTCCAATATGAGTAATTCCCGCTCTTGAGTCTGTCCTCAATCTGGACTCTCAGTGCGCTGTTGCTACATTTAATAGTTGGCATGATTTTTTAGCGCAAAAGTAAGAAGTCGAGCAACATGTTACATGACATGTGGAGCGACTTGTTACGAGCCGCAGATTAGGAAAGACTGAAGCTTTCCTATTTCGACGAAGCTTGGAGCGAAAGAAGAAAGGAGCGACAAAGACTTGGAGCGCAAGAGAGTGACGTCGACAAGTAAGACGACTTCCAGCTGGCAGTTACACGTCAGCGAAAAGAGGCAACAAAGGCGGCAACTATACTTGCCTGATTTCATCAGGAAGTCAGAACAGGCAAGACGACTTCCAACTGTCGTGGAAGGCGGCAACAACTTGCCTGACTTTCCTGTTCCTGATCCGAGAAGGATTAGGAATGTAGGCTGCTATAAAAAGCCCTTGGCTTCCCATTAGCAGTCCATCCGTTCTTGTTCTAACACCTGCAAGATTTCTCAGAGCTCTTAACCGTGCACCATCGGCATGTTGAGAGGCTGATGATAATTCGCTAGAACGGACCTTTTGCTCCGATCAAATCTTGAGTCGCGAAGACTAAGAGTTTGGGTCGGTTAGGGTTTTTGTTTGTGATTAAAGATTCACAACTCCGTCCAAGAAGACAACGACACCGAGCATGGACTTGCTCGAAGGGTGGAATTGAGGGAATCTCAAAGACAGGGGGAGAGGCTCCGGGTCGAGGTGATTCACGGTGAGATCTATAGTAGCTTAGGACAATAGCTTGTGTGATAGCTAGTTGGGCTTGAAGTTGTACTATTGACTACCTATAGTGAAAAACCTTTCCATTGACAAAGTGCCCCCAAACGTAGGTGCGGAGTCACCGAATTGGGTAATCATCTCTGGTGTCGTGATTATTATCTGTCTATTACTTTGCTTACAAGAAGTCGATACACAAGTTAAAGACTTTGTGTTCGACTTCCTGACTCGGCTACGATTCAGAATTTCATGCGCTATTACTCCTTTGTGTTGTGTTTGCCTTTTCGTTCTACATGGTAAATTTAATTTAAATTCAAGTTGGAGATTTAGTTATAACACACTTGTCTGATTCTAACATTAGAATATGAACCAGGATCCTATCATACCCTCAATTGAAGTGAACGGAGGCTCACTGCTCCAATTGAGAGCATCAAGGTAGGAATACATCCATCTACAAGACTATGTAGTTCCTGGTTAGGGTCTGTACTAAAAGTACGCGACATACCCTATACTGATACCCTACGTCAGCCCTAGCTGACAATCGTAGACAAGTCTACCAAGCTTGAACTATGAACAGAACTAATGTGGCTACTACGCGGAGGCGCACGCACCCACATAGAACTGCCCATCTCATCCAGACCTTTTCTCTATGAATGTTACGCGGAGGCGTACCGACATCCATAGGGTCAAAGCCCTTTTGAGTGCCCAAACATGGATGGTATCACACTTGACTTGTAATTATTTGCGTTTAAGTGAATTACAAAAGCCTGAATGCATATCGATACAATCTTAATCTGGAATCATCAATTGCAAATTCATGCAAGGATGATTCCTTACCAGGTTACATGCGAGTCTGATTAAATACCATTTTTTAATCTTTGCATGTGGGTGATAGCAAATCATACATGAACTTGTATATTTAAACTTTCATACATTCATACATTCAATCATACAAATGTAACGGTAAATTTATGCATAACTAAGCCCATTCTAAGTTCCCAAGAATCTAGCAATACTGATCCTTAGGACTTGGTCTTCAAGATCAAGACTTGCTCCATTCTTGTGAACTCCCACTGGCTTCGAGCCTCCTCCAATCCGAGTCTTCCTCTTGACTTGCTTCTTGTGTCCGTCTTCGTGATCACAAATTTAAATAAAATAAAATGAAATACAAATCACGACACGCAGGCCGTATTTACTACAACCCAAAATTAAGCAACTCGCTGGTTGCAAAACCGAAATTAAAATACAAGTCTAGAGGGCTTAGCTATGCATTATGTGGAAATCATCATGTTATCAAAGATCATGTGAACACTCAACATGCTTATCAAACAACAAAATTTTCAAAATTTTATATTTCTTAAGTGTGAAAACTTCCAGTTTATCGAAACCGGACGGTTTAGTTTATTAATTGAATTTTGAACCAGTTCCTGCTGGTTTATCGAAACCGAACCAAATCTTAAAATTAAATTTTTTAAAAATTCTCGTGAATCGGCTGGTTCAGCTTAAATCTGGTCGAGCCGAACCGGCCCAACCGAGGTCGCCAACAGAGGCAACCACGGTGGCCCGCGAGGTTTGCCGTGGTTGCCCGCGGGGCTGACCGTGGTCGCCCACGGGAGCAACCACAGTGGCCCGCGAGGGCTGCCATGGTCGCCCCTAGAGCAGACCCTGGTCGCCCGCGAGGCTACCATGGTGGCCCGCGAGGGCTCCCATGGTCGCCCGCGTGGGCAGACCGTGGTCGCCCGCGGCAGCGACCATGGTGGCCCGCAAGGGCTGCCATGGTTGCCCGTAGGCGACCTGGTCGGCCCTTGGTGCCGATCATGGTCTGCCCTAGGGCATTCCATGGTCCACCAAGGGTCTTGATCCTAGTTAGCCATGGCTTGGCCATGGCTAACCCGAAACAACCAAAAAAATTATTTTTTCAATTTGTTCAAAATCAATTAAATCTGAAACTTTTTTCAATTACATGCATACTCATGTGATGAACACATAAACAAAAATAAAATTCCAGAATTAAATATGTTGACTAAAGTTCATAACAACCATCCTCTGATATCACTGAATGGGATCACCATGAGTTCCAAACGTTAATTTCATGCAGCGGAGCCTTATGTAACCATGGTGATCGAAAGAGATGAAAGATCTTAATGAAAATTCAGCATGTTATAAAGCTTTTTAATCTGAAAATTTACCTTTGTCAATCGATTAAAACACAACGTAGTGTTTCTCTATCGAGTCCACACAAGCACAACAACCACGAATCGGTTTTCTCTCACACACTTGCTAATGAATGTTTTGAGAGTTATTTTGATAAAAACTATGGAGGAATGGACTATAAGAGGGTTGGCCAAAGAGGAGAGGGAATGGGAGAGAGTTGCTGAAAATTAGAGAGAAAATAATTGAAAAATATTTTGTAATTAATTTGAAATTAAACCAAAATATCTGATTTGAATTTGAAATAAATAATTACATATCTTAGCCTCTTAAACTCTTAATTGCACTTTTCCCCATTCATCAACTAAAACCCTAAATAGGCTTTAAGCCCGTTTAACTAAAACCAAATTAAAACCATTAAATTGAGTTCTAATTTTGGTTTAGATAAATCGGTTTAATTTCCTCAACTTGATTTCTTCAACCGTCTAGTTAAAACCCTAGGCTAGAAATCAACCGAATCGTTTTCAATTTGACTAAATTGAAAACCTGATTCTCCCAATTTCCATCCATGCTTATTTGTCATGTATCGTGCTTAATGCGTGTGACCCTCTAGGCTCATGAACAGTTGGTATACTGGTAAAATTACTATTTTACCCTTTCCATCATAAGTGGTCTCTAGCAAGACATTATGATTACCCAACGTTCGTGATTATCGATTATTCGACTTAACCTATTATCGTACATGTCACTGTCCTTTTATCAAACCAATATCAAGATTGATCAATAGATATAGAATCGTAATCCTAATTTATCAATCACTATTTCTTGATATCTGAGATGACTGAAAACTAATACTAAGGTATCACCTGCACAGCCGTGCTATTCCTTCAGTCATACTCATCAAGTGGCCTAAACGGATATCTTTCTCATACCGGAGTATGAGCGATAAATCCCTCAGACGTCTTTCGAGTTCACCAATGTAATTCATAACCAAGCCAATCACAGCCGTTATGGCTACCCTTTTACAGGTATCGTTAGATTAGGTCAAACTTGGAGATTCATTACACAGTGCTCACAAAGACTCCTTGGTCTTAGGATATAATGACAAGCTACGATCTGTGAGTATCTCATGATGGTATCTATGTTGCATACTCACAATCGAATTTTCCGATATCATCGACCTGATGATATCTATGGTATAACTCCAGCACATACTTTGCCATGATCAGTAGAGCATGATCACAAGGAGTTAATCTCATACTAATCGCTTCAGAAGAAGCTTAACTGATCAGGGACTTTATCAAATGCAATTCTTTCTGATCTATAGTTCTACTATAAGTGGTTACACACATTATGACATAGATCAAATCACATTAGATATATTACTACAACACATTAGTAATATATGCAGATTTATTTATTCGGAAAGATGATAAAACATTACATCTGTAGATCACTTTTATATTGGACTAGGGCATAACTCTAACAACTTAGGTATTCGTTACACAGTGCACACAAAGACTCCCTGGTCTTAGGATATAATAACAAGCTACGATCTGTGAGTATCTTATGACTGGATCTATGTTGCATACTCACAATCGGGTTGTCCGATATCATCGACCTGATGAAATATATGATATAACTCCAGCACATACTTTGTCATGATCAGTAGAGCGTGATCACAAGGAGTTGGGGTCATACTAATCGCTTCTTAAAGAAGCTTAGTTGATCAGGAAGTCATCGAATGTAATTCTTTCTGATCTACAGTTCTACTATTAGTGGTTACACACGTAATGACATAGATCAAATTACATTCGATATATTACTTCAACACATTAGTAATATATGTCGATTTACTTATTCGGAAAGATGATAGAACATTACATCTGTAGATCACTTTTATATTGGACTGGGGCATAACTCTAACAATCTCCCACTTGCCCCTGCCTCCAATTTAACGTCTGATCTACTCCCATAGACCCTGCATGTTCTTCATGCCTAGGCTGCGGCTGAGCCTTTGTCAAGGGATCGGCCATATTATCACCAGTCGAATAGTCTTTAATCTCCACATCACCTCTATATGTGATAACTCTCACGAGGTGATGCCTGCTGAGTATATGTTTGGATCTGTTGTGGAATATGGGCTCTTGAGCAATAGCTACGGCACCTGTGTTGTCTCACAACAAGCTTATCGGATCAGACGCTCCCGGCGTTGCATCTAATCCGATCAGAAAGCTTCTAATCCATACAACCTCCTTAGCTGCTTTTTTGCAGCTATATACTCAGCCTCCATTGTAGAGTTGGCAATTTTTGCTTGCTTAAAGCTTATCCAGCTGAAAGCGCCACCACTCAACACAAAATATATCTTGACTCAATTTTGAAGTCATCTGGATATGTCTGAAAACTAGCATCGACTTGTCCTTTGACTGCTAGTTCTCTATCTACTCCCATACACTAGGAATGCATCCTTGGTCTTCCTCAAATATTTGAGGATGACCTTTGACATCAATCCAGTGTAATTGGCCGGGATTAGATTGGAATCTGCTAGTACAACTTAGTGCAAACGAGACTTTCAGTCTCGTGCACATGCTGGCATACATGATGTACCCGACAGCGGAAGCATAAAGGATTTTTACTCATCCTGCTCAGCTTATCAGGAGTACTATGACTCTGTAGCTTGCTGAGCTTAATGCCATGACGAATGGGTATGTATCCTTTCTTAGATTCAAGCATTGAGAGTCTTCTCAACACTTTACCTATGTACATGTTCTGACTTAGGCCAAAATCCTTTTGGAATGATCGGTAGAGATCCTGATGCCTACAATATATGTAGCATCACCTAAGTCCTTCATCGATAAGTACTTCCCTAACCAAGCTTTGGTGGCAAGGTCGGGATGTCATTCCCGATGAATAAATATTAAGAATACAATATTACTCCCACTCGCTTTCTTATGTATGCAAGGCTCACTTTCTTTTTTGATGAAGCCGAGTTCCCTTACAGCTTTATCAAAATGAAGGTTCCAACTCCCTGAAGCTTGCTTCAATCCATAAATGGATCTTTGTAGCTTACTTATCTTTCCGGGATTCTTTGGATCTACAAAACCCACAGGCCGTGTGATATACAAGGCCTCCAGTAAGTTCCTGCTAAGGAAGGGGTTTTGACATCCATCTGCCATAGTTATGGTTAAGAATAATCCGGATCAAACTGACCATTGCTAAGAATAATCCATGCATTGAATTTGACAATAGCCTTTTACAACCATCCCAGCCTTATTGGTCTGAGGATTTCCATCCATGTCGGTCTTGATCATATAGACCCACTGAGAACTGATGGGTTTTATCCCAGGGGTTTGATCAACCAAGCACTAGACTTGGTTGTCATACATGGAATTCATTTCCTCATTCATGGCGTTTCGCCATTTTTTGGAGTCTAGACTGGTCAAAGCTTGTCTAAAGGTTTCTGGATCATCCTGATCCACAATTATCAAGTCATTTCCCTGACTGGCTATGAAGCCATATCTGTCTTCAACATGACGAGATCTTACAGACCTCCTTAGACCATCTGGGATTTCTATAGGGATTGATTCTTCATCTACGACAATCTGAGGCTCCAGTACTTCTACATCTTGCATAGTAGGCTCCTGAATTGCTTCAGGTCGTTCCGTATCCTTTCGAATTTCTTCGAGATGCACGGGACTCCCACTAGCTGTTTTGGAAATAAAATATTTCTCCAAAAATACCTCTCCTTGAGCAACAAAGACTTTGTACTCGTTGGGTATGTAGAAGTTGTATCTCTTAGTTTCTTAAGGATACCTTACGAAGACACATTTGTCTGATTTGGATGCCTGCATCTCTGCTACCTAAATCTTTTAGGAAAAACATACTAGGATGTTTCCCACACCATATTTGACTACGGTCTATTTCTTATTTGGCTACTACGTGAAGGCGCACACATCCACTGTAACGGGAGTCGTAATGTGTGTCATGTGGTGTACCTTATATGACTCTGGTCCAAATTTTATTTGGCTACTACGCAGAGGCGCACGCATCCAAATGAAACTGATTACCTTATTTAGCTCGCATCCCAATGAATACTACGCGGAGGCGCACGCATCCACAGTAATGGGAGACAGAATGACTGTCACAAGGTGTACTATCGTTGTCTTTATCAGAGCCTGATTCAAAATGAATGCGGCCGTTTCCATAGTCAAGTTTTAGTTGAACTCTCTTCTAGCCTGAGTACTCATAGGTCCACATACGTTTGAATGTATTAGACTTAATAAGTCACTCGCCTTTCACATAAACCTGTGAAAGGTGCCTTTGTAATTTTACCAATTAGGCGAGACTTGCATCATTCAGTTTAAGTGAATTCAAACGGACTTAATAAGTCCACACTTGTGAAGTGTTGAAATGCGTTTCTCGCTCATCGGGCAAGACTTGCATCTTTCAGTTTGAGTGAATTCAAACGGACTTAAAGTCCACACTTGTGAAATTTTGAAATGCGTTTCTCGCCTATGTGCCTTAAATGACAATGCTAGATTATAACTTGATTTAAATTATCAGATTTAAGCCTTTTCTTATTTACGTTATAGCGATTAAGCTTAGAAACATAAATACCTGATCCTGAAGACGTGGATACCCACTCTTCTTCACATGATCCTTGTATTGCTTACAATCGCTTATTCCTGTGTCCTAGGCTTATCGCACTGATAGCAGACCTCCTCTATTTTTTTCTTAGCCTTTAGAGCAGCTTTGGGAGCTTCTTGAACCTTTGGACGCTTGGGGTGGCTGATTTGCCCTGCAAGGTGCTCAAGAGCTTTACTCTTACCCTGATCAGCTTTCTTGATGTTGACCTTCTTGTTGACCATAAGGACCTCTTTGGTCTTGACCTTGAGGTTCTTTTCAGCGGTCACAAGTATTCCATGAAGCTCTGTTAAGGACTTGTCCATGTCATGCTATTATAATTTACTATGAAATTACTATATGTATTAGGAAGTGACTGCAACATAAAATCCGCAGCCACTTCCACCTAATCATCAAAACCGAGTCTAGTTAGATGTTCCTGAAGACATTTCATCTTCATGACATGGGGACTAACAAGGCTCCAGCCTTAAAATTGCAAGAGTTAAGTTCTCTGAATGTATCATATCTTTCGACACGAGCTTTCTCCTTAAACATTTCCTTGACCTCCGCCTTTCAGGTATGAGGGTCATCTGAAATGTTCCTGAACTTCTTCTGCAACTCTGGCATCCTATTGCCCACCATAATGCATGACACATCGATTTGGTTACTAAGGAACTTTGATAAGTATCCTTAGTGCGATAGCGGCGTTCAACGGTGGCTCAGCATGAGGTTCCTTGGTAAGGATATACTACTTGCGTTCATGCTTGAGTACATGCCTCAAGTTTCTATTCCAATCTAAGTAATTCATGCCCTTGAGTCTGTCCTCAATCTGGACTCTCAGTGCGCTATTACTTCTTTGTGTTGTGTTTGCCTTTTGTTCTACATGGTAAAATGATTTCAAATTCAAGTTGGAGATTCAGTTATAAAACACTTTTCTGATTCTAACATTAAAATATGAACCAGAATCCTATCATACCCTCAATTGAAGTGAACGGAGGCTCACTGCTCCAATTGAGAGCATTAAGGTAGGAATACATCCATCTATAAGACTATGTAGTTCCTGGCTAGGGTCTTTACTAAAAGTACACGGCATACCCTATACTGATACCCTAGGTCAGCCCTAGCTGACAATCGTAGACAAGTCTACCAAGCTTGAACTATGAACAGAACTAATGTGGCTACTACAAGGAGGCTCACACACCCACATAGAACTGCTCATCCCATCCAGACTTTTCCTCTATGAATGTTACGCAGAGGCGTACCGACATCCATAGGCCCAAAGCCCTTTTAAGTGCCCAAACCTGGATGGTATCACGCTTGACTTGTAATTATTTGCGTTTAAGTGAATTATTACTGTCTGATTGTATATCGATACAATCTTAATTTGGAATTATCAATTTCAAATCCATGCAAAGATGATCTCTTATTAGGTTACATGCAAGTCTGATTAAATACCGATTTTTTAATCTTTACATGTGGGTGATAGCTAATCATACATAAACTTGTATATTAAAACTATCATACATTCATACATTGACAACATACAAATGTAACGGTAAATTATGCATAACTAAACCCATCTTAAGTTCCTAAGAATCTAGCAAAACTGATCCTAAAAACTTGGTCTTCAAGGTCCAGACTTGCTCCATTCTTGTGGACTCCCACTGGCTTCGAGCCTCCTCCAAACTTCAAGTCTTCCTCTTGACTTGTTTCTTGCGTCGGTTTTCGTGATTACAAATTTAAATAAAATAAATAAATTACAAAACACGAAACGCAGACCGTATTTACTACAACCCAAAACTTAGTAACACGCATGCTATCTATACATCATGTGGAAAACATCAAAACTGAAATTAAAATACAAGTCTAGAGGGCTTAGCTATACATCATGTGGAAAACATCATGTTATCAAAGATCATGTGATCACTCAACATGCTTAACAGATAACAAATTTTTCCAAATTTTATGTTACTAAATGTGGAAAAATTCTGGTTTATCGAAACCGGACGGTTTAATTAATTAATTGAAGTTTGAACCGGTTCACGCCGGTTTATCGAAACCGAAGCAAATCTGAAAAATAAAAATTTAGGGATTTTAACTATTCTCGCGAACCGGCTGGTTCAGCTCAAATCTGTTCGAGTTGAACCGGCCGAACCGAGGTCGCCCGCGGAGGCAACCACGGTGGCCTGCGAGGGCTGCCATGGTCGCCCGTGGGACTGACTGTGGTCGCCCACGGGAGTGACCATGGTGGCCCACGAGGGCTGCCATGGACGCCCCTTGGGCAGACCCTAGTTGCCCGCGAGGCAACCATGGTGGCCCTCTAGGGCTACCATGGGCCCCCGCGACAGCGACCATGGGGGCCCACGAGGGCTGCCATGGTCGCCCGTGGGCAACCTGGTCGGCCCTTGGTGCCGACCATGGTCTGCCCTAGGACATTCCATTGTCCACCAAGGGTCTCGACCCTGGTTAGCCATGCCTCAGCCATGGCTAACCCGAAACAGCCCCAAAAATTAATTTTTGCAATTTTTCAAAACCAATTAAATCTGAATTTTTCTCCAATTTCATGCATATCCAAATGATGAACACAAGAACATAAATAAAAAATTCAGATTAAGCACAATGAATTAAGCTCATAACAACCATGCTCTGATACCACTGAAAGGGATTCTTATGGGTTCCAAACAATAATTTCATGCAACAGTACGGAATTAAACCATGAGAATCGAATAAAACATATGATCTTAATGAGAAATTCAGCATGCAATTAAACTTTTCAAAACTGAAAGTTTACCTTTTAATCGATTAAAACACAAGAGGAGTGTTTCTCTATCAAGTCCACACAAGCACAACAACCTTGATCGATTTTCTCTAACATTCTTGCTAATGAATTATGAGAAGAAGATGACAAAGATGGCTTTGGAGGAATGGAGGGAGGGTCGGCCAAGTGAGGGAGAATTAGGAAGAGTGATAGATTAAAATTATGAGCCAAATAGGGTAAGAGAAATAATGGGTAATTATCAAAAAATTAATGTGTAATTATCACAAAATTAATTGTGTAATTATCACAAAACATCTGATTTTAAAATTCAAATAAATAATTACACAACTTACCTATTTAATCTCATATTCACACTCTTTCCCCATTCATGAATTAAAACCCTAAATGGGCTTCAACCCCATTTAACCAAATCCAAATTAAAATCCATTTAATTGATTCTAATCATGGTTTAGCTAAACCGGTCCAATTTCCCTAACTCGATTTCTTCAACCAACTGGTTAATAAACCTAGGCAAGAAATCAACCAAATCATTTTAAATTTGACTAAACTGAAAAGCGGATTCTCCCATATTTGTCACGTATTGTACTTAAGGCGTGTGACCCTCTTGGCTCAGGACCCGTTTCAGACTGGTAAAATTACTATTTTACCCTTTCCATTATAAGTGGTCTCTAGTAAGACATAATGATTACCCAACATTCGTGATTATCCATTATTCGACTTAACCTGTTATCATACATGTCACTGTCCTTTTATCAAACCGATATCCAGATTGATCAATAGGCATAGAACTGTCACCCTAATTTATCAATCACTGTTTGTTGATATCTGAAATGACTGAAAACTGATACTAAGGTATCATTTGCACGACCATGCTATTCTTTCAGTCATACTTATCAAGTGTTCTAAACGGATATCTTTCTCATACCGGAGTATGAGTGATAAATCCCTCAGACGTCTTTCGAGTTCACAAATGCAATTAATATCCAAGCCAATCAAAGCCGTTATAGCTACCCTTTCACAGGTAACGTTAGACTAGGTCAAACTTAGGTATTCGTTACATAGTGCACACAAAGACTCCTTGGTCATAGGATATAATGACAAGCTACGATATATGAGTATCTCATGACTGGATCTATGTTGCATACTCACAATCGGGTTGTCCGATATCATCGACCTGATGATATCTATGATATAACTGCGGCACATACTTCGTCATGATCAGTAGAGCGTGATCACAAGGAGTTGGTCTCATACTGATCGCTTCTTAAAGAAGTTTAGCTGATCAGGGACTCATCAAATGTAATTCTTTCTGATCTACAGTTCTACTATTAGTGGTTACACACGTAATGACATAGATCAAATTACATTCGATATATTACTACAACACATTAGTAATATATGTCGATTTATTTATTCGGAAAGATGATATAACATTACGAAGATAAATTTACATTGGGCTGGGGCATAACTCTAACAGACGAAAATATATTTAATCTGAAAGTTGAATAAATTTACGAAGATCCTGAATAAACTTCAACCATTCGATTCTAAGTTAATAGAATCTGAAACAATGACCCATTATTCATAAATCGAAGTACGCTAAGGCGCACTACTCCGACTCACTTATTTAGATAGGACATGCATCCAATTACACCCCATGCAATTTGGTCAATTACAACCCGTGTAATTCTTGGCAAGGGTCTGTACAAAAGTACACGGCATACCCTTTCTGACACTCTGGCTCGACCCTGGTCGAGAATTGTAGTTAAGTCAACCAAATTAAGTATGCTTAGTTCGATAAAGATGCTCCGCTAAGGCGCACAACATCTAGATAGAACTTTCGCACACTGGTATAGAGCGCACTTTTGAAGATGCTC
This sequence comes from Geranium rotundifolium, assembly GCA_963920655.1. Classification (NCBI taxonomy): domain Eukaryota; kingdom Viridiplantae; phylum Streptophyta; class Magnoliopsida; order Geraniales; family Geraniaceae; genus Geranium; species Geranium rotundifolium. Next base: position 13,634,959 of record OY987317.1, on the reverse strand, counting down.
CGTTGAGGCGCACGACATGAACAAAATGGAGAACTATATAAGCTTATGATTTTGGGTTGGTGTCTCACTTGACTTAAAATTATTTGTGATCGGTTGAGTTTAAATCAATTATGTTCTATAGAATTAGGAATTCGTCATCAACAACCCGTGTTGTGACGATTCTAATTTATCTCACATTATCTTATTCGGAACCGTCATTTACAACCCGTGCAAAGACGTTTTTCAAATTTGCACACATCCATCACAACCCGTGTGACGATGGTTCACAACACTTTTGACATGCAAACAATTAATCCGGTTTTAATCTTTGCATGTTTGTGATAGCTTAAACTAAAATAAGCCAAGCATGCTGGTAATTAAATTTATCATTCAAATAAATTCTAGCATGCATCAAAGCGTTAAATATGCCATATAGCCCAAGCTAAAGTCCTAAGTATTCTATGAGACGAAGACTCCATGAGCTCTTCTCGTCATCACCACTTAGGGCTACTCCCACTAGCTCGTGGACGTCCTCCAAGATTGTCAACGTTCTCGGTTTCCATCCTTCTCGACTTGAGCAATTAATTACCATTAATATTCGGTTCGTAGACCGGATGAAAGAATAAATACACTTTATCCCTAGCGATTTGCAGCCCGCATACAAGAATAATTACACGTTACAATCTAACGGTTCGCAGACCGTTTTAAAAGCGATAAATAATTAAACGCTCTATTTGGGTATCTATGCACCATGCATATCATCTCATCACACAATATGTTATCATACAAGCATATTGTCAAACGAGATATATTTCCGGTTTTCATTTTCATGTCCAAGTTGCTCGGTCGGATTTATCGAAACTAGACCTTTTTGAAAAATCGGTTTATCGAAACCGTTCAAGTCTAAAATTTTTCAAGACATTGGATTGCGGGTTTGTGCCACGGATCAAACACCGTTAAACAAACCACCCGGTCCCAAACCAAGTGGGCCAAAACCTACTTGGGCCAAGCCCCTACGCATTGACGCACTAGGGTTTGGCAACCCTAGCCGTCGGGCCTGCACCGCTGGCCTCGGCCCATAACTGGCCACTGCCGGGGCAGAAGCGGGGCAAGCACATGACCGTGACCATCTAATGGCCACGGCCCAGCCCTGCTCCGGCAAGCCGAAGCCCCAGCCCGGTCCCCTTTTCCGGCTCCCCGAGAGTCCCGTTTCCGAGACTTGACAAATCCAATTTTTTTCAAAAATTTCCAGATTTGATAATATGTTTAAAACTTTATTCTCATGGAATATAAAACCCATATACTAGAAATAAACATATTATAGCAACAAGGAAAGCAAAACAACACTGAAATTGATTCAAACGAAGATTTAAGAGGGTAACCATGCTCTGATACCACTGTAGGAAATTTAGGGCTATTAAGAACTCATATGGCAGCGGAAGCAACATCTATAAACCCCAAAAATTGTCCAAGATCATGAAACCATTAAATTACAAGGACAAACCAAATCACAAGATTTTACCTTTTGGTTTGATTGTCAAATTGCCCTGCAGAAAACAAGAGTTTGAAGCTCCATATCTCGAGCTACAAATCTCTAAAGGCTTCGGTTCTTTCTCGAGAGTGAATCTCTACAACTTTCATGTTTTTTTCTTCACCCAGTTCGAATGGCAGGACCTCCTTCTGGAGCAAAACAGTTTGGTCGACGGTGCTGGACAGTGCTGACCGTGTTCTTCGGTTGTCGGCCTTGTTGCTCCCAAACCGGGCTTTGGTTGATCGAATCAAACAAGAAGAATATTTTAGGATCTTCTCTCTAACGGTATCCACACGGATAGGATGACTAAAGATCCATACACACACAACCTAATAGAGTTGTGTGTGAAGATTGAGAGAAATAAGCCAAGAGGGAGGGAGAGAGGAGCCAACATTGTTGTGATATTTTTCTCAAGTGTTTGTAATTGTAATTGTGAATTGATGTGTGTTAGGTTAAGAGAAGATAATGATGGTCATTGTGTGGCCACCTTTACTCACACTTACCAAACATGGATTAGGATAGTGTGTATCTAGTCATCATCCACTTAACCAAAGTTAGTGGAGAAAGGGACCCACCCTTTGGTCAACTATTGGGCCTTGGTTGGGCCGGCCACTAGGGCCTCGTGGCACGAAAAACAATGCTTCGACCATGAGGTCCCGTGCTGCGTCCAACTTACCCCTGAATTTATTGTACAAATTCCGACGCGACGTCGACAAAAGACTTAGTCTTTCTCGATTCGCGTGTCACATTCAAATACATATATCCATGGCCCAAAACGTCCAGTTTTGCCCATGCCTCTCTCTCGAGTATCGCCGATCTTTCCTTGTCTCTCATAATCCATATCCTATGTGTGTGACCCTCTAGGCTCATGCCGACGTCGACGGATCGGCGTACAATTCCATTTTACCCGATCCATCATAAGTGACCTCTAGAAAGACGTTATGATTACCCAACGTGCATGATGATCGATAATTTGATTCAACCTCATGTAGTACATGTCGCTATCCTTTTATCGCCCGGTATCTAGATAGATCATAAGGCATAGAGACGTCACCCTTATTTAATCAATCGTTTGCATGGCCATACTCTCCCTTCAGTCAATCTCTATCGAGTGGCCTAACCAGATACCTATCTCATACCGTAGTGTGAGGGATAAATCCCTTAGTCGCCTTTCGTATCACTCATACAATCCGTCCCCGTGCCAATCATGACTGTTATGGTAGTCGTGTTACAGACAACGTTAGAAGCAAGTCAAACACGGTTCTTTACTGTATAGCGATCACAAAGACTCCTTGGTCTAAGGATACGACGACAAGCTACTACAATTGAATGTGTTCATGATTGTATCTATGCAACACCATTCAGTGCGGGTTGTCCAATATCACTCACCCGAGTGATATCTATGATCTGATTCCGGGAGCCGTTCCCATAGGCAAATAGAACTATACCATAAAGAATCATCCTCATACTTGGTGGCTTCATTGAAGCATATTTGACCAGGGACCCGTTAAGTGTGATCCGTACAGATATATGGTTCTACTACTTTGGTGGACATATATCATATCAGACTTAACCTATTACTTCAAGACATAAATAATATAATGCCGATTTTATATATTGCAAACGATGAATAACATATACAGACTAATATAATTGGACTAGGGCACAAAAATGCTTACAGGATCCAATAGCCGAAGCGTATAGAATTCCACTCATTCGTTTCAGCTCATCAGTTGTCACCGGACGCTGAGTCTTGCTCAGTCTTATGCCATTACGGATGGGTAAGAATCCTTTCTTGGCATCAAGCATTGAGAATCTCGTCAACACTTTTTCTATGTAGGTTCTCTAACTTAAACCCAAGACCCGCTTGGTGCGATCTCTCCATATCTTAATACCCAAGATGTAAGAGGCTTCGCCTAAGTCTTTCATTGCGAAACAGTCGCCTAAACAAGCCTTTGTTAAGTGTAAGGTTGTGATGTCGTTTCTAATGAGTAATACGTCGTCGACATATAGCACCAAAAAGACTATCTTACTTCCATTCTCCCTTTTTTAAACGCAAGGTACATCATTGTTCTTGATAAAGCCGAATTATTTCACAGCTTGATCAAAACGTTGATTCCAGCTCCTCGAAGCTTGCTTCAATCCATAAATGGACTTGAGCAACTTACAAATCTTTCCTTTATTCTTTGGATCTACAAAACATTCATGTTGCATCATGTAAACGTTCTAAGTTAAGTTCCCATTAAGGAAGGCAGTTTTGACATCCATCTTCCATATCTCGTAGTCATGATATGCAGCGATGGCAAGAAGAATTCGGATAGATTTGACCATAGCCACTGGAGAAAAGGTTTCCTCATAGTCAGTCCCTTGAATTTGTCTATAACCTTTTGCTACCAGACGTGCTTTATAGGTCTGAGGATTGCCATCCATGCCCGTCTTCTTCTTGAAGACCCATTTACAACCAATGGTTTGGATCAATAAAGCTCCATACTTGATTATCGTACATGGATTGCATTTCCTCCTTCATGGCTCCCAGCCATTTCTCGGAGTCGGTACTGTCCACGGCTTCTCGAAAGGTGGTGGGTTCATTATCTTGATCCACTAATACCAGCTCATCACCTTGACTCACAAAGAATCCGTATCTCACAGGTGGATGACTGGTCCTTTCAGACCGCCGTGGACCGTCTTGAAAAACTGTAGTAATCAGTTCCTGCTCTACTACCTGCTCTGGCTCCATATCTTCTACCGGGCTTTCAGGTGGTTCCTGAGAAGCTACATCCTTTGGAGTTTCATCCAAATCTATAGTTCTCCCACTGTCTGTTTTGGAAAGGAACTCCTTTTCAAAAAACACCCCACCGCGAGCAACGAAAACTTTGTTCTCGCTCTGTTTGTAGAAGTAGTATCCCCTTGTTTCTTTGGGATACCCAACAAAGATGCATTTGTCTGATTTTGGTTCGAGCTTGTTTGAGAGCATACACTTCACAAAAGCCTCGCAACCCCAAATCTTGAGGAAGGATAAAACGGGCTTCTTCCCGTACAATTTCTCAAAAGGTGTACCTTCCCCTGTCTTTGTTGGAGCCTTATTCAATATGAATGTGGCAGTTTCAAGAGCATAACCCTAGAAGGATATTGGCAAATCAGCGTGACTCGTTATGGATCGAACCTTATCTAACAATGTTCGATTCCCTCGCTCGGAAACTCCATTTAAATGAGGTGTTCCTAGCGGAGTCCACTCTGATAATATCCCACTTTCCACAAGATGATCGAGAAAATCTTGGGATAAGTATTCTCCACCTTGATCCGAACAAAGTGCTTTTATACTTTTTCCGAGCTGGTTTCGTACTTCAGTCTTGATCTCTTTGAATTTATCAAAAGCATCAGACTTATGTCTCATTAAATAGTCATAACCAAATCTATTGAAATCATCAGTAAAAGTGATGAAGTAACTATAACCGCTCCCGGCAAGTGAACTCATAGGTCCACACACATCTGTGTGTATTAGGACCAATAGGTGACCCGCCCTCTCACCTCTCCCGATGAAGGGCGCTCTAGTCATCTTGCCCATCAAAGAAGTCTCGCATCTCTCAATCGAATGAAATTCGAATGGACTTAACAGTCCGCACTTGTGAAGTGCTGAGACGCGCCTCTCATTTATGTGGCCTAGAAGACAGTGCCATATTAGAGTTTTGTTCAAATCATCGGATTTAAACCTTTTCGTATTAACGTGATAGAGCTTATTTGAATTGGGGCTTTCCATATTCAATACATACAAACAACCAATTGTACTTGCACTTGCATAATGTACGTCATCACGTTTTAGATTAAAACTTCCATTTTTGATTACAAAAGTAAATCCTTTCTTATCTAGTTAGGAAATTGATAGAATGTTTCTGCTGAAAGTAGGTACAAAATACACATTATGAAGTACCAGAACAAGGCCACTAGGAAAAAAAAGTCTAACTGATCCTACAGCAGTTGCGGCAACCCGAACTTTGTTCCAAACTCTTAGGTCTACCTAGTTCTTGATAGCATTTGTGCCCTAGTCCAATTGCTATTAGCCTGTAAACGTCTATGTACATTATCATCGTTTGTAACATATATATAAAACGGCTTTGTATTACTTATGTGTTGAAGTAATATGTTAAGCATGATCTGATTTATGACCACTAAAGTAGTAGAACCATAAATCTGTACGGATCACACTTAACGAGTCCCTGGTCAAAACATGCTTCCTAAGAAGCGACCAGTATGAGGATGGTTCTTAATGACGTAGTTCTACTTGTCATAGGGATGAGGGATCCTGGAACCATATCATAGATATCATGAGGTGATTGATATCGGACGACCCGCTTTGAATAGTGTTTTCATAGATTAAGCCATAAACATATTCAAATGCGATAGCTTGTCACGGCATCCTTAGACCAAGGAGTCTTTGTGATCACTATGCAATGAACGTACGGCTTTAACTTGCGCCAAACGCTTTCTGTAAAAGGATTGCTATAAAGGGCATGATTGGGTGGCGGAATGGGTTGCATGAGTGACACGAAAGACGGCTAAGGGATTTATCCCTCATACTACGGTATGGGAAAGATATCTGTTAGAAGGCCTCTTGATGGAGACTGACTGAGAGAAAGAGCATGGCAATGCCAATGATACGTGTTATCAGTTCTCAGCCATCTCGCATATCAAGTAACAATGATTGATTGAACAAGGGAGACGACTCTATGCCTTGTGATCAATCGGGATATTTAGAGATAACAGGATGGTGACTTGTACGCACAAAGGTTAAGTCGAATCATCGATCATCATGCACCTTGGGTAATCATAATGTTTTACTAGAGACCACTTAAGATGGATCGGGCAAGAGCGATCTTTTGCGCCGATCTGCCAACAGTGGCATGAGCCTCGAGGGTCACACACATACAAGGCGGATAACTTGAGACAAGGAAACATTGATGTTTCTTGAGGAGTAATATATGGAAAAAACTGGAGGTTTTGTGCCATAGGTTCGGTTTGAGAGAATAATTAGCGAATCGAGAAAAATTGAGTTTTTCGTCGATATCGCGTCGGACTTTGTTTGATAAGTGACAACAAAAGGGTCGGGCGATTTTTGGACACGACATGAGACAACACGGGAGGGCCCATTGGGCTCGGCCCATGAAGCCTCATGGCCGGCCCATTAAGGGCCCAACAAGACCTCATGGCCGGCCCACATGGTGGGTCCATGTGTGGGGGCCACACAACACCATGCTTAGTTGGTGATTGTGGATTAAGAGGTGAGTGATTTAAGGGGTATGGGTTAAAGCACCTTTAAGCCCATACCAATCACTTTTGACCCATGCTTGTTGGATGATGAATTGAAATAACTAGCATTCATTCATTAATTCAAGAATCACACAACTCTCACAACACTCTCCTCTCTTTGCTCTCTTGTTCTTCATTTAATTGTTCTAGTAGGCAATTAAGTGAGGGATCATCAAGATCATCCCCTTGGTGTGGACTTGCTTTAGAGAAGAAGATCCGAACGTTCTTCTTTATCGATTCAACGAAGACTAAATGCAAAATGGAGAAACTGTCAGATTGTCCAGTTCCGATAACCGACAATGCGTTAGCCATAGCCGCTTCGTCCGAGTTCCGATTGACCTGAAACTTTCTGAGTTGGAAAGAAAAATCCAAGGGCTACAACCTTTGTGAAATACTGATTTTCAAAAAGAGCGCTGGTTTAGGAGATACAAGGCCGAGAAGCAGACTGGTCCGCAGAGTCTGTCTAGCGAGACGGGAAAAATGTTTTGCTCCAGACGGAGGTCTTCTCGTCCGAACTGGGTTTAGAGCAAAACACAAAAGATGTAGGCAATTGGAGATCTATAGCTCGAGATATAGAGCTTCAAAGTCTCGGTTTTCTGCCGGGCAGATTCTGGTAAAACCCGAAAACTCGATTTCCTAAGGATCTAACTTGGTAGTCGATCTTGCGCAGGTCAGGGGCGGTTTATAGGCTGCTTCCACTGCCATGAACGTAATTAGGATGCCCCGGGACCCAACAGTGGTATCAGAGCCGGTCTACCACTCCGAGATCCTTGTATGTTATTTCGGTTTTGTAATGATACAAATGTCATAATTGTTGATAACATGATTTAAACGCTTTTTGGGATATTTGCATGAAATATGTTATTTTTGAAAATATATTGAATTTGAAATTTTTCAGAAATTATTGGATTTGTCGGGTCCGAGAAGGGACTCTCGGGGAGCCGGATTGGAGGTACCGAACGGAGGTCACCAGAGGCCGGGGAGGCCGGCGGTGACCGAGCCCGTTCCCACTCTCGGGCGAGGCCGAGAGTGGCGGCAAGGCCGGTTTAGGCCTTCCAAGGCCCAAAACCGGGCCGTGCATAGTTGGGCTCGGCCCAATGGGGCTTCGGCCCATTGGCTTGGCCCGACTTGGTTCGTGCGTGGTGTTTGATCCGTGTCACGAACCTGCGATCCAATATTTCGAAAACTTTCAAAATTTAATCGGTTTCGATAAACCGTTTTTCGAAAAGGTCTAGTTTCGATAAACCCGACCAAGCAACTTGGCAAAATTAAAATCGGAATTATTGCATATTATTTGATAACATGTTTGTGTGATAACATGTTGGATGATGTGATGAAATGTATGATGCATTAGTAGCCCATTAGATTTTATCGCTTTCACGGTTTGCATACCGTTAGTGTTAGCGTGTAATTATTCTTTTATTCGAGCCCATAAAGTGTAATTATTTTTTTATCCGGTCTACGAACCGAGTATTAATTGTAATTATTACTCAAAGACGAGAAGGATGGAAAATCGAGCACGATGACGGTCTTGGAGGAAGTCCAAGAGCTAGTGGGAGCCCGAATGAGAAAGACGAGAATATGTGAAGACTCGTAGAATCCTAAGTTTAGGATGGGCTATAAAATGCATATTTAACGCTTGCTTGAATTATTTAATTAATAACATGCTTGCATGATTAGCTTATAAGTTTATAAGCCATCACCTCACATGCATAGATTAAAATCAACTTTAATTGTTTGCATGTTTAAACCTTTGTGAACTATCATCGCACGGGTTGTGATTGATGAGTTCAAATTTGAAAGGTGTTTGCACGGGTTGCAAATGACGGATTCAAATGAAGATAGTATGTGATACAATTAGAAACGTCACAACACGGGTTGTTGATGACGGGTTCGTAATTGTACCAAATACTTTCAAATTATTAAGCACAACCAATTTACAAGCTAATTTGAGTCAAGTTAGATGCCACCCAAATTCACACCCATGTAGAAACATTTTATCGGTGTCGTGCGCCTTAGCGGAGCATCGATCGAATGGGTTCTAGATGGGAATGGTAAACTTTGTGGGATGTCGTGCGCCTTAGCGGAGCATCTGCACAAAGTTAACTCGTTAGTGAAGGTTGGTTGACTCGACACGATTCATGGCCTGAGGTCGAGCTGGGGCATCGGAAGGGTAAGCCGTGTGTTTTTGCACATACCCTGACTAAGAGTTACACGGGTTGTAATTGGACGGACGTCCTACCTAAATAAGTCAATTGGAGCGGTGCGCCTTAGCGTACTTCAAATGACGAATAAGGGATCTTGGTTTAAGATTCTAAACCTTAGAATCTTATGGTTGGTGTTTAATTCGGATCTTCGTAAATTTATTCAACTTTTCTGATTAAATTTACTTTCTTCGTGTAGAAATGGCTAGTAATTCAACAAACTCGTCTAATTTGTCGTTGAGGACTATACTCGAAAAGTGTAAACTCAACGGGACAAATTATCTAGACTGGGACAGAAATTTACGACTTGTGTTAAAGTTGGAACGCAGGGAGTACGTCCTTGATAAGGCTATCCCGGTGGAGCCAGCTGCCAACGCAACGAGGGTCGTTAAGGATGCGTACTAGAAACACCTTAACGATTCTATCGACGTTGCGTGTGTCATGCTGGGCTGCATGGAGGCGGACCTCCAGAAGTAGTTTATGGAGCTATCCCATGATCCGTTTGCAATGTTTGCGCAGATCAAGGATATGTTCAAAGAGAAAGTACGTATTGAAAAATACACTCTTCTCCGAGAACTCATTGCCTGCAAGATGTCAGCAGGCAGCTCCGTAGGTCCACACGTCCTACGTATGAAGGGATCCAGCTTCAAAGCTGGTGTTGGCAAGGGTAAAGGCCCAATGCACCTGGCAAGGAAGATCAGACCATTTGTTCCTAAACCTTCCATGCCCGTAAAAGGCAAGGGGAAGGCAAAGGAGTCGGTCTGTTTCTACTGCCAAAAGCCTGGTCACTGGAAGAAAGACTGTCAGCAGCTGAAGGAGGATCAGATGAAGGGCGGTGGGGCCGCTACTTCATCAGGTATTCCATTAGAGCTATATCATTCTACGATAAATACTTGGGTACTAGACACTAGAGCTGAGTCTCATGTCTGTACGGATATACAAGTGTAGAATAGTAGAAGAGATATGGGGAAAGCGAGGTGGACCTAAGAGTTGGGAACAACGTGAAAGTTACCGCAACTGTCGTGGGTTCTGTTAACCTTGTTCTACCTAAGAGGTTTAAGGCTAATGATTTTGACCAAACTCTAATCTGGCATTGTCGTCTAGGTCACATAAATGAAAAACGCATCTCAGCGCTTCATAAGTGCGGACTTCTAAGTCAATTCGAATACCAAACGATTGATAGATGCGAAGCTTGTTTAATGGGCAAGATGACTGAAACGCCATTCACTGGTTTAGGTGAGAGGGCAGGTGATCTATTAGGTCTAATACATTCAAACGTATGTGGACCAAATGAGTACACCAGCCAGATGTGGTTTAGGCTACTTTATCACGTTTACTGATGATTTCAGTAGATATGATTATGTCTATCTCATAAGACATAAGTCCAAAGCCTTTGATAAATTCAAGGAGTCTAGGACTGAAATAGAAAACCAACTCGGAAAAAGTATCAAGGCACTCCGTTCTGATCGGGGTGGAGAATACTTATCCGAAGAGTTTCTTACAGAAAGTGGAATACTATCTCAGTGGACTCCGCCAGGAACACCGCAATTCAATGGTGTGTCCGAGCGAAGGAATCGGACATTGTTTAATATGGTTCGATCGATGTTAAGTCTCACTGATCGGGGTTACGCTCTGCAAACGGCCGCATTCATAATCGAGGTGGGACATTCTTGAAAAAAGAATTTATTTCCAAGACAGTCAGTGGGAGGGCTGTTCATCTTAATGAATTTCTAGATGAGATGGTCACTCAGGAACCACTGGACGACCACCAGAAGTAGTCGTTGAGCAAGAACCAATAGCTACAGTTAATAAGGACGGAACCGAATCTGAGAAATGGCTGGAAGCCATGAGGGAAGAAATGCAATCCATGTCAGATAATCAAGTGTGGGACTTGGTGGATCAAACCCCTGACGTAAAAGTCATTGGGTGTAAATGGATCTTTAAAATAAAGATGGACATGGATGGCAAACCTCAGACCTATAAAGCAAGACTGGTAGCAAAAGGTTATAAGCAAATCCACGGAATTGACTATGAAGAGACCTTTTCTCAAGTAGCTATGGTCAAATCTATCCGCATTCTACTTGCTGTAGCAATTTTGAGATATGGCAAATGGACGTCAAAACCGCCTTCTTCAACGGGAGGTTAGCTCAGGACGTTTATATGTCCCAGCCTGAGGGTTTTGAGGATCCTAAGAATAAGGGAAAGATTGGCAAGTTGCTCAAATCAATTTATGGTTTGAAGCAAGCATCTCGAAGTTGGAATCAACGTTTTGATGAAGTTGTGAAACAGTTTGGCTTCATCAAGAACGATGATGAACCTTGCGTATATATAAAAGGGCAGATGGGAGCAAAGTAGTCTTCTTGGTGCTTTATGTTGATGACATACTGCTCATTGGAAACAACGTCCCTACCTTGCTCTTAACAAAGACTTGGTTAGGTGAGTGTTTCGCAATGAAGGACTTAGGCGAGGCCTCTTACATCTTGGGGATCAAGATATATAGAGACCGTGCCAAGCGGGTCTTGGGCTTAAGTCAAAGAACCTACATAGACAAAATATTGAGAAGATTCTCGATGCTAGATTCAAAGAAAGGACTGCTGCCCATGCGTCATGGCATAAAGCTAAGCAAGAAGTAGTGTGCTAAGACACCTGCAGAGCTAGCAAGAATGAATGAGATCCCATATGCTTCGGCTATAGGGTCCATAATGTGTGCCATGATATGTACGAGAACGAATGTCTCGTTTGCCCTAAGCTGTACCAGTAGACATCAGTCCGAACCCGGTGAGGAACATTGGATTGCCGTCAAGGCGATTCTCGATTTTTGAGAAAAACCAAAGACGCTTTTCTTGTATACGGGAGAAGAAATGATGATCTAGTCGTCAAAGGATATGTTGACGCTAGTTTTCCAGACAGACCCCGATGACTTAAAAAGTCAGTTGGGTTATATGTTTATGTTGAACGGTGGAGCTTTCAGCTGAAAAGCAAGAAGCAGGACACCATTGCCGACTCTACGACCGAAGCTGAGTACATTGCCGCATCCGAAGCGGGAGAAGAGGCTGTATGGATCAGGAGTTTCATGGCTGGGTTAGGTGTAATTAAAAACCCATCTAACCCACTAGACTTATATTGTGACAACACCGGGGCCATTGCGAAGCTAAGGAACCCAGGGCACATGACAGATCCAAACATGTACTCAGAAAGTATCACATCATCCGCGACATTGTTGCTAAAAGGTGACGTGAAGATCCACTACGTTGCAACTGATGATAACACAGCCGACCCCTTGACCAAGGCTCTTCCACGAGCAAAACATGATAAACATGTTAGGTCAATGGGTATAGACTGGGACTTAGATTGGAACTAGGGGCAAGTGGGAGATTGATAGCATTTGTGCCCTAGTCCAATTGCTATTAGCCTGTAAACGTCTATGTACATTATCATCGTTTGTAACATATATATAAAACGGCTTTGTAATACTTATGTGTTGAAGTAATATGTTAAGCATGATCTGATTTTTGACCACTAAAGTAGTAGAACCATAAATCTGTACGGATCACACTTAACGAGTCCCTGGTCAAAACATGCTTCCTAAGAAGCGACCAGTATGAGGATGGTTCTTAATGACGTAGTTCTACTTGTCATAGGGATGAGGGATCCTGGAACCATATCATATATATCATGAGGTGATTGATATCGGACGACCCGCTTTGAATAGTGTTTTCATAGATTAAGCCATAAACATATTCAAATGCGATAGCTTGTCACGGCATCCTTAGACCAAGGAGTCTTTGTGATCACTATGCAATGAACGTACGACTTTAACTTGCGCCAAACGCTTTCTGTAAAAGGATTGCTATAAAGGGCATGATTGGGTGGCGGAACGGGTTGCATGAGTGACACGAAAGACGACTAAGGGATTTATCCCTCATACTACGGTATGGGAAAGATATCCGTTAGAAGGCCTCTTGATGGAGACTGACTGAGAGAAAGAGCATGGCCATGCCAATGATACGGGTTATCAGTTCTCAGCCATCTCGCATATCAAGTAACAATGATTGATTGAACAAGGGAGACGACTCTATGCCTTGTGATCAATCGGGATATCTAGAGATAACAGGATGGTGACTTGTACGCACAAAGGTTAAGTCGAGTCATCGATCATCATGCACCTTGGGTAATCATAATGTTTTACTAGAGACCACTTATGATGGATCGGGCAAGAGCGATCTTTTGCGCCGATCTGCCAACGGTGGCATGAGCCTAGAGGGTCACACACATACAAGTAGAAGCAAAATGCTTTCTTTTTCTTCTTTGCCTCCCCTACTTTAGGAGGTCTAGGAAGTAAAGGCAGTCTCATCTTTTCCGCCAAGTGCATATGGGCTTTACCCTTATCACCTCCAGCTTTGAAGCTAGTTCCCTTCTTGACCATTAGAACATCCTCGCCTCGAGTGACCTCCATGTTTTTTCGGTTGTAACTGTTAGAGTTATGCCCCTGTCCAATATATAAGTGATCTACAGATGTAATGTTTTATCATCTTTTCGAATAAATAAATCGGCATATATTACTAATGTGTTGTAGTAATATATCGAGTGTAATTTGATCTATGTCATTATGTGTGTAACCACTAATAGTAGATCTATAGATTGGAAAGAATTACATTTGATAACTCCCTGATCAGCTAAGCTTCTTTAAGAAGCGATCAGTATGAGACCAACTCCTTGTGATCACGCTCTACTGATCATGGCAAAGTATGTGCCGGAGTTATATCATAGATACCATCAGGTCGATGATATCGGACAACCCGATTGTGAGTATGCTGCATAGATCCAGTCATGAGATACTCACATATCGTAACTTATCATTATATCCTAAGACCAAGGAGTCTTTGTGTACACTATGTAACGAATACCTAAGTTTGACCTAGTCTAACGTTATCTGTAAAAGGGTAACTATAACGGCTTCGATTGGCTTTGGCCTTTATTGCACTAGTGAACTCGAAAGGCGTCTGAGGGATTTATTACTCATACGTCGGTATGAGAAAGATATCCGTTTAGGCCACTTGATGAGTATGAGTGAAGAAAGAGCATGGCCATGCAGGAGATACCTTAGTATCAGTTTTCAGTCATCTCAGATATCAAGAAACAGTGATTGATAAATTAGGATGACCATTCTATGCCTATTGATCAATCTGGATATCGATTTGATAAAAGGACAGTGACCTGTACGATAACAAGTTAAGTCGAATAATCGATAATCACGAATATTGGATAATCATAATGTCTTGCTAGAGGCCACTTATGATGGAAAGGGTAAAATAGTAATTTTACTAGTCTGCCAATTATTCGTGAGCCTACAGGGTCACACGCATTAAGCACGATACATGACAACAATTATGGATGAGAATTGAGAACAATTCAGTAGTTTTCTGGCCTAAGGTTTTAACCAGACGGTTGAAGAAATCAATTCGAGGAAATTGAGCCGTTTTGTCTAAACCGAAATTAGAACACAAGTTAATGGGTTTAATTTGGGTTTTAGTTAAACGGGCTTAAAGCCCATTTAGGGATTTAAGATATGAGTGGGAACAAATGCAAATAAGAGAGTATAAGGGATAGATAATGCAATTTTAATTTTGAAATTCAATTTAATTTCAAATTAAAATCACATAATATCTTCCTTTTATCCTCAATTATTTTTCAGCAACTTCCTCCCTCATTCTCTCCCCCTCATTGCCGAAAATCCTCTGCCTCTCATCCACCATTGTTGTCTTGTTTTCTCTCAAAAATTCTAGCAAATTTGTGAGTGAAAAATCTCTTCGGTTGTGGTGCTTGTGTGGACATGATAGAGAAACACTACGCTTGTGTTTTCATCAATTAACAGAGGTAAATATCAGATTTATATTTATATTTATAACATGTTGAAATTGTATTAAGATCACAGCAAGTTTCGATTACCACGGTTAAATAAAGCCCGCTACATGATATTCATCGTTTGGAACCCGTGGTGATTTCTTTATGTTTAAATCTGATATTTTTTTATGTTTATATGTGTTCATCACCTTAGCATGCATGTAAATCGAAAAAATTTTCAGATTTGATTGATTTTGGAAATTGGAAAAATATTTTTTTTTGGGTGTTCCGGGTTAGCCATGGCCGACCAGGTCGAGTCCCTTGGTGGACCATGGAATGCCCTACGGCAGACAATGGTCAGCACCATGGGCCGACGAGGGTCGCCTACGGGCGACCATGGCAGCCCTCTTGGGCGACCATGGCAGCCCTCGCTGGCGACCACGGTATGCCCATGCGGGCGACCATGGCAGCCCGTGAGGGCCACCATGGTTGCCTCGCAGGCGACCAGGGTCTGCCCTAGGGGCGACCAGGGTCTGCCCTAGGGGCGACCATGGCTGCCCTCGTGGGCTACCATGGTCGTTCCCATGGCCAACCACGGTCAGCCCGCGGGCGACCTCGGCAGCCCTCACGGGCCACCGTGGTTGCCTCTGCGGGCGACCTCGGTTGAGCTTGTTCGGCTCGACCAGATTCGAGCTGAACCGGTTGGTTCGCGAGAATATTTGGAAACCCTAAAAATTTGATATTTAGATTTGGTTCGGTTTCGATAAACCAGCGAGAACCGGTCCAAAATTCAATTAATCGATTAAACCGTCCGGTTTCGATAAACCGGAATTTTTCCACACTTAAGAAAGTTAAAATTTGGAAAATTTATTTGTTTGATTAGCATGTTGATTGTATACATGATCTTTGATAACATGATGTTTTCCACATGATGCTAGCTAAGCCCATTAGATTTGCATTTTAATTTCGGTTTTGCAACGTGCGTGTTGCTTAAATTTGGGTTGTAGTAAATACGGCCTGCATGTAGTGATTTATATTTCATTTTATTTATTTAAATTTGTAATCACGAAGACCGACACAAGAATCAAGTTAAGAGGGAGACTCGGATTGGAGGAGGCTCGAAGCCAGTGGGAGTTCACGAGAATGGAGCAAGTTTGGATCTTGAAGACCATGTCTTTAGGATCAGTTTTGCTAGATTCTTAGGAACTTAAGATGGGCTTAGCTATGCATATATTTTATCGTTACATTTATATGTTTGAATGTATGAATGTTTGATAGTTTAAATATACAAGTTTATGTATGATTTGCTATCACCCACATGCAAAGATTAAAATCGGAATTTAATCAGACTCGCATGTAACCTGCTATGGGGTCATCCTTGCATGAATTTGCAATTGATGATTCCAGATTAAGATTGTATCGATATACAATCAGACTTTTATAATTCACTTAAACGCAAATAATTACAAGTCAAGCGTGATACCATCCAAGTTTGGGCACTCAAAAGGGCTTTGACCCTATGGATGTCGGTACGCCTCCGCGTAACATTCATAGAGAAAAAGTCTGGATGAGATGGGTAGTTCTGTGTGGGTGCGTGCGCCTCCGCGTAGTAGTCACATTAGTTCTATCCATAGTTCAAGCTTGTTAGACTTGTCTACGATTGTCAGCTAGGGCTGACCTAGGGTATCAGTATAGGGTATGCCGTGTACTTTTAGTACAGACCCTAGCCAGAAATTACATGGTTTTGTAAATGGATGTATTCCTACCTTGATGCTCTCAATTGGAGCAGTGAGCCTCCGTTCACTTCAATTGAGGGTATGATAGGATCCTGGTTCAGATTCTAATGTTAGAATCAGACAAGTGTTTTATAACTAAATCTCCAACTTGAATTTTAATTAATTTTACCATGTAGAACTAAAAGGCAAACACAACACAAAGGAGTAATAGCGCACTGAGAGTCCAAATTGAGGACAGACTCAAGGGCGTGAATTACTCAGAATGGAATAGAAACTTGAGGCTTGTACTCAAGCATGAACGCAAGTAGTATATCCTTACCAAGGAACATCCTGCAGAGCCACCGCTGAACGCCGCTAGGGCACTAAGGATACTTATCAAAGTTCCTTAGTAACTAAATGGACGAGTCATGCACTATGGCGGGCAGTAGGATGCCAGAGTTGCAGAAGCAGTTCAGGAACGTTTCAGATCACCCTCATACCTGTAAGGCAGAGGTCAAGAAAATGTTCAAGGAGAAAGCTCGTGTCGAAAGATATGATACTTTCAGAGAACTCAACTCCTGCAAGCTTAAGGCTGAAACCCTGTTAGTCCTCATGTCACGAAGATGACATGTCTTCAAGAACATCTAACTAGACTCGGTTTTGATTATCAGGTGGAAATGACTGCGGATCTTATGTTGCAGTCACTTCCAGATACATATAGTGATTTCATAGTAAATTACAATATGCATGACATGGACAAGTCCTTAACAGAGCTTCATGGGATGCCTGTGACCGCTGAAAAGCACCTCAAGGGCAAGACCAAGGAGGTCCTTATGGTAAAAAAGAAGGTCAGCTTCAAGAAAGTTGATCAGGGTAAGGGTAAGGCTCCTAAGCACCTTGCAGGGCAGATCAGACACCCCAAGCGTCCAAAGGTTCAAGCAGCTCCCAAAGCTGCTGTGAAGACTAAGGACAAAATGAAGGAGGTCTGCTATCACTGCAATGAGCCAGGACACGGGAATAAGAGATTGTAAGCAATACAAGGATCATGTGAAGAAGAGTGGGTATCCACGTCTTCAGGATCAGATATTTACGTTGGTAAGCTTAATCGCTATAACGTAAATAAGAAAAGTCTTAAATCTAATGATTTAAACCAAGTTATAATCTGGCATTGTCAATTAAGGCACATAGGCGAGAAACGCATTTCAACACTTCACAAGTGTGGACTTTAAGCCCGTTTGAATTCACTCAAACTGAAAGATGCAAGTCCTGCCTAATGAGCGAGAAACGCATTTCAACACTTCACAAGTGTGGACTTTAAGTCCGTTTGAATTCACTCAAACTGAAAGATGCAATTCTTGCCTAATGAGCGAGAAACGCATTTCAACACTTCACAAGGGTGGACTTTTTTAGTCCGTTTGAATTCACTCAAACTGAAAGATGCAAGTCTCGCCCAATGGGCAAAACGACAAAGGCACCTTTCACAGGTTTATGTGAAAGACGAGTGACTTATTAAGTCTAATACATTCCGACGTATGTGAACCTATGAGTACTCAGGCCAGAAGAGAGTTGAACTAATACTTGACTCTGGAAACGGCCGCATTCATTTTGAATCGGGCTCCGATGAAGACAACGATAGTATACCTAGTGACAGTCATTCTGTCTCCCATTACTGTGGATGCGTGCGCCTCCGCGTAGCATTCATTGGGATGTGAGCTGAATAAGGTAATTAGTTCTATTTGGATGCGTGCGCCTCCGCGTAGTAGCCGAATAAGAGCTGGACCAGAGTCACAGAAGGTTCACCACATGACACTCATTACGTCTCTCGTTACTGTGAATGCGTGCGCCTCCGCGTTTTATTCATGCGTGCGGGATGAGATGGTCAGTTCTATTTGGATGCGTGCGCCTTCGCGTAGTAGCCAAATAAGAAATGGACCATAGTCATATATGGTATGGGAAACATCCTAGTATGTTTTTCCTAAAAAGATTTGGGTAGCAGAGATGCAGGCATCCAAATCACACAAAATGTGTCTTCGTAAGGTATCCTTAAGAAACTAAGAGATACAACTTCTATATACCCAGCGAGTATAAAGTCTTTGTTGCTCGAGGAGGGGTATTTTTGGAGAAATATTTTTCTAAAATAGCTAGTGGGAGTCCCGTGCATCTCGAAGAAATTCGTGAGGATACGGAACAGCCTGAAGCAATTCAGGAGCCTGCTATGCAAGATGTAGAAGTACTGGAGCCTCATATGGTCGTAGATGAAGAATCAGTCCCTACAGAAATTCCAGATGGTCCAAGGAGGTCTTAAAAATCTTGTCATGTTCCAGACATATATGGCTTCACAACAGCTGAAGGAAATGACTTGATGTTGGTGGATCAGGATGATCCATAACCTACAGACAAGCTTTGACGAGTCCAGACTCTGAAAGATGGCAGAACGCCTTGAATGAGGAAATTAAGTCCATGTAAGACCACCAAGTCTGGTGCTTGGTTGATCAAACCCCTGGGATAAAACCCATCGGTTCTGAGTGGGTCTACAGGATCAAGACCGACATGGATGAAAATCCTCAGACCAATGAGGCTAGGATGGTTGTAAAAGGTTATCGTCAAATTCAATGCATGTATTATGATGACACCTTTTCACTAGTAGCAATGGTCAGATTGATCCGGATTATTCTTAGCCATAACTTGATAGCATTTGTGCCCTAGTCCAATTTGGTATTAGCCTGTAAACGTCTATGTACAAATATCATCGTTTGTAATGTATAAATATAAACAACTTTATATTACTTGTGTGTTGAAGTAATATGTTAATCATGATCTGATTTATGACCACTAAAGTAGTAGAACCATAAATCTGTACGGATCACACTTAACGAGTCCCTGGTCAACCTATGCTTCCTTAAAAGCGACCAGCATGAGGATGGTTCTTAATGACGTAGTTCTACTTGTCATAGGGATGTGGGATCTTGGAACCATATCATAGATATCATGAGGTGATTGATATCGGACGACCCGCTTTGAATAGTGTTTTCATAGTTAAGCCATAAACATATTCAAATGCGATAGCTTGTCACGACATCCTTAGACCAAGGAGTCTTTGTGATCACTATGCAATGAACGTACGGCTTTAACTTGCGCCAAACGCTTTCTGTAAAAGGATTGCTATAAAGCGCATGATTGGGTGGCGGAACGGGTTGCATGAGTGACACGAAAGACGGCTAAGGGATTTATCCCTCATACTACGGTATGGGAAAGATATCCGTTAGAAGGCCTCTTGATGGAGACTGACTGAGAGAAAAAGCATGGCAATGCAAATAATACGGGTTATCATTTCTCAGCCATCTCGCATATCAAGTAACAATGATTGATTGAACAAGGGAGACGACTCTATGCCTTGAGATCAATCGGGATATCTAGAGATAACAGGATGGTGACTTGTACGCACAAAGGTTAAGTCGAATCATCGATCATCGTGCACCTTGGGTAATCATAATGTTTTACTAGAGACCACTTATGATGGATCGGGCAAGAGCGATCTTTTGCGCCGATCTGCCTCACGGACACTTATGAAGCCTCATGGCCGGCCCAATAAGGGCCCAACAAGACCTCTTGGCCGGCCCACATGGTGGGTCCATGTGTGGGGGCCACACAACACCATGCTTAGTTGGTGATTGTGGATTAAGAGGTGAGTGATTTAAGGGGTATGGGTTGAAGCACTTTTAAGCCCATACCAATCACTTTTAACCCATGCTTGTGAGTTGGATGATGAATTCAAATACTAGACATTAATTCATTAATCAAAATATCACAAAAACTCACACTCTCTCTCTCTCTTCTAGCTTGGCCGGCCACCCCCATCCTCCTCTTCATCTTGCTCTCTTGTTCTTCATTTAATTGTTCTAGTAGGCAATTAAGTGAAGGATCAACAAGATCATCCTCTTGGTGTGGACTTGCTTTAGAGAAGAAGATCCGAACGTTCTTCTTTATCGATTCATACAAGACTTAAAGGTAAACATCTTTTGGAATAGATTTTGCTTTGGGATTTAATGGTTTAAAGTTCTTGGACAAGGTTTGAAGTAGATTATCTTTTAATGCTTCCGCTATCTCGACGATCTAGAACGCTCCAAAACCCTACAGTGGTATCAGAGCGTTGGTTACCCTCTTAATCTTTGTCTTGTTGAATTTATTTCGGTTTTGTGATTATTTGCATGCCAAATTGTTGATAACATGATTTTAATGCTTTTTGGGAGAATTGCATGAAATATGTTATTTTTGAAAAATATATTGAATTTGGAATTTTTCGGAAATTATTGGATTTGTCGGGTACGAAAAGGGACTCTCGGGGAGCCGGATTAGAGGTACCGAACAGAGGTCACCAGAGGCCAGGGAGGCCGGCAGTGACCGAGCCCGTTCCCATTCTCGGGCGAGGCCGAGAGTGGCGGCAAGGGCGGTTTCGGCCTTCCAAGGCCCAAAACCCGCCCGTGCATTGTTGGGCTGGTCTAATGGGCCTTTGGCCCATTGGCTTGGCCCGACTTGGTTCGTGCGTGGTGTTTGATCCGTGTCACGAACCCGCGATCCAATATTTCGAAAACTTTCAAAATTTAATCGGTTTCGATAAACCGTTTTTCGAAAAGGTCTAGTTTCGATAAACCCGACCAAGCAACTTGGCAAAATTAAAACCGGAATTATTGCATATTATTTGATAACATGTTTGTGTGATAACATGTTGGATGATGTGATGAAATGTATGATGCATTAGTAGCCCATTAGATTTTATCGCTTTCACGGTTTGCATACCGTTAGTGTTAGCGTGTAATTATTCTTTTATTCGAGCCCATAAAGTGTAATTATTTTTTTATCCGGTCTACGAACCGAGTATTGTTTGTAATTATTACTCAAAGACGAGAAGGATGGAAAATCAAGCACGATGACGGTCTTGGAGGAAGTCCAAGAGCAAGTGGGAGCCCGAATAAGGAAGACTCGTAGAATCCTAAGTTTAGGATAGGATATAAAATGCATATTTAACGCTTTATGTATGCTTGCTTGAATTATTTAATTAATTGCATGCTTGCATGATTAGTTTATAAGTTTATAAGCCATCACCTCACATGCAAAGATTAAAATCTGAAATTCTAATCACTCAGTCGTGCAAGATGCCACACACAATGTTACAGAGAATGCTATAACGTTGTGTCTGACTTCTTGCGTAGATAAAGTAGGACAGTAAATATAAAGCTCTAAGTAATGACACAGCAGATTGTTTACCCAGTTCGGTGCAACGTCACCTACGTCTGGGGGCTCTCAGCCTAGTGGAAAGATTTCACTTATCAGTAATCCGTCAGAACATACAAGTACCTGTGATCCCTCCTAGATCTATACTTTATGCTACGTCTTACAGTGCAATCTATCTCAGGGTCTCCCCCTGAATCCAAGAACGTCTTGATTCCACTCTTCGAGCAATCGCCTTGCTCTGTCGTCTTCAAGTCTTCTTCAAGCTTGGTGGTTGCGTGCAGTCTTCAACTCACGACTTTCAGTAAACCCTCAATCACCTAACTCTCTATAGTTATGTGATGCACAAAGTCCTAAGCTCAATCTGCAATTTCTCAGCCCGCAAACCTTCACATCTAAGAACCTTGCAAATTGTTTCTAGCAAATAAATAAAGAACCACACGATTGCTAAGGGGGTAGCCTAAGCTTTTATAGCAATCGTGGATGAGTACTAACCCTAAAGGGCTTCCTCTTTAATCACCGTCTTTCTTCTTTTTAGATTAGGAGTTGTACTGCACTTTCCTAATCGTTTTCTTGCTGCACTGCCGAATCTGCACTTTCCTGATTTCTGTCGATCAGGATGCTTGCCGAGATGCCGTCGACAATGTCACACAAGATGTCGTAGAAGATGCTTCGACATTCTTTGTAACATGTTTCTTCAGTTCCTTCAAAAATCAGCCAATCTCGAAAATCGTCGTAACTACAATCTCCCCCTTTGGCTATTTTTAAGGGCAGCATTCTTCTTAGCATTCTTCGCCGCTTTCTGCGTCGCATTCGTCGTCTCGTCGATCGGCAGTGTCGTCGCGTCTTGTGTCTTCGCGTCGCGTCGTCTCTATCTTTCTTTCTTGTATCATCGCGCGCGTATTTCTAATCTAAACACACTTACTCCCCCTTGCTGGCTCAAAAAGAGCCAAAATTTAAACAAATATTTCAACAAATCCGGGAAATAAGCAAAATAAATCCAAACATAACTCATACTTGCTCTCGATCAGCTGTCGAGAGAAAGCATGATACAGTGTTCACAAAATATTACAGACCATAAAAGTTGTTTAGTTGTTGAAGAGTCAGCGAATTTCATTGGAAATTTTAAATAGAGCTGCTGTTGGAACTGGCAGTCTCTGTAGCTTCTGTGGAGGCTTCTTGGGTAGCATCTTCTGGATCATTTGTGGGATCATCTTCAGAGCCTGGAGGAGACATGGATTGCAGCAGGTTGGCGCAGTGAGTTCAGTGCTGCGAGAGGTGCTTCAGGGCCGTCTTTAAGTTTGCAATGTCCTCATCAAGCACTTCAATTTCTTGCTTGAGCATGACGGCATCCCTGCTGGCAGTCCTTGTGAGAGGGACGGCACTTGTGGCTCTACTGGTTTTTGCCGTGGCTTCTGGCCTGACTAGATCAGGAGCATGCCTTCCATCAAACAACTTGTGGCTTACCACAATTACTCCTCCTCTTTTCCCCACCTTATCCGACGTTTTCAACACGCCAGGGTGTTGATGTACGAGTAATTCAGAGATAAGGGATGGAAAGGCTATGGGAATTTTCACAGCAAGAGATCTAGCATGGCGAACAAGATGATCAATCACAAATTGTCCAAAGTCAAGTTTAGATCTAGTACCTATTTGGTAGATAAGGATTGCTAGCTCAGGTTTGATCGATGATGCGTGAGTTGAGGGCGCCCAGTTTGCAACTCCAATCCGAAAGAGAATGGAGTACTTGGAAGTCAGATCTGAGGCTGCCACTGTCCCTTTGGATGGCCATATTCTGCTCTTATCTCTGGTGATTTCTCGGAGGACTTTGCTCAGATCGGGTGGTGGCATAAATCGAACCCTCTTCCTTCCCAGGAATTCATTGATGATGTCTGAGGTGATGGCAAAGCGGATGCCTCTGACATATACCTTATCAAACTCTGGAGCATCTGGGGTACCAAACGTGGTAGGCAGATTTGCAATGAACTCTTTAACCAGAAGGGGATAGTGGTTGCCAATGTCGGAGACGGTTCTCATCAATTCTGCCTTCTCCAGGAGCTGTATAATGGCCTTTAGCCCAAGCAGCTCTGTTGACAATGTCTTCTCTGGGTACGCCGTTCTCTGAAAGACAAACTCCCACCTCTTTGCACCTTCTGCTGAGTGAAACGACACGTTGTCGTAAGTTACACTCATGGTGTTCTTGGCCGTCTTCAGGGCCTTCTTCTTCCTTTCTTCCTCAGCAGGGACCTCTTCAAGGTCATCATCAGTGGATTCATCTATCAACCTTCTTGTTGCAATTACTTTCTTCCCCTTTTCTTTAACATGCGATTTTTTCCTTTTGTTGCTGGGACCTCCAGCCTCCTTTCCCTCCTTCCTTTTCCTTGTTTCTTTCAATTTCCCAACCATGACAGCCAAACTTTCAGTTTCTTCTAGAACTTTTTTCTTCAGGGTCGACAGCACTGTGTGTGCCGTCTCAGCAGCTTCTTCCATGACATCTTCTCTGGCATCCAGAGTGTTTTCTTCTGTGTTGTTGGTGGTAGCATCCTTGTTCTTCTCAGCTTCTTCCAGATCGGTCTCTCCTCTGGTTTCTTCTTTCTCTTCTTCTTCTTTTTCCTCGGCTTCTTCCGAGTCAGCTATTTCTTCCTCTTCTAGAACATTTTCAGTGGCTTTTGGTATGACATCTGTTCCTTCTTCTTCTCCTCCTTCTCCTTCCGCAATGCGTTCCAGCCCATGACTGACCGGAGTCAGATCCTCCTTTTCTTCTTCCGGACGTATCAGTTCTTCTACCACACCTTCTTTAGGTGGGTCCTGGTTTTCCAGTAGTGATTCTAACAGATCACTGTTTCTAGAAGTATCGGCAGAGAAATCGTTACCTGTTGGTGTTGGAACTGCGACGATTTGCATGGAGGCCTCTCGATTTTCCTGGCCAAGATCATTCTCTCTTTCTAGCCCAGTTAGGTCAGACATTGAGAAGGCAGCACTTCCGGTCTGGGATTTCTTGGGAACTCGAGTAAAAACTGGTATTGGGGCTTTCTCTGGTGAAGCCTCTTTGACAATTTCTTCTGACTTTTTCAGGGTTTTTGGCCCTTTGATTCGCACTCCATGCTTGTTTGTCTTCGCTCTACTGTTTGTGGAGCCTTTTGCTTCGGCTTTCTTTGAAGCGGTGGCTTCCTTTGGGGCTACTGTGCTTCTAGTTTTCACCATTGTTGTTTGAGAGATTTGCAGAGAGTGAATGGTGAAGGAGATGAGAGCGAGCACAGAGAGGAGGCAGACTAGGTTTTTGAAAACGATTCAAATCTTCTTTAGCGTCTGACTGTATCTTTCCTTTTCTTTTATATGGGCTTTTGATATGCCTGGCCCAATGACATTCGTTGGTTTTTAGACCGGTTCATGAAGAGGTACCAACACTTCCTCTCAACCGTTTCTGTATCTCCTTTACTGGTCGTTGATGGAACACAGACCAAGTGATGATCTGAGATCCTCAAATCTGCTCGCGTCTAGTGCCTTTGTGAAAATATCAGCTAGTTGCTTCTCTGTTGGGATGTGCTCTAGGATGATCTTCTTGTCTTCGACCAATTCTCGAATGAAGTGATGTCTAATATCAATGTGTTTGGTCTTGCTGTGTTGGACAGGGTTTTTGGAGATGTTGATAGCACTGACTTTGTCACAATACAAAGTCATGGCATCCTGTCTGACATTGTATTCGACTAGCATCTGTTTCATCCAAAGTAGTTGTGTGCAGCTACTCCCAGCAGCAATATACTCCGATTCGGCAGTGGATAGGGCAACACAGTTTTGCTTCTTACTAAACCATGATATGAGGTTGTTGCCAAGGAAGAAGCATCCTCCAGATGTGCTATTCCTATCTGATGTGTTTCCAGCCCAATCGGCATCACAATACCCCACCAAGGTAGAGGATGTGTCGAATGAATATAATAAACCCAAGTCCGTGGTCCCAGAAATATATCTAATAATTCTTTTGGCTTGGGAGAGATAAGTAACCTTAGGATTAGCTTGATATCTAGCACATACTCCTACAGAGTAGGCAATATCTGGTCGACTTGCAGTAAGGTAGAGAAGACTACCAATGATGCTTCTGTAGAGGTGTTGGTCGACGGCTTCTCCTGGATCATCTTTAGTTAGCTTGACATGTGTAGCTGCTGGTGTCCTTTTATGTGAGGCTTTCTCTAGGCCAAACTTCTTGACAATATTCTTCGCATATTTGCTCTGAGATACGAAGATGCTATCCTTTTGTTGTTTGATTTGGAAGCCCAAAAAATAAGTAAGCTCTCCCACCATGCTCATCTCGAATTCTGATTGCATCTGTTGAATAAATATCTCTACCATCTTGCTTGACATCCCTCCAAAAACAATGTCATCGACATAGATTTGAGCTATCATTAAATTTCCATCTTCATTCTTCACAAATAAGGTCTTGTCGACTCCCCCTCTAGTGTAGCCGCTTTGGATGAGGAATTTTGTGAGCCTTTCATACCAAGCCCTTGGTGCTTGTTTCAACCCATAAAGAGCTTTCTTTAGTTTATACACATGATCAGGATAGTGAGGGTCAACAAATCCCTTGGGTTGTGACACATATACTTCTTCATTGAGATCCCCATTCAAGAAGGCACTTTTGACATCCATCTGGTAGAGCTTTATCTGTAGATGACATGATATCCCTAGCAAGAGACGAATTGCTTCTAGTCTTGCCACAGGAGCAAATGTCTCATCGAAGTCAACACCCTCAATTTGAGTATACCCCTGAGCAACTAACCTTGCTTTGTTGCGAGTGATGTTGCCAAGCTCATCGGATTTGTTCTTGAAGATCCATTTGGTGCCTATGATGTTTCCTTCACTTGGTTTGGGCACCAGTTCCCAT
Organism: Geranium rotundifolium; assembly: GCA_963920655.1. NCBI lineage: Eukaryota > Viridiplantae > Streptophyta > Magnoliopsida > Geraniales > Geraniaceae > Geranium > Geranium rotundifolium. The sequence continues at coordinate 13,608,274 of OY987317.1, read as the reverse complement.
ACCTGATTTTTCTCAAATTGAATCAGCTCTTCTTGCATAGCATTGACCCAATACTCATCATTGATGTTTTTGGGTTCTGTCTTTGAGACGAAGCAAATATTTCCTATCATCTCGTTATAATCTTCAGGAGCTTTTGACCGAGTCCGTACGCCTTCATTCAGGTTTCCAATAACTCCAGAGATAGGATGGTTAGTCTGGACTATTCGTGAGGGATTCTTGTTTCGGGTTTCGGAAACTACTTCGTTATTGGCGACATCATCTTCGGTTTTGCTGCTAACATCTTCTCTGACATCTGGGGTAGCATTCTTCCTGACATTGTTGGGAGGATAGGCTCCGTCTTCATCTGTCGCATCTTCTGAGGAATCTTCGCAGTCATCGTCAACAACAACATTGATTGATTCCATCATCGTCTTGGTTCGTTTGTTGAAGACTCGGTATGCACGACTATTCCTTGAATAGCCAAGGAAGATGCCTTCATCGCTTTTTGGGTCAAGCTTTTGGCGAGGCTCTCTATCAGCCATTATATAACAAGTGGAGCCAAAGATATGGAAGTACTTAACATTGGGCTTTCTCCCCCTCCATATTTCATAATGAGTTACTGACATACCTGGTCGGAGAGTGACTCGATTGTGGATATGGCAAGCAGTGTTAAGTGCTTCTGCCCAGAAGTGAGTTGGTATGTCTTTAGCCAGCATCATAACTCTTGCCATCTCCTGTAGAGTCCTGTCCTTGCGCTCAACAATGCCATTCTGTTGAGGAGTGATTGGTGCTGAGAATTCATGTGCTATCCCTTCTGAGTTGCAGAAATCTGCAAACTTGCTGTTTTCGAACTCTCGACCATGATCACTATGAAGGCGGATGATTTTGCCAATTGTCTCTCCTTTTTCTCGTTGGACTTGGATGCATAGATTCTTGAATGTCGAGAAGGTGTCTGATTTGTCACGAGGGAAGTCAACCCAAGTGTATCGTGAGTAATCATCTACACATACAAAGACATATCGTTTTCCTCCAAGGCTTTCAACTTGCATTGGTCCCATGAGGTCAACATGTATCAGCTCAAGTACTCGAGATGTGGTGATGTGCTGAAGCTTCTTGTGTGACATCTTGGTTTGCTTTCCAATCTGACATTCTCCGCAGATCTTTCCTTCTACTATTTTTAGGTTTGGGATTCCGGTGATAGCCTGCTCTGAGATTGCCTTTTGCATACTTCTAAGGTTTAGATGTCCAAGCTTTCGATGCCATAGTTTAATTTCTTCTGCTTTGGAGACAAGGCACTTGGTCGCTTCGGTATGTGTCTCGGGAGACCAGATATAGCAATTGTCTGCCGAGCGAACTCCTTGTGGAATAGTGACCTGATCGATGTTGTTCACTATACAGGCTTCATTAGTGAATTTTACTACTAAATCCTGATCACAGATCTGACTGATGCTAATCAGGTTTGCCTTAAGTCCTTCTACAAGTAATGCTTCAGTCAAGCAGGTGGCTTCTGGATGCTTGAGCACTCCTTTTCCAATGATTCGTGCTCGGATCCCATCTCCAAACGTAACAAAGCAGTTTGTATATAATTTAAGATTGGAGAGAAACTCTGGAGTACCTGTCATGTGTCGAGAGCATCCACTGTCGAGATACCAGTCTTTGTTTGTTGAAGCACTCAAGGATGTATATGCAACATTAGCTCTATAGGCCAGGTTCTTAGGTCTCCATTCAAGACGGGATGTCTTCGGAGGAGATGAGAGATGCCTTTGATATCTCTTCTGGTGTAGCTGAGCTTGCTTCCTTTCAAAACAGAAAGGTCTGATGTGACCAGGTTGACCACAGTAATGGCATATCCATTGATATTGATGAGCTGGTCTTCTGTAGCTTTGTTGTCTTCGTGGAGGATGTCTTTTGGTAGTTACTTGACAAGGACATGTTGTAGACGATATTGTGGCTTTTGTTGTAGGTCGTCCTGTAGGATGAGTTGGGGCATCCTGTTGTTTCTTGTCAGCCAAGGCTTGTTGTGGAACAAACTTTGTCTCTGTAGTTGAGGGAACAGCATGTGTGTACCCTAGTCCCGTCGTATTTTTGGACTGTTTTCCCACCGATAAAATCTTGTCAAGGCTTTCTGTGCTCGGATTCATCATCTTTACTGATTTAGTCATGAGACTAATTTCTCCATTGAGTCTGGTGATTTCTCGTTTCAGCTCCACGATCGTCTCTAGAAATCTAGATTTGTCGTTGGTAAGACTAATGATCCTTTCGCCTTGTTGATCAAGTATCAGAGTTTCCTTGATCCATCTGGTGTACAAGCCTTTGTATGCCTCGACTAGTTGTTCGTTAGTCCAATTCTCATTTGGAGTTGGATCATTATTGATGTCGACAGCATTATCAACATTACATGTAGGAGTAGTAGTAGTGAATGCAACAAAGTTGCTTACCTCTTCAGATCCACTATCTTCATTGTCATCATCTGATAGAGTGGCATTGTATCCTCGTTTTTGTTGTTTGAGGAAATTTGGACATTCTCTACGGAGGTGGCCGAATCTTTCACATTCATGACATTGAAGTCCTTTGTTTTTGTTTTCTTCCCCACTCCTGTTTGGTCTGTCAAGACTACCTCCAGCTTGAGCTTTTTGTGGAGCATTGTTTCTGGCATTTGCTGTGACATTCCGTCCACCCATTCGACTAAATCTTCTCATGGCTTTGTTGTACCTTTTTGTGAGAAGGGCCATTGTAGCCTCGATATCTTCATCTGAATTCGAATCTTCAGGGTCTGGTTGCTTGTGTGTTGAGCTCTTGAAAGCAACTCCTTTGTTCCTTTTGTCGATGTTGGGTAGAGACAACTCATAGGTCATCAGAGACCCCATCAGCTCATCAAATTTCAAGACCTTGAGGTCATGAAATTCTTCAATTGCTGTGATCTTCATCTTGAACCTAGGACTCAGAGCACGTAGGGTTTTTCTTACCAATTTTTCATCAGACATTGGTTCTCCCAGAGAATAGGATTCATTGGCTAGATCACGAATGTGAACATTGAAATCTGCAATTGATTCATCTTCCTTCATGACGAGGGCTTCGAAGTTGGTAGTCAGGTATTGCAGTTTCTGTTCTCGAACCTTAGTTGTTCCTTCATATGCTACGGCCAAGATGTCCCATGCTGATTTGGCAGTTGTGCATGTGTTGATTAGTCTCAACACGTTCTTGTCAACACCATTGAAGATAGCATTCAGAGCTCGAGAATTTCCCAGTGATTCTTCATCTTTATCATCTGTCCAGTCTTTTTCTGGTTTTGGGCCGATAGGATTGCCAGGCACACATTCGAGCCTTCCAATAGCCATAGTTGCTCCCATCTAGAACAGGTGGCCGATTTATGGATCCTCCTTCTCTGGTATTGTCCATCTTTGATCAAAATATTTGTTTAGGAACTCACCTAAAGCTATAGGTGCCCCCTCTGATACCAATTGAAATTTTGATCACTCAGTCGTGCAAGATGCCACACACAATGTTACAGAGAATGCTATAACGTTGTGTCTGGCTTCTTGCGTAGATAAAGTAGGACAGTAAATATAAAGCTCTAAGTAATGACACAGCAGATTGTTTACCCAGTTCGGTGCAACGTCACCTACGTTTGGGGGCTCTCAGCCTAGTGGAAAGATTTCACTTATCAGTAATCCGTCAGAACATACAAGTACCTGTGATCCCTCCTAGATCTATACTTTATGCTACGTCTTACAGTGCAATCTATCTCAGGGTCTCCCCCTGAATCCAAGAACGTCTTGATTCCACTCTTCGAGCAATCGCCTTGCTCTGTCGTCTTCAAGTCTTCTTCAAGCTTGGTGGTTGCGTGCAGTCTTCAACTCACGACTTTCAGTAAACCCTCAATCACCTAACTCTCTATAGTTATGTGATGCACAAAGTCCTAAGCTCAATCTGCAATTTCTCAGCCCGCAAATCTTCACGTCTAAGAACCTTGCAAATTGTTGCTAGGAAATAAATAAAGAACCACACGATTGCTAAGGGGGTAGCCTAAGCTTTTATAGCAATCGTGGATGAGTACTAACCCTAAAGGGTTTCCTCTTTAATCACCGTCTTTCTTCTTTTTAGATTAGGAGTTGTACTGCACTTTCCTAATCGTTTTCTTGCTGCACTGCCGAATCTGCACTTTCCTGATTTCTGTCGATCAGGATGCTTGCCAAGATGCTTGCCAAAATGACGGATTCAAATGAATATGCTTGCCAAGATGCTCGCACTGTTGGAGGATTATACATATTGAATATGCAAAACTCGAAATCCAACATGCTCTATAATGTAAATGCTAAGAGGTTTAAACCTAATGATTTAGACCAAACTCTTATCTGGCATTGTCCTCTAGGTCACATAAATGAGAAACGCATCTTAGCGCTTCATAAGCGCGGACTTCTAAGTCAATTCGAATTCCAAACGATTGAAAGATGCGAAGCTTGTTTAATGGGCAAGATGACTAAAGCGCCCTTCACTGGTTTAGGTGAGAGGGCAGGTGACTTATTGGGTCTGATACATTCAGACGTATGTGGACCAATGAGTATACATACCAGAGGTGGTTTAGGCTACTTTATCACATTTACTGACGATTTCAATAGATATGGTTATGTCTATCTCATGAGACATAAGTCCAAAGCTTTTGATAAATTCAAAGAGTTTAGGACTGAAGTAGAAAACCAACTCTGAAAGAGTATCAAGGCACTCCGTTCTGATCGGGGTGGAGAATACTTATCCGAGGAGTTTCTTAGTTATCTTACTGAAGGTGGAATACTAGCTAAGTGGACTCCGCCAGGAACACCGCAACTTAATGGTGTGTCCGAACGGAGGAATCGAACATGGTTAGATATGGTTCGATCAATGTTAAGTCTCACTGATCTCCCGATCTCCTTCTGGGGTTATGCTCTGCAAACGGCCGCTTTCATAATAAATAGGGCTCCGTCGAAAGCAGTGGAAGGGACATCATTTGAAAAATGGTACGGGAAGGAACCTGTTTTGTCCTTCCTTAAAATCTGGGGTTGCGAGGCTTATATTAAAAGGTTGCTTGCAACCAAGCTCGAACCAAGATCAGATAAATGCACTTTCGTCGGATATCCAAAAGAAACAAAAGGATACTACTTCTACAAACCGAGCGAAACTAAAGTTTTTGTCGCTCGAGGTGGGACATTCTTGGAAAAAGAGTTCATTTCCAAGACAGTCAGTGGGAGGGCTGTTCATCTTGATGAAGTTCTAGATGAGATGGTCACTCGGGAACCACAAGAAGACCCACTAGAAGAGGTAGAGCCAGAAGTGGTCATTGAGCAAGAACCAATAGCTGCAGTTAATGAGGACGGTCCGATGCGCTCTGAAAGGATAAGTCATGCACCTGTCCGATACGGTTTCTTGGTAACTGAAGGTGATGGTTTAGTACTAGTGGACAATGATCCAGCTAACTTTCGAGAGGCTTTGGACAGAACCGACTCTGAGAAATGGCTGGAAGCCATGAGGGAAGAAATGCAATCCATGTCAGATAATCAAGTGTGGGACTTGGTGGATCATACCCCTGACGTAAAGGTCATAGGGTGTAAATGGATCTTTAAAATAAAGATAGACATGGATGGCAAACCTCAGACCTATAAAGCGAGACTGGTAGCAAAAGGTTATAGACAAATCCACGGAATTGACTATGAAGAGACCTTTTCTCCAGTAGCTATGGTCAAATCTATCCGCATTCTTCTTGCCGTAGCAGCGTATCACAACTATGAGATATGGCAAATGGATGTCAAAACCGCCTTCCTCAACGGGAGGTTAGCTGAGGACGTTTATATGTCCCAGCCTGAGGGTTTTGAGGATCCAAAGAATAAGGGAATGATTTGCAAGTTGCTCAAATCAATCTATGGTTTGAAGCAAGCATCTCGGAGTTGGAATCAGCGTTTTGATGAAGTAGTGAAACGGTTTGGCTTCGTCAAAAACGATGATGAACCTTGCGTGTATAAAAGGGCAAATGGGAGCAATATAATCTTCTTGGTGCTTTATGTTGATGACATACTGCTCATTGGAAACGACGTCCCTACCTTGCTCTTAACAAAGACTTGGTTAGGTGAGTGTTTCGCAATGAAGGACTTAGGTGAGGCCTCTTACATCTTGGGAATCATGATATATAGAGACCGTGCCAAGCGGGTCTTGGGCTTAAGTCAAAGCACTTATATAGAAAAGGTGTTGAGATGATTCTCAATGCAAGATTCAAAGAAAGGATTGCTGCCCATGCGTCATGGCGTGATGCTTAGCAAGAAGCAGGGTGCTGAGACACCTGCAGAGCTAGCAAGAATGAATGAGATCCCATATGCTTCGACTATAGGGTCCATAATGTATGCCATGATATGTACGAGACCGGATGTCTCGTTTGCCCTAAGCTGTACCAGTAGACATCAATCCAAACCCGGTGAGGCACACTGGATGGCTGTCAAGGCAATTCTCAAATATTTGAGAAAAACCAAGGACGCCTTTCTTGTATACGGGGGCAGAAATGATGATCTCGTCGTCAAAGGATATGTCGACGCTAGTTTCCAGATAGACCCCGATGACTTTAAGAGTCAGTTGGGATATGTGTTTATGTTGAACGGCGGAGCATTCAGCTGGAAAAGCAAGAAGCAGGATACCATTGCCGACTCTACGACGGAAGCTGAGTACATTGCCACATGTGAAGCGGCAAAAGAGGCTGTATGGATCAGGAGTTTCATGGCTGGGTTAGGGGTAATTAAAAACCCGTCTAACCCAGTAGACTTATATTGTGACAACACCGGGGCCATTGCGCAAGCTAAGGAACCCAGGGCACATAACAGATCCAAACATGTACTCAGAAAGTATCACATCATCCGCGACATAGTTGCTAGAGGTGACGTGAAGATCCACTACGTTGCAACTGATGATAACACAGCCGACCCATTGACCAAGGCTCTTCCTCAAGATTGGAGCTAAGGGCAGGTGGGAGATTGCCCTAGTCCAATTGGTATTAGCCTGTAAACGTCTATGTACAAATATCATCGTTTGTAATGTATAAATATAAACGGCTTTATATTACTTATGTGTTGAAGTAATATGTTAAGCATGATCTTATTTATGACCACTAAAGTAGTAGAACCATAAATCTGTACGGATCACACTTAACGAGTCCCTGGTCAACCTATGCTTCCTTAAAAGCGACCAGTATGAGGATGGTTCTTAATGACGTAGTTCTACTTGTCATAGGGATGTGGGATCCTGGAACCATATCATAGATATCATGAGGTGATTGATATCGGACGACCCGCTTTGAATAGTGTTTTCATAGATTAAGCCATAAACATATTCAAATGCGATAGCTTGTCACGACATCCTTAGACCAAGGAGTCTTTGTGATCACTATGCAATGAACGTACGACTTTAACTTGCGCCAAACGCTTTCTGTAAAAGGATTGCTATAAAGGGCATGATTGGGTGGCGGAACGGGTTGCATGAGTGACACGAAAGACGGCTAAGGGATTTATCCCTCATACTACGGTATGGGAAAGATATCCGTTAGAAGGCCTCTTGATGGAGACTGACTGTGAGAAAAAGCATGGCCATGCAAATGATACGGGTTATCATTTCTCAGCCATCTCGCATATCAAGTAACAATGATTGATTGAACAAGGGAGACGACTCTATGCCTTGAGATCAATCGGGATATCTAGAGATAACAGGATGGTGACTTGTACGGACAAAGGTTAAGTCGAGTCATCGATCATCGTGCACCTTGGGTAATCATAATGTTTTACTAGAGACCACTTATGATGGATCGGGCAAGAGCGATCTTTTGCGCCGATCTGCCAACGGTGGCATGAGCCTAGAGGGTCACACACATACAAGACGGATAACTTGAGACAAGGAAACATTGATGTTTCTTGAGGAGTAATATATGGACAAAACTGGAGGTTTTGTGCCATAGGTTCGGTTTGAGAGAATAATTAGCGAATCGAGAAAAATCGAGTTTTTCGTCGATATTGCGTCGGACTTTGTTTGATTAGTAACGACAAAAGGGTCGGGCAACTTTTGGACACGGCATGAGACAACACGGGAGGGCCCATTGGGCTCGCCCCATGAAGCCTCATGGCCGGCCCAATAAGGGCCCAACAAGACCTCTTGGCCGGCCCACATGGTGGGTCCATGTGTGGGGGCCACACAACACCATGCTTAGTTGGTGATTGTGGATTAAGAGGTGAGTGATTTAAGGGGTATGGGTTAAAGCACTTTTAAGCCCATACCAATCACTTTTAACCCATGCTTGTGAGTTGGATGATGAATTCAAATACTAGACATTAATTCATTAATCAAAATATCACAAAAACTCACACTCTCTCTCTCTCTTCTAGCTTGGCCGGCCACCCCCATCCTCCTCTTCATCTTGCTCTCTTGTTCTTCATTTAATTGTTCTAGTAGGCAATTAAGTGAAGGATCAACAAGATCATCCTCTTGGTGTGGACTTGCTTTAGAGAAGAAGATCCGAACGTTCTTCTTTATCGATTCATACAAGACTTAAAGGTAAACATCTTGTGGAATAGATTTTGCTTTGGGATTTAATGGTTTAAAGTTCTTGGACAAGGTTTGGAGTAGATTATCTTTTAATGCTTCCGCTATCTCGACGATCTAGAACGCTCCAAAACCCTACATAACTATGGCAGATGGATTTCAAAACCCCTTCCTTAGCAGGAATTTACTAGATGGCGTGTATATCACACGACCTGTGGGTTTTGTAGTTCCAAAGAATCCCGAAAAGATATGTAAGCTGCAAAGATCCATTTATGGATTTAAGCAAGCTTCAGGGAGTTGGAACCGTCATTTTGATAAAGCTGTAAGGGAACTCGACTTCATCAAAAACAAAAGTGAGCCTTGCGTACATAAGAAAGCGAGTGGGAGTAATATTGTATTCTTGATATTTATTCATCGGGAATGACATCCCGACCTTGCCACCAACGCTTGGTTAGGGAAGTACTTATCGATGAAGGACTTAGGTGATGCTACATTTAATGTAGGCATCAGGATATCTACAGATCATTCCAAAAGGATTTCGGGCCTAAGTCAGAACATGTACATAGGTAAAGTGTTGAGAAGACTCTTAGTGTCAGCAAGCTATAGAGTCCTAGTACTCCTGATAAGCTGAGCAGGATGAGTAAGATCCCTTATGCTTCGGCTGTGGGATCCATCATGTATGCCAGGATGTGCACGAGACTGGAAGTCTCGTTTGCATTAAGTTTTACCAGCAGATTCCAATCTAACCCCGACCAATTACACTGGATTGCTGTCAAAGGCCATCCTCAAATATTTGAGCAGGATCGAGGATGCATTTTTGTGTATGGGGATGAAGATAGAGAACTAGCAGTCAAAGGACAAGTCGATGCTAGTTTTCAGACATATCCAGATGACTTTAAAATTCAGTCAGGATATATGTTGTGTTGAGTGGTGGCGCTTTCAGTTGGATAAGCTTTAAGTAAGCCAAAATTGCCAGCTCTACAATGAAGGCTGAGTATATAGCTGCAACAAAAGCAGCTACAGAGGCCATATGAATTAGAAGCTTTCTGATCGGATTAGATGCAACGCCGCGAGCGTCTGATCCGATTAGCTTGTTGTGGGGCAACACAGGTGCCGTAGCTATTGCTCAAGAGCCCAAATTCCACAACATATCCAAACATATACTCAGCAGGCATCACCTCGAGAGAGTTATATCATATAGAGGTGATGTGGAGATTAATAACTATTCGACTGATGATAATATGGCCGATCCTTTGACAAAGGCTCAGTCGTAGCCTAGGCATGAGTAACATGCAGGGTCTATAAGTGTAGATCAGAACTTAAATTGGAACTAGGGGCAAGTGGGAGATTGTTAGAATTATGCCCCAGTCCAATATATAAGTGATCTACAGATGTAATTTTTTATCATCTTTCCGAATAAATAAATCGGCATATATTACTAATGTGTTGTACTAATATATCGAGTGTAATTTGATCTATGTCATTATGTGTGTAACCACTAATAGTAGATCTATAGATCAGAAAGAATTACATTTGATAAGTCCCTGATCAGCTAAGCTTCTTTAAGAAGCGATCAGTATGAGACAAACTCCTTGTGATCACGCTCTACTAATCATGGCAAAGTATGTGCCGGAGTTATATCATAGATACCATCAGGTCGATGATATCGGACAACCCGATTGTGAGTATGCTGCATAGATCCAGTCATGAGATACTCACATATCGTAACTTGTCATTATATCCTAAGACCAAGGAGTCTTTGTGTACACTATGTAACGAATACCTAAGTTTGACCTAGTCTAACGTTATCTGTAAAAGGGTAACTATAACGGCTTCGATTGGCTTTGGCATTTATTGCACTAGTGAACTCGAAAGGTGTCTGAGGGTATTATCACTCATACTTCGGTATGAGAAAGATATCCGTTTAGGCCACTTGATGAGTATGACTGAAGAAAGAGCATGGCCATGCAGGTGATACCTTAGTATCAGTTTTAAGTCATATCAGATATCAAGAAACAATGATTGATAAATTAGGATGACCATTCTATGCCTATTGATCAATCTGGATATCAATTTGATAAAAGGACAGTGACATGTACGATAACAGGTTAAGTCAAATAATGGATAATCACGAATATTGGATAATCATAATGTCTTGCTAGAGGCTACTTATGATGGAAAGGGTAAAATAGTAATTTTACCAGTCTGCCAATTATTCGTGAGCCTAGACTGTCACACGCATTAAGAACGATACATGACAACAATTATGGATGAGAATTGAGAACAATTCAGTAGTTTTCTGGCCTAAGGTTTTAACCAGACGGTTGAAGAAATCAATACGAGGAAATTGAGCCGTTTTGTCTAAACCGAAATTAGAACTCAAGTTAATGGGTTTAATTTGGGTTTTAGTTAAACGGGCTTAAAGACCATTTAGGGATTTAAGATATGAGTGGGAACAAATCCAAATAAGAGAGTATAATGGATAGATAATGCAATTTTAATATTGAAATTCAATTTAATTTCTAATTAAAATCACATAATATATTCCTTTTATCCTCAATTATTTTTCAGCAACTTCCTCCCTCATTTTCTCCCCCTCCGCCTCATTGCCGAAAATCCTCTCCCTCTCATCCACCATTGTTGTCTTGTTTTCTCTAAAAAATTCTAGCAAATTTGTAAGTGTAAATCTCTTCGGTTGTGGTGCTTGTGTGGACTTGATAGAGAAACACTACACTTGTGTTTTCATCGATTAAGAGAGGTAAATATCAGATTTATATTTATATTTATAACATGTTAAAATCGCATTAAGATCACAGCAAGTTTAGATCACCACGGTTACATAAAATCCGCTGCCTGATATTTATCGTTTGGAAGTGGAGATCTCTCTCAGTCACAAGCATTTGATGTAACTCCAAAACGGTCTTGTCCATATCATGCATAAAATAATTCAACATGAAACTATCATATGTATGAGGAAGGGATTGCAGAACTAAATCGGCTGCCATCTGTTAGGTTTGTGCCCTAGTCCAAAATAATTCCTCAATCTATATTGTAACGGACATCATTATTCTACATAATAAAAGGCATAATATTACAAATGTGTTGTAGTAATATATATCTAATGTGATTTGATCTATGTCATAATGTGTGTAACCACTTATAGTAGAACCATAGATAAGAGATAATTGCATTCGATAAAGTCCCTGATCAGCTAAGCTTCTTTTGAAGCGATCAGTATGAGACTAACTCCTTGTGATCACGCTCTACTGATCATGGAAAAGTATGTGCCAGAGTTATATCATAGATATCATCAAGTCGATGATATCGGACAACCCGATTGTGAGTATGCTGCATAGATCAAGTCATGAGATACTCACATATCGTAACTTGTCATTATATCCTAAGACCAAGGATTCTTTGTGTATACTATGTAACGAATACCTTAGTTTGACCTAGTCTAACGTTATCTGTAAAAGAGTAACTATAACGGCTTCAATTGGCTTTGGCATTTATTGCACTACTGAACTCGAAAGGCGTCTGAGGGATTTATCACTCATACTTCGGTATGAGAAAGATATCCGTTTAGGCCACTTGATGAGTATGACTGAAGAAAGAGCATGGCCATGCAGGTGATACGTTAGTATCAGTTTTCAGTCATCTCAGATATCAAGAAACAGTGATTGATAAATTAGGATGACCATTCTATGCCTATTGATCAATCTGGATATCGGTTTGATAAAAGGACATTGACATGTACGATAACAGGTTAAGTCGAATAATCGATAATCACGAATATTGGATAATCATAATGTCTTGCTAGAGGCCACTTATGATGGAAAGGGTAAAATAGTAATTTTACCAGTCTGCCAATTATTCGAGAGCCTAGAGTGTCACACGCATTAAGAACGATACATGACAACAATTATGGATGAGAATTGAGAACAATTCAGTAGTTTTCTGGCCTAAGGTTTTAACCAGACGGTTGAAGAAATCAATATGAGGAAATTGAGCCGTTTTGTCTAAACCGAATATAGAACTCAAGTTAATGGGTTTAATTTGGGTTTTAGTTAAACGGGTTTAAAGCCCATTTAGGGATTTAAGATATGAGTGGGAACAAATCCAAATAAGAGAGTATAATGGATAGATAATGCAATTTTAATTTTGAAATTCAATTTAATTTCAAATTAAAATCACATAATATCTTCCTTTTATCCTTAAATATTTTTCAGCAACTTCCTCCCTCATTCTCTCCCCCTCCGCCTCATTGCCGAAAATCCTCTCCCTCTCATCCACCATTGTTGTCTTGTTTTCTCTAAAAAATTCTAGCAAATTTGTGAGTGAAAAATCTCTTCGGTTGTGGTGCTTGTGTGGACTTGATAGAGAAACACTACACTTGTGTTTTCATCGATTAAGAGAGGTAAATATCAGATTTATATTTATATTTATAACATGTTAAAATTGCATTAAGATCACAGCAAGTTTCGATCACCACGGTTACATAATGTCCGCTGCATGATATTTATCGTTTGGAAACCGTGATGATCTCTTTCACTCACAAGCATTTGATGTAACTCCAAAACGGTCTTGTCCATATCATGCATAAAATAATTCAACATGAAACTATCATATGCATGAAGAAGGGATTGCAGAACTAAATCGGCTGCCATCTGTTTGGTTTGTGCCCTAGTCAAAAATAATTCCTCAATCTATATTGTAACGGACATCATTATTCTACATAATAAAAGGCATAATACTACAAATGTGTTGTAGTAATATATATCTAATGTGATTTGATCTATGTCATAATGTGTGTAACAACTTATAGTAGAACCATAGATCGGAAAGAATTGCATTCGATAATGTCCCTGATCAGCTAAGCTTCTTCTGAAGCGATCAGTATGAGACTAACTCCTTGTGATCACGCTCTACTGATCATGGCAAAGTATGTGCCAGAGTTATATCACAGATATCATCAGTTCGATGATATCGGACAACCCGATTGTGAGTATGCTGCATAGATCCAGTCATGAGATACTCACATATCGTAACTTGTCATTATATCCTAAGACCAAGGAGCCTTTGTTTACACTATGTAACGAATACCTTAGTTTGACCTAGTCTAACGTTATCTGTAAAAGGGTAACTATAACGGCTTCGATTGGCTTTAGCATTTATTGCACTAGTGAACTCGAAAGGCGTCTGAGGGATTTATCACTCATACTTCGGTATGAGAAAGATATCCGTTTAGGCCACTTGATGAGTATGACTGAAGAAAGAGCATGGCCATCCAGGTAATACGTTAGTATCAGTTTTCAGTCATCTCAGATATCAAGAAATAGTGATTGATAAATTAGGATGACCATTCTGTGCCTACTGATCAATCTGGATATCGGTTTGATAAAAGGACAATGACATGTACAATAACAGGTTAAGTCGAATAATCGATAATCACGAATATTGGATAATCATAATGTCTTGCTAGAGGCCACTTATGATGGAAAGGGTAAAATAGTAATTTTACCAGTCTGCCAATTATTCGTGAGCCTAGAGTGTCACACGCATTAAGCACGATACATGACAACAGTTATGGATGAGAATTGAGAACAATTCAGTACTTTTCTGGCCTAAGGTTTTAGCCAGACGGTTGAAGAAATTAATTCGAGGAAATTGAGCCGTTTTGTCTAAACCGAAATTAGAACTCAAGTTAATGGGTTTAATTTGTGTTTTAGTTAATGGAGCTTAAAGCCCATTTAGGGATTTAAGATATGAGTGGGAACAAATGCAAATAAGAGAGTATAAGGGATAGATAATGCAATTTTAATTTTGAAATTCAATTTAATTTCAAATTAAAATCACATAATATCTTCCTTTTATCCTCAAACATTTTTCAGCAACTTCCTCCCACATTCTCTCTCCCTCCCCCTCATTGCCGAAAATCCTCTCCCTCTCTTCCACCATTGCTGTCTTGTTTTCTCTCAAAAATTCTAGCAAATTTGTGAATGAAAAATCTCTTCGGTTGTGGTGCTTGTGTGGACTTGATAGAGAAACACTACACTTGTGTTTTCATCGATTAAGAGAAGTAAATATCATATTTATATTTATATTTATAACATGTTTAAATTGCATTAAGATCACAACAAGTTTCGATCACCACGGTTACATAAAGTCCCCTGCATGATATTTACCGTTTGGAACCCGTGGTGATCTCTTTCAGTCACGAGCATTTGATGTAACTCCAAAACGATCTTGTCCATATCATGCATAAAATAATTCATCACGAAACTATCATATGTATGAGGAAGGGATTGCAGAACTAAATCGGCTGCCATCTGTTAGGTTTGTGCCCTAGTCCAAAATAATTCCTCAATCTATATTGTAACGGACATCATTATTCTACATAATAAAAGGCAAAATATTACTAATGTGTTGTAGTAATATATATCTAATGTGATTGATCTATGTCATAATGTGTGTAACCACTTATAGTAGAACCATAGATCAGAAAGAATTGCATTCGATAATGTCCCTGATCAGCTAAGCTTCTTCTGAAGCGATCAGTATAAGACTAACTCCTTGTGATCACGCTCTACTGATCATGGAAAAGTAGGTGCCGGAGTTATATCATAGATATCATCAGGTCGATGATATCCGACAACCCGATTGTGAGTATGCTGCATAGATCCAGTCATGAGATACTCACATATTGTAACTTGTCATTATATCCTAAGACCAAGGAGTCTTTGTGTACACTATGTAACGAATACCTAAGTTTGACCTAGTCTAACGTTATCTATAAAAGGGTAACTATCACGGCTTCGATTGGCTTTGGCATTTATTGCACTAGTGAACTCGAAAGGCGTCTGAGGGATTTATCACTCATACTTCGGTATGAGAAAGATATCCGTTTAGGCCACTTGATGAGTATGACTGAAGAAAGAGCATGGCCATGCAGGTGATACGTTAGTATCAGTTTTCAGTCATCTCAGATGTCAAGAAACAGTGATTGATAAATTAGGATGACCATTCTGTGCCTATTCATCAATCTGGATATCGGTTTGATAACAGGACAGTGACATGTACGATAACAGGTTAAGTCGAATAATCGATAATCACGAATATTGGATAATCATAATGTCTTGCTAGAGGCCACTTATGATGGAAAGGGTAAAATAGTAATTTTACCAGTCTGCCAATTTGTTCATGAGCCTAGAGGGTCACACGCATTAAGCACGATACATGACAACAATTATGGATGACAATTGAGAACAATTAAGTACTTTTCTGGCCTAAGGTTTTAATCAGACGGTTGAAGAAATTAATTCGAGGAAATTGAGCCGTTTTATCTAAACCGAAATTAGAACTCAAGTTAATGGGTTTAATTTGGGTTTTAGTTAAACGGGCTTAAAGCCCAGTTAGGGATTTAAGATATGAGTGGGAAAAAAATGCAAATAAGAGAGTATAATGGATAGATAATGCAATTTTAATTTTGAAATTATATTTAATTTCAAATTAAAATCACCTAATATCTTCCTTTTGTCCTCAATTATTTTCAGCAACTTCCCCCTTCATTCTCTCCCCTCATTGCCAAAAATCCTCTCCCTCTCATCCACCATTGTTGTCTTGTTTTCTCTCAAAAATTCTAGCAAAATTTGTGAGTGAAAAACCTCTTCGGTTGTGGTGCTTGTGTGGACTTGATAGAGAAACACTACACTTGTGTTTTCATCGATTAAGAGAGGTTAATATCAGATTTGTATTTATATTTATAACATGTTGAAATTGCATTAAGATCTAAGCTTGTTTCGATCACCACGGTTACATAACGTCCGCTGCATGATTTTCATTGAATGGAACCCGTGGTGATCTCTTTCACCATCTGCTTTACCATCCCGAGGCCGAGTTGGGTCAGGCCGTCGAGATGTCCCTTCATTATTAGGACATGTGGACCTACAGAACAGCCTCCTGAAATTTTGCAGGCGAGGAGTTCCTTGAGAATCCCGAATCTTTCGATTCGAAAATTCTCCTTGAACATGACCTTTATCTGCGGCATCAACGCTAAAGGGTCCTCAGACAGTTCCATAAACTGCTTATGGATCTCTGGCTCCATAGCGCCCAACATCACACACGCCACGTTGATGTTGTCGCTAAGGTGCTTTTGGTATACATCCTTAATGGCCCTCGGGGCGTTGAGTGCTGGCTCCACAGCGATAGCCCGGTCCATGATGTATTCCTTGTGTTCCAACTTGAACACAAGTTGTAGGTTCCTGTTCCAGTCCAGATAGTTTGTCCCATTGAGCGTACATTTTTCGAGGATATGCCTCAACGACAAACTGTTCGCGTTCGTTGAATTGTTCGCCATTAATCTACATGAGGAAAGTAAATTTAATTAGAAAGTTGATTAAATTTACGAAGGTCCTGAATAAACTTCAACCTCTCGATTCTAAGTTAATAGAATCTAAAACCAAGATTCATGATTCATGAATCGAAGTACGCTAAGGCGCACCGCTCCGACTTACTTATTTAGGTAGGACATGCATCCAATTACACCCCGTGCAATTGGGTCAAATTACAAGCCTTGTAATTGTTGGCAAGGGTCTTTACAATAGTACACGGCATACCCTTTCAGACACCCTGGCTCGATCCTGGTCGAGCATCGCAGTTAAGTCAACCAAATCAAGTATGCAAATTCGATAAAAATGCTTCGCTAAGGCGCATGGCATCTAGATAGAACTTTAGCAAACTTGTATAGAGCGCACTTTCGAAGATGCTCCGCTAAGGCGCACGACATCAACAAAGTGGAGAACTATACAAACTTATGATTTTTGGGTTGGTGTCTCACTTGACTTAGAATTATTTGTGAATTGTTGATTTTAAATCAATTATGTTTGATACAATTAGGAACCCGTCATCAACAACCTGTGTTATGACGTTTCTAATTTATTTCACATTATCTTCTTCGAAACCGTCATTTACAACCCATGCAAAGACGTTTTCAAATTTGAGCACATCCATCACAACCCGTGCGACGATGGTTCACAACGCTTTAATCATGCAAACAATTAATCTGGTTTTAATCTTTGCATGTTGGTGATAGCTTAAACTAAAATTAAGCTAAGCATGTTCGCAAATAAATTTATCATACGAATAAATTCTAGGGGTAATTACAGATCAGTACACCCGCCGAAACCTCATTCCAGGATCAGTTCCCCAAGTTTAAATTTTTTTTCCTCAGTCCCCCAAGTTTTAAAAGTTAACACTTTAGTTTAAGTTCAGTTAAATCTAACAGTAGTACTATTTATATTTTATTTAATACCCAAAATGCCCCCGCCCAAACACCGTGCAACAAACCACCCAGGCCCAAACCAAATGGGCCGAAACCCATTTGGGTCGAGCCCCTACGCACAGACGCGCTAGGGTTTGGCAACCCTAGCCGTCGGGCCTCCACCACCGGCCTCGGCCAGAATCTGGCCATTGCCAGGGCAGGGGCGGGGTGGACAAATGACCGTTACCATCTAATGGCCACGGCCCAGCCCAGCTCCGGCAAACCGGATCCCCCCGATCCCCTTTTCCGGCTCCCCGAGAGTCTCGTTTCCGGCGACCCGACAAATCCAATTTTTTTTGAAAATTTCCAAATTTTATAATATGTTTAAAACTTCATTTTCATGGCACATAAAACAAATAAAAAAGAAATGAACATATTATAGCCACATGGTAAGCAAAACAACATCGAAACCGATTCAAACAAAAATTTAAGAGGGTAACCGTCCTCTGATACTATTGTAGGAACTTTGGGGCTACCAAGAACACCATGGCAATGGAAGCAACAATATATAAACCCCAAAATCTATCCAAGAATCAAACCATTAAATCCCAAGGCAAAAACAAAAATCACAAGTTTACCTTCGGTTTGTTCGAATCGGTTTTGAAGAACACTTCGGATCTTCAACTCTAGCCAAGTCCACACAGATAGGATGATCGATAAGGGATCCTACACTCCTCTACCTACTATAATAGAAAAGAGAGCAAGAGAGATGGAGGGGGAAGGGGTTTCGGCCGAGAGCTGTTGAGGGAGAGAGAACACCACCAAAACCTTTTGATATTTTGTGTTATGTGAGTTGTGTTGGTGATTGTGTTTATGAATAGATATGTGTTAGTTTAAGGGAAAATGATGATTTTCATTGGGTGGCCTCCATTAGATCACAATTACCCAACAAGATTAGGATAATGTGTATCTAGTCATCATCCACTAAACCAAAGTTAGTGGAGAAAGGGGCCCACCCTTTGCTCCACTATTGGGACCTTGTTGGGCCGGCCACTTAGTGCCTCGTGTCACGAAGCCCAATGCTTTGGCCATGAGGTCCCGTTCCGCGTCCAGCTAACCGCCGAACTTATCGTACAAAGTCCGACGCGACATCGACAAAAGATTTAGTCTTTCTCGATTCGTGTGTCATATTCAATTACACATATCCATGGCCCAAAATGCCCAGTTTTGCCCATGCCTCTCTCTCGAGTATCGCCGATCTTTCCTTGTCTCTCATAATCCATATCCTATGTGTGTGACCCGATCCATCATAAGTGACCTCTAGTAAGACGTTATGATTACTCGATGTGCATGATGATCGATGATTCAATTCAACCTCATGTAGTACATGTCGCTATCCCTTTATCGCCCGGTATCTAGATTGATCATAAGGCATAGAGACGTCACCCTTATTTAATCAATCTATGTTTCTCGATCTGTGAGATTACTGAATACTGATAACCCGTATCATTGGCATGGCCATGGTCTCCCTTCAGTTAATCTCTATCAAGTGGCTTAAACAGATACCTATCTCATACCGTAGTATGAGGGATAAATCCCTTAGCCGCCCTTCGTATCACTCATACAATCCGTCCCCATTCCCATTATGTCCGTTATGGTTGTCTTGTTACGGACAACGTTAGGAGCAAGTCAAACGCGGTTCTTTAATGTATAGCGATCACAAAGACTCCTTGGTTTAAGGATACTACGACAAGCTACCACAAATGAATGTGTTTATGACTGTATCTATGCAACACCATTTAGTCCAGGTCGTCCAATATCACTCACCCGAGAGATATCTATGATCTAATTCCGGGAGCCCTTCCCAATGGTAAATAGAACTATACCATAAAGAATCATCCTCATACTTGGTCGCTTCATTGAAGCATATTTGACCATGGACCGTTAAGTGTGATCCGTACGGATATATGGTTCTACTACTTTGGTGGACATATATCAGATCATACTTAACCTATACTTCAACACATAAGTAATATAATGCCGATTTTATATATTGCAAATGATAATTAATATATACAGACATTTACAGACTAATACAATTTGACTAGGGCACAAAAATGCTCACATTGGAGCCGGTGGAGCTCAAGAAGCAAGTGGGAGACCGTTTGGGGGGCTATTATGTGCACGTTTAAATTTTATGCTTGATTAGTTTTGCATGAGTAATTTTACGCGTATTGGATATGTGTTAGATTGCATGCCTAGCTTTATATTTCAAGCTAATCGCCTGACATGCAAATATAAAAACTGGATTGTTTTCTTTGCTTGTTGTGAGCCCTTAGAACTGTCTTTGCATCGAATGTAGTTGACGAGTTCGAAGGAAGAATTGCACTTGTGCAATTAGAGGCATCATTACATCGCGTATGTAATTGATGTACTCATGCCTAAATCACATCGGGGATGTTGTTGGAGTTTTAAACACAACCAGACAAGTAAGTTCGGGTCATGTTAGATACCGCCCAATTCTCGGCACTCTTGACTTCAATAACACCATGCTCAAACTGTTTTGTTACTTTCAGTGATGGAGTAAGATCAAAGGGTTTGGGAAAGGGAAAGCTAAACTACCCTATCTCACCTTGTCGCAAGGAGGCGTTACTTTTAGAAGGACTCACTACCAATCTAATTAGCATCAGTCAACTCTGTGATATGGACCTGTGTGTCAACTTCACCCTCGACAAGTGTGTTGTAATCAATAAGCACTACAAAAAACTAATGAAAGGTCTCAGGTTACAAGATAATTGTTATCTATGGTCCCCAACTCCAGCACTTGTCACTACCACGTGTTTACTATCCAAGGAACATGAGACCAAGCTCTAGCATCGAAAGCTTGGACACGTCAACCTGAGGAGCATGCAGAAAATTCTTTCTGAACAAGCTTTCATTGGAGTCCCAGACCTGAAGATCGTTGAAGGAAAAATCTGCGGGGAATGTAAGATAGGCAAACAAGTCAAGACATCTCACAAGAACTTGCAACATCTTACCACTTCTCGAGTCCTGGAACTTTTACATGTTGACCTCATGGGACCGATGCAAGTCGAAAGTCTAGGAGGAAAGAGATTTATCTTTGTATGTGTTGATGACTTCTCAAGATACACAAGGGTGTATTCGAGAAAAATCAAATACTTTCTCTGTCTTTAAAACTCTGTGTAGAAGAGTTCAACGAGAAAAAGGAGAAAAGATTGGCAAAATTGTAGGGTTAATGAGTGACCATGGATGTGAGTTTGAGAACATCAGCTTTGCCAACTTTTGCAATGCCGAAGGGATTGCCCATGAACTTTCTGCTCCCATCACACCTCAACAGAATGAAATCGTTGAAAGAAAGAATCACACTCTAAAAGAGATGGCTCGGGTCATGATTCTGGCCAAAGACATCCCTTCTCACTTCTGGGCAGAAGCACTCAACACAGCCTATCCACAATCGTGTCACCCTTCCCCCAGTACTACAACAACACTTTATGAACTATGGAGAGAAAGAAAGCCGAATGTCAAATATTTCCATGTCTTTAGATCGGTCTGTTATATCCTTGCTGATAGGGAATCACGACGCAAATTTTACCCTAAAAGCGACGAGGGTATTTTTCTTGGATATTCAAGAAACATACGTGCTTTTCGGGTGTTCAACAAACGTACCAGGACCATGATTGAATCCATAAACGTGATAGTGGATGATGTCAGCTCTGAACAATCTAGTGATGATGAAGAAGTAATTCATAGTACCTCTAATGTCACACCAAATGTCATGGAAAAAGTGTGCGACAAAGAACCTGAGGAAGAATGCAACAGTGTTCCTGACGAAGAAGACTCTCAAGCATCAGTACAAAGAGTTCCCTCAAGAAGAATCCAGAAGAACCACCAAGTTCAGGATGTGATTGGTGATATCAACGTAGGAGTACGAACTCGTAGCAAGGCCCCTGTAAACTACAGAGGCATGATAAGAAATCTCTGCTTTGTCTCTAAGATTGAACCCAAGAATGTGCAAGAAGCTATAAACAATGAGTATTGGGTGTATGCTATGCAAGAAGAGCTGGTGTAGTTTGAAAGGAACGGAGTTTGGAGCTGGTACCCGAACCAAGCAATGTCAACGTCATTAGGACGAAGTGGATCTTCAAGAACAAGTCTAATGAACATGGGAATATCACTCGAAACAAGGCAAGACTTGTGGCACATGGTTATACACAATTAGAAGGACTAGATTTTGACGAGACTTTTGCTCCGGTCGCAAGACTTGAGGCCATAACACTTCTTCTATGTATTGCTTGCCATCTATAATTAAAACTTTACCAAACGGATGTGAATAGCGCCTTCCTCAATGGGTACCTGAACAAAGAAGTCTATGTTGCTCAACCTAAAGGGTTTGAAGATCACATCTATCCTCACCATGTCTATAAAATCAAGAAAGCACTATACGGTCCTAAACAAGCGCCTCGAGCCTGGTATAAACGCCTTACTCACTTTCTAGTTCGGAATGGCTATACTCGAGGGGGAGTTTATAAGACTATGTTCGTAAAGAAGGAAGGAAGAAACATCATGATTGCTCAGATCTATGTAGATGACATTGTATTTGGAGGAATTTCAGACAGGATGGTGCAACATTTTGTCCAAGTTATGTAGTCTGAGTTCGAGATGAGCATGGTAGGAGAGCTAACCTACTTTCTAGGCTTCCAGATCAAGCAAATGGATGATGGCATCTTTATCTCTCAGAGCAAGTATGTCAAAAATATTGTAAAGAAGTTTTGTTTGGAAAAAGCTTCCCACAAAAAACCCCCATTGCCAATCATACGAAGTTCACCAAGGATGATCAAGGTGAACCTATTGATCAAAGCCTATATCAGACTATCATTGGGAGTTTGTTATATCTAACTGCAAGCCGACCTGACATAGCTTTCTCCGTAGGAATTTGTGCTCGATTCCGCAAATCCAAAAGCCAGCCACCTTGCATAAACCAAACAAATTATCAAGTACATATCAGGTACGACTGAGCTAGGCTTGTTGTATACTTTCGGCACATCTTCTACACTTATTGGATATTATGACGTTGACTGGGCTGGAAGCACGGTTGATAGAAGAAGCACCTCGGGTGGATGTTTTTACCTCGGAAATAATCTTGTTTCATGGTTCAGCAAGAAACAAAATTGATTTGCACTATCTACTACTGATTCCGAATATATTGTTGCCGGAAGTAGCTGCACTCAACTCTTATGGATGAAGCAAATGCTTGCAGAAAATGATGTCAAACAAGATGTCATGACATTGTTCTGTGACAACATCAACATCTCAAAAAATTATGTGCAACACAGCAAGACCAAGCACATAGACATTTGACATCACTTCATCATAGAGCTTCTAGAATAAAAAAAGATAAAGCTTGAGTATCTCTCTACAGAGAAGAAACTGGCAGACATCTTTACAAAGGCTTTGGATGCAAATCGATTTGAAAGTCTTAGGTCCTCCCTTGGACTTTGCTAATTGGAGTAACAACGTCAAGGAAAGAAGAGAGAGTTTTTCATTTGTTTTACTCTCTCTCTCTCTAACAGACCCTCTAGGGTCCACAAAATCAAATCCGGGCCAACTTTATCAAAAGCCCGTTTCGGTTTTTTTTTGGTTGGCAAAGAAAGAAGAAAAAAAAAGTAATAAAATCTTTTGTCAACATGCAACAAAAGATACGCACCCAATCCACACAGAACCCTAAGCGAATCAGCGCAAAATAAAAAGGGAGAAACAGGCGACTCTTCGCTATTTTTACGCCATTTACTCCACCTGCTCCGAAATCTAGGGTTTCAGAAACTACAATCTCTCTACTCTATCCATCTCGTGCTCTAGGCCAAAATCGTTCGAGCGCCTTGCAACCATGGTGGAAATCAAGCATATCGCAAAATGGATCAGAACCCCTAACCCAAAACAAGTTTGGGGTCAAGATGCGTGGAGCAAGACTTCCTAAAGAAAGATCTAGAAATCCACAGAGCGAGTCATTACGGGAAGAAACAAAAACGCACTTGGTAACCCTAATGTCTCACCAGCTGATACTCACAAGGAAGTCGATGACAACGAATACTGGGGTAAGGGGCAGGACGCTTAAACTTCTCCAAACGCTCCTGATGATACTATAGAGCTGATTAGTGAGGATTCGTCAGAGGAAACTCACACACAGAGTGAGGAAAATGTCACTCTGGGAAATTTAATGGCCAGGAAAAAGGCTGAGAAAAGAAAGGAGTTGCATGATGAGGAAGAAGAGATTCTAGAAGAATCACTAAAAAGGAAAAGAAGGGCTCCTGAGAAAATTGATACATCTGTCCCAACGACAGGAAAAATCAAGAAGAAGAAAACCACAGTGCCAACAGAAGAAGTTCCTTTTACACCAGAAGAAGAGGAAGAGGAAGAAGAAGAGGAGAACATGCCAGATCTCTCTGACCGATGCACCAGAAAAAGGGTAGGAAGAC
The DNA here is from genome assembly GCA_963920655.1 of Geranium rotundifolium. NCBI lineage: Eukaryota > Viridiplantae > Streptophyta > Magnoliopsida > Geraniales > Geraniaceae > Geranium > Geranium rotundifolium. The sequence goes on along the minus strand of OY987317.1, from coordinate 13,583,998 downwards.
AAAGGCTTCCTAAAGACGTTCATGACGTACCAATAGACAACATCTCGTTCCATTTTGCCGAAGGAGCCAGCAAGTTGAAGTATGTGTGCAACCGCATCATATACCCAGAGAGAGATCTCTCTATCGAGGCTAAGGAAATCAAGGTCATCATGGAGTTACTACACGGGGCAGGCCTCCTCAAAACCATATCATATATCTGATAGCATTTGTGCCCTAGGTTCCAATTGGAATAGTCTGTAAATGTCTGTAATAGTTTGTCATCGTTTGTAATGAATAAAACGTCTTTGTATTACTTATGTATTGAAGTAATATGTTAAGCATGATCTGATTTATGACTACTAAAGTAGTAGAACCATAAATCTGTACGGATCACACTTAACGAGTCCATGGTCAATACACACCTCAATTGAAGCGACCAGTATGAGGATGGTCCTCAATGATGTAGTTCTGCTTGTCATAGGGATGAGGGATCTCAGAATCATATCATAAATATCATGAGGTGATTGATATCGGACGACCCGCTTTGAATAGTGTTTCGTGGATTAAGCCAGGAACATATTCAAATACGATAGCTTGTCACGATATCCTTAGACCAAGGAGTCTTTGTGATCGCAATGCAATGTACGTGCGACTTTAACTTGCGCCTAACGCTTTCCGTAACAGGATTGCAATAACGGGCATGATTGGGTGGCGGAACGGATTGCATGAGTGACACGAAAGACGACTAAGGGATTTATCCCTCGTACTACGGTATGGGAAAGATATCCGTTAAAGGCCTCTTGATCGAGAATGACTGAGAGAAAGAGCATGACCATGCCAGTAATACGGGATATCAGTTCTTAGCCATCTCACATATCAAGTAACAATGATTGATTAAACAAGGATGACGACTCTATGCCTTGTGATCAATCTGGATATCTAGAGATAATAAGATAATACCTTGTACGCACAAGGTTAAGTCGAATCATCGATCATCATGCACCTTGGGTAATCATAATGTCTTACTAGAGACCACTTATGATGGTTCGGGTAAGAGAGATCTCTTGCGCCGATCTGCCAACGGTGGCATGAGCCTGGAGGGTCACACACATACAAGACGGATAACTTGAGACAAGGAAACCTTAACGTTTCTTGAGGAGCAATACTTGGACAAAACTGAAGGTTTTGGGCCATGGGTTCGATTTGAGAGAATAATTAGCGAATCGAGAAAACTGAGATTTTCGTCGATGTCGCGTCGGACTTTGTTTGATAAGTAACGACAAAAAGGGGCGAACAACTTTTTGGAAACGGCACGCGACCACATGGGCGAGCCCATTGGGCTCGGCCCATGGGGTCATCTAGCCGGCCCAACAAGGGCCCAAATAAGGCCCAATAAGCCTAAGTGGCCGGCCACTTTGGTGGGTCCAAGGGTGGGGGCCACACACACCATGCTTAGTTGGTGTTGTTGATTAAGAGGTGGGTGACTTGCCTTTAACCCATGCTTTCATCATTTGTCACTTTAGTAACCCATGCCTTATGTGTTGATGAAGTAGACAAATGAAGACACAACTCACACTCTCATCCTCACTTTCTCTCTTCCACACCCTCCTCTCTCCTCTCTTTCCTCTCTTGTTCTTCACACATAAGTTCTAGTAGGCTTTTTGTGAAGGATCTTAAGGATCATCCTCTTGGTGTGGACATGCTCTAGAGAAGAAGATCATATAGTTCTTCTTTCTTGATTCAACAAAGACTAAAAGCAAAAAGAGAGGAGCACTTCTTTCGGTGCTGAGAGGTTCGGAAGGACGTGAGCTGGAACCAGCTTCTGATGCTTTGGCCATGGGAGGAGCGAGATCCCTCATATGCTTGCCCTCAAAGTTTTTGAGACTTATAGTGAGGGGCAGTGGCTTCTTTCCAGGAAAATCCGTCTCTCGAACACTGTGAGGACATTGTTGGAGGAGAAGTCCGGTGATCAATGATGGAAACCCAATAGGTAGCTTGACAGCACATGACTTGGCATGTTTGACAAGGTGCTCAATGACATATAAACCAAAGTCAAGAGGGGATTGCGTACCTATTTGGTAGATGAGCTTTGCTAATTCAGTTTTGATGCTCGACCCGTGAGTGGAGGGCACTCAGTTTGCCAAGCCAATGTTGTACAGAATTGAACATTTGGCAGTGAGCTCTGCAGCCGCAATGGTATCCTTGAAGGGCCAGATCTTTTTCCGTCCTCCAGTGATCTTGAAAGCCACTTTGTTCAAGTGCGGGACTTCTGGAGTGACTGCTGGGGTTCTCTCTGCCAAGATAAGCATTGATTGTGGTGGCAGATATCTCAAAACACTTTCCTCGAACAAAGACCTTCTTGTACTCCGCGTCTTCCGGGTCATTAAACTCATTTGAAAGGTTGACAATGAACTCCTTGACCAGCGCTGGGTAGAACGGCCCGATGTTGATGACCATGTTGGTCAGGCCTGAGCCACAGAGGAGTTCCACAATTGCGTTCATTACTTGAGCTTCGGTAGAGAGCTCTCTCTCCGGATACACATATTGCCATTTGAGAGCGTTGTCTACTGAGTGAAATGAGACATTGTCTGTTGGAGCCTTTGGAACATTTTTGGGGAGTTTCAGACCTCCCATTGACTTCTTGACCCGTGGAAGTATGACACGACCTTCTTCTTCTGGGGCAAAGGTTGTTACCGAAGTTAACGACTTCCTTCTTGACTTCTTCAGTGGTTTAGGAGCAGATGCTCCTCCTTTCTCTATGGTTTTTCTTTTTGGGGTTAGTCTTCTTGGCACTGGTGGTTCTTCTTCTTCATCAATCAACCTTCTCTTTGGTTGTTTCCTTTTCGTAAGACTTTTAGGCACAGATTCTTCTAGAGGCGTTCTGTCTTCTTGTATAGCTTCTTCTTCCATAGTCTGTAACGTATCTATTTCTTCTATATTGACAAGATTGTCTACAGGTTGAGGAACTTCTGGTATAACTTTCGTATCTTCATTTAGCCCTGGATCACTGTCCGGAGTGACAAGTGGAATGTCGGCTTTCTGCGTGGCTTTGTTTAGTGGGGACTTCTCTGGTGCGGGTGTTGATTTTGGGGGGCTGGATCGATCCTCACAGCTAGCACCATGAATCTCAGGCATGGGAGTTCCTAGAGCTTCTTCAGACATATTTTTGTGTACAGGGTCTACTTCAGAAGGGGCAGTAGGATTACCTTGTAGGGGCGTCTGAGAAGAGTGAGAGCCTTCCTCTTCTAGGTTAGCAGATTTGGATATACTGTTGTCCTTTTCTTCAGTAGGGGTTGCCTCCATTGGTGCTTCCTAAGGTCTCGCCGAACCTTCCCCCCAGAGATTTCTTCCATGAATCTTCACCCCATATCTGTTCGTTGTTGATTTTGAGGCCGATAACTTCTTGGCAATCACCTTCGCCCTCATCTTTGCTCGTAGTTTCTTGGAGGCAGATGGTACGCGTCCACTTCTGGTACCGACCATTTGACAAAGGGCTTCATCGGAGTTGTTTTGGAGAGAAAGAACAACTGCTATAGTTGCAGATTTGATTTTGGTTTTCGTGATGCCCTAGTGGTTTTGGGAAGGTGGAAGGGGTGTGCAGAGCCTTTTCTGCGCGGAAGTTGAATGGATTGTGAGCTGATTGGTTCGTCGTCAGATTGCAATCATTCCCTTTTTGAATTTTTTAAAAATAATTTCAACTGGACTTTTGACAAAGGAATTTTGGGCCAGGCTAGATTTTGTGGACCCTGGTTGGTCCTGATAGAGAGAGAGTTAAAATCAACTAAAATCTCCCTCTCTTCTCTCTTGACTTCTGGTTACTCCAGACAACAAAGTCCAATGGATGACCTTAGACTTTCAAACCTGTTAGCATCTAATGCCTTTGTAAAGATGTCAACGACTTGTTTCTCAGTAGGTAGATATTCGAGTTTTATCTTCTTGTCTTCTACAAGCTCTCGAATAAAGTGCTGCCTGATATCAATGTGCTTTTTTTTGCTGTGTTGAACTGGGTTCTTTGAGATATTGATTGCACTACTGTTGTCACAGAACAAAGTCATGACTTCTTGCTTGACACCATACTCTGCCAGCATCTGTTTCATCCAATGAAGCTGAGTACAGCTACTTCCAGCTGCAATATATTCGGACTCAGCAGTAGATAAAGCAATACAATTTTGCTTTTTGCTGAACCAAGACACAAGATTGTTCCCCAGGTAGAAACAACCTCCAGAGGTACTTCTTCGATCTGGTGTGCTTCCCGCCCAGTCAGCATCACAGTATCCAACAAGAGTAGGAGAGGTATCAAAAGAGTATAGCAAACCCAATTTAGAGGTTCCCGAGATGTACCTTATTATCCTCTTGGCATGAGCTAAGTGACTGACTTTTGGATTGGCTTGATATCGAGCACAGACTCCCACAGAGAAAGCAATGTCGGGCCGACCTGCTGTGAGATAGAGAAGACTTCCAATAATGCTTCGATAGAGGCTTTGATCAACTGGTTCCCCAAGATCGTCCTTTGTGCATTTGACATGAGTGGCAATGGGGGTTCTTTTGTGTGAAGCTTTTTCTAACCCAAATTTCTTCACAATATTCTTGGCATATTTGTTTTGGGAGATAAATATTCCATCTTTCATCTGCTTGATCTGGAAGCCTAGGAAGTATGTGAGCTCACCAACCATACTCATCTCAAATTTAGACTACATATGTTGTACGAAACGTTCCACCATCTTGTCTAACTTTCCTCCAAATACAATATCATCGACATATATTTGAGCAATCATGATGTCCCTTCCTTCCTTCTTCACAAAGAGAGTTTTGTCTACTCCCCCTCGAATATAGCCATTCTGTACTAGGAATTGGGTAAGACGATCATACCATGCTCGTGGTGCTTATTTGAGGCCGTAGAGAGCTTTCTTTAGTTTGTAGACATGATGAGGAGAGTCATGATCTTCAAATCCTTTTGGTTGAGCAACATACACTTCTTCGTTGAGATTTCCATTGAGGAAGGCACTCTTTACATCCATCTGGTAGAGTTTGAAATGTAGATGGCATGCTATGCCGAGAAGAAGTCGGATGGCTTCCAGTCTGGCTACTGGAGCAAAAGTTTCTTCGAAGTCAACTCCTTCTACTTGTGTGTACCCCTGAGCCACCAGTCTTGCTTTGTTTCGAGTGATGTTTCCTTGCTTGTCAGACCTGTTTTTGAATATCCACTTTGCCCGATGACATTGACATTGTCTGCCATGGGTACTAGTTCCTAGACTTCATTCCTTGCAAATTGAACCAATTCTTCTTGCATGGCGCAGACCCAGTACTCATCATTGATGGCTTCTTGTATATTCTTTGGCTCAATTTTAGAAATAAAGCAAATGTTACCTATCATCTCTTTGTAGTCTATAGGTGCCTTTTGTCGAGTCCGCACTCCTTCATTGATGTCTCCTATCACATCCTAGGATGGGTGATTCTTCTGAATTCTTCTTGACGGAGCTCTCTGTTCTATGGGAGATGCCTCTTTGTCCGAGATGATTGGGCTTTCGTCTTCAGATTCTTTGTTGCGATCTTCGCCTCTGACTTCTGGTCTGACTTCTTCTGAGAGATTTAGGACTTCTTCCTCATCGTCACTGGGTTGCTCATAACTGTCATGAATTACCACATTGATGGATTCCATTATAGACCGGGTGCGTTTGTTGAAAACTCGAAAGGCCCGACTGTTTTTGGAATAGCCAAGGAAGATGCCTTCATCGCTTTTAGGATCAAGTTTACGTCGAGGTTCCCTATCTGCAAGTATGTAGCAGATCGATCCAAAGACATGGAAATATTTGACATTAGGCTTCCTCCCCATCCATATTTCATAAAGAGTGAGCGATGTTCCAGGGCGGAGGGTCACTCTATTATGATTATGACAAGCCGTATTAAGAGCTTCAGCCCAGAAGTGCTGCGGGACGTCTTTGGCTAGCATCATGATGATAGCATTTGTGCCCTAGTCCAATTGCTATTAGCCTGTAAACGTCTATGTACATTATCATCGTTTGTAACATATATATAAAACGGCTTTGTATTACTTATGTGTTGAAGTAATATGTTAAGCATGATCTGATTTATGACCACTAAAGTAGTAGAACCATAAATCTGTACGGATCACACTTAACGAGTCCCTGGTCAAAACATGCTTCCTAAGAAGCGACCAGTATGAGGATGGTTCTTAATGACGTAGTTCTACTTGTCATAGGGATGAGGGATCCTGGAACCATATCATAGATATCATGAGGTGATTGATATCAGACGACCCACTTTGAATAATGTTTTCATAGATTAAGCCATAAACATATTCAAATGCGATAGCTTGTCACGGCATCCTTAGACCAAGGAGTCTTTGTGATCACTATGCAATGAACGTACGGCTTTAACTTGCGCCAAACGCTTTCTGTAAAAGGATTGCTATAAAGGGCATGATTGGGTGGCGGAACGGGTTGCATAAGTGACACGAAAGACGGCTAAGGGATTTATCCCTCATACTACGGTATGGGAAAGATATCCGTTAGAAGGCCTCTTGATGGAGACTGACTGAGAGAAAGAGCATGGCCATGCCAATGATACGGGTTATCAGTTCTCAGACATCTCGCATATCAAGTAACAATGATTGATTGAACAAGGGAGACGACTCTATGCCTTGTGATCAATCGGGATATCTAGAGATAACAGGATGGTGACTTGTACGCACAAAGGTTAAGTCGAATCATCGATCATCATGCACCTTGGGTAATCATAATGTTTTACTAGAGACCACTTATGATGGATCGGGCAAGAGCGATCTTTTGCGCTGATCTGCCAACGGTGGCATGAGCCTAGAGGGTCACACACATACAAGGCGGATAACTTGAGACAAGGAAACATTGATGTTTCTTGAGGAGTAATATATGGACAAAACTGGAGGTTTTGTGCCATAGGTTCGGTTTGAGAGAATAATTAGCAAATCGAGAAAAATTGAGTTTTTCGTCGATATCGCGTCGGACTTTGTTTGATAAGTGACGACAAAAGGGTCAGGCGATTTTTGGACACGGCATGAGACAACACGGGAGGGCCAATTGGGCTCGGCCCATGAAGCCTCATGGGCGGCCCATTAAGGGCCCAACAAGACCTCATGGCCGGCCCACATGGTGGGTCCATGTGTGGGGGCCACACAACACCATACTTAGTTGGTGATTGTGGATTAAGAGGTGAGTGATTTAAGGGGTATGGGTTAAAGCACCTTTAAGCCCATACCAATCACTTTTGACCCATGCTTGTTGGATGATGAATTGAAATATCTAGCATTCATTCATTAATTCAAGAATCACACAACTCTCACAACACTCTCTCCTCTCTTTGCTCTCTTGTTCTTCATTTAATTGTTCTAGTAGGCAATTAAGTGAGGGATCATCAAGATCATCCCCTTGGTGTGGACTTGCTTTAGAGAAGAAGATCCGAACGTTCTTCTTTATCGATTCAACGAAGACTAAATGCAAAATGGAGAAACAGTCCAGATTGTCCAGTTCCGATGACCGACAATGCGTGAGCCATAGCCGCTTCGTCCAAGCTCCGATTGACCTGAAACTTGCGGTGTTGGAAAGATAAGTCCAAGGGCTACAACTTTTGTGAAATACTGATTTTCAAAAAGAGCGCTGGTTTAGGAGATACAAGGCCGAGAAGCAGACTGGTCCGCAGAGTCTGTCCAGCGAGACGGGAAAAATGTTTTGCTCCAGAAGGAGGTCTTCTCGTCCGAACTGGGTTTAGAGCAAAACACAAAAGATGTAGGGAATTGGCTGAGGTTTAATCTTCGAAAAGAACCGAAGCAATTGGAGATCTGTAGCTCGAGATATAGAGCTTCAAAGTCTCGTTTTTCTGCCGGGCAGATTCTGGTAAAACCCGAAAACTCGATTTCCTAAGAATCTAACTTGGTAGTCGATCTTGCGCAGGTTAGGGGCGGTTTATAGGTTGCTTCCGCTGCCATGAACGTAATTAGGATGCCCCGGGACCTAACACATGACTCTTGTCATTTCTTGAAGAGTACGATTTTTTCTTTCCACGATCCCGTTCTGCTGAGGAGTGATGGGGGCAGAGAATTCATGAGCTATTCCTTCAGCATCACAGAAGTTTGCGAAGATGATGTTTTCAAACTCCTTTCCATGATCACTTCTGAGTCGGACGACTTTTCCAATGGCTTCTCCTTTTTCTCGTTGAACTCTTCGACATAGGGCTTCCAAGACTGAGAAAGTATCTTTCTTTTCTCTAATAAAGTCAACCCAGGTATACCTTGAGAAGTCGTCAACACACACAAATATGTACTTCTTACCTCCTAGACTTTCTACTTGCATAGGTCCCATAAGGTCAACATGTAGGAGTTCTAGAACACGCGAAGTAGTACGATGTTGTACCTTTCTTGTGTGACGTCTTAACTTGTTTGCCAATCTGGCATTCTCCACAAATTTTTCCTTCAACAATCTTGAGGTTGGGAACTCCAATGATCACCTTTTCAGAGAGAATCTTCTGCATGCTTCTCAAATTGATGTGATCGAGTTTTTGATGCCATAGCTTCGTCTCTTGAGCTTTGGATAAAAGGCACTTGGTTTGAAAGGTTGTGTTTGTTGGAGACCATAGATAACAGTTATCAAGAGACCTATGACCTGTCATGACTTCCTTCTGGTGTTCATCCTTGACAGTGCCCTTGTCGCGAGTAAAGTTGACATCCAAATTCAGATCGCATATTTGACTGATGCTGATGAGGTTGGATGTAAGACCTTCTACCAGTAGAGCCTCTTTCAGGCATGGTGAGTTGGGAAGGTTGAGTTTTCCTTTCCCGAGTACTATAGCTTTTACTCAGTCACAAAAAGTGACGAAGCTATTAGTGCAAGGTATTAAAGTGACCAAGAATGAGCTATTACCAGTCATATGTCGAGAGGATCCATTATCAAAGTACCAATCATTGCTAGTTGAAGCCTTTAGAGCGGTGTAAGCAATATTTGCTCGATAGTTTACCTCCTTGACTCGCCATTCCTTACGTGGTTGGGCTTTCTTGATGGTGGTCCTTTGCTTGACGAAGCTCCTTCCATATAGATGATAGCAGAAAGGTCGAATATGACCTCTTTGTCCACAGTGGTGACATACCCAGTTATGTCTTTTGTTCTGTGTCCTTGAAGCGACCAGGGCATGAGGCTTTTTGGTTGCTTGGTCAGGTGTGAAGTTAGTAGACTTTTGACGGGGCTTGTGGGTGACGACATTCTGAGGAAAGAAGACGGTGTGTGATGATGAAGCTTCTTTCGTATATCCAAGACCTTCCATATTTCTAGCTGGTTTTCCGATCGAGAGGATTTGGTCTAGAGTGTCGGTGCTTGGATTCATCATCTTTACAGACTTTGTGACTTGTTCTAACTCGCTTCTTAACCGAGCCACTTCCCTTTTTAGATCAACAGTAGTTTCGAGAAGTCGTGACTTGTCTTCATTAAGAGAAAGAATGAGAGCATTCTGTTTTTCGATTACCTGAGAGTCTTCAAGCCATTTGACATACCATACGTTGTAAGCATTGAAGAGGGTCTCATCGGACAGCTTGTCATTAGAGTCATACTTTCTTGAACTCTCGGATGGTTGATCTATTGTGGAGGCAGTAAAAGCAACATAGTTACTTGTATGCTCAGAGTCACTGTCTTCCTAATCTTCATCGTCAGTTAGAGAGGCATTGAATCCCTTCTTCTGTTTCTTTAAGAAGTTAGGGCATTTTTCTGCATGTGCCCATACCCCTCACATTCAAAGCACTGAACTCCTTTTTCTTTTCCTAATCGCTCTCCTCGTCTACCATCGCTATTTGTGCTTTCGAACATCTGGAACTTGTGTTGCGGCTTGTCTCTGACTTCTCGGGTGACATTCCTTCCTATCATCTGGTTAAATTTTTTCATGACTTTATCGTAGTTTTTGGCCAGCAATGCGATAGTCTCATCAATGTCACTATCCGAATCAGAGCACGTCAAGTTTTTCAGCTTTTCGGTAGAACTCTTGGAAGCTACACCTTTATGTTTCTTTTCGATAAGAAGTAGGGAGAGCTTGAAGGTCATTAGGGATCCCATGAGTTCATCAAACTTCAGCGTCTTTAAATCATGAACTTCTTCTATAGCCGTGATCTTCATCTTGAATCTGGGACTTAGGGCTCTCAGCGTTTTTCTGACTAAATCTTCATCGATAAATCAAAAAGCGGATTCTCCCAATTTTCATCCAAGCTTGTTTTGCCACATATTGTACTTAAAGTGTGTGACCCTCTAGGCTCACGACCCGTTGGCGGACTGGTAAAATTACTATTCTACCCTTTCTATCAGAAGTGGCCTCTAGCAAGACATTATGATTACCTACGTCCGTGATTATCGACGATTTGACTTAACCTGTGATCGTACATGTCACTGTCCTTTTATCAAACCGATCCAAATTGATCAATAGGCATAGATATGTCATCCTAATTTATCAATCACTGTTTCCTGATATTTGAGATGACTGAAAACTAATACAAATGTATCTCCTGCATAGCCATGCTATTCCTTCAGTCATACTCATCAGGTCGCCTAAAAGGATATCTTTCCCATACCGGAGTATGTGATAAATCCCTCAAACGTCTTTCGAGTTCACTAATATAATTCATAACCAAGCCAATCAGAGCCGTTATGGCTACCCTTTTACATGTAACGTTAGACTAGGTCAAACTTAGAGATTCATTACATAGTGCACTCAAACACTCCTTGCTCTTAGGATTTAATGACAAGCTACGATCTGTGAGTATCTCATGACAGTATCTATGCTGTATACTCACCATCGGGCCGTCCAATACCATCGCCCTGATGATATCTATGATATAACTCCGGCACTCACTTTGCCATGATCAGTACAGCGTGATCACAAGAAGTTAGTCTCATACTGATCGCTTCTTAATGAAGCTTAGCTGATCAGGGACTTATCAAATGTAATTCTTTCTGATCTAAAGTTCTACTATCAGTGGTTATACACATAATGACATAGATCAAATTACATTCAATACATTACTATAACACAGTAATATAATGCCGTTTTTATTAGATCAAAAAATGATAAAACATTACAATGTAGATTAACTTATTACATATGACTAGGGCACAATCCTAACAATTTGGAAGTTGTGGATGTTGATGATCCAGCAACCTTTCAGGAAGCCGGGGCTGGGGCTGACTCCAAGAAATGGTTGGGAGCCATGAGGGAGGAGATGCAATCCATGTCTGACAACCAAGTGTAGAGCTTTGTTGATCCGACCCCTGTTGTAAAAACCATTGGTTGTAAATGGATCTTCAAAGTAAAGAATGACATGGATGGCAAACATCAGACCTATAAATTGTGTCTGGTCGCAAAAGGTTACTGTCAAATTAAAGGAATTTATTATGATGAGACCTTTTTGTAGGGTTTTGGAGCGTTCAAGATCATCGAGATAGCGGAAGCATAAACAAAAGGAACTCCAAACCTTGTCCAAGAACATGAACCATTAAATCTCAAGGCAAAAACTATTCCACAAGAAATTTACCTTTTAGTCTTTGTTGAATCAAGAAAGAAGAACTATATGATCTTCTTCTCTAGAGCAAGTCCACACCAAGAGGATGATCCTTAAGATCCTTCACAAAGAGCCTACTAGAACTAATATGTGAAGAACAAGAGAGCAAGAAGAGAGGAGAGAGGGAGGTGGCCGGCCACTAGAGAGAGAGTGTGAGGGAGTAAATGATTTCTTCTGTTATTTGTCTACTTCATCAACTCATAAGCATAGGTTAAAGGCAAGTCATCACCTAATACCTTAAATCACTCTCCTCTTAATCAACAGCACCAACTAAACATGGTCTGTGGCCCCCACACTTGGACCCACCAAGGTGGCCGGCCATGTGGGCTTATTGGGCCTTAATTGGGCCCTTGTTGGGCCGGCTAGGTGACCTTATGGGCCTAGCCCAATGGGCTCGCCCATGTGGTCGCGTGCCGTGTCCAAAAGTTATCGGACCCTTTCTGTCGTTACTTATCAAACAATGTCTGACGCAACATCGACGAAAATCTTAGTTTTTCTCAATTCGCTAATTATTCTTTCAAACCGAACCCCTGGCCCGAAACCTTCAGTTTTGTCCATGTATTGCTCCTCAAGAAACGTTAATAATTCCTTGTCTCAAGTTATCCATCTTGTATGTGTGTGACCCTCCAGGCTCATGCCACCGTTGGCAGATCGACCCAAGAGAACTTTCTTGCCCGATCAATCATAAGTGGTCTATAGTAAGACATTATGATTACCCAAGGTGCATGATGATCAATGACTCGATTTAACCTTGTGCGTACAAGTCACTATCCTATTATCTCTAGTCATCCCGATTGATCACAAGGCATAGAGTCGTCATCCTTGTTTAATCAATCATTGTTACTTGATATGTGAGATGGCTGAGAACTGATAACCCGTATCACTGGCATGGCCATGCTCTTTCTCTCAGTCACTCTCGATCAAGCGGCCTTAACGGATATCTTTCCCATACTGTGGTACGAGGGATAAATCCGTTAGCCGTCTTTCATGTCACTCATGCAATCCGTTCGCCACCCAATCATGCTCGTTATTGCAATCATGTTACGAAAAGCGTTAGGCGCAAGTTAAAGCCGTACGTCGACTGCATAGCGATCACAAAGACTCCTTGGTCTAAGGATATTGTGACAAGTTATCGCATTTGAATATGTTCATGGCTTAATCTATGAAACACTATTCAAACGGGTCGTCCCATATCAATCACCTCATGATATCTATGATATGATTCCGGAATCCCATATCCCTATGATAAGTAGATCTACATCGTTGAGAACCATCCTCATACTGGTCGCTTCATTGAAGCGTATATTGACCAGGGACTCATTAAGTGTGATCCGTACACATTTATGGTTCTACTACTTTAATGGTCATAAATCAGATCATGCTTAACATATTACTTCAACTCATAAGTAATACAAAGCCGTTTTATTTATTACAAACGATGATAAATATATATAGACATTTATAGACTACTAGCAATTGGACTAGGGCACAAAAAAGCTATCACTTTTCTCCAGTAGCGATGGTCAAGTCTATCCGCATTCTTCTGGCAATAGTTGCATATCATGATTACGAGATATGGCAGATGGATGTCAAAACCGCTTTCCTGAATGGAAATCTCACTGAGGATGTTTATGTTAGGATTATGCCCTAGTCCAATGTAATTCCTTAATCTATATTGTAACAGACATCATTCTTCTACATAATAAAAGGCATAATATTACTAATGTGTTGTAGTAATATATCTAATGTAATTCGATCTATGTCACAATGTGTGTAACCACTTATAGTAGAACTATAGATCAGAAAGAATTGCATTCGATAAAGTCCCTGATCAGCTAAGCTTCTTCTGAAACAATCAGTATGAGACTAACTCCTTGTGATCATGCTCTACTGATCATGGCAAACTGCGTGTCGGAGTTATATTATAGATACCATCAGGTCGATGATATCGGACAACCCGATTGTGAGTATGCTGCATAGATCCAGTCATGAGATACTCACATATCGTAGCTTCTCATTATATCCTAAGACCAATGAGTCTTTGTGTACATTATGTAACGAATACCTAAGTTTGACCTAGTCTAACGTTATCTGTAAAAGGGTAACTATAACCGCTTTGATTGGCTTGGATATTTATTGCATTAGTGAACTCGTAAGGCGTCTGAGGGATTTATCACTCATACTTCGGTATGAGAAAGATATCCGTTTAGGCCACTTGATGAGTATGACTGAAGGAATAGCTCAACCGTGCAGGTGATACCTTAGTATCAGTTTTCAGTCATCTCAGATATCAAGAAACAGTGATTGATAAATTAGGATGACCATTCTATGCCTATTGATCAATCTGGATATCGGTTTGATAAAAGGATATTGACATTTACGATAACAGGTTAAGTCGAATAATCGATAATCACGAACGTTGGGTAATCATAATGTCTTGCTAGAGGCCACTTATGATGGAAAGGGTAAAATAGTAAGTTTACTAGTCTGCGAACTGTTCGTGAGCCTAGAGGGTCACACGCTTTAAGCACGATACATGACAAATAATTATGGATTGAAATTGAAAACGATTCGGTAGTTTTCTGGCCTAAGGTTTTAACCAGACGGTTGAAGAAATCAATTCGAGGAAATTAAACCATTTTGTCTAAACTGAAATTAGAACTCAATTTAATGGGTTTAATTTGGATTTTAGTTAAACGGGCTTAAAGCCCATTTAGGGATTTAAGTGATGAATGGGGGAAAAGTGCAAATAGGAATTTGAGAGGGGTTGATGTGCAATTATTAATTTGAAATTCAATTTTAATTTCAAATTAAAATTGCAAAATATCTTCCACATATTTCTCTAACCATTTGGCAACCACTCTCCCTCATTCTCTCCCTCACTTGGCCGAACTCCCCTTCCTCTTCCGCTATCATTTTTTTGTCAAGGTGTGAGAGAAAACCATTTTTGGTTGTGGTGCTTGTGTGGACCTAATAGAAAAACACTACCTTTGTGTTTTCATCGACTTATAAAGGTAATTTTCAGATTTGAAAAGGTTGATAGAATGCTGAATTTTTTATTAAGATCTTCGTATAATCGATCACCATGGTTACATAACTTCCGCTGCATCAAATTTATCGTTTGGAACCCATGCTGATCTCTTTCAGTGGTATCAGAGCATGGTTGTTATGAACTTTATTCAACATGTTTAATTTTGAATTTTTTTGTGTTTATATGTTCATCACCTTAGCATGCATGTAATTGAAAAAGCAAATTCGGATTTAATTGATTTGGAAACGTCGGAAAATAATATTTTGGTGTTTCGGGTTAGCCATGGCTGACCACGGTTGAGACCCTTGGTGGACCATGGAATGCCCTAGGGCAGACCATGGTCAGCACCGAGGGCCGACAAGGGTCGCCTACGGGCGACCATGGCAGCCCTCGCGGGCCACCATGGTTGCCTCGCGGGCGACCAGGTCTGCCCTAGGGCCGACCATAGCAGCCCTCGCAGGCTACCATGGTCGCTCCCATGGTCGACCAAGGTCAGCCCCGCGAGCAACCTCGGCAGCCCTCGCGGGCGACCGTGGTTGCTTCCGCGGGCGACCTCGGTTGGGCCGGTTCGGCTCGACCAGGTTCGAGGTGAACCGGCCGGTTCGCGAAAATAATTTGAAACCCTTAAAATTTAATTTTCATATTTGGTTCGATTTCGATCAACCAGCGTGTTGCTTAATTTTGGGTTGTAGTAAATACGGCCTGCGTGTCGTGATTTGTATTTCATTTTATTATTTAAATTTGTAATCATGAAGACCGACCCAAGTACTAAGTCAAGAAGAAGACTCAGATTGGAGGAGGCTCGAAGCCAGTGGGAGTTCACAAGAATGGAGCAAGTTTGGATCTTGAAGACCAAGTCTTTAGGATCATTATTGCTAGATTCTTAGGATCTTAAGATGGGCTTAGCTATGCATATATTTACAGTTACATTTATATGTTTGAATGTATGATAGTTTAAATATACAAGTTTATGTATGATTAGCTATCACCCACATGCAAAGATTAAAATCCGGTGTTTAATCAGCTAGGGTTGACCTAGGGTATCAAACCCTAGCCAGGAACTACATGGTCTTGTAGATGGATGTATTTCTACCTTGATGCTCTCAATTGGAGTAGTGAGCCTCTATTCACTTCCATTGAGAGTATGATGGGATCCTGGTTCAGATTCTAAAGTTAGAATCAGAAAGTTTTTTATAACTAAATCTCCAACTTCAATTTTAATTAATGCTGATTAAAATTTGTTTACTGCGTAGATATAAAATGGCAAACACGAGTCATTCTGGTAACATCGCGCTTAGGTCACTAATCGAGCTTGAACGTAAGGAATATATCCTTACCCATGAACAACCATCTACTGAACCAACACTGAACGCCTGAAGGGCGCTAAGGGATGCCTATCAGAAATTCCTTAGCGACCGGATCGACGTGCAGTGCATCATGATGGGCAGTATGGTGCCTGACTTGCAAAAACAGTTCTTGGACATTTCCGATGATCCCAAAGCCTGTATGGCAGAGATCGAGAAAATGCTCAAAGAGCAAGTCTGTGTCGAAAGATACGACACTTTCAGTGAACTGATGTCTTGCAAGCTGAAGGCTGGAGCTCCTGTCAGTCCCCATGTCCTTAAGATGAAACGTCTTTTGGAACACTTAACCAGACTCGGTCATCCTGCGGATATATGCAGACTTTGTGCAGCATTCACTTCCAGAGACATGTCGTGATTTCGTTGGAAATTACAATATGCATGACATGAATAAGACTGTGACAGAGCTTCATGGTATGCTCGTGACTGCTGAAAAGAACCTCAAGGACAAGACCAAGGAGGTTCTTATGGTCAACAAGCAAGTGAGCTTCAAGAATGTAACGCCCCAAAATCCGGTTTCCCGAATTAAAGTCGTTACCCGAAGAATTAAAAACTTTTGAAATAACACGATGCGATATAGTTATGAAATAACTCGAGCGTCCTCAAATTACAACATAACTATCCTCGCACGAGGCCATCACATTTTAATTTAGGCGTCCCTAGTTCAAAATGGGATTGCTCGAGTCAAATAAAGAAACTTGTTTACAACAAATACATCAATACCATTTCTCCTTTTAAAATCTGTATTAAACCAACAAGTAACGCGTACAAAAAATGAGGCACGACATGGCCAGACAATCAAATATTTACATCAAAATATTTTAGACAAGTTGCGATACAGAAATATACATGGCAAATGACTCAGACCAGAGTCTACAAAAGTCAACAACAAAAAAAAAACACAGTGCGTCGACACAACACATCCCAAAAAGCTCCCACCAAAAGCGTACTCAGGATCACCAACCTGCACAACTACAAGTAGGGGTGAACACGCTACCCAGAGACTAAAACTTACAGCAAGAATGAGAAAAACATACATGTAAGCACAAAGAAGTCAGTAAAGTACGAATCACAACACTTCTACTACTCATCCACAAACCACGTCACAACTCCCGAGGTAACCGATTACGACCGGCGAGGGGTACCACCCTTGGTCGGTTCAACCTCCGAACGGGAATCGATTATGGCCAGGAGGGGTAACGCTCATGCCTCGATTGCCCATCCAAACACAACCACACAATTGAGGTAACCGATCACGGCCAAGGGGTACCACCCTTGACTCGGTTCAACCCCCGAATGGAAATCGATCATGGCCAGGAGGGGTACCGCCCCTGACTCGATTATCCATCCAACCACACAGCCATACAATTGAGGCAACCGATCACGGCCAAGGTGTACCACCCTTGACTCGGCCTCCCATCACCTTTCCACCCTTCCACATCACAACACCCTTACCAACCACACCCCAACACCCTTCGATACATTCACAGAAACTCACAAACCCGAATTCCGGGCTCGTGGGACCACCTGGGCCACTCACGGCCCGAGAGGCCCAAACCGCCCACGGTCGCCCACAGGCTGCCACGGCCAGCCATGGCAGGGCGCTGGCCACTGCCGGACCACCTCCGGCGCGCCACCACCCTGGCCGGAGCTCCGGCGAACCCTCCGGCCGCCGGAAAATTCCAAAAACGTCCCAAAATGCTCCAAAACACCCCTACAACTCCAATCCATCATCATTTCACTCATTTCTCATTAAACCCACAACTCAAACTCATCACGATGAGAAAAAGTGAGTTGCTTACCGTAGCCAATGATGTGAGGAACCCGAATACGCAAGAAAATGGTCGATCACGCGGCCGGATCGTCGGGAAATCGCCAAAATCTCTTCTCCTCTTCTTCCTTCTTCTTCTCTTGGCCAAGCACTCCTCTCTCTCTCCTTTTCTTTGCCTCTGCCGATTGTGGCTCTCTCCTCCCCCTCTTTAACACTTAAACTCTATTAATTAAACAATAAACTAATTAAATAATCAAATTTCCAATTTTTTCTAAATCTAAAATAACACATTTAACCTTAACCACTCATAAAGTCTCCCCCCCCCCCCCTCTAGAATCATGCCATGTGTAAAGTAGGGGAGTCCCACCATCCACTTTTGTCATTTCGGACCCGAAATCGTTAGAAACGGACACGTTTTTCGAAACCGTCAGAACCGTGACGTTTCGTTAAAATTTAGCTTCCATATGAACCTAATATCCATAACATTACAATTTCAACTTAAAATGGCTCAAATAGTAGTCTTTGGTGACTCTCGGGTAAAAATTTGGTCAAATCGCGAATTTTTAAATTTTTATCCATTTTTCACAAAATTGACCCAAATGGACCTGGAGCGGTCCTCACAACCTTCCCTCCTTAAAGAATTTCGTCCGCGAAATTAAAACGTACCTCAATTCTCGAAAAGGCGAGGATACTTAGCACGAATCTCATCTGCCCGCTCCCACGTCGACTCTTCGACACCGTGATGTTGCCAAAGCACTCGCACTAGTGGGATGGTCCTGCCTCTCAATATCTGATCTCGTGAATCTAAGATCTGAACTGGCCTTTCCTCATACGAGGCATCCGGTCGTAGAGTCGGCAATGGTGTCCTGCTTCTTGCTTTTCCAGCTAAATACTCCACCGTTCAACGTAAACACATATCCCAACTGACTCTTAAAGTCATTGGGGTCTGTCTGGAAACTAGCGTTGACATATCCTTTGACGACTAGATCATCATTTCTTCCCCCGTATACAAGAAAAGCGCCTTTCGTTTTTCTCAAATATTTGAGAATCGCCTTGATGACATTCCAGTGTTCCTCACCGGGTTTGGATTGATGTCTACTGGTACAGCCTAGGGCAAACGAGACATCCGGTCTCGTACATATCATGGCATACATTATGGACCCTATAACCGAAGCATATGGGATCTCATTCATTCTTGCTAGCTCTGCAGGTGTCTCAGCACACTGCTTCTTGCAAAGATTCATGGCATGACGCATGGGCAGCAATCCTCTCTTTGAATCTTGCATTGAGAATCGTCTTAACACTTTGTCTATGTAGGTGCTTTGACTTAAGCCCAAGACCCGCTTGGCACGGTCTCTATATATCTTGATCCCCAAGATGTAAGAGGCCTCGCCTAAGTCCTTCATTGCGAAACACTCACCTAACCAAGTCCTTGTTAAGAGCAAGGTAGGGACGTCGTTTCAAATGAGCAGTATGCCATCAACATACAGCACCAAGAAGACTTCTTTGCTCCCATCTGCCTTTTTATATACGCAAGGTTCTTCATCGTTCTTGATGAAACCAAACTGTTTCACAACTTTATCAAAACGCTGATTCCAACTCCGAGATGCTAGCTTCAAACCATAGATTGATTTGAGCAACTTGCAAATATTTCCCTCACTCTTAGTGTAGTTACGACGGTTTTAGAGATTGGCTGATTTTTTAAAGGAACTGAAGAACATGTTACAAAGAATGCCGAAGCATCTTCTGCGACATCTTGTGTAACATTGTTGACGGCGTCTCGGCAAACATCCTGATCCAGAGAAATCAGGAAAGTGCAGTTTCGGCAGAAAAGTTCGAAGACGATTAGGAAATTCTAGAAGGACTTCAAATCTGGAAAGAAGAAAGACGGTGCTTAAGAGGAAACCCATTAGGGTTAGTACTCATCCTCGATTGCTATAAAAGCTTAGGCTACTCCCTTAGCAATTGGGTGGTTCTTTATTTGTTTCCTAGCAATAATTTGCAAGGCTCTTGGACGTGAAGGTCTGCGGGCTGAGAGATTGCAGATTGAGCTTAGGATATTGTGCATCACATAACTATTGAGAGTTAGGTGATTGAGGGTTTACTGATCGTGTGAGTGAAGACTGCACGCAACCACCAAGTTGTACGAAGACTTGAACTGACACAGCAAGACGATTGCTCGAAGAGTGGAATCAAGACGGAGTCTTGGATTCAGGGGTAGACCCTGAGATAGATTGCACTGTAAGACGTAGCATAAAGTATAGATCTAGGGATGATCACAGGTACTTGTATGTTCTGACGAATTACTGATAAGTGAAATCTTTCCACTAGGCTGAGAGCCCCCAGACGTAGGTGACATTGCATCGAACTTGGTAAACAATCTGCTGTGTCATTTTTTATAGCTTTATATTTCTGTCCTGCGTTATCTACACAAGAAGTCATACACGGTGTTATAGCTTCATACGTAACATTGTGTGTGACATCTTGCACGACTAGACTGATCAAAAGAGGCACCTAGAGCTTTAGGTGAGTTCCTAAAAAAATATTTTGATCAAGATGGACAATACCAGAGAAGGAGGATCCATAAATCGACCACCTGTTCTAGATGGAAGCAACTACGGCTATTGGAAGGCTCGAATGTGTGCCTTCATGAAGTAACTTGACAACAAAACATGGAAAGCTGTGATCAATGGTTGGAATGCCCCACAACTCAGTGACAACGATGGTAAACTATCGGTCCAAAACCAGAAAAAGATTGGACTGATAATGAAGACGAGGAATCACTGGGAACTCAGGAGCTCTGAATGCTATCTTCAACGGCGTTGACAAAAACGTATTCAGACTAATCAACACATGCACAACTGCCAAATACGCATGGGACATCCTTGCAGTTGCATATGAAGGAACAACCAAGGTTAGAGAACAAAAACTGCAATACTTAACAACCAACTTCGAAGCCCTTGTCATGAAAGAAAATGAATCAATTGCAGAATTCAATGTTCGTATTCGTGATCTAGCCAATGAATCCTATTCTCTAGGAGCACCAATGTCTGATGAAAAATTAGTAAGAAAAACCCTGCGTGCTCTTAGCCCTAGGTTTAAGATGAAGATCATTGCAATTGAGGAAGTTCATGACCTCAAGATCTTGAAATTTGATGAGCTGATGGGGTCTCTAATGACCTATGAATTGTCTCTGCCTAACATCGACAAAAGGAACAAAGGAGTTGCTTTCAAAAGCTCAACACACAAGCAACCAGATCCTGAGGAATCTGATTCTGACGAATACATCGATGCTACAATGGCCCTTCTCACGAAAAATTACAACAAAGTCATGAGAAGATTTAGTCGAATGGGTGGACGGAATGTCACAACAAATGCCAGAAACAAAGCTCCACGAAAAGCTCAAACAGGAGGAAGTCTTGACAGACCAAACAGGAGTGGGGAAGAAAACAACAAAAACAAAGGACTTCAATGTCATGAATGTGAATGATTCGGCCACCTCCGTAGAGAATGTCCAAATTTCCTCAAACAACAAAAACGAGGTTACAATGCCACCCTATCAGATGATGACAATGAAGATAGCGGATCTGAAGAGGTAAGCAACTTTGTTGCACTCACTACTACTACTCCTGTATGTAACATTGATAATTCTACCAATATTAATGATGATCACAACCATCCAACTCCAAATGAGAATTGGACTAAAGAGCAACTAGTCGAGGCATACAAAGGCTTACACACCACATGGATCAAGGAAAATCTGATACTTGATCAACAAGGTGAACGGATTATCAGTCTTACCAACGACAAGTCTAGATTTCTAGAGACGATCGTGGAGCTAAAACGCGAAATCACCAGACTTAATGGAGAAATTAGTCTTATGACTAAATCGGTGAAGATGATGAATCCTAGCACGGAAAGCCTTGACAAGATCCTATCAGTAGGAAAGCAGACGAAGACGGAGCCTATCCTCCCAACTGTTAGGAAGGATGCTATTACTGATGTCAGAGAAGATGCTAGCAGCAAATCAGAAAACAAAGATGCTAGTCAAAATGTCGATAACGATAAAATAGTCCCTGAAACCAGCAACAAGAATCCCTCGCGAAGAATCTAGACAAATCATCCTATCTCTGGAGTAATTGGAGACCTGAATGAAGGCATACGGACTCGATCAAAAACTCCTGAAGACTACAACGAGGTGATAGGCAATATTTGCTTTGTTTCAAAGACTGAACCCAAAAATATCAATGAAGCCATCAATGATGAGTATTGGGTCAATGCTATGCAAGAGGAACTAATTCAGTTTGAGAAGAACCAGGTGTGGGAACTTATGCCCAAACCAAGTGAAGGAAATACCATTGGCACAAAATGGATTTTCAAAAACAAGTCCGATAAACTTGGCAACATCACTCGCAACAAAGCCAGGTTAGTTGCTCAAGGGTATACTCAAATTGAGGGAGTCGACTTTGATGAGACCTTTGCTCCTGTAGCAAGACTTGAAGCAATCCGTCTCCTACTAGGAATATCATGCCATCTACAGATAAAGCTCTACCAGATGGATGTCAAAAGTGCATTCCTGAATGAGGACCTCAATGAAGAAGTATATGTGGCACAACCCAAAGGATTTATTGATCCTCACTATCCTGATCATGTGTATAAACTAAAGAAGACTCTCTATGGGTTGAAACAAGCACCAAGGGCTTGGTATGAAAGGCTCACAAAATTCCTGATTCAAAGCGCCTACACTAGAGGGGGAGTCGACAAGACTCTATTTGTGAAGAATGAGGACCGGAATTTGATGATAGCTCAAATATATGTCGATGACATTGTCTTTGGAGGGATGTCAAGCAAGATGGTAGAGATATTTATTCAACAGATGCAATCAGAATTTGAGATGAGCATGGTGGGAGAGCTTACCTATTTCCTAGGCTTCCAAATCAAACAGCTAAAAGATAGCATTTTCATATCTCAGAGCAAATATGCGAAGAATATTTTCAAGAAGTTTGGGCTAGAGAATGCCTCACATAAAAAGACACCTGCAGCTACACAAATCAAGCTAACTAAAGATGATCAAGGAGAAGCCGTCGACTAACACCTATACAGAAGCATCATCGGTAGTCTTCTCTACCTTACTGCAAGTCGACCAGATATTGCATACTCGGTAGGAGTATGTTGTCGATATCAAGCAAATCCTAAGGTTAGTCACCTATCCCAAGCTAAAAGAATTATAAGGTATGTCTCTGGGACTACAGACTTGGGTTTATTATACTCATTCGACACATCCTCCACCCTAGTGGGGTATTGTGATGCGGATTGGGATGGAAACACATCTGATAGGAAGAGCACATCTGGAGGATGCTTCTTCCTTGGCAACAATCTCATATCATTGTTTAGTAAAAAGCAAAACTTTGTTGCCTTGGCCACTGCTGAATCCGAGTATATAGCTGCCGGGAGTAGCTGTACACAATTGTTATGGATGAAGCAAATGCTAGTCGAATATAATGTCAGACAAGAAGCCATGACATTGTATTGTGATAATGTCAGTGCCATCAACATCTCCAAAAATCCTGCCCAACACAGTAAGACCAAACACATTGACATTAGACACCACTTCATTCGAGAACTGGTCGAAGATAAGAAGATCATCCTAGAGCACATTCCTACAGAGAAGCAACTTGCTGATATTTTCACAAAGGCATTAGACGCGAGCAGATTTGAGTACCTCAGATCATCACTTGGTCTGTACACCATCAACGAGCAATAGAAGTTGCAGAAATGGTTAAGAGGAGTTAGTTGGTGCCTCTTCATGAACCGGTCCAAAATCCCAACACATGCCATTGGGCCAAGCATACCAAAAGCCCATATAAAGGAAGGAAAGGTCACAAAAGATACGCTTGGACTTCAACAGATTTGATTTGAATCAACCTGTTTTTCAAAATCTAAACCTAGTCTGCCCCTTCTCGTGTTCGCTCTCATCTCCCTCACGTCTCACATTCTGCACCAAAAATCTCAATACCTACACAGACATGGTGAAAACTCGGAGCACGATAGTACCAAAGAAGGCCTCCGAACCAAAGAGGGCAGAAGCAAAGAGCTCCAAGAGCAGCAAAGCAAAAACCAACAAGCATGGAGTCCGAATCAAAGGACCAAAAGCTCAGAAAGCTGAGGAATCTAACAAAGAAACCCATGCGGAGGAAGCACCAATGCAAGTCTTTTCTCGAGTTCCCAAACGGTCTCGAACCGGAAGCTCTGCATTCTCCATGACAGACCTAACAGGGCCAGAAAGGGAGACTGATCTTGGCCAAGGAAGTCGAGAAGCGTCCATGCAGATTGTTCCGGTTCCAGTACCAACAAATGTCCCAGGTATCCACTCTTCCATTATCTCAAACACCGATACCTCAAGAAATAGTGACTTGTTGGAGTCGCTTCTGGAAAACCAAGAACCACCTCAAGAAGGTGTGGTGGAGGAACTGATTAATCCTGGAGGAGAAGAGAAAGACTTGACCCCGGTCAGTCATGGGTTGGAGCGTATTGCTGAAGGAGAAGGAGAGGAAGAAGGTACAACAGATGTCATTCCTGAAGCCACAAAGGAGGCTGTAGTAGAAGAAGAAGTCGCTGACTCGAAAGAAGCCGAGGAAGAAGCTGAGAAGGACAACAGTGTCGCCACAAATAACACAGAAGAAGTTCTTCTGGATGCCAGAGAAGATGCGACAGAAGAGGCTACTGAGGCAGCACACACGGTGTTGTCATCCCTGAAGAAGAAGGTACTTGAAGAAAATGAGAGTCTAGCTGTGATGGTTGAAAAACTCAAAGAAACCAAGAAGAGAAAGGAGGTGAAAGATGCTGGAGGCCCCAGCAACAAGAAGAAGAAGATGTATGTCAAGGAAAAAGGGAAGAAAGTGGTCTGTGCGATCTATGCCTCCACCTGACCTAAACAAGGTACTCTGTGAGATTACCGGAGACAAAAGCAGAAAGTGGCCGACCAAAGGCACTGTGGCAGCATCAGATCTTACTTCCAAGTACTCCATTCTCTTTCGCATTGGAGTAGCAAATTGGGCTCCCTCCACATGATAGCATTTGTGCCCTAATCCAATTGCTATTAGCCTGTAAATGTCTATGTACAACATCATCGTTTGTCATATATATATAAAACGGCTTTGTATTACTTATGTGTTGAAGTAATATGTTAAGCATGATCTGATTTATGACCACTAAAGTAGTAGAACCATAAATCTGTACGGATCACACTTAACGAGTCCCTGGTCAACCTATGCTTCCTTAAAGCGACCAGTATGAGGATGGTTCTTAATGACGTAGTTCTACTTGTCATAGGGATGAGGGATCCTAGAATCATATCATAGATATCATGAGGTGATTGATATCGGACGACCCGCTTTGAATAGTGTTTTCATAGATTAAGCCATGAACATATTCAAATGCGATAGCTTGTCACGACATCCTTAGACCAAGGAGTCTTTGTGATCACTATGCAATGAACGTGCGGCTTTAACTTGCGCCAAACGCTTTCTGTGAAAGGATTGCTATAAAGGGCATGATTGGGTGGCGGAACATGTTGCATGAGTGACACGAAAGACGGCTAAGGGATTTATCCCTCATACTACGGTATGGGAAAGATATCCGTTTTGTCCTTCCTAAAAATCTGGGGTTGCGAGGCTTATGTAAAACGGTTGCTTGCAACCAAGCTCGAACCGAGATCAGATAAATGCACTTTCGTCGGATATCCAAAAGAAACAAAAGGATACTACTTCTACAAACCAAGCAAAAATAAAGTATTTGTCGCTCGAGGTGGGACAATCTTGGAAAAGGAGTTCATTTCCAAGACAGTCAGTAGGAGGGCTGTTCATCTTGATGAAGTTCTAGATGAGATGGTCACTCGGGAACCACTAGAAAACCCACTAGAAGAAGTAGAGCCAGAAGTGGTCGTTGAGCAAGAACCAATAGCTACAGTTAATGAGGACGGTCCGAGGCGGTCTGAAAGGATAAGTCATGCACCTGTCAGATACGGTTTCTTAGTAACTGAAGGTGATGGTTTAGTATTAGTGGACAATGATCCAGCTACCTTTCGAGAGGCCTTGGACGGAACCGACTCTGAGAAATGGCTGGAAGCCATGAGGGAAGAAATGCAATCCATGTCAGATAATCAAGTGTGGGACTTGGTGGATCATACCCCTGACGCAAAAGTCATTGGGTGTAAATGGATCTTTAAAATAAAGTTAGACATAGATGGCAAACCTCAGACCTATAAAGCAAGACTGGTAGCAAAAGGTTATAGGCAAATCCACGGGATTGACTATGAAGAGACCTTTTCTCCAGTAGTTATGGTCAAATCTATCCGCATTCTACTCGCCGTAGCAGCGTATCACAACTATGAAATATGGCAAATGGATGTCAAAACCGCCTTCCTCAACGGGAGGTCAGCTGAGGACGTTTATATGTCCCAGCCTGAGGGTTTTGAGGATCCAAAGAATAAGGGAAAGATTTGCAAGTTGCTCAAATCAATCTATGGTTTGAAGCAAGCATCTCGGAGTTGGAATCATCGTTTTGATGAAGTAGTGAAACAGTTTGGCTTCGTCAAAAACGATGATGAACCTTGCGTGTATAAAAAGGCAAATGGGAGCAATGTAGTCTTCTTGGTGCTTTAAGTTGATGACATACTACTCATTGGAAACGATGTCCCTACCTTGCTCTTAACAAAGACTTGGTTAGGTGAGTGTTTCGCAATGAAGGACTTAGGTGAGGCCTCTTACATCTTGGCGATCAAGATATATAGAGACCGTGCCAAGCGGGTCTTGGGCTTAAGTCAAAGCACCTACATAGACAAAGTGTTGAGACGATTCTCAATGCAAGATTCAAAGAAAGGATTGCTGCCCATGCGTCATGGCTTAAAGCTTAGCAGGAAGCAGTGTGCTGAGACACCTGCAGAGCTAGCAAGAATGAATGAGATCCCATATGCTTCGGCTATAGGGTCCATAATGTATGCCATGATATGTACGAGACCGGATGTCTCGTTTGCCCTAAGTTGTACTAGTAGACATCAATCCAAACCCGGTGAGGCACATTGGATGGCCGTCAAGGCGATTCTCAAATATTTGAGAAAAACCAAAGACGCCTTTCTTGTATACGGGGGAGGAAATGATGATCTAGTCGTCAAAGGATATGTCGACGCTAGTTTCCAGACAGACCCCGATGACTTTAAGAGTCAGTTGGGATATGTGTTTACATTGAACGGTGGAGCATTCAGCTGGAAAAGCAAGAAGCAGGACACCATAGCCGACTCTACGACCGAAGCTATGTACATTGCCGCATCTGAAGCGGCAAAAGAGGCTGTATGGATAAGAAGTTTCATGACTGGGTTAGGTGTAATTGAAAACCCATCTAACCCAGTAGACTTATATTGTGACAACACTGGGGCCATTGCGCAAGCTAAGGAACCCAGGGCACATGACAGATCCAAACATGTACTCAGAAAGTATCACATCATCCGCGACATAGTTGCTAGAGGTGACGTGAAGATCCACTACGTTCCAATTGATGATAACACAGCCGACCCCTTGACCAAGGCTCTTCCACAAGCAAAACATGATAAACATGTTAGGTCAATGGGTATAGACTGGGACTTAGATTGGAACTAGGGGCAAGTGGGAGATTGATAGCATTTGTGCCCTAGTCCAATTGCTATTAGCCTGTAAATGTCTATGCACAACATCATCGTTTGTAATATATATATAAAACGGCTTTGTATTACTTATGTGTTGAAGTAATATTTTAAGCATGATTTGATTTATGACCACTAAAGTAGTAGAACCATAAATCTGTACGGATCACACTTAACGAGTCCCTGGTCAACCTATGCTTCCTTAAAGCGACCAGTATGAGGATGGTTCTTAATGACGTAGTTCTACTTGTCATAGGGATGAGGGATCCTGGAATCATATCATAGATATCATGAGGTGATTGATATCGGACGACCCGCTTTGAATAGTGTTTTCATAGATTAAGCCATGAACATATTCAAATGCGATAACTAGTCACGACATCCTTAGACCAAGGAGTCTTTGTGATCACTATGCAATGAACGTGCGGCTTTAACTTGCGCCAAACGCTTTCCGTGAAAGGATTGCTATAAAGGGCATGATTGGGTGGCGGAACATGTTGCATGAGTGACACGAAAGACGGCTAAGGGATTTATCCCTCATACTACGGTATGGGAAAGATATCCGTTAAAAGGGCCTCTTGATGGAGACTAACTGAGAGTAAAAGCATGGCCATGCAAATGATACGGGTTATCAGTTCTCAGCCATCTCGCATATCAAGTAACAATGATTGATTAAACAAGGGTGACGACTCTATGCCTTGTGATCGATCGGGATATCTAGAGATAATAAGATGGTGACTTGTACGCACAAGGTTAAGTCGAATCATCGATCGTCATGCACCTTGGGTAATCATAATGTCTTACTAGAGACCACTTATGATGGATCGGGCAAGAGCGATCTTTTGCGCCGATCTGCCAACGGTGGCATGAGCCTAGAGGGTCACACACATTCAAGACGGATAACTTGAGACAAGGAAACATTAACGTTTCTTGAGGAGCAATAAATGGACAAAACTAGAGGTTTTGTGCCATAGGTTCGGTTTGAGAGAATAATTAACAAATCGAGAAAACTGAGTTTTTTCGTCGATATCGCGTCGGACTTTGTTTGATAAGCGACGTCAAAAGGGTCGGGCGAATTTTGGACACGGCATGAGACAACACGGGAGGGCCCATTGGGCTCGGCCCATGAAGCCTCATGGCTGGCCCATTAAGGGCCCAACAAGACCTCTTGGCCGGCCCACATGGTGGGTCCATGTGTGGGGGCCACACAACACCATGCTTAGTTGGTGATTGTGGATTAAGAGGTGAGTGATTTAAGGGGTATGGGTTAAAGCACCTTTAAGCCCATACCAATCACTTTTAACCCATACTTGTGAGTTGGATGATGAATTCAAATACAAGACTTTAATTCATTATTCATTTAATCACAAAAACTCACTATCTCTCTCTCTCTTCTTGCTTGGCCGGCCACCTCCCTTGCTCCTCTTGTTCTTGCTCTCTTGTTCTTTATTTAATTGTTCTAGTAGGCAATTAAGTGAGGGATCATCAAGATCATCCCCTTGGTGTGGACTTGCTTTAGAGAAGAAGATCTGAACGTTCTTCTTTATCGATTCATACAAGACTTAAAGGTAAATATCTTGTGGAATAGATTTTGCTTTGGGATTCAATAGTTTATGTTCTTGGACAAGGTTTGGAGTAGATTTTCTTATATTGCTTCCGCTATCTCGACGATCTAGAACGCTCCAAAACCCTACACCACACACGCATCATCTATCAAACCAGAGCTGGCGATACTTATCTTCCAAATAGGTACTGGGTCTACACTTGATTTTGGGCAATTCTTTATTGATCATCTTATCCGACATGCCAGTTCACTTGCTGTAAAAATACCTATTGCCTTTCCCTCCCTTATCTCTGAGCTGCTTATACATCAACACCCCGGAGTGTTGAAGACAACGGATAAGGTTGGCAAACGAGGAGGACTGATTATGGTAAGCCACAAGCTGTTTGAGGGCAAGCATGCTCCTGATCTTGTCAGGCCAGAAGCCAAGGCAACGACCAGTCGAGCCCCAAGTGCCGCCCCTCCAACCAAGACCACCAGCAGGGATGCAGTTATGCTTGAAAGAGAGATAGTCGTGCTTGACGAGGACATCGTCAATTTGAAAACAGCCCTGAAGCATTTCTCCCAGCGACGATCACATTGCGCCAACCTGCTAAAGTCTATATCCCCTCCTGGCTCCGAAGATGATGACACCACCTCTCTGCCAAATGATCCAGAAGAATCTACTCAAGATGCCTCCACTGAAGCGACTGAAGAAGAGACTGCGAGTTCTAGCACCAGCTCTGTTTAATTTCATAAACTTTCTAATTACCAAACAACTGAACAACTTTATTTTGTAACTTTTGTTGAACACTGTTTCACACTCACTCTCGACTGCTGATTGGGAGTAAGTGTGAGTTAAGTTTTGATTTTGTTTCTTATTACTCTTCTTTGTTACAAATATTTGTTTAAATTTTGGCTCTTTTTGAGCCAGCAAGGGGGAGTAAGTTAGATACGCGAGATCACAAGAAAGAAAGATAGAGATACGCGCGATCACAAGGAAGAAAGATAGAGACGACGCGAAGACGCGATGATACGCGAGACACACGCTATGCGCAAATTATGCTACGAGACGCGAAACGTAAAAGGACTTGATGACTGCCGATCGAGTGCATCGACGACAGAGTGCATCAACGACAAATGCGACGCAGAATGCGACGAAGAATGTTGTCCTTAAAAATAGCCAAAGGGGGATATTGTAGTTACGACGGTTTTAGAGATTGGCTGATTTTTTAAAGGAACTGAAGAACATGTTACAAAGAATATCGAAGCATCTTCTGCGACATCTTGTGTAACATTGTTGACGGCGTCTCGGCAAACATCCTGATCGACAGAAATCAGGAAAGTGCAGTTTCGGCAGAAAAGTTCGAAGACGATTGGGAAATTCCAGAACGACTTCAAATCTGGAAAGAAGAAAGACGGTGCTTAAGAGGAAACCCTTTAGGGTTAGTACTCATCCTCGATTGCTATAAAAGCTTAGGCTACCCCCTCAGCAATCGGGTGGTTCTTTATTTGTTTCCTAGCAATAATTTGCAAGGCTCTTGGACGTAAAGGTCTGCAGGCTGAGAGATTGCAGATTGAGCTAAGGATATTGTGCATCACATAACAATTGAGAGTTAGGTGATTGAGGGTTTACTGATCGCGTGAGTGAAGACTGCACGCAACCACCAAGTTGTACGAAGACTTGAACTGACAGAGCAAGGCGATTGCTCGAAGAGTGGAATCAAGACGGAGTCTTGGATTCAGGGGGAGACCTTGAGATATTGCACTGTAAGACGTAGCATAAAGTATAGATCTAGGGATGATCGCAGGTGCTTGTATGTTCTGACGAATTATTGATAAGTGAAATCTTTCCACTAGGCTGAGAGCCCCCAGATGTAGGTGACGTTGCATCAAACTGGGTAAACAATCTGCTGTCTCATTGTTTATAGCTTTATATTTCTGTCCTGCGTTATCTACACAAGAAGTCATTCACGGTGTTATAGCTTCATATGTAACATTGTGTGTGAGATCTTGCACGACTAGACTGATCAAAATTTCACTTAGGATAATCAAAACCCTCAGGCTGGGACATATAAACGTCCTCAGCTAACCTCCCATTGAGGAAGGCGGTTTTGACGTCCATTTGCCATATCTCATAGTTATGATACGCTGCTACGGCAAGTAGAATGCGAATAGATTTGACCATAGCTACTGGAGAAAAGGTCTCTTCATAGTCAATTCCGTGGACTTGCCTATAACCTTTTGCTACCAGTCTTGCTTTATAGGTCTGAGGTTTGCCATCCATGTCTATCTTTATTTT
The DNA here is from genome assembly GCA_963920655.1 of Geranium rotundifolium. Taxonomy (NCBI): domain Eukaryota; kingdom Viridiplantae; phylum Streptophyta; class Magnoliopsida; order Geraniales; family Geraniaceae; genus Geranium; species Geranium rotundifolium. Next base: position 13,552,754 of record OY987317.1, on the reverse strand, counting down.
ATAGATCCATTTACACCCAATGACTTTTACGTTAGGGGTTTTTTCCACCAAGTCCCAAACTTGATTATCTGACATGGATTGCATTTCTTCCCTCATGGCTTCCAGCCATTTTTCAGAGTCGGTTCCGTCCAGGGCTTCTCGAAAGGTAGCTGGATCATTGTCCACTAATACTAAATCATCACCTCCAGTTATTAGGAAACCGTATCTGATAGGTGCATGACTTATCCTTTCAGACCGCCTCGGATCGTCCTCATTAACTGTAGCTATTGGTTCTTGCTCAACGACCACTTCTGGCTCTACTTCTTCTAGTGAGTCGTCTAGTGGTTCCCGAGTGACCATCTCATCTAGAACATCATCAAGATGAACAACCCTCCCACTGACTGTCTTTGAAATAAATTCCTTTTCCAAGAATGTCCCACCTCGAGCTACAAAAACTTTATTTTCGCTCGGTTTGTAGAAGTAGTATCCTTTTGTTTCTTTTGGATATCCAAAAAAAGTGCACTTATCAGATCTCGGTTCGAGCTTGGTTGCAAGCAACCGTTTTACATAAGCCTCGCAACCCAAGATTTTTAGGAAGGACAAAACGGGTTCCTTCCCGTACCATTTCTTGAATGATGTCCCTTCCACTGCTTTCGACGGAGCCTTGTTTATTATGAATGCGGCCGTTTGCAGAGCATAACCCCAGAAGGAGATCGGGAGATCAGTGAGACTTAACATCGATCAAACCATATCCAACAATGTCCGATTCCTCCGCTCGGACACACCATTGAGTTGCGGTGTTCCTGGCGGAGTCCACTGAGATAGTATTCCACCTTTAATAAGATGACTAAGAAACTCCTCGGATAAGTATTCTCCACCCCGATCAGAACGGAGTGCCTTGATACTCTTTCCGAGTTGGTTTTCTACTTCAGTCCTAAACTCCTTGAATTTATCAAAGGCTTCAGACTTATGTGTCATGAGATAGACATAACCATATCTACTGAAATCGTCAGTAAATGTGATAAAGTAGCCTAAACCACCTCTGGCTGGTGTACTCATTGGTCCACATACGTCTGAATGTATTAGACCCAATAGATCACCTGCCCTCTCACTTAGAAGTCCGCGCTTATGAAGCGCTGAGATGCGTTTCTCATTTATGTGACCTAGACGACAATGCCAGATTAGAGTTTGGTCAAAATCATTAGCTTTAAACCTCTTAGTATTTATGTTATAGAGCATGTTGGATCTCGAGTTTTGCATATTCAATATGTATAAACCTACAACTGTGTGACCATTTCAATAATACATGTTGCTGCGCATAATATTAAAAAACCCGTTCTTAATATCAAAATAATAACCTTCTTTTTCAAGAAGAGAAATTGATAGAATATTCCTGCTGAAAGCAGGTATGCAAAACACATCTGAAAGTTCAATTACAAGCCCACTAGGAAAAACAAGGTTCACAGAACCCACAGCAGTTGCGGTAACTCTCACATTGTTCCCAACTCTTAGGTCCACCTCGTTTTCCCCCATATCTCTTCTACTATGCAACACCTGCACATCCGCACAGACATGAGACTCAGCTCCAGTGTCTAGTACCCAAGTATTTATCGTAGAAAGATATAGCTCTAATGGAATACCTGATGAAGTAGCGGCCCCACCGCCCTTCTTCTGATCCTCCTTCAGCTGCTGACAGTCTTTCTTCCAACGACCAGGCTTTTTGACAGTAGAAACAGACCGACTCCTTTGCCTTCCCCGTACCTTTTACGGGCATGAAAGGTTTAGGAACAAATGGTCGTCTGATCTTTCCTGCCAGGTGCATTGGGGCTTTACCCTTTCCACCACCAACTTTGAAGCTGGATCCCTTTTTGACAATAAGAACACTTTTGGGCGAACTGCCCCTTATGCTCTTCTCGGCAGTTACTAGCATGTTGTGCAACTCCGACGCAGTCTTGTCCCTGTCATGCGTGTGATAGTTCATGACGAACCCACCATATGCATGAGGAAGGGATTGCAGAATAAAATCCGCAGCCATTTCCTTTTCCATTGACATACCGATACTAGTCATATGGTCGAAATGTCCCTACATACATAGGACGTGTGGACCTACGGCGCTGCCTGCTGACATCTTGCTGGCAATGAGTTCTCGGAGAACAGTGTATTTTTCAATACGTACTTACTCTTTGAACATATCCTTGATCTGTGCAAACATATCAAACGGATCATGGGATAGCTCCATAAACTGCTTCTGGAGGTCCGCCTCCATCCAGGCCAGCATTGACACACGCAACGTCGATAGAGTTGCTAAGGTGTTTCTGGTACGCATCCTTAACGACCCTTGTTACGTTTGCAGCTGGCTCCACCGGGATAGCCTTATCAAGGACGTACTCCCTGCGTTCCAACTTTAACACAAGTCGTAAATTCCTGTCCCAGTACAGATAATTTGTCCCGTTGAGTTTACACTTTTCGAGTATAGTCCTCAACGACAAATTAGACGAGTTTGTTGAATTACTAGCCATTTCTAGACGAAGAAAGTAAATTTAATCAGAAAAGTTGAATAAATTTACGAAGATCCGAATTAACCACCAACCATCTGATTCTAAGGTTTAGAATCTTTAAACCAAGATCCCTTATTCATCATTTGAAGTACGCTAAGGCGCACCGTTCCAATTGACTTATTTAGGTAGGACGTCCGTCCAATTACAACCCGTGTAACTCTTGGTCAGGGTATGTGCAAAAACACACGACTTACCCTTCCGATGCCCCAGCTTGACCTCAGGCCAAGAATGGTGGTCGAGTCAAGCAACCTTCACTAACGAGTTAACTTTGTGCAGATGCTCCGCTAAGGCGCACGACATCCCACAAAATTTACCATTCCCATATAGAACCCATTCGATCGATGCTCCGCTAAGGCGCACGACACCGATAAAATGTTTCTACATGGGTGTTAATTTGGGTGGCATCTCACTTGACTCAAATAATTCAAAAGTATTTGGCACAATTACGAACCCGTCATCAACAACCCGTGTTGTGACGTTTCTAATTGTATCACATACTAACTTTATTTGAAACCGTCATTTGCAACCCGTGCAAACACGTTTCAAATTTGAACTCATCCATCACAACCCGCGCGATGATGGTTCACAACGCTTTAAACATGCAAACAATTAAAATCGGTTTTAATCTTTGCATGTGAGGTGATTGCTTATAAACTTATAAGCTAAGCATGCAAGCATGTTATTATTTAAATAATACAAGAAAGCATTCATAAAGCCTTAAACATGCATTTTATAGTCCATCCTAATCTTAGGATTCTACGAGTCACCATTTCATCTCGTCTTTCTTATTCGAGCTCCCACTAGCCCTTGGACTTCCTCCAAGAGCGTCATTGTGCTCGATTTTCCATCATTCTCGTCTTTGAGTAGTGATTACAATTAATACTCGGTTCGTAGACCGGATAATAAATAATTACACTTTATGGGCTCGAATAAAAGAATAATTACACGCTAACACTAACGGTATGCAAACCGTGAAAGCGATAAAATCTAATACTCGTTTAAATTATTCCAGTTACAATTAATACTCGTTTCTAATTGTATCACATACTATCTTCATTTGAAACCGTCATTTGCAACCCGTGCAAACACTTTTCAAATTTGAACTCATCCATCACAACCCGTGCGATGATAGTTCACAACGCTTTAAACATGCAAACAATTAAAGTCGATTTTAATCTTTGCATGTGAGGTGATGGCTTATAAACTTATAAGCTAATCATGCAAGAATGTTATGAATTAAATAATTCAAGCAAGCATTCATAAAGCGTTAAATATGCATTTTATAGCCCATCCTAATCTTAGGATTCTACGAGTTTTCATATCTTCTCGTCTTTCTCATTCGGGCTCCCACTAGCTCTTGGACTTCCTCCAAGAACGTCATTGTGCTCGATTTTCCATCCTTCTCGTCTTTGAGTAATAATTACAATTAATAATCGGTTCGTAGAACGGATAAAAAATAATTACACTTTATGGGCTCGAATAAAAGAATAATTACACGCTAACACTAACTCTATGCAAACCGCGAAAGCGATAAAATCTAATGGGCTACTAATGCATCATACATTTCATCACATCATCCAACATGTTATCACACAAACATGTTATCAAATAATATGCAATTATTCCGGTTTTAATTTTGCAAAGTTAATTGGTCGGGTTTATCGAAACTAGACCTTTTCAAAAAACGGTTTATCGAAACCGATTAAATTTTGAAAGTTTTCGAAATATTGGATCGCGGGTTCATGCCACGGCTCGGTTTGGGTCTTGGAAGGCCCAAGCCGAGCTTGTCTCCACTCTCGGCCTCGGCCTAGAGTGGGGACGGCTCCGGTCACCGCCGGCCTCCCCGGCCTCTGGTGACCTCCGTCCGGTAGCTCCGATCCGGCTCTCCGAGAGTCTCTTCTCGGACCCGACAAATCCAATAATTTCCCAAAAATTCCAAATTCAATATATTTTCAAAAATAACATATTTCATGCAATTATCCCAAAAAGCATTAAAATCATGTTATCAACAATTTTGGCATGCAAATAATCATAAAACCGAAACAAATTCAACAAGACAAAGATTAAGAGGGTAACCACCCTCTGATACCACTGTAGGGTTTTGGAGCGTTCTAGATCATCGAGATAGCGGAAGCTTTTATTAAAATCTACTCCAAACCTTGTCCAAGAACATAAACCGTTAAATCCCAAGGCAAAATCTATTCCACAAGATGTTTACCTTTAAGTCTTTGTTGAATCGATAAAGAAGAACTTTCGGATCTTCTTCTCTAAAGCAAGTCCACACCAAGGGGATGATCTTGAAGATCCTTCACTTAATTGCCTACTAGAACAATTAAATGAAGAACAAGAGAGCAAGATGGAGGAGAGAGCTTGGGGTGGCCGGCCACTATGAGAGAGAAAGAGAATTTTTGTGAGTTGTGTGATTATTTGATTAATGAATGAATGTTAGATATTTCAATTCATCATCCAACTCATAAGCATGGGTCAAAAGTAATTGGTATGGGCTTAAAGGTGCTTTAACCCATACCCCTTAAATAACTCACCTCTTAATCCACAATCACCAACTAAGCATGGTGTTGTGTGGCCCCCACTCATGGACCCACCATGTGGGCCGGCCATATAAGGCTTAATGGCCCCATTATGGGCCCTTGTTGGGCCGGCCATGATACCCCATGGGCCGAGCCCAATGGGCTCGCCCATGTGGTTTCGTGCCGTGTCCAAAAGTCGCCCGACCCTTTTGCCGATACTTATCAAACAAAGTCCGACGCGACATCGACGAGAAACTCAGTTTTCTCAATTCGCTAATTATTCTCTCAAACCGAACCCATGGCACAAAACCTCTAGTTTTGTCCATGTATTGCTCCTCAAGAAACGTTAAGGTTTCTTTGTCTCAAGTTATCCGTCTTGAACGTGTGTGACCCTTCAGGCTCATGCCACCGTTGGCAGATCGGCGCAAGAGATCTCTCTTGCCCGATCCATCATAAGGGGCCTCTAGTAAGAAATTATGATTACCCAAGGTGCATGACGATCGATGATTGCACTTATCCTTGTGTGTACAAGTCACTATCCTATTATCTCTAGATATCCCGATTGATCACAAGGCATAGAGTCGTCACCCTTGTTTAATCAATCATTATTACTTGATCTGTGAGATGGCTGAGAACTGATAACCCATATCACCGGCATGGCCATGCTCTTACTCTCAGTCAGTCTCGATCAAGAGGCCTTTAACGGATATCTTTCCCATACCATAGTATGAGGGATAAATCCCTTAACCGTCTTTCGTGTCACTCATGCAACCCGTTCCGCCACCCAATCATGCCCTTTATTGCAATCCTGTTACAGAAAGCGTTAGGCGCAAGTTAAAGCCGCACGTACATTGCATAGTGATCACAAAGACTCCTCGGTCTAAGGATATCGTGACAAGCTATCGCATTTGAATATGCTCATGGCTTAATCTATGAAAACACTATTCAAAGCGGGTCGTCTGATATCAATCACCTCATGATATCTATGATATGATTCCAGGATCCCTCATCCCTATGACAAGTAGAACTACGTCATTAAGAACCATCCTCAAACTGGTCACTTCTATGAAAGCATATTTTGACCAGGGACTCGTTAAATGTGATCCGTACAGATTTGTGGTTCTTCTACTTTAGTGGTCATAAATCAGATCATGCTTAACGTATTACTTCAACACATTAGTAATACAAAGTTGTTTTATATATATATATTACAAACGATGATAATGTACATAGACGTTTACAGGCTACTAGCAATTGGACTAGGGCAGAAAATGCTATCAGAATGAAGATGAGCCGTGTGTATACAAGAAGGCGAGTGGGAGTAAGATTGTTTTCTTAGTGCTACATGTCGATGACATATTACTCATTGGAAACGACATTCCAACCTTGCAAGAAACAAAAGCCTCGTTGGGAAACTGTTTTGCAATAGACTTAGGCGATGCTGCTTATATCTTGGGGATCAAGATATATAGAGATCGAACCAAGAGGATCTTGGGTCTAAGTCAAAGCACCTATGTGGATAAAGTTTTGACAAAGTTCTCAATGCTTGATTACAAGAAAGGATTCTTGCCCATGCGTCATGGCATCAATCTCAGCAAAACTCAATGTCTAAAGCCACCTGATGAGCTAAGCTACATGAATGGGATCCCATATGCTTCGGCTATAGGATCCATCATGTATGCGATGTTATGAACGAGACCTGATATCTCGTTCGCCCTCAGTTGTACCAGTCGTTTTCAGTCTAACCCTGGTGAGGAACACTGGAATGCGGTAAAGGCTATCCTCAAATATTTGAGGAGAACCAAAGACTCATTCCTAGTGTATGGGGGTGTACACGGGGAACTAGTTTTCAAAGGTTATGTTGACGTTAGCTTCCAAACGGATCCTAATGATTTTAAGAGTAAATCGGGATATGTGTTTGTGCTTAATGGGGGTGCCTTCAGCTGGAAGAGCAGCAAGCAAAGCACAACAGCCGATTCTACAAAGGAGGCTGAGTACATAGCTGCCTCGGAAGCAGCTACAGAGACTGTATGGATAAAGAGCTTTATGGTTGGATTGGGCGTAATTAAAAACCCGCCGGGTCCTGTGAGCTTGCTTTGTGATAACACCGGTGCCATAGCGTAAGCTAAAGAGCCAAGATCACATAATAAATCTAAACATGTATGCAAAAAATATCACATCATAAGAGAAATCATTGACCGAGGTGATGTGAAGATCAGCTATGTTGCTTCAGATGATAATAGAGTCGACCCATTGACGAAGGCCCTCTCACAACCTAAACATGAGTTTCATGTAAAGTCTATGGGAATTGACTAGAACTTAGATTGGAACTAGGGGCAAGTGGGAGATTGTTAGATTTGTGCCCTAACCCAATACAAAGCTAGTCTGTAATAGTTTGCATCATCTGTTTGCAATTAATAAAATTGGAATTCATATTACTATTGTGTTGTAGTGATATATAATATGTGATTTAATCTATATGATTGAGTGTATCATCAGTAATAGTAGAACTGTAGATTGTACGAATCACATATAATGAGTCCCTGGTCATTAAGCTTTGTAAGAAGTGACCAATATGAGGATGACTCCATATGATCACGCTCTACTGATCATTGGCAATGGGATTTCTAGAGTCATATCATAGATATCTTTTGGAAAATGATATTGGACGACCCGACCTGAATATGCGACATAAATCAAGTCATGTAGATATTCAGTTGTTGTGGCTTGTCACTGTATCCTTAGACCAAGGAGTCTTTGTGATCGCTATGTAGTCAAAATTTGAGATTTGACATACGCCTAACGTTATCTGTAACAAGATATCCATAACGGCTATGATTGGCTTGGGGACGGACTGCATGAGTGATACGAAAGACGGCTAAGGGATTTATCCCTCATACTCCGACATGGGAAAGATATCCGTTTAGGCCACTTGATGAGTATGAATGAAAGGAAACGCATGGCCATGCACATGATACGGGGTATCATTTTTCAGTCATCTCACATATCAAGAAACAGTGATTGATTAAATAAGGGTGAAGACTATATGCCTTATGATCAATCAGGATATCTAGGAATAAAAGGATGATGACATAGACGACATATGGTTAACTCGAATCAATTGATCATCATTCTCGTTGGGTAATCGTAATGTCTTGCTAGAGGCCACTTACGATGGATAGGTTGAAATGGGATTTCAAGCCTATCCGCCAATCGAGGCATAAGCCTACAGGGTCACACACAAAAGGCACGACCCGAAGTGTGTGGGTGCATATGGGTGAAAGGAGATAAAATGCAAAGAGCCAAGGACCGGCCACGGGTCCGTGGCGAAACTAGGTTCTCCGTGGCTAGGTTGACCACGGGACCGTGTCCAAGCAATTGGCCATGGACCCGTGGCTGAATCAAGGAATTGGCCACAGACCGTGGCGCCTTGAAAAGGGCCACGGTGTGGTAAAGATTGGCAATGACCCATGGCGGGGTCTAGGGTGATTCGAAACGCTATAGTGTCGCTGATCGTGGAACAAAGTTTTAGCGAGCGTGAACCGAATCGTAACACATTTATGAGCGTCCTCTCTTTTTTGGGAACAGTTAATTATTTTCATCGCAAGTCAGTTCTCTCCACACTCAGAGCAAAAACATAGAGAGGAGAAGAGGTTCTAGCAGGCTTCAATCCTTAAGCTTTGAGGAACGGCGTGACTTTGTGGATACCTGTAGAGGGTGGGTAAGACCTTCATCAGTGATTCGACCGAATCTTCAAAGGTTGTTTTTCGAAATCCCTTGCTACGTGAAGTCTAGTAATTTGCTAGGTCTAGAACATAATTATGGTTATGGTTTGATTTTGATGCTCCCGCTGCGTATTGTTTGGACCCCATAATTCCCAACATGGATATCGTTCCCATATATAATATGAGGGATAAATCTCTTAGTCGTCTTTCGTGTCACTCATGCAATCCGTCCCCGAGCCAATCATGGTCGTTATGGTTGTTCTGTTACGATAACGTTAGGCTCAAGTCAAACCTGGATGTTAACTGCATAACAATCACAAAGGCTCCTTGGTCTAAGGATATAATGACAAGCTACCGCAACTGAATATGTTCATGACTTTATCTATGCAACACTATTCAAGTCAGGTAGCCGATATCAATCCCACATGATATCTATTATCTAATTCCGGGATCCCACATCCCAATAACAAATAGAACTATATCTTAAAGAACCATCCTCATATTGGTCGCTTCTTTGAAGCCATATTGACCAGGGACCCGTTAAGTGTGATCTGTACACGTCTATGGTTCTACTTCTTTCGTGGACATAGATCAAATCGTACTCAACATACTTCAACACATAATTAATATAATGGCGATTTTATTCATTACAAACGATGATAAACTGTTACAGACATTTACAGACTATTCGAATTGGATTAGGGCACAAAATGCTATTACCTATAAACTTGGACCTTAGATCTTCATAAGTAAGTTCTGAAGAACATGAAGAACACAAAGAACGTTAGAGAGAATATAGAGTGAATGATGAGATGTGGAAGTGACAGATGATTAAAAAAAGATCAAGAGCTGGCTATTTGTGCTAGTCGTTGTAGGGTTTTGGAGCGTTCTAGATCGTCGAGATAGCGGAAGCATTATAAGAAAATCTACTTATATCCCGATTGATTCGACTTAACCTTGTGCGTACAAGTCACTATCCTATTATCTCTAGATATCCCGATTGATCACAAGGCATAGAGTCGTCACCCTTGTTTAATCAATCATTGTTACTTGATATGCGAGATGGCTGAGAACTGATAACCCGTATCATTGGCATGGCCATGCTCTTACTCTCAGTCAGTCTCCATGAAGAGGCCTTTTAACGGATATCTTTCCCATACCGTAGTATGACGATAAATCCCTTAGCCGTCTTTCGTGTCACTCATGCAACCCGTTTCGCCACCCAATCATGCCCTTTATAGCAATCCTTTTACAGAAAGCTTTTGGCGCAAGTTAAAGCCGTACATTCATTGCATAGTGATCACAAAGACTCCTTGGTCTAAGGATGTCGTTACAAGCTATCGCATTTGAATATGTTTATGGCTTGATCTATGAAAACACTATTCAAAGCGGGTCGTCCGATATCAATCACCTCATGATATCTATGATATGATTCCAGGATCCCTCATCCCTATGACAAGTAGAACTATGTCATTAAGAACCATCCTCATACTGGTTGCTTTAAGGAAGCATAGGTTGACCAGGGACTCGTTAAGTGTTATCCGTACAGATTTATGGTTCTACTACTTTAGTGGTCATAAATCAGATCATGCTTAACGTATTACTTCAACACATAAGTAATATAAAGCCGTTTTATATATATATTACAAACGATGATATTGTACATAGACGTTTACAGGCTAATAGCAATTGGACTAGGGCACAAATGCTATCAATCTCCCACTTGCCCTTAGTTCCAATCTAAGTCCCAGTCTATACCCATTGACCTAACATGTTTATCATGTTTTGCTTGTGAAAGAGCCTTGGTCAAGGGGTCGGCTGTGTTATCATCAGTTGCAACGTAGTGGATCTTCACGTCACCTCTAGCAACTATGTCGCGGATGATGTGATACTTTCTGAGTACATGTTTGGATCTGTTATGTGCCCTGGGTTCCTTAGCTTGCGCAATGGCCCCGGTGTTGTCACAATATAAGTCTACTGGGTTAGACGGGTTTGTAATTACACCTAACCCAGCCATGAAACTCCTGATCCATACAGCCTCTTTTGCCGCTTCAGATGCGGCAATGTACTCAGCTTCGGTCGTAGAGTCGGCAATGGTATCCTGCTTCTTGCTTTTCCAGCTGAATGCTCCACCGTTCAACGTAAATACATATCCCAACTGACTCTTAAAGTCATCGGGGTCTGTCTGGAAACTAGCGTCGACATATCCTTTGACGACGAGATCATTATTTCTGCTCCCGTATACAAGAAAGGCGTCTTTGGTTTTTCTCAAATATTTGAGAATCGCCTTGATAGCCATCCAGTGTGCCTCACCGGGTTTGGATTGATGTCTACTGGTACAGCTTAGGGCAAACGAGACATCCGGTCTCGTACATATCATGGCATACATTATAGACCCTATAGCCGAAGCATATGGGATCTCATTCATTCTTGCTACCTCTGCAGGTGTCTCAGCACACTACTTCTTGCTAAGCTTTATGCCATGATGCATGGGCAGCAATCCTTTCTTTGAATCTTGCATTCAGAATCGTCTCAACACTTTGTCTATGTAAGTGCTTTGACTTAAGCCCAAGACCCGCTTGGCACGGTCTCTATATATCTTGATCCCCAAGATGTAAGAGGCCTCACCTAAGTCCTTCATTGCGAAACACTCACCTAACCAAGTCTTTGTTAAGAGCAAGGTAGGGACATCGTTTCCAATGAGCAGTATGCCATCAACATAAAGCACCAAGAAGATTATAATGCTCCCATTTGCCTTTTTATACACGCAAGGTTCATCATTGTTTTTGACGAAGCCAAACTGTTTCACTACTTCATCAAAACGCTGATTCCAACTCCGAGATGCTTGCTTCAAACCATAGATTGATTTGAGCAACTTGCAAATCTTTCCCTTATTCTTTGGATCCTCAAAACCCTCAGGCTGGGACATATAAACGTCCTCAGCTAACCTCCCGTTGAGGAAGGCGGTTTTGACATCCATTTGCCATATCTCATAGTTGTGATACGCTGCTACGGCAAGTAGAATGCGGATAGATTTGACCATAGCTACTGGAGGAAAGGTCTCTTCATAGTCAATTCCGTGGATTTGTCTATAACCTTTTGCTACCAGTCTTGCTTTATAGGTCTGAGGTTTGCCATCCATGTCTATCTTTATTTTAAAGATCCATTTACACCCTATGAGGCTTATGTAAATGGAGGTGATGATTTAGTATGCAAGCAACCTTTTAACATAAGCCTCGCAACCCCAGATTTTTAGGAAGGACAAAACGGGTTCCTTCCCATACCATTTTTCGAATGATGTCCCTTCCACTGCTTTCGACGGAGCCCTGTTTATTATGAAAGCGGCTGTTTGTAGAGCATAACCCCAGAAGGAGATCGGGAGATCAGTGAGACTTAACATTGATCGAACCATATCTAACAATGTTCGATTCCTCCGCTCGGACACACCATTAAGTTGCGGTGTTCCTGGCAGTGTCCACTGAGATAGTATTCCACCTTCAGTAAGATAACTAAGAAACTCCTCGGATAAGTATTCTCCACCCCGATCAGAACGGAGTGCCTTGATACTCTTTCCGAGTTGGTTTTCTACTTCAGTCCTAAACTCTTTGAATTTATCAAAAGCTTCGGATTTATGTCTCATGAGATAGACATAACCATATCTACTGAAATCGTCAGTAAATGTGATAAAGTAGCCTAAACCACCTCTGGCTTGTGTACTCATTGGTCCACATACGTCTGAATGTATCAGACCCAATAGGTCACCTGCCCTCTCACCTAAACCAGTGAAGGGCGCTTTAGTCATCTTCCCATTAAACAAGCTTCGCATCTATCAATCGTTTGGAATTCAAATTGACTTAGAAGTCCGCGCTTATGAAGCGCTGAGATGCGTTTCTCATTTATGTGACCTAGACGACAATGCCAGATAAGTGTTTGGTCTAAATCATTAGCTTTAAACCTCTTAGAATTTACATTATAGAGCATGTTGGATCTCGAGTTTTGCATATTCAATATGTATAATCCTCCAACAGTGTTAGCATTGCCATAATACATGTTGTTGCGCATAATATCAAAAAACCCGTTCTTAATATTAAAATAATATCCCCCTTTTTCAAGAAGAGAAATTGAGATAATATTCCTGCTGAAAGCGTGTACGCAAAACACATCATTATGTTCAATTACAAGCCCACTGGGCAAAACAAGGTTCATAGAACCCACGGCAGTTGCGACAACTCTGGTATTGTTCCCAACTCTTAGGTCCACCTCGTTTTCCCCCATATCTCTTCTACTTTGTAACACCTGCACATCCGCACACACATGAGACTCAGCTCCAGTGTCTAGTACCCAGGTATTAATTGTAGAAAGATACAGCTCTAATGGAATACCTGATGAAGAAGCGGCCCCACCGCCCTTCTTCTGGTCCTCCTTCATCTGCTGACAGTCTTTCCTCCAATGACTAGGCTTTTGACAGTAGTAACAGACCGACTCCTTTGCCTTGTACGGGCATGGGAGGTCTAGGAATAAATGGTCGTCTGTTCTTCCCTGTTAGCTGCCTTGGGCCTTTACCCTTGCCACCACCAGCTTTGAAGCTGGGTCCCTTCTTGACCATAAAGACATTTTTGGACGAACTGCCCCTTATGCTCTTCTCGGCAGTCACTAGCATGCTGTGCAACTCCGACGCGGTCTTGTCCATATCATGCATGTGATAGTTCATGACGAACCCACCATATGCATGAGGAAGGGATTGCAGAATAAAATCCGCAGACATTTCCTTTTCCATAGACATACCGATACTAGTCATATGGTCAAAATGCCCCTTCATCTGTAGGACATGAGGACCTACGGAGCTGCCTGCTGACATCTTGCAGGCAATGAGTTCTCGGAGAACAGTGTATTTTTCAATACGTACTTTCTCCTTGAACATATCCTTGATCTGTGCAAACATTGCAAACGGATCATGGGATAGCTCCATAAACTGCTTCTGGAGGTCCGCCTCCATGCAGCCCAGCATGACACACGCAACGTCGATAGAGTCACTAAGATGATTCTGGTATGCATCCTTAACGACCCTCGTTGCGTTGGCAGCTGGCTCCTCAGGGATAGCCTTATCAAGGACGTACTCCCTTCGTTCCAACTTTAACACAAGTCGTAAATTTCAGTCCCAGTCCAGATAATTTGTTCCATTGAGTTTACACTTTTCGAGTATAGTCCTCAATGAAAAATTAGACGAGTTTGTTGAATTACTAGCCATTTCTACACGAAGAAAGTAAATTTAATCAGAATGGTTGAATAAATTTACGAAGATCCGAATTAAACACCAACCATAAGATTCTAAGATTTAGAATCTTAAACCAAGATCCCTTATTCGTCATTTGAAGTGCGCTAAGGCGTACCGCTCCAATTGACTTATTTAGGTAGGACGTCCGTCCAATTACAACCCGTGTAACTCTTAGTAAGGGTATGTGCAAAAGCACACAACTTACCCTTCCGATGCCCCAGCTCGACCTCAGGCCAAGAATCATGGTTGAGTCAACCAACTTTCACTAACGAGTTAACTTTGTGCAGATGCTCCGCTAAGGCGCACGACATCCCACAAAGTTTACCATTCCCATCTAGAACCCATTCGATCGATGCTCCGCTAAGGCGCACGACACCGATAAAATGTTTCTACATGGGTGTGAATTTGGGTGGCATCTCACTTGACTCAAATTAGCTTGTAATTTGGTTATGTTTAATAATTCGAAAGTATTTGGTACAATTACAAACCCGTCATCAACAACCCGTGTTGTAACGTTTCTAATTGTATCACATATTATCTTCATTTGAATCCGTCATTTGCAACCCGTGCAAACACGTTTCAAATTTGAACTCATCCATCACAACCCGTGCGATGATAGTTCACAACGCTTTAAACATGCAAACAATTAAAATTGATTTTAATCTTTGAATGTGAGGTGATGGCTTATAAACTTATAAGCTAATCATGCAAGCATGTTATTAATTAAATAATTCAAGCAAGCATTCATAAAGCGTTAAATATGCATTTTATAGCCCATTCTAAACTTAGGATTCTACGAGTCTTCATATGTTCTCGTCTTTCTCATTCGGGCTCCCACTAGCTCTTGGACTTCCTCCAAGACCGTCATTGTGCTCGATTTTCCATCCTTCTCGTCTTTGAGTAATAATTACAATTAATACTCGGTTCGTAGACCGGATAAAAAATAATTACACTTTATGGGCTCGAATAAAAGAATAATTACACGCTAACACTAACGGTATGCAAACCGTGAAAGCGATAAAATCTAATGGGCTACTAATGCATCATTCATTTCATCACATCATCCAACATGTTATCACACAAACATGTTATCAAATAATATGCAATAATTCCGGTTTTAATTTAACCAAGTTGCTTGGTCGGGTTTATCGAAACTAAACCTTTTCGAAAAACGGTTTATCGAAACTGATTAAATTTTGAAAGTTTTCGAAATATTGGATTGCGGGTTCGTGACATGGATCAAACACCACGCACAAACCAAGTCGGGCCAAGCCAATGGGCCGAAGGCCCATTGGGCCGAGCCCAACTATACACGGCCCGGTTTTGGGCCTTGGAAGGCCTAAACCGGCCTTACCGCCACTCTCGGCCTCGCCCGAGAGTGGGAACGGGCTCGGTCACCGCCAGCCTCCCCGGCCTCCGGTGACCTCCGTTCGGTACCTCCAATCCGGCTCCCTGAGAGTCCCTTCTCGGACCCGACAAATCTAATAATTTCCGAAAAATTCCAAATTCAATATATTTTCAAAAATAACATATTTCATGCAAATATCCCAAAAAGCATTAAAATCATGTTATCAACAATTTTGCATGCAAATAATCACAAAACCGAAATAAATTCAACAAGACAAAGATTAAGAGGGTAACCAACGCTCTGATACCACTGTAGGGTTTTGGAGCGTTCTAGATCGTCGAGATAGCGGAAGCATTATAAGAAAATCTACTCCAAACCTTGTCCAAGAACATAAACCATTAAATCCCAAAGCAAAATCTATTCCACAAGATATTTACCTTTAAGTCTTGTATGAATCGATAAAGAAGAACGTTCGGATCTTCTTCTCTAAAGCAAGTCCACACCAAGGGGATGATCTTGATGATCCCTCACTTAATTGCCTACTAGAACAATTAAATGAAGAACAAGAGAGTAAGAACAAGAGGAGGAAGAGGGTGGCCGGCCAAGCTAGAAGAGAGAGAGAATTTTGTGTGGTTTTGTGATTTAATGAATAATGAATTAAAGTCTTGTATTTCAATTCATCATCCAATCTCACAAGCATGGGTTAAAAGTGATTGGTATGGGCTTAAAAGTGCTTTAACCCATACCCCTTAAATCACTCACCTTTTAATCCACAATCACCAACTAAGCATGGTGTTGTGTGGCCCCACCACATGGACCCACAATGTGGGCCGGCCATGAGGTCTTGTTGGGCCCTTAATGGGCCGGCCATGAGGCTTCATGGGCCAAGCCCAATGGGCCCTCCCGTGTTGTCTCATGCCGTGTCCAAAAGTCGCCCGACCCTTTTGTCGTCACTTATCATACAAAGTCCGACGCGATATCGACGAAAAACTCAATTTTTCTCGATTCGCTAATTATTCTCTCAAACCGAACCTATGGCACAAAACCTCCAGTTTTGTCCATATATTACTCCTCAAGAAACATCAATGTTTCCTTGTCTCAAGTTATCCGTCTTGAATGTGTGTGACCCTCTAGGCTCATGCCACCGTTGGCAGATCGGCGCAAAAGATCGCTCTTGCCCGATCCATCATAAGTGGTCTTTAGTAAGACATTATGATTACCCAAGGTGCATGACGATCGATGATTCGACTTAACCTTGTGCGTACAAGTCACTATCCTATTATCTCTAGATATCCCGATTGATCACAAGGCATAGAGTCGTCACCCTTGTTTAATCAATCATTGTTACTTGATATGCGAGATGGCTGAGAACTGATAACCCGTATCATTGGCATGGCCATGCTCTTACTCTCAGTCAGTCTCCATCAAGAGGCCTTTTAACGGATATCTTTCCCATACCGTAGTATGAGGGATAAATCCCTTAGCCATCTTTCGTGTCACTCATGCAACCCGTTCCGCCACCCAATCATGCCCTTTATAGCAATCCTTTTACAGAAAACGTTTGGCGCAAGTTAAAGCCGTACGTTCATTGCATAGTGATCACAAAGACTCCTTGGTCTAAGGATGTCGTGACAAGCTATCGCATTTGAATATGTTTATGGCTTAATCTATGAAAACACTATTCAAAGCGGGTCGTCCGATATCAATCACCTCATGATATCTATGATATGATTCCAGGATCCCTCATCCCTATGACAAGTAGAATTATGTCATTAAGAACCATCCTCATACTGGTCGCTTTAAGGAAGCATAGGTTGACCAGGGACTCGTTAAGTGTGATCCGTACAGATTTATGGTTCTACTACTTTAGTGGTCATAAATCAGATCATGCTTAACGTATTACTTCAACACATAAGTAATATAAAGCCGTTTTATATATATATTACAAACGATGATATTGTACATAGACGTTTACAGGCTAATAGCAATTGGACTAGGGCACAGATGCTATCAGTCGTGTCTGACACTTGACCACGGGGTCGTGGTCGGAACGATCTCTTGTTTTTAGAGGAGACAACTCGCCCACTTCTGCAGCATTTGACTGATCTTCTGGCTACGGATTTCCCACATGGCGTGGTCATGGCCACGGTTAATGTCTTTCCTCCCCCCCCCCCCCCCAAAGTCTCGGGAACCGCTCCGTAAAGTTTGATTTAATCATGGCCACGGACTTGGCCTAGGGGCGTGGTCTTCGACCATGGACTCGGTCAAGCACGAAGTTGGACACGGGAGCTTGGTGTCTTGAACACGGTCTATGGTTGGTGGACCACGGTGAATTCTCTTTCGGTCTTCAGACATAAGCTTTGAGTTCCCTCTGGTGCGGCCACGGTGACTTCTTCGCATTGCCTATAGGCAGTGGTTAGTGTTTTATGAGTGATCTTCAAAAATCTCCAAAAAGCGTCAAAAAAGGCCCAATATCTGCAATATTTTCGCAAAACACCCATGAGGTAAAAGAGACCTAAAATAGTGGTAAAATGTACCAAAGTGAGACAAAACATGACAAAAGTGGGATGAAAATAGGCCAAAAAAGTGACGTTTTTTGGATTGATTAGCACCCCACACTTGAACTTTTCTCGTCCCGAGAAAAAGTGTAGAAAATCCAAGTAGGTTCCAGTTTTAAACCCCGGGAATCACTTGTAGGAGAAGTTTGGCATCTTCTGAAGGTTTGCGTAAGGAATATCCATAAATCCTCTATACAAGCAAAAAGCGATGCACTAGGGCAATCACTTTAAAAAATTTATTCATGTCGATGCAAATGTTGAAAGGAATTCCCATGAGTTCCAAACAATAATTTCATGCAGCGGTATGAATTTAACCATGGGAATCGATGAAGAATTAATAATCTTATTGAGAAATTCAGCATGCATTCAATCTTTTCAAAACTGAAAATTTACCTTTAATCAATTTAAAACACAAGAGTAGTGTTTCTCTTTCAATTCCACACAAGCACAATAATTTTGGTTGGTTTTCTCTCTTTCTCTTGCTAATGAAATTGAAGAGAAGAAGACAATTTGGCAATGGTGGAATAGAGGAGAGAGGGTCGGCAATGTGAGGGAGAATAGGAGAGTGATTGCTGAAAATTTGAGCCAAAAATGGTAAAAAAATATTGTGTAATTATCATAAAAAATCAGATTTTGAAATTCAAATTAATAATTACACAATTTATCCATTTAATCTCATAATCACACTCTTGTCCCATTCATGAATTAAAACCCTAAATGGGCTTCAAGCCCATTTAACCAAATCCAAATTAAAATCCATTTAATTAAGTTCTAATTATGGTTTAGCTAAACCGGTCCAATTTCCCTAATATGATTTCTTGAACCGTCTAGTTAATAAACGTAGGCCAAAAATCAACCGAATCGTTTTCAATTTGACTAAATTGAAAATCGGATTCTCCCAATTATCCTCCATGCTTATTTGTCACGTATTGTACTTAAAGCGTGTGACCCCCTAGGCTCACGACCCGTTGGCAGACTGGTAAAATTACTATTTTACCCTTTTCATCATAAGTGGTCTCTTGCAAGACATTATGATTACCCAACGTTCGTGATTATCGATTATTCGACTTAACCTGTTATCGTACATATCACTGTCCTTTTATCGAACCGATATCCAGATTGATCAATAGGCATAGAACTATCAGCCTGATTTATCAATCACTGTTTCTTGATATATGAGATGACTGAAAACTGATACTAAGGTATCACTTGCAGGGCCGTGCTATTTCTTCAGTCATACTCATCAAGTGGCCTAAACGGATATCTTTCTCATACTGGAGTATGAGTGATAAATCCCTCAGACACCTTTCGAGTTCACAAATGCAACTAATATCCAAGCCAATCAAAGCCGTTATAGCTACCCTTTTACAGATAACGTTAGACTTGGTCAAACTTAGGTATTCGTTACACACTGCACACAAAGACTCTTTGGACTTAGGATATAATGACAAGATACGATCTGTGAGTATCTCATAACTGGATCTATGTTGCATACTCAGAATCGGGTTGTCAGATATCATCGACCTGATGATATCTATGATCTACAGTTCTACTATAAGTGGTTATAGACAATGATATAGATCAAATTACATTAGATATACTACTACAACACATTAATAATATAATGCCTTTTATTATATCGAAAAATGATGTAACGTTACAGTATAGATTGAGGAATTACATTAGACTAGGGCATAATCCTAACAAATTTTAGTATCTGTTCCTCAATGATATTATTAAATGCGGTTAAAAGTGGAAGTTAAATATATGAAATTCAAAGAGTAGAAGAACGCAAGACAAGAATAGATTTAGACTGTATACCATTCATCCATGGTACCAGAGGTGTTTGCGTAAGCCATTCCTTTTGCTTTGCAAGAAGGTTTGATATTCATATGCTAATTGTTGGGGAACGAGAGGTCCGATAATCATGTAGCGAAAGCAAAAATAAAACCTTGTTCCTTTCATGTGATCTTGCAATTTAATAGATTGGATTAATTGGGTTTATACCTTTGTAGATCCGACTTTGTTCTTGATTAAATTAGCAACTGAGACGTTACCCGTCCTCTATTGGTATCCACACAGATACGCCTCACTTAGGAACCCAAAAACAACTGACCTGCTAGAATCAGCTACTTTCTTCTCTCTGAGTTTTTGGTAAAGAGTCTAATATCACATTAAGCATATCGTTTCTGAAAATAAGCGATGCTTATATAGTTTTTAGGGTTTGGTTTACTATTTTCGGAAATTCATTTTCGGAAACCTGTTTTGCGTCGACCTACCACAGACCCCTCCACGAGGTCGGGGCCAATCTTTGCCGCACCGTAGCCCCTTTTTCCAGGGCGCCACGGCCTGTGGCCAATTCCTTGGTTTCACCACGCGGCCGAGGCCAATTGCTTGGTCACGATCTCGTGTTCAGCCTTACCATGGTTAAACCGAACCCTCCATTGCCTAGCCATGGAACCCGCCACGGGCCCGTGGCCATTTCCATAGTCTGTGGCACTTTAGTCTTTTTTCTCTCTCACCTTATTCTCCCACTGGCTTTGGGTCGCATCCTTTGTGTGTGACCTTGTAGGCTCATGATTCAGTTGGTAGATTGGCGTGAAACCACGTCTCACCCTATCCTTCATAAGTGGCCTCTAACAAGACATTATAATTACCCAATGAGCATGTTGATCGACTAATTCGACTTAACCTCATGTCGTCTATATCACTATCCCTTTGTTACTAGATATCCTGATTGATCATAAGGCATAGAGCCGTCATCCTTATTTAATCAGTCACTATTTCTTGATCTAGAGATGACTGCGAATGATACCCCGTATCATTAGCATGTCCATGCGTTCCCTCTTAATCATTCTCATCAAGTGGCTCAAACAGATATCGTTCCCAAACCGCAGTATGGGGGCAAATCCTATAGCTGTCATCTTATATCACTCATACAATCCGTCCCCAAGCTAATCATATCAGTTATGGTTACCCTGTTACAGGTAACGTTAGGAGTATGTGAAACTTGAAACTTGGGTATTGACTGTATAGTAATCAAAATTATCCTCGGTGGTAAGGATACAATGATATACTACACCAAATGAGTATGCTCATGACTACATATATGCTGCATACTCATATCGAGTCGTCCAATATCATTTCCCAAATGATACCTATGATCTAACTCTGGTAATCTCATTACGAATGATCAGTAGAGCGTGATCATAAAGAGTCATCCTTATACTGGTCGCTTTTGATGAAGCTTAACTAACCAGGGACACGTTGAATGTAAACCGCACATATCTATAGTTCTACTATTAGTGATGACACACTCAATGATACAAATCAATTCACATTCATCTTATTACTACAACACATTAGTAATAAAATGCCGATTTTATTTTATTGCAAATGATGATACAATATTTACAGACACAAATTTGTATCAGACTAGGGCATAATTCCTACACTAATGTCGAACCACCTTCTCCACTAATCTAGGGAACCCATTGGATCGATTGAATTTTACTGTAGTGCTTTGTTGGCTTGTAACTTTGGCCTAGGCTAAGAGTATGGAAGGATAATCAAAACAGGCTAATAGGGTGATTAAGACTAAGAGCTTCTCTTTACGTTTCCATATAATCAAGGGTTGAGAATTACACATTTCTAGACCATCTAAGCACGCCTCTTACCTTTGTAATGCAACCATCTTCACCTTCTCTGTGTTCTATTTTTTGGCTCTTTTTGACTTACCCACCTTTGTGCTTTTCCATAAAATTTCAGGAGCTTCGGGTGCCCCCCTTTTGTTGTGCTCAAAGTTTTTGCATGTATTCTTTATGTATTTTATTTTTTCAAGGGGAGCCCCGAACACAAGGACTTTTGAACTTCGAAGAGGTCGCATCCCCACTCTTCAAGTGTTCGCATGCTCTGGTCTTTAGAGTACACGACTTCTTCAACTTCTCGCAGCTCATCAGTCATAATCACAAGAGTTGAGAGAAGGGATAAAGAAAATGGCACATAGGCTAATAATGTCTTGGGTTCGAACAAAAACAGGCTCTTTGGCTCGAATGGGCGAATATGGATTAATTATGAACAAGGTATGCAAAATTTAGGTTTAAACTCAGTAAGGAATGCCTATAGATTTTTCTCAATTCAATCATTCCATATTCTATTTCGCCTCGAAGGGTATCTATTTAGTTCTAGACTCAATTTTACTCGGAAAGTAAGAACATGACATCAACCATAACGGTTGCAACAATTCAATGAGACATACAGATAGTTCATTCTTGTAAGTATACAACCAGTTGAATAACACATAATTACTCCACACAATTTATAACAAATAGTAAATAACACTTCGTCAACGAAAACTAACATGCAACCATTGAACCCATTTTTTTTTAAATCAAAGATATTTTGCCAAAAATAACATGATTAGTTTCAAGAGTAATTAAACATACATAATCAGTTATAAATCATGCATTCTAAATTAATCAGCAATCACATCATGCAAAAATTAAAAAATTTCAACAATCAACTACGACAAAAATGATAAGTTCAAAGCATGCATCAAATATAAAAATTATCCAAACTTATGGTGCACTGTCCCAGTGCAGCACAAGAATAAAAATAAAAACGCTAAAAATAAGACTGAAAATAAAGGGATTGGAAGCAAGCCATAGGATTGCATTTTTTTAATGTCGTTAGCTCTACGGTTTGGGCATTAATCAGGACGCCTCCTGGGCACCTC
Organism: Geranium rotundifolium; assembly: GCA_963920655.1. Taxonomy (NCBI): domain Eukaryota; kingdom Viridiplantae; phylum Streptophyta; class Magnoliopsida; order Geraniales; family Geraniaceae; genus Geranium; species Geranium rotundifolium. The sequence goes on along the minus strand of OY987317.1, from coordinate 13,530,048 downwards.
AAATATCCGTTGTGCCCTCCTCTTGATCTGTAGTCATGAACAATCGGGGAGTAGTACAACGAGTGAGCCATAGTTCATGTAATCCTGCCAATACTTACAATACTTATAAGCGTTAGTCTTATAAAGATTATGAGTCACAGAGAAAGAGTGACTAGTGGAAACATTGTAAAAAGTATGGGTAGGCTTTACAAGACTCGGTTGACAATCCATAAATTGTTCACTAGTATAGAAAGTTGAATTGGCCATGTTAAATGGAATTTTAACATCCGGCATGATGTTAGTCAGATTAACATTGATGATTGATTCAACAGATGGCTCTTTATGGATTTCGACATTATCAATTTCACCGAATTGATCCATACTACCAAGAGTATACAGATATTGCAGAGATGTTTCACAATAAGATAGTTCAGACATTGATACCTCACATTTTCAATTTACCTCAAGACTCCTGTCACGAGTTTGAGTTTTGTTTTTCCATTTGTCACATGGATGCTCGAAACTTCCTCCCTCAGTGTGAATTAGATTATCTCGCGAAGCCTCCTGAACCACTTGTATTCCTTGAATAAAGTTTGATAGGCTTTGATCCCCCTGGTCAATCATGACAGCGTTCTCACATTCATGAACACAGTTCTCTACCTGCGAAAAATACTCACAATGGAAATACATATGGTCATTGGCTCCACATAAATCACAATATTTCATGCAATCAAGATTGTTAGGAATTGAGTCGTTGGAAAATTTATTTTGTTGTCGATCTTGGCATTGCGGTGCTTGACAAGAATCCGGATGCTGATCCCCTGTGTTGAGGTTGAGTTCGGTTGGCAACTCCATTTCCTCAACCTTTTCTCGGGGAGAATCGACCATAACTTCTAGAATTATAGGTTCGTCAATTGTCTTTTTTTCTCAAGGAGCGATATGTTCTATTCGTTCTTGTGGGGTTGCTTCTAGAACTCTCGTGTTCAATATCTTAGCCATCACTCCGATCCTTCTTTTTAGTTCACTCATCTCGACGTCTCGATTATTCATGAATACCAGCATCTGTTCCCCAAGGCTTCGAGGTTCAGATTGCGGCTTCTGAATTTGAGACTTCGGATGAGAATAGATTGACGGAAGGTCATAGGGCCTTGCTCCTAGTCGGGCCACCAGCTTTGCCATAGCAGTTGTCCCTACAAGTTCCAAATAGTATCTAAACTTATTAATAGAAAAAGAAATTTTTTTTCTGAACAGGGAAATTCAAATATTTTTTTCTTTTAAGGTTTCAATAAAAGGAGTTTGCAAAGTTCTTTTGAAAAAAACTAAAATCGAGTCGTCTTTTTAATATATATATATATATATATATATATATATATATATATATATATATATATGTATATTAAATTAAAATAAATGAAAAGTCTCAATCTAAGACAAAGTTATGAATGTTAAAATATTGTTAAATACAAGTAGTACTATTGTCTCTAGCAACGGCGCCAAAAACTTAACGCACCGAAATTCCACTCGCAAAAATGTGTAAGTGTGATTCACGGCACGTGCCGCCAATATACCGATCGCAAGTAATACATGAAAGTAAATTACAATCTTGATTTTGCATCGAACCCAAGGGACAAGGTGGCTACTCTCGTTTACCAAATCTTAATTACCCAAACCGAGTATCTTGACTAATATTGGTCGGTCGAAAAGATGGGGTTAAGAATAAAAATTTGTTAAAATAAAATAACAATGAAAGGCAAAATGGGAGATGAAAAGATTATAAAGTAAATGAACAAAATAATCTAAACATAAATTGAAACAGATGAATTAGTCAATTAAAAGTTTCAGGAAATGAAATAAATTATAGTTATGTTTGAGGTGTTTTCTAGGAAGGTAACGAGAACTCCAATTAAACTATTGTACCCCCTTGTTAGGTTGATACAGGGTCTATAGTGGGGTAAGAAAAAACTTACATGCAATTAATGATATATTTACCTCCCTCAATAGCTTTAAAATTTGTGAGTTCTCTAGATCTTTCGGGGGGTTAGCCTTTGGATGCTACTACCGTGTTAACCAGCCTCACTCAAGGGCCACTCAGATCCATCTACTAGGTCCCTGTCACGGTATGCCAGTAGACTTGATCAGACAGCCTGCAATTAAAGGGACGCAACTTTAAGTATAGATATGATAGAATCTCACACCTTCGTGCTATAAGTATATAAAATAATTACCTAAATTTTCTTAATTCCCAATTAACTAAGACATAGCCTCAACCCCGAGATGCAATCAACTAGACAATTTCATAATCATGCAAATCTATGAATTAAATCATGCATTATAAAATTCATAAACAACATAAATAACGAAATGGAACATGAACGAAGATCAAACTGCATTTATTGATAAAATAATTTACAAAGAAAAGGTAGAGAGAATAAAACCCATTTGATTCTCGGTTTCAGAATCAATACATATTTTTTATCTTCGAACCTTTCCTACAAGCTTGGGCCATGGATCTTCAGACTTGAGTTCTGAAGAACATGAAAAACACGAAGAACGATAGTGAGAATGTAGAGTCAATGATTAATCGATCCGAAAAAAGCATAAATTTTTCGGCTCTTTTTTCCTCCCCCTTTTGCATTGCTTTGTCCTACTTGGGTACATTTTACCCCTTTTTTAGGCCTATTTTACCTCACAAGTCTCTTGAGAAAATATTGCAAATTTTGGGCTTTTTTGGCCGCTTTTTGGAGATTTTTGAAGATCACTAGTAGAACACTAACCACTCCCCGTGGCCAACGCGAAGAAGTCACCTTGGCCGCACCTGATGGAACTCAAGTCTATACCTAAAGACTAAAAGAGAAGTCCATCGTGGTCAATCGACCACAGATCGTGTTCAAGAACCTAAAATTAATCACGACTCGGTTCGGTTGATTAAAATTTGGTAAACGAGAGTAGCCACCTTGTTCCTTGGGTTTGATATAAAATCGGTGTCATAAATTACTTATATGTATTACTTGCTAATGGTACACTATCGTGTCGTGAATTACACTTGCATATATTTGCAGGTGCGATTTCGGTGCATTAAGATCGGTCTGAAGACGATGAGTAGAGGGAGGTTAAAGAAGAGGGATGAGCAAAAACGTCATTTAAAAAAATCTGTTAAAGAATGTAGAACAGTGATAATTATTTTTGTTTAGGTGAACTCTCGAATTAAAAAACACTTTTGGTCTACTCAGATGAAAAACAGTTTTCGCCAGGTGTATCTTGGTGTAATTAAAAAAAATTAAGCTACAATACTACGAAGTAATGAACTCAACTATAGGTGCCCAAAATAAGAGAACCGATCAAACCGACTCGAACCATCAAAAAATAACCGAAGCAAAAAGAGCTGAATTGGTTTGGTTCAAAATGGAACCGAACTGAAACTCTATCGGTTCAATTTCAGTTTGGAAAATGTAAATCGATAGAAAAATAGAACATAACCATAAAACGATCGGTTCAGACATGTGGCTCATTTTCAGCCATTGATCATTCTTAATTGGGCACTGAAATATAGGATCCAACGAAAAACTGATAGATCAAATAATAAGTCAAAACGATCTACAATGTGAGAATTTCATAGAATTCGGTTTGTAAACAACCGAATTGAACAGAACAAAACAAAATACTGATATTTTCAAAACCGGATTTCGATTTTTATTTTCATAAAATCGAGTTGATCGGTTCGATTCCAAACCAAACTAAACTAACTTAAAATGAACCATGAATAACCCTAACCTAAATTAAACCAATTCATCTCTATTCAAACTTAAATATTTTTTTGCCTCTAAATCAGAATCAAATTCGCTTAATTCGGACCATAAACCGACTAATTAATTTTTTTATAATAAACTGGTTTCAACTAGTAGTACCGAGGAGCCAGTTCCAAAACCGAAATGGCTCTTTATATAATAAATTTTGGATCCAATTCTTAGAAATTGAGAACCATTGGGTCTAATTCGGTGTAGTTCATGTCCGGTACAGGAAATGGCCCACCACTGATCGAAATAGGGCGAGGATCCAGAAATTGGTAGGTATGAATCAGATTTTGATAGTTTGTGTTTTGGTAAGAAAACCATGGCATTTACATGTAGAATGAATTTTGTTTCCACAATGATCATATCAACAAAAGAAAGAAAACAAGTAGAAATACATAATAATAATAATAATAATAATAATAATAATAATAATAATAATATGAAATTGAAATTGAAATTGAGCTAAAGAATGATGCACTGGGAAGGCTCGTAATAGTTGACAGGGACAAGCTGATTATTAAAAGAACAAGGAGGAAGAGGACAAAGAAGGCACGGTTCAAGCTTGGGAGGAGGCTTATTTGGTCCCACGCTCACTATATCTCCATACTTTTTCACTTTCTTCACTTGCTTTACGATCGAAACCGGATCCACCTCTCCTACAACCGTAAGTGTCCCCTTGTCTTTATCAACAGACACTTGATCTATTCCTGAAAGCTTTGCCACCGACGTAAGTACATCTGTTTTGCATTTATCGCAATGAATGTCCACCTTTATCACCGTTTTCTGACCAACAAAGTTCAATTAGAAAGAAGATGTTATACATATTTAATGGAAATAAAACATGTATAGTCTCATTATTAGTACCTTTGGTGCCATACCAGCAACCGGAGGAGGATGATCCAAGTTTCGATGTCTGTTTCCTTAACTACAACTTAGATATCTATATATAAACTTGTAAGATGACCCATAATTGGAGACAAAGTCAATGAAAATCTTGAGGTATTTCTTGACGATGTCTTTACTACCTACTGGGCAATAAATTAACCTATTTGGAGTTCCAATCAATTTGGGAATGAAAATGATGTTTCAGTGGTACATCACTTTCATGTATGCCTCTGGACACGTACACTTATTTTTAAAACAATCAGCACTTGTTATTTAGGCTAAGTCATGTTCATCATTAACTGTTGTTTACCAGAAAAACTGAAATTATATATGATTTAACAGTACAAATTGCAACCATTAATAAGTGTTTCAAGTGAAAGAGATGGAGCACAGCGCACGATAGAGCATGACAAGAGAAGAATGATTCAAATCTTGTTTTTTTAAGTAGGTAGAAATGATTAATCAATCACACGTAGCTATTGTCAACTAGGAATTGGATGACCCATCTTTTCTTTATTAACAAATTAACTTCTCTCTGTCTCATGTATAGTAGGAATTATATAAAGGAGACAAAAAAATTGTTAATATAAATCTCAGTGGAAGTACCTACCTAATACCTCTTACCGAATTCAACCAAATAATTGTTTTTGTGGATAGGTTTGATGACGACTTTATATATAATAACATGGATTGAACTGATGAATAAAGCTTTTATTAAAGTCAGTGGCTAATTAGGCAATGGATTTCATTTAAAAAGCATGTAGGGATAGTTAAGATGACAATTATGTTTACAATGTAAACTAGAAAGCCAACATAACGGATAGAAAACGACAAAAACATTCTCCATACTATCACTTTTGGAGAGGCATGTCGTATATTCTATTAAGGGGTAATCTCACCTAGCTACAGCTAATTTGACACCAATATCACATAACTACAGCTAACTTATTTTTTCACCTGTGAGGTGCCTTGACTTTGGTAATTCTCACTCAACTACAAACCGTTAAGTTTTCCGTTAATTTTTCGTGTAAAATGACCAAACTACCCCTAAATATCATTTAAATTTTCAAACACATGCCAATGGCCCTCCCTCTCCTCTCCCTCTTTGTACTGTGCTGATTTCGGGCGAGCCTCTTGTTGGGCGAGCACTCGTTTCTATTTTTCATTTCTATTTTTTATATTGAATCTCAAATCAATCGATACATACACCAATCGTTTTTACATGGTTAGTGTCTTCCCCAAATTTTCCATCACTTTCTCGGGAAAACACATCTGAAGTGGATCGTGAGTTAGTGATTTGGCTCCACAGATTGTGAATGGACGATTTTGGCGTATAGGTTTTGGCTTCGCGTTGCGTTGATGGCGTTCAAGGTGGATCATGAGTACGATTATCTCTTCAAGATCGTGTTGATCGGAGATTCAGGTGTGAGAAAATCCAACATTCTCTCCCGATTCACGAGAAACGAGTTCTGCTTGGAATCGAAATCCACCATCGGAGTCGAATTCGCTACCAGGACTCTTCAAGTACGTAACCCTAATTTTTCAATTGAGTGTTGATCATGGACTTTCTCTGTTGTTGTGGTGTGAAGTATTATTCTGTTTCATAGTTCTTCAAATTCGGAATTGATGCTCTCACATTTAAACACAAATCGATGTTTGGTAGATATGGGGCTAAAAAGAGAGAGAGCCACAAAAGGGTATTTTCTGTATAATCTGGGTGAATCTAAAATGCTAACAGTTTCAGTAAAGGGTTCTGTGTTTTGGCATGATTATAGGTGATTTTTATTTGTTTAGACCAAATCGAGTACCATTGCTAGTTGATATTCGATGAAGTTGGACATTTCGAAGAGTGTGTCAGAAATAGTACAAAGAGGGAGATGAGAGAGAGGGCCAATGGCATGTGTTTGAAAATTTAAATGATATTTAGGGGTACTTTGGTCATTTTACACGAAAAATTAACGGAAAACTTAACGGTTTGTAGCTGAGTGGGAATTACCAAAGTCAAGGCACCTCACAGGTGAAAAAATAAGTTAGTTGTAGTTATGTGATATTGGTGTCAAACTAGCTGTAGCTAGGTGAGATTATCCCTTCTATTAATGACAAAAAAATACTCTGAAATTTGATCTTTCTTGCAAAGAAAATAAAAAAATTCTCCTTACCATTAAGAATTATTCAAATTATTTTTTGAAATAGGCATGATTTAAAATTTTATTCGAACAAAAATATAATTCTTAATATCATGGAAAATTTTGTCATTTCTGTACAAATACACATATTTTGCACAAAAAGTCAAAGTTCGCAACACATTTTTTTCATTAACCAAGTATAAGGCATGTTATTGCAAAAGTATAATAGTATAGGGCATGTTTTTGTCATGTTTCCTGTAGGGCATAATTTGTATTTCCCTCCAAGTCATGCCCTCCATAGAGAGCTAATGTGTATTGTTATTAGTTAGAGTTGTATTTTGGTCGTAGACGCGCCGACAAGTGCACTGGTCGTTTCAAGTAATATTGGGAGAAATTTGTCCCAAAGTTATTGATCCCACGAGGAGAGTGCTTGTCTAAGGGGTGTGAATACTAGGAGTTTAGGACCACTATTCGGGTCTGGCTCGTTTTGGAAAGATGGCGGTGAAAATATAAACCAAACTCAAGCATGCAAAATATGAAATTGTCACAAATCACAAATGCAAGCTCAATAATTATGCAATTAACACGAAAGTTTCATCTAAACATAATAAAATTAGTCAAGCCATTAACCAAAAATACCCAACTAGACCGCCTTAAAGGTCATGTAGGAATCTCCATCACTTCAGGTTGGTACCTTATAGATTAGTATTCACGGTATCTGTACCCCCATCACAAGCATGCAAATATAAAGTCGTCACAAATTACAAATACAACCCCAAGGTACATTGTGTATATACATCCCCTAAATTCTACGTTCCACCTAGGTCGATTGCTATCACCTCTCTTCCTATATTTGATCTAAACTCAAGCCTACCCGTGAGAGATAACATTAATTTCACATTTAAGATCTTAATCCATTTCACAAACCCATTAATTTTAACCTTTAATCATTTAATTAACCAAATTAATATCCATGGTCAACCCTTTTCCCGACCTAAATATTTAGCTATTCATGGCATCGACAACACAAATCAACAAATCCATGACAATCATCATCATTTCAATTAAACAATTGAATAACACCTCCAATGAAAATAATACCTCAATTATATTCCCAATTCTCAATCTTAATACACGCATAAAAAATTATCAATACAATATGAAAATAAAACTCTAAAATAACTGCTATCGGCCTCACAATCGTTCCTCGAAATCGCCTCATAGTCGCCTCCACTTGATCACCCACAACTATCCCTTTCTCTACACTCTAAAATTACTCTCTAGATATGAAATTGCTCTCTGAATGGTGATAAAAGGTCATCTTTTCGTAGCTAAAGGGGTTGGGTATTTATTGGAGGAAAGAAAATCAATTTGAAAATTAAAAATTTAATATTTTAGGAGTTGATTTGACAAGCCTGCCGGGTGGGACTTGGCAGGACAACCCGGCTGGTTGGTTTTCCTTCGCGAGTGTCGCCACGGGTTGCCGGGTTAGCAAGAAGCAGCCAGCTGCCACCCGACAGGTTACTCGTGATGTGACCGGGTGAGCCCTGTCACCTCTTCTCCGCACTTCCTTCATTGTGCCCTCAGGTTGCCTAGTTAGCACTAGCCTGCCGGGTTGCACCCGGCTCTTTTTGACTCTTTTCGACATGTTTTCATCAAAAATACTCTCGAACATTTTCTGAGGCATAGTAGCCCTGCATTCATCAAAAACTGATAATTCTTGACAAAATGAGGATAAAAATGAGAAGATTTGACTTTGTTGGATATATAATATCCGACCTCATCGACCACCCCACTTATCCTTTTCTCGTCCAGAGAAAAAGAAAAAAACTAAAAACAAACAAAGTAAAATCTATGAACTTTTAAATACATTATTTTCTCGAATTAAACCCCCAAGGTAACTCGTAGAGGCTTTTGAGTCCTCCTAAGGGCTTATTAGAATGTAATGCCCATGAATCCGGATGCACATGCAAATGAAACTAGACTCAATCCTAAAAATGCAAGAAAAACTCAAGTTATACGACAAAATAAAGATCAAAATTATATTTACAAGAAAGTATCCACATAATAGCATGATCACCGAATCAAATTAGGCTTGTTGATGAATAGACAAGCTCAGAAATACCATTAATGATATGACTAACTTCATCCAATAGATCACAAATAACCCTAGAAATTGAATAGCTATCATTCTGGTGAGAATAAAGTATTTCCGTTAGTTTGCTATCACCTTTGTGCAATACACATTTTCAAAACAAGGTCGATCTTTTTTCACTTGGAGGTTAAAGTTCATATGCTATTAGTTCGACCACATCTCAACTAATTTGTAGGAAATTCAAATGTCTTTTGAGCTAAATCCATGTGTAGGACTTTAGTAGGCTTGTAATGTGTAGTGGCTTAGGCTAAGGTGGGAAATTAGAGGATCAAAAGTGGCACATGTGGTACACCACCACTAAGTTCCTTTAAATCTCACAAAAACCCGAGTACATCGCTCTGCCCTTAGCATGTTTCTTTTGCTAAATATCAGCCCCCTTTTCATACCCATTTTTCAAACTTTGGCTAAAAACCTCTTTTTCTTTATTTCCCAAGACTTGTAAAATATTTTTCTCAAATGCCCATAATTTTCCTTTCCTCTTTTCTTGTGCTGTGACTCCTTTATTTCTCTGTCTTTTATTCCCCGAGTACATAGTATATGGATGAGCATCGGAGAAAACAAGTCAAGTGAACAAATAATAAAACCTCATATTGGCTTAAATGAAAGCCCAAAATATGTGTAAGTGCACATCATCCCTACATGGTCCATAAACCCGAATAAGTCAACCCATCACTCATAAGGCATAAAAGCAATGATGCAAGGGATCAAAATAATTTTGGAAAATAGAAATGAATGGCACATTATCTTGTAATGTAGGGTTTCATAAAAAGGCTTTTTAAGGTAAGACATGGTACTATGGAAATATTATATCAGGTAAGCTTTTTAGCTCAAACGATCCAAAGATGGCATATAGATTCAGTTGTCCAAGAAAAAACCGAATTCCTATCTATTTCGCCTCAAGTGATCTCATCTCTAGTTCTAGACTTAATTTACAAAGAAGAATTGGACAAGGCAAGAAAACATGCAAGAACTAAGGATCAACCAATCATATAGTAAACATCTGATTCCCTCTTAAGGATAACTACCCAATTCTTATGAGACTCATGCGATTTTCTCAAGATCGGTTAATCAACATCAATAACAGCAACAATGTCATCACAGGTGTCTAGTCATCTAGCCAAACAATCACCGAAAAATCATGCAAGTACTCAAAATCCTAGTTTCTATTATGCAAGCAATCAACGACCCTAGATATCGACAACTACAAGCACAACAAATCTCAGGAAAAAAACAAGATAGAATATACAAAAGATATCAAATAAAAATGAAATAAATGTACAATACAAAAAAAAATAAAAAATGAGACTCAATTGTGGTGTGTGCTCAAGAAGACGCATCACTTAGGGCACGACAAAGCCCAAAACTCAAAACCCTATTTTGGTGTGTACCTCGGGTTCACACCACTCTTAGGACCTGCAATAGGGCCTAAGTACACTAAAAAGAAAAACCAAATTGTGGCGTGTACCTCGGGTACATACCACGCTTAGGACTCAAGGAAGTCCCAGACACAATGATTCAAAACTAAAAATAAAAATCTATCCTAAATGCAACCTAATATCTGCAAGGTCTACTAACTAAGATGCGAGGGAGGGAAACATGGTGAAGGACGGCTGGGTGACGCAGGGTCTAGACGGGGGCTACAAACGGAGGGCATCAGCCTGTTGCGCCAACAGTTCACTTTAGGGAAGTGCACCTGCAGGCTGGGAAAAGGCTGGGGTAGAGGGGGTCATGTTTGTGTCTGAATACACGAACTGTACGAGCTAGTGCCCTAGTCCAAGTGTTTTCAATGTAATCTTCTTATGTTATGCAATGAAAGACATTTTCATTATTATTGTGTTCTAATAATGAGTCAAACGATAATTTCATCTAAAGTCATTGAGCGTGTCATCAATAATAGTAGAACCTTCAGATACTATGAAATTATGCTTGACGAATCCCTAGTCGAATACTTATCAATAAGTGACTAGCGTGAGGATGTTTAAGATCTAGTTTTGCTGATCTAGGTAATGGGATTACCAAAGTCATATCACGGATATCATCTAGAAGATGGTATTGGATGACACGACTTGGAGTTTGGCGCATAGATTAAGTTAGCAACGCATACTCCGTCGTCGTGTGATCATTGCCTTAAGACCTTGGAGCGAGTGGCTCACGTGCACGTCACTCCATTAGTTTGACATGTCCTAATGCTGCCTGTAACAGGGTAGTCATAATAGCTATCGTTGGCTCTTAGAAGGACTAACATTGCGTCCGAAGGGATTTGTTTCCCCACCGTGAGACGTGGTGAAGGGTATAGTTCAGGGCCCCTTTATGAGCATGACTGAGGAAGTGTGCGACCGCACCAGTAACGTCTTATTCATCTCTAGATCAAGGAACTCGGTCGAATCGATGAGGATGACGGCTCTATGCCTCATCTCAATCATATACGCCTTAAAGCAAACAAACGGTTAGTGATACAGATGACAGGAAGAAGATATGTAACCGATTGATACCTCATGGATATTGGGTAATCAGTATGGCTTAATAGAGACCACTAGTGATGGATTTGGTGAAATGATTTTTCACGCCAATGTGCCAATGGGTCACGGGCCTACAGAGTCGCACGTCATGAGCGAGAACCGAATCAACTCGATGGGACTCAATAGGTCTAAGAAGGGATAATGGTGGAATAGGAATGGTGTCCACATGTGGGATGTTGATCGACACATGTCGCATGTGGGGTGTCGATCAGCATCTTGGTGGTGTCGATCGGCAAGTAGACACGGGTGGTGTCGATCGGCACCTTGGTGGTGTCAATTGACACCTAGATGGGGATCGACACCCAAGTGGTGTTGATCGACACCCAAGTGATTTCGATCGACACTTGTGTCTGACGGGTTCAATACCCTAGGCACTACCCAAAGCCTATAAATAAAAGACTTTGGTTGAGAGTCACTCAAGACATTACGTACTATTAGCTATTCACTATTTCCTTTCTCTAGTTCTCGCATCTTGAGAGCTAGAGAGATCGAGAGGAGGGTCTTTTTCCAGTCTAGCCGAGAAGAGGATTCTGGCTTCTCCTTCAAGCTCCCGCGTATGCGATAGCGTAGAGGACAGGTGTGAGGACGCGTCTCCGATTCGGTTCGAGACTAGCTACAAGAGGTAGGCTATTTCGATCCATCTCTTCCTATTGATGAAGGATTCTCATGGGTTCCAATGAATTTAATTTCATGCAAGGACTGAAATTAACCATAGGAATCAAAGAAAACAAGATCTTATTGTTAAAAATTCAGCATGCAAAATTAATTTCTAGATCTGAAATTATACCTTTGAAAATCAATTAAACACAAAACTATGTGTTTCTCTAGGTAGTCCACACAAACACAACACCTTGATGAGGTTTCTACACACACCCTTGCTAGCGTTGTGTGAAGAATTGAACAAAACGACAATGGAGGAGTTGAAGAGGGAGGGTTGGCCAAAACAGAGAGAGAGAGGAGAGAGGTTGCCAAAAATTGGCTTAGGGTTTTACGAAAATTATTGTGTAATTAATAAAAATCTGAATTTTAATATCTTCGTTATAATTAGACAATAAGCCCCTTAAAACCCTTAATTGCACTTAAGCCCCATTCTCAATTAAAACCAAGAATGGGCTTTAAGCGCACTTAGCTAAACACTAATTAAAACCCATTTAATTGAGTTCTAATTATAAGGTGTCCAATCTCTCTAACTTGATTTCTTCAACCGTCTGGTTAATAAACCTAGGCCAGAAATCAATTGAATCGTTTTCAATTTGACTAAATTGAAAAGCAGACTCTCCCAATTACCATCCAATTTAAGTTCCAATTTAAGTTCTGATCTACTCCCATAGACCTTGCATGTTCCTTATGCCTAGGCTATGGCTGAGCCTTTGCCAAGGGATCAGCCATAGTATCATCAGTTGATTAGTGTTTAATCTCCACATCACCTCTATCTGTGATAAATCTAATGAGGTGATGCCTTGCTGAGTATATGTTTGGATCTGTTGTGGAATATGGGCTCTTGAGCTTTAGCTACGGCACCTGTGTTGTCCCTAAAAAAGCTTATCGGATTAGACGCTCGCGGCGTTGCATCTAATCTGACCAGAAAGCTTCTAATCCATACGGCCTCTTTAGCCACTTTCGTTGCAGCTATATACTCAGCCTCAGTTGCAGGGTTGACAATTTTGGCTTGCTTAAAACTTATCCAGCTGAACGCGCCACCACTCAACAAAAAATATATATCCTGACAGAATTTTGATGTCATCTGGATATGTCTGAAAACTAGCATCGACCTGCCCTTCGACTGCTAGTTCTTTATCTAAACCCCCATACACTAATAATGCATCCTTTTTCCTCCTCAAATATTTGAGGATGGCCTTTGACATCAATTCAATGTAATTTGCCGAGGTTAGATTGGAATCTGCTGGTACATCTCAGTGCGAACGAGACTTCCAGTCTCGTTCATATCCTGACATACATGATGGATCCTTACTCATCCTGCTCAGCTCATCAGGAGTACTAGGACTCTGTTGCTTGCTGAGCTTAATGCCATGACGCATGGGTATGTATCATTTCTTAGAACCAAGCATTGAGAGTCTTCTCAACACTTTATCTATGTACATGTTCTGACTTAGCAACATGTTCTGGCATAGGCCCAAAATCCTCTTGGAATGATATGTAGAGATCCTGATGCCTAGAATAAAAGTAGCATCACCTAAGTCCTTCATCGATAAGCATTTCCCTAACAAAGCTTTTGTGGCAAGGTCGGGATGTCATTCCCGATGAATAAGTACCAGGAATACAATATTACTCCCGCTTGCCTTCTTATGTATGCAAGGCTCACTTTCATTTTTGATGAAGCCGAGTTCCATTACAACTTTATCAAAATGAAGGTTCCAACTCCGTGAAGCTTGCTACAATCCATAAATGGATCTTTGCAGCTTGCACATCTTTCCGGGATTCTTTGGATCTACAAAACCCACAGGCCGTGTGATATACACACTCTCTAGTAAGTTCCTGCTAAGGAAAGGGGTTTTGACTTCCATCTCCCATAGTTATGGCTAAGAATAATCCGGATCGATCTGACCATTGCTACTGGTGAAAAGGTGTCATCATAATCCATGCATTGAATATGTCGATAAGGTTTCTGGATCATCCTGATCCACCAATATCAAGTCATTTCCCTTAGTGGCTGTGAAGCCATATCTGTCTGGAACATGACGAGATCTTTCAGACCTCCTTGGACCTTCTAGAATTTATGTAGGGATTGATTCTTCATCGACGACCATCTTAGGCTCCAGTACTTCTACATATTGCATAGCAGGCTTCTGAATTGCTTTAGGTTGTTCCGTACCCTCTCGAATTTCTTCGAGATGCACGGGACTCCCACTAGTTGTTTTGGAAATAAATTCTTTCTCCAAAATTACCCCTCCTTGAGCAACAAAAACTTTGTTCTCGCTGGGTATGTAGGAGTTGTATCTCTTAGTTACTTAAGGATACTTTACGAAGACACACTTGTCTTATTTGGATGCCTGCATCTCTGCTACCCAAATCTTTAGGAAAAACATATTAGGATGTTTCCCACATAATATATGACTATGGTCCATTTCTAACTTGGTTACTACGTGAAGGCGCACGCATCCAAATAGAACTGACCATCTCATCCCGCTCGCATCCCAATGAATACTACGCGAAGGTGCACGCATCCACGGTAATGGGAGTCGTAATGAGTGTCATGTGGTGTACCTTCTGGGACTCTTGTCCAGATCTTATTTGGCAACTACGCGGAGGCGCGCACATCCAAATAGAACTGATCACCTTATTCAGCTCACATCCCAATGAACACTACGTGGAGGCGGACGCACCCACAGTAATGGGAGACAGAATGACTGTCACAAGGTGTATTATCATTGTCTTCAACGGAGCCTGATTCAAAATGAATGCGGCCGTTTCCTGAAAGAGATCACCACGGGTTCCAATCGATAAATATCATGCAGCGGACGTTATGTAACCGTGGTGATCGAAACAAGCTTTGATCTTAATGCAAATTCAACATGTTATATATATAAATATAAATCTAAAAGTTACCTCTTCTAATCGATGAAAACACAAGTATAGTGCTTCTCTATCAAGTCCACACAAGCACCACAACCGAAGAGGTTTTCACTCAATAATTTTGCTATGAATTTTTGAGAGAAACTTGACAACAATGGAGGATGAGAGGGAGAGAATTTTTGGCAAAGAGGGGGAGAGAATGAGGGAGGAAGTTGCTGAAAATAATTGAGGATAATGGAAGATATTATGTGATTTTAATTTGAAAATTAAATTGAATTTCAAATTAAAATTGGATTATCTATCCTTTATAATCTCTTATTTGCATTTGTTCCCACTCATAACTTAAATCCCGAAATGGGCTTTAAGCCCGTTTAACTAAAACCCAAATTAAACCCATTAACTTGAATTCTAATTTCGGTTTAGACAAAACGGCTCAATTTCCTCGAATTGATTTCTTCAACCGTCTAGTTAAAACCTTAGGCAAGAAAATTACTGAATCGTTCTCAATTTTCATCCATAATTGTTGTCATGTATCGTGCTTAATGCGTGTGACCCTCTAGGCTCACGAATAATTGGCACACTGGTAAAATTACTATTTTACCCTTTCCATCATAAGTGGCCTCTAGCAAGACATTATGATTATCCAATGTTCGTGATTATCGATTATTCGACTTAAACTGTTATCGTACATGTCACTGTCCTTTTATCAAACCGATATCCAGATTGATCAATAGGCATAAAATGGTCATCCTAATTTATCAATCACTGTTTCTTGATATCTGAGATGACTGAAAACTGATACTAAGGTATAACCTGCACGGCCGTGCTCTTTCTTCAGTCATACTCATCAAGTGGCCTAAACGGATATCTTTCTCATACCGAAGTATGAGTGATAAATCCCTCATACGCCTTTCGAGTTCACTAGTGCAATAAATGCCAAAGCCAATCGAAGTCGTTATAGTTACCTTTTTACAGATAACGTTAGACTAGGTCAAACTTAGGTATTCCTTACATAGTGTACACAAAGACTCCTTGGTCTTAGGATATAATGACAAGTTACGATATGTGAGTATGTCATGACTGGATCTATGCAGCATACTCACAATCGGGTTGTCCGATATCATCGACCTGATGATATCTATGATATAACTCCGGCGCATACTTTGCCATGATCAGTAGAGCGTGATCACAAGGAGTTAGTCTCATACTGATCGCTTCAGAAGAAGCTTAGCCGATCAGGGACATTATCGAATGCAATTCTTTCTAATCTATAGTTCTACTATAAGTGGTGACACACATTATGACATAGATCAAATCACATTAGATATATTACTACAACACATTAGTAATATTATGCCTTTTATTATGTAGAATAATGATGTCCGTTACAATATAGATTAAGAAATTATTTTGGACTAGGGCACAAACCTAACAATTGGTATCAGAGTCAAGTATTAGTTGAACCCTCTTCTGGCCTGGACACTTATAGGTCCACATACGTCGGAATGTATTAGACTTAACAAGTCACTCGCCTTTCGCATAAACCTGTGAAAGGTGCCTTTGTCATTTTGCCCATTAGGCGAGACTTGCATCTTTCAGTTTGAGTGAATTCAAACGGGCTTAAAAGTCCACACTTGTGAAGTGTTGATATACATTTCTCGTCCATAAGGCAAGACTTGCATCTTTTAGTTTGAGTGAATTCAAACGGAATTAAAGTCCACACTTGTGAAGTGTTGAAATACGTTTCTCGTCCATAAGGCCTTAAATGACAATGCATGATTATAATTTGGTTTAAATCATCAGATTTTAGCCTTTTCTTATTTACGTTATAGCGGTTAAACTCAACAACGTAAATGTCTGATCCTGAAGATGTGGATACCCACTCTTCTTCACATAATCCTTGTATTGAACCTTTATACGCTTGGGGTGTCTGATCTGCCCTGCAAGGTGCTCAGGAGACTTACCCTTACCCTGATCAGCTTTCTTGAAGTTGACCTTCTTATTGCCATAAGAACTTTCTTTTCAGCGGTCAGAAACATCCCATAAAAGCTCTGTTAAGGTTTTTTCAATGTCATGCATATTGTAATTTACTACGAAATCACTATTGTAGTTACAACGGTTTTAGAGATTGGCTAATTTTTAAAGGAACTGAAGAACATGTTACAAAGAATGTCGAAGCATCTTCTACGACATCCTGTGTAACATTGTTGACGGCGTCTCGGCAAGCATCCTGATCGACAGAAATCAGGAAAGTGCAATTTCGGCAGAGAAGAAAGAAAACGATTAGGAAATTGCATAGCGACTCCTAATCTGAAAAGGAGAAAGACGAAGATTAAGATGAAACCCTTTAGGGTTAGTACTCATCCACGATTGCTATAAAAGCTTAGGCTACCCCCTTAGCAATCGTGTGGTTCTTTATTTGTTTCCTAGCAACAATTTACAAGGTTCTTAGACGTGAAGGTTTGCGGGCTGAGAAATTGCAGATTGAGCTTAGGATATTGTGTATCACATAACTATAGAGAGTTAGGTGATTGAGGGTTTACTGAAGTCGTGAGTGAAGACTGCACGCAACCACCAAGCTTGAAGAAGACTTGAAGACGACAGAGAAAGGCGATAGCTCGAAGAGTGGAATCAAGACGTTCTTGGATTCAGGGGGAGACCCTGAGATAGATTGCACTGTAAGACGTAGCATAAAGTATAGATCTAGGGGTGATCACAGGTACTTGTATGTTCTGACGGATTACTGATAAGTGGAATCTTTCCACTAGGCTGAGAGCCCCCAGACGTAGGTGACGTTGCACCGAACTAGGTAAACAATCTGTTGTGTCATTATGTAGGGTTTTGGAGCGTTCTAGATCGTCAAGATAGCGGAAGCATTAAAAGATAATCTACTCCAAACCTTGTCCAAGAACATAAAACCATTAAATCCCAAAGCAAAATCTATTCCACAAGATGTTTACCTTTAAGTCTTGTATGAATCGATAAAGAAGAACGTTCGGATCTTCTTCTCTAAAGCAAGTCCACACCAAGAGGATGATCTTGTTGATCCTTCACTTAATTGCCTACTAGAACAATTAAATGAAGAACAAGAGAGCAAGATGAAGAGGAGGAGGGGGGTGGCCGGCCAAGCTAGAAGAGAGAGAGAGAGTGTGAGTTTTTTGTGATATTTTGATTAATGAATTAATGTCTAGTATTTGAATTCATCATCCAACTCACAAGCATGGGTTAAAAGTAATTGGTATGGGCTTAAAAGTGCTTTAACCCATACCCCTTAAATCACTCACCTCTTAATCCACAATCACCAACTAAGCATGGTGTTGTGTGGCCCCCACACATGGACCCACCATGTGGGCCGGCAAAGAGGTCTTGTTGGGCCCTTATTGGGCCGGCCATGAGGCTTCATGGGCCGAGCCCAATGGGCCCTCCCGTATTGTCTCATGCCGTGTCCAAAAGTTGCCCGACCCTTTTGTCGTTACTTATCAAACAAAGTCCGACGCGATATCGACGAAAAACTCAATTTTTCTCGATTCGCTAATTATTCTCTCAAACCGAACCTATGGCACAAAACCTCCAGTTTTGTCCATATATTACTCCTCAAGAAACATCAATGTTTCCTTGTCTCAAGTTATCCGTCTTGTATGTGTGTGACCCTCTAGGCTCATGCCACCGTTGGCAGATTGGCGCAAAAGATCTTTCTTGCCCGATCCATCATAAGTGGTCTCTAGTAAAACATTATGATTACCCAAGGTGCACGATGATCGATGATTCGACTTAACCTTTGTGCGTACAAGTCACCATCCTGTTATCTCTAGATATCCCGATTGATCTCAAGGCATAGAGTCGTCTCCCTTGTTCAATCAATCATTGTTACTTGATATGCAAGATGGCTGAGAAATGATAATCCGTATCATTTGCATGGCCATGCTTTTCTCTCAGTCAGTCTCCATCAGGAGGCCTTCTAACGGATATCTTTCCCATACCGTAGTATGAGGGATAAATCCCTTAGCCGTCTTTCGTGTCACTCACGCAACCCGTTCCGCCACCCAATCATGCCCTTTATAGCAATCCTTTTACAGAAAGCGTTTGGCGCAAGTTAAAGCCGTACGTTCATTGCATAGTGATCACAAAGACTCCTTGGTCTAAGGATGTCGTGACAAGCTATCGCATTTGAATATGTTTATGGCTTAATCTATGAAAACACTATTCAAAGCGGGTCGTCCGATATCAATCACCTCATGATATCTATGATATGGTTCCAGGATCCCACATCCCTATGACAAGTAGAACTACGTCATTAATAACCATCCTCATACTGGTCGCTTTTAAGGAAGCATAGGTTGACCAGGGACTCGTTAAGTGTGATCCGTACAGATTTAACGTCAGGCTGGGACATATAAACGTCCTCAGCTTACCTCCCGTTGAGGAAGGCGGTTTTGACATCCATTTGCCATATCTCATAGTTGTGATACGTTGCTACGGCAAGAAGAATGCAGATAGATTTGACCATAGCTACTGGAGAAAAGGTCTCTTCATAGTCAATTCCGTGGATTTGTCTATAACCTTTTGCTACCAGTCTCACTTTATAGGTCTGAGGTTTGCCATCCATGTCTATCTTTATTTTAAAGATCCATTTACACCCTATGACCTTTACGTCAGGGGTATGATCCACCAAGTCCCACACTTGATTATCTGACATGGATTGCATTTCTTCCCTCATGGCTTCCAGCCATTTCTCAGAGTCGGTTCCGTCCAAAGCCTCTCGAAAGGTAGCTGGATCATTGTCCACTAGTACTAAACCATCACCTTCAGTTACTAAGAAACCGTATTTGACAGGTGCATGACTTATCCTTTCAGAGCGCCTCGGACCGTCCTCATTAACTGCAGCTATTGGTTCTTGCTCAATGACCTCTTCTGGCTCTACCTCTTCTAGTGGGTCTTCTTGTGGTTCCCGAGTGACCATCTCATCTAGAACTTCATCAAGATGAACAGCCCTCCCACTGACTGTCTTGGAAATGAACTCTTTTTCCAAGAATGTCCCACCTCGAGCGACAAAAACTTTATTTTCGCTCGGTTTGTAGAAGTAGTATCCTTTTGTTTCTTTTGGATATCCTACGAAAGTGCATTTATCTGATCTTGGTTCGAGCTTGGTTGCAAGCAACCTTTTAACATAAGCCTCGCAACCCCAGATTTTAAGGAATGACAAAACGGGTTCCTTCCCGTACCATTTTTCAAATGATGTCCCTTCCACTGCTTTCGACGGAGCCCTATTTATTATGAAAGCGGCCGTTTGTAGAGCATAACCCCAGAAGGAGATCGGGAGATCAGTGAGACTTAACATTGATCGAACCATATCTAACAATGTTCGATTCCTCCGTTCGGACACACCATTATGTTGCGGTGTTCTTGGCGGAGTCCACTGAGATAGTATTCCACCTTCAGTAAGATAACTAAGAAACTCCTCGGATAAGTATTCTCCACCCCGATCAGAACGGAGTGCCTTGATACTCTTTCCGAGTTGGTTTTCTACTTCAGTCCTAAACTCTTTGAATTTATCAAAAGCTTCGGACTTATGTCTCATGAGATAGACATAACCATATCTACTGAAATCGTCAGTAAATGTGATAAAGTAACCTAAACCACCTCTGGCATGTGTACTCATTGGTCCACATACGTCTGAATGTATCAGACCCAATAAGTCACCTGCCCTCTCACCTAAACCAATGAAGGGCGCTTTAGTCATCTTGCCCATTAAACAAGCTTCGCATCTTTCAATCGTTTGGAATTCGAATTGACTTAGAAGTCCGCGCTTATGAAGCGCTGAGATGCGTTTCTCATTTATGTGACCTAGACGACAATGCCAGATAAGAGTTTGGTCAAAATCATTAGGTTTAAACCTCTTAGCATTTACATTATAGAGCATGTTGGATTTCGAGTTTTGCATATTCAATATGTATAATCCTCCAACAGTGCGATCATTGCCATAATATATGTTGTTGCGCATAATATCAGAAAACCCGTTCTTAATATTAAAATAATATCCCTCTATTTCAAGAAGAGAAATTCAGATAATATTCCTGTTGAAAACAGGTACGCAAAACACGTCATTAAGTTCAATTACAAGCCCACTGGGCAAAACAAGGTTCACAGAACCCACGGCAGTTGCGGCAACTCTAGTATTGTTCCCAACTCTTAGGTCCACCTCGTTTTCCCTTATATCTCTTCTACTGTGTAACACCTGCACATCAGCACAGACATGAGACTCAGCTCCAGTGTTTAGTACCCAGGTATTAATTGTAGAAAGATATAGCTCTAATGGAATACCTGATGAAGCAGCGGCCCCACCGCCCTTCTTCTGGTCCTCCTTCATCTGCTGACAGCCTTTCTTCCAATGACCAGGATTTTGACAGTAGTAACAGACCGACTCCTTTGCCTTGTACGGGTATGTGAGGTCTAGGAATAAATGGTCGTCTGTTCCTCCCTGTGAGGTGTCTTGGGCTTTTACCCTTGCCACCAACAGCTTTGAAGCTGGGTCCCTTCTTGACCATGAAGACATTTTTGGACGAACTGCCCCTTATGCTCTTCTCGGCAGTCACTAGCATGCTGTGCAACTCCGACGCGGTCTTGTCCATATCATGCATGTGATAGTACATGACGAACCCACCATATGCATGAGGAAGGGATTGCAGAATAAAATCCGCAGCCATTTCCTTTTCCATAGACATACCGATACTAGTCATATGGTCAAAATGCCCCTTCATCTGTAGGACGTGAGGACCTACGGAGTTGCCTGCTGACATCTTACAGGCTATGAGTTCTCGGAGAACAGTGTATTTTTCAATACGTACTTTCTCCTTGAACATATCATTGATCTGTGCAAACATTGCAAACGGATCATGGGATAGCTCCATAAACTGCTTCTGGAGGTCCGCCTCCATGCAGCCCAGCATGACACACGCAACGTCGATAGAGTCGCTAAGGTGTTTCTGGTACGCATCCTTAACGACCCTCGTTGCGTTGGCAGCTGGTTCCTCAGGGATAGCCTTATCAAGGACGTACTCCCTGCGTTCCATTTTTAACACAAGTCGTAAATTTCTGTCCCAGTCTAGATAATTTGTCCCGTTGAGTTTACACTTCTCGAGTATAGTCCTCAATGACAAATTAGACGAGTTTGTTGAATTACTAGCTATTTGTACACGAAGAAAGTAAATTTAATCAGAATAGTTGAATAAATTTACGAAGATCCAAATTAAACACCAACCATCAGATTCTAAGATTTAGAATCTTTTAAACCAAGATCCCTTATTCGTCATTTGAAGTGCGCTAAGGCGCACCACTCCAATTGACTTATTTAGGTAGGACGTCCGTCCAATTACAACCCGTGTAACTCTTAGTCAGGGTATGTGTAAAACACACGGCTTACCCTTCCGATGCCCCAGTTCGACCTCAGGCCAAGAATTGTGGTTGAGTCAACCAACTTTCACTAACGAGTTAACTTTGTGCAGATGCTCCGCTAAGGCGCACGACATCCCACAAAGTTTACCATTCCCATCTAGAACCCATTCGATCGATGCTCCGCTAAGGCGCACGACACCGATAAAATGTTTCTACATGGGTGTGAATTTGGGTGGCATCTCACTTGACTCAAATTAACTTGTAATTTGGTTGTGTTTAATAATTCGAAAGTATTTGGTACAATTACGAACCCGTCACCAACAACCCGTGTTGTGACGTTTCTAATTGTATCACATACTATCTTCATTTGAATCCGTCATTTGCAACCCGTGCAAACACGTTTCAAATTTGAACTCATCAATCACAACCCGTGCGATGATAGTTCACAACGCTTTAAACATGCAAACAATTAAAGTTGATTTTAATCTTTGCATGTGAGGTGATGGCTTATAAACTTATAAGCTAATCATGCAAGCATGTTATTAATTAAATAATTCAAGCAAGCATTCATAAAGCGTTAAATATGCATTTTATAGCCCATCCTAAACTTAGGATTCTACGAGTCTTCCTTATTCGGGCTCCCACTTGCTCTTGGACTTCCTCCAAGACCGTCATCGTGCTTGATTTTCCATCCTTCTCGTCTTTGAGTAATAATTACAATTAATCCTCGGTTCGTAGACCGGATAAAAAATAATTACACTTTATGGGCTCGAATAAAAGAATAATTACGCGCTAACACTAACGGTATGCAAACCGTGAAAGCGATAAAATCTAATGGGCTACTAATGCATCATACATTTCATCACATCATCCAACATGTTATCACACAAACATGTTATCAAATAATATGCAATAATTCCGGTTTTAATTTTGCCAAGTTGCTTGGTCGGGTTTATCGAAACTAGACCTTTTCGAAAAACGGTTTATCGAAACCGATTAAATTTTGAAAGTTTTCGAAATATTGGATCGCGGGTTCGTGACACGGATCAAACACCACGCACAAACCAAGTCGGGCCGAGCCCAACAATGCACGGGCCGGTTTTGGGCCTTGGAAGGCCGAAACCGCCCTTGCCGCCACTCTCGGCCTCGCCCGAGAGTGGGAACGGGCTCGGTCACCGCCGGCCTCCCCGGCCTCCGGTGACCTCCGTTCGGTACCTCCAATCCGGCTCCCCGAGAGTCCCTTCTCGGACCCGACAAATCCAATAATTTCCGAAAAATTCCAAATTCAATATATTTTTCAAAAATAACATATTTCATGCAAATCTCCCAAAAAGCATTAAAACATGTTATCAACAATTTGGCATGCAAATAATCACAAAACCGAAATAAATTCAACAAGACAAAGATTAAGAGGGTAACCAACCCTCTGATACCACTGTAGGGTTTTGGAGCGTTCTAGATCGTCGAAATAGCGGAAGCATTAAAAGATAATCTACTCCAAACCTTGTCCAAGAACATTAAACCATTGAATCCCAAAGCAAAATCTATTCCACAAGATGTTTACCTTTAAGTTTTGTATGAATCGATAAAGAAGAACGTTCGGATCTTCTTCTCTAAAGCAAGTCCACACCAAGAGGATGATCTTGTTGATCCTTCACTTAATTGCCTACTAGAACAATTAAATGAAGAACAAGAGAGCAAGATGAAGAGGAGGAGGGGGGTGGCCGGCCAAGCTAGAAGAGAGAGAGAGTGTGTGAGTTTTTTGTGATATTTTGATTAATGGATTAATGTCTAGTATTTGAATTCGTCATCCAACTCACAAGCATGGGTTAAAATGGATTGGTATGGGCTTAAAAGTGCTTTAACCCATACCCCTTAAATCACTCACCTCTTAATCCACAATCACCAACTAAGCATGGTGTTGTGTGGCCCCCACACATGGACCCACCACGTGGGCCGGCCAAGAGGTCTTGTTGGGCCCTTATTGGGCCGGAAAATTAGGCTTCATGGGCCGAGCCCAATGGGCCCTCCCGTGTTGTCTCATGCCGTGTCCAAACGTCGCCCGACCCTTTTGTCGTCGCTTATCAAACAAAGTCCGACGCGATATCGACGAAAAAACTCAGTTTTCTCGATTCGCTAATTATTCTCTCAAACCGAACCTATGGCACAAAACCTCCAGTTTTGTCCATATATTACTCCTCAAGAAACATCAATGTTTCCTTGTCTCAAGTTATCCGTCTTGTATGTGTGTGACCGTCTAGGCTCATGCCACCGTTGGCAGATCGGCGCAAAAGATCTCTCTTGCCCGATCCATCATAAGTGGTCTCTAGTAAAACATTATGATTACCCAAGGTGCACGATGATCGATGATTCGACTTAACCTTTGTGCGTACAAGTCACCATCCTGTTATCTCTAGATATCCCGATTGATCTCAAGGCATAGAGTCGATTCCCTTGTTCAATCAATCATTGTTACTTGATATGCGAGATGGCTGAGAAATGATAACCCGTATCATTTGCATGGCCATGCTTTTCTCTCAGTCAGTCTCCATCAAGAGGCCTTCTAACGGATATCTTTCCCATACCGTAGTATGAGGGATAAATCCCTTAGCCGTCTTATGTGTCACTCATGCAACCTGTTCCGCCACCCAATCATGCCCTTTATAGCAATCCTTTTACAGAAAGCGTTTGACGCAAGTTAAAGCCGTACGTTCATTGCATAGTGATCACAAAGACTCCTTGGTCTAAGGATGTCGTGACAAGCTATCGCATTTGAATATGCTTATGGCTTAATCTATGAAAACACTATTCAAAGCGGGTCGTCCGATATCAATCACCTCATGATATCTATAATATGGTTCCAGGATCCCACATCCCTATGACAAGTAGAACTACGTCATTAAGAACCATCCTCATACTGGTCGCTTTTAAGAAAGCATAGGTTGACCAGGGACTCGTTAAGTGTGATCCGTACAGATTTATGGTTCTACTACTTTAGTGGTCATAAATCAGATCATGCTTAACATATTACTTCAACACATAAGTAATATAAAGCCGTTTATGTTTATACATTACAAACGATGATATTTGTACATAGACGTTTACAGGCTAATACCAATTGGACTAGGGCACAAATGCTATCACATTACTTATAGCTTTGTATTTACTGTCCTGCATTATCTACGCAAGAAGTCAGACACAACGTGATAGCATCCTGCGTAACATTGTGTGTGGCATCTTGCACGACTAGCTGATGAGAATTTCAATTGGTATCAGAGGAGGCACCTATAGCTTTAGGTGAAGGTCCTAAACAAATATTTTGATCAAGATGGACAATACCAGAGATGGAGGATCCATAAATCGACCACCTGTTCTAGATGGAAGCAACTATGGCTATTGGAAGGCTCGAATGTGTGCCTTCATGAAGTCACTAGACAACAAGACATGGAAGGCTGTACTCAATGGTTGGAATGCACCACAACTCAGTGACAGTGATGGCATCCCTATCGGCCCAAAACCAGAAAAAGACTGGACTGAAGATGAAGATGAAGAATCACTGGGAAATTCTCGAGCTCTGAATGCTATCTTCAACGGTGTTGACAAAAATGTATTCAGACTAATCAACACATGCACAACTGCCAAATCGGCATGGGACATCCTGGCCGTTGCATATGAAGGAACAACTAAGGTTCGAGAACAAAAGCTGCAATACCTGACTACCAACTTCGAAGCCCTAATCATGAAAGAAGACGAATCAATTGCAAATTTCAATGTTCGTATTCGTGATCTAGCCAATGAATCCTACTCTCTGGGAGAACCAATGTCTGATGAAAAATTGGTAAGAAAAACCCTGCGTGCTCTTAGCCCTAGGTTTAAGATGAAGATCACAGCAATTGAGGAAGTTCATGACCTTAAGGTCTTGAAATTTGATGAGCTGATGGGGTCTCTAATGACCTATGAGTTGTCTCTACCCAACATCGACAAAAGGAACAAAGGAGTTGCTTTCAAAAGCTCAACACACAAGCAACCAGATCCTGAGGATTCCGATTCTGATGAAGACATCGATGCTACAATGGCCCTTCTCACAAAAAATTACAACAAAGCCATGAGAAGATTTAGTCGAATGGGTGGACGGAATGTCACAGCAAATGCCAGAAATAAAGCTCCACAAAAAGCTCAAGTTGGAGGTAGTCTTGACAGGCAAAACAGGAGTGGGGAAGAAAACAAAAACAAAGGACTTTAATGTCATGAATGTGAAGGATTCGGCCACCTCCGTAGAGAATGTCCAAATTTCCTCAAACAACAAAAACGAGGATACAATGCCACCCTATCAGATGATGACAATGAAGATAGCGGATTTGAAGAGGTAAGCAACTTTGTTGCATTCACTACTACTACTCCTGCATGTAATGTTGATAATGTTGTCGATATCAATGATGATCCAACTCCAACTGAGAATTGGACTAAAGAGCAACTAGTCGAGGCATACAAAGGCTTGCATACCAGATGGATCAAGAAAACTGTGATACTTGATCAACAAGGCGAAAGGATCATTAGTCTTACCAGCGACAAGTCTAGATTTCTAGAGACGATCATGGAGCTGAAACGAGAGATCACCAGACTTAATGGAGAAATTAGTCTCATGACTAAATCGGTAAAGATGATGAATCTGAGCACAGAAAGCCTTGACAAGATTTTATCGGTGGGAAAACAGTCCAAAGATACGACGGGACTAGGGTACACACATACTGTCCCCTCAACGGCAGTGACAAAGTTTATCCCACAACAAGCCATGACTGACAAGAAACTACTGGATGCCCCAACACATCCTACAGGACGACTTACAGCAAAAGCCATAACATCGTCAAGAACCTGTTCTTGTCAAGCAACTGCCAAAAGACATCCTCCACGCAGACAACAAAGCTACAGAAGACCAGCTTATCAATATCAATGGATATGTCATTACTGTGGTCAACCAGGTCACATCAGACCTTTTTGTTTTCAACTTCTTGAAAGGAAGCAAGCTCAACTACCACAGAAGAAATATCAAAGGCATCTCTCATCTCCTCAAAAGATATCACGGCTTGAATGGAGACCTAAGAACCTGGTCTATCGAGCTAATGTTGCATATACATCCTTAAGTGCTTCAACAAACAAGGACTGGTATCTCGACAGTGGATGCTCTCGACACATGACAGGTACTCCAGAGTTTCTCTCCAATCTCAAATTATATACAAACTGCTTTGTTACGTTTGGAGATGGGATTCGAGCTCGAATCAGTGGAAAAGGAGTGCTCAAGCATCCAGGAGCCACTTGCCTGACTGAAGCATTACTTGTAGAAGGACTTAAGGAAAACCTGATCAGCATCAGTCAGATTTGTGATCAGGATTTAGAAGTGAAATTCACTAAAGAAGCCTGTATCGTTAAAAACTTCGATCAGGTCACTATTCTACAAGGAGCTCGCTCAGCGGATAATTGCTATATCTGGTCTCCCGAGACACCTATCGAAGTGACCAAGTGCCTTGTCTCCACAGCAGAAGAAGCCAAACTATGGCACCGAAAGCTTGGACATCTAAATCTTTGAAGTACGCAGAAGGCAATCTCAGAGCAGGCAATTACAGGAATCCCAAACCTGAAAATAGTAGAAGGAAAAATCTGCGGGGAATGTCAGATTGGAAAGCAAACCAAGATGTCACACAAGAAGCTTCAGCATATCACCACCTCTCGGGTACTTGAGCTGATACATGTTGACCTCATGGGACCGATGCAAGTTGAAAGCCTTGGAGGAAAACGATATGTCTTTGTGTGTGTAGATGATTACTCACGATACACTTGGGTTGACTTCCCTCGTGACAAATCAGACACCTTCTCGATCTTCAAGAATCTATGCATCCAAGTCCAACGAGAAAAAGGAGAGACAATTGGCAAAATGATCCGCCTTCGTAGTGATCATGGTCGAGAGTTCGAAAACAGCAAGTTTGCAGATTTCTGCAACTCAGAAGGGATAGCGCATGAATTCTCAGCACCAATCACTCCCCAACAGAATGGCATTGTTGAGCGCAAGAACAGGACTCTACAGGAGATGGGGAGAGTTATGATGCTGGCTAAAGACATACCAACTCACTTCTGGGCAGAAGCACTTAACACTGCTTGCCATATCCACAATCGAGTCACTCTCCGACCAGGTATGTCAGTAACTCATTATGAAATATGGAGGGGGAGAAAGCCAACTGTTAAGTACTTCCATATCTTTGGCTCCACTTGTTATACACTGGCTGATAGAGAGCCTCGTCGAAAGCTTGACCCAAAAAGCGATGAAGGCATCTTCCTTGGCTATTCAAGGAATAGTCGCGCATACCGAGTCTTCAACAAACGAACCAAAACAATGATGGAATCAATCAATGTTGTTGTTGATGATGACTGCGAATATGCCTTAGAAGACACGACGGACGAAGACGGAGCCTATCCTCCCAACAATGTCAGGAAGAATGTCATTACTGATGTTAGAGAAGATGCCAGCAGTAAAACAGAAAGTGATGATGCTAGCCCAAATGTCGATTATGACGAAGGAGTTCCTGAAACCAGCAACAAGAATCCCTTGCGGAGAACCCAGACTAATCATCCTATCTCTGGAGTAATTGGAAATCTGAATGAAGGCATACGGACTCGGTCAAAAGCTCCTGAAGACTACAACGAGATGATAGGCAATATTTGCTTCGTTTCAAAGACAGAACCCAAAAACATCAACGAAGCCATCAATGATGAGTATTGGGTCAATGCTATGCAAGAAGAGCTGATTCAATTTGAGAAAAATCAGGTATGGGAACTGGTGCCCAAACCAAGTGAAGGAAACATCATAGGCACTAAATGGATCTTCAAGAACAAATCCGATGAGCTTGGCAACATCACCCGCAACAAAGCCAGGTTAGTTGCTCAAGGGTATACTCAAATTGAGGGAATCGACTTCGATGAAACCTTTGCTCCTGTGGCAAGACTTGAAGCAATCCGTCTCCTGCTAGGGATATCATGCCATCTACAGATAAAGCTCTACCAGATGGATGTCAAAAGTGCGTTCTTGAATGGGGATCTCAATGAAGAAGTATATGTGTCACAACCCAAAGGATTTGTTGACCCTCACTATCCTGATCATGTGTACAAACTCAAGAAAGCTCTTTATGGGTTGAAACAAGCACCAAGGGCTTGGTAAAGGCTCACAAAATTCCTCATCCAAAGCGGCTACACTAGAGGGGGAGTCAACAAGACCCTATTTGTGAAGAATGAAGACGGGAATTTAATGATAGCTCAAATCTATGTCGATGACATTGTTTTTGGAGGGATGTCAAGCAAGATGGTAGAGATATTTATTCAACAGATGCAATCAGAATTCGAGATGAGCATGGTGGGAGAGCTTACTTATTTTCTAGGCTTCCAAATCAAACAACAAAAGGATAGCATCTTCGTATCTCAGAGCAAATATGCGAAGAATATTGTCAAGAAGTTTGGGCTAGAGAAAGCCTCACATAAAAGGACACCAGCAGCTACAAATGTCAAGCTAACTAAAGATGATCTAGGAGAAGCTGTCGACCAACACCTATACAGAAGCATCATCGGTAGTCTTCTCTACCTTACTGCAAGTCGACCAGATATTGCCTACTCTGTAGGAGTATGTGCAAGATATCAAGCTAATCCTAAGGTTAGTCATCTCTCCCAAGCCAAAAGAATTATTAGATATATCTCTGGGACTACAGACTTGGGTTTGTTATACTCATTCGACACATCCTCTACCTTGGTGGGGTATTGTGATGCCGATTGGGCTGGAAACACATCGGATAGGAAAAGCACATCTGGAGGATGCTTCTTCCTTGGCAACAACCTCATATCATGGTTTAGTGAGAAGCAAAACTGTGTTGCCCTTTCCACTGCCGAATCGGAGTATATTGCTGCTGGGAGTAGCTGCACACAACTACTATGGATGAAGCAGATGTTAGTCGAATACAATGTCAGACAGGATGCCATGACTTTATATTGTGATAATGTCAGTGCTATCAACATCTCCAAAAATCCTGTCCAACACAGTAAGACCAAACACATTGATATTAGACACCACTTCATTCGAGAATTGGTCGAAGATAAGAAGATCATCCTAGAGCACATTCCTATAGAGAAGCAACTTGCTGATATTTTCACAAAGGCATTAGATGCAAGCAGATTCGAGGATCTCAGATCATCACTCGGTCTGTGCACCATCAGTGAACAATAAGAAGTTGCAGAAACGGTTGAGAGGAGTTAGTTGGTGCCTCTTCATGAACCGGTCTATAAATCCAACGCATGTCATTGGGCCAAGCATACCAAAAGGCCCATATAAAAGAAAGGAAAAGATACGCTCAGACGCTAAGAGATTTGAATCGTTTGTTTTTAAACTAAAAACCTAGTCTGCCTCCTTCATGTGTTTGCTCTCGTCTCCTTCACCATTCACGCTCTGCGAATCTCACAACCCACACAAGAATGGTGAAAACTCGAAGCACAGTAGCCCCAAAGAAAGCCTCCGAATCAAAGAAGACTGAAACAAAAGGCTCCAGGAGCAGCAAAGCGAAAACGAACAAGCATGGAGTTCGGATTAAAGGGCCAAAAACCCTGAAGAAGTCAGAAGAAATCCCCAAGGATGCTTCACCGGAGAAAGCCCCAATGCCAGTCTTTACTCGAGTTCCCAAAAAAGTCTCGGACCGGAAGCTCTGCATTCTCCATGTCTGACCTAACTGGGCCAGAAAGGGAGACTGATCTTGGCCAAGAAAGTCGAGAAGCCTCCATGCGAAACGTCGCAGTTCCAACACCAACAAATATCCCAGGTAACGATTTCTCTGCCGATACTTCTAGGAACAGTGATTTGCTGGAGTCACTGCTGGAAAACCAGGACCCACCTCAAGAAGGTGTGGTAGAGGAACTGATAAATCCGGACGGAGAAAAGGAGGATCTGACCCCGGTCAGTCATGGGTTGGAACGCATTGCTGAAGGAGAAGGAGGAGAAGAAGAAGGAACAGATGTCATGCCGAAAGCCACTGAAAAAGTTGTAGTAGAGGAAGAAATCGCTGACTCGGAAGAAGCCGAGGAAGAAGAAGAAAAAGAAGAAACCAAAAATGGAGAGACTGATCTGGAAGAAGCTGAGGAGAACAAGGATGTCACCATCAACAACACAGAAGAAAACCCTCTGGATGCCAGAGAAGATGTCATGGAAGAAGCTGCTGAGACGGCACACACAGTGCTGTCGTCCCTGAAGAAAAAAGTTCTAGAAGAAAATGAAAGTTTGGCTGTTATGGTTGGAAAACTAAAAGAAACAAGGAAAAGAAAGGAGGTCAAGGATGCTGGAGGTCCCAACAACAAAAAGAAAAGGGGAAGAAAGTGATTTCCGCAAGAAATTTGGTTGATGAAACAACTGATGATGACGTTGAAGAGGATCCTGCTAAGGAAGAAAAGAAGAAGAAGGCTCTGAAGACGGCCAAGAACACAGTGAGTGTCACTTACGACAATGTGTCGTTTCACTCAGCAGACGGTGCAAAAAGGTGGGAATTTGTGTTTCAAAAAACGGCGTACCCAGAAAAGACACTGTCATCGGAGTTGCTTGGACTAGAGGCCATTGTACAGCTCCTGGAGAAGGCAGAATTGATTAGAACCGTCACAAACATTGGTAACCACTATCCCCTCCTGGTTAAAGAATTCATTGCAAATCTGCCTATTGGGTTTGGAACTCCAGATGATCCGGAGTTTGAGATGGTTTATGTCAGAGGCATTCGCTTCAACATCTCCTCTGACATTATCAATGACTTCCTGGGAAGGAAGAGGGTTCGATCTATGCCACCACCCGACCTAAACAAAGTCCTCCGTGAGATTACCGGAGATAAAGGCAGAACATGGCCGACCAAAGGCACTGTGGCAGCATCAGATCTAACTTCCAAGTACTCCATTCTCTTCCGGATTGGAGTGGCAAATTGGGCTCCCTGGACCCACGCATCATCCATCAAACCTGAGCTGGCAATACTGATCTACCAAATAGGTACTGGATCTAAACTTGACTTTGGGCAATTTGTGATTGATCATCTTATTCGCCATGTTAGATCACTTGCTGTGAAAATTCCCATTGCCTTTCCATCCCTTATCTCTGAACTGCTTGTACATCAACACCTCGGAGTGTTGAAAACATCGGATAAGGTGGGAAAAAGAGGAGGACTAATTGTGGTGAGCCACAAATTGTTTGAGGGCAAGCATGCTCCTGATCTTGTCAGGCCAGAAGCCAAGGCAACGACCAGTCGAGCCACAAGTGCCGTCCCTCTTACCAAGACCACCAGCAGGGATGCAGTTATGCTTGAACGAGAGATAGCTGTGCTTGACGAAGACATCGTCAATCTGAAGACAGCCCTGAAGCATCTCTCCCAGCGCCGATCACATTGCGCCAACCTGCTGAAATTCATGACTCCTCCGGGCTCTGAAGATGATGACACAACCTCTCTGCCCCATGATCCAGAAGAAGCCACCCAAGAAGCCTCCACTGAAGCCACAGAAGAAGAGACTGCAAGTTCCAGCAGCAGCTCTATTTAAATTTCATGAACTCTCTGATTCTCGAACTACTGAACAATTTTATTTTGTAATATTTTGTTGAACACTGTATCACACTGACTCTCGACTGCTGATTGAGAGTGAGTGTGAGTTATGTTTGGGTTTATTTTGCTTATTTCCCGGATCTGTTACAATATTTGTTTATAGTTTGGCTCTTTTTTGAGCCAGCAAGGGGGAGTAAGTTTAAGTTAGATATACGCGCGCGATCACAATGATACAAGAAAGGAAGATAGAGACGACGCGAAGACGCGATGTTACGCGCGACGCTGCCGATCGACGAGACGACAAATGCGACGAAAAATGTTGTCCTTAAAAATAGCCAAAGGGGGAGATTGTAGTTACGACGGTTTTAGAGATTGGCTAATTTTTAAAGGAACTGAAGAACATGTTACAAAGAATGTCGAAGCATCTTCTACGACATCCCGTGGAACATTGTTGACGGCGTCTCGGCAAGCATCCTGATCGACAGAAATCAGGAAAGTGCAGTTTCGGCAGAGAAGAAAGAAAACGATTAGGAAATTGCAGAACGACTCCTAATCTGCAAAGGAGAAAGACGGCGATTAAGAGGAAACCCTTTAGGGTTAGTACTCATCCACGATTGCTATAAAAGCTTAGGCTACCCCCTTAGCAATCGTGTGGTTCTTTATTTGTTTCCTAGCAACAATTTGCAAGGTTCTTAGACGTGAAGGTTTGCGGGCTGAGAAATTGCAGATTGAGCTTAGGATATTGTGTATCACATAACTATAGAGTTAGGTGATTGAGGGTTTACTGAAGTCGTGAGTGAAGACTCCACGCAACCACCAAGCTTGAAGAAGACTTAAAGACGACAGAGCAAGGCGATTGCTCGAAGAGTGGAATCAAGACGTTCTTGGATTCAGGGGGAGACCCTGAGATAGATTGCACTGTAAGACGTAGCATAAAGTGTAGATCTAGGGGTGATCACA
Organism: Geranium rotundifolium; assembly: GCA_963920655.1. Lineage (NCBI taxonomy): Eukaryota > Viridiplantae > Streptophyta > Magnoliopsida > Geraniales > Geraniaceae > Geranium > Geranium rotundifolium. Next base: position 13,496,115 of record OY987317.1, on the reverse strand, counting down.
AGTACTTGTATGTTCTGATGGATTACTGATAAGTGAAATCTTTCCACTAGGCTGAGAGCCCCCAGACGTAGGTGACGTTGCATCGAACTGAGTAAACAATCTGCTGTGTCATTACTTATAGCTTTATATTTACTGTCCTGCATTATCTACGCAAGAAGTTAGACACAACGTGATAGCATCCTGCGTAACATTGTGTGTGGCATCTTGCACGACTAGCTGATCAGAATTTCAACTATATGTATCTGGAAGTGACTGCAACATAAAAATCCGCAGCCATTTCCACCTGATCATCAAAACCGAGTCTGGTTAGATGTTCATGAAGACATTTCATCTTTGTGAGATGAAGACTAACAGGGCTCCAGCCATAAGCTTGCTGGAGTTAAGACATTTCATCTTTCGACACGAGCTTTCACCTTGAATATTTTCTTGACCTCTGCCTTATGGGTATAAGGGACATCTGAAACGTTCATGAACTGCTTCTGCAACTCTGGCATCCTACTGCCTACCATAATGATAGCATTTGTGCCCTAGTCCAATTGCTATTAGCCTGTAAACGTCTATGTACATTATCATCGTTTGTAACATATATATAAAACGGCTTTGTATTACTTATGTGTTGAAGTAATATGTTAAGCATGATCTGATTTATGACCACTAAAGTAGTAGAACCATAAATCTGTACGGATCACACTTAACGAGTCCCTAGTCAAAATATGCTTCCTTAGAAGCGGCAAGTATGAGGATGGTTCTTAATGACGTAGTTCTACTTGTCATAGGGATGAGGGATCCCGGAATCATATCATAGATATCATGAGGTGATTGATATCGGACGACCCGCATTGAATAGTGTTTTCATAGATTAAGCCATGAACATATTCAAATGCGATAGCTTGTCACGACATCCTTAGACCAAGGAGTCTTTGTGATCACTATGCAATGAACGTGCGGCTTTAACTTGCGCCTAACGCTTTCTGTGACAGGATTGCTATAAATGGCATGAGTGGGTGGCGGAACGGGTTGCATGAGTGACACGAAAGACGGCTAAGGGATTTATCCCTCATACTACGGTATGGGAAAGATATCCATTAAAAGGGCCTCTTGATGGAGACTGACTAAGAGTAAGAGCATGGCCATGCCGATGATACGGGTTATCAGTTCTCAGCCATCTCGCATATCAAGTAACAATGATTGATTAAACAAGGGTGACGACTATATGCCTTGTGATCAATCGGGATATCTAGAGATAATAGGATAGTGACTTGTACGCATAAGGTTAAGTCGAATCATCGATCATCATGCACCTTGGGTAATCATAATGTCTTACTAGAGACCACTTATGATGGATCGGGCAAGAGCGATCTTTTGCGCCGATCTGCCAACGGTGGCATGAGCCTAGAGGGTCTCACACATTCAAGACGGATAACTTGAGACAAGGAAACCTTAACGTTTCTTGAGGAGCAATACATGGACAAAACTGGAGGTTTTGTACCATGGGTTCGGTTTGAGAGAATAATTAGCGAATCGAGAAAACTGAGTTTTTTTGTACGGATCACACTTAACGAGTCCCTGGTCAAAACATGCTTCCTAAGAAGCGACCAGTATGAGGATGGTTCTTAATGACGTAGTTCTACTTGTCATAGGGATGAGGGATCCTGGAACCATATCATAGATATCATGAGGTGATTGATATCGGACGACCCGCTTTGAATAGTGTTTTCATAGATTAAGCCATAAACATATTCAAATGCGATAGCTTGTCACGGCATCCTTAGACCAAGGAGTCTTTGTGATCACTATGCAATGAACGTATGACTTTAACTTGCGCCAAACGCTTTCTGTAAAAGGATTGCTATAAAGGGCATGATTGGGTGGCGGAACGGGTTGCATGAGTGACACGAAAGACGACTAAGGGATTTATCCCTCATACTACGGTATGGGAAAGATATCCGTTAGAAGGCCTCTTGATGGAGACTGACTGAGAGAAAGAGCATGGCCATGCCAATGATACGGGTTATCAGTTCTCAGCCATCTCGCATATCAAGTAACAATGATTGATTGAACAAGGGAGACGACTCTATGCCTTGTGATCAATCGGGATATCTAGAGATAACAGGATGGTGACCTTTACGCACAAAGGTTAAGTCGAATCATCGATCATCATGCACCTTGGGTAATCATAATGTTTTACTAGAGACCACTTATGATGGATCGGGCAAGAGCGATCTTTTGCGCCGATCTGCCAACGGTGGCATGAGCCTAGAGGGTCACACACATACAAGGCGGATAACTTGAGACAAGGAAACATTGATGTTTCTTGAGGAGTAATATATGGACAAAACTAGAGGTTTTGTGCCATAGGTTCGGTTTGAGAGAATAATTAGCGAATCGAGAAAAATTGAGTTTTTCGTCGATATCACGTCGGACTTTGTTTGATAAGTGACAACAAAAGGGTCGGGAGATTTTTGGACACGGCATGAGACAACACGGGAGGGCCCATTGGGCTCGGCCCATGAAGCCTCATGGCCGGCCCATTAAGGGCCCAACAAGACCTCATGGCCGGCCCACATGGTGGGTCCATGTATGGGGGCCACACAACACCATGCTTAGTTGGTGATTGTGGATTAAGAGGTGAGTGATTTAAGGGGTATGGGTTAAAGCACCTTTAAGCCCATACCAATCACTTTTGATCCATGCTTGTTGGATGATGAATTGAAATATCTAGCATTCATTCATTAATTCAAGGCAATTAAGTGAGGGATCATCAAGATCATCCCCTTGGTGTGGACTTGCTTTAGAGAAGAAGATCCGAACGTTCTTCTTTATCGATTCAACGAAGACTAAATGCAAAATGGAGAAACTGTCCAGATTGTCCAGTTCCGATGACCGACAATGCCTGAGTCATAGCCGCTTCGTCCGAGCTCCGATTGACCTGAAACTTGCGGTGTTGGAAAGATAAGTCCAAGGGCTACAACTTTTGTGAAATACTGATTTTCAAAAAGATCGCTGGTTTAGGAGATACATGGCCGAGAAGCAGACTGGCCCGCAGAGTCTGTCCAGCGAGACGGGAAAAATGTTTTGCTCCAGACGGAGGTCTTCTCATCTGAACTGGGTTTAGAGAAAAAGACAAAAGATGTAGGGAATTGGCTGAGGTTTAATCTCTAGAAAGAACCGAAGCAATTTGAGATCTGTAGCTCGAGATATAGAGCTTCAAAGTCTCGGTTTTCTGCCAGGCAGATTCTGGTAAAACCCGAAAACTCGATTTCCTAAGGATCTAACTTGGTAGTCGATCTTGCGCAGGTCAGGGGCGGTTTATAGGTTGCTTCCGCTGCCATGAACGTAATTAGGATGCCCCGGGACCCAACAGTGGTATCAGAGCCGGTCTACCACTCCGAGATCCTTGTATGTTATTTCGGTTTTGTAATGATACAAATGCCATAATTGTTGATAACATGATTTTAATGCTTTTTGGGATATTTGCATGAAATATGTTATTTTTGAAAATATATTGAATTTGGAATTTTTCGGAAATTATTGGATTTGTCGGGTCCGAGAAGGGACTCTCGAGGAGCCGGATTGGAGGTACCGAACGGAGGTCACCGGAGGCCGGGGAGGCCGGCGGTGACCGAGCCCGTTCCCACTCTCGGGCGAGGCCGAGAGTGGCGGCAAGGCCGGTTTAGGCCTTCCAAGGCCCAAAACCGGGCCGTGCATAGTTGGGCTCGGTCCAATGGGGCTTCGGCCCATTGGCTTGGCCCGACTTGGTTCGTGCGTGGTGTTTGATCCGTGTCACGAACCTGCGATCCAATATTTCGAAAACTTTCAAAATTTAATCGGTTTCGATAAACCGTTTTTCGAAAAGGTCTAGTTTCGATAAACCCGACCAAGCAACTTGGCAAAATTAAAATCGGAATTATTGCATATTATTTGATAACATGTTTGTGTGATAACATGTTGGATGATGTGATGAAATGTATGATGCATTAGTAGCCCATTAGATTTTATCGCTTTCACGGTTTGCATACCGTTAGTGTTAGCGTGTAATTATTCTTTTATTCGAGCCCATAAAGTGTAATTATTTTTTTATCCGGTCTACGAACCGAGTATTAATTGTAATTATTACTCAAAGACGAGAAGGATGGAAAATCGAGCACGATGACGGTCTTGGAGGAAGTCCAAGAGCTAGTGGGAGCCCGAATGAGAAAGACGAGAATATGTGAAGACTCGTAGAATCCTAAGTTTAGGATGGGCTATAAAATGCATATTTAACGCTTTATGAATGCTTGCTTGAATTATTTAATTAATAACATGCTTGCATGATTAGCTTATAAGTTTATAAGCCATCACCTCACATGCAAAGATTAAAATCAACTTTAATTGTTTGCATGTTTAAAGCGTTGTGAACTATCATCGCACGGGTTGTGATTGATGAGTTCAAATTTGAAACGTGTTTGCACGGGTTGCAAATGACGGATTCAAATGAAGATAGTATGTGATACAATTAGAAACGTCACAACATGGGTTGTTGATGACGGGTTCGTAATTGTACCAAATACTTTCAAATTATTAAGCACAACCAATTTACAAGCTAATTTGAGTCAAGTGAGATGCCACCCAAATTCACACCCATGTAGAAACATTTTATCGGTGTCGTGCGCCTTAGCGGAGCATCGATCGAATGGGTTCTAGATGGGAATGGTAAACTTTGTGGGATGTCGTGCGCCTTAGCGGAGCATCTGCACAAAGTTAACTCGTTAGTGAAGGTTGGTTGACTCGACCACGATTCTTGGCCTGAGGTCGAGCTGGGGCATCGGAAGGGTAAGCCGTGTGTTTTTGCACATACCCTGACTAAGAGTTACACGGGTTGTAATTGGACGGACGTCCTACCTAAATAAGTCAATTGGAGTGGTGCGCCTTAGCGTACTTCAAATGACGAATAAGGGATCTTGGTTTAAGATTCTAAACCTTAGAATCTTATGGTTGGTGTTTAATTCGGATCTTCGTAAATTTATTCAACTTTTCTGATTAAATTTACTTTCTTCGTGTAGAAATGGCTAGTAATTCAACAAACTCGTCTAATTTGTCGTTGAGGACTATACTCGAAGAGTGTAAACTCAACGGGACAAATTATCTAGACTGGGACAGAAATTTACGACTTGTGTTAAAGTTGGAACACAGGGAGTACATCCTTGATAAGGCTATCCCGGTGGAGCCAGCTGCCAACGCAACGAGGGTCGTTAAGGATGCGTACCAGAAACACCTTAACGACTCTATCGACATTGCGTGTGTCATGCTTGGCTGCATGGAGGCAGACCTCCAGAAACAGTTTATGGAGCTATCCCATGATCCGTTTGCAATGTTTGCGCAAATCAAGGATATGTTCAAAGAGAAAGTACGTATTAAAAAATACACTGTTCTCCAAGAACTCATTGCCTGCAAGATGTCAACAGGCAGCTCCGTAGGTCCACACGTCCTACGTATGAAGGGATCCAGCTTCAAAGCTGGTGGTGGCAAGGGTAAAGGTCCAATGCACCTGGTAAGGAAGATCAAACCATTTGTTCCTAAACCTTCCATGCCCGTAAAAGGCAAGGGGAAGGCAAAGGAGTCGGTCTGTTTCTACTGCCAAAAGCCTGGTCACTGGAAGAAAGACTGTCAGCAGCTGAAGGAGGATCAGATGAAGGGCGGTGGGGCCGCTACTTCATCAGGTATTCCATTAGAGCTATATCTTTCTACAATAAATACTTGGGTACTAGACACTAGAGCTGAGTCTCATGTCTGTACGGATATACAAGTGTAGAATAGTAGAAGAGATATGGGGAAAGCGAGGTGGACCTAAGAGTTGGGAACAACGTGAGAGTTACCGCAACTGCCGTGGGTTCTGTTAACCTTGTTCTACCTAAGAGGTTTAAAGCTAATGATTTTGACCAAACTCTAATCTGGCATTGTCGTTTAGGTCACATAAATGAGAAACGCATCTCAGCGCTTCATAAGCGCGGACTTCTAAGTCAATTCGAATACGAAACGATTGATAGATGCGAAGCTTGTTTAATGGGCAAGATGACTGAAACGCCCTTAGGTTTAATGGGCAAGAGGGCAGGTGATCTACTAGATCTAATACATTCAAACGTATGTGGACCAAATGAGTACACCAGCCAGATGTGGTTTAGGCTACTTTATCACGTTTACTGATGATTTCATTAGATATGATTATGTCTATCTCATAAGACATAAGTCCAAAGCCTTTGATAAATTCAAGGAGTCTAGGACTGAAGTAGAAAACCAACTCGGAAAAAGTATCAAGGCACTCCGTTCTGATCGGGGTGGAGAATACTTATCCGAAGAGTTTCTTACAGAAAGTGGAATACTATCTCAGTGGACTCCGCCAGGAACACCGCAACTTAATGGTGTGTCCGAGCGAAGGAATCGGACATTGTTTGATATGGTTCGATCGATGTTAAGTCTCACTGATCTCCCGATCTCCTTCTGGGGTTGCGCTCTGCAAACGGCCGCATTCATAATCGAGGTGGGACATTCTTGGAAAAAGAATTTATTTCCAAGACAGTCAGTGGGAGGGCTGTTCATCTTAATGAATTTCTAGATGAGATGGTCACTCAGGAACCACTAGACGACCACCAGAAGTAGTCGTTGAGCAAGAACCAATAGCTACAGTTAATAAGGACGGAACCGACTCTGAGAAATGGCTGGAAGCCATGAGGGAAGAAATGCAATCCATGTCAGATAATCAAGTGTGGGACTTGGTGGATCAAACCGCTGACGTAAAAGTCATTGGGTGTAAATGGATCTTTAAAATAAAATGGAAATGGATGGCAAACCTCAGACCTATAAAGCAAGACTGGTAGCAAAAGGTTATAGGCAAATCCACGGAATTGACTATGAAGAGACCTTTTCTCCAGTAGCTATCGTCAAATCTATCCGCATTCTACTTGTCGTAGCAATTTTGAGATATGGCAAATGGACGTCAAAACCGCCTTCTTCAACGGGAGGTTAGCTGAGGACGTTTATATGTCCCAGCCTGAGGGTTTTGAGGATCCTAAGACTAAGGGAAAGATTTGCAAGTTGCTCAAATCAATTTATGGTTTGAAGCAAGCATCTCGAAGTTGGAATCAACGTTTTGATGAAGTTGTGAAACAGTTTGGCTTCATCAAGAACGATGATGAACCTTGCGTATATATAAAAGGGCAGATGGGAGCAAAGTAGTCTTCTTGGTGCTTTATGTTGATGACATACTGCTCATTGGAAACAACGTCCCTACCTTGCTCTTAACAAAGACTTGGTTAGGTGAGTGTTTCGCAATGAAGGACTTAGGCGAGGCCTCTTACATCTTGGGGATCAAGATATATAGAGACCGTGCCAAGCGGGTCTTGGGCTTAAGTCAAAGCACCTACATAGACAAAATATTGAGAAGATTCTCGATGCTAGATTCAAAGAAAGGACTGCTGCCCATGCGTCATGGCATAAAGCTAAGCAAGAAGCAGTGTGCTGAGACACCTGCAGAGCTAGCAACAATGAATGAGATCCCATATGCTTCGGCTATAGGGTCCATAATGTGTGCCATGATATGTACGAGACCGGATGTCTCGTTTGCCCTAAGCTGTACCAGTAGACATCAGTCCGAACCCGGTGAGGAACATTGGATTGCCGCCAAGGCAATTCTCGATTTTTGAGAAAAACCAAAGACGCTTTTCTTGTATACGGGGGAAGAAATGATGATCTAGTCGTCAAAAGATATGTTGACGCAAGTTTTCCAGACAGACCCCGATGACTTAAAAAGTCAGTTGGGTTATATGTTTATGTTGAACGGTGGAGCTTTCAGCTAAAAAGCAAGAAGCAGGACACCATTGCCGACTCTACGACCGAAGCTGAGTACATTGCCGCATCCGAAGCGGGAGAAGAGGTTGTATGGATCAGGAGTTTCATGGCTGGGTTAGGTGTAATTAAAAACCCATCTAACCCAGTAGACTTATATTGTGACAACACCAGGGCCATTGCGCAAGCTAAGGAACCCAGGGCACATGACAGATCCAAACATGTACTCAGAAAGTATCACATCATCCGCGACATTGTTGCTAAAAGGTGACGTGAAGATCCACTACGTTGCAACTGATGATAACACAGCCGACCCCTTGACCAAGGCTCTTCCACGAGCAAAACATGATAAACATGTTAGGTCAATGGGTATAGACTGGGACTTAGATTGAAACTAGGGGCAAGTGGGAGATTGATAGCATTTGTGCCCTAGTCCAATTGCTATTAGCCTGTAAACGTCTATGTACATTCTCATCGTTTGTAACATATATATAAAACGGCTTTGTATTACTTATGTGTTGAAGTAATATGTTAAGCATGATCTGATTTATGACCACTAAAGTAGTAGAACCATAAATCTGTACGGATCACACTTAACGAGTCCCTCGTCAAAACATGCTTCCTAAGAAGCGACCAGTATGAGGATGGTTCTTAATGACGTAGTTCTACTTGTCATAGGGATGAGGGATCCTGGAACCATATCATAGATATCATGAGGTGATTGATATCAGACGACCCGCTTTGAATAGTGTTTTCATAGATTAAGCCATAAACATATTCAAATGCGATAGCTTGTCACGGCATCCTTAGACCAAGGAGTCTTTGTGATCACTATGCAATGAACGTACAGCTTTAACTTGCGCCAAACGCTTTCTGTAAAAGGATTGCTATAAAGGGCATGATTGGGTGGCGGAACGGGTTGCATGAGTGACACGAAAGACGGCTAAGGGATTTATCCCTCATACTACGGTATGGGAAAGATATCCGTTAGAAGGCCTCTTAATGGAGACTGACTGAGAGAAAGAGCATGGCCATGCCAATGATACGGGTTATCAGTTCTCCGCCATCTCGCATATCAAGTAACAATGATTGATTGAACAAGGGAGACGACTCTATGCCTTGTGATCAATCGGGATATCTAGAGATAACAGGATGGTGACTTGTACGCACAAAGGTTAAGTCGAATCATCGATCATCATGCACCTTGGGTAATCATAATGTTTTACTAGAGACCACTTATGATGGATCGGACAAGAGCGATCTTTTGCGCCGATCTGCCAACGGTGGCATGAGCCTAGAGGGTCACACACATACAAGGCGGATAACTTGAGACAAGGAAACATTGATGTTTCTTGAGGAGTAATATATGGACAAAACTGGAGGTTTTGTGCCATAGGTTCGGTTTGAGAGAATAATTAGCGAATCGAGAAAAATTGAGTTTTTTGTCGATATCGAGTCGGACTTTGTTTGATAAGTGACAACAAAAGGGTCGGGCGATTTTTGGACACATCATGAGACAACACGGGAGGGCCCATTGGGCTCGGCCCATGAAGCCTCATGGCCGGCCCATTAAGGGCCCAACAAGACCTCATGGCCGGCCCACATGTTGGGTCCATGTGTGGGGGCCACACAACACCATGCTTAGTTGGTGATTGTGGATTAAGAGGTGAGTGATTTAAGGGGTATGGGTTAAAGCACCTTTAAGTTCATACCAATCACTTTTGACCCATGCTTGTTGGATGATGAATTGAAATATCTATCATTCATTCATTAATTCAAGAATCACACAACTCTCACAACACTCTCTCCTCTCTTTGCTCTCTTGTTCTTCATTTAATTGTTCTAGTAGGCAATTAAGTGAGGGATCATCAAGATCATCCCCTTGGTGTGGACTTGCTTTAGAGAAGAAGATCCGAACGTTCTTCTTTATCGATTCAACGAAGACTAAATGCAAAATGGAGAAACTGTCCAGATTGTCTAGTTCCGATGACCGACAATGCGTGAGCAATAGCCGCTTCGTCCGAGCTCCGATTGACCTGAAACTGGCAGCGTTGGAAATATAAGTGCAAAGGCTACAAATTTGTGAAATACTGATTTTCCAAAAGAGCGCTGGTTTGGGAGATACAAGGCTGAGAAGCAGACTTGTCTGCAGAGTCTGTCCAGCGAGATGGGAAAAATGTTTTGCTCCAGACGGAGGTCTTATCGTCCGAACTGGGTTTGGAGCAAACGACAAAAGATGTAGGAAATTGGCTGAGGTTTAATCTCCAGAAAGAACCGAAGCAATTAGAGATATGTAGCTCGAGAAATAGAGCTTCGAAGTCTCGGTTTTCTGTCGGGCAGATTCTGGTAAAACCTGAAAACTCGATTTCCTAAGGATCTTACTTGGTAGTCAATCTTGCGCAGGTTAGGGGCGGTTTATAGGTTGCTTCCGCTGCCATGAACGTAATTAGGATGCCCCGGAACCCAACAGTGGTATTAGAGGCGGTCTACCACTCCGAGATCCTTGTTTGTTATTTCGGTTTTGTAATGATATAAATGTCATAATTGTTGATAACATGATTTTAATGTTTTTTGGGATAATTGCATGAAATATGTTATTTTTGAAAATATATTGAATTTGGAATTTTTCGGAAATTATTGGATTTGTCGGGTCCGAGAAGAGACTCTCGGGGACCCGGATCGGAGGTCACCGGAGGCCGGGAGAGGCCGGCGGTGATCAGGGCCGTCCCTCCTCTTGGCCGAGGCCGAGAGGAGAGGCAAGCTCGGTTTGGGCTTTTCTAGGTCCAAACCGAGCCGTGGTGTTGGGCTCGGCCCAATGGGCTTCGGCCCATTGGGCTTGGCATGACTTGGTTCGTGCACGTTGATTATGTCCGTGGATGAACTCGCGATCCAGTATTTCGAAAACTTTTAAATTTGATCGGTTTCGATAAACCGTTTTTCGAAAAGGTCTAGTTTCGATAAACCCGACCAAGCAACTTGGCAAAATTAAAACCGGAATTATTGCATATTATTTGATAGACTCCTTGGTCTAAGGATACAATGACAAGCTACCACAATTGAATGTGTTCATGACTGTATCTATGCAACACCATTCAGTGCGGGTCGTCCAATATCACTCACCCGAGTGATATTTATGATCTGATTCCGGGAACCCTCCCAATGGTAAATAGAACTATACCATAAAAAATCATCCTCATACTTGGTTGCTTCATTGAAGCATATTTGACCAGGGACCCGTTAAGTGTGATCCGTACAGATATATGGTTCTACTACTTTGATGGTCATATATCAGATCATACTTAACCTATTACTTCAACACATAAGTAATATAATGCTGATTTTATATATTGCAAACGATGATTAATATATACAGACATTTCAGACTAATACAATTGGACTAGGGCAAAAAAAAGCTTACAACCTCCCATTTACCCCTAGTTCCAATCTAAGCCTCAGTCTATACCTATTGACCTCACATGCTTTTCGTGCTTAGGTTGAGGAAGAGCCTTGGTCAAAGGGTCGGCTGTGTTATCATCTGTTGCAATGTAATTGATCTTCACATCACCCCTCTCGATGTTTCCTCGAATCAGGTGATATTTTCTAGGTACATGTTTGGATCTGTTATGTGCTCTGGGCTCTTTAGCTTGCGCAATGGCCCCTGTGTTGTCACAAAATAAGCTTACTGGATCAGACGCGTTTGCATTACGCCTAATCCACTTAGGAAGCTCCTGATCCATACAAACTCCTTCGCTGCTTCTGAGGCAGCGATGTACTCAGAGTCTGTTGTAGAGCCAGCGGTGGAAACCTGCTTCTTGCTCTTCCAGCTAAAAGCTCCTCCATTCAATATGAACACATATCCAGACTGACTTTTATAGTCATCCAGATCTGTTTGGAAACTAGCGTCAATAAAACCTTTGACGAATAGTTTATCATCTTCTCTTCCCCTATAAACAAGAAAAGCGTCCTTGGTTCTCCTCGAGTATTTGAGGATTGCCTTAACCGCAATCTAGTGTTCCTCACCAGGGTTGGATTGATGCCTACTGGTACAGCTTAAGGCAAACGAGATGTCCGGTCTCGTACATATCATGGCATACATGATGGATGCAATAGCCGAAGTGTATGGAATTCCACTCATTCTTTTCAGGTCATCAGTCGTCACCAGACGCCGAGTCTTGCTTAGTCTTATGCCATGACGGATGGGTAAGAATCCTTTCTTGGCATCAAGCATTGAGAATCTCCTCAACACTTTGTCTATGTAGGTGCTCTGACTTAAACCCGAGACCCGCTTGGTGCGATCTCTTCATATCTTAATACCCAAGATGTAAGAGGCTTCACCTAAGTCTTTCATTGTGAAACACTCCCCTAACCAAGCTTTTGATGAGTGCAAGGTTGGGATGTCGTTTCCAATGAGTAAGATGTCGTCAACATATAGCACCAAAAAGACTATCTTACTCCCATCCTCCCTTTTGTAAATGCAAGGTTCATCATCGTTCTTGATAAATCCGAACTGTTTCCCAGCTTGATCAAAACGTTCATTCCAACTCCCTGAGGCTTGCTTCAATCCATAAATCGACTTGAGCAACTTACAAATCTTTCCCTTATTCTTTGGATCTACAAAACCTTCAGGTTGCGTCATATAAACGTCCATATTTAAGTTCCCATTAACGAAGGCGGTTTTGACATCCATCTGGCATATCTCGTAGTCATAATATGTTGCGATGGCTAGAAGAATTCGGATAGATTTGACCATAGCCACTGGAGAAAAGGTTTCCTCATAGTCAATTCCTTGAATTTGTCTATAACCTTTTCCTACCAGACGTGCTTTGTAGGTCTGAGAATTGCCATCCATGTCTTCCTTCTTTTTGAAGACCCATTTACAACCAATGGTTTTAACACCAGCGATTGGATCAATTAAGCTCCAGACTTGATTATCGTACATGGATTGCATTTCCTCCTTCATGGCTCCCAGCAATTTCTCAGAGTCGGTACTGTCCACGACTTCTTGAAAGGTGGTGGGTTCATTATCTTGATCCACTAATATCAGCTCATCACCTTGAGTTACACAAAATCCGTATCTCACATGTGGATGACTGGTCCTTTCAGACCGCCTTGGACCGTCCCCGAAGAACTGTAGTGATCGGATCTACTCTACTACCTGCTCTGGCTCCATATCTTTTATAGGGCTTTCAGGATGTTCCTAAGAAGCTACATCCTCTGGAATTTCATCCAGATATAGTTCTCCCACTGTATGTTTTGGAAATGAACTCCTTTTCCAAAAACACCCCACCGCGAGCAACAAAAACTTTGTTCTCGCTCGGTTTATAGAAGTAGTATCCCCTTTTTTCTTTGGGATACCCAACGAAGATGCATTTATCTGATTTTGGTTCGAGTTTGTTTGAAAGCATACGCTTCACAAAAGCCTCGCAACCCCAAATCTTGAGGAAGGACAAAACGGGCTTCTTCCTGTACCATTTCTCAAAAGGTGTCCCTTCCACTGTCTTTGTTGGAGCCCTATTCAATATGAATGCGGCAGTTTCAAGAGCATAACCCCAAAAGAATATCGGCAAATCAGCGTGACTCATCATGGATCGAACCATATCTAACAATGTTCGATTCCTTCGCTCAGACACTCCATTTAATTAAGGTGTTCTTGGCGGACACTCTGATAATAACCTACTTTCCACAAGATGTTCGAGAAACTCTTGGGATAAGTATTCTCCACCTCGATCCGAACTGGTTCTGCATTTCAGTCTTGAACTCTTTGAATTTATCAAAAGCATCAGACTTATGTCTCATTAAATATACATAACCAAATCTATTGAAATCGTCAGTAAAAGTGATGAAGTCACTGTAACCGCTCCTGGCAAATGAACTCATAGGTCCGCACACATTTCTGTGTATTAAGGCCAATAGGTTACCCGCCCTCTAACCTCTCCCAATGAAGGGCGCTCTAGTCATCTTGCCCATCAAACAAGCCTCGCATCTCCCAATTGAATGGAACTCGAATGTACTTAATAGTCCACACTTGTGAAGTGCTGAGACGCGCCTCTCATTTATGTGGCTTAGACGACAGTTCCATATTAGATTTTGGTTAAAATCATCAGATTTAAACCTATTCGTATTAACGTTATAGAGCTAATTTGAATTGGGGATTTCCATATTCAATACATACAAACCACCAATTGTACTTGCACTTCCATAATGTACGTTATCACGTTTTATATTAAAAATGTCATTTTCGATTACAAAAATAAATCCTTCCTTATCAAGTAAGGAAATGGATATAATGTTTCTGCTGAAAGTTGGTACAAAAAATACATTATGAAGTACAAGAACAAGGCCACTAGGTAAAACAAGTCTAACGGATCCTATAGCAGTTGCGGCAACATGAACTTTGTTCCCAACTCTTAGGTCCACCTCGTTCTTGCCCAAATCTCTTCTATTTTCCAACACCTGCACATTCGTACAGATATGAGATTCAGCCCCAGTATCTAATACCCATGAATACGAAATAGAGAGATTTAGCTCTAAAAAGAAAACACCTTAGGAAGACGCGGCCCCGCCGCCCTTCTTCTGATCATCCTGGAACTTCCTGCAGTCTCTTTTCCAGTGACCGGGCTACTGGCAGTAGAAGCAAACTGCTTCCTTTTTCTTCTTCGCCTCCCCAACTGTAGGAGGTCTCGGAAGTAAAGGCAGTCTCATCTTTCCCACCAAGTGCATAGGGGCTTTACCCTTATCACCTCCAGCTTTGAAGCCAGTTCATTTTCTGACCATTAGGACATCCTTGCCACGAGCGACCTTGATGTTCTTCTCGGCCGTTACAAGAATTTGATGCAACTTCGAGACGGTCTTGTCCATATCATGCATATAATAGTTCGTTACAAAGCTATCATAAGGATGAGGAAAGGATTGCAGAACAAAATCGGCTGTCATATGCTTTTCCACCCTGAGCCCGAGTCGAGTTAGGCCGTCGAGATGTCCTTTCATTTTCAGGACATATGGACCTAAAGAATTGCCTGCTGACATTTTGCAGGCGAGGAGTTCCTTGAAAATCCTGAATCTTTTGAGTCGAGCCTTTTCCTTGAACATAACCCATATCTGCGACATCATCGCTTTAGGGTCCTCAGACAGTTCCATGAACTGCTTTTGGAGCTCCGGCTCCATAGCGCCCAGCATCAGACACGCCACGTCGATATTGTCGCTTAGGTGCTTTTGGTATGCATCCTTAACGGCCCTCGGGGCGTTGAGTGCTGGCTCCACAGGGATAGCCCGGTCCAGGACGTATTCCTTGCGTTCCAACTTGAACACAAGTAGTAGGTTCCTGTCCCAGTCAAGATAGTTTGTCCCGTTGAGCTTACCCTTTTTCGAGGATACTTCAACGACAAACTGTTCGAGTTCGTTGAATTTTTCGCCATTAATCTACACGAGGAAAGTAAATTTAATCAGAAAGTTGGATAAATTTACGAAGATCTTGAGTAAAACTCCAACCTTTCAATTCTAACTTAATAGAATCTAAAACCAAGACCCATGATTCATGAATCGAAGTACGCTAAGGCGCACCACTCCGATTCACTTATTTAGGTAGGACATGCATCCAATTACACCCCGTTCACTTGGGTCCAATTACAACCCGTGTAATTCTTGGCAAGGGTCTGTACGATAGTACACGACATACCCTTTCTGACACCCTAGCTTGACCCTGGTCGAGAATCGCAGTTAATTAAACCAAATCATGTATGCAAAGTCCGATAAAGATGCTCCGCTAAGGCCCACGACATCTAGATAGAAATTTAGAAAACTTGTATAGAGCGCACTTTCAAAGATGCTCCACTAAGGTGCACGACATCAACAAAGTGGAGAACTATACAAACTTATGATTTTGGGTGGGTGTCTCACTTGACTTAAAATTATTTGTGCTTGCTTGAGATTAAATCAATTATGTTCGATACAATTAGGAAACCGTCATCAACAACCCGTGTTATGACGTTTCTAATTTATCTTACATTATCTTCTTCGAAACCGTCATTTACAACCCGTGCAAAGACGTTTTCAAATTTGAACACATCCATCACAACCCGTGCGACGATGGTTCACAGCGCTTTAACATGCAAACAATTAATCCGGTTTTAATCTTTGCATGTTGGTGATAGTTTAAAATAAAATAAGCTAAGCATGCTCGCAATTCAATTTATCATTCAAATAAATTCTAGCATGCATTAAAGCGTTAAATATGCATAAATAGCCCAAGCTTTCCAGCGATGTCAAAGTCGTGCAAGATAGTGGGACATTGTTATAGTAGCAAGCCAGTGATCAGGGAAGGAAACCTAATAGGGAGTTTGATAGCATACGATCTTGCATGTTTTACTAGATGATCAATAACAAAAGAACCAAAATCTAGAGAGGAATTCATACCTATCTAGTAAATGATCCTGACAAGCTCTAGTTTGACACTTGACCCATGGGATGAACATGCCCAGTTTGCTATTCCGATATGGTGGACGATATAGTATTTGGCAATTAGTTATGATGTAGCCATGTGTTTTGGATCATGAAATTCTGTGGGCAGGTTCACATAAAACTCTTTTACTAGAGAGGGATAATAGATACCGATGTTTGTGATCATCTGTAGGAGGCCAGAACCTTGTAGGAGTTCCATGATCACCTTCATATTTTAGACCTCAGCAGAGAGTTCTCTCTTAGGATGGATGGCTCGATGGTACACAAACTTCCACTTCGTGACACTCTTAGCTGAGTGGAAAGTTACATGGTCCAGAGGTGCTTCTGGAACATTTTGAGGGAGTGTGTGACCTTCTACTCTCTTTCTAGAGCTGTGGTCAGGGCGATCTGCTTGGTCTTCTTCTTCTTCTTCTTCTTCTTCTTTAGTTTGCTCTTCTTCTGAAACATCCTCAAGCCGTACTCTAATCTTCTTTTTCTTGTACTCTGATCTTCTTTTTCTTGTTCTGTCTGGATATTGGAACAGAAGCCTCATCTTTTTTTTGGGATTTTTCTTTTAATCCCTATCTCATCCGTCTGATTTTTCCCTTTCTGTTTAGCCATCAAGTTTCCCAGGGTGATATCATCTTCACTCTAAGGCTCTGTTCATTTAGGTGTCTCATCATTAATGAGCTCTCTTATTATATTGGGAGAGATTGGAGTTGCTGGAGGACTCTGTTCTTCGGTATGTTCTTCTCCTCCTTCCGTTTCTGGTAATGGATTTTTAGAAAGTGGGGTTTTTTCACTATGCCTAGATGAAACAGGTGTTTTAGGGTTACTTAATCTCCTTTTGAGGGGAGGAATATTTTCGTCACTCTCTTTCCTCCAAGATATAGGATGCTGCAGAAAATGGATTGGCTTGATTTTGTTCGGATTTTTCTTCAGAGGCTGTTGATCCTCGCACTTTTACTCCATATATGTTTTGAGTAGCCCTCGGGGTGACCTTCTTCTTTGAAACGTGCTTGATTCTCACCATTTTCATATGTTTGTTTTTGCTAGGAGGATTAGAGGGTGAGAGATTCTCGATCGGTTTTTTTTGTTTCAGATGCAGAATGGAAAAAATTGTGAGGTGCACAAACCCTAATCTTTTGGAGAGTGACGAGTGAGGCCAAGAACCAATGGAAAGGGGTAGCGTTTTCCTGTTGTGTGGCCGAAGAGTCAGGAGGTGATAGGTTGTCAGTAGATGACAAGATTTTTGTTTCCTTTTTGTATATTCTTTATTGTTGCAAAGAAGCTGAAACGAGCTTGCATAATTGGGCCCAGATTTGATTTTATGGACCCTAGCGATCCTTGTAGAGAGAGAGAAAACAAATCAACAAAGCTCTCTCTCCTTTTTCCTTGAAGAACATTATTCAAGGTAGCAAAGTACAAGTGAGGACCTCAGACTTTCAAACGGATTTGTATCTAATGCCTTGGTGAAGATATCTGCAAGCTGTTTTTTTGTTAGAATATACTCTATCTTGATCTTCTTGTCTTCTACTAGCTCTCGAATGAAGTGATGGCTGATGTCAATGTGCTTAGTTTTGCTATGTTGCATCAGATTCTTTGAGATGTTAATGGCACTAATGTTTTCACAGAACAATGTCATGACATCTTGCTTGACATCATACTCCAACATCATCTGCTTCATCCATAAAAGTTGAGTGCATCTACTTCCAGCATCAATGTACTCAGATTCAATAGTAGATAGAGCTATACAATTTTGCTTCTTGTTGAACCAGGAGACAAGATTATTCCCGAGATAAAAACATCCACCGGAAGTACTTTTTCTGTCCGGTGTGCTTTCTGCCCAATCCGCATTACAATATCCTACTAGTGTAGAGACGTGTCGAATGAGTATAATAAACCTAACTCAGTCGTACCTGATATATATCTAAGGGAAAAGAACACTTTTGTGCACCTAAATATACACTTTTGACACTTTCATACCCTAACTTTTTTTTTCTTTTTTTTCCATACCTGAATTTCATTTTGGGACAATTGGCCATTTATTTACCAAAAATAGCCCTGAATTTTGGTTTAATTCACGGGTATTTAGTTTAATTCATGGGTATTTTGGTTCAATTCATTGGTATTTTGGAAAAATGGTCCAGAAGTACCCTGAATTTTGGTCCAATTCATAAGTATTTTGGGTATTTTGGAATTATTGTCCCAAAATGAAATTCAGGTATGGAAAAAAGAGAAAAAAAAAGTTAGGGTATGAAAGTGTCAAAAGTGTATATTTAGGTGCACAAAAATGTCTTTTTCTCTATATCCAATGATCCTCTTGGTTTGAGCTAAATGGCTAGTCTTTGGATTTGCTTGGTAGCGAGCATAGACTCCTACTAAGAAAGCAATGTCAGGTCGACTTGTTGTAAGATATAATAGGCTTCCGATGATGCTTCGATGGTGACTTTTATCTACAAGTTCGCCTTGATCATCCTTGGTCAGCTTTACATGAGTAGCAATCGGAGTTCTCTTGTGAGAGGTTTTCTCCAACCCAAACTTCTTTATTATATTTTTAGCACACTTGCTTTGAGAAATAAATATGTCGTTATCCATATGTTTGATCTGGAAGCCTAGAAAGTAGGTTAGCTCACCGACCATGCTCATCTCGAATTCAGACTGCATATGATGGACAAAACGTTCCACCATCTTGTCTGACATTCCTCCAAACACAATGTCATCGACATATATTTGAGCAATCATAATGTTGCTTCTTTCCTTCTTTACCAATAGAGTTCTATCAACTCCCCCTCGAGTATATCCATTCTGAATTAGAAACGGTGTTAGACGTTCATACTAGGCTCGAGGTGCTTGTTTGAAACTGTACAGGACTTTCTTGAGCTTGTAGACATGATGAGGAGAGTTGTAGTTTTCAAACCCTTTTGGCTGTGAAACATACACTTCTTCGTTTAGATATCCGTTTAGGAAGGAACTCTTTACATCCATTTGGTAAAGTTTGAATTGTAGATAACATGCAATACCAAGGAGAAGTCTGATAATAGGAGCAAACGTCTCGTTGAAATCCACCCCTTCTACTTGTGTGTATCCTTATGCTACAAGTCTAGCTTTATTTTGAGTGATATTTTCTGGCTCATCAGACTTTTTTTTTGAAGATCCACTTTATTCCAATGACATTTGAATTGTCTGGTTTGGGGACTAGCTCCCATACAGTATTTCTTTTGAATTGAACCAATTCTTCTTGCATAGTACATACCCAGTATTCATCATTGATGGCTTCTCACACATTCTTAGGTTCGATCTTTGAAACGAAACAAATGTTACCTATCATCTCCTTGTAGTTCACCGGAGCCTTTTGTCGAGTACGTACACATTCATTGACATCACCAATTATGTCCTAGACTAGGTGATTCTTCTAAACTTTTATTGAGGGAACTCTTTGTTCCGTTGTCGGACATATCTTATCATCAGGAACGATGTTACTTTCTTCCTCAGACTCTAAGTCGAACCTTTTTTCACTGACATCTGGAGTGTTTGGAATTTCTTCTTCATCATCGTTAGGTTGTTCAGAGCTATCATCATCAACAACCACATTTATAGATTCCATCATGGTTTTGGTTCGTTTGTTGTAGACGCGATAAGCACGACTGTTTATAGAGTATTCATGAAATATTCCTTCATCGCCTTTAGGGTCAAGCTTTTGTCGGGGTTCCCTATCAGTTAGAATATAGCATACTAACCCAAAAATATGGAAATACTTAACATTATGCTTTTTTTCCCCCTCCATATTTCATAAAGTGTTACCGAGGTACCTGAACGCAGAGTGACACGATTGTGAATATGGCAAGCCGTGTTGAGTGCATCTGCCAAAAAGCGTGTAGGGATGTCTTTGGCTAACATTATGACTCTAGCTATTTCTTGAAGAGTTTGGTTCTTTCTTTCAATAATCTCATTCTGTTAAGGGGTAATGGGAGCAGAGAATTCATGGGCAATTCCTTTAGCATCACAAAAGTTTGCAAAGCTTATGTTTTCAAATTCTCGTCCATGATCACTCTTGAGTCTTACTATTTTGCCAATGGTTTCTCCTTTCTCTCTTTGAACTCTTCGACATAGGGATTCGAATACAGAGAATGTATCTGAATTTTCACGAATAAATTCAACCCAAATGTACCTTGAGAAGTCGTCCACACATACAAAAATATATTTCTTACCTCCAAGACTTTCTACTTGCATAGGTCCCATGAGATCTACGTGGAGAAGTTCTAGGACCCGGGAGGTGGTAAGATGTTGCACCTTCTTGTGTGACGTCTTGACTTGTTTTCCTATCTGACATTCTCCGCGGATTTTTCCTTCGATGATCTTCAGATCTGAAACTCCGATGATAGCCTTTTCAAATAGAATTTTCTACATGCTCCTTAGATTTATGTGTCCAAACTTTTGGTACCAGAGCTTGATTTCTTGTGCTTTGGATAGAAGGCACTTAGTAGATAAAGGAGCTGTTGTTGGAGACCATAGATAACAGTTGTTTTGTGACCTAAGTCCAGTAATGAGTTCCTCTAGTTGAGTGTTCACGACTGCACAATTGTTACGAGTAAATTTAACTTCGAGGTTTAGATCGCAGAGTTGAGTGATGCTTATCAAATTGGCAGTGAGTCCTTCTACCAGTAAGGTTTTCTTTAGGCAGGGTGAGTTGAATAGGTTAAGTTTCCGTTTTTCTAGTACCCTAGCTTTCACTCCATCTCCAAAAGGAACAAAACAGTTTGAGCATGGTGTCAGAGTAGTAAGAATGTACTATTACTATTATTATACCAAGAAGAGCCACTATCAAAGTACCAATCATTACTGGTAGAGGCTTTTAGTAAGGTGTATGCAATGTTAGCCCTATAATGTACTTCCTTCACCTGCCATTCTTTCTGTATTTTGGGTTGGTGATGTACCTTTTTCTCTCTCTATACTTGTTGATTTTGAGCTTTGGTAGTCCTGTGTTTAACAAATCTCTTTTCATAGAGATGATAACATAATGGTCGGATGTGACCTTTTGTCCATAGTGATGGCATGTCCAATTATGTTTTCTTTTCTTTGTGCTGCCATGATGATGTTTCTAGATGCTACAGGATGTCGGTGACATCTGGTGAGACATGTTGTTGGCAATTCTTTGAGGAACAAAGGTGGTCTCTGATGTTGAAGCTCCTTTAGAGTAACCAAGTCCTTCCAAGTTTTTTGCTGACTTCCCAATGGATAAGATTTGGTCAAAGGTGTCAGTGCTCGGGTTCATCATCTTTATGGATTTGGTCATGAGCTCTAGTTCTCCCTTCAAATGAGCTATTTCCTTTTTCAGATCAATGATGGTTTCCAGAAGTCTGGTCTTGTCTTCATTGAGCGAGAGAATGATTGTGTTCTGTTTCTTAATGACTTGAGAGTCTTCAATCCACTTGACATACCACTCATTGTACGCGTTGTTGAGAATCTCATCTGATATCTCATAATTTGAGGCAAATTCCTTCATGGGTTCAGTGGATGTAGAGACAGTGAGTGCTACATAGTTACTTGTTAGTTCTGTATCTCTTCCTCCTTCTTCTTCATCCGAAAGAGATGCAATATAACACTTCTTCTACTTTTTCAAGTAGTTTGGACATTCCCTCTGCACATGCCCATAACCTTCGCATTCGAGGCATTGAACCCCTCTTTCCTTTTCTGCTTTTTCTCCTTGTCTGCCTTCTCTGTTTTAATCATTTTGAAACTTTTGCTGCGGTTTGTCTCTAACATCTCGTGAGACATTCTTCCCTGCCATATGGTTGAATCTTTTCATGACTCGATTATAATTTTTGGCGAGCATAACGATAGTGTCATCAATATCGTTGTTAGAGTCTGAGAGTACTTGCTCCTTTTGAGTATGAGTGGAGCTTTTGAAGGCTACACCTTTATGCTTTTTCTCCATGGTTGGAAGGGAGAGCTCGTAGGTCATGAGGGATCTCTTGAGTTCATCAAATTTCAAGAGTTTTAGATCATGACATTCTTCTATGGCATTTATCTTCATCTTGAATTTAGAGCTTAGAGCTCTAAGGGTTTTTCTAACTAGATCTTCAACAGTCATTGGTTTTCCCAGTGAGTAAGACTCGTTGGCTAAATCCGTGATCCGTACGTTAAACTCAGATATGGTTTCATCCTCATTCATAGAGAGAGCTTCAAATTTTGTGGTGAGATATTGTAGTTTTTGTTCTCAAACTTTGGAGGTTCCCTCATAGGCAGTGGCAAGAGCATCCCAAGCTATTTTGGCACTTGTACATGTGTTGATGAGCCTAAAGTCATTCTTGTCAACTACATTAAATCTAATATTGAGTCCTTTAGAGTTACCTAGGGTTGCTTCATCTTCATCGTTGCTCCAGTCTTATTCTGGTTTAGGGCCGGTAAGATTTCCTTGAGCATCAGCATACTGTGGTTCTTCCCAACCATTGATAACAGGCTTCTAGGTTTTTCTATCGAGATATTTCATGAAGGCTCACATTCTTGCCTTCCAATAACCATAGTTAGGTCCATCAAGCACTAGTGGTCGATTGATCGATCCTCCTTCTTTTGAGTCCATATTTGCTATACATAATTTTTGCAGGAAATCACCTAAGAGTCAAGATGCCCCCTCTGATACCATCTGAAATTCTGTTAAGTAGCATGGACAACATGTCGAACAAAATGTTGTAATAATTGGTTTGACAACTTGCCTAATCACAGTTTATGGACAGTAAATAGTAAAGCAGTAAACCGAAGACACACAATATGTTTACCCAGTTCGGTGACTCCACACCTACGTCTGGGGGCACTTCCAGTGGAAAGGTTTTCACTATTCGTTAGTCAATAATATAACTTCATGCATCAACTAGCTATCACACAAGCTATTGTCCTAAGCTAATAGAGATCTCACCGTGAACAACCTCAACCAGGGACTCCCCCTGTCTTTGAGATCCTCTCAATTCCACCCTTTGAGCAAGCCTATGCTCGGTTATTTTGTCTTCCACAATCTTCTCGTGAGTCTTCAATCAAGATGTCAAAACTCAATAGATTACAAACACTCAAATCTCCTCGACTTGATGTATGTAATCGACAGCGTCCTTTCTAAATAAATCAGCCTCTCAACCCGCTAGTCGTACACGGTTAAGAGCTCTGTGAATTTAGCACAAAGAAAGGACTGAGTTGCTAAACGGGTAACGCCTGCTTTTATAGCAACTCCTATTGCCTCAACGGATTCCAATTCTGATTAGGAAGCCTCTTGCCGTCTTGTGTTTCTGGCAAGTGACAAGTTGGTGTTGCCGCCTTCTTTAGACCTTGCTGATGTGTCTTCTTTCTAGCTGGACCTTGCCTAAATCTGTCATGCTCTTTCTTCTACGTGCGCACAACTTCTGTGAATAAAACTTGCCTAATCCTGCGAGTATTATGTCATAACTATATCGCAACATGTTGACTGACATCTTGATTTCGCACTAAAAAATATGTCAATACTAAATGTGGTAACAAATGCGAGAAACAATATATTTTTCTCATACTCACCTCTCATGCTGCTTGCGTGAACTAGAGGGATCAACAACTATTCTTGCCTAATCACCATTAATTCGATAAAATCTATATATGACTATATCTTCTTCGATGTATTTGGAAATGCTTTAGGCATTTCGTATTCAACACTTTACAAAATACAGATATGTTCATGAAAGACAAAATTGCAATATTTTAGTAAAATAAGTTACTTTTATAAAACTTTGTAAGTTGAAACAAATGCACAAATTATAGAAGATTTTTAAAGCAAATACAAAATATGAAAATAAAATTATGACTAACTTTGATCGAATAATCAGGAAGAGATTAGAGTAAACTTGATTAACCTTCAGGGGCTCAAGAGATTTGATAATAGATGCTGAATTAAGACTATCATAAATTTCAATCTTTGTTGAGGGTGCAACAAACGCTCGTATAACATAACTAATTTATAGATGAGATATATCAAATTGTGCATGATAATATTCATGATATGCAAACTATTATTTATGCAAAAAAAATATTGAAATGTGTCATTAACTTGGTAATGTGTACCAAAAATTTAGCGAGTGCAATATTAAGTGTTTGCAATAAGAAAATACGTGATCATCTTCTGAATACGTAAACTATATTCATAAAATAACTAAATAATTCAATTAGATGGATGAATATGACCACATATGTATCTTCACTCTCTGTAAGAATGATGAAGATTAAGTATTGACCTTGGTTTGAAAGTGTCGAGCCATAATTTCTCCTTGTGAACAAGTTGTACAAATAATTAAATTTGAAAATAAATACTTTAAGTTTTACAGTGAATGTCCATATGAATTCCACACGTCATTGATGATCCAT
The DNA here is from genome assembly GCA_963920655.1 of Geranium rotundifolium. Classification (NCBI taxonomy): domain Eukaryota; kingdom Viridiplantae; phylum Streptophyta; class Magnoliopsida; order Geraniales; family Geraniaceae; genus Geranium; species Geranium rotundifolium. Next base: position 13,471,479 of record OY987317.1, on the reverse strand, counting down.
GACGACTAATGTGATTATGTCAAATCACAAAATATTTGAAATAAATAACTTCAAGTTCGATATCACATAGGTCTCAACTGCTTAATACACGGTTTTCATCATCTCTGCTCAATACACGTTTTTCATCATATCATTTGAATTGTCAAAGATAAGTTCATTCTTATTTTAACTCGTGGTCTATATATTCATTGTCATCTTTAACAATTTTTTGAAGACATTAAGCCAGATCTTCAAGATTCGGTCTATCTAGTATAAATATTTGTCACAGCCATATTTTCGTTATGCTTTTACATATGAATCTATCACATTTGTGGTCGTACTTCAGGTACTCGATTATTATTTTTTTCGTCACACATGTAACATAGATTTTTCATCACTATTGTGATTTCACTTTTGCATGCATTTTCATTTCTTGTGTCTTTCATATTTGCTCCACTTCTGGCGGAATTATTCTCTCACGAGATTGAGTTATCATGCCTTCAATCGCAATGACGACTACTACTAAAGTCTTATTCTTGCCCGAGTCTAGAATGACCCTCACAAATATGTCACATTCTCTTCTAGGAATGTTGAATTATCAACAAGGCAAGTATAATGATTTCTCAATTAATAACTCGATATTGAGTGATAAGTAGACGTGTAATAAATTTGAAATATTTCTTAAAACCTTATTCTCCCCCTTTTTGCTACTACATGAGTGATGTGATATAACATTCAAGAACTATAAGAGGTATAAAATATCAGAAATATTCTATTTACAAGCTATGACTAACATAGAGGCATAAAACACAGATATAGCTCACAACAAAAACAGAACCAATTTGATCAATTCTCTAAATTGTCCATGGTGAGAGATCTCAAACCAAAACTAATAATAATGACGTACGAAAATAGAGATATTTGATTTAACTTACAAGGATTCTTGGTTTAAGTCTTCTAGTTTCAAATAATTTTCATCAATCTTGATGACTACACATTATTAATTTGCTAAACTCGACATTTAGAACTTTTGGTTCGTGTACGGTATTTAGAGCTTCTATTTCTGAGTAGACTTTGAAACTTCAAGTTTCATTACAATATTGCATGTTACAGTATATCAATTTTAGATGTATACCTTGTATACATAACTTCAAGTTCTTAATAAATGTAAAGTCTATATGAACTTCAGGTCATGCAAATTTCAATTTCACGCATTGAATCAAAAGCTCAAGTTTTGTACAATTTAGCTATTTTGAATCAAGTTATATAAATTTCAACGTGTAAACTACTCGTCTACATGGTAACATGACTCGTTCCTCATGCATCTGCCATTGTAACTCAATGGTAACATGACTCGTTCCAGTCAACTCTTTCTACAGCATAGGAAGATATCTTATTCAACAAGTAACAAATTGTTCTTCACACGTCATAACTAAGCTTCAGTTTCATGTTTTTGCTTTTTTTTTATCGAAGGACATACATTTCATATGTAGGCACATAATCAATACAACGTCAATTTCTGCAAATGAACTCTAAGTTATAGTGATACCATTTTATCTAAATAAATGGCTCCCTTACCATTTTAAGAAACCAATTTCCATGTGCATACAATGTATAAGATATGCAACATACATCACACTTAAATAATAAAAGTGAATATTCTCAAGTACATGAACAGGTTAAACTTGCATTCACTTTGATGCTCATTTCTTGTGGACAGAGCCTCTCACATACATACAAAAGCTACAGCAGACAACAGATCTAAATCTCACTTTGAGATGAGATTTGCTTGTTTCTTTTTAATAAACTACAAGGCAATGAACAACAATTAAATAACAACAGAACAGATGAAGAACACAGAAGGGGTAAGAGATACCATTTGGCCGTTGATCGGAACAATTGGCATATAAGAAGAGAGAACGAGACAAGAATAGAAAAGACAGTCACCATGGCAAAGCCAGCTACTCTCCCCCAGATCATGTCACCATTGCCTGCATTTTTATAATTCTTGGGGAGAGACCCACTTCACATGGCGGAACATCCCTACCATAAAAGATAACACATCAGTTTTGTATTTTGAAACCCACATGGCTCCTTTGACAACTTTCTTGCTTCTTTCTCCACAAGGCTAATCTGCATTCAGAGGAAAAGGTGTGTTTTACCTAGTTTAATTAGACATTTTGGTAATATCCTTGCTAGATCTGTTGTACTTCATGTGACTCTTTACAAGCTGCCCAGCTGCTATAGCAGACATTAGTGAAAGTTCACCAGCAAGAACTGAACCTGCCACAATGGTAGCCAGGAGCCTTGAGTTTGCGCCAGGGGAATCTTTGCTCGCACCCCTGACACCTAGCAGGTTCAGGCAAGCAGACTGCGATGCAAGCTGGGTTCCCCCTCCAACTGTACCCACCTGAATCAAATAATACAGGATCGATCATACTTTTTTACAAAGATTCTTCAAAGCATATAGTCAATTATTATATAGTCTGAAGATTAATTATTACACAATGATAGAATGGGCAATGCTTGTACTCCAAAGAAGACAAGAAAATGACGAGGAGTCTGATCCTTTCAAAGTGCATGTGAGCATGAGCATGTTGTAACATAATTTCAAAATCAAGAAAAGAGTTGAATTAGAATTCAATATCTTGCAATTAAAGTACCTCAATGGAAGGCATGGTGACAGAGACGTGTAGGTCCTTGCCACCATTAACTGCTTCCATCATGGTGATGCAGTGGGAGCTCTCTACGTTCTGAGCTGGGTCCTGCCCTGTAGCTAGATAGATCGCGCTGACTATATTGCTAGCATGGGCATTGAACCCACCAAGAGCTCCGGCCATAGCTGATCCAGTAAGGTTCTTGAGCATGTTGAGCTCCACCAGCGCAGCTACATCGGTCTTGAGCACCTTCCTCACAACCTCTTCCTTGATTATCGCCTCGCAAACAACTGACTTCCCGCGCCCTTCTATCCAGTTCACCGCTGCAGGTTTCTTGTCCGAGCAGTAATTTCCTATGCCAATCAAAGCCACATGTAACGCTAACGACTAACAAGTAATTGACGGCTGATGACAAAGTGAGTTGCAACTGTTACCAGAGATGCCGATGACATCCATGTCAGGGAAGTCATTTTGGAGATAATCAAGGACATTTTGGACCCCTTTGGAGACCATGTTCATCCCCATAGCATCTCCAGTGCTGCACCTGAACCTCATATACAGATTCTTCCCGGCGATTGCACACTGAATACCCTGTAACCGCGCAAACCTGCTCGACCTGCAACCCAATTACAACACTTACTTAACTGATGATAATAATAAACATATTAAATTCAGAAGACTTAATGAAACGTGTGGTCGGTCAAACACATAATCAACAGTTTGGTCAAATAATTGATTGTATAAGTGGTTACTTGTTGAAGATGAGAGACAAGGTGTCGTAGTTGTGGGTTTCTTCGAGGAAGACCTTCAATTGGGCGGCTCTTGTGGCGGAGGAGAACCTGACGACGGGGGCTCGGGTGATGCCGTCCTTGAGGACGACGGTGGTGGCTCCGCCGGAGGCGAGCATGGCCTTGAAGCCCCTGTTGGTGCTGGCCACGAGGCACCCCTCCGTGGTGGCCATTGGCACAGTGTACTCCTTGTCGTCCAGAAGCAGAGGACCAGCGACCCCCACCGGGATCTGCACGTACCCAACGGCCATCTCGCAGCACTGCCCCAATATTGACTCGTAGTCGAAGCCGTCGAGAGGCAGCCCCTCCAGCGACCTCCCCACCGCCCTCTGCACCGCTTCCCGCCGGATTCCGGCGGCCCTCCTGCAGTCCCCGAGCGTCGATTCCAGCGAGTGGGACGGGATCGACCCTGACACCAACGACTCCACAACCTCCTCGTCGTCAACGGGAGTCGGAAATGGACGGGGCTTGCTGATGTCGTTGGTGGCGGAGAGCTCGGAGAAGGTGAGGGCGTGGAGGGGGGTGGAGGAGCGGATCTTGTCGCGCCAGCGGTGGAGGAGGAAGTAGGAGAGGGAGAAGAAGAGGGTGAGGAAGACGCCGTTGGTGAGGTAGAGAGGGGCGTCGGAGGGAAGGAGGGGAGGTAGCCGGTGAGCGCCCATGGTGAACTCCAATGTTTGAAAGCGGAAACAGAAACGGAAACATAACAAGTGCTTTTATAGGGGAACACAGACTGGGTAGGGACCCACACCTCCCCACCTTTATTTATAAGGTCATTTCAATTTAATCTTTAGTAAACGTATAATTTCACGTGGCTACACTAGTATATCCATAGTTTTCAGGTGTGTGCACTTTAATTTTTTTTTAGTTTTTAATTTTTTTTTCATGTAAAATGACCAAAATGCTCTTAAAGTTAAATGAGTTATTATAATTGAATTGAAAAAATTAAAATGTCCTAACCTATTCATTTAATTTTCAAATATATGCCACTCCCTCTCTCTTCTCTCTTTTTGTCATTGTCACTCCCTCATCGGCCACACTCGCCGAAAAATCCCCTCCAGCACCGGCGAGGATCGACTCGGTGAGCTTGCGTTGTTGCATACTGTAAATTACGTAGGATGGTGTGTTTCGGCGAGGATCCTCTTGCGATTCTCTGATATCAGCAAATTTATGCAATTTACGTAGGACCAGTGTTAATTCTATTGTGGGTAAGAGAGATATGCGGCCCTATTGCTCCCGTGCGTAGGAGCTTCTCTCGATGTTGTCGAGTGTCGAATTTCTCATGTTATGTTATGATCCGATTTGGGTGATCGAGAAGGGGTCGATTGGAGAACATGTGATCCGTTTCCATGGCTTTGTGCACGGACTGGATTACTCGAGTGTCGATGAATTGCCTGTTTTTCATAATCTTGTCCGCTTGGAGCTTTGCATTCTATCCCGCGATTGTGCTCTGCTTCCACACTTGCTCAGGAAATTTCACAGTGTAGAGTACCTCTCCGACGACAAGGTTCGTTGCCTTTATATATAAATGCACAAGATTTTTTATCATTCTAATAACACTGCATATTATGACATGGGGTGCGTTTGTTGTGTGTAGAGTCTGATCACGATCATGATCAGCCGTGTCCCTAGCAGCTCAGGTACATGACTTTCCAGATGGAATCGTCAGCCTGAGCCCTCCTGTCCTCGCCCATCACTCCGTCGAGGTCCGATCCCACAATGCCGACGAACGGCCTGAAGTCCGGCGACTCAGCCCCGGAGCCAAACCTTCTCTTTCCAACATGCAACGAGCTCAGGTCGGACCTCCAAGTGCGCCCCTGGTCGCCGTGGCTCTGCACCACCGCCACGCTCGCCGCCATGAACCCTCTGTTTATGTGACTTATTCTACGAAGATTTAGAAATTTACAGTTTTATTGATTTCACACTCCTCTCTTCCGACAGCTCCACGGTCGCTGCCTCGCAACTCCGACAAACATCGTCATGAAGCTCACCGAGTCAATCCTTGCCGGTGCTGGAGGGGATTCTCCAGCGAGTGTAGCCGATGAGGGAGTGACAGTGACAAAAAGAGAGAAGAGACAGGGAGTGGCATATATTTAAAAATTAGATGAATAGGTGAGGGCATTTTAGTCTTTTCAATTCAATTATAATAACTCATTTAACCTTAAGGGAAATTTAGTCATTTCACATGAAAAAAAACATTAGAAACTAACAGAATTGGACGGAATGTGCAAAGTGAAAATTTTGCACATTTTAGGTGTAGTCAGGTGGAAAAAAAATTCTAGGTGCACCTACCTGAAAATCAACGATAATTAAGTGTAGCCACCTGAAACTATCCCTAAATTAAATGCACACTTATATGATTTTAAAAAATCACATTCCTACAAAACAGACAGACAATTGAATTTCATTCCCACGGTCCCAATTGTGGTATTTCCAGAAAATTTTCAAAGTGCAACTCGAAATGGGTTGTAGTTTTGTCATATTTTTTTTAAGTAAAATAGTAACTCTCATCTCCAACGAGTTAACATATTTGCATTGCAAGTACAAATTGTCAAAATTACTATAGTAGGTTGTCATATTTGTCAACACACTATGGTAAAATTGGCATAATTTTAATACTATTATATTAATATTAAATCCTAAAGTGATTCGAAATAGGTTGGCTACATCATGTCCCCCACTTCAAAAAAGCTCATCCTCAAGTTTTCTTTGACTTCATGTGGCATCCTCGAAAAGTCACGGATAAATACCCGCTACATTGAATGTCTTGGATATTCTCATGTTGTTTGGCATACCCACAACATAGGCGTTGTCATTTATCGTTCTGTTGATGGTATAGTGCCCGTATTTTTTTGGTTGCAACTTACTATATTTTTCAGCTAGAAACATTTCCTTTCGCAAAAATATAATAACCTGATCCCCTGCTTCAAAATCTTGTTTCCTGCTATGATTGTCTACAGCTTCCTTATACTTAGCATTAGATTGCTTAATTTTTTTCTTCAGATCTGCAATGTTGGTTTACAAGTGTTCCATTGAGTGCTTTGCAGGTATACTGTTATCCATACTCTTTGGCAATCTCACCAAATCTAAAGCGTGACGAGGAACTGAAGTATAGACAATGGAGAAGGGTGATCGGCCCGTTCTCCGATAAACAACGTTATTCTATGCGAATTCTGCTTGTACTAATGCAACATCCCACTGCCTCGACTACATATGCTACAGATCAGGTTTCCCATAGTCCTATTTGTTACTTCAGTATGCCCATCTGCTTGGGGGTGGCAGTACTACTGTAGTTAAGGGATGAGTCAAATATATTCCATACTGTTCTTGGAAAATGGCTAAGGAATTTGGTATCTCTTTCCGAAGTAATTGATTTGGGCACACCATGTAAACACACGACTTCTTTAAAAAATAATTTGACTATACCTTGGGCATCTACAACTTTTCTGCAAGGAATAAAGTGATCAATTTTGAAAAATCTGTCAATGACCTCACACACGGAATCAACTCCTCTTTATGTCCGTGGTAACCCCAAAACAAAATCCATGGATAGGTCTTCCCAAATATTATCAGGAATAGGTAAGGGTGTGTACAACCCTGTATTTTGTGATTGCCCTTTAGCAGTTTGACACACATAACAACTTTGTACAAACCTGCTCACATCCCTTCACAAGTGAGGCCAAGGTTCTACCACGACAGATGCAATAGTTTTATCTCGTCCCAAATGACCTGCTAATCCTCCAGCATGTAAGTTGCGTATAATCTTTTCCCTTAAGGAAGATTGAGGGATACAAAATTGATTCACACGCAAAAATACCCATTGTGAATATGAAAATTTGTGTATGGTTGTTGTGTGATGCATTTTTCTCAAATCACTTTGAAGTCTTCATCTTTTTCGTATAGCTCCTTTAAATATTCAAACCCTACAATCTCGTGGCTCAATGTAACCAGTAGACTAGCCCTCATGCTCAAAGTATCTGCTATTTTATTTTGAATGTCTGCTTTATGCTTTAATCTAAACTGAAACTTATGTAGAAATTGAATCCATCGGGCATGTATATCCTTACTAATCCACGTTTGACTACTCAGGCGTTTTAGAGATTCACAATCTGAGTAAAGCATGAATTCATTTCCTACTAGATAATGTTCCCAAATCTTCAAGGCTCGCACCACATAGTAAATTCTTTATCAAAAAGTACTCCATCTTAGCTGAGATTCGCACAACTTTTCACTGAAAAATGCCACAAGCCTTTTTTCTTGAGACAAAACGGCTCCTATGTCGACACCACATGCATCACAATCAACTTCAAATAGTTTGTTAAAATCTGGCAGGGCTAGGACAGAGGTAGAAAAAAGCTTTTCTTTTAACACTGCAAAGCTCGTTGAAGTCTCGTCAAAAAGTATGAATATGCCCTACTTCAGACATTCTGTAAGAGGGGCCGCAATAGTACTGAAATGCTTAATGAATTTTCTACAGAAGCTGTCAAACCCAAGAAAACTTCGCATTTCAATAATTTTTTTTGGCATGGGCCATTCCCTGATTGCCTTTGCCTTCTCATCATCGGCTTGTATGCCATCTTTGCTAACAACAAATCCTAAGAAGAGCAACTTTCTTGCTGGAAAACTACACTTCTTTAAGTTTACATATAATTTATTTTTATGCAAGACTGATAACACCTTTCTCAAAAGTTCAAGATGATCATTCTCAAATCTACTATAAATAAGGATATCGTCAAAATACACCACAACCAATTTCCCAAAAAAGGTTTTAGTACCTGGTTCATCACTAGCATAAAAGTACTCGGAGCATTAGACAACCCGAACGGCATGACCAACCATTCGTACAACCCTTCCTTAGTTTTGAATGTTTTCTTCTATTCATCCCCGGGCCTGATCCTAATATGAAGGTATCCACTTCTCAAATCTAGTTTAGTAAAGACTACGACTCCACTCAATTGATCAAGCATATTCTAAAACTGCAGAATTGGGAATTTGTACCCAATAGTGATTTTATTTATAGCTATGATGTCTACACACATTCTCCAACTACCATCCTTCTTAGGTGTCAATAGTGCAGGGACCGCACATAGGGTCATATTTTCTCTAATCTGACATTTTTTTGTAGCTCTTGAACCTTTTCATGCAACATATGACTCTCTTTCGGGTTCATCCTATAGTGGGGAAACTTTGGAAAGCTTGCTCCAAGAATCAAGTCAATGTGATGTTAGATATCCTTCATTAAGGTAATCCATCACACAACTCGTTTGGTAAGATCTCATGGAATTCTTCTAACAATAGTTGAATTATTGTTGCTACCTTAGTCGATTCATCCTCACTAACTGATAAAATTTGCTTCACAATCAAAGCATGGACAACTTTGGACTCTCTCACGACATCTTCCATTTCATGCCAAGTTTGCGTGATAGAGAGAAAAGACCGTTCATCTAGTTTAGTGATTTTAGGATGTTCTCCTTGCCCGAATGTTGTGCATCGACGTCATATTGTCGAGGCCTACCGAGTAAAAGATGACATGCATTCATGTCCACAATATTACAATACACTTCATCCTTGTATTTTCCTATATAGAAAGGAACCTTACAACATTCTGTCACGTGTATCTTTTTTTTGGAAAATATTATAAAATAATCAACAAGTTGCTAAAATTTAAATAAAATTTAACAATAAACTTTATAAATTGGAACTCAACCTTTTACCGAATACAAGTTCAACACCGTAAAGAAAAAGTCGAGGCGTGTTGGAAACTTTCCTTAAAGTGTATTCGCTCTCCCTCGGGTGTTGGATTCAGCGAGCGTACACCTCCCAGGATACAACGACTCCGAACTAGCACCTTACACCAAAGGTCTAGTTCAAGCGAACTAGAACTCGAACCTTTCTCTATTACCAACCGAACGAAGAAATGTAGAAGAGGGAGAACAATAACACAAGAATTCTTGAGTTTGGATGATTGAAAAATGAAGAGAAAGACCATCTATTTATAGTCTCATCTCTTCCACCTCTTGAATTCTAAGAATCAATGCAACCTTAAAGACAAAATTGAAAGGTTGTAACCTAAACATTGAGGATGAAATGAGCATAACTCACATTCAAATTAGAATATAAAAACAATTTTTTATTCAATATGGGAAATATGATTTATAATCATATAATATACAACAATCCCCCACATGAATAAAATTGTGCAATGTAAAAAAAAAAGACTCGAGGAAAACTCGAACGAATTGGTGATAGATTCTCCGGTCAATACCTGTATAGGATAGGTAGGGGCACCTTTGAACCTTCCCTTGTGAGAAATCATGTCGACTTTACTAGCTGACCAATAGACTTGATGTCCTTGAATTGTTCTGCCGTTTGTGTAAATGATAACATGCCTCACGCAGATATCTTCCTGACTCAAGTTCAGTTCTCATGGTTATGTTCTTTTTGGTCATGAACATCTCCCTGGTTCTGCAAGAGTTTCTAAAGGATTTAGCCCTTCAATCCTCCTTTGAAGCGACCCCACTTCTCTCTCACATAGGTGATTTCTTATTTAAGAGTAACCCGTTTTACTCCGCTCGAACTATCAATAGTTGCGACGCATAAGAATCATTAAAAGCTTAAGTGCTTAACCTTTTTCTACGGGTGTCACTGTTTGCATCGTAGAAATAGGACTGAGGGAACCCCCACAGTGACCTCACTCAGTCTTGACAATTAGGTTGTCCCTTTGAACCATGATCTTGGGATCTCCAATCAACACGGTTGGGTTTCCTTTGTCTCAACTTTATAATTTCATGGGCTTAAGTCCCATTCCTCTAGATGCCTTCTCAACTAGGTCTCTAGGTAAGCCCTTTGTAAGCGGATCCGCAATATTTTCCTTGGACCTAATGTAGTCAATACTTATGACTCCATTTTTGAGAAGTTGTCTGACGGTTTTATGCCTACGACGTATATGTCGAGACTTACCGTTGTACATTATATTCTTTGCCCTGCCAATAGTTGATTGATTGTCACAATATATACATATTCCAGGCACTGGTTTCAACCAATTAGGAATATCCTCTAAGAAATTTCTTAGCCATTCGGCCTCTTCTCCACATGCATCTAATGCAACAAACTCAGATTCCATCGTTGATCTGGTTATAACGGTTTGTTTTGAGGATTTCCATGTCACAGCTGCACCTCCCAAAGTAAACACATAACCACTTGTGGCCTTTGAGTCTTGTATATCAGATATCCAACTTGCATCAGTGTATCCTTCCACGACTTCCGGATATCTTGTATAGTGTAGACCATAATCACGAGTAAATCGTAAATACTTTAGTATTCTTAAGATAGCATTCCAGTGTTCGGCTCCTGGATTACTTGTATATCTTGCAAGTCTACTTACAGTGAAGGCAATATCGGGTCTCGTACATGTCATTAAGTACATAAGACTACCTATCACTTTTGCATACTCATTCTGAGCAATACTTTCTTCTTTATTCTTTGACAAGTGTTGGCTTACATCAATAGGCGTTCTAGCCAAACCAATATCACCCTTGCTGAACTTGTCAAGAATTTTATCAACATAATGAGTTTGACTTAAAATAAGTCCTTCTTTAGTTCTTGTAATTTTTATTCCTAAAATTACATCAGCAAGTCCCATATTTTTCATATCGAATCTTGATTTCAACATGTCTTTTGTTGATTTGACCATACGTTCATTGCTTCCTACAATAAGTATATCATCAACATATAAGCACAGAATGACGTAACCATGCTCTATGTTCTTAAAATATACACATTTGTCACATTCATTAATTTTGAATCCATTTGACAACATGGCACTATCAAATTTTTCGTGCCACTGTTTAGGTGCTTGTTTAAGTCCATATAAGGACTTCACCAGCTTGCACACTTTTCTTTCTTGTCCATGAGCAATACAACCCTCATGCTGCTCCATGTATATCTCTTCTTCAAGATCTCCATTAAGAAATGCAGTCTTGACATCCATCTGATGAATTTCAAGATTCCGCAAAGCGGCAATAGCTACTATCAATCTTATAGAACTTATTCTTGTTACCGGAGAATAAGTATCAAAGTAGTCAAGACCTTCACGTTGTCTATAACCTTTGATTACAAGTCTGGCCTTATATTTATCAATTGTTCCATCCGCTTTCATTTTTCTTTTGAATATCCATTTAGAACCAAGTGTTCTAATTCCAGGTGGGAGATCTACCAATTCCCAAGTGTGATTTTGCATGATGGAATCAATTTCACTTTTTATGGCTTCCTTCCATAAAGGTCCCTCATCAGAGTTTACAGCCTCTTTATAAGTTTGAGGTTCAGCTTCTAGCATATAGGTTAGGAAGTTAGGGCCAAATGACTTTTCTACCCTTGCTCTTTTGCTTCGTCTAGGCTCTTCTAACCCATCATCATCTTCAGAATGTTCATCTTGAACACGTGGTATTTCCTCATTATCCTCATGAATTCGTTTAGATAATCTCGATTCATCTAATTTCGGCTTATAAGGAAATACATGTTCATAAAACGTAGCATTTCTAGACTCCATTATAGTATTCTTGTGAATATCTGGGTTTTCAGAATAATACACAAGGAATCTATATGCACTGCTATTTTGTGCATATCCAATGAAGACACAATCAACTGTCTTAGGTCCTATCTTCATTTTCTTTGGAGCTGGGGCCATAACTTTGGCTAAGCACCCCCACACTTTCAAGTAGTTATATGAAGGTTTCCTAACTTTAAATAATTCATATGGGGTTTTATCAACTTCTTTTCGAGGTACCTTATTTAAAAGATAATTTGCTGATAAAACAGCTTCCCCCCACATGTTCTGTGGTAACCCAGAACTTATAAGCATCGCATTCATCATCTCTTTTAGAGTGCAATTCTTTCTTTCAGCAACACCATTAGATTGAGGAGAGTATGGTGGTGTAACCTCATGAATAATTCCGTGTTGGACACAAAAGGAGCCAAACGGTTCAACATATTCACCTCCACGGTCACTTCTTACCATTTTAATTTTCTTACTAAGTTGATTTTCAACTTCAGCTTTGTACATGGCAAATTTTTCTATAGCCTCATCTTTGCTTTTAAGCAGGTATACATAACAATATTTTGTACTATCGTCAATGAAAATTACAAAATATTTGTTTCCACCTCTTGTTTGAGCAAACTTTAAGTCACAAATATCACTGTGAATTAGCTCAAGAGGTTTAGTTTTCCTTTCTATAATTTTGAAAGGTGTTCTCATTTGTTTTGCCTCTACACAAGTTTCACACTTGTGATTATTATCGATGTTGAATGTGGGTATATGGTCCAAGTGAATTAATCTACGTATAGAGTTATAATTCACATGACCAAGTCTACCATGCCACAAACTACTTGACTCAAGCATATAAATGGAAGACTTTTCTTTATTCATTTCATTTTTCTTGATGGCCATTACATTCATTTTCATCATGCCATCAGTTACATAGCCCCTACCCACATACATTCCATTTTTGGTCAACACAATCTTCTGAGACTCAATTACAATTCGGAACCCATGAGTATCCAGTAATGTCCCAGAGATAAGGTTCTTCCTGATGTCGGGCACATACAAGACATTTGTAAGCTTGACTTATTTTCCCGATGTCATCTTCAGAAAGATCGTCCCTTTCCCCTTGATATCTGAGGTAGCAGAGTTTCCCATGTATATTTTCTCTGCATGCTCAAGCATATTCAGACTAGAAAAAGCATTTCTATCTGAACAAACATGGCGTGTTGCTCCAGTGTCTAGCCACCATTCCTTGTGGTTGGAGTCCACCAAGTTAACTTCTGAGATTACCGCAACAAGAACTTCATTTGTGTCCATTGCATTGATCTCTTGCCTCCTTCTCTTTGGAAGCCTACATTCGGTTGACTTGTGACCAAGCTTGTCACAGTTGAAACATTTTCCCAAAAACTTGGGTTGTGGTTTCTTCTTGAACACTCCTCCCTTTGGCCCAATTTTGTTCTTTTCGGCCTTATATCTCCTAGAGCTTTCACCATGCTCCACAAAATTTACTTTAGCATCAAACCTTTTCTCAGTTTTTCTATTGTCCTCTTCGATACGAAGACGAACAATTAGATCTTCAAGACTCATCTCCTTTCGTTTGTGCTTGAGATAGTTCTTGAAATCTTTCCATCCATGTGGCAATTTTTTAATTACCGAGGCGACCTGAAAAGACTCACTTATTTGTATTCCTTCGTCATGCATTTCGTGTATGATCAATTGCAAATCTTGCACTTGACTCACCACGGTTCTGGAATCTACCATTTTAAAATCTAAGAACCGGCCCACGATAAATTTCTTGGCACCCGCGTCCTCAGTTTTATATTTATGGGATAAAGAATCCCACAGTTCCTTGGCAGTTCTTTTTACACTATATACGTTATACAATGCATCACATAAACTATTCAATACATAGTTTCTACACAAATAATCAGAGTTATTCCATGAGTTGAATGCTATAAGCACTTGAGGATCACTTTCATCCTCATGCAACTTTGGTCCTTCCTCGGTTAGCAACCTTGCTAGACCCAAAGTGGTCAAGTAGAAAAACATCTTCTGCTGCCACCTCTTGAAGTTCAAGCCATCAAACTTCTCAGGTCGTTCAGCATGATTTACCGGAACTGACACCGGTGTCATTGTGGTTGGCACTCGTGCCACAAGACCACTTGGGACTTGACCCGAAGGTACGTTCCCGGCCGCAGCCACTTTTCCATGTTGGCCCAAAGGCACAAGTATCTCCCCGACATTAACCATGTCGAGGTCTGTGGGAAGAGTTCCATCATTTCCATTCACACCGTTCATGTTTTGGGTTTCCATTTTTCTACAAAACAAACCAATTAGTTAGTATACTGATATAGAGAAAAATTAGAAAACCTTTAAACTTTCGCAACCCGTTAAATATTTTATTTAATTTTTTTTTAATTAAAGTACACTTTAAGATTGTTGGAAAATATTATAAAATAATCAACAAGTTGCTAAAATTAAAATAAAATTTAACAATAAACTTTATAAATTGTAACTCAACCTTTTACCGAATACAAGTTCAACACCGTAAAGAAAAAGTCGAGGCGTGTTGGACACTTTCCTTAAAGTGTATTCGCTCTCCCTCGGGTGTTGGATTCAGCGAGCGTACACCTCCCAGGATACAACGACTCCGAACTAGCACCTTACACTAAAGGTCTAGTTCAAGCGAACTAGAACTCGAACCTTTCTCTATTACCAACCGAACGAAGAAATGTAGAAGAGGGAGAACAATAACACAAGAATTCTTGAGTTTGGTTGATTGAAAAATGAAGAGAAAGACCATCTATTTATAGTCTCATCTCTTCCACCTCTTGAATTCTAAGAATCAATACAACCTTAAAGACAAAATTGAAAGGTTGTAACCTAAACATTCAAGAGGATGAAATGAGCATAACTCACATTCAAATTAGAATATAAAAACAATTTTTTATTCAATATGGGAAATATGATTTATAATCATATAATATACAACACTTTTAACCTGCCTTGATCCACCCGATGGAGTATGGAGTTGGATGCTTCTCCACTGGTAGTTTCAACACCTCTACTGCCTTTATTCCTTTGATGTTCTTGTAGCTGCCACTGTCTATAATCAAATTAAAAACACGATTATTAATTGTACATCGGCTATGGAATAACGAATGTCGTTGATTGCTCTCCTCTTGTTTAGGGGTTAACATCAACTTTCTGATCACATATGTCTCCTCTTCACTTTAATCATATTCTTCATACTCGACCCCATGATCATCAAGTTCACATCAAATCTCGTTAGTTTATGTTTATTCCGCCATGTTAACTGTTCTCCTATTTGGGCACTCGTTGGACCTATGGCTGGGTTGACCATATCCATAGCACTTTGTAGGGGCTGGTTTAGCATATGGGTTGACAGGTTTTGACGTTTCCCTCGAATACACCACTTTCTTCCCAGCTACTTTTAACCTCATGTTGTTCTGTGTGTGGTGGAAGATCATGAGCGAGTGTGTTCATGTCAAGAAGATTTTTATGAGAACGCTTTCCTCAATAGTTACGCCTATTTGATTCCCACATGTTATTTCTTTCTTGTAGGATAAATTCAGCCTTAGCATCCATATTTTTAACTTCATTCAAATCGCAAATAACGTGCACCCCAATTTTATCTCAAATATGAGGTTTCAGCCCATCCAGATATCGTGCGACTTGTTGTCCCTCACTTTCCTTTAAGTCATTCCTTTATGCCAATCTCATAACTCTGCAGTATATTCATGAACAGTCTTTTGGGCTTGGTGACATCGTTGGTACTGTTGAAATAAGATATGATTATAATCATGCGGAAGGAAATCTCTCTTCAGTACGTACTTCATTGCGTCCCAGGTTTGAATATGCGCTCTCCCTTCTTGACTCATCCTATTTTGCAATATATTCCAATATGCAGAAGCTCCCCCCTTCAGTCTGCAAGCTTCTAACCTTACCCTATTATCTTGAGGGATCTCCATATACTCAAAAAATCGATCGACCTCTGCGATCCATTTAATGAACTCCTCAATGCTTCAATTTTTATTGAGGTTGAGAATGTCCACATTTAGTTGAAACTCGCGATTATTAAAGTCAGAACTTTGATTTCCGTAATTGCCGCTTCCCTGCCTCGTGTTCCTATACTCATAAATTGATTACTCTTCCTTCTCCCAATCATCATAGCTAAAGGCGATTGTTCACAATAACAAGTATGTCAATTTGTTCAGCGTCATCATCTTTTGCCTTTGGTCGTAACCCATCGCCACCCCTATTTATGTTGGCAACTACTCCAAAGGCAATAAGTTGGATGATAAGTTCATCAAAACGCTTATCATCTCAACTTTTTGTTCTAGGGCTTTTGTTCCTGCCTCTTGAGCCCGAATTTGGGTTCGCAAGACTTTCATACTCTTATCTTCGCCAGAAGTATGACCGCTTCCTGAGCTGCTGTTACCACCATCAGATTAGAGATTTAGCCCGCCTCTAATACCACCGGACGCTGTGAGTCCACGTGAGTAAACGTGGTTGAAAATCACCACACAAGAAACCTAGCACAAACTCAAAAGTTTGAAAGAAAAATAGTTTATTATGATAAAAGTTGATTCTACGATAAAGACAAAAGACTCTTGAATAGTACTAACTCAACCTAAATCTAATTTAAAAATGAAAAGCTTAAATATCCCAAATTCTAATTCAAAAAGGAGACTAATATCCAAATCTAACCCAAAACCTAATTCAAAAAAACAACTAGAGATAATTTCAGGTGGCTACACCTAGATATAACTGTTTTTCACCTGACTACACCTAGAATTTTTTTTTTCACCTAACTACACCTAAGATGTGCAAAATTTTCACTTGCAGTTGCTGTCCAATTGTGTTAGTTTTTAACATTTTTTATGTGTGAAATGACTAAAATACCCTTAAGGGTTAAATGAGTTATTATAATTGAATTGAAAAGACTAAAATGCCCTCACCTATTCTTCTAATTTTCAAAGCTATGCCATTGTCTCTCTCTCATTTCATTCATGCCTGAACACAAACACCCTCTTCACCATCTTCTCCAGCGAGATATTCTCGAAGACGGCCACCTTCAGAATCAGGTCCAACTCGTGCTCTGTCCCCACTTCATCTTCCTCACGAACTCGGTCTTGGTGTAGAGGTCCGAGCCCTGGATTACGTGGAGCTCCAGCTACTCGTAGAAGGTGATGAGCTTGCCTCACCATGGATCTGCGTTCAGCTCGGAGACCAAGAGGCCGAGAGCCGCCGAGACCTCGATGGGGTCACTGGCCATGGACCCGCGGAGGGAGGCGATGATCTCGTGAGGGAGGAGGTTGCCGACGGCGATTATGGCCTTGCCGGCCTTGACGTCGGCGAGGTACGCCATGAATCGATCCTCATCATGCTTCACTAACTGCTCCTTGTACTTCTTCATGGCGATGTAGGAGACTCTGTTGTACGGGATCGAGCTCCATTGCTTCGCTCCCATGTAGATCTCTGGGAGCTCTAGATCCTTCCTCAGAGGGACGAGGACCTCCTTCCTCAGCCTGTCTTAGACTCTGTAGCCGTAGTGAGACTCCTCTACGACGTCGTATTCGGGGTGGGACTCGCGAGTGAAGATCTTTCTCGGGATGGCCTCGCAAACGAGCGTTGACCGGTCAAAGGCGGAGTCGATCGTCGGGCACCACTTGGTGACGAGGCTGATCTTGGAGGTTGCGCCGGATCTGAGGAGCTCGAGGTCGGATCTGAGGCGATCGGCGAAGAAATCAGAGATCCGATTGTAGAGGAACTTGAACTCTAGATCTCGATTGTAGCGCCTGCGGAGGCTCTCGGCCATGGAGATCGATTTCCGGTGCCTGATGAGGCTCGCTTGCTCTTTCTTGAGCTTGTTCTTGAGCTTAGCGTTCTGGATCCGAATCTCCCTCTGCTCCATCGATATCTTCGGTTTTTGGTTCTTTCCTCCAGATTTCTTGAACTTCTTCATGCGGAGGCCGTGGAGCCACAACGTTGTAGGGTTTTGGAGCGTTCTAGATCGTCGAGATAGCGGAAGCAATAAAAGATAATCTACTCCAAACCTTGTCCAAGAACATTTAAACCATTAAATCCCAAAGCAAAATCTATTCCACAAGATGTTTACCTTTAAGTCTTGTTTGAATCGATAAAGAAGAACGTTCGGATCTTCTTCTCTAAAGCAAGTCCACACCAAGAGGATGATCTTCAAGATCCTTCACTTACTTGCCTACTAGAACAATTAAATGAAGAACAAGAGAGCAAGATGGAGAAGAAGAGAGGGGTGGCCGGCCACACTAGAGAGAGAGAGGTTTTTGTGTGAGTTTTGTGATTAAAAATAATTAATGAATTAAAGTCTTGCATTTAATCCATCATCCAACTCACAAGTATGGGTTAAAAGTGATTGGTATGGGCTTAAAGGTGCTTTAACCCATACCCCTTAAATCACTCACCTCTTAATCCCCAACCACCAACTAAGCATGGTGTTGTGTGGCCCCCACAATGGCCCCACCAAGTGGGCCGGCCATATGGCCTTATTGGGCCCTTATTGGGCCGGCCATGACGCTTCATGGGCCGAGCCCAATGGGCCCTCCCGTGTTGTCTCATGCCGCATCCAAAATTTTCCCGACCGTTTTGTCGTTACTTATCAAACAAAGTCCGACGCGATATCGACGAAAAACTCAATTTTTCTCGATTCGCTAATTATTCTCTCAAACCGAACCTATGGCACAAAACCTCCAGTTTTGTCCACATACTTCTCCTTAAGAAACATCCATGTTTCCTTGTCTCATGTTATCCGTCTTGTATGTGTGTGACCCTCTAGGCTCATGCCACCGTTGGCAGATCAGCGCAAGACTCGCTCTTGCCCGATCCATCATAAGTGGTCTCTAGTAAAACATTATGATTACCCAAGGTGCACGATGATCGATGATTCGACTTAACCTTTGTGCGTACAAGTCACCATCCTTTTATCTCTAGATATCCCGATTGATCTCAAGGCATAGAGTCGTCTCCCTTGTTTAATCAATCATTGTTACTTGATATGCGAGATGACTGAGGACTGATAACCCGTATCATTTGCATGGCCATGCTTTTCCTCTCAGTCAGTCTCCATCAATAGGCCTTCTAACGGATATCTTTCCCATACCGTAGTATGAGGGATAAATCCCTTAGCCGTCTTTCGTGTCACTCATGCAACCCGTTCCGCCACCCAATCATGCCCTTCATAGCAATCCTTTTACAGAAAGCGTTTGGCGCAAGTTAAAGCCGTACGTTCATTGCACAGTGATCACAAAGACTCCTTGGTCTAAGGACGTCGTGACAAGCTATCGCATCTGAATATGTTTATGGCTTAATCTATGAAAACACTATTCAATGCGGGTCGTCCGATATCAATCACCTCATGATATCTATGATATGGTTCCAGGATCCCACATCCCTATGACAAGTAGAACTACGTCATTAAGAACCATCCTCATACTGGTCGCTTTCAAGGAAGCATACGTTGACCAGGGACTCGTTAAGTGTGGTCCGTACAGATTTATGGTTCTACTACTTTAGTGGTCATACATTTCATCACATCATCCAACATGTTATCAAATAATATGCAATAATTCCGGTTTTAATTTTGCCAACTTGCTTGGTCGGGTTTATCGAAACTAGACCTTTTCGAAAAACGGTTTATCGAAACCGATTAAATTTTGAAAGTTTTCGAAATATTGGATCGCGGGTTCGTGACACGGATCAAACACCACGCACGAACCAAGTCAGGCCAAGCCAATGTGCCAAAGGCCCATTGGGCCGAGCCCAACCTTGCACGGGCCGGTTTTGGCCTTAGAAGGCCGAAACCCCCTTGCCGCCACTCTCGGCCTCGCCCGAGAGTGGGAACGGGCTCGGTCACCGCCGGCCTCCCCGGCCTCCGGTGACCTCCGTTCGGTACCTCCAATCCGGCTCCCTGAGAGTCCCTTCTCGGACCCGACAAATCCAATAATTTCAGAAAAATTCCAAATTCAATATATTTTTCAAAAATAACATATTATCTGCAAATCTCCCAAAAAGCATTAAAATCATGTTATCAACTTTTGGCATGCAAATAATCACAAAACCGAAATAAATTCAACAAGACAAAGATTAAGAGGGTAACCACGCTCTGATACCACTGTAGGGTTTTGGAGCGTTCTAGATCGTCGAGATAGCGGAAGCAATAAAAGATAATCTACTCCAAACCTTGTCCAAGAACATTTAAACCATTAAATCACAAAGCAAAATCTATTCCACAAGATGTTTACCTTTAAGTCTTGTTTGAATCGATAAAGAAGAACGTTCGGATCTTCTTCTCTAAAGCAAGTCCACACCAAGAGGATGATCTTCAAGATCCTTCACTTAATTGCCTACTAGAACAATTAAATGAAGAACAAGAGAGCAAGATGGAAGAGAAGAGAGGGGTGGCCGGCCACACTAGAGAGAGAGAGGTTTTTGTGATTAAAAATGATTAATGAATTAAAGTCTTGCATTTAATCCATCATCAACTCACAAGTATGGGTTAAAAGTGATTGGTATGGGCTTAAAGGTGCTTTAACCCATACCCCTTAAATCACTCACCTCTTAATCCCCAACCACCAACTAAGCATGGTGTTGTGTGGCCCCCACAATGGCCCCACCAAGTGGGCCGGCCATATGGCCTTATTGGGCCCTTATTGGGCCGGCCATGAGGCTTCATGGGCCGAGCCCAATGGGCCCTCCCGTGTTGTCTCATGCCGCGTCCAAAAGTTGCCCGACCCTTTTGTCGTTACTTATCAAACAAAGTCCGACGCGATATCGACGAAAAACTCAATTTTTCTCGATTCGCTAATTATTCTCTCAAACCGAACCTATGGCACAAAACCTCCAGTTTTGTCCACATACTTCTCCTTAAGAAACATCCATGTTTCCTTGTCTCATGTTATCCGTCTTGTATGTGTGTGACCCTCTAGGCTCATGCCACCGTTGGCAGATCAGCGCAAGACTCGCTCTTGCCCGATCCATCATAAGTGGTCTCTAGTAAAACATTATGATTACCCAAGGTGCACGATGATCGATGATTCGACTTAACCTTTGTGCGTACAAGTCACCATCCTTTTATCTCTAGATATCCCGATTGATCTCAAGGCATAGAGTCGTCTCCCTTGTTTAATCAATCATTGTTACTTGATATGCGAGATGACTGAGGACTGATAACCCGTATCATTTGCATGGCCATGCTTTTCCTCTCAGTCAGTTTCCATCAAGAGGCCTTCTAACGGATATCTTTCCCATACCGTAGTATGAGGGATAAATCCCTTAGCCGTCTTTCGTGTCACTCATGCAACCCGTTCCGCCACCCAATCATGCCCTTCATAGCAATCCTTTTACAGAAAGCATTTGGCGCAAGTTAAAGTCGTACGTTCATTGGACAGTGATCACAAAGACTCCTTGGTCTAAGGACGTCGTGACAAGCTATCGCATCTGAATATGTTTATGGCTTAATCTATGAAAACACTATTCAATGCGGGTCGTCCGATATCAATCACCTCATGATATCTATGATATGGTTCCAGGATCCCACATCCCTATGACAAGTAGAACTACGTCATTAAGAACCATCCTCATACTGGTCGCTTTCAAGGAAGCATACGTTGACCAGGGACTCGTTGAGTGTGATCCGTACAGATTTGTGGTTCTACTACTTTAGTGGTCATAAATCAGATCATGCTTAACATATTACTTCAACACATAAGTAATATAAAGCCATTTATATTTATACATTGCAAACGATGATATTTGTACATAGACGTTTACAGACTAATGCCAATTGGACTAGGGCACAAATGCTATCAAACGTCGCCTCGTAGAAGCCTTCCTTGTCGCGGAGGGAGGCGATGATCTCGTGGGGGAGAAGGTTGCCGGCGGATCCGAAGGTGCTAGCCCTTTCACAACCCATTAAGGGCGAAACAGTAAATAATGGCATAGGTTTGAAAATTAGAAGAATAGGTGAGGGCATTTTAGTCTTTTCAATTCAATTATAATAAATCATTTAACCCTTAAGGGTATTTTAGTCATTTCACACGTCAAAAACTAACGGAATTGGACGGAAAGTGCAAAGTGAAAATTTTGCACATCTTAGGCGTAGTCAGGTGAAAAAAATATTCTAAATGTAGTTAGGTGAAAAACAGCAATATCTAGGTGTAGCCACCTGAAATTATCCCAAAAAACTAATAACAACTCTAATATAACATTAAATCATAAAGTGATATGAAATAGGTTGGCTACATCACAATATACCAACTATAATTGAGTAATAACTTTTGCATTTTCGCAACTCACATTGAAAATGCTTGAGTGTGCAAAATTCCATACTAAAAATTTGTTAACATAATTAATTAAAAAACTAATAATAAAATTATTACTAATTGGAGATAACAAAACCTAATTTGAACTTGATTGTTTTTTAGTTCAGCTTGAATTGAACTTCCATGTATATACATATGAAGGGAATCGGCTCACGAGCCTTACAAACTTTAATAAGTTAGGCTCGAGTTTACTCTTTATCAAACGACCAAACCTTGTGTTTAATTCCAGCATAAATTTTCTTAGAAAATTCACAAAATTTCATTAATCGATAAATTATGATAAAAAAAACTTAATGTGAAAGGTCCCTGAGGAGACACTGCAACAGTTTGAGCCTTACACTATTAGTGGAGTGGTATTGGTTTCGAACCCTGTTGTGATCGGGGTGAAGAATGGTTAAATGGTAGATTTTGGATATGATGTAATTAAAAAAAAAAACTTAATGTGAAACAAAAAAATAATTTAACTAATACAATAATTAATAAAAAATAATTAAAATCAACCATAAAAAATAATAGAAATTAAATTATCAACCGAAAAATAAAATGAGAACGAAAGAAGCGGGTTTAAAAGACCCACACATCATTAAGGAAAGTTTGTAGTCCCAAGGTTTGAACTCATGGTTAAAATAATACACTTCCAATTGAACAAAATTACTTTTATAATTATGTTACACAACTTTTGCATATATTACAATTTAAAGAAGGACATATATAAATTTTGGGTTGAATTTTATATAAAAAAATTTCAAATTACTGGCCAAGGAGGGCGGGTGCCACCTAGATTCGCCCATTTAAAAAAAATACTTTCGATGGCTTTCATCACTCCAATAAGTATTTTGTGTTAAAAAAATCAGTTGTCGTGAATGTTGTAATTTATAGAGAAATGTATGTATGATATTTTATGTGTGATGTGTAAAATTAATTTAATAAATATTATGTAATTATTTTATTTTGTGTTTTTGACTAACTTGATTTTTTCAATCTAATGTTTATTTTAAATATAGAACATGAACATGAAAAAGTGCACAAATTTGATTACATTCATTCATTTATTGAAGTACCCATAAAAGTATGTGACATTCATTTAGGGGGCAATAAAATAGTTCAACACTCAGTTAAACTCTTTTTACAAAATTGTAAGAAAAATAATTCATTTCCAGTTCTGTTGTCTATTAAGAGTCTGTTTTTTAGTAGGATACATATTATCCTCCTACGAATTGGTAAACCTAATGAAGTTTTATTCCAAATCAATCTATATTTTGATGAAAAATTTAGATTTAATAAAGAAACCTAAATCTAATTAGAATTCCGGGTTTCTCTCCACCTATAAATATGTACATTCGTCCATCAGCCATGTACGTTGTGAAACTCTTATGAAACACATTAGAAAAGGTTTCTAGCCAAAGAGAGAGAAACCGAGATTCTCTACACCAAGAACTTCGTCTTCTCTACATGGATCAAAGGAAATTGATGTGGTGCAGTCGAGGAAGTCGGTATGCATAAGCTAGAACAATCAGAGTTATTGCGAAAGTGTCAGATTTGGACAAAAGACTATTGTTTTTCGTGCAGAAACGGTGGTCTAAGTAAAATTCATGGCTATGCCATGTGGTATGACGGATTCCGGCCATCGGAGATCAACTAGAGAGTCAAAATCGTAGTTTCTTAAGTTTCTTGCAATTTTTGGAATTTTAATAATTTGTTTCCTTTTCCAATAAATTTAGGATTTCCTTTTCTACAATTAGGGTTTGGCTAGGTTTTAGCTATTTAAGCACTCTTATACGTTTCTTGTTATAAAGTTTTGAAGTTTAATAAAAATAGAGGTTTCCCTCAAATCTATCACCTTCGGTATTCGCAAGAATCAACAATTTTGATAAAGAGTTCTTCTTAGCCACGACCATGCATCACTTGGTATCAGATTCTAGTCGATCCTGAGGTATGCCGCCCCGTAGACAACAACGAGCCACTCCCCAAGGTTCTAATGATGATCAAGCTGAGTTATGACGTGAAAACGCTGAATTTCGACGTGAGAACGACGATTTGGGGTGGCAGGTTGAATTATTGACCCAATGAATGGAAGAATTACATCGTCGGATGATGATACTCTCACAGATGAAAATCCTTTCGTCAGGTTTTGGAATCGTTCACCCGAACGCCCTAACCATTGGTGGGAATAGGGTTTCAAGGTTGAAATTCCACAATTCGATGGCAGTCTTAAATCAGAGTAGTTCATAGATTGACTATCACCCTCGATTTATGATGATTATGTTGAGCCAGATGCAGATGCAGAAGCTGAAATTGTAGAAGCACCATTGAGTCAACATGAGCAAAATATTCGAGAAAGAGATGCTTTATTAGTGAGGGATGAAACTTTATGCTGCGTTAAATACTTGTTCTTAGTTGATTCATACAATAATGGTTACAAACAGTTTTTGGAGGGCATCGAGAGTTTGTATGATGAATATTGTTGGGAGCCTTACATGTATATTGTTGCCTTAATCAGCAACGAGAACATAATACCGACATCATGTATCAACGATAGAAGGCTCGAATTCCAAGGTTGGGTAATCAATTAAGGGGCGTGTACTTTGATAAAGAAATTTCATAAATTCAACATAGAATATGAGATGAAGTGCTACACATTTACGATCTAGCTTGCGAGCAAGGTAGAAGGACTTGATACAACTGAAAGTTTGGTAGGAAGTGATACAAAGATATGGGATCCCGGGGTGATTCTTCTTTGAGGAGGATGTTGCGGGTCCAGATTTGATGTCGAATCTTCTCCATCCAGCAGAGAATGATGCGGTGCAGTCGAGGAAGTCGATATGCATAAGCTAGAACAATCAGGGTTATCGCGAAAATGTCAGATTTGGACAAAAGACTATTGTTTTTCGGGCAGAAATAGAGGTCTAAGGAAAATTCATGGCTATGCCATGTGGTATGACGAATTTCGGCCATCGGAGATCATCTAGAGGGTAAAAAATGTAGTTTCTTAAGTTTCTAGCAGTTTTTGGGATTTTAATAATTTGTTTCCTTTTCCAATAATTTTAGGATTTCCTTTTTTACAATTAGGGTTTGACTATTTAAGCACTCCTATATGTTTCGTGTTATAAAGTTTTGAAGTTTAATAAAAAATCGAGGTTTCCCTCAAATCTATCACCTTTTGTAGTAAAAACTACCTGAAACTTAAGAAACTGTAATTTTCACCCTCTAGATGATCTCCAACGGCCAAAATTAGTCATATCTCATGGCAAAGCCATGAATTTGACTCAGACCGCCGTTTCTGCCATGAAAACACTAGTGTTTTGTCTAAATCTGACACTTTCGCGATAACTTCAGGTGTTCTAACTTCTGCATACCGACTTTTTCGACCGCACTACATCACATATGATTGATCAATAATTTATGGAGTGCTTGTATAAATGTAGAGTAAGGATAACCAAAGATGACTTTGTCTAATGAATTGAAAATATATCACTCAATAATGTCTTGAGAAAGTACGACTTTCAATGGTATTATGGAATTTTACGGTGACTGCCCACAGAAGCATCATATTTTTCTTGTCGTATTCTTTTTTTTCATGTAATGATGTGTTGATTATGTTACGAAACCTAATTAAGATTTGGTTATGTGATTTTTTTTTCCCGAGCTTGTCGACATCCCACACGTGACCAATTTCTTCTAATTAAAAGAGATATTTGAGCTCACATAAAAGAGTACTTTATTTGGATCTAACGCTTCATATTGAGAAGTTAGTTCAAATTAACGATTCTAGTATAGAAATTTGGAGCAATCTAACATGGAAATGACAAGGCAAGACTACACCCTAAAATTTTTACCTCATGAATTGAAACAAACTTTGAGTTATTTAAAGTTTGATGAAATCATTATAGATTTTAATTTTAAAGAAAATAATGTTTATATCTCAAGATTAGTGGGAGTACGTTCATATTTTGGTATCATTTATTGATCTTATTATTCGTCAATAATCTTAATCATTACACGAGGCAAAAAATTTTCTCTTAAAGAACTTTGAGATCAAATATACGGGTGAGACATCCTATATGATAGGAATAAAAATATTCTATTCTAAATCACATATTATTTTGTCACATAAAACATATATCAATAAAGTATTTAAAAGAGTTGACATGGTGTTGTGTTCTTCTAACATTGCTTCATAATGACTTAGAACATAAAGAAATGCATGTATATCCTTCTTCTTTTTTCTTTTATGTGAATTTAACGTATGATTCAAATAAAGTATTGAGATACTTAAAAGAGTATATGACTAATCATATTCAATTTTATTAGATGTTATAATTATAGGTATTATATTATTAGTTATGTATTAGCTGCTTTGTACATCAATTAAGGAGGCTAATTATGTTGCATGTTATAAAGTTTATATTAAGGGAGTATGATTGCAAGATTTTGTCTAGGAGTTAGGGATTTTGAAATTCGCCGTTAACCCTTTAACTCAGTAATATGATAATTTAGGTTGCAATCTTTTTCTCCAAACATGATAAGATATTTAAAGGGTTAAAACACACGAACTTTAAACATAAAATTTGTCATTGAAATAAAATTTTAAGAGATAGGATATTTAAGGGATCAAAACACATGAAACATAAATATTTGTTGTTGAAGAAAGATATAAAAAGATAGAAACTTGTCATTTTATATGACATTTTATGAGCTCTTGATAAACTTTTACATCTTATATATTCTTTTTTCCCATGTGCACACAAATTACTACAAGATGCGTCTTTTGTTAAAGATATTATGGGATCATTATGATTAATCATAATTATGATTATAACATAGTTATGAAGGGGTAATGTCTTAGTACATGGAAGGGATCGTGTCGCAAAATGATTTGTAACCGCAATAGTTCTCATAATTTGCTAGATTAGCTAGTTCGTTTATGATAACTATATAAAAAAAGAACAAAACATCTTATGTCGACCTTACGATTCTTGAAAGAACATTAAAGAATATCCTAACGACCAAGTGGGAGATTGTAAGTAAACTTTTTTTTCAACATGTATGCCTCTAAAGCCATATGAAATATATTTTCTTACTTAAACATCACGTGCAATTATAACTGTAAATGTTGATACCCATGACTTTCATCAAGAAACGTGCTTGTGTTCAATCTATGGTAAAACTATTGTTGGGGTTTGTTGGTTAAAAGCCTCATTTGTTGGTATCCCACATTGAAAGAATTGAAAATGGTTTTTGGGTTTAAATTGTTTTGCTCTCCTCTTTTGTTTGTGTGGGCCTAATAAGGGGTAACCAGAGGCTTGGCCCAAACCCACACGCGCGTCGTTGTTGCCGTCCGTCTGGCACTGTTGGAGGTTTTTTGGATTTAAATTGTTTTGCTCTCCTTTTTGTTTGTGTGGGCCTAATAAGGGGTAACCTGAGGCTTGTGCCAAACCCACACGCGTGCCGCCGACGTCCGTCCGACACGGGGACGGGTCCGGGCAGGCTTTGGGTTTTGGGTTTATGTAGAGCACCTGCAGTGCAGGCTAAACCTGATCTTTTCCATGTATTAATTGGTGGCATAGATGAGCTGGTTTAAATGGGGGATTTAATATATTTTAAATGAGGGTTTAATTGTTTCCCCTCAGATATTTCTATAAATACTGAGGGGTGTCTCCCCATTTCATACACACATGCATACTTGCTGCTGCCAAAATTATACACTGCTGACATTATTTCCAAATTTTCTTCTTCAACATTCTTCCTTCGTTTTTCTTTGATTGCACAATCGGACGGTCATCCAGACTGTTGTTTGATCAATCGGCGGAAATTCCTTGGTAAGATCCTCTTCTCCTGGTCAAATTCTACACTGTTCCAAACTCAGTTGTGCGCGTGGGCTCACATATGAGGGACAACCGTGTTAACCTCGGAAGCAACCGGATTCGATCACCACCACGGTCCACCCGGAATAATTGTTTTCAAGTCAGTGGCCTCCTTACCACGGCGCGGTTCAGACTATATCATTTCTTCTTCTTTTTGGTCTGCTCAGTATTAGATATTAACAACAAAAGAATTTGGATGACGGTGTTGCGTGCCACGTCATTACGAGTACTTTAAATCCAACAATCTGAAAGAAAATATTACTGATATCTGCCTACTACAATGTCTAGTTCTATCAACATGCATGCTGCTAAGTTAGAACTCCTTGACGGTATGAATTACAATACAAGAATTTAACCTCTAAAGTCCATATTTAATAAGGATCTTACATGATGATCATTAATTGATCATGAGATCTAAGCTAATATAAAATTTATAGATTTACCTTCATTCGAAATCCCTTTGTCACATAATTAGATTCAGTGACCTCTAAAGAACGTCCACACAGGAAGAGCAATCCGAAGATACTCACAACGATCCTTGCTAGAAGATCGAAGCAAGCAAAATGGGAAGGAGAGAGGGAGAGGGGGCTGGTCAGCCAAGAGAGAGAGAGAGAGAGAGAGAGAGAGAGAGAGAGAGTGGCTAGGGTTTTTGGAAAAATTTTCTTATGATTAAAATCTGAAATTTCCCTTATATAACTCTTTTTAAGCAATAATTAATTAAAAGGCTTAATGGGCTTAAAGCCCAAAGCTTATTAATTAATAAATGTAGAGAAGCCCATTCTGGCTTAGCCCAATCTGGCTTAGCCCAATTCTAGGCTCACGACACGTTGGGAGACTGGTAAAATTACCATTTTACCCTTTCCATCATGAGTGGCCTCTAGCAAGACATCATGATTACCCAACGCTTGTGATTATCGAGATTTTGACTTAACCTTGTTGTACATGAATCTATCCTTTTATCCTCTTGATATCTTGACAACCACGAGGCATAGACAAGTCCTCCTCGTTCAATTGTCCTGTTTTTTTATCTGAGTTAACTGAATTGTAACTGATACTCCGTATCGACTGCATGGCCATGCTATTGTATTTCAGTTGAACTCATCAAGTGGCCTTAACAGATATATGTTCATACGTCCGTATGAGGGATAAAATTCTTCAGCGATCTATTGAGTCAACTCATGTGACTCGTGATCGAGCCAATCACAATCGTTATTGTAACCCTTTTACAGGAGACGTTAGACTGAGTCAAACTCGTCACTCATTACATAGTGACCTCAATGATCCTTCCTTCTAAGGATGTGATTTCATGTGCCGACATATGAGTATGTTCATGACTATGTCTATGTAACATACTCATGACCGGGTCGTCCTATATCACCCTGTTTGGCGACTTTATGACCTAACTCAGACCCCTTCTGGCCATGATCAGTAGAGCGTGATCATTTAGAGTTTGCCTCATACGAATCGCTTCTTATGAAGCTATTCTGATCGGGGACTGCTTAAGTAAGATTTTATCTAGATCTGTAGATCTACTATTATGTGTTGACACATCAATGATACAAATCAAATCATACTTAAGATATTACTACAACACTTAGTAATATGAATGCCGATTTTATTTCAACTAATAATCTTATTACAT
This sequence comes from Geranium rotundifolium, assembly GCA_963920655.1. Lineage (NCBI taxonomy): Eukaryota > Viridiplantae > Streptophyta > Magnoliopsida > Geraniales > Geraniaceae > Geranium > Geranium rotundifolium. Next base: position 13,441,631 of record OY987317.1, on the reverse strand, counting down.
GAGTAGATTGAAAATATATTGTGCTAGGGCACAAAATCCCAACAAAATCCCACTTGCCCTAGACCTAATTAGTATTCCAATCTAAACCCATTCCCCTGACGTGCTCCTCTTGCTTAGGTTGCGGTAGTGCCTTAGTTAAGAGATCAGGTAGATTATCATGCGTTGAAACGTAGCTTATCTCTACTTCGCCTTTATCAACCATCTCTCTAATGATGTGATACTTTCTCTCGACGTGCTTGGTCCTGTTGTGAAATCTGGGCTCTTTAGCGAGTGCCACGGCCCCCGTGTTGTCACACTTTAAGCTCACGGGATCAGATTTTTGCGGCCGTACATCTAATCCACTCAAGAAGCTCCTGACCCACACAGCCTCCTTAGCTGCCTCTGACGCGGCTTTGTATTCCGCCTCCGTGGTGGAGTCGGCTACTGTCACTTCCTTGAAGCTTTTTCAACTGAAAGCTCCACCATTCAACATGAACGCATACCCTCTTTGAGACTTGAAGTCATTGGGGTCTGTCTGAAAACTAGCATCAACAAATCCAGTGACACTCAGTTCTCCTTCTACTTGAGGATACACTTGACGGAAGTCCAGTGATCTTGGCCTAGGTTAGACTGAAATCTGCTGGCACAGCTGGGGGCAAACGATATGTCAGGCCTCGTACAGATCATGGCATACATAATGGATCCCACTACCGAAGCATACGAGATTCCCTCCATCTTCTTCAGCTAATCAGGTGTTCTATGACACTGACTCTTGCTGAGCTTGATGCCATGTCTTACTGGGAGGTTCCCCTTCTTAGAGTCAAGCATTGAGAATCTTCTCAACACTTTATTTATGTAGGTGCTCTGACTTAGGCCTAAAATTCTCTTGGATCGATCTCTGTAGATCCTGATCCCTCGAATGTAAGCGACCTTTCCTAAGTCCTTCATGGAGAAACACTTCCCTAACCAAGATTTGGTCTCAAGCAAGGTTGGAACGTTATTTCCCATGACCAGTATGTCGTCAACATACAGCACCAGGAACACTATGTTACTCCCACTGCTCTTCTTGTAGATACAGGGTTTATCTGGATTCCTGATAAACTCGAACTCTTTTATGGTTTCGTCGAACCATAAGTTCCAACTCCTGGAAGCTTGCTTCAATCCATAAATGGATAGTTGCAGCTTACACACCTCTTCGGGATGATTCGGATCGATAAAACCTTCTAGCTGGGTCATATAGACATCCTCCCGCAAATTCCCGTTAAGGAATGCGGTTTTGACGTCCATTTGCCATATCTCGTAATCGAAATATGCTGTTGGCGTAAAGGTCTCATCATACTCCATGCCTTGGATTTGACGATAACCTTTTGTAACCAGTCTTGCCTTGTAAGTCTTAGGCTTTCTGTCCACATCTGTCTTTAACTTAAATATCCACTTGCACTCTATGGGTTTTATCCTAGGTGTGCTGTCCACTAAGTTCCAGACCTGATTGTCTTTCATGGACTTCATTTCCTAATCCATGGAATTCCGCCATTCTTTGGAGTTGAGACTGGACAAGGCTTGCTGAACTGTTGCGGGATCATCCTGATCCATAACGATCAAGTCATTACCCTCTGTGGCTAAGAAGCCATATCTGACTGGGTTTTGACGAGATCGTTCAGACCTCCTTAGTTCTACAGGAGTTTTTATTAGAATAGGACTCTGATCGTTTACCTCATCGGGTACTTCTACATCCTCTATAGGCTGTTCTGTGTCTTCTCGAATTTCTTCAAGAAGCACAAGACTCCTACTAGGATTCTTGGATAAGAATTCTCTTTCCAAGAAAACCCCACCTCGAGCAACAAAAACCTTGTTCTCTTCGGGTTTATAGAAGTAGTACCCCATAGTTCCTTTGGGGTACCCTACAAAGACACACTTATCTGCCTTGGGTTCGAGTTTATCACCAAGCATCCGCTTGACGTAAATGTCGCACCCCCAGATCTTGAGGAAAGACAACTTGGGACCTTTCCCTTGCCATACCTCAAATGGAGTGGTCTCCACTGCCTGTAGGTGCCCGATTCAAAATGAATGCAGCCGTTTCTAGAGCATGGCCCCAGAAAGATACTAGGAGGTCGGCCTGACTCATCATGGAACGAACCATGTCAAGCAAGGTTCTGTTCCTCCGTTCGGAAACACTATTCAGCTGAGGGGTTCTTGGCGGAGTAAGTTCCGAGAGAATGCCGTTATCCCTTAGGTAACTGAGAAAATCTTGATCTAAGTACTCGACACCTTGATCAGAACAAAGTGCCCTTATACTTTTACCAAGCTGGTTCTTTACTTCATTCTGGAATTCTTTGAATTTATCATAGGACTCCGACTTATGTCTCATTAAATAGACATACCCATACCTACTGAAATCATCGGTAAAGGTTATAAATTACCTGAAACCTCTCCTGACTTGTGCGCTCATGGGCCCACATACGTCTAAATGTATTAGGCCCAGGAGATCACTCGCCCTTTCCCAAAATGCAAGATTCGCATCTCTCGATTGGTGTGAATTCAAACGGACTTAATAGCCCACACTTGTGAAGTGCCGAGATGCGTTTTTCGCCAATATGGCCTAGACGACAGTACCACATCACTGTCTGGTTTAAGTCATCCGACTATAACCTCTTATTTACGTTATAGTTTGAACTGTAGTTAGAGTTATCAACATTTAAAATGTACAAACCACCAACCATAGATGCAGTGCCATAAACAATATTATTTCTTAATAAAGTAAATAAACCATTATCTATGGTAAATACAAAACCAAGTTTGTCCAAATTGGACACTGAAATAATATTCCTACTAAAAGTAGATACACATAAAACATCGTTCAAAACTAAAATCAGCCATGTGGGCATCCTAAGACTAACAGAACCGACGGCCGTCGTTGACACCGAACTGTTTTCTCCGACTCTCAGATCCTGCTTGCCTTTCCCAAGGAGCTTTTTACTGTCCAGATTCTGCAGATTAACACAAATGTGAGTTTTTGCTCCGGTATCAACTACCCATGTATCTGAGAAAGTAACATTGAGATTATACTCAACAACGTAAATACCTTATTCATGTCCTGAAGGGTGTCCTCCCTTCTGCAAGCTCTTCACATATTCCTTGTGCTGCCTGCAATCCTTTTTCCAATGACTTGGATGTTGGCAGTAATAACCAACTACCCTTGAGGTCGAAGTATTCCCTTCGGTTTTAGGAACCGCTTGGATCTTCGGACCCCTGGGTACCCTTAACTGCCCAGCTAGGTGCATTGGCGCCTTACCCTTACCCGCCACTACTAGTGCCTTGCCCTTGTTGGGATGTCCTGGTGACCTGCCAGTAGGTTTGCCAGCTCTTTTGAAGTTGACATCCTTATTGACCAGCAGAACCTCAGTGGTTTCGCCATTGAGATTTTTTCTCTGCTGTCACCAACATTCCATATAGTTCTTTGATGTTCTTTTCCATATTATGAAAATTGTAACTAGTAACCACATCTCCATAAACCTTAGGAAGCGACATCAAAACTATGTCTGATTTCAGCTGCTCTGTGAAGATGTGACCTAGACTGGCCATGCGATCAAAGAGCCGCTTCATCTTGAGGACATGTGGGCTCATTGCCTCACCAACATTGTGCCTGCTGTAGAATAACTCCCTAAGACTGTCGTATATTTCAACACGAGCATTCTTCTGGTAGTATACTTTGTTCTTCTCCATCATTTCTTGTGGATTGTCCATAAGATGCATAAACTGGTCCTGGGTGTCATTTTCCATGGACTCGACCATGAGGATGCCAACATCTTGTCGGTCGCTAAGATACTTGTCATAAGCATTCTTATCGGCCTCGCAGGCATCATCTACAGGCACTTTCATCGGCTTATCCGTAAGGATATACTCCTGTCTGTCATACTGAAGGGCAAGCTTCAGGTTCCTCTCCCAAACCAGGAAGTTGGTTCCTGACAGCTTGCCATTCGACAGAAGAGACTTTAATGCTTCACTGCCAGAACTTGTTGATTTGGGTTGCGATGGTGCCATTAAATCTACACATGAAAATAAATTCAATCAGATTCTTAATTAAGTTGAAATGAAAGATACTTGAGTATGGACATTTCTTATTCTTATATCTGAATCTAAACCAAGATCTCCGCATACCCAAAACTGAAGTGAGTTAATCTCATCGCCCCAGTTTTGAACATTGGAGTAGGACAGTCCAGTCCTTTCACAAAACCATGTGATTCTTGGCTAGGGCTTATACATTATATGTATATGGTAGTGCCCTATATGTGATACCCTGGCTCAGATCATCTGAGAATCGCAGCCAAGTGAACCACCTTTCAACGCATGATCCAATCTGCATGGTTACTACGCTAATGTGCACCCACCCATGCAAGATTGTCCATCTTCTATTAGAACCCATTCCCATGGATCCACGTTAATCGTATCCACCCATGGGTCTGTGAACTAATCGAAGTGATGAAAAGTGGGCGGTATCTAGCTTGACTTGAAATTACCTGCTGTTTAAATGTCCATTCTCACTGATCATTACTTGATCTTAACTTGAAATTATCATCTACAAATCCATGTAGAAATATTTTCATTCCGGTTTACATGTGCGTGATTAACTTATTATTATTAATCTTTAGACATGTGGGTGATCAGATAAGTGCACTTTCGTCGGATATACAAAAGAAACAAAATGATACTACTTCTACAAACCGAGCGAAAATAAAGTTTTTGTCGCTCGAGGTGGGACATTCTTGGAAAAGGAATTTATTTCCAACACAGTTAGTGGGAGGGCTGTTCATCTTGATGAAGTTCCAGATGAGATGGTCACTCGGGAACCACTGGACGACCCACTAGAAGAAGTAGAGCCAGAAGTGGTCGTTGAGCAAGAACCAATAGCTACAGTTAATGAGGACGGTCTGAAAGGATAAGTCATGCACCTGTTAGATACGGTTTCCTAGTAACTGGAGGTGATGATTTAGTGTTAGTGGACAATGATCCAGCTACCTTTCGAGAGGCCTTGGACAGAACCAACTCTGAGAAATGGCTAGAAGCCATGAGGGAAGAAATGCAATCCATGTCAGATAATCAAGTGTGGGACTTGGTGGATCAAACCCCTGACGTAAAAGTCATTGGGTGTAAATGGATCTTTAAAATAAAGATAGACATGGATGGCAAACCTCAGACCTATAAAGCAAGACTGGTAGCAAAAGGTTATAGGCAAGTCCACGGAATTGACTATGAAGAGACCTTTTCTCCAGTAGCTATAGTCAAATCTATCCGCATTCTACTTGCCGTAACAGCGTATCATAACTATGAGATATGACAAATGGACGTCAAAACAGCCTTCCTCAACGGGAGTTTAGCTGAGGACGTTTATATGTCCCAGCCTGAGGATTTTGAGGATCCTAAGAATAAGGGAAAGATTTGCAAGTTGCTCAAATCAATTTATGGCTTGAAGCAAGCATCTCAGAGTTGGGATCAGCGTTTTGATGAAGTTGTGAAATAGTTTGGCTTCATCAAGAACGATGATGAACCTTGCGTATACAAAAAGGCAGATGGGAGCAAAGTAGTCTTCTTGGTGCTTTATGTTGATGACATACTACTCATTGGAAACGACGTCCCTACCTTGCTCTTAACAAAGACTTGGTTTGGTGAGTGTTTCGCAATGATGGACTTAGGCGAGGCCTCTTACATCTTGGGGATCAAGATATACAGAGACCGTGCCAAGCGGGTCTTGGGCTTAAGTTAAAGCACCTACATAGACAAAGTGTTGAGAAGATTCTCAATGCAAGATTCAAAGAAATGACTGCTGCCCATGCGTCATGGCATGAAGCTAAGCAAGAAACAGTGTGCGGAGACACCTGCAGAGCTAGCAAGAATGAACGAAATCCCATATGCTTCGGCTATAAGATCCATAATGTATGCCATGATATGTACGAGACCGGATGTCTCGTTTGCCCTAAGCTGTACCAGTAGACATCAATCCAAACCCAATGAGGAAAACTGGATCGCCGTCAAGGCGATTCTCAAATATTTGAGAAAAATCAAAGACGCTTTTCTTGTATACGGGGGAAGAAATGATGATCTAGTCGTCAAAGGATATGTCGACGCTAGTTTCCAGACAGACCTTGGTGACTTTAAGAGTCAGTTGGGATATGTGTTTACGTTGAACGGTGGAGCATTCAGATGGAAAAGCAAGAAGCAGGACACCATTGCCGACTCTACGACTGAAGCTGAGTACATTGCTGCATCGGAAGCGGCAAAAGAGGCTGTATGGATCAGGAGTTTTATGGATGGGTTAGGTGTAATTCAAAACCCATCTAACGTAGTAGACTTATATTGTGACAACACCGGGGCCATTGCGCAAGCTAAGGAACCCAGGGCACATGACAGATCCAAATATGTACTCAGGAAGTATCACATCATCCGCGACAGTGTTGCTAGAGGTGACGTGAAGATCCACTACGTTGCATCTGATGATAACACAGCCGACCCCTTGACCAAGGCTCTTCCTCAAGCGAAACATGATAAACATGTTAGGTCAATGGGTATAGATTGGGATTTAGATTGGAACTAGGGGCAAGTAGGAGATTGATAGCATTTTGTGCCCTAGTCCAATTGCTAGTAGCCTGTAAATGTCTATGTAAATTATCATCGTTTGTAATATATATAAAACGACTTTGTATTACTTATGTGTTGAAGTAATATGTTAAGCATGATCTGATTTATGACCACTAAAGTAGTAGACCGTAAATCTGTACGGATCACACTTAACTAGTCCCTGGTCAATATACGCTTCTATAGAATAGTGTACACTTAACTAGTTCTCAATGACGTAGTTCTACTTCTCATATCATATCATAGATATCATGAGGTGATTGATATCCCAGAATCATATCATAGATATCATGAGGTGATTGATATCAGACGACCCGCTTTGAATAGTGTTTTCATAGATTAAGCCATGAACATATTCAAATGCGATAGCTTGTCACGATATCCTTAGACCAAGGAGTCTTTGTGATCGCTATGCAATGTACGTGCGGCTTTAACTTACGCCTAACGCTTTCCGTAACAGGATTGCAATAACGAGGATGATTGGGTGGCGGAACGGGTTGCATGAGTGACACGAAAGACGGCTAAGGGATTTATCCCTTATACTATGGTATGGGAAAGATATCCGTTAAAGGCCTCTTGATCGAGACTGACTGAGAGTAAGAGCATGGCCATGCCGGTGATACGGGTTATCAGTTCTCAACCATCTCACATATCAAGTAACAATGATTGATTGAACAAGGGTGACGACTCTATGCCTTGTGATCAATCGGGATATCTAGAGATAATAGGATAGTTACTTGTACGCACAAGGTTAAGTCGAATCATCGATCTTCATGCACCTTGGGTAATCATAATGTTTTACTAGAGGCCCCTTTTGATGGATAGGGCAAGAGAGATATTTTGCGCCGATCTGCCAATGGAGGCATGAGCCTGGAGGGTCACACACATTCAAGACGGATAACTTGAGACAAGGAAACCTTAACGTTTCTTGAGGAGCTATGCATGGACAAAACTAAAGGTTTTGGGCCACGGGTTCGGTTTGAGAGAATAATTAGCGAATCGAGAAAACTAAGTTTTTTCGTCGATGTCGCGTCGGACTTTGTTTGATAAGTAACGACAAAAGGGTCGGGCAACTTTTGGACACGGCACGAAACCACATGGGCGAGCCCATTGGGCTCGGCCAATGAGGTAACATGACCGGCCCAACAAGGGCCCATTATGGGCCCAATAAGCCCAATATGGCCGGCCACATTGGTGGGTCCAAGAGTGGGGCCACACAACACCATGCTTGGTTGGTGATTGTGGATTAAGAGGTGAGTGATTTAAGGGGTATGGGTGATGACACGTTAAGCCCATACCAATCACTTTTAGACCCATGCTTATGAGTTGGATGATGAAGGTAAATATCTAATATTGATTTATTACACAAAATAATCACACAACTCTCACAAGCTCTCTCTCTCTCATAGGCCCGCCACAACTTCTCTCTCCTCTCATCTTGCTCTCTTGTTCTTCATTTAATTGTTCTAGTAGGCAATTAAGTGAAGGATCTTCAAGATCATCCCCTTGGTGTGGACTTGCTTTAGAGAAGAAGATCCGAAAGTTCTTCTTTATCGATTCAACAAAGACTTAAAAGTAAATATCTTGTGGAATAGATTTTGCCTTGGGATTTAACGGTTCATGATCTTGGACAAGGTTTGGAGTAGATTTTGTTAAACGCTTTCGTTATCTCGATGATCTAGAACGCTCCAAAACTCTACACAAATTTGATAGTGTTTCTTATAGCATTTCTTTGCTTAAATTATTATTTTATTTATGTCAACGCAGGAAATGGCTCCTAGAAGGAACATGGGGCAGAAGACACTGAAGGAGCAATATTTTGACCAAATTCGGTGGTATGCTACGACCTTGGCACCGCCTGAGAGCTCGGGGGTACAAAGTGGGCCCCAAGACTCGGGGGTAGAAAATGGGCCCCAGGCTCGTTCTAGACTCGAGGAGGGTACTCGGCCCCAGCAGGGTACACTGGCTCAAGTGGAGGTCGACACACCCGAGCGAGGTGGTTCGGGTCCGGCGGAGGCACCTGAGCACGAGGATGAGCTGATTGAGTGCATCATTCCCTCAGTCGGTCCCTCGTGCATTCCTACCATTGAGTCTAACAGCTCGAACACGTGCGGTACGGGTGCGCTCCGGACGACACATCCGGTACAAGTCGCTGAACAACACGTACGAAGAAGGATCTACGAGTGGGCCACAGGAGCCGAAGACATGTTCGCGTGGGCTTGCGAAGTGCAAGAAGCTCCAAGATATGATAGAGAAAGGTCCCCTATCGATCACGTGGGACTTCGAGAAAAATCACATCCTCATCAACAACGACCCAGAATTTGACTTGTCCTAGATTATCTGGTTCATCGGTGGTCACATCAGGACGAGTATATTACCTCGCGCTCCAACATTTCGGAAGCTGGACTTCGATGAGCAGTGTAAGATATGGGGAGCTCTCATGGTAAGTTTATAATTTTTTTCATTTCAAAATTATTTTATTTCAAAATATATTTGCACTAACGTATTTTTATTTTCATTGAAGAGCGCGCTACGATACCACGTAGTGCCAAATCGAGTCTGCCAGTGGCTACTTTTCCATACTCAGAGGCACTACGGGGAGTTTATGGGGGAGGGCAAGAGGGACTACGACGAGAAAAAATGGAGGACGGTCCCCGAAGACTTCATAGGCCGAGAGCAAGCATGGGATTGGATGTGTGACAACTTCGAGAGTCCAGAATATAAGGTATGTTTTAAGACGTACAATATTTTCTATAACTTTTTCAAATACTTAATAATACTTTCTTAACGCTCGATATTTGTCCATGTGCAAGAACTTTCTGGAAAAGTGAAAGCCCTCGCCGAGAATCGGAAAAAGCATAGTGGCGGTTCCCGGCCCTTCGACAGACATGCTCTCCTCCGAGCTTGGATACTTACGTGCGTGTCTAAGAAAAAGACGGCGACCCGGAGACGGTAAAATTTTAATTTCTTTATAAATTTACCAGAATTTTTATGTATGTCATACAATTTAACACTTTCGTTTGCAGGTCCAAAAAATGAAGGACGAGTTCGAGCAGCATAAAGCACTTGCCGTAGAAGCGGCTGGCAGAGGAGAACAATATTCGATCCCAAAGCATGTAGAGGCCGAAATCCTTCAGCGGTTGATGGGCACGGAGAAGAAGCGGGGGTGTATTGTTCCTGGCATGGGCGGCGAGTTCCTTCGAACGGCGAAACCGAGAGGTAGTGCCCGTACATCCGCGGCATCAGCTGAGCAAATAGATAATGCAGTCGCTGCCAGAACGGCGGAAATGGAGGAGAGAGCTCGCTAGAGAGAGACAAAGGCTCGCGCAAGAGAGGAAGAAATGGCCGCCAGAGCTGCTGCTCTTGAGAGGGAGATAGATGAGCTAAAATGGCGTTTCAACGATCAACAGGCTCAGCTTAAAGCCGAGATCGATGCTCGGGTTAAGGCCAAGGTTCTTGCCACTATCCGGAATCACCTGGTGAGCTTCGGCTTGTCGGGTGGCGTGCAGATGCCGCTTCCGGCCCAGACTCCGACTCCGACTCCGACGCCGACACCGACTCCGGGCCTGACTCCATCTCAGACGATGACGCAGGTGGCTATCTCGCCGGAACTGCCTTCGAAACAACAACAACCTCCAGCACCTGCCGACGAACGAACGCGCCCTAGCAAGAGGTTCAAGAAGACGGCGCATAAGACAAAACGGATAGGACAACTCCCGTAGTTTTCTAGTTTACTCATTTTTCACGTTTTGTAATTATACATTTATTGTTCAACTTTTGATTCGTTTGCAATTACGAAATATCTGTTCTCGATCGCTACTATTGCACTTTAGGATTTAGTTGCACTTTATGATTTAGTTGAATTGCCATGTTTTTGTAGGTGTAATTGTTAACGGGAAACTGAGAAATTGGGACAAATTATATCCAAAACTTATCATACCTAGCCGGCGAGATATTGGCAACATCTCGCCGGCTAGGTTCGGTTAGGGTTTACAAACTAGTCGGCGAGATATTGGCAACATCTCGCCGGCTATGTTGTAAACCTTAACCGGCGAGTTTTTGACCAATATCTCCCCGATTAAGTTTTTTAACCTTTCCCGGCGAAAAACTGTCAATATCGTGTCGGGAAACCTTCACTACCCCGGCGAGATATTGGTCACCTCCAAGCCGGCGAGATATTGATTCAATATCTCGCCGGCTATGACCATTCCCGTCGACACCTGCTCGGCGAGAACCAAGCCAGCGAATTTTGGGAGAAAATCTCGCCGGCTTAGCCAAGCCGGCGAGACCAGATCTCCTGCCCGACGATAGCAAAATCTCGCCGGCTTTGAGGTCATTTTCAGTGGTGATATGAATTCTTTAAACCTCGCGAATGCTAAATAAGAAAAATAATCAAATATTTGATATCGTATATAAGCTTTACTAAAATTAACCTAATTGTAATTGATTATTAGGTTAGAGAAGAAAAGATAATATCTAACACTATTTTGAAAGAAAATAATATCTAACAGTATTTATTTGTATCCAGCATATAAAATATTTAATTCAGATTTTTAAATACTTAATATGAATTTTTACCTCTACTCAAGAACACTACATAAACTTGATTTTATCTTTAGATTTTATAACAATAAATCTCCACATAAAATCTAAATGGTAAATTGTGCAAAAAAATATTTAACTCAATACTTTTTCTTGATTTTTGATTTGTTGCAAAACTAAAATTCAACTGTCACATGCTTCTTAGTTTGCAGTTATTCGACCTTCTTCTTTATCTATTGTTGTTTATTTCTCGACGAACATTTCCTTTGTCATCTCTCTCTCTCTCTCTCTCCCCACAAACACGTGTGCGACAGTGCGAACACGAAAAAACGTGCGTGCGCACGTACGTACGCAATGAGATCTTCAATTTCCTTATGAACAATTGATGTTGGGTCAAGAGGTCTCCGTTTGATCCCGCTAAACCACACATTTATAGCACTTATTCCCCTCGTTTCGGCTTTTTAGAGCCAATATTTTGATATTTTTTTATCCTTAGTGGAATTTTGTAGATAATGAAGCACAATTGGAGCTGAAAAATCGATCAAGAAAACTCTGCACAAAAGCGGAAACTTCCTGGTGACGGTAATGTAGATTTCTCATCCGAAGTTCGATTGGCACCCATAATATGTCGATTTGAATGGGGTGTAAAGATACATACATTGGAGAAGATTTCAAGGTGTCACAATTGTGACAAGGAGTGTCACGATCGTGACAAAATAAATTTGGAAACCCGTGGCTCGATACGACGGACGAAATGGAGGCGAAACGATCGTGACACGCTCTGCAGAACTGCTATTTAAAGAGCAGAAACCCTATATTTTGAGTAGCAACACTTAGCCACAAACATTTTGGAAGAGGGTTTTGGGTTTCAAAGGGTTTTTTTGAGAGAGAGGGCTCCAAGGCCCTCCCTTGGAGGCCATTTTTGGTGCTCCAAAGGAGTGTTTCCACCACCACCACCACCATGGGAGAAGGGAAAGGGGGCAAGAGGCTATTTGGAGGAACTAGATTTTAGAGTTTTGAGCTTCCCAACACCCATGTCTTTGGGTTTGGGTTTACAATTTTCTTTCCCTTTCTTAAATCTAGTTAGTTCTTGTAGGTGAATGCTTGAGTGTAGGGTTTTGGAGCGTTCTAGATCGTCGAGATAGCGGAAGCGTTTAACAAAATCTACTCCAAACCTTGTCCAAGAACATAAACCATTGCATCCCAAGGCAAAATCTATTCCACAACTAAACGGCTTGGTTTGGGCCTTGGTAGGCCCAAACCGAGCTTGCCTCCACTCTCGGCCTCGGCCAAGAGTGGGGATGGCTCCGGTCACCGCCGGCTTCCCCGGCCTCCGGTGACCTCCATCCGGTACCCCCGATCCGGCTCCCCGAGAGTCTCTTCTCGGACCCAACAAATCCAATAATTTCCGAAAAATTCCAAACTCAATATATTTTCAAAAATAACATATTTCATGCAAATATCCCAAAAAGCATTAAAATCATGTTATCAACAATTTTGGCATGCAAATAATCATAAAACCGAAACAAGTTCAACAAGACAAAGATTAAGAGGGTAACCACCCTCTGATACCACTGTAGGGTTTTGGAGCGTTCTAGATCGTTGAGATAGCGGAAGCGTTTAACAAAATCTACTCCAAACTTTGTCCAAGTTCATAAACCATTAAATCCCAAGGCGAAATCTATTCCACAAGATGTTTACCTTTAAGTCTTTGTTGAATCGATAAAGAAGAACTTTCGGATCTTCTTCTCTAAAGCAAGTCCACACCAAGGGGATGATCTTGAAGATCCTTCACTTAATTGCCTACTAGAACAATTAAATGAAGAACAAGAGAGCAAGACAGAGGAGAGAGCTTGGGGTGGCCGGCCACTATGAGAGAGAGAGAGGTTTTGTGAGTTGTGTGATTATTTTGTGTAATGAATGAATATTAGATATTTCAATTCATCATCCAACTCATAAGCATGGGTCTAAAGTGATGGGTATGGGCTTAAAGGTGCTTTAACCCATACCCCTTAAATCACTCACCTCTTAATCCACAATCACCAACTAAGCATGGTGTTGTGTGGCCCCCACCTTTGGGCCCACCAAAGTGGCCGGCCAAGTGGGCTTATTGGGCCCTAAATGGGCTCGCCCATGTGGTTTCGTACCGTGTCCAAAAGTCGCCCGACCCTTTTTTTCGTTACTTATTAAACAAAGTCCGACGCGATATCGACGGAAAAACTCAGTTTTCTCGATTCGCTAATTATTCTCTCAAACCGAACCCATGGCACAAAACCTCCAGTTTTGTCCATGTATTGCTCCTCAAGAAACGTTAAGGTTTCCTTGTCTCAAGTTATCCGTCTTGAATGCGTGTGACCCTTCAGGCTCATGCCACCGTTGGCAGATCGGCGCAAAAGATCGCTCTTGCCCGATCCATCATAAGGGGCCTCTAGTAAGACGTTATGATTACCCAAGGTGCATGACGATCGATGATTCGATTTAACCTTGTGCGTACAAGTCACTATCCTATTATCTCTAGATATCCCGATTGATCACAAGGCATAGAGTCCTCACCCTTGTTAATCAATCATTGTTACTGGATATGTGAGATGGCTGAGAACTGATAACCCGTATCACCGGCATGGCCATGCTCTTACTCTCAGTCAGTCTCGATCAAGAGGCCTTTTACGGATATCTTTCTCATATCGTAGTATGAGGGATAAATCCCTTAGCCGTCTTTCGTGTCACTCCTGCACCCCGTTCCGCCACCAAATCATGCCCGTTATTGCAATCCTGTTACGGAAAGCGTTAGGCGCAAGTTAAAGCCGCACGTACATTGCATAGTGATCACAAAGACTCCTCGGTCTAAGGATATCGTGACAAGCTATCGCATTTGAATATGTTCATGGCTTAATCTATGAAAACACTATTCAAAGTGGGTCGTCCGATATCAATCACCTCATGATATCTATGATATGATTCCGGGATCCCTCATCCCTATGACAAGTAGAATTACGTCATTAAGAACCATCCTAATACTGGTCGCTTCTAAGGAAGCATATATTGACCAGGGACTTGTTAAGTGTGATCCTTAAAGATTTATGGTTCTACTATTTTAGTGGTCATAAATCAGATCATGCTTAACATATTACTTCAACACATAAGTAATACAAAGCCGTTTTATATTTATTACAAACGATGATAATGTACATAGACGTTTACAGGCTACTAGCAATTGGACTAGGGCACAAAATGCTATCATTGAGCACCATGATTTGAGGCTAAAAACTCTAGGTCATAGGAGATAAACTTTGTTCATGACTTTATCTTGATATTCATGGTTAATTAATTAATTAATTGTTGGATGATTAAAATTGTGTTATACTTTGTTGTTTATGCTTCAATATGAATCTTGTGATTATTAGTGAAAACTTGTAGTTGCTTGCTTGATTATTCTTGTGTTAGCTCATGAACTTGTTTAAGAGGAAGGCTTGTGAGTGGATATAGGTATAACCGAGATGTTGGTGCCTGACACCCTCATCTTGGCTTGAGATTGTCGGATTTAATGTTGTTGAGGGTGAGTAATAACATCCCGAGAGGGTCGCTCACCCAAGATTAGGTCGTTCCCAATGTCGAAAGACGGGTTCGGTATTTAAGACATAGGTCCAATTTGCATGCGATAAATTGATTAATTAATTGTAGGTTGATGAGAGAAATGTTTGACAATTATTTGAGTCTAGTTATGTGTTTGCATGCTCATAAGTAAAAATCGATTAAGCAACAAACCGTCATATGTTTAGTTTCTTAGTTCTGTACTCCCCTATCTCCAACCAAACTATCCTTTCCGCCATCCATTTGCCCTCACGCTCTTAGTTACTTGTTCGGGTTTCGCCTGTCATTTTGTATTTGTTCTTTGTTACTAATTGCTCGTTTCCATCCCTCTTGCATGCTCTCGTGTTCTCTCGGTACTTGATGGTGATTGCTTAGTTTAATAGTCTCGATGCGAACTTTATTTGTCCTCTTTCTTGCGTGATCGCTTTGACATGATGTGTTTTGTTGCTTACTTGCGATTGCTTGATTGAAATGATGAATGTGATTTGTGACCCTTGTTTGAAAGCTCGAATGTTCAAGATTTGAGATGTTAATTGAGATTTTGATGCATGCCCCCTTGAGCCTTCGAAATGCTTAAAATTACGTTCTTGAGAACTTGTTTATGTGATGAGTGAAACCAAAACCCCCTCTTTGTGTATTTGCTTTTCGAGTCGTGTCCGGAAAGAGAGTGCCAATTGCCCAATTATGAAACCCACATGTTGTTCCCCAAGAGTTCGACCCGGTAAAGCCGGAACTTATAAATATACTTGATAGACGACCGTGCTCTGATGAACGTTAGTCAGGGAGGAATGGCCTTCGTGTAGGGCGGTGAGCCCGAAAATTGGGTCGCCTTCCCGGACATCAACAATTAACGAATCTTTTAGACCTATCTATGAACCGTACGAGCACATCCTCTCTCTCCCCACTGCGCTTACTGGAACTCAATCCAATCCATTAATTTAGCATCTCACTATTAGATTCAATGCTCAATTTTATAACAATCTTTAACATTTTTCAGTATTTTTATTCTTTAAGTAAGAATAGATTATACATTCAACATTTTACTTAATGATGTCAATTTTTTTCGTCGGATTTTTACCTCGCAAATCTCGAATTACCATCCCCTTGAGTGGTCATCAATGTTACTCTATGTAGATATTTCTATCATACCCACATCGTAATTGAGTGATAATTGAATTGTAGGGTTGTGTGATTATTCTCTTAGGAGTTCACACGACAATCAACGACTTCTTCATAGCAAGTTGCGCTAACCAAATACAAAACTTAGAAAGGAAATAAAATAATAAATTCATGTGGATTTTTTTGGCTCCCCCTAAGCCCATACTTGGTCTACTCAATCCCATAAGGGCCATTTTCATTCTATATGGGCCTTACCCTGAGATAAACCGATCATGGTCCTGGTTATATCAACCATAGGACTACCCGACCTACTTAACTAGGAGAGTATACCGATATCACTGTTGGGGATATTCGGGTCTTACCTAAGAGAAAGTCCCAAGGAAAGCTCTTATACGCATTGGAGCCCACCTTTGACCCAAATGAATAGCCTAGTGGGTCTTGAGTTCAATGTGTATATAACCCATTCTTTAACCTGGTAATCTTCTGATTTGAGACTTTGAACTCACATGTGAACCTTAACAATCCCTCTTCACATTGAGTCACGTCACATCGGGCTGCCTCTCCCTAAACCCAAACTTTACTTGATCTACTCAATCCCACAATGACTATTTTCATCTTATCTAGGCCTCACCAGGAGAGGAGCAGATCATGGTTCTAGTCTTACCACCCATAGGAGTACTTGACACACATAAACCGAGAAAGTACACCTAACCAAGACTCTGATATCCCTGTTGGGGAGATCCGGGCCTTACCTAGGAGGAGTACCTAACGAAGCCCACATACACATTAAAGCCCACATTTGACCCAAAAGACAAACCTAGAGGGTCTTGAGTTAGTATCCTATCAATGTGTATATAAACCCTATTTATAACTTGTAATATTCTGATGTGGGACTTTGAACTCACATGTGGATCTTAACAATATTCCCCTCCACATTGAGTCCTATCACATCGGGCTGGCTCCCCCTAAGCCCATACTTTAATTGGTCTACTCAATCCAATGGCTCTTTTTATCATATCTAGGTCTTACCATGAGAAAAGTCGATCATGGGTCTAGTCTTACAAGTCATAGGAGTACCTAGCCCATTTAACCAGGTTAGTATACTGAATCAAGCCTCTGATACAACTATTGGGGAGATCAGGGCCTTACCTAGGAGGAGCACCCACGGAAGCCCACATACGCATTAGAGCCCACTTTTGATACAAAAGACTAGTATAGTGGATCTTGAGTCCAGTGTGTGTGTAAACACTTCTTATACCTTGTAATCTTCCGATGTGAGACTTTGAACTCACATGTGAACATAACAATAACAACACACTTCTCAATCCTTTACAATATGAATTTACTTCAATAACGACGTAATTCCACACGATACGTCATTGTAATTGAATTTTCAAAGAAGTTAACAGAAAATGTTAACGTGCAAATTTCGGATACTTAAGAGACTGCAAAAACATGTTTTAGCTAAGGGACATGCACCTCTGACGGTACGTCACATTAAGTTAACAACGACATACTCATTTGGTACGACACAATAATTTTCTAGTGGTGACGCACCAAGTTTAGATACGTCGTTGTAAAAGAAATTACTATGGTGTACTAGGTTCAGCTGTGTCGATGTTGTGTTAGTTTGGTGTAATGAATCATCGTGAGCTTTAAATGACATTCTTTGAGAAAAATTAAAATTGAAAGATCAAGAATGATATTTAATTCATGGACAAATTACAAATTACATTATACATATGGTTATTCATAACTATCGGTCACAAACATATGACTATCCAATGTTTAAATTTCGACACATGATTACCCATATAATTATTTTCTTACAATTCTAAACAAAATGGACAGAAAACATATTTCCATCCATGCATGTGTCTACACGTGACCTACTTTACTTTTTCTTTCCAAACTGCCCTTACCCACATATTTCCATCCATGCATGTGTCTACACGTGACCTATTTTTACATTTTATTTTATTGCTAGAGAAACAATACAAACCATGAACGACCATGCCAACGACGAGGAACAGGGGGAGGAGATGAAGGAGGCATTCAAAGTTACTTTGATATGCATCTTTTTCATGAAGTCCAACTTTGTGAAACCAAAAAAAAATCTAGAAGTTTCTTCCGCCTACAAAACTTACGCAAATGTCAATATTATCCAAAACCCAGAAGTTTCTTGAGCAATGTTTTTGGAGGGTTGTTAGGAAAGATAGAGTGAGATGTTGAAGATGACACAAGTTAGGAAATTCGAAATTAAAATGAGGGGATTGATTATTTCATCCAAAATCTAACTGAATTGTGATGGTGAAACCAAATAATTTATTTGGGTAATCATGTGTCAAAATTTAAACAATTGGCTGTCGTCTATTCTTGACTGATAGTTAATGATAACCGTCTACATTTTGCCCACGATTCATTTCATGTTAAAGTAAAAATAAAATAATTGTAAGAGCATTTTCGTTATTTTGTGAATATTAGAAAATAATGATATTTTGAACTCTCTATTAATGGGAGGAAAAAAAGTGAAACTTTTAACAATTGACGTGCTAAAGTTAAGTACATTTAGATTAGAAATACACAGAATTGGTTTATAAGGTATTTTTTGATTAACCCTTTGAATTTCAATACCATTATCTATTCCATCCTTCATGCACTCATCCATGCGCATTATCCAAACAGTTCTCATTATCTTCACATTTTATACAACAAAATAAGAGGAAATAAGCAGAAATCAGAATCAAAATTTTGGGTTTTAGAGATTTGAAATAAAAATTAAAAATGTGGATACCAAATTTTTGCAATTATAATTGTTTCTCTCTTAATTTCTGGTTGTTTCTCTCACTCCCCATCCCCTCTCCTTTTCCAATTTCTACATTGTTAATCTCTCTTCTTCTTTCTATATATCTCTCTCACTACCCATCTACTCTTTTCCCCAATTTCTGCTCTTTTTTGGTTTGTCATCTCTCCTAATATGTGTTCTCTCTTGTAACCATTTTAAGTTTAGTTGACTGGACAAAAAATGTACTTATGGTTAATAAAGCGAAGTTATTCATTAAGTTTTTTAATACTTTAATGAAATAACTATTCAAATATATTACATATTCACTTTAATCTATGAAGTAAAAATACATACATACATACATACATATATATATGTGACTTTAATTAGAATTTGTGACTTTAAGAAAAGAAGTATTTGGATTTTCATGTTGATACGAACTCGTTGGAGTCCAAAAACATATGTGGACCGTCTATCGAAAAGGTTCGGATAGATAGGAAGTTTTCGTGCTGGAAACCTTTGAGTGTAGAATGGATCGAATGAAGCCGCGATGGGTTGCAGAATTCTCGTCGATAATTCGGACGAACGCCGCAAGAATTTTGAGGACAAATTCTTGATAAGTTCTAGAGCTAAGAGAATCCTCTCTAAACACACAATCACGTAATGTTTTATGTCATTCAAGTCTATCTCGAACTAAGGCTTACACACTTATTTATAGTGAAGGAAAAGACTACCCAAAGGTCTTCCAATTCAATGGTCATAATACCAATTGAATGAGAACAAAAACATAACCCCAAAAACATAAGTAATGGAAAATAAACCCTCAACTAAATGAGAACTAATGGTGCACATTCAATTACACCAAAATAAAAATAAATAAAAATTATTTAACTACAATACAATACTCCTTGTGGTCGGTTGAATGTCCGGTTCGGTTTTGGCATATATGGTGCAAAGTCTTGTGACCGCCATGGAACCTTTGACGGCGTAAATTTTGTGAAGTAACAAGGCCAAATCTTTGACGAAGTATCTCAAAACTATGTCTCTAAGTTGGTACTTAGTTTGTCCACGTGTTTGTAGTCCAATAGAGTTCTGTTCTTGATCTTCTAGTCCCGTCGGTGGTCTGATGCTAAGGATGTCCTCATCATTCCCTCCCGGTTGAGAAGGATTTGCCTTCAAATCCAAATCTGCATAAAAAGGGGTTAAGTCAGATACATTGAAAGTGGGACTTATATGGTACTCACCAGGAAGATCTAATTTGTAGGCATTGTCTCCTATTTTTGAGAGAACTTGAAAGGGACCGTTTCCGCGAGGGAGTAACTTAGATTGTCGTTCTTCTGGAAACTTTTCTTTGCGCATATGAACCCACACCAAGTCTCCAGGCTCAAATGTGATTTTTCTCTGTCCTTTCTTGGCATGCTTCATGTAAGCTTGCGTCTTCTTCTCCATATTCACACGAACTTCAGCATGTAAGTCACGAGCATATTTTGTGCATTTTTCTCCATCTAGATTTAAATGCTCTAAAGTTGGTAATGAAATTAAATCCAAAAGAGTTAAAGGATTAAATCCATAAGCAATTTCAAATGGTGAGAATTTTTTAAAAGAATGAATAGCACGATTATACGCAAACTCAACGTGAGGTAGACAATCTTCCCATTCTTTAATGTGTTTCTTGATGAGTGCTCGCGAAAGAGTGGAAAGTGTTCGATTGACTACTTCCGTTAGACCATCGTTTTGAGGATGACAAGTTGTAGAGAAAAGTAGTTTTGTGCCTTGCTTGCCCCACAAAGTTTTCCAAAAGTAGCTAAGAAACGTGGTGTCGCGGTCGGAAACAATGGTCTTGGGCATTCCATGAAATTTAAAACTTTCTTTGAAAAACACATTAGCAATATTGGAAGCATCATCAGTTTTGTGACAAGGTATAAAATGTGCCATTTTAGAGAACCTGTCAACAACAACAAATATCAAGTCATGACCATGTTTGGTGCGAGGGAGTCCTAAAACAAAATCCATTGATACATCTATCCATGGTGCGTATGGAATGGGTAATGGTGTGTAAAGACCATGCGGTTGGACTTTTGACTTAGCTTGCTTACAAATCACACATCGCTCACAAATTCTCTTCACATCTTTAATAAGTTTTGGCCAAAAAAATGTTCTTGAAGTGTCCCTAGTGTTTTTGCCTCTCCAAAATGTCCAATCAACCCACCTCCATCAGCTTCTCTCAAACGTAATTCCCGAAGTGAACTATGTGGTATACACAACTTAGTTCTTTTGAATAAAAAATCTTCATGTCTATAATAATCACCAAATGCCACATTTTCACAATTTTCAAAGATTTTTCCAAAATAGGGATCATTTTTATACAACTCTTTTATATCATCAAATCCCAATAATCTTGCATCCAATGAAGAAAAAAGTACATACCTTCGAGAAAGGGCGTCAGCTACCACATTCTCCTTACCTTTCTTCTACTTGATGACATAGGGAAATGCTTCAAGGAACTCGATCCATTGTGCGTGTCTTCGGTTGAGTTTATGTTATCCCTTGATGTACTTCAATGTCTCATGGTCAGTGTGAATGAGAAATTCTCGTGAGATAAGATAGTGTTGCCACGTCTCAAGTGCGTGAATCAAAGCGTACATCTCCTTATCATATGTTGGATAATTTAATGAGGCTCCACTTAGCTTCTCGCTAAAGTATGCTAATGAGCAACCTTCTTGCATGAGAAAATCTCCAATGCCTACTCCAGAGGCGTCACACTCAACCTCAAAAGTTTTTGTGAAATCAGGTAAGGCTAAAAGGGGTGATTTTGTGAGACGGTCTTTGAGTAGTTCAAACGCTTTTTCTTGAGCCTCGTTCCATTTGAAACCAACATTCTTCTTGACTACCTTGGTGAGCGGGGCAGTGATGATGCTAAAGTCTTTGACGAATCGTCGGTAGAAACTAGCGAGTCCGTGAAAACTCTAAACATGACCTGTGTTGGCCATTCTTGTATTGCTTTCACCTTCTCTTGGTCAACGGTAATTCCTTTGCTACTAACAACATAGCCAAGAAAGACAAGCTTGTCGGTGCAAAAAGCGCACTTATTGAGGTTAGCATATAATTTTTCTGAACGTATTGTCTCAAAAACAGTCCTCAAATGTAACAAGTGATCATGCATGTTTTTACTATAAATGAGGATATCATCAAAGTAAACAACAACAAACTTTCCTATGAATAATTGTAAGATATGGTTCATTAGACTCATAAACGTACTAGGTGCATTCGACAATCCAAAAGGCATAACTAACCATTCATATAACCCAAGTTTAGTTTTAAATGTTGTTTTCCATTCATCTCCTTCTTTCATGCGAATTTGGTGATATCCACTCCTTAAAGCATTATTAGAAAAAAATGCAAGAACCATGCAATTCATCTAACATGTCATCTAAGCGAGGAATTGGAATACGATACTTTACCGTAATTTGGTTGATGAGTCGACAATCAACACACATTCTCCATGTCCCATCTTTATTAGGAACAAGTAAGACCGGTACGGCGCAAGGACTCATGCTTTCACGGATATACCCTTTAGATAAGAGTTCATCAACTTGTCGTTGGAGTTCCTTGGTCTCGTTGGGATTGGTACGATAGGCTGGACGGTTAGGAATTGAGGCTCCGACGATAAATTCAATTTGGTGTTCGATCCCGCGGATTGGCGACAATCCGGGTGGAATGTCCTCCGGAATCACGGGAGCTTAGTAAATCTTTTGCCATGAAAGATTTGGGACCAGCAAAGCAGATACTTGGTATGCGGATCTCCAGAGACAGGAAATGTGGAAAATTGTGGTTGTCTTAGGAAAGGTACATTGTCAAACTCCTGCAAAAGTGGTATAACATAAGGTGGTAAATCCGATAAAGAGTTAGAAGCCAACAATACATTCTCCTTGAGGACAATAAGTAACATCGGATGTCGGGATCGATGCGCTCTTATCACCTCACCTTTTCTGGTAAAGAAGTTTTTTTGTTCTTTCTCTCTTTTTTTCTCTCGTAGTGTACTCTCGTGTGTTTGACTCTCACGTTCTTGGCACTCAAGTTTTTGCACTCTCTCTCTCCCTCACATTTTATTTTTTGTTGGTACATTTGTGCTTGATCTTGGAGAACTTGTTTTGGAGATAGCGGTGACAAGGTGATGTCGCAATGGTTATGGCGGAAAGTGTACTTGTTAGTGAAGCCATTGAGGGATACCTTTCGGTCGAATTGTCATGGCCGACCAAGTAGTACATGTCCTGCCTCCATCAGAACTACGTCGCAAAGGACCTCGTCTTTGTACCTCCCAATTTTAAATGGAACGACAACTTGATAAGCGACTTTTATACCTCCACTATCGTTGAGCCATTCAAGCTTGTAAGGTCGTTGGTGGTTGATTAATAATAGAGCAAGCTTATCGACCAAGGTAGTACTTGCTACATTAGTACAACTACCACCGTCAATAATTAAATTACAAAACTTATCTTTTATGTGGCACCGTGTTTGGAAGATGGTCTCCCATTGAGCCTTTTCGCCCTCCTTGGCGAGCACACTTAAGGATCGCCGAGTAACAAGTATAAGACCATTGGAGACAAGATTTTTGGATGATGGAACTGTGGAGAGTGGGAACACAAGAAAAAAATAATAATAATAATAATAATAATAATAGTTCTAGAGATTTCTTTTTCTTTTCTTTTTCTTTTCTTTTTCTTTTCTTTTTTCTTTTTTTTTTCTTTTTTTCATTTTTTTGTCTGACCACAAACCGAGATTACAAATGTAGAACAGAAGAAATAAGAAATGAAATTCTGTTAGTAGCAGGGACAAGATGTCGAACCTAATGTCGTAACATTTGGTTCAACAACTTGCTCAATCATAGTTTCTGGACTGTAAATAGTAAAGTAGTAAACCGAAGACACAATATGTTTACCCAGTTTGGTGACTCCGCACCTACGTCTGGGGGCACTCTGCCAGTGGAAAGGTTTTCACTATTCGGTAGTCAATAGTACAACTACAAGCATCAACTAGCTATCACACACGCTATTGTCCTAAACTACTAGAGATCTCACCGTGAACAACCTCGACTAGGGACTCCCCCTGTCATTGAGAATGTCTCAATTCCACCCTTCGAGCAAGCCTATTCTCGGTTACGTTGTCTTCGACAATCTTTTTCGTGAGTCTTCAATAACGAACAAACCCCAATAGACTACAAATATTCAAATCTCCTCGACATGATGTATGTAATAGAAAGCGTTCTCTCTAAATAGATCCGCCTCTCAATCCGCTCGTCTTACAAGGTTAAGAGCTTTGTCAATTTAGCACAGAGAAAGGACTGAGTTGTTAAGGGGGTAGCGCCTGCTTTTATAGCAACCCACATTGTCTAATCGGACTCCTATTCCGATTAGGAAATCCCTTGCTGCCTTGCGTATCAGGCAACCGAAAAGTTGGCGTCGCCGCCTTCATTAAATCTTACTTGCGTGTCGTTCTTCCAGCAGGACCTTGCCTAATTCATTCATGGTCTTTAATCTTTTTGCGCACACATCTTCTGTGAGTAAAACAGGAAGTCTTTGATGTCTTGCCTATTACATGTTGTCTGACATCTTGATTGTGTGCTAAAAAATATGCCAATACTAAACGTAGTAACAATCTCCCCCTTTGTCAATTTTTTAGGCAAGCATATTTTGACGACGAGCTTTGAGGTATTTTCTGATTAGCACCATCTTCAGTATCTTCGAACAATTTTCTGTGGCGTCGTCTTCTTTAGTATCTTCGGATCGTTTTCTGTGGCATCATCTTCTGTGGCAAGGTTGCAACATGTTGTGACACGTGTTCCGCAGTCCGTCATATAACATGTAGTGACACATGCTCCATCATGTTCTTCATCTTCATGATATCTTCTGTAGCAAGGCATATAACATGTGGCAACATGTCGTGACACATGTTTCATCATGTTTGAGTAATAAGTCTCCAAGATTTTTGGATGACTTGAAACTGCCTTACCTAAATATCTACACCCCTGATTGCCTAAAATATGGAAAAAGGGTAACATTAAAGAAGAGTATGACAAACTACAAATAACTAAAGCCAGCTCTAAACGCGAGTAAACTAACCCCTAACCATGGGGCAAATATCCAGCTCCACCGAGGAGCAAAAACATTGTTCAAAAAGTAACCCGGACAGTCCCATTCAAGAGTGTTTAACAATAAAAATAAATGAGTTTTTCAGTTTAAGTCAGATGGTGAACTAGGAAGAGGGAGAGTGAGCAGCATTGTCTTCGGCGTCAAGACCCTCTGTTGGAGCGGCAAGCATATCGTGCAAGAGCTGTTCAAATGTGGCTTTTCTGCTGGTTAGGGTTGCAATGGTGCCTTCTAGGTCGGCGATTCCCTTCATAAACTCATGCAGCATTTTGTCTCTGATGGCCTTTGTGGCTCTTGAGCTGCCTCCTTCTTCGTACGACTTTGTAAAGGGTCGTGGAACATCCTTGACATGCTTTCCTTTGAACAACTTTAGGCTGATATTGAGCTCCAGAGGTTTCTTCCCGATAACATCATTGATTCGAACAATGTTGGGACATTGTTGAATCATCATAGCGCACACAAGATAAGGGAACCTAATAGGTACCTTAACATCATAGGAACCAACATGCCAAATAACATGTTCTATGACAAAAGCACCAAAGTCGAGAGGAGAGGCCATACCTATTTGGTAGATCAGCTTAGCTAGATCTGCCGGTATACTTGATCCGTGGGAAGAGGGTGCCCAGTTTTCCATGCCAATTCGATACAGAATGGAATACTTGGTTGTGAGCTCTGATGATGCTATAACCCCCTTTTCTGGTCAGACCTTCTTCCTCCCTCCGGTCACTTCTTAAGCGATCTGGTCTATAGATAGATTCTGCTGAGCTTGATAATTCACCTTTCTTTCAAGGTAAATGTTGATGGATTTGGAAGAGAAGTCAAAGCAGTTCCCTCTTACATATACTTGTCTGAATTCAGGAATGTCTGGATCGTTGTATGCCTCGAAGAGATTGACGAAGAACTCTCGTACAAGGGGTGGATAGTATGGCCTGATGTCTGAGACAATTTTCATGAGTTGTGTACTTTGTAGAAGTTCCATTATAACCTTCATTCCCTTGGTGTTAGCAGACAGTTCCTTTTCAGGGTATATTGTGCGATTGAACACATACTTCCATCTGCTAGCCCCTTCAACACAGTGGAAGGAAACATTTTCTATGGGTACGTCAGGAACATCTTTTGGCGGTCTTAGCCTCTTCTTGGTACTGAGAGTGTGCATCTCCTCGTCTTCGTTGGCTTCTTCTTCTTGCTCCTCATAATTGATGGTTCTTTTCTTCTTGCTTCTGCCAGATGTTGGCACAGATGCTTCACTCTTTTCTGAAGCTTTTCTTTTCCCTTTTTTCAGGAGTTACTTCCTTATTCTTCTTGGTTAGCAATTTTTTAAGAGGGACATCGTCCTCTCTTGGAGAATCTTCAGCCGATTCGTCAACAACAACTTACACGGTGTCATCTGGGATCTTGGAGCATTCTTCTCCTCTGTTTGCTCTTTTCTACTTCCCATCTTAGGTAGAGACTCCTCACAGATAGATGTTTGCGAAATAGACGAAATAGGAGTTTTAGGTTTGCCTGATCGTCTTTTCAGTGGGATGATTTCTTGGTCACTCTCTTCTTCTTAGAGGTGAGAGGGGACGAACAGTGGTACTTCTTGGGGTTGTTTTGATTTTTCTTCAGATGTTCCTCCTCCGCGCACTTTGACGCCATACTGGTTCTGGGTTGTTTTTGGGGTTTTGTTCTTCTTTGTGATGTGCTCTATCCTCACCATTGTTGGATTTTTAGGTAGAGAGGTTTCAGAGAAATTTTGATGAGAGATCTTTGTTTGGTGCAGAGAGTGATGAATCGTGAGTAGTAGAAACCCTAAACTTTTTGGAGAGTGTTCAGAGAGAGGCCAAGAACTAAGGGAAGAGGCAGCATTTTTCTGCTGTGTAGCCGAAGAGTTGAGCCATGATTGGATGCACGTCTTGTCACCAGATGACAAACGATCTTTGTCCCCCCCCCCTTCATTCTTTTATTTTGGAAACAAATTGAAACGGGCTTGGATAATTGAGATCGGATTTAATTTTGTGGACCCTAGTAGTCCTTCTAGAGAGAGAGAAAACAAATCAACAAAGCTCTCTCCCTTTTCTTCCTTGACGAACATTATTCAAGGTAGCAAAGTCCAAGGGAGGACCTTAGACTTTCAAATCGATTTGTGTCCAATGCCTTTGTGAAGATGTCAGCAAGTTGTTTCTCTGTAGTAATATACTCTAGCTTGATCTTTTTGTCTTCCACAAGCTCTCGAATGAAGTGGTGCCTGATGTTTATGTGCTTAGTTTTGCTATGTTGCACAGGATTCTTTGAGATATTGATAGCACTGATGTTCTCAGAGAACAATGTCATGACATCTTGTTTGACATTATACTCTGCAAGCATCTGTTTCATCCATAAAAGTTGAGTGCAGCTACTGCCTGCAGCAATGTACTCGGACTCAGCAGTAGATAGAGCTATGCAATTTTACTTTTTGCTGAACCAGGAGACAAGATTATTCCCGAAATAAAAACATCCACCAAAGGTACTTTTTCGATCAGGAGTACTTCCTGCCCAATCAGCATCACAATATCCTATTAGTGTAGAGGATGTGTCGAAAGAGTATAATAGGCCTAACTAAGTTGTACCTGATATATATCGGATAATCCTCTTGGCTTGAGCTAGATGGCTTGTCTTTGGGTTTGCTTGGTATCGAGCACAAACTCCTACTGAGATAGAAATGTCAGGACGACTTGCTGTAAGATATACTAGGCTTCCAATGATGATTCGATAGAGACTTTGATCAACAGGTTTACCTTGATCATCCTGGGTGAGCTTTACATGGGTAGCGATGGGAGTTCTCTTGTGTGAAGGTTTTTCCAAACCAAACTTATTTATAATGTTCTTGGCATAGTTACGTTGGGAGATAAAGATGCCATTATCTATTTATTTGATCTGGAAACCTAAAAAGTAGGTTAGCTCGTCGGCCATGCTCATCTCGAATTCAGACTGCATATGTTGAACAAAACATTCCACCATCTTGTCTGACATTTCTCTGAACACAATGTCATCAACATATATTTGAGCAATCAGAATATTGCTTCCTTCTTTCTTTACGAATAGAGTTCTGTCAACTGCCCCTCGAGTATATCCATTCTTGATTAGAAACTGTGTTAGACGTTCATACCAGGCTCGAGGTGCTTGTTTGAGACCGTACAGGGCTTTCTTAAACTCGTAGACATAATGTGGTGAGTTGTGGTCTTCAAACCCCTTTGTTTAGCAACATAGATTTCTTCGTTTAGATATCCGTTCAGGAAAGCACTCTTTACGTCCATTTGAAAGAGTTTGATTTCTAGATGGTAGGCAATACTGAGAAGAAGTCGAATAGCCTTAAGTCTGGCTACAGGAGCAAATGTTTCGTCGAAATTCACTCCTTCTACTTGTGTCACAAGTCTAGCTTTATTTCGAGTAATATTTCCCTGTTCATCAGACTTGTTCTTGAAGATCCAGTTTGTCCCGATGACACTAAACATTGTCAGGCTTGGGTACTAATTCCCACACAATGTTTCTTACGAATTGAACCAGTTCTTCTTGCATGGCACATGTCTAGTATTCATCGTTGATGGCTTCTTGCACATTTTTAGAATCAATTTTTGAAACAAAACAGATATTACCTATCATCTCTCTGTAGTTCACCGGAGCCTTTTGTCGGGTATGCACGCCTTCATTGACATCGTCGATTATATCCTTAAATGGGTGATCCTTTTGGACCTTTATGGATGGGATTCTCAGTTCTGACGAGAAAGGATCCTCTTTATCAGGGCTGATGGTAGCTTTGTTTTGTGGATCTGAGTTTTCTACTTTGTCACTAACATCTTGTCTGACATCTGGAGTGTTCGGGATATCCTCTTCATCGTCATTAGGTATCTCAGGAATGTTGTCATCAACAACCACTTTTATACACTCCATCATGGTTTTGGTTCGTTTGTTGAAGACACGATAGGCACAACTGTTTCTAGAGTATCCGAGAAATATTCCCTCATCGCTTTTAGGATCAATTTTTTGTCGGGGTTCTCTATCAGCCAGAGTATAACATATTGACCCAACGATATGAAAATACTTGACATTAGGCTTTCTCCCCCTCCATATTTCATGAAGTGTTACCGAGGTACCTGGACGGAAGGTGACACGATTGTGAATATGGCAAGCCGTGTTGAGTGCCTCTGCCCAAAAGCGTGCAGGGATGTCTTTAGGTAACATCATGACTCTAGCCATTTCTGGAAGTGTTCGGTTTTTTCTTTCAACAATCCCATTCTGTTGAGGGGTAATGGGAGTAGAGAATTCATGGGCAATTCCTTCAGCATCACAGAAGTTTGCAAAACTTATGTTCTCGAATTCTCGTCCATGATCACTTCTGAGTCTCACAACTTTGCCAATGGTTTCTCCTTTTTCTCTTTGAACTCTTTGACATAGGGATTCGAAAACAGAGAATGTACCCGACTTTTCTCGAATAAACTCAACCTAGGTGTACCTTGAGAAGTCGTCCACACATACGAATATATATTTCTTACCTCCAAGACTTTCAATTTGCATAGGTCCCATGAGATCTACATGTAGGAGTTCTAGGACCCGTGAGGTGGTAAGATGTTGCACCTTCTTGTCTGACATTTTGACTTGTTTCCCTATCTGACATTCTTCGCAGATTTTTCCTTCAATGATCTTTGAATTTGGAACTCTGATGATGTCTTTTTCAGATAAAATCTGTCGCATGCTCCTTAGATTTATGTGTCCAAACTTTTGGTGCCAGAGCTTGGTTTCTTGTGTTTTGGATATAAGGCATTGAGTAGATAAAGGAGCTGTTGTTGGAGACCATAGATAGCAGTTGTCTTGTGACCTAAGTCTAGTTATCAGTTCCTCTAGTTGAGTGTTCATTATTGCACACTTGTTGCGAGTAAATTTGACTTCGAGGTCTAGATCGCAGAGTTGACTGATGTTTATCAAATTGGCAATGAGCCATTCTACTAGTAAGGCTTCCTTTAGGCAGGGTGAGTTCGGTAGGTTGAGCTTCCCTTTTCCTAGTACCCTAGCTTTCACTCCATCTCCTAAAGTAACAAAGCAGTTTGAGCATAGTGTCAGAGTAGTAAGGAATGCACTATTACCAGTCATATGCCGAGAGGAGCCACTGTCGAAGTACCAATCGTTACTGGTAGAGGCTTTTAGTGAGGTGTAAGCAGCGTTAGCCCTATAGTGTACTTCCTTTATCCGCCGTTCTTTTTGTATTTTGGGTTGGAGATGTACCTTTTTCTCCCTCCATATTTGTCGATTTTGAGCTTTGGCAGTCCTATATTTAACAGAGCTTTTTCCATAGAGATGATAACAGAATAGTCGAATGTGACATTTTTGTCCACAGTGATGGCATGTCCAATTATGTTTTCTTTTCTTGGGACTGCTATGATGGTGTTCCTTCCGAGGAAAAGTTCTACCGGATGTCTATGACATCTTTTGGGACATGTGATTGGTAGTTCTTTGAGGAACGAAAGTAGTCTTTGATGTTGGAGCTCCTGTGGAGTAACCAAGTCCTTCCAGGTTGTTTGCTGATTTTTCAACAGATAGGATTTGGTCCAAGGTGTCAGTGCTTGGATTCATCATCTTGATGGACTTGGTTATGAGCTCCAGTTCTCCCTTTAGATGAGCAATTTCCTTCTTTAGATCAATGATGGCTTCGAGAAGTCTAGTCTTGTCTTCGTTGAGAGAGAGAATGATAGCATTATGTTTCTCAATGACTTGAGAATCTTCAAGCCACTTGACATTCCAATCATTGTATGCGTTGTTGAGAGTCTCATCTGATAACTCGTCATCCGAGGTAGACTTCTTCATGGGTTCGGTGTATATGGAGGCAGTGAATGCTACATGGTTGCTTGTTAGTTCTGTGTCATTTTCTTCTTCATCTTCTTCCAAAAAGGATGCAATGTATCTCTTCTTTTGTTTTTTCAAGAAGTTAGGACATTCCCTCTGCACATGCCCATAGCCTTCACATTCGAATCACCGAACCCCTCTTTCTACCTTTTCGCCTCGTCTACTGTCTTTGTTCTCACCCTTCTGAAACTTTAGTTGTGGTCTGTCTCTAACATCTTGTGAGACATTCTTTCCAACCATCTGGTTGAACCTTTTCATGACTCGATTATAGTTCTTGGCGAGCATAGCAATGGTGTCATCAATACCGTTGTCAGAGTCTGAAAGTACTTGCTCCTTCTAGGCATGAGTGGAGCTTTTGAAGGCTACGCCTTTATGCTTTTTCTCCATGGTTGGTAGGGAGAGCTCGTAGATCATAAGGGATCCCATGATTTCATCGAATTTCAGAATTTTTAGATCATGGCATTCTTCTATGGTAATGATCTTCATCTTGAATCTAGAGCTAAGAGCCCTAAGAGTTTTTTTGACCAAATCTTCATCAGTCTTTGGTTTTCTCAATGAGTATGACTCGTTGGCTAGATCCCTGATCCGCACATTGAACTCAGCTATGGTCTCGTCTTCTTTCATAGAGAGAGCTTCAAAATTAGTGGTGAGATATTGTAGTTTCTGCTCTCGGACTTTGGAGGTTCTTTCATAGGCAGTTGCAACAGTATCCCATGTTATCTTGGCACTATTACACATGTTGATAAGCCTAAAGACATTCTTGTCTACTCCATTAAATATAGCACTGAGAGCTTTAGAGTTACCTAGGGCTGCTTCATTTTCTTCATTGCTCAAGTCTTTCTCAGGTTTTAGATCGGTTTGATTTCCTTGAGCATCAGCATAATGAGGTTCTTCCCAGCCATTGACAACACCCTTCCAGGTCTTGCTATCGAGAGATTTCATGAAGGCACACATTCGTGCTTTCCAATAACCATAGTTAGTTCCATCGAGCACTGGTGGTCGATTGATCGATCCTCCTTCCTTTGAGTCCATATTAGGTACGTTGGATTTTTGTAGGAAATCACCTAAGATTTTAAGGTGCCTCCTATGATACCAATTGAAATTCGGTTAGTAGCAGGGACAAGATGTCGAATCTAATGTCGTAACGTTTGGTTCGAACACTTGCTCAATCACAGTTTATGGACAATAAAACGTAAAGTAGTAAACAAAAGACACAATATGTTTACCAAGTTCGGTGACTCCGCACCTACGTCTGGGGACACTCTGCTAGTGAAAAGGTTTTCACTATTTGGTAGTCAATATTACAACTTCAAGCATCAACTAGTTATCACACAAGCTATTGTCCTAAGCTACTAGAGATCTCACCGTGAACAACCTCGACCAGGGACTCCCCCTATCTTTGAGAACGTCTCAATTCTACCCCTCGAGCAAGCCTATGCTCGGTTGCGTTGTCTTCGACAATCTTCTTCGTGAGTCTTCAATCACGAACAAAACCCAATAGACTACAAACACTCAAATATCCTCGACTTGATGTATGTAATCGAAAACGTCCTCTCTAAATAGAACAGACTCTCAACCCGCTCGTCTTACACGGTTAAGAGCTCTGTCAATTTAGCACAGAGAAAGGACTGAGTTGCTAAAGGGATAGCGCCTGCTTTTATAGAAACCCACTTGCCTAATCGGATTCTTATTCCAATTAAGAAATCCCTTGCCGCCTTGCGTATCAGGAAAGCGACAAGTTAGCGTTGCCGCCTTCATTAAATCTTGCTTGCGTGTCTTTCGTCCAGCTGGACCTTGCCTAATTCGTTCATGGTCTTTAATCCTTTTGCGCGCACATCTTCTGTGAGTAAAACAGGAAGTCTTCGATGTCTTGCCTATTACTGCGAGTATCATGTCGCACCAACTGTGTTGCAACATGTTGTCTGACATCTTGATTTGGCGCTAAAAAATATGTCAATACTAAATGTAGTAACAAAAAAAATTGAGAAATAAA
This sequence comes from Geranium rotundifolium, assembly GCA_963920655.1. NCBI lineage: Eukaryota > Viridiplantae > Streptophyta > Magnoliopsida > Geraniales > Geraniaceae > Geranium > Geranium rotundifolium. The sequence goes on along the minus strand of OY987317.1, from coordinate 13,408,990 downwards.
GAAAAAAATGAAATGAACCTCGATAGAGCCAAAGCTCTGATACCAATTTGATATGAACTCGTTGGAGTCCAAAAACTTATGTGGACCGTCTATCGAAAAGATTCGGATAGATACGAAGTTTTTGTGCTGGAAACCTTCGAGCGTAACATGGATCGAATGAAGCCACGATGGATTGCAGAATTCCCGTCGATAATTTGGATGAACGCCACAAGAATTTTGAGCACAAATTCTTGATAAGTTCTAGAGCTAAGAGAATTCTCTCTAAACACGCAATCACACAATGTTTTATATCATTCAAGTCTATCTCAAACTAAAGCTTACACACTTATTTATAATGAAGGAAAAGGATACCAAAGGTCTTCCAATTCAATGGTCGTAATACCAATTAAATGAGAAAAAAAAACATAACCCCAAAAACATAAGTAATGGAAAATAAACCCCAAAATAAATGAGAACTAATGGTGCACATTCAATTACACCAAAAGAAAAATAAATAAAAGTTATTTAACTAAAATAAAATACTCCTTTTGGCCGGTTGAAAGTCCGGTTCGGTTTTGGCATATATGGTGCAAAGTCTTGTGACCGCAATGGAACCGTTTACGTCGTAAATTTTGTGAAGTAACAAGGTCAAATCCTTGACGAAGTATCTCAGAATTATGTCTCTAAGTTGATACTTAGTTTGTCCACGTGTTGGTAGTCCAATAGAGTTCCGTTCCTGATCTTCTAGTCCCATCGGTGGTCCGATGCTAGGGATGTCCTCATCATATGTGGAAAATCTATGCACCTAATCCTGTATTTTGCCTTGCAACGAAATTAAGAGTGACTACTTGATCTTTGAATTATATGTTAAGCTTACCTTAATATGACATCAAAATAAATTACATGTTAGATGCAGAGTTAGTCAATAACACCGTCTGGTTCTACAAGAGTTTAAGAGAATAAATTCCCATCAATCTCCCTTGAAGCTGCCACACTTCGCTCTCACATAGGTGATTTCTTTTGCTCAACTTTGTGATGCACAAATAATCATTAAAACATAGTTTAACTTGATTTATTTTTTATGTCATTGTTTCACATCATAGGAATGGTCTCGGGGTTGCCCCCATAGTGACCGCACATGGTTTATGGAATTAGGTTGTCCCTTTGAACCTATATCTTCGGATCTCCAATCAACTAGGTAGGATTTTTCCTTCACATAACGCCTTAACTATATGGGCTTTGAGCCCCATTCATTTTGATGTTTACCAATTGGATCTGTGTTTTTAACAAAACGGTTAGCAGATCCGCAATATTATCATTTGACGTTACCAAGTCAACATTGACAATTCTTGTAGAGATAAGTTGTCTAACAGTTCCCAAGCTCTAGCACTAAGAATAGTTGTCTGGTGATCACAATGCACACATATTTTAGGCACATGCTTTCACCATTCAGGATTATCCTCTAGGAAGTTACATAGCCACTGATGCGCCCAAAACCTAACGCGCAAAAATAATGCAGGTCAAATCTCGAACTCCCGGCAGTGTACCAGCCACAAGTAATACATGATAGTAATATTACGACCACGAGTTTATCAAACTCAAAAGACATGTTATTTAATTCTAAGCACTCAAACTTAATTGTAAAGTCAATCTTAGTCGGTCGAAAAGTTTTGGTTTTGATACGGAAATGTAAAGCATACAAATTGAGAGATTTAAAAATAATTAAATTCAAATAATTTAACAACAGGGAGAGACAATGAGAAAACCAATATTAAATTTGGGAAATTAATTAAATTAAATTATGTGTTTGTCGGGTGTTTCTAACTTATGGAGGCAACAAAAATTCAAAATTCATCTAAAATCTCCTTTCAGACATATAGAAGACCTACAACTAATTTACGATAACCAACTTATCTCTAGTGATGATTTAAACGGCTAGTTGGCGTTAACTTTTGTGAATTCTCGGGTTCTTTCGGTGTGTGTCACCTATGGATGCTACTACCATGTCAACCAACTTATCTCTAGTGATGATTTAAACTCAGTTTTAATTATTCAGTTCCATTTACAAACTCTCATCTCGATTTCATAAGTAAACTAGATCAATCAGACGTAATTAAAGACAAGAAGCATTATGTGCAAATATAAAGAAAACTCCCTACTCGGCGCTGCAAGCATATTAAAATAACTACCTAAATTTCCCTAAATAATATTCTTAAGTTCATCGTCTCAAATCCTTAAATGAAATTAGCACAAGATGTTCATAATTAATTTCAATATAAACATAATGATTGCCGAATTAATTCATACATGCAATTTAAATTCATTTAATAATTCAAAAAATAATCATGCATAATTAAATTCACAATCAGAATAAAAATACATAAACACTACAGACATGAATTGGGAATATATTCATTTAGGAATTTAAATACAACATAAAAGATAACAGAAAGATAAAACTCGGTAATTCCCAATTGAGAATTTAGAGCATGGAACTGCGCTCTGAAATCTCTGATCCTTCTTCAATTCTTGATTCCTCGCTTCTCTCTAATGTTTCTAGCTCCCAAATTGGCTCTGAAACTCTCTCTCTCTCTCTCTCTCTCTCAGTTGTCGATGAATATTTGGTAAAATGAGAGATACCCTTTCTGAAATATGTTAAGGCTATTTATGGTTCAGATTTCCGCAGGAGCCATGGATCGTGGAAAATCGTGCCATTAATTGTGCTCCAATTCTCGCCGCACGAAGTTCACCTTTTGAAGTGGGAAAGTGGCCACAAACCGTGGCCTTTTTCGCCACGTGGTCGTGGCCAAATGGCCACGGTTACTTCTTCAAAAGTGTACATGTTCAAACACCGTATTTTAGTATATTTTGGGCCAAAAAGGACATCGGTTGCAACAGTTGTGTGTCCCAAAGTTCCAGTTAGGCTTCATAATTTATTCAACTGATTTCTGCTCAATTATTCCAATTTTTTCCTTAAATCAGTAAAATACCCTAGAAGACCTGTGAATGCATAGATAGGCAAAATAAGGGGCTTTCATACCTAAATAGAGGCAAAACAAGGTTAAAATGTGGGAAATAAGTACTAAAAATGGTTTAAGAACACCCCTCTCAAGACCCCCACACTTGAACTTTTCTCTCACCGAGAAAACCAAAGAGAAACAGAAAGAAACAAGAGATGGTTACCTAGGATTACCCCAATAGGAGGAGTTTGGCATCTTTTGAGGGATTTAAGATTGGACTACCCACAAATCTGATATATAAACAAAAAGATACAACAAGGGACTCAAGATACTCCAAAAATTTATTCGAGAATTCATGTTGGAAGATAGTATATTTTCTCCGGATTATTAAAATGCGGAAAATGAAGACATAATTATAAATATGTGAAGCTCAAAATGATGTATGTAAAAAAGAAAAACTAAATAAAATACCTTTGATCCCTACTAAAACCAACGTTTTCTTTGGACACTATCACCGCTTTAAAAGATAATTAGCAGTCAATTCACCTCACTCGAGTGCTTAAGCAAATGTCATGTGCTCAATATTTAACGACGTTTGTCTCCATGAGAGGAAACGTAACTTGGAGGAGTAAAAATATTGATTTTTAACTTGGGGTTAGTGATGTGTAAAACATGTATACTTGGGGGTAGTTATCTGTAATTTTCCTAAATTCAATTAGGGTTATATTTATATCATTTAACTTTTTTTAAGAAAATATCATTTAACTTATTGATAAGTATGTGTTGGATATGTAATTATCGTAATTATTGAATTGATAATAAATAATTACAATTTTCATTGAATTAATAATTATGGTAATTATTTTTTTATTAGCAAAAGAACATTAATATTCAATGACAATTATTAAATTGATAATATGCAATTATGATAGTTATTGAGTTGATAATTACTGAAGATCCACGTCAGCAACCAACTCGATGCTCATTTACTTTGGCAAAGAATCGCGCACATTCCGTGGGAGTTTGGAATTTGTAAATTCATACTAATCTCCCCTTTTGTATTCAATTTCTCCTTTATATATACACAAGTAATTGTAAGTTTTTTCAAGCAAAATTCCACTTACCTCCCCTGAAAGATGAAAACGTTTTTGTGATCCTTTGAACTTACTAAAAGGCTCAGTTTACACAACTACGTTAATTTTTTTGAAAATTATGTTAACTTTTTTTTAGAAATGAAGAAAATGCCATGTATTTAAAAAAATTGAAACATTTTCTTAAAGCATATTTTTTATAAAAATATAATAAAAACTGATTCTAATAAAAAAATTTAAATGAAAACGGTTTTTAAACATCGTTTTTTATTTTTTATAATTTTCTTAAAAATTAATATTTTTAATACTAAAATCAGTTTATTATCATTTATTTTATAAAATATAGTTTTTAAAAAAAGTTTGAAAGATATTTTTTTAAATTTTTGAATACAAGGTCATTTTCGAAAAAAAATTAACAGAATTTTAAAAAATGTAACAATGTAGGGTTAAGTGAAAAGTTAGGTAAATTCATGAGGTTTACAAAACGGTTTCAACTTTCGAGAAATGTAAGTGAAAAACGTGAAAGGTTCGAGTAGGAAGTATGTGGAGTTTTTTCATTATTTTAATATAATTTGTAAGGTTAAGAAAACAACAATGCAAAGTTAGGTTGTGGTTTGATCAAATCTTCACCGCTTTACCATTACTCCCCTTACCAAAATTTAGTCACACACCAATAATAATCTATAGTAACAAATCATTTATAACTATATTGAAACTCTTGAATAAGCTAGAACTCTCCTCATAGTGCAAATTGAAATTCTGATTCGTAGCAGAGTCAAGAAGTCGAACACAAAGTCGTAACTTTTGTGTCGACAATTTGTCTAAAACGCAAATCCTAATTTAAACAATAAACAAGTAATAATCACTACACCAGAGATGATTACCCAGTTCGGTGACTCCGCACCTACGTCTAGGGGCACTTTGCCAGTGGAAAGGTTTTCACTTTATGGTAGTCAATAGTACAACTTCAAGCACCAACTAGCTATCACACAAGCTATTGTCCTAAGCTACTATAGATCTCACCGTGAACAACCTCGACCAGGGTCCTCTCCCCCTGTCTTTGAGATCCTCTCAATTCCACCCTTCGAGCAAGCGCCTATGCTCGGTGTCGTAGTCTTCTTTGACATATTTGTGAATCTTCAATCAAGAAAACAAGAACCCTAATCGAACAAACAGTCAATCTTCGCGACTTGATGTTTAATCGAAGTAAAGCCGTTCTAGCAAACTAATCAGCCTCTCAACAAGCCAATGGTGCACGGTTAAGAGCTCTGAGAAATTTAGCAAATATAGAAAAAGAATGGACAAGCTGCTAATGGGGAAGCGCAAGCTTTTTATAGCAGCTTCACATTCCTAATCTTGCTCGAATTAGGAATAAGAAGTCTCAGACTTCCTAATTAAATTAGGCAAGCAGTTTGCCGCCTTTGCTGACGTGTTTAATGACAGCTGGAAGTCGCCTGGCCTGTTGACGTCATTCTCTTGCGCTCCAAGTCTTTCAGTTGTTGTGACGTCATTCTTCTTACTTTCCAGGCGACTCTAAATAGGAAAGCTTCAGACCTTTCCTAATCTGGAGCGTACTGAGTCACTCCACATGTCTTGTAACATGTTGCACTGACTTCTTACTTTTGCACTAAAAACTTATGTCAACACTAAACGTAGCAACAATCTCCCCCTTTGGAAATATTTTAGGCAAACACATACTTAAGCACATCGTTATCTTGTGGCAGTTACGCACAAAAAGCGATGTTCGACTTCTGTGCGCAACTTCTGTTTGCGACTTCTAGCGCAACTTCCGTCTTCTGTGCGCAACTTTAGCTTATATCTCCCCCTGTTTGTCTAACAATATTGCCAAAGGCAATCATACAATGATATACTTATAATAACAAGGCATAAACCAGCTCAAAACTTGAGCAAACATCCAAAATGTCACATAGTGCAAAAATTTAACTCGGACAGTCCCCGAGGATTTAAGATGTTTGTTTGAAACACGTTATCAGTCTAGAAGCAAGAAATATTTTCTAAAAAGAGGCAGAGTCATCGACATCTTGGTCTGATGCAGTGTCTTCACCAGGAGCGTTGCGCAGATCATGTAAGAGGGCTTCACAGGCAATCTTTCGGGTTGACAGAGCAGCAATCGTCTTCTCCAGGTCATTGATCATGTCCACAAGTTCTTCCTCCATCCTGGTGCCGAGAGGTTCGGAAGGACGTGAGCTGGAATCTGCTTCCGATGTATTGGCCAATGGAGGAGCGAGATCTCTCATATGCTTGCCCTCAAAGTTTTTGAGACTTATAGTGAGTAGCAGAGGCTTCTTCCCAGGTATATCAGTATCTCGAACAATGTGAGAACATTGTTGAAGGAGAAGTCCAGTGATCAGTGATGGAAAACCAATAGGTAATTTGACAGCACATGACTTGGCATGTTTGACAAGATGTTCAATAACATGTGAACCAAAGTCTAGAGGGGATTGAGTACCTATTTGGTAGATGAGTTTTTCTAGCTCTGTTTTGATGCTAGACCCGTGAGTAGAGGGTGCCCAGTTTGCCAGACCAATTCGGTATAGAATGGAATATTTGGCCGTTAGTTCTGCAGCAGCAATGGTATCCTTGAAGGGCCAAACCTTTTTCCTTCCTCCAGTGATCTCAAAAGCCACTTTGTTCAAGTGAGGGACATCTGGAGTGACTTCTGGGGCCGCTCTGCCTAGATAAGCATTGATTGTGGAGGCAGATATCTCAAAGCACTCTCCTCGAACAAAGACCTTTCTATACTACGCGTCTTCTGGGTCATTAAACTCACTCGAAAGATTGACGATGAACTCCTTAACCAGAGCTGGGTAGAACGGCCCGATGTTGATGACCGTGTTGGTCAGGCCTGAGCCACGGAGGAGTTCCACAACTGCGTTCATTCCTTGAGCTTCGGTAGAGAGCTCTCTCTCTCCGGGTAGATGTTGCGCTGGTACACGTATTGCCACTTGACAACATTGTCTACTGAGTGAAATAAGACATTGTCTGTTGGGGCTTTTGGGACGTTTTTGGGGAGTTTCAGACCTCCCATAGACTTCTTGACCCGTGGGGGTAAGGCACGAGTTTCCTCCTCTTCTTCTAACTCTTCTTCTTCTGGAGCAGGGGTTGTTACTGAAGTGGATGACTTCTTTCTTAACTTCTTTACTTGTTTAGTAGCAGGTGCTCCTCCTTTTTCTGTAACTTTTCGTTTCGGGGTTAGTCTTCTCGGCACTGGTAGTTCTTCTTCTTCATCAATCAGCTTTCTCTTTGGTTGTTTTCTTTTCTTAAGCCCTTTGGGCACAGACTCTTTCAAAGGCCATCTGTCCTCTCGTGTAGCTTCTTCTTCCACAGTCTTGGCCGTATCTACTTCTTCTGTGTTGACAAGATCGGCCAAAGGTTGGGGGACTTCCGGTATGGCTTCCGTATCTTCATTCAGCCCTGAACCACTGTCTGGAGTGACAAGAGGACTGTTGATTTTCTGCATGGCTTCGTCTACCATAGGTTTCTCTGTTTCAAGCGTTGATTTTGGAAGAACAGATGGATTCTCGCAACTCGAGACAGGAATTTCAGGGATAGAAGTCCCTAAACTTTCTTTGTTTTGATCCTTTTCTACTGGTTCTACTATCGACGAGATGGAAGGATTACCTTTTAGAGGCGTCTGAGTAGAATGCGAGCCCTCCTTTTTAACGTTAGCAGACTCGGGTAAGACGTTGTCCTTCTCAACGGCGGGGAAAACCTCCATAGATGCGATAATTGAAGGCGAAGCTGTTGCGCCTTTAAGGTTTTCAGAGCTCTCTCCTGGAGAATTCCCTCCTCGATTCTTTACTCCATGTTTATTTGCAGATAACTTTCTAGCAATCATCATTACCCTCATCTTGGTTCGCAGTTTCTTGGAGGCAGATGGAACTCGTCCGCTTCTGGTTCCAACCATTGGAGTTGTCTCTGAGGGGAAGAAGGAGCTGCTACAGATGCACAATGATTTTTGATTTTGTGGTGCCCTAAGCGTTTTGGGAGGATGGAAGGGGTGTGCAGAGCTTTTCTGCGTGGAAGTCGAAAAGATTGAGTGCTGATTGGTTGATTTTCAGATTACAATCATTCCGTTTTCCCTTTTTAAATTTTAAAAGGGACCGATTCCAACTGGGCTATGACAAAGGAATTGGGCTCGGTTTGATTTTGTGGACCCTTGTTGGTCTTGATAGAGAGAGAGTAAAATCAGCAAAAACCTCCCTCTCTTCTTTCTTGACTTCTGGTTACTCTAGGCAGCAAAGTCCAAGGGATGACCTCAGACTTTCAAACTGAAATTTTGATCAGCTAGGCGTGCAAGATGTCACACACAATGTTACGTATGAAGCTATAACACTGTATTTGACTTCTTGTGTAGATAACGCATGACAGGAAATATAAAGCTATAAGAAATGACACAGCAGATTGTTTACCCAGTTCGGTGCAACGTCACCTACGTCTGGGGGCTCTCAGCCTAGTGGAAAGATTTCACTTGTCAGTAATTCGTCAGAACATACAAGTACCTGTGATCAACCCTAGATCTATACTTTATTTTACGTTTTACAGTGCAATCTATCTCAGGGTCTCCCCCTGAATCCAAGACTCCGTCTTGATTCCACTCTTCGAGCAATCGCCTTACTCTGTTGGTTCAAGTCTCCGTTGAACTTGGTGGTTGCGTGCAGTCTTCACTCACGCAATCAGCAAACCCTCAATCACCTAACTCTCAATAGTTATGTGATGCACAATATCCTTAGCTCAATCCGCAATCTCTCAGCCCGCAAACCTTCACGTCTGAGAGCTTTGCAAATTATAGCTATGGAACAAATAAAGAACTAGACGATTGCTAAGGGGGTAGCCTAAGCTTTTATAGCAACCGAGGATGAGTACTAACCCTAATGGGTTTCCTCTTAATCACCGTCTTTCTTCTTTCCAGAATCGGAGTCGTTCTGGAATTTCCTAATCGTCTTCGAACTTTTCTGCCGAAACTGCACTTTCCTGATTTCTGTCGATCAGGATGTTTGCAGAGATGCCGTCAGTAATGTTACACAAGATGTCGCAGAAGATGCTTCGACATTCTTTGTAACTTGTTCTTCAGTTCCTTTAAAAAATCAGTCAATCTCTAAAACCGTCGTAACTACAATCTCCCCTTTTGGCTATTTTTAAGGACAGCATTCTTCGTCGCATTTTGTGTCGTATTTGTCGTCGATGCACACGATCGGTAGTCATCAAGTCTTTGTTTTCGTTTCGCGTCTCGTAGCGTCTTATGTGCATAGTGTGTGTCACCGCGCGTATCATCGTGTCTTCGCGTCGTCTTTATCTTATCTATCTTACTCCCCCTTGCTGGCTCAAAAAGAGTCAAACATAAACAAATATTTCCAACAAAACAAGGTAAGAAGAAACAAACCCAAACTCAACTCACACATACTCCCGATCAGCAGTCGAGATTAAGTGTGAAACAGTGTTCAACAAAAATTACAAAATAAAGGTGTTCAGTTGTTCGGTAATCAAAAAGTTCGTAAAATCAAACAGAGTTGTTGCTGGAACTAGCAGTCTCTTCTTCAGTAGCGTCAGTGGAGGCATATTGAGTAGATTCTTCTGGAGCATTTGGTAGAGAGGTGGTGTCATCATCTTCGGAGCCTGGAGGGGACATGGACTTCAGCAGGTTGGCGCAGTGTGATCTTCGCTGGGAGAGGTGCTTCAGAGTTGTCTTGAGGTTGACGATGTCTTTGTCCAGAACAGCTATCTCTCTTTCAAGCATGATTGCATCCCTGGTGGTGGTCTTAGTTGGAGGGGCGGCACTTTTGGCTCGACTGGTCGTTGCCTTGGCTTCTGGCCTGACAAGATCAGGAGCATGCTTGCCCTCAAACAGCTTGTGGCTAACCACAATCAGTCCTCCACGTTTGCCAACCTTATCCGTTGTCTTTAACACTCTAGGGTGTTGATGTACAAGCAGCTCAGAGATAAGGGAGGGAAAGGCAATAGGTATCTTCACATCTAATGATCTGGCATGTCTAATAAGATGATCAATAACAAACTGCCCAAAATCAAGTGTAGACCAAGTACCTATTTGGAAGATGAGTATCGCCAGCTCTGGTTTGATAGAGGATGCGTGTGTAGAGGGAGCCCAGTTTGCTACTCCGATACGAAAGAGAATGGAGTACTTGGATGTGAGGTCTGAGGCTGCCACAGTGCCCTTGGTAGGCCACATTTTGCTTTTGTCTCTGGTAATCTCCTTGAGGACCTTGTTCAGGTCAGGGGGAGGCACAGCACGGACACACTTTCTCCCCTGAAAGGCATTATTGATGTCAGAGGAAATGTTGAAACGAAGGCCTCTGACATATACCTTCTCACAATCCGGATCATCTGGAGTCCCAAACCCAGTAGGCAGATTAGTAATGAATTCCTTGACTAAGAGGGGATAGTGGTTACCAATGTTTGTGACGGTTTTCATAAGTTCTGCCTGCTCCAGGAGTTGGACAATGGCTTCTAGTCCTAGCAGCTCCGACGACAGGGTCTTCTCGGGATACGCCGTTCTCTGGAACACGAATTCCCATCGTTTCGCACTGTCCGCCGAGTGAAACGACACATTGTCGTAAGGGACACTCGAGGTGTTCTTGACCGTCTTCAGGCTTTTCCCTTTCTTTGCTTCCCTTGCAGTAACCTCCTCTACATCGTCATCCGTTTCCTCATCCACCAATCTCCTTTTGGAGACAACTTTCTTCCCAGACATCTTCTTCTTCTTATTGCTAGGGCCTCCAACATCTTTAACCTCCTTCATTTTCTTGGTTTCTTTGAGTTTTTCAACCATCACTGCTAGACTTTCATTCTCTTCTAGTACCTTCTTCTTCAGGGATGACAATACTGTGTGTGCTGTCTCAGTAGCATCTTCTGTCACATCTTCTCTGGCATCCAGAGGGACTTCTTCTGTGTTATCGGCGGCGACATTTTTGTCCTTTTCAGTTTCTTCCAGATCGGTGTCCCCGTCTCTGGTTTCGTCTTTCTCAACTTCTTCCTCGGCTTCTTCCGAGTCAGCGACTTCTTCTTCTACCACAGCCTCCTTCGTGGCTTCAGGAATGACATCTGTTGCAACTTCTTCCTCTCCTTCTCCTTCAGCAATATGTTCCAAACCATGACTGACCGGGGTCAAGTCTTCCTTTTCTCCTCCAAAATTTATCAGTTCCTTTACCACACCTTCTTGAGGTGGGTCTTGGTTTTCCAGTAGCGACTCCAACAGGTCACTATTTCTAGAAGTATCGGTGTTCGAAATAATGGAGGAGTCGATACCTGGGACATTTGCTGGTACTGGAACAGGAACAATCTGCATGGAAGCTTCCCGACTTTCTTGGCCAAGATCAGTCTCCCTTTCTGGCACTGTTAGATCTATCATGGAGAATGTGAAACTTCCGGTTCGAGACCGTTTGGGAACTCGGGAAAAAATTGGCATTGGCGTTTCCTCTGCAGGGGTTTCTTTGGGAGATTTCTCAGCTTTCTGCATTTTTCGTCCTTTGATTCGGACCCCATGCTTGTTGGTTTTTGCTTTGCTGCTCTTGGAGCTTTTTGCTTCTGCCTTCTTTGGTTCGGATCGTTGACTACCAGTGGCCTTCTTTGGTACTAGAGTGCTCCGAGTTTTCACCATGTTTGTGTAGGTAGTGAGGTTTTTCGTTGCAGAGTGTGAGAGGTGAGGAAGATGAGAGTGAAAACGAGAAGAGGCAGACTAGGTTTTGATTTTGAAAAGAGGTTGATTCAAATCAAATCTGTTGGAGACCGAGCGTATCTTGTGACCTTTCCTTTCTTTATATGGGCTTTTGGTATGCTTGGCCCAATGACATGTGTTGGGATTTTGGACCGGTTCATGAAGAGGCACCAACTAACTCCTCTCAACCGTTTCTGCAACTTCTATTGCTCTTTGATGGTGCACAGACCGAGTGATGACCTGAGGTACTCAAATCTGCTCGCATCTAATGCCTTCGTGAAAATGTCAGCATGTTGCTTCTCTGTATGGATGTGTTCTAGGATGATCTTCTTGTCTTCGACCAGCTCGCGAATGAAGTGATGTCTAATGTCAATGTGTTTGGTCTTACTGTGTTGGACAGAATTTTTGGAGATGTTGATGGCACTAACATTATCACAATATAAAGTCATGGCTTCCTGTCTGACATTGTATTCGACTAGCATCTGCTTCATCCATAGTAGTTGTGTGCAGCTACTCCCAGCAGCAATATACTCCGATTCAGCAGTGGACAGGGCAACACAGTTTTGCTTTTTACTAAACCATGATATGAGGTTGTTGCCAAGGAAGAAGCATCCTCCAGATGTGCTCTTCCTATCTGTTGTGTTTCCAACCCAATCGGCATCACAATACCCCACCAGGGTAGAGGATGTGTCAATGAGTATAGTAAACCCAAGTCTGTAGTCCCAGAGATATATCTTATAATTCTTTTAGCTTGGGATAGATGACTAACCTTAGGATTAGCTTGATATCGTGCACATACTCCTACAGAGTAGGCAATATCTGGTCGACTGGCAGTAAGGTAGAGAAGACTACCAATAATGCTTCTGTATAGGTGTTGGTCGACGGCTTCTCCTAGATCATCTTTAGTTAGCTTGATATGTGTAGCTGCAGGTGTCCGTTTATGTGAAGCTTTCTCTAGCCCAAATTTTTTGACAATATTCTTCGCATATTTGCTCTGAGAAATGAAGATGCTATCTTTTAGCTGTTTGATTTGGAAACCTAGGAAATAGGTAAGCTCTCCCACCATGCTCATCTCGAATTCTGATTGCATTTGTTGAATAAATCGCTCTACCATCTTTCGTGACATCCCTCCAAAGACAATGTTATCAACATATATTTGAGCTATCATCAAATTCCCGTCCTCATTCTTCACAAATAGAGTCTTGTCGACTCCCCCTCTAGCGTAGCCGCTTTGAATTAGAAATTTTGTGAGCCTTTCATACCAGGCTCTTGGTGCTTGTTTTAATCCATAGAGAGCCTTCTTGAGTTTATACACATGATCAGGGGAGTGAGGATCAACAAATCCTTTGGGTTGTGACACATATACTTCTTCGTTGAGGTCTCCATTCACGAAAGCACTTTTGACATCCATCTGGTACAGTTTAATCTGTGGATGACATGATATCCCTAGTAGGAGACGGATTGCTTCAAGATTTGCTACAGGAGCAAAGGTCTCATCAAAGTCGACTTCCTCACTTTGAGTATACCCTTGAGCAACTAACCTGGCTTTGTTGCGAGTGATGTTGCCAAGCTCATCGGACTTGTTTTTGAAAATCCATTTTGTGCCAATGACATTTCCTTCACTTGCCTTGGGCACCAGTTCCCACACCTGGTTCTTCTCGAATTGAATCAGTTCCTCTTGCATAGCATTGACCCAATACTCATCATTGATGGCTTCATTGATATTTTTGGGTTCAGTCTTTGAAACGAAGCATATGTTACCTATCACCTCGTTGTAGTCTTCAGGAGTCTATGACCGAGTCTGTATGCCTTTATTTAGGTCTCCAATTACTCCAGAGATAGGATGGTTAACCTGGATTCTTCGCGAGGGATTCTTTTTGTTTGTTTCAGGAATTGTCTCATCATTATTGACATTTGGACTAGCATCGTTGTTTTCTGATTTGCTACTAACATCTTCTCTGTCATCCGTGATAGCATCCTTTCTACCATTGTTGGGATAGACTCCGTCTTCGTCCGTCACATCTTCTGAGGCATCTTCACAATCATCATCAACAACAACATTGATTGATTCCATCATGGTCTTGGTTCGTTTGTTGAAGACCCGGTACGTGCGACTATTCCTTGAATAACCAAGAAAGATGCCTTCATCACTCTTTGGATCAAGCTTTCGACGAGGCTCTCTATCAGCCAAAATATAACAAGTGGATCCAAAGATATGGAAGTACTTAACATTGGGCTTTCTCCCCTCCATATTTCATAATGAGTTACTAACATACCTGGTCGGAGAGTGACTCGATTGTAGATATGGCAAGCAGTGTTAAGTGCTTCTGCCCAAAAGTGAGTTGGTATGTCCTTGGCCAGCATCATAACTCTAGCCATCTCCTGTAAAGTTCTGTTTTTGCGCTCAACAATGCCATTCTGTTGGGGAGTGATTGGTGCTGAAAACTCATGAGCTATCCCTTCTGAGTTACAGAATTCTGCAAATTTGCTGTTCTCGAACTCTCGACCATGATCACTACGAAGGCGAATTATTTTGCCAATTGTTTCCCCTTTTTCTCGTTGGACCTGGATGCATAGATTCTTGAAGATCAAGAAGGTATGTGATTCCACTCTTCGAGCAATCGCCTTGCTCTGTCGATTCAAGTCTCCGTTGAACTTGGTGGTTGCGTGCAGTCTTCACTCACGCGATCAGCAAACCCTCAATCACCTAACTCTCACTAGTTATGTGATGCACAATATCCTTAGCTCAATCCGCAATCTCTCAGCCCGCAAACCTTCACGTCTGAGAGCTTTGCAAATTATAATTAGGAAACAAATACATAACCACACGATTGCTAAGGGGGTAGCCTAAACTTTTATAGCAACCGAGGATGAGTACTAACCCTAATGGGTTTCCTCTTAATCATCGTCTTTCTTCTTTCCAGAATCGGAGTCGTTCTGGAATTTCCTAATCGTCTTCGAACTTTTCTGCCGAAACAGCACTTTCCTGATTTCTGTCGATCAGGATGTTTGCCGAGACGCCGTCAGCAATGTTACACAAGATGTCACAGAAGATGCCTTGACATTCTTTGTAACATGTTCTTCAGTTCCCTTAAAAAATCAGCCAATCTCTAAACCCGTCGTAACTACACAAACCTGTTAGCATCTAACGCCTTTGTGAAGATATCAGCGATTTGTTTCTCAATAGGTAGGTATTCGAGTTTTATCTTCTTGTCTTCTACAAGCTCTCGAATAAAGTGATGCCTGATATCAATTTGCTTGGTTTTGCTGTGTTGAACTAGATTCTTCGAGATATTGATTGCACTAATGTTTTCACAGAACAAAGTCATGACTTCTTGTTTGACCCCATACTCTGCCAACATCTGTTTCATCCACCGAATCTGAGTACAGCTACTTCCAGCTGCAATATACTCGGATTCAGCTGTAGACAGAGCAATACAATTTTTCTTTTTACTGAACCAAGACACAAGATTGTTCTCTAGATAGAAACAACCTCTAGAGGTACTTCTTCGATCTGGTGTGCTTCCCGCCCAGTCAGCATCACAGTATCCAACAAGAGTGGGAGAGGTATCAAAAGAGTATAGCAAACCCAATTCAGAGGTTCCCGAGATGTACCTTATTATCCTCTTGGCATGAGTTAAGTGACTAGCTTTTGGATTGGCTTGATATCGAGCACAGACTCCTACTGAGAAAGCAATGTCGGGTCGACTTGCTGTGAGATAGAGAAGGCTTCCAATAATGCTTCGATAGAGGCTTTGATTAACTGGTTCTCCAAGATCGTCCTTTGTGCATTTGACATGAGTGGCAATGGGGGTTCTTTTGTGTGAAGCCTTTTCTAACCCGAATTTCTTCACAATATTCTTTGCATATTTGCTTTGGGAGATAAATATTCCATCTTTCATCTGTTTGATCTGGAAGCCTAGGAAGTATGTGAGCTCTCCAACCATACTCATCTCAAACTCGGACTGCATATGTTGTACGAAACGTTCCACCATCTTGTCTGACATCTCTCCAAATAGGATATCATCGACATATATTTGGGCAATCATGATGTCACTTCCTTTCTTTTTCACAAAGAGAGTTTTGTCTACTCCCCCTCGAATATAACCATTTTGTACTAGGAATTGGGTAAGACGTTCATACCATGCTCATGGTGCATGTTTGAGGCCATAGAGAGCTTTCTTTAGTTTGTAGACATGATGAGGAGAATCATGATCTTCAAATCCTGTTGGTTGAGCAACATAGACTTCTTCGTTTAGATTTCCATTTAGGAAGGCACTCTTTACGTCCATCTGGTAGATTTTGAACCGCAGATGGCATGCTATGCCGAGAAGAAGTCGGATGGCTTCCAGTCTGGCTACTGGAGCAAGAGTTTCTTCGAAGTCAACTCCTTCTACTTGTGTGTACCCCTGAGCCACCAGTCTTGCTTTGTTTCGAGTGATATTTCCTTGCTCGTCAGACTTGTTTTTGAATATCCACTTTGTTCCAATGATATTGACATTGTCTGGCTTGGGTACTAGTTCCCAGACTTCATTCCTTGCAAATTGAACCAATTCTTCTTGCATGGCGCAGACCCAGTACTCATCATTGATGGCTTCTTGTATATTATTTGGTTCAACTTTTGAGACAAAGCCAATGTTACCTATCATCTCTTTGTAGTTTATAGGTGCCTTCTGTCGAGTCCGCACTCCTTCATTGATGTCTCTTATCATATCCTGGGATGGGTGATTCTTCTGAATTCTTCTTGACAGAGCTCTCTGTTCTATGATGGGGGGTGCCTCTTTGTCAGAGATGTTTTGGCTTTCGGCTTCAGATTCTTCGTTGTGATCTTCGGTTCTGACTTCTGGCCTGACTTCTCCTGAGAGATTTAGAACTTCTTCGTCATCGTCACTGGTTTGCTCATAACTGTCATCAATCACGACATTGAAGGATTCCATGATAGACCGGGTGCGTTTGTTGAATACACGAAAGGCCCGACTGTTTCTGGAATAGCCAAGGAAGATGCCTTCATCACTTTTAGGGTCAAGTTTGCGTCGAGGTTCCCTATCTGCAAGTATGTAGCATATCGATCCAAAGACATGGAAATATTTGACATTAGGCTTCCTCCCCCTCCATATTTCATAAAGAGTGAGCGATGTTCCTGGGCGGAGAGTCACTCTATTATGAATATGACAAGCCGTATTCAGAGCCTCGGCCCAGAAGTGCTGCGGGATGTCTTTGGCTAGTATCATGACTCTGGCCATTTCTTGAAGAGTATGGTTTTTCCTTTCCACGATCCCGTTCTGCTGAGGAGTGATGGGGACAAAGAATTCATGAGCTATTCCTTCAGCATCACAAAAGTTTGCGAAGGTGATGTTTTCAAACTCCTTTCCATGATCACTTCTGAGTCGGACGACTTTGCCAATGGCTTCTCCTTTTTCTCGTTAAACTCTTCGACATAGGGCTTCAAAGATTGAGAAGGTGTCTGACTTTTCTCTAATAAAGTCTACCCAGGTGTACCTTGAGAAGTCGTCGACACAGACAAATATGTACTTCTTACCTCCTAGACTTTCCACTTGCATAGGCCCCATAAGGTCAACATGTAGAAGTTCTAGAACACGAGAAGTAGTAAGATGTTGTACCTTCTTGTGTGACGTCTTAACTTGTTTGCCAATCTGGCATTCTCAACAAATTTTTCCTTCAACAATCTTGAGGTTGGGAACTCCAATGATTGCCCTTTCAGGGAGAATCTTCTTTATGCTCCTCAAATTGATGTGACCAAGTTTTTGATGCCATAGCTTCGTCTCTTGAGCTTTGGATAAAAAGCACTTGGTTGTAACGGTTGTGACTGTTGGAGACCATAGATAACAGTTATCAAGAGACCTGTGACCTATCATGACTTCCTTCTGGTGTTCGTCTTTGACAGTGCACTTGTCACGAGTGAAGTTGACATCTAGATCCAGATCACATATTTGACTGATGCTGATGAGGTTGGTTGTAAGGCCTTCTACCAGTAGAGCCTATTTTAAGCATGGTGAGTTAGGAAGGTTGAGCTTTCCCTTTCCAAGTACTCTCGCTTTTACCCCGTCACCAAAAGTGACAAAGCTATTAGTGCAAGGTATTAAGGTGACCAAGAATGAGTTATTACCAGTCATATGTCGAGAAGATCCACTATCAAAGTACCAATCATTGCTTGTTGAGGCTTTTAGAGCGGTGTAAGCGATATTTGCTCGATAGTTTACCTCCTTGACTCGCCATTCCTTACGTGGTTGGGCTTTCTTGATAGTGGTCCTTTGTTTGACGAAGTTCCTTCCATATAGACGGTAGCAGAAAGGTCGAATGTGACCTCTTCGTCCACAGTAGTGACATATCCAGTTATGTCTCTTGTTCTTTGTCCCCGGAGCGACCAGGGTATGCGGCTTTATGGTCGTTTGATCAGGCGTGAAGGTCGGAGACATCTGACGAGACTTGTGGGTGACAACCTTCTGAGGAACGAAGACGGTATGTGATAATGATGATTCTTTCGAATATCCAAGGCCTTCCATATTTTTAGCTGGTTTTCCGATCGAGAGAATTTGATCTAGAGTGTTAGTGCTTGGATTCATCATCTTTACAGACTTGGTGACTTGATCTATCTCGCTTTTTAATCGAGTCACTTCCTTTTGGAGATCAACAGTAGTTTCAAGAAGTCGTGACTTGTCTTCATTAAGGGAAAGAATAAGAGCATTCTCTTTTTCGATTACCTGAGAGTCTTCAAGCCACTTGACATACCATTCGTTGTATGCGTTGTTGAGAGTCTCATCGGATAGCTCATCATCAGAGTCATGCTTCTTTGAAATCTCAGATGGTTGATCTGTTGTGGTAATAGTAAAGGCAACATAGTTACTTGTATGCTCAGAGTCACTGTCTTCTTCTTCTTCATCGTATGTTAGAGAGGCATTGAATCCCTTCTTCTGTTTCTTTAAGAAGTTAAGACATTCTTTCTGCATATGCCCATACCCCTCACATTCGAAGCACTGGACTCCTTTTTCTTTTCCTGATCGTTCAGCACGTCTACCATCGTTATTTGTGCTTTCGAGCTTCTGGAATTTGTGCTGAGGCTTGTCTCTGACTTCTCGGGTGACATTCTTTCCTATCATCTGGTTAAATCTCCTCATGACTTTACTTTGTTGTAGTTTTTGGCCAGCATAGCGATAGTCTCATCAATTTCACTATCCGAATCAGAGTTAGCCATTTTTTTTTGCTTTTGGGTAGAACTTTTGAATGCTACACCTTTATGCTTCTTCTCGATAAGTGGTAGAGAGAGCTCGAAGGTCATAAGAGATTCCATGAGTTCATCAAACTTCAGCGTCTTCAAGTCATGAACTTCTTCTATGGCCGTGATCTTCATCTTGAATCTGGGACTTAGGGCTCTCAACGTTTTTCTGACTAAATCTTCATCGGTCATAGGTTTGCCGAGTGAATATGATTCATTGGCTAGATCCTTGATACGAACACTAAACTCAGCTATAGTTTCGTCTCCATTCATGGTAAGGGCCTTAAATTTGGTCATGAGGTATTGTAACTTTTGCTCACTGACTTTGGATGTACCCTCATAAGCAACAGCAAGAGTGTCCCAAGCAATTTTAGCACTTGTGCACGTGTTGATAAGTCGAAAAACATTCTTGTCTACTCCATTAAATATGGCATTGAGTGCACGAGAATTACCTAGGGCTGCTTCATCTTCTTCCGCGCTCCACTCTTTTTCTGGTTTAATGCTAGTTTGATTTCCTTGAGCATCAGCATAGTGAAGTTCCTCCCATCCATTGATGACGGCCTTCAAGGTTTTGCTGTCGAGAGATTTCAAAAAGGCACACATCCGTGCTTTCCTGTATCCATAGTTAGTTCCGTCGAGCACCAGTGGTCGATTGACAGATCCTCCTTCCTTTGAGTCCATAATAGCTACTCAGAATTTTTGCAGGAAAATCATCTAAGAGATAAGGTGCCTCCTCTGATACCAATTGAAATTCTGATTCGTAGCTGAGTCAAGAAGTCGAACACAAAGTCGTAACTTTTGTGTCGACAATTTGTCTAAAACGCAAATCGTAATTTAAATAATAAACAAGTAATAATCACGACACCAGAGATGATTACCCAGTTCGGTGACTCCGCACCTACGTCTGGGGGCACTTTGCCAGTGGAAAGGTTTTCACTATATGGTAGTCAATAGTACAACTTCAAGCACCAACTAGCTATCACACAAGCTATTGTCCTAAGATACTATAGATCTCACCGTGAACAACCTCGACCAGGGTCCTCTCCCCCTGTCTTTGAGATCCTCTCAATTCCACCCTTCGAGCAAGCGCCTATCAATCACGAACACAAGAACCCTAATCGATCAAACACTCAATCTTCGCGACTTGATGTTTAATCGAAGCAAAGCCGTTCTAGCAAACTAATCAGCCTCTCAACACGTCAATGGTGCACGATTAAGAGCTCTGAGAAATTTAGCAAATATAGAACAAGAACGGACAAGCTGCTAATGGGGAAGCGCAAGCTTTTTATAGCAGCTTCACATTCCTAATCTTGCTCAGATTAGGAATAGGAAGTCTCAGACTTCCTAATTAAATTAGGCAAGCAGTTTGCCGCCTTTGCTGACGTGTTTAATGACAACTGGAAGTCGCCTGGCCTGTTGACGTCATTCTCTTGCACTCCAAGTCTTTCAGTTGTTGTGATGTCATTCTTCTTACTTTTCAGGCGACTCTAAATAGGAAAGCTTCAAACCTTTCCTAATCTGGAGCGTACTGAGTCGCTTCACATGTCTTGGAACATGTTGCACTGACTTCTTACTTTTGCACTAAAAAATTATGCCAACCCTAAACGTAGCAACACAAATGTATTTCGATAATCTATTTCTAGTTGAATTCAAACTTAAGCATTTGATTATAAGCTAATTATTTCATTTTCACCGCATGAGCACTCAATCATCGAAGATTGCTAGTGATATTTGTGCTTTTGTAATGTTAAGATTTTGACTCTTACCATTAAAATGGGTTGATGGAAATTATTGAATGACTCACAAATGCTATCTTGTCAGGAATTGGATCAAACCCCACTTCCACTCGATCAAGTAACCATAGAGAAAGAAATAACACGAGTCTATGAACTTCTTTTGGGTATCGTACAATAGTGATTAAGATGCAATTAGTCAAATTGATTTGAATAAACAAACGATGCCTCTCTAATTTGATTTGTCAACAATGTATGTATAATATCAAAAGTAAAAATGAACCAATTGACTTGACCACCCAAGTTATATATGCATTAACAACTAATTCTTTAGTAAGTAGATAACGTATAACTAATGGTTTGCAAGTTTACCAAACAATGAGACGAGCCAAAACAAAACAGTCCTGTTGGAGTTGGAATATATTCACACTAGACCAAGAATCAGATTTCTCTCTGCCTTTACAATCAGATACCAAAACCAATGAATACAACTACTTTCATGCATGAGTTTTATGTACTAACTTCAGTTCACAAGTACAACTAAAAAGAATGAGCATTGAGCAGTGATTCTTGCTTCATCTTCATCTGTAAAGCTTATGGTATAATGCAGGTGACAACAGCTCCTGCAAAGATGCATATACCATTAAGTAATGCAGGTGAAGTGACCTTAACATAAGTGAAATTGGCTTAAATATGCGCATGATCATCCAAAAATATCACCTTTAAGTTTGTTGTGTCCAAGTCTTTTAACTTTTCCCCGAGGATCTTCATCATAATCTGCAAGAAAAACCACACCACTGAAAATGTAAAGAAGCCTCTACAATTCCTACCCAGAGCATCAAATACAAAAA
The DNA here is from genome assembly GCA_963920655.1 of Geranium rotundifolium. NCBI lineage: Eukaryota > Viridiplantae > Streptophyta > Magnoliopsida > Geraniales > Geraniaceae > Geranium > Geranium rotundifolium. The sequence continues at coordinate 13,387,449 of OY987317.1, read as the reverse complement.
TAGGAATACTGAATATTAATTGAAGTATCATTGAATTGAGATTTCTGTGGCTACATGATCAGCACACACACAAGTTGGCTTAGATCAGTATAAAGGTACACTAGCCATGAATTGAAATTTCATTGGCTACATGATCAGTACACACAAGTTGGCTTAGATCAGTATAAAGGTACACTAGCCAGCTCTTTTGTCCTAAACCGTGAGACTGTGTTAACTATGACAAATATAATTCGTGACATTGTGACAGCGCAACTCAAGTTATCTGTGATGGATGCCTGACTTTTAATTAATTTGCTAAAACATGTACGATTGAAAGATTAAAACATGTAAAAATAAATGAAATGAACGATTAGAAACTCCAACATGATGGCTTAAAAGTCATGTTCTTCTTTCTTTTCAATTGCTATGGAGATGTGCCATTTTCTAGTACAATAATTAATTGAACAAACAAATTACCTTCATTAACTTCTCTAGTGAGGCTTCTTTCAAAAACCCTTCACCTCTCTCTCTCTCGGCAATCAGTAAATTCATAACCTGAAACATTTGGAAAAACTTGTATCATTTGGACATGATTTGTTCGTCCTGATGACACCATTTAGGAGAAGAATCAACCTTTCCCACATATGTTTCTGAACCAGATGGAAGCAACTCCAAAGCTATCTGTGAGTAGAATTTTGCTTCATCATCAAATAGGACTTTTTCAAACAAATCGTAATAAGCTGTGCCATCCTCCTCTCCCATTTCCACAGAGAATGCCACAAAAACCTTTAGTATGGTCCGGCCAACCGTAAATGTCCCACTGCGCTCATTATTGATCTGTACACAATGCTGCGTAATTCTACCTTGACCATGAAAAAACAGGTGTGTACAGACACAAACAACATTATAGCACATCATCTTACCAGAGAAATTACAACATCACAACATTTGTCGAAAAAATGATCGCAAACCTGAAAAAAGGGTTTGTATGATTTACATTGAAGTCAGAGTGAAACAACAAGAAAATACAGTAGAGCCATAAACAATGAAGGAAAGAAACAAAAGTACATCAGAAACATGACAGTGATCTCACCAATTCACGGAATTGAAGTCGGGCATAGGCAAGTGGTCCGTGATTGTGTTCACCGATAATAAAACCACCATCAGGAAGGTGTGCAAGGAACCTTGAGAAAAATTTGGCCATTGCCCGCCATTTTGCCCACATATGTAGAACTTCTACTAAAAGATAATCATCTTTCTTGTTTTCTATGGATGGAACTACCTGTAAGCAGAAGGGACTAAGATTATATATAAAGGAAAAGGAAACAATTAGAAAATTCAAACCAACGGAAGAGAACTGAGGAGAGGTGTAACCGAAACTGTTTTAGTGGATATTTTACTTGTGTAATTCACTGAAACTCAGGCAGGTACAAATTAAGTATGATGGATTTTGTTTAGATCACACTTCACTGAGTTCAGCTCTTCACTTCAGTCCCCCAAGTTAATTACAGGTAGAGGCATCAAGAATCTCCAGTTTCTTCAATGCATTAGCTAGTCAACACTTACCAGTTCCATTTTATGAACAAGTTAAGGCATGTGATAGACTATGCCCTACATAAATGTAGTTTAACTAGGGAGAACAAAGAAGTAAGGTAACTCTTAAGGACTAATGTGAAATACTTAATCATGTGAACAAAAAAGTGACTTAGGTACATAATTAGTCATCAAAATTGTAGACAATGGTTATCGTTTTACTTCCAACAAACAAGTGAAGAACAACGAAAAGCAAAAACTTTTCTCCAGACCAAAAAACTGCTATATCTGATCCCTAAGATACTCCTTTCACCTGCCCCCATCCCTAACGCAATACAGATTTATTGGATATGCTATTCTTCGAGTCAACAACCCCACTCAGTTACAAAATGGTGGAAAATAATCAAGATATATTCACTACCAAAATGGTGCGTTTATTCACTAGAACAAAGCAAAAGGCAAATTAAATTTAGCGATGCCACGACAAGATTATATATACTTCGAGTCATACATGTACATATTCAAAATGTATTCAAATATTTAGGAGTCTCACCACTATGTTGATACTCTCTCTCAGAGCCATAGCATATCTGTTGTAAAGCTTCCCTTTCCAGTCAGGATGAGAATCAGCACGACACATGTCACGAACACACCTTTAAAATGAGTGAAGGATGTCCCATTTATTTGACTAGCATTCAAAAACAACAAAACCAGAGAAGAATAATTTTAAACTGCCTACCATGAAATCGAATAAACAAATTGCTATATTAAATAGAATCTTACTGCCACAATCAATTTAAACAAATTGCTATTTTCAGATTATATTACTCCTCATATGCATTCCACCTGGCATTCATGTCATATATTTCTAAATAAAACCTATTTCTGTTTTCTTGTTCAAGAACCCATTACTCAGTTCCACTACAATTGATCTAAGGATACATATAAAACTTGGCATAATCATCATCAGTGAACAATTGCCCCGGGCGAGCACCATTTAACATGCAAAGCGCCTTCATGAATATGCTGTCAAAGATAGCAAATCCTTCTTCCAAGGTCTGGATCTTCCCCATTTTTAACCAATCGTAAATTCAGCTTCGAAAATATCCTTAAACACAATCCAAGCAAATCCACATATTAGATCCAAAAGAACACAAAAAAGTGGATAAAACATTAAACTATACAGCACATAATGCTCGTTCAAGTATGAGATTCTCCATTTCTTGGTTCTCGGCAGCTACATTGCCCAGTCAAATAGCGATAAGCAGTCAAATAGCGATAAGCAAAACTAATAAACAAAAAAATGTCAGCCTCATTCTGTCCGCGTGGATTGCGCATTCGGAAAGAATAAATCTGAAAATACAGCTCAAGAAACGGAAAAAGACTGGAGAACAGTGCACAGGAATCAAAATTACGAAGATTCAGAGAAAGCAAAGAAACCGAGTACTCAAGAGTGCAATCGGAATCGAAGAAACAGAGGATTAGGGTTTGGGGCTGACCTTTAAGATCCTCTCTGGCTGTGCTTAAAATGAAAGTGCCCGATTCGTGTCTGGAGATCGTATTTATAGGTGAAATCCAGAAAACGCACTGCGCCGTCTCAGCTTAGCCCGCCTAAATTTGATTTTATTAGTGCTTTATAAGTGTTTTCCTTTTCCTTTCTTCTAAAATAAAGGGTTAATTACAGTTTGCCCTTGCGTTTTTTATAGTTTTCTCCTGCTATAATAAAAAGTTCAAAATAAGATATTTTAAAATCATTTTTTTACTAAATTAACGATTCCGTCCAAATTTAAAAAAAAAAACCTGACTTTTTTAAGAAAAATACAAAATTACCCTTAATTAGACCGGTTCAACCCCTCCAATCTCATCTCTAATTGATCATTTCAAAATTACCAAACTACCCCTAATTGTTCATCAAAATTTCAAGATCATGTCATTATCTTTACTTTTTTATGGTTAAAATAAAAATGGGAGAACCGTTAAAGAGATTGGAATGGTGCATTGCATAGGTGGTTAGCGGAGGTCAAAGAGGTGGTCGACGGCCTGCAATCTCGGGTAGAAGTTTGAATCGCAAAATTTAAATAAATATGCAATGTCGATGGTCTGGCCGATTTGGAAGCCGATGTCGAAGAGGTGGTTGGCGGAATTGGTCATGACGGCGACCGTTGATGGCGTCGGAGGGCCGATAAGGAGGAAGGGATGGTTTTCGAGGCTGGGTCGGTCTCAACGATTTGTCCAGATCTGGGTTGGTCTCAATGATTTGACTCCTCGAATCGTCCAGGTTTGAAACCAAATCGATTGAACTAGAAACAAATATAAAAAAAAATAATGATAATGGCATGATCTTGAAAATTTAATGAACAATTAAAGGTAGTTTAGTAATTTTGTAATGACCAATTATTAAACTAGTTATTATTAGTAGAAAAATATTTGGCTACTGCGAACCCCTAATCTGTCAGTTATTAGAGAGGCACGTTTTCACTAAGTCATTACTTCTATTTGTTTACTTTTACTTTTATTTAATTTAACTTAATATATAGTATTTCTTATAAATGGAAAAGTGCACAAAATGATGTCGTTTCCTTCTCTTTTAACCTCCAACTTTTTCAATCACCTCCTGGCTAAAACTCAATCGTCGATCTTCGCTTCTCAAAATCGCATGGGCCGCGACGGTAGCAGAGTTTAAATTGGGGAACCCGTCGACGGTGAAGTTCATCATCACACTAATCGCTCCTCCACCTCCTGTGGTCACGTGATTTGAATCGATAAATAGAGTGAGACGCTTGTATTGTGCTGCAGATAAGCTCTGATTTGACGACAACAACGTCGATATTGGGTTCAGTCTTCGATTCTGCCCATGAGCGAGCTACTGCTCAAGCCCTCCAACAACCCATGAACGTTCGAGAAAGGCATCACTGAATTCGAACACGAGCCTCTTATCTCTTCCCTTCTTCTTTCTCAGTCTTGACTCACATCTGCTTAGGTGGAAGTCCGCGTTCCCAAAACCATGCTTCCAGTGTAATGGCATGATCCTGGAAATTTGATGAACAATTAGGGATAGTTTGGTAATTTTGTAATGATCAATTAGAGATGAGATTGGACCGGTCGAACCGGTCTAATTAGGAGTAATTTTGTATTTTTCTTAAAAAATTTAGGTCTTCCGTCCAAATTTGGACGAAATCGTTAATTTTGTAAAAAAATATTGATTCTAGCGTAGCTTATTTTGAACTTTTTATTATAATAAAACACACCACTGCAATATGGACAAACTGTAATTAACCTTAAAATAAATTTCTGAAATTAAATTGAAAGGTGAAAAATAATTCAATTCACCGCTTGATTCTCATTGTATACCATATGGTCAATTATGATTTCGAAAAGATGAAATTGTTTCTTACTTTGTTTTAAATTTTGAAATTTGTACAATAATTCTCACACTAATACCTTCATTAATAATTAATAATTAAATAATTAAAAATGTTTTATATACTAAAATTTAAGAATGATTAAGTGTTTTGATAAAATCAAAAAGAGTATAGTAGTAGCTAAAAAAAGAGTGTAGCAGTTAAAATAATTCACAATTTAATTTGTAACATAATTTAAGTTGATATGCAACATTGATGGGAGTAATGTCGATGAACATTTATATTTGGGATAATTTATGATCACTACGCTAAAGTTTAACACATTTTCATGTTATTACGGTGAACTTTTAAAAGTGTCACTTCAATACGGGAACTATTTTATGTGTCATTTTACCCTAACACCGTTAAACAGATGGAAAATATACTATTTAACTTTTAAATTTTATTAAATGTCAAAAATACTCATGTATTTAAAAAAATAAAAAAATAAAAAAACATTATTTTTTTAACTTTTTTTAAAAAAAAGTTTTGTGGAATAAATAATATAAGCTGAATTGAATATATTTTATTTAAAAAGTTGTTCATATTTGTTTTTTTATTTTTAATGTATTTTTGAAAAAAAATCTTTATTTAGAAAAAGTAATAATAATGAAATCAATTTTTATTCATTTATCTCATAAAAAAATTTAAAAAAAGTAAAAAAAAATAGATTTATTTTAAATTTCTAATACAAGGGCAATACAGACATTTCATATCAAAATTAAATCTGTTAGAAACGGTGACATTTAAAAAAACTTCGTCGTATTGAAGTGAACCTTAAAAACGTTCTCCGTAGTGATATGAAAATGTGTCAAACTTCACCGTAGTGATTATAAATTATCCCATTATATTTAATCTATGGGACCTAAAATATTTCAAAAATAATATATTAGCAATCATTTGAATTCGTAAACTACCTGATGCATAAAAGTAAACTTTCTCAGCATAATGTGTTACGTCCAAATTTCAGGAGGAGGAATACTATCATGGTTTTGCGTTTATGTGTTGTCTTCATCTTTTTTGTGTAAATTAGTGAATTCTCTCGACTAATGATCGTTATGATCATGCGAAAATGTATATATAGTGGTGTTTATTTTGTAACCTAATAACTAATTTCCCTACTATTACACTTGTACCCTAATAATACATAATTGAGTTTTAATTGAATTTGTATATTATAATAAACTTAATTGAGTTTAAAATGTGTTAGTATACTACAATATATTAGTGATTTAATCAGAATTTTTAGAAGACATGAATGATAGAAATCTCTTCAAATATGTTATATACATATATTAATTAATATTTGAAAAAAAGCATATATAAATATGAATTTTCCACTTAGATATACACCTAATTAAAATCTATCTTATGTATAATGAGAATAGGGATGGGTTGGGAGTACCTGTTTAACTGACATTTGGATTTTCTAGAGTTTGACATCTGGATTGAAATCTGTATATTTTTTTAGTATATGGTTATGTTATGTTTTGTATATTGCATTTTAAATTACAGATTTAAAAAAGATATAAATTAGGGGAATGAATCGGGTGGTTACTTAACTGCCACTCTGCACCTTTTATCTGAGAAGAAATACAGGAGGATGAGGAAGAGATCGATCAAGATGGCCATACAGAAGAGGTAGACGGCGAGGAGCGACTCCTTGTACCAGTACGCGCCGAGGAAGCCGACCAGGACAAGGACTCCGAGGACCACCACCGGCCACCGGAGGCGGTGCACGCACTCGTTGTTCGGCTTAGACGCCAGCCAGATCCCGGCGCCAACCAGATCCCGGCGCCGATTATGGGGATCGAGCACAACATCGCCCCAAATTTGAGGATCTCCATCACGATGTTGCTCATTCCCATGATTGATGGTTTCACTCTGCTCTCAACTGGGTCTGTGGAAAAATTGAAACTTTACTTGTTTTGTGACGTGGGTTTTGGGTTTTGAGGGGATTGAGGTGGGTTTTGATTTGATTATGAGAATTCCTCCAACTATTTACCTTCTTTTATAAATTCTTCATGAGTTATATTGAGTTCATGTGAGTTTTTGGTTTGATTCCATAAGGTGGAGCTGTATTGGCGATGGAAAAATGGGGCTGCCGGTTTTATTCAACACGAAGTTCTTATGATGCGATTTCATTGTTGGTTCATTTGGATTGGAGAAAGACTCATATTGTTGGGAACAATTTCGTTTGGTGTTGGATTTTCTTTGTTGTCATAGGAGTGCCCATTATAATTATATATTGATATGAGTCAGTCAAGATCTCTTCCGTGTCACATATTTTCTCGATCTCATATGCTTTCAATCATGGTCCTGACTTTATAGTTTGAGCTTCATCACGGCGAAATTTTTGTTTGGTTCAACTTACTTGATTTACTTATGAAGATTGACATAGAAAGATAAAGAGAATTTCAAGAACTGTTGGAACACCGGGCTGTTTAGGACTATGCTCACCAGAACCACATTTAGGTCAGTAGCTTTTTAAAAAAAAAGTTATTGGTATTGATACTTTTTGTTTTGTTGGCTTGTTCAATTTGAGTGTGTGAAATAATTGATGGTTGTGGGTTAATCATAGTTTTTTTGAATTGTGTGTTTGTGATTGTTTGTTTTAATTGAGTTTTTGTTGGTAAAAGAGTTGAATTGTTGTTGATCATTAGGTTTGCCCTCTTTTGGATGTTTAAATAAAAACTATGGATTGGTTTTAGTTGCTCATGGTTTTTTTATTTATGATCTGGATATAGTGACCTCTAAACCCTTCTCTTTTGCTAGACTGAGGGATCACACAGTTGAACACTTTAGTAGACATTTCCTACCAGCTTCTCTTTTCTTCAGTAAAGGAAACAAAAAATGTACTTTGTCTATCGTATAAGTTAAACTATATGTCAGTCTTTTATGTATCTTGTTTCTATAGAAGGCAAGAAGTGATGCTGCAGAAAGTCTCTTTGTCACAAAGAATTGTCAAGCCACCCATCGGATGATCAAATCCGAATTCTTCTTCAGCTTTGCTGAGTAGCTCTACAAATGAAGGTTGGTTAAGAAAAGACATAGAACCACAAATCTCTTCTTCAGTTTGTCTCCAACATGAACTGCTAAAAATCCTTTTGGTACATTTAGAGCTACTATGTTCTTGCTCTAATTACATTTTTGCATGTATCTTCTTCATGTTTCTTGTAGTGAATTTATAGTTCTAACTGTTATCTTACAAGAATAAATGGTTATATAGGTTTTCTTGCATCCTGAGAAATAATATACGTCAATGGCCTATTATGAGTAAGCCTTCCCTATGTGCTGAGCATAATGACATGTTTGTCTCCATATTTTGACTTTGCATATTGGTGTATATATAATTCTCTAAATTTAGAATTGATAACTTTAAAAGTTTGGGCATGATCCAAGAATGCCCAACTGGCCAACCAGTAATGTTTTTGAAATGGTTTTAGTATTCAGATAGAGTTATAGGAACCCAAATCGTTGAGACAAATATTGGTTACATATTGAAAATCAATATAATACTAGCAACTGTCATACATAAACATAGGTGATACTTTGGGGATGGCAGTGTGAGTAAGAGACTCTCTCTGAAACATGAAGTTGAAGAGCTATCACTCTGTCTTGCTGTAATTTCGCTTTATCTCTCAGTATAAGATTCAACTTTTTCATGAATTTGCAAATTAATAAACTTAAAATTTTAACAGTTCTTTTCATTTCTTGAAAATGGAGTTTCCAAACAAATAGCTTGTCGCCATATATCTATTCATAAACTTTTTTTTGTCTACATCATTTATATAATTATCCTCTATTTATCATTATGTGTTCACACTTGTTATTGTATTCTTCTATTGATTGTGAATAAGGTGTTTGTATCTGTGACGTATCGAATTTTCTATGAATTACTTCATTTGGGTAGGAACTAAGGGAGGAAGCTATGAATTACTTTATTTGAGAGAGAGAGAGAGAGAGCAGTCTCTCTCAAGTCGTCTCATAATAGATATCATGTAAAAAAGTTTGGATCCGTTAACAATATTGAATTAGAACGAAAACAATATTTAAAAATTACATCATACAATGTCGTACACATGATTGTGAATAATAATCGTATGAATTACCAATTTTTAGAAAAGAAATTGAGAACTTTGTTCACAATTATACTTTAGCAAAATTTTACAGGTAGCCACGAATCGCGCGGGCCCCATTCTAGTTTAGGTAATTCAGATACATTCAACTTTATTTTATGGACATTAATATTTTTTTCCTGAAAAATGTTAATTTCAAAAGTAAAAACAAAATTGTCTTTGTTCAATTTTTTATTTTTAAATCATGCCATTATATATTTCTAGTTTTGGTTGATAGTTGCTGGTTTCTACTTGCCATATTGCCAGATCAGCTCCTTTCCTCATACGGCTAACTTTACCTCCTCTCTTAATGTTCTTTTTTTTCTCTCTTAGTGGTTTCTTCTTCATCCTAATTATTGGTATTTTTCGATAAATTGTGAAACCCATTACAGGAAATGGGAAATACCAATATAGAAAAAAAAATCAAATATTATTTTTTTCGATTTTTTTCAGGAACTAAACGGGAAAATAGAGAAGAAAGGAAAAAGGTTTCAATTTTTAGCATACATCATATATGAAAAAGAAAAAAAATGATGGATCTCGGTCTAGTGCATGATATCTTATTTTCAACATGTTATAAAGATGAAGAGTGTATGAAAAATGAAGTAAGGCTAGAACTCTGCGATGATCCTTTATGAATAACATTATTGGCTGGTGATTTATTCTTTATGACAATTGTGTTCCTTATGAAGTTCAAGAATGTCATGAGTATTTGTGTATAACAAAAGGGTAGTATCTTTTATTTTATACTCGTGGTTTTATTGATGTAAATGGACACGTTTCACTGTGGCCGCCACTTCATACTTGTACGAGTTGATTATGAGCCACCACCTCGCATGTTAATGACTCATAAATATGGGTTGTACTTAATGTAATTGTAATTGGATGCATTTACATTCTTGTTTACTTTCTTATTTACTATTTTCTGTTGTTCTCTTCTCTTCTTTTATTATTGTTACTAGTGTAGAACTCTGCGCGTTGCGCGTCGCCTTTTGGAAAGTATAACGATACAATAAAATTTTAATTACATACACTTTAATTTGGTAGATTGGTAATGGGTTTGAGTCATGTTTCAATAATAATGCAAGAAGAGAGTTAACCTCTAAGACTATTTAAATTTTCCCGCTTGAACTCTATAATGTTTAGCTATACTGGATTGGATATGTGTGATCTGAATAACAAGCTCTATACACAAACAAAATTTATCGAACCAAACGACGAATAAATCATCTGTGTACTATTAAACTCATTATTAAGATCATTCTTGATAAATTAAATTGGAAAAGACACCACTAACAATCGAGTACAATTAGAAATATCCAACCCTTCTACAAGACACGAAAGACAAACTATATCAAATCACAACCACATGAAACTAACATGAAAATGAATAAAAATACATTAAAAATCAAAGAGACGATAAAAAATGTACCAACATATGAATTGAAAGCTCTGAGTAAATTGTGTGACCAGTTTCAAAGGTTTAAGCAGACTAGGAGACATTTATTTCTTCTCTTCATGACCATGAAATGAAAATAGGTGGCACAGAAGAGTACATGTGCAAATATGATGCTATTTACTTATAATTATTTTAGTATATGCTAAATTTTATTTTCAATTGTTATCTATTGTATTTTCCTTTTCCTATTATCTTATCATGAACACAAGTAAAGTAAAAAATAAATTACAAAAATATTGTCAACTTACGTTCACGAGAAAATGAAACCAAATGATTAAATAAGAAATACAACTCGTCCAAAATATTGTCAAATGATTTTTTTTAAATACAACTCGTTCAGAATATTTAAGATTAACCTGAAATAATGACATACAAATCGAGGATACTAATCAAGCACTTAAAACACCATATTATGAAATTAAAGAACGGTGAAATAAAAGAAACCACATGAGGTACACATAAATCTACAAAAAGGAAAGCACAGTTTTACACGGGTACTATATGACATTGAATAAAACAACACTAACCATTTTCAAATCAAGTTTAACCATCACAATTATTATACCTTTCGTGAATTGTAATAAAAAAATCAACAAATATATTAGTGAACAAGAATGCGTGAATAATATATCAACAAATATATAGAATCAGTATATGAATACATCAGTGAACAAAAAAATCAACAAATCAGTGAAAAATAATTAAGAATTTATGGTTCATTTTCCATGTATTTCAACGAATTAGTGAACAGATCAATTCGTATGTACAAATCAGTCAACAAATAAAATACAAAATTAGATTAGAATTTAGAGATCATAGAGTTAGAAAATCAGTGAACAAAAATTCGAGTTCTCAAATCAGTAAACAAGAAACATAGATCGAATTTAGGGTTCACAAATTTAGAATTCGAAAATTTAGGGTTCGTAGATTTAGGATTCATAAATAAAAATATAGCATAATAACTTACAAAAATAATTCAAAACTTCCTATTGGATCATTGATATGTAACCTCAATTAAAATCTCGGAACATTAATAGTAATGACTTCTACAAGTTAGTAAAAGTTTTACTTTATATTTCTTAAGAAGGATTACTTTCCTAAACATAAGCTTTTGAAGGTTTGTCGAAAAATATTTCAATCACATCAAGAACTCAAACCGCATCAAGATTACAAAAACATATGTGCATAAAATTTAGAACCAGACAAGCAGTGCATAAAAATATAATATCCAAACTCAGAAACATCAAAAAAATAAAAATAATAGAACAACTAACAATATGACTCAATATTTATATATCATACACCATTTCATACAATTCTTCATTCATATCAAACTAGGAAAAAGTTGAACTCAAAACAATAGGCTAATAGCAGTGCAGAAATGAGAAACAGAGAAAAAATAGTAGTAAAAATGATGAGAACACTATACACATCAAGAAATATAAGACATCAAGAACATCATACACATACAAAATATTTATCAACTAAGATTTCTACAAAAGGTTTTTGTTCATGCGCATTTTCTACCTTAAAGCATAAATGGAGAGCAGAGGCGAATAGAGGCAACGAGGAGCGTCTATAGAGCCTTGAACAGAGAGAACAGTGATGCAATGTTTATATATATCTTGAATATTAAAATGAATAAGAAATCGGATTCACCAAATATACGAATAACTCATCACAACTTTTCAAGAATTAAAATTAACATACATTGCATTTAACACTTTTTTGAAACATGTGGCATGTTTTGATAGGATGGTTACTCCCACTCTTTAATATTCAATCATATACATTGAACTCTTTACATGCACTAAGTCATAAAGATTCTAAAAAATTATTTCAAGAATAGTTGACGCACAATATTTCTCTAATGTCCACGGAAATGAAAAATGAGTGCTGAACGTGTACAATTTGTCTACTCCTTTTATATACAATAGAAATTATTATTACTATTACGTATATTCACATACATGTTTCTACTCTATTCATTCTTTCATAAATATGTGCATTCATTGTTGTGAGGAGCATTCTTGTTTTATATTTACAAAATTATAGTCTTTTATTTGATTTACAATATGTTATCAACATGAGGCTCAAAATTTGATATATATATATAAATTTTTATCACGGTTTGATTTATATATATATATATATGAATAGAATTGCATATGTATAGTAGAGATGATAATGAATAAGAACGAAGTTCTCTTCCATATCATATATTATTTATGTTATCTTTCTTGAATCGCTTTATTTTATGTTAATTTACATTTATAACTTGGAATTTACTGATCTATCCTGGATTTATTTGGTTATTGTTTTACAATAATTATTCTTAAACTCTTCACTTTACTTATGGGGTTAATACTTGTGTATTCATTGCTTATATTATTTATATTTTTATTATCTTTATTAGTTCTTGATTTGCAACAAACACCACGAGTATCAGTTCTCACCTCTTTTCCTTATTTACAATTCTTGTTTACAACACAATAGTTGATTTATACCATCAAATTTTGTCCATGTTCATTCTTATATTTCTTTCTTTCCTTACAAGATTGTTTTGTTCCATTAGTTTGTCTTCTTAACATTTTTTTTTGGATTTACAATATGTTATCAGTGATGAATTTTATACTCATCAGTATGCAAACATTACATGTGGGATTTATTATTATATCTTTATTGTTTATATTTCATAAATGTGTTTATAATATTGTTATGTACATTGTATGCATATATTTATAATGTTACTGTACATTTATTTCATGATTTATTCATATTTGTTAAATTATAACATTTCGAACCTAAAGTTCTCAAATGCCCATAAGGAAATTTGACTCATATCAATCAGAAATGTACAAGTTTTGTGATATATACAACTTGAAGTCTTATATAAGTATGTCTGTTTTATTGTTCATTTCAGGATGTCGAACTTAGTAAAATGTCATTATGAAGCACTCTGCTTGGATGTAAGCAACTACTTTGAATGAGCTTTAAAAACAACTCTTCATCTCAGATCCCAAAATCTTGGAGAAGTCATCAAGGATAAAAATACATCGTCCATGCAGGACATGTTGAAGACTACTATTTTATTCGCCATCATATCAGTTCTGGCCTATGTGCAGAATACTTAGATATTGAGGACCCCCTTGACTTCTGAAAGAGGTTGAAGGAAAGATTCGAACATATGAAATCAATTGCTCTTCCTAAAGCATTAAATGAATGGACTAATCTCATACTTCAAGGTTTCGAATCTATCAACGAGTACAATTATGCTATATTTAGAATTGTATCCAAGCTCAGAATGTGCGGTGAAAAAATAATTGATGATTCCATGTTGGAAAAAAACTGCTCCTACCGCATCAATACATGGATAAAAAATTTGAGAAATTTACAGACTTGATCACATGCTTGTTCATTGCAGAGCAAAATAACAAGCTATTATTAAAGAATCACCACATTCATCCTATCGGTAGTTCGCCATTTTCCGGAAGCAAATTTGACCAGCCGTCATAATTCTTCAAGATTCGAACGAGACCGAGGCCCCAGTCATGGTCGCGGTCACGGACAAGGACGTAATAATTTTCATACTCGTGGAAGAAATGATAGAATATTTTACCAACAATTGAATAGACAAGAAGTACATGAGAGAAGAAGAGTAAATGACCTGCGATTTCAAACTTCGAGAAGCAATGAAAGTATTTGTTATACATGTGGTAGAATAGGACATCGCTCGCGTACTTGTCGTGCGCCAAAACATCTGGTCGACCTATATCAAAAATCTGTGAAAGCTAAAGGCAAGAAAAAGATAGAGACAAACTATACTGACAACATTGATCATGAAAATCTGACCAATCTAAATATCTTTAATTTCCCAAGAGATGACGATGGAGAAATAGGCCTTAAGGACAAGGATATAGTTCAAACCTTTTGATAAGTAGTTATATGGTGTTATTATATTTTGTATTGTAATGTTTTTTTATGAAAGGATGGCTTTTGAAAAAGAACCGTCTATTTGTGAAAATGACTCAGATATGTGCATTGTTGATTGTGCCACTACACATACAATCCTCAAGGATAAGAAGTATTTTTCGTGTCTAACTTTGGGTGAAGCGAATGTTAATGCTATTACAGGTTCTGCAAATATAATTAATGCCTTTGGAAGAGCTACTTTATTATTAAAAAATTAAACAAAGTTAAATATCCATAATGTGTTATATGCTAGTAAATCTAGAAGAAATCTATTAAGCTTTAAGGACATCCGCAGTAATGGATATCATATTGAGACCACAAGTGAAAATGAGAATGAATGTCTATATATCACTTCGAATGTTTATGGAAAAAAGCGTGTACTTGAAAATTTTCTCGTTATATCATCAGGATTATATTACACAATTACAAAAACAGTTGAGACCTACGCGATATTGAATCTAAAGTTCTCAAACCGAAATGTTGTTATGCTATGGCATAATCGTCGTGACCATGCATGATCAACAATGATACGTATGATCATTGAAAATTTTTATGGTTACGCATTAAGAAACCATAAGATTTTATTGTCCAATGATATCACATGTATCGCTTGCTCACAAGAAAAATTAGTGATCCGTCCATCCTAACCAAAGGCAATACTGAATGTCCATCACTCCTGCAGAGAATTCAGGGAGATGTATGTGACCTTATCCATCCCTCTAGTGGACCATTTATTTATTTTATGGTTTTGATTAATGCATCCAGTAGATGGTCACATGTGTTTATTATCAACTCGAAATGTTGCATTCGCTAAATTATTGGCACAAATTATTAAGTTGATAGCACATTTCCCTAATCATCCAATAAAGTCTACCTGCCTTGATAATGCTGGTGAATTCACATCTAAGATATTTGATGATTACTGCATGACATTAGGTATAAATGTTGATCATTCGGTCCAGCATGTTCACACCCAAAATGGGTTAGCAGAATCTTTCATTAAACGAATACAAATAACTTCACGTACATTATTATTACATTCAAAATTATATGTTTCTGCTTGGGGACATGGTTGTGTTACATGCTGCATCTTTAATTCGTCTAAGACCTAGTTCATATTATCATTACTCTCATATATAACTTGTGTGTGGACATTAGCATGATATATCCCATTTACGAACCTTCGATTGTGATGTATAAGTGCCAGTTGCACCGCCCAAACGTAAAAAAATGGAACCTCAAAGAAAATTGGAAATTTATGTTGGTTTTGATTCACCATCTATTATTAGATATCTTGAACCCCTGATGGATGATCTATTTACAACAAGATTTGTTGACTGTCATTTCAATGAGACAACATTCCTATCTTTAGGCGATCACAGAAACATTCCTAAAGAAAAACAAGAACTTTCATGGAAAGTAAATTCTACGTATCATTTAGATCCTCGCACGCCACAATGTGCAAATGAAGTACATAAAATAATACATTTGCAAAATATTGCAAACCAAATGCCCAACACATTTACAGACACGACAAAAATGACAAGGTCATATATTGATGTCATTAATACGCCTGCGAAAATTAATGTAAATGATGATAATGCTAAAGCAAGCGTAATACACGCCAGAAGCGTGGAAGAGAAATAGGAGGAAAAGATATTGTTCCACGAAAACGGAAAAAATCAATCGAGTATAGAGATAGTTCCAAAAGATCAAATGGTTCCTGAAGAACCATTGATTTCTGAAAAATTATTGGTTCCAGCAGAGCCATCGATTTCAAATATGGATGAAAGTTTAAAAAATCCTGGACATTTTCAAGAACATACAAATGCGGAAATCAATTATAATTGATGAAGTTTTCTTTTGAAGTAGCAAGTGAAGTGATAAATTATTTTGATTTTGAGCCACATACTATTAACGAGTGTCGCAAAAGAGATGATTGGCCAAAGTGGGAAGGAGCAATCCAAATAAAATTGCATTCATTGGTAAAACGTCAAGTATTTGGGCCTATAATTCAAACACCAGAAAATGGTAAACCACTTGGGTATAAATGAGTATTCATTATGAAAAGAAATAAGAAAAATGAAATTTTCAGTTAAAAAGCAAGACTTGTAGCCCAAGCATTTTCTCAACGACTTGGAATCGACTTTGATGAAACATATACACTCGTGATGGATACGATCACTTATAGATTTTTTATCAGTTTGACAGTGTTAGAAGGACTAGACACGTATTTAATGAATGTACTTACTGCTTATTTATATGGAACATTAGACACTGACATTTATATGAAACTCTATGAAGAAGTTAAATTGCCTGAAGTAATGAGGAATAAACCAAGAAACTTGCATTCAATACGATTACAAAAATTGCTATATAGACTAAAAAAATCAGGAAGAATGTGGTATAATCGTCTCAATGAATATCTTACCAAAGAAGAGTATAAAAATAATGTCATATGTTCATGCGTATTTATCAAGAAATCAAGTTATGGTTTTGTCATCATAGAAGTATACGTTGATGATATGAACTTAATAGGGACACCCAAAGATATCCTAAAGACTGCAACATATTTAAAGAAGGAATTTGAGATGAAAGATCTTGGAAAAACTAAATATTGTCTCGGCCTGTGACTAATGACATTTTAATCCATCAATCTACATATATTGAGAATCTCCTTAAGCGTTTCAATATCGGTAATGTCCATTCACTCAACACTCTAATGGTCGTTCAGTCTGAAAGAAATAGATGAAAATATACTTGATCCTGAAGTACCATATCTAAATGCGATTGGAGATTTATTATATCTAGCTCAATGTACAAAACCGGATATAGCATTTGCAGTAAATATGTTGGCCATATTCAGTACTGAACCGACTAGACGACATTGGAATAAGATAAAACATATATTTCGTTATCTGAGTGGAACAAGAGATTTAGGATTATTATATTCCAAGTCCACAGAAAGATTCGGCCTCATAGGATATGCAAATGCAGGAAATCTTTCAAATCCACATAAGGCACGCTCCCAGACAGGATATGTCTTTACGTATAATGAGACAGTGGTTTCTTGGCAGTCGACAAAGCAGACTTTGGTTGCAACATCATCGAGCCTTGTTTCCCTTTGGGATCCAAGTCGAGTCTAATCTTCACCTTGATATCGAAAACACCCTATAGGAAGATGACAGTTGTTCGATGAGACTAAATTCAATAGAAAATTAAAATGGCATGGTTAAAATGAGAAAACTTAATTATAGTCAATGTCGATAAAGATGCAGAGGACAATCGTTTGGTAAAAATGTGGTGTATCATGAAGTATTTGGAAACATTAATTCAATAAGTGATGATGTTCCTCAGTATATTAATGTATAGAACATAATTTTTTTATTTTGATGTAAAGAATTAAAATTAATGTCCGAATGAATTCAGTACATAGTGATTGATACATCATAACATAATTTGGTTTATAAATGTTGCTGCATTTCCGCATATAACCTATAATATTTTCGATGTTCATATTTAATGTGTCAACTGCTTTTATGTACATATACGATAATTTATATATTTATTATAATATTTCAAAAATTTTTAAAAAATACATTTCTTTGTTTGCTTTATGATGCATAATGTTATCCATTATTTTCGTTTGTAAATCAGATGAAATATTAAAATATTGCATTTTAATTTATACAAAAATATCTCTAACTATGTATAAATAGTATACATTACTCGACGGATATTCATTCATGTTTCAACACTGATATTTGCTTAAATAAAATACCGATTCAATGAGTTTTCACAAATGGCACTCGCTGTGCTTCATACTAATCTAATTTATATATAAAAGGAGTAATGATTTTTGACAAGTGGCAAAAGTTTTTTTAGAAATGTTTTTATAATTGTTGCGTTTTTGTGTGTTTGATTTTTGAAAAAAAAAAACTGTCATTTTCAGTTATTCTTGTATTTTTCACAATTCAGTGTATTAATAATTTCGTTCATATGTAGTGAATATATTGTTTTGTGTCTGCTGGTATATTTGTTTGTATAGTTGTGTCTATTGGTCGTGTCTCTCTATACTGTATTTATACGTGCGGTGTTGCTGGTGTATCGGTGGTGTCGACGGGGTGCAATCTGTTATTTCATGCATAGCCCACGTCTCGTTCACGGGAAGAATTTCAATCGTTGTTGTGGTCCTCTGACATCACGCCTGGAATGGCGTATGAGAGTGTTTCCGATTGAGCGATCACGTGGTAGGTGTTTGAATAGTGGATTGCATGCCTTACTCCTGTGTTGTTTTATGATTGTTGTGTTTCCTGTGTATTTCTTGGTGTTTCGAAGTTGAAGGATCTTTTACATAAATTCTGGTATTTTGGGCCAGTTTCTCTTTCTCCTTTGAGTCTTGTTACAGTGCTTATTCATGTTACATTTTGTAGAACTCATATGGTTTGTTTTTGAATATTTTGTGAAAGGTGTAATATTTTTTATTCATCATCTATTTCTACGTTGTTTTGTTGTTGTACTAACATTTTTGTTGTATCTTGGTTTTTTGTACTTGTTCGAGGTTGTCGGGGTTTTTTCTTTGTTTCTTTAATTGTGTTATGGCGCTGGTCGTTGGTAGATTCGTTGTGAGGCGTTGGTGATGTGTCCGAGAAGTCTGGTATGTGTTGTGTAGTTTTTTAGATGGATGTTATATTTTGTTATGGTGATGTTTATGATTAATGTGTTTCTTGATGTTCAAGAGTTGAAGGAGCGTGTACACGAGTTCTAATATTTTGGGTTAGTTTCTATCTTTTTTTGAGTCTTGTTGCGGTGTTGGTTCATTTTATACATTGTGAATCTTGTATAGTTTGTTTATGAATATTTTGTGTGATCTTTAATATTTGTTGTTTATCATCTACTAACGTGTTTTTCTTTTGTCTTTTTTATTAACATTTTTGATGTTTGTTGTGTTTTCGTAATTTTTCGACGTTGTTGGAGCACGTTATTTTTTGCTTGGAATGTGTTGCACGGTCTGACGCATGGAGGGCTGGTGTGGGACTGACGGTATATAGTTTTTTCGGATCGAGTTTGTACAGTGAGAATGGTGATATGTATTTTTATGAGAGCATGTACAAGTGTGAGTGATTCTTGAATAATTGACGAGTGCATGGGTAGTTTGTGTTGGATAATATATGATTTAAGATCATATTATATAATTATATTTATATCATATGATTTAAATTCATATTATTCTACCTAATGAATAAAATTGAGTTGGCATTTCAAGTTTTGAATGTGGTTTAATCCTCTTGAATGTATAGGTTACAACTTTTCATTTTTTCTTTAATTTGGGCATTTACTCTTAGAATTCAAGAGGTGGAAGAGATGAGACTATAAATAGATGATCTTTCTCTTCAATTTTGAATAATCCAATATCAAGAACTATTGTGTTCTTGTTCTCCCTCTTCTACATTTCTTCTCTACAAAGTTCTATGATTTGGTGATAGACAAAGACACAAGTTCAAGTTCGCCGGAACTAGACGTTTGGTGTACGGTGCTAGTTCGAAGTCGTTGTATCCTGAGAGGTGTACGCTCATTGATTCCAACACCCGAGGGAGAGCGAATACACTTTAAGGAAAGTGTCCAACACGCCTCGACTATTCTCGAGTTTGTATCAAATATTCTGTAAAGGTTCATGTATCATTTTGTAATTTTCATATTTTATTAGTATTTTATATTTTATTGATTTTTTCAATTTGTTATTATTATTGTATAATACCTAACAATCTTAAAGTGTATCGTTCTCTTGAGTTTTAACAGGTTGCGGATTCAAGAAGGTTCATATTTTGTTTTATGAATTTTTGCATGGTTTATATTTTACAATACTAATGATTTCATTTCATTTTGTAGATATAAAAGTTGGAAAACATGAATCTTTTTTTTTAATACAAACAATAAAGTTTCATACTCGCTCCAAATTTGAATAAATTATTGATACATAATGAATTTGGTCATGTGAATTAATTTATAATCTTACAAATACTAATAAGGTTTGTCTTTCTTGTTGTAGAGATGGAAAACAAAGAATGGATCATATTTATGCAAATATCGGGACTTCGTAATTGCTCCAATTTTGAAGAAATTTTTGAAAACAAGAGTTTGGTGATGGGAGCAACAAGTTTGCTTCCTAATTCATCTTATGAAATATTTTGGACAATATGTCAATATGGCTGAGGCCGGGAATGTACCTTTTGGGTCAAATTCCAAGTGAGTTTAAGACACGAATGTCTACCACTAATATATTGATTTTGTTTCGATAAGATATGTCAAATGACTTGAATGATTTGTTGGCTTCATTGTTGAAAGAAGACGACAAAAGATGGTGGTCTTAATGGATTCACCATGTATGGTACACAAAAAACCTCATTATTGAAAGAGGAAGAAATTGATCATGTTGTACTCAAAACTATGCATTGTATAGTTTTGATATTATTTGTAAAATGTGTACCATGAAATACAAAAGATTGTGAATGATCAATAAGAAAAGAAAAATGTCGAAGGACTTGAAAAGATTATTGATTTAATCTTTGAAAGAATCTGAGAAAAGATGGTGAACATGTTGAGTTTATCAAGTATAGTAAATGAAGAATCTCAAAAGTGAAAGAGAAGACGATTCTCTTGTACTTAAACTATGTATTGAATATTTTAATGTTCTTTGTAAATGTTCATTGTACAAGTGAATAAACTTATCAAAGAATGGTGGAGAATCATAAGAAAAATATGATTTATTAAATCAGATGAATTGATTAACATGAATAAAATAATGAGTTTATTCATGTAATGATGAATCACTTCAATAAAATTGAATATGAGTAATGAATATTGAATTTATTCATTGGTTGAAAATCATAATCATCTGATTAATTTGAATGATTCTTATTTTGAATTGATCATCATGAATTGATGAATCATATAAGTTGAATGATGTAACGATCTCATTCACGAACTCATAAATATGAGTTGGGCATGATCAACTCAATGAAAATTGGTTGTGTCATTCATGGATTGATGAATCCTGAATCTAAAGATAACGATGTTATTCATGTGTTGAAAATCATACTTAAATATGATTAATTGTTTTGATTCATTGATAGATAAATCATATTAATATGAATATGAATATGAATAAGTTGAATGAAATAATATTTTTATTCTTGAGTTGATAATGGTTAGTTTGATATCATATCAACAAAGTTATGAGATCACCATAATAGATATAAGTGATGATCTAGTTATGTTGTAATCTCTAAATAAACCTTAGGCTATCAAATCCCAAAAATGGTTGACTTGACATTTTTGTTTGAAGCCATACTTATTTAGATAGAATTGAAAATTCTAATCTAAAGATTATTGATGATTAGGAGAGTGTGCACATATGCGCTTATGTCACCTCAAAATATTGTTTTGAAATATGTCATGACAATGATCAAATAAGTTGTGTGTGCGGCATGACAAGGAATGCAATTGATGATAATCTCATTGGAGACATTACTTGTTATTGATGAATTCAATTATAATTGATTTACAGAAAAAATTGTTTGTTCAAAATACAATGTGTGGACAAATGTTATTTAAACGATGACATGATGATGATGAATGAAAAATGTCATTAGACAAAATGATAAGAATAAAATAAAGTCTTTCGTTGATGTGAAATGATAGACTTGGTCAAGTGAGATATAATTCTATGTGTAGATTATTCACTTGAACCACATATATTCTTTCAAGATCGGTAAACACAAATGAGAATTTTGTCTAAACGAAAGAATTTATGATGTCTTTCAAATTATTGGAAGAAAAGTTGAATCTCTTGAGCTAATTCACATTGATATAGTGATTTACAATATGCTCAAATAAGAGATGGAATATAAATATTTTGTGAATTATAGTTTGATTCTACAAAATATTATTGTGTATAGTTGCTTAAAAGTAATAATAAAGATAAAGTCAATTGTTATGACTTTAAGATGAATATATTGAAATGGTTGGTATATGAATATCGAACACGAAATATTCATATTGTAACACAACCAATTTAATGATGTTGCTGAAAACAAAATATCACATTTTATGAGAGAAGTATGTGATATTTATAAGTTTTTGGGTCACCACTATACATGTGGGGCAATGATTTTTCAGCAAATTACCTTTGAATAAGGTAATACAAAGAAAGTTGATAAAACTTTCTTTAAGTTAATAAGAGGAAGAAAGATTTCCTATGGCTACTTGGAAGAGTGGGGGTGCTTAGCAAAAGTTTAGACTTCGACTCCAAGAAAAATGAGGACATGAACAAAATTGTTGAATGTGTCTTCATTGGATATGCAATAGTAGTGCATATAAAGTTCTTGTATATGGTTTGAAAAATCTTGATATACACAAGAATAATATATTAAAGTCTAGAATTGGTATATTCAGACAAACGAGATAAATTGAGATCGTCTAAATGAATTCTTGAAAATTGTGAGAAAATTCATAAAAGCAAGATGAGCTAGCAAGGTTTAGCAAAAGAGCAAGATAGAAAAAATCATTTGATTATTTTATAACTTGTATGTTATAAGCTACACATAACACTAACAAAGATGTTATATAGCTGCTAAATGTGAAAGAAAATGGTGCAAGTTGGTGAAGTTCTAAGATGAACTTAAACAAACGCCTAAGTAGTGACAGAGAAATACTTGACATTGTTATGTTGTCAAATCGATTTCATATCACCGAATGTGAAAAATGTGAATCATATGGGACTCGTTGATGCAATTTAAGGAATCAAAATTGCTAGAAAAGCAAACTTATCGGTCACACGATGTTGATAAAGTTTGGCAAGTTTAACAAATGTGATGGTGTTTAGCTATAATATCTATTGATTTAAGCTAACACTTGTGAAATAATAAAAACGAAAGTATCTCTCAAAATGAGTATACGAAAGGGATAGACAATATCATGTATTTAATGACATGTACATGACGGATGTTGCATCTATCTTACATAGACCAACAAGATACGTGAATGATCCAAAATTTTGGATATTACATTGTTACCGTGAGAATATTAATGTATCCATGATTGAATCTTGATTATGGTCTACATTATAATAGATATTCAAAAAAGTGTAAGAGAATACACGTAAACAAGTTGAATATCTTATATCCATTTGGTGGATAGATTTTGTCGTGATATGAAAATCTTTCGAACAAATTTTGATAACTAGATTCACAATGGAATCTGAGTTTATGAAAAGAATAAACAACTATGAAAGTCTAAATATTTGTGAAAGGATATTATCAAGGGCAAGGAATAATAACAGTCTAGACATATATGCCGAAGACATAATGTTGTTAACCAACTTCTCAACTATGGTTCAATAAGGATTGACTACATAAGGTCTAAAGAAAATACCGCAGAACTAGTATTCAACTAGTTAAATGAAGATCAAGTTGAGAAGGCATCTAAAGAAATAAGACTTAAGCCCATGAAGTTGTATAGTCAAGACAAAGGAAACCCAACCATGTTGACTGGAGATCCCAAGATCATGGTTCAATGGGACAACCTAATTGTTAAGACTGGTAAGATCACTATGGGGGTTTCCCCAGTCCTATTTCTATGATACAAACAGTGACACCCGTATGGAAAGGTTAAGCGATTGAGCTTTTAATGATTCTTATGCATCTAAAATATTGAGGTTTCGAGCGGAGTAAAGCGGGTTACTCTTAAATAAGAAATCACCTATGTGAGAGAGAAGTAGGGTCGCTTCAAAGGAGGATTGAGGGGCTAAATCCTTTAGAAACTCTTGCAGAACCAGGACGATGTTCACGACCAAAATGAACATAACCATGAGAACCGAACTTGGGTCAGGAAGATACCTACGTGAGACATGTTATCATTTACACAAATTGCAGAACAATTCAAGGACATCGCGTCTATTGATCAGCCAGTAAAGTCAACATGTTTTCACAAGGCAAGGTTCAAAGGTACCCCTACCTATCCTATACAGGTATTGACCGTAGAATCTATCACCATATCGTGTTGAGTCTACTCGTGCCCTTTTTTCTGTGTCGTTTTTGTTAGCGTCGCTCAATTTCATTCATGTGGGGGATTGTTGGATAATATATGATTTAAGATCATATTGTATAATTATATTTATATCATATGATTTAAATTCATATTATTCTACCTAATGAATAAAATTGAGTTGACATTTCAAGTTTTGAATGTGGTTTAATCCTCTTGAATGTATAGGTTACAACCTTTCATTTTTTCTTTAATTTGGGCATTTACTCTTAGAATTCAAGAGGTGGAAGAGATGAGACTATAAATAGATGGTCTTTCTCCTCAATTTTGAATAATCCAATATCAAGAACTATTGTGTTCTTGTTCTCCCTCTTCTACATTTCTTCTCTACAAAATTCCATGATTTGGTGATAGACAAAGACACAAGTTCAAGTTCGCCGGAACTAGACCTTTGGTGTACGATGCTAGTTCGAAGTTGTTGTATCCTGGGAGGTGTACGCTCATTGATTCCAACACCCGAGGGAGAGCGAATACACTTTAAGGAAAGTGTTCAACACGCCTCGACTATTCTCGAGTTTGTATCAAATATTCTGTAAAGGTTTATGTATCATTTTGTAATTTTCATATTTTATTAGTATTTTATATTTTATTGATTTTTGCAATTTGTTATTATTATTGTATAATACCTAACAGTTTGTACATTTATCACAGGTTATGTTTTCAAAATTCATTATCAACAGTTGCTGTGAATATGGGGTGAGTTTAGTGTACATGTTAAAGATTTATTTAGTGGTTTGTAAAATAGCTGTAATGTTGTAGTGGTAGTTGTGGGTGATTTGTATTCTTTAATAGGTATTTATGTTTATGTAATATTACAATGTGTGTTGTGGGTGTTTTGCATTTTTGTGGTAGATAACTATTATTGTGTAACATTATAGTGTTTGTATGTGATCAAGTGTTTTTATTTTTCCAAGTAATATGAATGTTCCGAATATCCTAAAAGTTTTTAAAAATTCATAGTGTCCTCCATGTGGTGAAGAGTCTATAATGTTACGAGTGTCACGAACTGTCCCAAAGTGCTTAATGTCTCAAAGTTGTAATGTCCCAAAAATTTGCGATGTGTCTTAAACAACGAATGTCCTACTTAATGTATTTAATATTTTTAAATACCTCAAAATGTCCCTAGAGTCTCAAATATTTTAGAATGTTTGTAAATTTGATAATGTCTTGAGTGTACTAAAAACTAACACCTTTTTAAAGCACATAATGTTTTGGGGCAGTGGATTTTTATTGTTGAGGTGAACTTTTATTGTATAATTTATAAAACACAATTTTTAATCTACAACTACAAGGAAGAAAAAATGAAAATTTTCACTGTTGATACAATGAGCCAAACACAAAATATTTTTGAATACACGTGTATTTAAAAAATTTACATTATGCAAAATTTCGTTCATGTGTGATTGTTATTGAATGCAGAGAAAAAGTAAGAAAGTTGGGGAATAATGGTGTCTTCATCACGAAGCAATGCATGAAGATGATGAGTCTATGTTGCTTACGACCGTAGCCCAAGTGCAAGAGGCCTAGAAGATAATCATGCTGAATGAGAAGAGCGTGATCCTTGAGATAAGCAATGACTATAAAATGAGCAAGAAAAAATTACAGACAACGAGTGTTTTTCTACAAAATTTTGGTGATTGGAGCTCTTTTTTATACTCTAATGCAACATTGATTTGCTGTCCAAAACCATTATGCGGAAAAAAACACCGATCCACCAGTAGTAGTATTTGTGACAAAATGAAAATAATGAAAGTTAAAATTAACATCTTCATTAATATAAATTAAGTTTATTTATATTTTAGCATTCCATAATATAAATAAGCTTAATTTCATTATTCTTTGAACAAGATTTATATTATCGTACATATTTATTCGTCATTAGTATGTTGTTCGTGTTGGTAACAAATTTTTGGCCTCGTGGTATGGACTTTTCGGATTAGTTTTGGGTCACTATCTTAAAGACATTAACACTCGAAAACATATGTCGCTTTTTCTTAACTCTATTGGGATTTTGTGCCTCCAGTCAAATACAAATGTGAGGTAGTCGTGAAATCTCGTGCTCAAATTGCAATATGTGTAGATCTAACTACAAATGTTTAATTTTCTCGAACCTATTAACCTTTGTTTTCTTCATTAACGATATTTGTCCCATGTATATACATGTGGCGGTTAGTGTATCACTATGTCGTGTTTTGATCACTTTCAATACTATTTTAATTGCATGAGATTCCCATTATTATTATTAGTTCCTTTTTTGCTTTGTTCAGGTCCAATTTTCTGCAAATTTGAGGAAAAGTTTTATGTGATGTTTCGTTACTTTTTGTAGAGAAACTAAAGAAAATGTCTCTTTTTTACTATTATTATGACTCTTTTTTGTGAACATTTCTTTAAGACAGAAAGCAACGATCAATGGTTTAGCGGCACCCAACTCTCATAAAGATGTGTTTTTTGTGGTCTCTTTTAAATTCGATTTTTAGGTAAATTTGTTATTTTTTTAATTTCTTTTTTCATGTTTTGATCTTCATTTCTTCTGGGTTTTGAGTGTTATTTTGGTTTGTCCATTGGTTTTTGTTTAAACAGTCGATTTTTTTTGTTGTGGGTGTTCTTTATTCTGAATAAAGTTTATTTCTTTTTTGTTTTGTTTATATCTAATTTCCTACAAATTTGAGGAAGAAGTAGTTCAATGGATTGATTTTGTTGAAAAAATGGTATTTTGAGAAATGGGTCTTTGGCGTTTGTCCTGATAGTGTCATAATCTATCATTTCACATTAGCTTTTTTAGTTGTTTTTCTTTTGTTTTCAATTTTCTACAAATTTAAGGAAGAAAAAGCACTTCAAGTTCATTGGATTGATTTGGTGAAAAAAAATAGTATTTTTCAGAAATGGGTTCTTGTCTTTTTTTCTAATAGTCTCATGATATGTCATTGCAAATTGTAGATGTATATGTAAAGTCAGTTGGGTACAATGTATCTGTGGTTTAATGGGATTGCATAAGTTCATTATTGTCTTCACGCCGGTCTGTGTGTAGTTTTTTGGTGTTCAATGTTGGTTCGTTTTCCCGCGGGTAGATACTGATTTTTGGTTAAGTATTGATCTTTCGGGGGAGGATTATGTCTTTTTTAATTTCAATGTGTTGTTGTCATCACTTCTTTCGTTTGTCTAGATGGTGGGTTTGCTGTTTTGACACAAGCCATCACCAGTCACGAGGAAAGTAGAGAGAGAGCTCCTCTGTTTTCGCCATCTCTTTTTTTATATTTAGACAGGTCGCTCTACACCCCAATTTACTTACCCTTCTTTTAGAGTTTTGCACCTTTATTTCAGTATACTGTGTAGTTTTGAGAGTAAGAGAAAAAAAACATAATAGTTTTTCAAGGACAGACACGCGGAGATAAAGAAGGGAAACTAACAACCAATACATTTGTTGGAGTATTCTATCTCGATTTATACTAATAAAATAATAACTAATTCGGTAAAAGAAAATATAAAACATAGAAAACTAATTAAAGAAAAATAATATTTGATACTATTTTTCAGCAAAATGGGATATGTAGTAGAAGACCACCTTTTGTGCGCCTGAAACGATTGTTGGTCTTTAATGCTATGCAGAGGAGAGTCACATCCAACGGCAACGTCAAGATTATTTCCAACATACTTTCGTTTTGCTATTCTACAACGTCTCTGCTCTTCCAGGTGAGAACTGTCATATAGTTTCAATTTTTTTCTTTGACTTGTGGAATATTCTTTAAAGTTGCATTTTTTTTACTTTTCTTGCTTACTCTGTGTCACACTAAAGGTCAGATAATTTATTTTTCAATTTTAGTATATGATTGTGGTAGTGATCATCACCAAAGGCCCCACTTCAAATTAATTTCTACTTGTCCTATTTAAGATATTGTACATCAGAGGCAGATTAGGGAGCGGCAGCGGACCGAAATATGGATGGACGACAAGAAGACAACGGCAACTGAAGCACATACAGAGTTGAAAAAAATAGATGTTTCAATTTCAAAGAGAAACTCATATGAAATAAATAGGTTTGAACATGCAAGGTCAAAAAAATCTGAAAAGCCAAAAAGATTGGGCTAGATCATCACTGGGACGAGAGCTTAACCAAAATAAATTATCTCCCGCCTTGAGATGATGAAGGCCTGCAAACTGGTTCGCTGACCAGCGTGTTTGAGTCCCAGACATGTTACCGGACCTACGAACACTAGGATGGGCTCAATTGTCGCCGGCGACCAACCTCGCGTGTAAAAGTGTGAATTTCTAGCAATTCATGCTTTAAATTGTCGCCGCTCACGAGTCCATCCGTGTGTTCGAATAGAGAAGGTGAAACACATATTGAAAGAAACAAAAAATAAAAAGAATAGAAGATATGGGTTTTAAATAGATGGAGGCTGGCGTTTTTTCAGAAAAAATGTATGGAGGCATGAAACTGATACAGAATCCATGTATATACCCTCTTAAAAGTTTAGGGTTTTTTACATATGTCATATTTTTTATATGGTGATTGAGCAAAGTAATTCTAATCTTCTCTTAACATATGTTCTTAATTTTTTTATATTTGGTACTGTGTTGTGCCTTTAATGATTTCATCAACACATAAAATGACATTTAATCCAAAAGATTCTATTTAAAATAAAGAGCTCTCCTATTTAATTAAATTTCAATAAAAAAATTAGTTAATGAAAATTACAATATGGATACGTTCTTGATCCTTTCATTGAGTTTTTCCATGGCTTCATTTGTTTCTCTCACACACAAATTCTAATTAATTATATTTTGTGCTTGGTGTCACTTTTTCTGAAACATGATCAGTGAAAGAGTATGGATATTGTTTTGGTCAAATTTTAATATAGTATAGATTTGAGAGGTAAACGATTAGCTAGCGAATACAGTGAATCTGTTTAATACGAAGAATTGCGATTGTTCACATTTTTTGTGAATAAATTGTGTACGGTAAACGTTTAGAACTCGTGTGTTGCGAATTTGCTATGCATCAACGTGGGCTAAAGGGGGCTCGTGTCTTTGGTGCAGTTTCTGAGTCGTATTTGCCATACGATGTGTTAGCCAAAAAAATTTCCAATGTTGCTTGTGACTCTATTACCGACCTTCCAAGTGTAAGGATATGTTGTAGAGCTTTCAATAATGCATCCCCGGACATAACTGTTTTTGAGAACGCGTCTATGGAAAAGTTAATTGATTGTCCTTTCAATGTAAGTTTTCAGTCTGCTGATTTTTTTAAGAAGTGTTATTGAATTGAAAATTGTGAGGCATGTTAAAGCGTTATACGTTAATGTGTTAGTTTCTTTGTGTAAGAGAAGTTTTTTTAAACAGCAAGGTGTGAATTTTTTGAACTGTATCGAATATGGTAGAAATTGCATGTTCACAACAATAAGACATTGTCGGCGGAGTGTGGGAATCGATGTCTATCAATGGTCGATTAGGCATGATTTGCAGAAGTCAATGGTATTAAGTGTCGGTGCTCCAATGAATAATTCTGTAACAATTGTAGATTGTCTCTTGGAAAAAGACGTGGCCGGAAAGATTATTTATGTGATGATGAAAATTTTGAGTGCTCTTGTAGATAGGAAAGAAAGGTGATTAAATTTCTAAAACATTTGTAAAACATTATAAAGTTGTATCGCTGTCATTTGATGGTTTACATTCAATAATAAATAACTATATCTATGTATTATTATAAAATTTGTGTGTAAATTAATTTGATGCTAATAAAATAATTTGTTTACATATTACTGTGTTTTAAAATTGCATTTGTTGTGCTCATTGTTTTTTTGTATTTGGTTGTTGTTTTCTAAATGGGGTGTACATTTTTTATGCAACAGAGCATTGCATGGAATTGGGACGGGCAGGTGGAAACATTATATTTATTCAAAAATTTTAATTAAATCGTTTCCGTGAAATTGTTTGCTGTGTTTGGTATATGAATCAATAAAATTCATTAAATTAACGGGGATATTATTTCACATTGTCTATTGAGAAGGGTGTTTCAATTTGTTTGTTTTTTCTTATTCTCTCTTATTTCTATGGTTGTCGATTGGCGTGTTATTCACGATGTCGTTTTTTCATACTCAAAGTTTGTTGTCTGCTCTCTGTTCTAACCCTTTACGCGAGGTTTAATCAAATACTAAAGTTATTGAAAATTTTCAATTCGTACTTTTAAATATATCATGTTCAATCTTGTACCTGCATGTACCATTTGTTATCTGAGGGTTCGTGTTTATTTTAAAGTAATACTGTAAAAAATTAAAAATAATATAAAACAATGTAAAATATGATATTTTCATTGGTTCTCCAGAAGTTTCTTGTTTGTGTAAACGACGCGTTTAGTTTGATTGCACGAGTTTGTGTGGGTTCGATGAATCTACACACGCTTTATATTTATTTGTTGGTGTTCGTGAGCGAGTTTGTATGTAGTTGTTGGTGAGCGGTTTTGTTTGACGTGTCTCATGTGTTAACGTGTTGGTTCGAGTTATTAATTATGAAAATTGTTTGGCGATTTTAGGTAGTTCCGGTAATATTGTCTTTGTTGACCTGGGTTTGGGTTTGTTACACGAGATGTAGTTCTTAATGTTACAAGTCCTTTCAGGTAAGGATTTTACCACGAATCGTTGTAAATTCCAAAGCTCAGGTTTGTGTTAGTCAGTGTCCACGAATTTTAAGGGATTGCGTTGTATTTGTAATTGACAGTTTGTTCTTTGTTTTCGAACAAGTTAACTTAATGTTTTAAATGTTTGGTTATACACGTGTTATTTATTATTGTTATTCTTGATATTATGTAGATTAAATTTCTAATTAATTTTTGGATTGGGTTAATGTTAATGTTTGAAATTACTTTATTGGTTTGTCATTGAAAATCACTTGTTGATGTCGTCAATTGTGTTTTTGAGCTCTCGGGCTTTTGCATTTATGTTGTGATTCAGTATGTTTAACCATGAGTATATGTTTAACAGGGTATTAACAATTCTTTTTTTCGCATGTGGTGGTATCCTTTAGTGTTTATTATTTGCTTTTTTATTTTACTATTGAAACGGTGTAGTTTTAGTTTTGTGTTTAAATTTGTTTGTATTTGAATTAAAAAAGTCTGAAATTAATTGTTTAACAGTTGTAATTATATACTAACCTGCACGTGATTCTGCATTTGATGCATCGCAACGGTAGAAATGAAAGATTTGTTTAATCTTGATCGCGGTAGTACTCTAATTCACGCAAAATTGTGCATCTGATGCGTCACATTGGTAAGATTGATAAAGATTCATTTAGTAGTGTTTGCGGCCACCATTGCGACTTTTCGGTGTTTATATTATAAATTGAGTTTTATACGTTGAGACTTTTATGCATTGCAGGATCGGCGATATATTTACGTGAAATGAACATGGCTAGAATGACTATAGTTGTTTCTATTGAGTCGTTGTCGCGTGATGTGTTGTCCAAGAGTATTTTGATTGTTGCACGCAACTCTGTTTGGATCGTAACTTTGAACGAGTTATTTTAGTTTGATTAGATTAATATTTAAATATTTCAGAAAACTAAACAAAATACATTCTTCCTTTACTTTGAAATGCACAATGTTATTTATTACTTCTGATTGTACTCGAATGTAATATTCAAACATTACATTTCAATTCATATAAGAATATCTTCAACTGTATAAATAGTATATGTCTCTCGACTGATATATAATTATGTTTGAAGATTGATATTTATTTAAAAAATATCAATATATTGAGTTTTCAGGAAAACACCGCGCTATGCGCGGTGTTCTACTTTAAATTTAATTTAACTTAATTACATAGGTAACACACGCATTGCACCTGCATTACGCTAGTTATTATAAGTGTTATGGATATCGGAAGATCGCGGCGAGATCGCGGAAATTTTCATATATTCGCGACGATACGACAAAAATTGCCCCAAATACCGGTCAACTATGGTCAAACCGGATAATTTCAAATTAATTCCGGTTTAAATCAATTAATTCTGGTCTAATTTGATTTAAATCAATTAATTCCGGTCTAATTCGATTTAAATCAATTAATTTCGATTTAAACCAATTAATTCTTATCTAATTTAATTAATTTGGGTCTAATTCGATCGGATTTGTTCCAACACACTTAATCTGGTTTGACATTTATGTTATAAATTATAAATAATTATCATTCATTTTCATATAAATTATAAACTAAATATCATTCATTTAGGTTATGCCCCCGGTCCAATGCATTTAAAAATGATTAAATATCATTCATTTTGTTTTTAATAAATAATAAATATGAATATTTATTTATTTATTACAATATGCATTCTACCGCGATCTTCCCGCGATCTCCCCGAGTTTGTTAAATCTCATTTTTTTCAATTGGCCGATATATTCCCGCGATCTGATACCAAGAATACTGGTTATTATAAAAGAACCATAAAATAATATATTTGAAGTTATTTTATTATCAAGTGAAAATTTATTGAATTTTAAGTGACAATTGGAAGGGGTTGTTTTTGGACTGAAAATGTTTTAAAGCAAAATTCACCGGTTTATTCACAAGGGCATTACAGTAAATTGAGTAGTCACGTAAACTGACGTAGGTATAATGATGGCCGTCCGTTGGTGATATCATCATCGTACGGTGTGAATTTCAGCATGCTTATACCTTTATTCTCCTATTTTAATTATTTCCCAAAAATAGAGAAATAGAAAAATATTATAAAATCACTTAAATTATATATATTTTTAATCATTTATTTTCAAGGTATTTTCGGGAGAGAAAAAACCCTAATTTTTCTGCGCTCCTATACCCAGTAAGATATTTCAGTTTTACAGAAAAATAAATAAATTATAAAATTTCTTTAGAAATATAATTTTATTTTTGGCTGATTTACTGAGAATTTTCGCTTATTCTGTTTAGATTTATTTATCAGTTATTTTTAATTTCCTTGGGAATTTTTAGTGAAATAGAAGGTACAGTTTCCAGAGCTGAAATTATAATTGTTTTTTCTTTTAATATATATTTTGTGTTTTTTTTTTCCGCATGATCTTGGATGAAAGTTTCAAAAATTTGATTAAATTTTGTAGTGTTGGTGTTGCTTGTTGTCAAAGATGAGCTGATTTTGTTAGGATTTAGGGTTTTAGGTTTTCCAGTAAAAGATATAGATTTTTATGTTTTGTTGTAAATGTCAGGATCTGAGGCGAGATTAATGGGCAGCAGAGGAGGAGAAGCGTACGGAATGTCTCTCCCGAGCCCCTCCGTCGCTGGTGGCGGCGTGTGCTTAGATTTCAACAGTGACCCAACCGGCGTGTACACCTACCATCAGCACACCATGGCCGCCAATGCGGCGGTGGAGGATTCGGCTGAGCCCGTCAAGCGAAAGCGTGGCCGGCCCAGGAAGTACCCGTTGGATGCTTCTGTGGGCCTAGCGCCGCCGCCCATTTCATCGCCGGGGAAGAGAGGGAGGGGCAGGCCTCCAGGTTCTGGCCGCAAACAAATAGCTGCTGCCACTGCTCTTGGTATAATCCTTTTTATACTATTTCTTTTCTTCTCTCATTATTATTGGTTTGTTTCTTTATAATTATCTATGATTTAAAAATTGCTTTTTTTGAACAATCAGCTTTTGGGATCTGTTCAATTTTAAAATAAACTTATGGCTGATACGCCTCTTTTAGTTATTACAGTTAATGTTCCATCTTGTGGTCAAGGCCAAGCAACTGTTTGGAATGGTGGATCCAAGAAAAATGTTTATAATATTTATTTTTAAGTTATTCATTCAGATTTCGGAGTTAATTCTTTTCTGAATTTATTCATTTTTAAAGTGTCTAGTGGATTGATTTGCTTAGTTTTCTTCATTATGTGGCCATAAGATACAGAATGGAACTTTAAGAAGGTCAAATACTGGTCTCTGGGTTGTGGTTTCTTATATATATATATATATTGCTTCAGATTGATATTTACACAATTTTGTCCCAAAATATGCTTGTATTTTGACATTTATTCTCAAATACAAAAAGCATATCAATGTTTTATTCCTTTTATTTGTGCCTCATGTTTCTTCATTGTTAACAAGTTTAAGTGGTTATATATGACTTTATCGTCAATTGCGCAGAGTCCTCAAGGTTATTTTCGTGAAAGGTGCTCTCACCCTTTTTTCTAATATGATGGCTAAATATATTATTTTCTTGATTTCAAATCCTGAAAAACAAACTATGCAGCATCTGTTGCAGTGCCAGATTCTTTTTTTATGTTTCTTTTAATTATAAGATCATCATTCGTACATGGATCCCCTTACAGGATACGGATGTCTAGGATCTGCGGGAGTTGGATTTACACCACATATTGTCACAGTGAAAGCGGGAGAGGTGCAATCTCAGCTCTTTGATTTTTATTTATATGCTTGTAGTTATTGCATGCTTTCCCATCAATATGGTTTTATGCAATTAATAGGAGTATCATCTTTATTGTTTAATTTTTATTTCCTCTGAATTTCAGTATTGTATATCTCTGTCCCACTTTGTTATCTAAATGCATATTGATCTTTTTACATAGGCAATTAGCAGTTGTTTGTTCATCATTTTACTCCATGCAGCACTTGGGGGAAGAAGTAAATTAATTATTATTTATATGTGCCAATATAGTTATATGCATTATTTTCTGTCTTTTAAGTATTATATTTTTCATATTATTCACTAGAAATATTGTGAACTGGGATATAAAATGTAGGCAAGGTACAAGTAAACATTCATGAAAGGCTTCACCTTTTCCTTTTAACGTCATAAATGATTATCATATTCTACATGCAAATACTCAGATTTTAATTTGTTCTGTTACACACAAGCTCAGAGCTAAGGTTTCTTTCTTAGGGAACTTGCCATTTTTTTAATCTTGTTCAACTGTAAATTTGGAAGAAAATAACTTCATTTCTCATGCATATTCCATCTGTAAACATATTATTCATATATTACAGTCTCTTTGAGTTAAATTCTATGAGTGTGCTCATTCAGAAAGAAGACAAGTTGTTTCTTTCAGGCTGAGAATTTGTTTTTCTATAAGGGTCTTGGTATTTTCATGTTAGAGAAACAAATTTTAGGCTGAGTAAACTCATTGGTTGATCACAATAACAAATGCTTTTTTTTTCTTCTGAATTTAGTATCTATATTCTTGCAGAAACAATATATTATTTTCTAAAAAATTGTTACGAATCCTACATATATGCTCTTTTCAATAGTTTAGAAGCTGTACTATTTTCTTAGTTTATGCTTTCGTTCTTTTTCATTGAAGTGCCTCACATTGAAAGAATGCAGATCCAGTGATCATTTGATACATATACCAGTTGGGTCCTCCGCCTAATAAGTTAATAAGTTAAAACTTTTGAGTTGAAGTAAGTTTTAAATGTTATCAGTCAGATTGAGACTCTTCGTTTTCTCCTTTTCCTCGATCTTTCTTTTTCTGACCAAATCTTCTTAGATTTTAGGTTCTTACATTACAACGATCATACCATGCCAATGATAGGGTTTTGTGACACTTATTCTCATTGTCACACTACTCAAAACCATTACACGAGCCCTCACGCACCGTCGTTGGATATCGTTCCTACCTTGCTGTTGTTGGATATAGATCCTACCTTACTACCACGGGAGATCTTTGCCGTTCCTGCTACCATCTTTCTTATTATAGACATAAACACACTCAGACATATTCGATCGGCTAGAAGTTGGAAGTCCATCGTTGGAAACCGCCACAAGTTGTCACTGTGGTGGAGTCAATTTTTGGTACTTCGACCCATTTTCTTGTCAATATGTTTACTTCCGACCACAAACCAAGTAACTTTTATCCTCTTGCTGCTTGTTCTTCTGTAATTAGAGAACTATGGTTTATATATTCAGAGCTCTAATCATCTTGTTTTTAACTTGATATTGCTGTTTTAAATGTGGTTCAACTTTAACCGTCTCTAATGGAAATGTATGAATTCATGGGTAGAATGGAGTCCTTGAAGGAAGAGCTCAATTGCCATGACTACTTAGACATGATTAGTTCAACGAGATACATTCAACATGAATTAGGTTTCACTGCCATTAGTCTTGGATTATCTTTCATTCTGATCAAATTTTAGTCACGAGCAGAGGATAATTCATGTCCAATACAGTAAGACTCACTATAAGCGAAAACGTATCTTGCTGAACTAATTATGCTTTTGTTCATAAGTGCATTATACTCTTCTTTCAAGGACTACAATCTACACATGCATTCAGACATCTCCACTTGAGATCGATACAGATGAACCATATTGAAACAATGATATAAAATTTTTAAATATCATTACTCTAAAGAGTTTTGGCATTGCTCCACAAGTAACCGTTACTGTAAAGAGTTTTGGCATTTCTCCACGAGTAACGATCTGCACCGTATGCCTTATAAATGACATATGACTCGTTAATTTGGTAAGATAATTGAATCCCTTGCCCATACTTCTAAGGAAGCCACCCATTGCATATAATTGACGCTTCAATCAACTTCTTGCGTGTAATGATAGCAGTAAAAGAAGAAAGTATTTGGTTTGAGGTCGAAAGTAAACATTTATCGGAAAATGGATAAAACGAAGTACCAGAATCTGGCTCCATGGCAATTGTGGTCCTGCGGCACTTGTGTCGGTTGCTAATGATGGGATTCTAGCTGATTGGATGTGTTTGAACATGTTTCTCGCAGCAATGAGAAAGATGGTGGTTGGAATAGTGCAGATCTCTGACGGTGGCGAGGAAGGAGCAGTATATAGCTCTGATACCATGATTATTCAAAAAGTTGATTACGAAGAATGACTACCGAGCATCACATTCTATTCAGTCCTGAATTGTCCTTATTGTTTTATATATTTTCAGGACTTATGCTGTACTCATGATTATTCTCTTATCAGGACATTACATCCCAAATTCTATCATATATCCAAAACGGGAGGAGAGCCGTTTGTGTTCTCTCGGCAACAGGGGCTATATCCAATGTAACACTCTGTCAGTCAGCAACTTCTGGAGGATCTATAACATACGAGGTTTGTTGAAAAGTTGTATTGTTATCTCTTTTACTTTTATAACCCACTGCTATTCCTTCGCTAGAAATTCTAATTCCAAGACATTTTGCCTGACATGAAAACATTTTTTATCATCCCCTGACATGAGAACATGTCTGTTACTGTATAGTATGTGCTATGTTAAACGGTTAAATATTTGTCGCATGCTCCACATGATGGGGTAGTCTATGATTCTTTATCCTCTTGTTCATTTTACCTGTTTTACACATTCTCAAATGTCCTTACACAGGGACGGTTCGACATTATATCTCTATCTGGTTCATTCATGCTGTCAGATAGTGGTGGTCAACGAAGCAGAACAGGTGGTTTGAGTGTGTCATTATCTGGGCATGACGGTAACGTTTTGGGTGGTTGTGTAGCTGGGCTTCTTATTGCGGCATCCCCAATTCAGGTTCGTATTCTTAACGTTCTTTCATTTGTTTCTCTCTAATAAAAACTACTGACGATAATTTAATGTTCTCTTCATGTATGTGATGTTATCATGCTCCCCTGCCTCATTGTTCAGTCTTCGTTTACGGACAAAGAACATGGCCTACCTCTGACGTCTTCTTTTCTTCATCCCTTTTGCACTAACGTATGGTTTGGTACTGTTAGGAACTAGAAATATAAAAAGAATTGTTTTCAGAAAATATCATTTTTATAGATGGCATTCTTTGTTGGACTCGAGTCGGAAGTGAATCTCTTGCATGCGCAATATCTCTGAATAAATCCTGAGACAATGTAATGTGGTGTTCTTCCAGATGGTGGTAGGAAGTTTCATTGTAGGTGGTCAGAAACAGACGTTGAATTCGGAAAACCAAGCGAGGCCTATCTTTGTACCACCGCTAAAGGTTGTAGGAGCAGCAGGTGGGAACAACCTGACGCCAAGTGAAGCATCAGGTGGCCCGATTAATCACCAGGGGCAGGGAGTCAACATGGCCTGGAAATAGGGGATTCTAGTTTGCTCCCTCGCTTGAAACATGTAATTTGTCTGTTTAAATTTCGGAAAGGATAGGTAGTTCGTGTAAATTAGGTACAGCTAGTAACAACCAACTGATATCTGAAAAATGGTTGGCTTGTGTTTCTCACATTAAGTGGAACAATTGTTCTGTTTTCTTTTCTTCTACTTTTGTGTTGCTTTTAGTTCAAACTTGTTAATCGCTCACTCACTGAATATAAGTGGAATTCTAATTCTTTCGTTTGTATGCTTTTGTGCTAAATGATCCACTCCGACTCAAGTTATACTTGATGATATTGAATATTAAGTGTTTTCTCTACGTATATTTTGTAGAACCTAAAATGTTAAAATAGTCTGCTCTGTTGTGAAAAAGAGAATAGACCCCTCCGTGACATATACTTGTATACTACGGAGGGCATTTTCTTCAAAATAGTTGGTCATATGACCAAATTTGCATGTATGATCTTACATTTTCTCACCCTATAAATAGGGGTCATGTGAATGGAGAAAGATACATCCGGAGAGCTTCTACTCCTTGCTCTCCGTTTGTTTCAAGTCTTACTTTTGCCAATTAAATATTTACACCATTTTTATTTTTAGCCATCTGTTATCATTTAATTTTCACAAAAAGTTATCAGCACGATTAACTCGCTATCGTAAAATTTTAAATTCCTAACTAAATTTAATATAGTTATTAAATTAACATTTATTAATTTACTTATGTTGCTATATATTTTTACAAGTATGCTCCGCAATTGTTAATTTTGAATTGAATTTTTCACATCGGAAAATTATATATTATTATACATAATGTATATCTATGTGTAACATTGACAACCCAAAGTTTGCTCCAATTAAGACATCTTGAGCCTGAAATTTGAAATTAAAACCTGAAATCCTCAAAATCCAATGTGGACAGATCAAATATATCATATTCCTCATGAAGTAGAAATATTGAAAAATAAATAAATTGCGTGTATTACTCAAATAAAATGAACTATCGAACTTCCCTTTCGACAGTTAACCATTCCCAGAAGTGAATGTGAAAAATTATGATGGTCATTATAAAGTTCATGCAAAACTAAGGCACCAGAAGTGGTCGCAGTTTAAATTAAGCCAATACAACTGATAAGATGAGCCTAAATATGGATTCCATAATTGATTCAACAATTTGTGGAGTTGAGAATGATATGTGTATTATTGATTGTGCTACTACACTAACTAGCCTAAAGGATAAGAAATATTTCTCATACCTAATCTTGGTAGATTTAAAAGTGAACACCATTATATGTTCATCAAATATAGTAGAAGGCTCCGGAAAAGCTAATATAATATTGAGAAATGAAATAAAATTAAACATCGAGAATACTTTGTATGCGAGTAGAACCTGAAGAAAACTACTCAGCTGTAAGAATATCCGCGAGAATGGATATCATATTGAGACCACAAGTGAAAACGAATCAGCTGTAAGAATATCCATGAAAATGAATAC
This sequence comes from Geranium rotundifolium, assembly GCA_963920655.1. Lineage (NCBI taxonomy): Eukaryota > Viridiplantae > Streptophyta > Magnoliopsida > Geraniales > Geraniaceae > Geranium > Geranium rotundifolium. Next base: position 13,347,365 of record OY987317.1, on the reverse strand, counting down.
TTGAAAATATCATGGAAATATTTTATTCTTGAATAAAATTATTGTGAAATATTTAATTCTTCAATACAAATATTCCAAAAGATATTTCTATATTTTCTCATTGCAAGTTGTAGAATATTATTTCCGATTTCAAGAAAAAATATTTATTCCCAAATTTACTAACTTGAAAAATATTTATTTTCGAATTATATTGAAAAATATTATTCTCAATTTACAAATTGAAAATATTGGTGAGAATTCGTTTTTGGGCGTTAGTGAAAATGTGGCGGGCATTCGACCCCCAAATTTTCAGCACAAGTCATTTTTCTCAACACCATTTCAAGTGGTCATATTCGAGATTCAATTTCTCATTTACCTCTTGTCCGTTTAGAGCTCGTGATGCATCATTGGAAAAATCTCATATTCTAGATTATGTAAACGTGTTTCACATCTCTTTAGGTTGAGTCTTAGCATTCCAAAATCACAGCTCAGGTTGACCCAGACACAAGTTAAAACGTATTTTTAACCTTTTCCATTTTAGACACATTTTTCCAACAGTTACAAGACCTTTTAGCAATATTTGGCAAGATTATTTCTATCAACATACCTCACTCACAACCCCAGTGAAAGATACTATAGATGTATACACTTCTCTTGCCCATAAGCTTCGAACAAATCCATTGTTGCCCTCCACACGACTTAGTCTACCCTCACGGGAGGTTAATTATCGCTCATGCCTAAGGCATCCCCTCTCTCCCTGCAGCTTGTGTTGTAAAGATCCCATATGTTGTTCACCCCACTCACATCACTGGTCATTCGTGTCTGGGTGCCGTCACTGGAATATGCTCCTCTCCCCAACCTTAGGTACCCCTCTTTCCTATCATGAAATGTTCGGGTCTTCTGAATTTCTTAGTGAGAAGGAGATTATATCTTAGCTTCATCGCCATCGTGCACTCCAACATCAATGTTGATATTATTCAATCTCAATTGACTGACAACGATTTCTTGGATATTTCAATTTCTTCCTTGAGAAATCAAAATCACATTTTGTTCTTCCCCACTTCAAATTCTCTAAACCCCTCAAAGCAAGAAAATTGATCAAATCTTAGCCGATGGTTCATTGATATTCGAATCAAACTAGATCTACGCGAAAGAAGCAAATTGTTCACCAACACAAGTTGGGCCAAACGATAAGGAGTTTACTTAACACGTGTGAGATATTGAGTTTGAATCCTGGTACATGCAAGTAGTGTAGGATGTCTTCAACTATTGCCGATAAAAAAAAAGCAGACTTCCACCTACGTGTTGGTGCGTGCCAATCTCTTTCCCTGAAAGATGGGATTTCGCGAGGTTGTAGGCAGATCCAATTTTCTGGGCGTGCAATGTACCGAGGACCCGCGCTCTGTTCTGAGGATGAAGTTGAGATCCACGTAGTGGCCTCCAATGCTTCGTTCTCTACTGGGGGTAAAGACACAAGCTTTGATTGTTGATTAAAGATGTTCATCTGTCTTTGGTAAGTCCTTTGAGGTGGAAAGGAAGAGTCCCTCTCGGTTATTCCTTCACACTGGCACACCTCTTCTCCTTCTCCTTCTCCTTCTCCTTCTCCTTGTCCTTGTCCTTGTCCTTCTTCTTCTTCTTCTTCTATCTCAACTATTAGAGTTGCAATGGATGATACCAAGGTTCTTAATTTTTCTTCGCTAAAATCCTAAGCTTCTTAATTGTTCTTCGCTAAAATCCTTTAAACAATTGTGTGGTTACTCCTCCACTAACATACTCAACAAGGGCAACTTTGTCTATATTCATTATCACCTCAACACTAGTTCTACCTCCACCCAATTTCATGCTACTTTTCCAGTGACACTTTTATTCTAGTATGTAGAATCAAGACTCTTTTGTGCACTAATCCAAACTTTCCACCTTAATATAGAATTTATTCCTATTTGGTTTTTATGATGGCCATGTCCCTTTCGTAACACTTTTATGAGGTTCACTATTTTCATCGTGTTTTTCATGTGACTCCAGGCCCCCTCGATACAATAATTAAGCCGGGTGAGCGAGGATTCTTGAGTGATCATGAAAATCGTTATGTAGTCATGATCAAGCCAAAATCTCATTGCACTAGGTTTTCTCCCTTGTATTCCAAGACCTTATACCAAATTGTAAGATTTGTGCCATAGTCTAATGCAAAGTAGTCTGTAATAGTTTTGTCATCAGTTGCAATGAAATAAAACTAGCATTATATTACTGATGTGTTGAAGTAATATGTTACATGTGATTTGATCTATATTATTGAGTGTGTCATCACTAATAGTAGAACTATAGACCCACACAGATCACATTTAACATGTCACTAGTCAATTATGCTTAACCAGAAGCGACCAGTATGAGGATGAATCTTTATGATCACGCTCTACTGATCATTGGCAATGGGATTGCCGGAGTTAGATCATATATATCATTTGGGAAATGATATTGGACGACCCGACTTGAGTATGTAGCATAGATGTTGTCATAAGAATACTCAGTTATCGTAACTTGTCATTGTATCCTTAGACCAAGGAGTCTTTGTGATCACTATGTAGTCAACATCTGAGTTTGACATATGCCTAACGTTACATGTGACATGGTAGCCATAAGGGCTATGATTGGCTCAGGAACGGTCTGCATGAGTGATACAAAAGACAACTAAGGGATTTGTTCCTCATACTTCAGTATGGGAACGATATCTGTTTAGGCCACTTGATGAGTATGACTGAAAGAAAATGCATGACCATGCTAATGATACGAGGTATCAGTTTCAGTCATCTCACATATCAAGAAACAGTGATTGATTAAATAAGGATGACGACTCTATGCCTTATGATCAATTAGGAAATCTAGTGACAAATGGATGATGACATAAACGACATGAGGTTAAGTTGAATAGTCGATCTCATGATCATTGGGCAATCATAATGTCTTATTAGAGGCCACTTATGATGGATAAGATGAGATGAGATTTCATGCCAATCTACCAATGAGTCATGAGCCTACAAGGTCACACCCAAAGAGTAAGACCCGAAGCACATGGCTTTAGAAGCCAATAGGAGAAAGGAGGTGTCGATCGACACCTATGTTGACTCGACCAAATTCCAAAGACTTTCGTCGATGGGTTGTCGCCATAGTGGCGATGGGGTGTCGATCGACACCTAGGCCGGGACAGCAAATGCCTATAAAAGGAAAAAGGGTTTTTGGAAAACCCTACACACTCCATCTCTTTCTCTATAGCCTCCCTTTTCCTTTTCTCTCAATATCTGATGGGATCAGATTTCTAAGGGTGATTTTGATTCTAGTAGGACAAAATTACTCTTGCTTCGTACAAGGATTGCTCGTGTGGACTAGCTGTAGAGGGTGGATTCTTTTGGAGACACTTTGGATCAATCATCAAGGACTTGATTAGGGTTTTGAGCAAGAGGTAGAATTCATGAAACCCTCTCATTGATTAATCCAATACTAGCATGGATCTTGTGACCGGGAACGGAGTTACTATTTAATTTTGCTTTCGCTATGCTTGGATCTTCTGTTCCCCAACAGTGGTATCAGAGACTGGATGATTTATTAGATTAATCAAAATTTCATGATATTTCGAATATGTATGCATGATGATTTGGTTGATTTGATTTGCATGAATATTCATTTTCATTGTTGCTATCAAATCATGGGTTTTGAAATCTTGTATGTTGATAAAATCGATATTTCTTCACATACCCGATCAAAAAGGTTTTCAATTTCGAGATTATACATTGGGTCTGATGGGATTAGACCAGAAATTGGGCACGGAAGCTTGCCGGAAAATTCTCGAGCTGCTAGAATCGGATCATAGAAACTGCTGGAATCGACGTAGGTGTCGATCGACACTCGGGTGGTGGCGATCGACACCCCATGACGTCGATGTGTCAATCGACACTAGGTAACGTCAAGGTGTGGATCGACACCATGGGGCGTGGATCGACACTTATGACAGAGATGCAACGGTTTGCACTTCTATCTCGGAGATCGATGTTCGAGAAATTGTTTTAAGCAACTAAAATCATAATAACAAATTCTATGGTTTGCATGATGCTTGATAACACGATTGCATGCTTAATGTTTGTGATCACATGGTGCAAAGCATAGCCCATCGAGACCCGTGTGTGAATGATGTGGATGATTTACCGCATTACGTTTTTCTTTCCGGGTTGTAATATTCTTTTATTGCGACATGCGTGTTTCTATGGTTTTGGAAATATAAATTAATTATGACATGTGTGTCGTTTTGTTTAATTTAAAATTATTTGGTTACATTACCAAAAGAGCGATACAAGTGAAGTCGAGAAGACGATGAATTAAGTGACGAGAATCTTGATGGTGGCTTGGAGCTAGTGGGAGTTCAACAAAGGATGGAGTCTAGATGATGCTCGAAAGAATAAGATGTCTTTTGAATTTTATTGTAACACTTCACCATTAGGTTGAATTTTACTGTAACAATTCACCATTAGAATCAAAGGTTGTGGTTTGATTCAGATCTTCAAACACACATTAAGTCATATTAATGTTAAATTTTCGTGATACAAATCAAAACACGCGTTTAGTAACAGAGATATATCTTTTGGAAGGATGTGATCTCTATACTGGCACAAAATTTGAAAAAGGTTCTAAAGTAAATTAAGAAGGAATTTTTCCTTGACCAACACAATCCCTAAGGAGCCAGCTTCTAACGTCACTAGAGCTCTTAAAGATGCATTCGTAAAGCACTCTAACACTCTAATAAAGTGGGTTAAGTTGTCTTGGGTTGCAAGAGACATGGTCTTTTAAATGCAACAAATGTGTATGGTGAGTTCATAGTGAACTGCGACATACTCACCAGATATTAGTCCATTTCAGAGTTGCATGTGATGCTTCAAACTGATGAAATGAATATCAATAGTTACACTAAAGATGTTCTGATAGTCAACAAAGAGATAAGCTTTTGGAAAGCTGGTGTTAGCAAGGGTGGGACCCTTGAGCAAGATTGAGAGAAATTAAGAAGTCACTCATGGTCTACAAGATCAAGGCTAATTCAAAATGCAAGGGTGACGTTGGTATTTCTTCAATCAGGTTAGTCATAGGAAAGGGACTGGATGAGATATCAAGATGAGATGAAAAAGAAAGTGGAGGGTCCACATTTTCAGGAACTTTCGTTACAGGTCTATCTACTTCTAAATCCCAAGTATTAGATACTGGATCACACATTAGATGTGCCAGATCTCAAAAGTAGACGATGTCTGACCAAGGGAGAGATGAACCTATGAGTAAGCAACATCACAACCGATGTGGCAGTTGCTATAGCAATCATCGAATTAACTATGCCCAATGGGCTTAGTTTTGACATTTAATAATTGTTAAGATGTACCTGATTTTAGCAGGAATATATTTTCGGTTTCTTGTTGGACAAGAACGATATCTTTCTGTTTCAGAAATGACATTCGTGATATCCACCGAGATGACATTTATTATGCAAGAACTCCAGGAATTAGTCGTCATTATGTATTGCACGTAGATGATACTAATGAAAGGTCATTCTATTACATAAGAAGAGAACGACTTGAAACTGGTGTTTCAAATCGAGCTCTAATATGGCATTGTCACTTATAGTCAAACAAACAAGAAACGTATATCAGCACATTACAAGTGTGGACTTTTAGATCCGGTTGAATCTACTTCAAATTGATGGATGGGAAGTTTGTTTGATGGGAAAAATGACAAAGGCGCCCTTTGATAGCATTTTGTGCCCTAGTCCAATTGCCAGTAGCCTGTAAACGTCTATGTACATTATCATCGTTTGTAATATATATATATATATATATATATATATATATATATGTATATATAAAACGGCTTTATATTACTTATGTGTTGAAATAATATGTTGAGCATGATCTGATTTATGACCACTAAAGTAGTAGAACAATAAATCTGTACGGATCACACTTAACGAGTCCCTGGTCAATCTACGTTTCTATAGAAGCGACCAGTATGAGGATGGTTCTTAATGACGTAGTTCTACTTGTCATAGGGATGAGGGATCCCGGAATCATATCATAGATATCATAAGGTGATTGATATCGGACGACCCGCTTTGAATAGTGTTTTCATAGATTAAGCCATGAACATATTCAAATGCGATAACTTGTCACGATATCCTTAGACCGAGGAGTCTTTGTGATCACTATGCAATGTACGTGCGGCTTTAACTTGCGCCTAACGCTTTCTGTAACAGGATTGCAATAACGGGCATGATTGGGTGGCGGAACGGGTTGCATGAGTGACACGAAAGACGGCTAAGGGATTTATCCCTCATACTACGGTATGTGAAAGATATCCGTTAAAATGCCTCTTGATTGAGACTGACTGAGAGTAAGAGCATGGCCATGCCGGTAACACGGGTTATCAGTTCTCAGCCATCTCACATATCAAGTAACAATGATTGATTAAACAAGGGTGACGACTCTATGCCTTGTGGTCGATCGGGATATCTAGAGATAATAGGATAGTGACTTGTACGCACAAGGTTAAGTCGAATCATCGATCGTCATGCACCTTGGGTAATCATAACGTCTTACTAGAGGCCCCTTATGATGGATCGGGCAAGAGCGATCTTTTGCGCCGATCTACCAACGGTGGCATGAGCCTGAAGGGTCACACACATTCAAGACGGATAACTTGAGACAAGGAAACCTTAACGTTTCTTGAGGAGCAATACATGGACAAAACTAGAGGTTTTGTGCCATGGTTTCGGTTTGAGAGAATAATTAGCGAATCGAGAAAACTGAGTTTTTTCGTCAATATCGCGTCAGACTTTGTTTGATAAGTAACGACAAAAAGGGTCGGGCATTTTTGGACATAGCACGAAACCACATGGGCGAGCCCATTGGGCTCGGCCCATGAGGTCTCATGGCCGGCCCAAACAAGGGCCCATTAAGCCCTCTTGGCCGGCCCACATGGTGGGTCCATGTGTGGGGGCCACACAACACCATGCTTAGTTGGTGATTGTGGATTAAGAGGTGAGTGATTTAAGGGGTATGGGTTAAAGCACCTTTAAGCCCATACCAATCACTTTTGACCCATGCTTATGAGTTGGATGATGAATTGAAATATCTAACATTCATTCATTAATCAAATTAATCACACAACTCACAAGAACTCTCTCTTTTCTCTCTAGTGGCCGGCTAAGACTTTCTCTCTCCTCCATCTTGCTCTCTTGTTCTTCATTTAATTGTTCTAGTAGGCAATTAAGTGAAGGATCTTATAGATCATCCCCTTGGTGTGGACTTGCTTTAGAGAATTTGAAACGTGTTTGCACGGGTTGCAAATGACGGGTTCAAATGAAGATAGTATGTGATACAATTAGAAACGTCACAACACGGGTTGTTGATGACGGGTTTGTAATTGTGCCAAATACTTTCGAATTATTAAACACAACCAAATTACAACATAATTTGAGTCAAGTGAGATGCCACCCAAATTCACACCCATGTAGAAACATTTTATCGGTGTCGTGCGCCTTAGCGGAGCATCGATCGAATGGGTTCTAGATGGGAATGGTAAACTTTGTGGGATGTCGTGCGCCTTAGCGGAGCATCTGCACAAAGTTAACTCGTTAGTGAAGGTTGGTTGACTCGACCACGATTCTTGGCCTGAGGTCGAGCTGGGGCATCGGAAGGGTAAGCCGTGTGTTTTATGCACATACCCTAACCAAGAGTTACACGGGTTGTAATTGGACGGACGTCCTACCTAAATAAGTCAATTGGAGCGGTGCGCCTTAGCGTACTTCAAATGACGAATAAGGGATCTTGGTTTAAAGATTCTAAACCTTAGAATCGGATGGTTGGTGTTTAATTCGGATCTTCGTAAATTTATTCAACTGTTCTGATTAAATTTACTTTCTTCGTGTAGAAATGACTAGTAATTCAACAAACTCGTCTAATTTGTCGTTGGGCACTATACTCAAAAAGTGTAAACTCAACGCGACAAATTATCTGGACTGGGATAGGAATTTACGACTTGTGTTAAAGTTGGAACGCAGGGAGTACGTCATGCTGGGCTGCATGGAGGTGGACCTCCAGAAGCAGTTTATGGAGCTATCCCATGATCCATTTGCAATATTTGCACAGATAAAGGATATGTTCAAAGAGAAAGTACGTATTGAAAAATACACTGTTCTCCGAGAATTCATTGCCTGCAAGATGTCAGCAGGCAGCTCCGTAGGTCCACACGTCCTACGTATGAAGGGACATTTCGACCATATGACTAGTATCGGTATGTCTATGGAAAAGGAAATGGCTGCGAATTTTATTCTGCAATCCCTTCCTCATGCATATGGTGGGTTCGTCATGAACTATCACATGCATGACATGGACAAGACTGCGTCGGAGTTGCACAACATGCTAGTGACTGCCGAGAAGAGCATAAGGGGCAGTTCGCCCAAAAGTATTCTTATGGTCAATAAGGGATCCAGCTTCAAAGCGGGTGGTGGAAAGGGTAAAACCCCAATGCACCTGGCAGGAAAGACCAGACGACCATTTGTTCCTAGACCTTCCATGCCCGTAAAAGGCAAGGGGAAGGCTAAGGAGTCGGTCTGTTTCTACTGTCAAAAGCCTGGTTACTAGAAGAAAGACTGTCAGCAGCTGAAGGAGGATCAGAAGAAGGGCGGTGGGGCCGCTACTTCATCAGGTATTCCATTAGAGCTATATCTTTCTACGATAAATACTTGGGTACTAGACACTGGAGCTGAGTCTCATGTCTGTGCGGATATGCAGGTGTTACACAGTAAAAGAGATATGGGGAAAGCGAGGTGGACCTAAGAGTGGGGAACAACGTCAGAGTTGCCGCAATTGCCGTGGGTTCTGTTAACCTTGTTTTGCCCAGTGGGCTTGTAATTTAACTTCATGATGTGTTTTGCGTACCTGCTTTCAGCAGGAGTATTATTTCAATTTATTTTCTTGAAAAAGAAGGTTATTATTTTAATATTAAGAACGAGTTTTTTAATATTATGCGCAACAACATGTTTTATGGCAATGCTCACACTGTTGGAGGTTTATACATATTGAATATGCAAAACTCGAGATCCAACATGCTCTATAATATAAATGCTAAGAGGTTTAAAGCTAATGATTTAGACCAAACTCTAATCTGGCATTGTCGTCTAGGTCACATAAATGAGAAACGCATCTCAGCGCTTCATAAGCGCGGACTTCTAAGTCAATTTGAATTCCAAACGATTGATAGATGCGAAGCTTGTTTAATGGGCAAGATGACTAAAGCGCCCTTCACTGGTTTAGGTGAAAGGGCAGGTGATCTATTGGGTCTAATACATTCAGACGTATGTGGACCAATGAGTACACCAGCCAGAGGTGGTTTAGGCTACTTTATCACATTTACTGACGATTTCAGTAGATATGGTTATGTCTATCTCATGAGACATAAGTTTGAAGCCTTTGATAAATTCAAGGAGTTTAGGACTGAAGTAGAAAACCAACTCGGAAAGAGTATCAAGGCACTCCGTTCTGATCGGGGTGGAGAATACTTATCCGAGGAGTTTCTTAGTTATCTTATTGAAGGTGGAATACTATCTCAGTGGATTCCGCCAGGAACACCGCCACTGATCTCCCGATCTCCTTCTAGGGTTATGCTCTACAAACGGCCGCATTCATAATAAACAGGGCTCCGTCGAAAGCAGTGGAAGGGACATCATTCGAGAAATGGTACGGGAAGGAACTCGTTTTGTCCTTCCTAAAAATCTGGGGTTGCGAGGCTTATGTAAAACGGTTGCTTGCAACCAAGCTCGAACCGAGATCAGATAAGTGCACTTTCGTCGGATATCCAAAAGAAACAAAAGGATACTACTTCTACAAACCGAGTGAAAATAAAGTTTTTGTCGCTCGAGGTGGGACATTCTTGGAAAAGGAGTTCATTTCCAAGACAGTCAGTGGGAGGGCTGTTCATCTTGACGAAGTTCTAGATGAGATGGTCACTCGGGAACCACTAGACGACCCACTAGAAGAAGTAGAGCCAGAAGTGGTCGTTGAGCAAGAACCAATAGCTAGAGTTAATGAGGACGGACTGAGGCGGTCTGAAAGGATAAGTCATGCACCTGTCAGATACGGTTTCCTAGTAACTGGAGGTGATGACTTAGTATTAGTGGACAATGATCCAGCTACCTTTCGAGAGGCCTTGGACGGAACCGACTCTGAGAAATGGCTGGAAGCCATGAGGGAAGGAATGCAATCCATGTCAGATAATCAAGTGTGGGACTTGGTGGAACAAACCCCTGACGTAAAAGTCATTGGGTGTAAATGGATCTTTAAAATAAATATAGACATGGATGGCAAATCTCAGACCTATAAAGCAAGACTGGTAGCAAAAGGTTATAGGCAAATCCACGGAATTGACTATGAAGAGACCTTTTCTCCAGTAGCTATGGTCAAATCTATCCGCATTCTACTTGCCGTAGCAGCGTATCATAACTATGAGATATGGCAAATGGACGTCAAAACCGCCTTCCTCAACGGGAGGTTAGCTGAGGACGTTTATATGTCCTAGCCTGAGGGTTTTGAGGATCCAAAGAATAAAGGAAAGATTTGCAAGTTGCTCAAATCAATCTATGGTCTGAAGCAAGCATCTCGGAGTTGGAATAAGCGTTTTGATGAAGTTGTGAAACAGTTTGGCTTCATCAAGAACGATGATGAACCTTGCGTATAAAAAAAGGCAAATGGGAGCAAAATAGTCTTCTTGGTGCTTTATGTTGATGACATACTGCTCATTGGAAACGACGTCCCTACCTTGCTCTTATCAAAGACTTGGTTAGGTGAATGTTTCGCAATGAAGGACTTAGGCGAGGCATCTTACATCTTGGGGATCAAGATATATAGAGACCGTGCCAAGCGGGTCTTGGGCTTAAGTCAAAGCATCTACATAGTCAAAGTGTTGAGACGATTCTCAATGCTAGATTCAAAGAGAGGATTGCTACCCATGCGTCATGGCATGAAGCTTAGCAAGAAACAGTGTGCTGAGACACCTGCAGAGCTAGCAAGAATGAATGAGATCCCATATGCTTCGGCTATAGGGTCCATAATGTATGCCATCATATGTACGAGACCGGATGTCTCGTTTGCCCTAACCTGTACCAGTAGACATCAATCCAAACCCGGTGAGGCACACTGGATTGCCATCAAGGCGATTCTCAAATATTTGGGAAAAACCAAAGACGCTTTTCTTGTATACGGGGGAAGAAATGATGATCTAGTCGTCAAAGGATATGTCGACGCTAGTTTCCAGACAGACCCCGATGACTTTAAAAGTCAGTTGGGATATGTGTTTACGTTGAAAGGTGGAGCATTCAGCTGGAAAAGCAAGAAGCAGGACACCATTGCCGACTCTACGACCGAAGCTGAGTACATTACTGCATCCGAAGCGGCAAAAGAGGCTGTATGGATCAGGAGTTTCATGGCTGGGTTAGGTGTAATTCAAAACCCATCTAACCCAGTAGACTTATATTGTGACAACACCGAGGCCATTGCGCAAGCTAAGGAACCCAGGGCACATGACAGATCCAAACATGTACTCAGAAAGTATCACATCATCCACGACATTGTTGCTAGAGGTGACGTGAAGATCCACTACGTTGCAACTGATGATAACACAGCCGACCCCTTGACCAAGGCTCTTCCACAAGCAAAACATGATAAACATGTTAGGTCAATGGGTATAGACTGGGACTTAGATTGGAACTAAGGGCAAGTGGGAGATTGATAGCATTTTGTGCCCTAGTCCAATTCCCAGTAGCCTGTAAACGTCTATGTACATTATCATCGTTTGTAATATATATATAAAATGGCTTTATATTACTTATGTGTTGAAGTAATATGTTGAGCATGATCTGATTTATGACCACTAAAGTAGTAGAACCATAAATCTATACGGATCACACTTAACGAGTCCCTGGTCAATCTACGCTTCTATAGAAGCGACCAGTATGAGGATGGTTCTTAAACAAGGGTGACGACTCTATGCCTTGTGGTTGATCGGGATATCTAGAGATAATAGGATAGTGACTTGTATGCACAAGGTTAAGTCGAATCATCGATCGTCATGCACCTTGGGTAATCATAACGTCTTACTAGAGGCCCCTTATGATGGATCGGGCAAGAGCGATCTTTTGCGCCGATCTACCAACGGTGGCATGAGCCTGAAGGGTCACACACATTCAAGACGGATAACTTGAGACAAGGAAACCTTAACGTTTCTTGAGGAGCAATACATGGACAAAACTAGAGGTTTTGTGCCATGGTTTCGGTTTGAGAGAATAATTAGCGAATCGAGAAAACTGAGTTTTTTCGTCGATATCGCGTCGGACTTTGTTTGATAAGTAACGACAAAAAGGGTCGGGCGTTTTTGGACACGGCACGAAACCACATGGGCGAGCCCATTGGGCTCGGCCCATGAGGTCTCATGGCCGGCCCAAACAAGGGCCCAATAAGCCCTCTTGGCCGGCCCACATGGTGGGTCTATGTGTGGGGGCCACACAACACCATGCTTAGTTGGTGATTGTGGATTAAGAGGTGAGTGATTTAAGGGGTATGGGTTAAAGCACCTTTAAGCCCATACCAATCACTTTTGACCCATGCTTATGAGTTGGATGATGAATTGAAATATCTAACATTCATTCATTAATCAAATTAATCACACAACTCACAAGAACTCTCTCTTTTCTCTCTAGTGGCCGGCCAAGACTTTCTCTCTCCTCCATCTTGCTCTCTTGTTCTTCATTTAATTGTTCTAGTAGGCAATTAAGTGAAGGATCTTCAAGATCATCCCCTTGGTGTGGACTTGCTTTAGAGAAGAAGATCCGAAAGTTCTTCTTTATCGATTCAACAAGACTTAAAGGTAAACATCTTGTATAGTAGATTTTGCCTTGGGATTTAACGGCTTATGTTCTTGGACAAAGGTTTGGAGTATATTTTATTATAATGCTTCCGCTATCTCGACGATCTAGAACGCTCCAAAACCCTACACCCTTCACAGGAAGAAGTGAAAGGGCGAGTGACTCATTGGGTCTATTACACTCCGATGTGTATGTTGGAAATGTGCCATAACCCAATATACAATTTAGGTGTAAATGCTCTATCGCCGTTGCAATAAATAAAATGGTAATATATTATCATTGTGTTATGATAATAGTTAAGCGTAATCTGATGTATATCATCGAGTGTGTCATCACTGATTGTAGAAGTATACATCCTTAAGGATAACGCTTAACAGGTCCCTGGTCAATAAAGCTTCTTTGAAGCGACCATTATGAGAAGGACTCTTGATGGTCACGCTCTAGTGATCATTGATAATGGGATCGCCGGAGTCAAATCATAGATATCATCTGGGAGATGATATTGGACGACCCGACCTGAGTATGCAACATACATGCAGTCCTGAACATACTCAGTTGTCGTGGTATGACATGTATCCTAAGCACCCAGGGGTCTTTGTCACTACTGTGCAGTCATCAACCGAGTTTGACGTACGCCCAACGCTAGTCTGTAATTGGCTACCCATAACAGATATGATTGGTTCGGGGATAGACTGTACGAGGAGTGCAAAGGACAGGCGAAGCATTTGTCTCTCATACGATGGTATGAGAATGATATCCGTTTAGGCCGCTTGATGAGATGTACTGAGAGGAAATGCATGGCCATGCTATTGATACTAGGTATCTTTTCTCAGTCGTCTCAGAGATCAAGGAACAGTGATTGATTAGATAAGGTTGACGGCTCTATGCCTTATGATCAATCTGGATATTTGAGACAAAAGGATAGTGTTATAGACGACATAAGGTTAAGTCGAATCGTCGATCATCATGTACGTTGGGTAATCATAATGTCTTACTAGAGACAACTTTTGATGGATGGATGGATGAAGTTGGACTTCACTTCGATCTGCCAACGGGACATGATCTATAGGGTCACACGCAATTGGTTAGAACCCGAGGCAACTATGAAAAAATGCAGAAGAGTGGAAAAGGGAGGCCTTGGGCTGGTCCGGCCCATTAGGGGCCCAAACCGTACCTAGGGTTCCTTCTCTTATGAGGGAGCCGGCCCTAGGGTGTGGTCCCCCCCCCCCCTTTTGGGGTGTGGTCCCCTTCTTGCTTTTGGGCACATGGGTGTGGTCCCCCTCCTTTTGGGGACTTTCTTGTAATTTTGCCCAATTGCTAGAAGGATCCCAAGAGCCTCTCATTCTCTATAAATAGAGGCTCTCCCCTCTTGTTTTTGAGCATCTTAAAACCTTAAGAAACCTCTGCCAAAATTGCTCGGGAATTTCCAACTTGTTCTAGTAGCCATTTGGAGATTGATATTACATACCTCTTAACTCGCGCGGATTACCTATAGAGTGCTAGCCTTGCGGGGATAGCTTGGAGACAATCCTCTTGATTCTCTACACCTTCATGTTCATCATATTGCTAGAGAGGTAGAAATTTCGTAATCTCCTCTCTTGTCATGCTTCTTCTCCTACATCTTTTCTAGTTCAAATGCAAGTCGATCCATGCTTGGGGTGATATAAAGTTTTGATTTTTAATACTTTCGCTATGCTTGTATGATTATATCATTCCCCAACAGTGGTATCAGAGGCGGTCTTCCTACTAGAAATGAGTTTTTTTCATGATTTGGTGTCTCTTGAACATGTTGAATGTGTAGAGAATGATGGAATTGATAAACTTGATATGCTAGCATGATAAATTTATGATTTTTATTATGCTAGAGAGCTAAAGTTTGCATTTTTATCTTGCATGATGCTTAAAAATGTAGTTTTGAATATGCATGATAGTTTGTATGATTGATTACTACAATCTAGAGTTTTGATTTCCATGAAAAGACGAGTCTTGAAAATTTCCGGCGAACCGATCATTGACACCACGAACCCGGACTAGGGGTCATGGGTTTGGTGGGGCCACTGAAGGAATTATTTGAGGGTTCCAATCAAATAATTTCATGCCCATACAAGAAATTAACCTCAAATATCCGAATTAATATGGATCTTGCATGATCATGAATTGATCATGAGATCTAGGCTAGAATCAAAACTTATATGTTTACCTTGATTTGAAATCCTGTAGTCACTAAATAATATCAGCGACCTCTAAAGGACGTCCACATAGGAAGAGCAATCCGAGGATACTCACAACGATCCTTACTAGAAGATCGAAGCAAGCAAAATGGACGGAGAGAGGGGAGGAGGGGTGGCCGAAACCAGCTAGAGAGAGAGAGAATGGCGGCTAGGGTCTTGAAAAATAATTCCCTTAATTTTCAGATCTGAAAATTTCCCTTTTATAAACCTTTTTAGGCAATAATTAATTAAAGGCCTTAATGGGCTTAAAGCCCAAAGCTTTTAATTAATTATGTAGAGAAGCCCATTCTGGCTAGGCCCAGTTTAGCTAATTTAATTAAATCTATTTAATTAGATTATAATTAATTAGTCCTGCTAAACCGTTCTTGATTTCCGGTTTAGTCCTAAACTAAAATCGGTCTAATCTGGTTTAATCCAAAACCGGATTTTGTCTCTCTCATGATTCCTCCATATGATTCCATCCGTTTTACTCAACCTTTAGTGTGTGACCCTCTAGGCTCACGACACGTCGCCGGACTGGTAAAATTACTATTTTACCCTTTCCATCATGAGTGTCCTCTAGCAAGACATCATGATTACCCAACGCTTGTGATTATCAAGATTTCGACTTAACCTTGTCGTACATGAATCTATCCTTTTATCCTCTTGATATCTTTGAAAACCACGAGGCATAGACAAGTCATCCTCGTTCTATTGTCCTGTTTCTTAATTCTGAGTTAACTGAATTATAACTGATACTACGTATCGACTGCATGGCCATGCTATTGTATTTCAGTTGTACTCATCAAGTGGCCTAAACTGATATCTGCTCACACGTCTGTATGAGGGATAAATCCTTCAGCGATCAATTGAGTCAACTTATGTAACTTGTGATCTAGCCAATCACAGTCGTTATTGTAACCCTTTTACAGGAGACGTTAGACTGAGTCAAACTCGTCACTTATTACATATTGACCTCAATGGTCCTTCCGTCTGAGGATGTGATTTCATGCGCTGACATATGAGTAAGTTTATGGCTATGTCTATGTAACATACTCATGATCGGGTCGTCCTATATCACCCTGACTAGTGATACTATGACCTAACTCTGGCCCCCTTCTGGCCATGATCAGTAGAGCGTGATCATTTAGAGTTAGCCTCATACCGATCGCTTCTTATGAAGCTATTCTGATCGGGGACTGCTCAAGTAAGATTTTATCTGATCTGTAGATCTACTGTTATGTGTTGACACATCAATGATACAAATCAAATCATACTTAAGATATTACTACAACACTTAGTAATATGAATGCCGATTTTATTTCAACTAATAATCTTTATTACATGATTAGATTGAAAATAAATTGTGCTAGGGCACAAAAACCCAACTGCCACGTCACCCACGGGGTGATCACAAGTGATCACACGTCGCGGACGGTGCCACGAGTAGTGTTGAACTCGTGGGTATGGGTCCGCGCCGATCCGTGTTTAGTTGCTCGGTCATTGGATGACATGGGCGACAGTTCGTGGATCATCGGATGGTCACGGATCCGTGGGGGCTCTATAGGCGATGAGACTAGCTACGAGGGTCACGTCTGAATTCATCACGGACGGTGACGTCGCGGCCCGATTTGATTACGGACCGAGGTTACCTCGTAGCGGGATATCCTTCGCGGAAATTTTTGGACTTAAGCGGAAAACGCAAGATAAAAAAATGGTAATTATGTGAGAACGTGATGATGTTTGATAACATGAGAATGTATGATAACATGTTCATTGTTTGTCACATGGTGTTTAGCATAGCCCATTGAGACCCGTCTGAATGCTTGTATTTATTTTTTCGCTAAAAGGTTTTATATTATTTTATGGCAACTTGCGTGTCGCTTGAATTTCAAGTTTTGTAATTTATATGACCTGTGAGTCGTCTTCATTATTGTAACTTTGACAGCAAGCGAGCGAAGGTGATGGTGAAAGACGGGATTCTCGATGGTGACTTGGAGCCAGTGGGAGATCAAGAGAAGGGAATATGATTAGGAATATGTAAATTTATTGTAAATCGTTGTAATCCCTTAGGATCGACCCTTGATCTTCATAAACCAACCTATGGAGATCGCTTAGGTTTTGGGCCATGCTAGAACACGTTTACTTTATTCTTATATTTTGTTATGCATGAGTATGAATGTTTAGTTTATTGTTTACATTGGATGTATGATGAACTAAACCCACATGCAAAGATTAAAATCAGTTAATCACATTTACATGCTAATATGGCTCTTGAACATCATTGCATTGGATACAAGTGACTGTTGCAAGTAATTGATGTTGTATTGGATATAACGCTCGGGTTCGAATCAACAATATCACAATTAATTCCGAGTCATGTGAGATACCACCCAAATTCCGACACTCGGATTAGTTCTCCATCTTGTGAGTGGGTGCGCCTTCGCGTTGCACTTATAGAGGTGCGATCTAATCGAAGATGTTAGTTTTGCGGGGATGTGTATGCCTTCACGTAGTATGTAAGGACCGCTCCCGGTCAATTTGGGTCAATTTTGTGAAAAATGGATAAAAATTTAAAAAAATTCGCGATTTGACCAAATTTTGACCCGAGAGTCACCAAAGACTACTATTTGAGCCATTTTAAGTTGAAATTGTAATGTTATGGATATTAGGTTCATATGGAAGCTAAAATTTAACGAAACGTCACGGTTCCGACGGTTTCGAAAAACGTGTCCGTTTCTGACGATTTCGGGTCCGAAATGACAAAAGTGGATTGTGGGACCCCCCTTCTTTACACATGGCATGATTCTAGAGGGGGGGGGAGACTTTATGAGTGGTTAAGATTAAATGTGTTAATTTAGATTTAAAAAAAATAATTGGAAATTGGAATATTTAATTAGTTTATTGTTTAATTAATAGAGTTTAAGTGATAAAGAGGGGGAGGAGGGAGCCACATTCGGCAGAAACAAAGAAAAGGAGAGAGAGAGGAGTGCTTGGCCAAGAGAAGAAGAAGGAAGAATAGGAGAAGAGATTTTGGCGATTTCCCGACGATCCGGCCGCGTGATCGACCACTTTCTTGCGTATTCGGGTTCCTCACATCATTGGCTACGGTAAGCAACTCACTTTTTCTCATCGTGATGAGTTTGAGTTGTGGGTTTAATGAGAAATGAGTGAAATGATGATGGATTGGAGTTGTAGGGGTGTTTTGGAACATTTTAGGACGTTTTTAGAATTTTCCGGCGGCCGGAGGGTTCGCTGGAGCTCCGGCCGGTCACCGGAGCTCCGGCCAGGGTGGTGGCGCACTGGAGGTGGTCCGGCAGTGGCCAGCGCCCTGCCATGGCTGGCCGTGGCAGCCTGTGGGCGACATTGGGCAGTTTGGGCCTCTCGGGCCGTGAGTGGCCCGGGTGGTCCCACGGCCCGGAATTCGAGTTTGTGAGTTTCGGGAGGTCTCGGGTAACCCTCGAATCGATAGTTGGCACCCTTGGTGATTTTTGGATTTAAATTACGAAAATCGGAAAATGTGTGTCGAAACTTTAAATTACGCGATTAAATCGCTCGAGTGTCGGAATTCGATTCCGTCAATTGCTTTGGTCCTCTCGAATATAATTAGGAATTTAGACACAAATTTGGGAATTTAGACACAAATGTGTATTACTTCAACACATAAGTAATACAAAGCCGTTTTATATATATGTTACAAACGATGATAATGTACATAGACGTTTACAGGCTAATAGCAATTGGACTAGGGCACAAATGTTATCACGGTTACCTCAATTGTGTGGTTGTGTTTGGATGGGCAATCGAGGCAGGAGCGGTACCCCTCCTGGCCATAATCGATTCCCGTTCGGAGGTTGAACCGACCAAGGGTGGTACCCCTCGCCGGTCGTAATCGGTTACCTCGGGAGTTGTGACGTGGTTGGTGGATGAGTAGTGGAAGTGTTGTGATTCGTACTTTACTGACTTCTTTGTGCTTACATGTATGTTTTTCTCATCCTTGCTGTTTCTTTTAGTCTCTGGGTAGCGTGTTCACCCCTACTTGTAGTTGTGCAGGTTGGTGATCCTGAGTACACTTTTGGTGGGAGCTTTTGGGGATGTGTCGTGTCGACGCACTGTGTTTTTTTTTTGTTATTGTTGTTGTTGTTGTTGACTTTTGTAGACTCTGGTCTGAGTCATTTTCCATGTATATTTCTGTATCGCAACTTGTCTAAAATATTTTGATGTAAATATTTGATTGTCTGGCCATGTCGTGCTTCACTTTTGTATGCGTTACTTGTTGGTTTAATACAGATTTTAAAAGGAGAAATGGTATTGATGTATTTGTTGTAAACAGGTTTCTTTATTTGACTCGTGCAATCCCATTTTGAACTAGGGACGCCTAAATCAAAATGTGATGGCCTCGTGCGAGGATAGTTATGTTGTAATTTGAGGACGCTCGAGTTATTTCATAACTATATCGCATCGTGTTATTTCAAAGGTTTTTAATTCTTCGGGTAACGACTTTAATTCGGGAAACCGAATTTTTGTGGCGTTACTGATAGCATTTGTGCCCTAGTCCAATTGGTATTAGCCTGTAAACGTCTATGTACAAATGTCATCGTTTGTAATGTATAAATATAAACGGCTTTATATTACTTATGTGTTGAAGTAATATGTTAAGCATGATCTGATTTATGACCACTAAAGTAGTAGAACCATAAATCTGTACGGATCACACTTAACGAGTCCCTGGTCAACCTATGCTTCCTTGAAAGCGACCAGTATGAGGATGGTTCTTAATGACGTAGTTCTACTTGTCATAAGGATGTGGGATCCTGGAACCATATCATAGATATCATGAGGTGATTGATATCGGACGACCCGCATTGAATAGTGTTTTCATAGATTAAGCCATAAACATATTCAGATGCGATAGCTTGTCACGACGTCCTTAGACCAAGGACTCTTTGTGATCACTGTGCAATGAACGTACGGCTTTAACTTGCGCCAAACGCTTTCTGTAAAAGGATTGCTATGAAGGGCATGATTGGGTGGCGGAACGGGTTGCATGAGTGACACGAAAGACGGCTAAGGGATTTATCCCTCATACTACGGTATGGGAAAGATATCCGTTAGAAGGCCTCTTGATGGAGACTGACTGAGAGGAAAAGCATGGCCTTGCAAATGATACGGGTTATCAGTCCTCAGTCATCTCACATATCAAGTAACAATGATTGATTGAACAAGGGAGACGACTCTATGCCTTGAGATCAATCGGGATATCTAGAGATAAAAGGATGGTGACTTGTACGCACAAAGGTTAAGTCGAATCATCGATCATCGTGCACCTTGGGTAATCATAATGTTTTACTAGAGACCACTTATGATGGATCGGGCAAGAGCGAGTCTTGCGCTGATCTGCCAACGGTGGCATGAGCCTAGAGGGTCACACACATACAAGACGGATAACATGAGACAAGGAAACATGGATGTTTCTTAAGGAGAAGTATGTGGACAAAACTGGAGGTTTTGTGCCATAGGTTCGGTTTGAGAGAATAATTAGCGAATCGAGAAAAATTGAGTTTTTCGTCGATATCGCGTCGGACTTTGTTTGATAAGTAACGACAAAAAGGGTCGGGAAACTTTTGGACGCGGCATGAGACAACACGGGAGGGCCCATTGGGCTCGGCCCATGAAGCTTCATGGCCGGCCCAATAAGGGCCCAATAAGGCCATATGGCCGGCCCACTTGGTGGGGCCATTGTGGGGGCCACACAACACCATGCTTAGTTGGTGGTTGTGGATTAAGAGGTGAGTGATTTAAGGGGTATGGGTTAAAGCACCTTTAAGCCCATACCAATCACTTTAAACCCATACTTGTGAGTTGGATGATGGATTAAATGCAAGACTTTGATTCATTAATCATTTAATCACAAAAACTCACACAAAAACTCTCTCTCTCTCAAGTGGCCGGCCACCCCTCTCTTTCTCCTCCATCTTGCTCTCTTGTTCTTCATTTAATTGTTCTAGTAGGCAATTAAGTGAAGGATCTTGAAGATCATCCTCTTGGTGTGGACTTGCTTTAGAGAAGAAGATCCGAACGTTCTTCTTTATCGATTCAAACAAGACTTAAAGGTAAACATCTTGTGGAATAGATTTTGCTTTGGGATTTAATGGTTTAAATGTTCTTGGACAAGGTTTGGAGTAGATTATCTTTTATTGCTTCCGCTATCTCGACGATCTAGAACGCTCCAAAACCCTACAGTTACAGTTTGGTATTAGAGGTCTCAGGTTCAAGACCTGTGCCTTACGTCGACACGTCGGGTAGAGTCAGTTGTAGGAAAGTTTGCGTGATTTTGGTCAATTTGGTCTTGTGGTGCGTGAATTGGTGGTTAGTGTGAGTTAAATGACGACTTGTGTGCGTGTGGTGACAATAAAATGACATGGTGACGGGTGGAGAAGTACCTGTGTTAAGGTTGTGAAATGTTGATAGTGAAACGTTGCGGCATGAAAATGAGTGTTGGCACGTTAGTGTGAATTTTGTTTGTTAGGATTGGACTGTACTAGGATAACAATCAGTTAGTACGTAGAGTAAATGTGGAGAGTGTGAGAAGTTCTCGTCGCCCTTGTGCGCGGTGTTCTTTTGAAAAGAAATCCTAATTATGAACCGTCTTTCGTGCAGTAGTGCACATGGCTCCGAGAACTAGGCGAGGTGGCGCCTTGAGGGGGAGAGGAGCATAGCGAGCGACGCATGAGCCTCCCAGGGCCGAACCCGGGGAGAGGACTACAGGGGTGGAGACGCCATCCACAGAGACTGCGTCAGGTAGCGCAGGACAGGCAGGGACCGCGGCTGAGGTGCCCCTGTCCACTGCAGGGATCCCCGCTGTGGCTACTACCACTCCTCCCAGTGATCAGGCAGTGGGCGAGATACTACGGTCGATACAGTCTTTAGCGGCCATGTTGGGATAGAGGGAGACCGTGCCCACGGCTCCTGAGATATCACTAGTGCTGCCAGAGGTACCTACAGTGCACGCACTTCGAGACTTCCTGCGCCTGAACCCCCCAGCTTTCCATGGAGAGCCAGACCCTACGCGAGCTGAGCAGTGGCTGCGACAGATCACCCGTGACCTTGATACGTCGGGGGTTACAAATGGGAGGACCAGAATCACCTTTGCCGTCCATCAGCTCAGGGACGATGCATACTACTGGTGGGAGCGAGTTCGGACCAGAGTGGGAGAGGACTATGAGGATTTCAAGGAGATTTTCCTTGAGAGCTATTTTCCCGAGTCGGCACGGGATAGCCGTCAGCAGCAGTTCCTGGAACTGCGACAGGGTGCGATGACGGTGCTAGAGTACGAGGCACAGTTCACAGCCCTGTCGAGATTTGCGCCAGACCTAGTGAGGTTCGAGGCGAGCCGATGTAAGAGGTTCGAGAGGGGACTACGACCAGAGATCTTCGACAGGATCCTCTCTCACCGGATCAGGGTGTACTCGGTGATGGTCGACACTGCAGTGGCCATCGAGGAAGGGATGGCAGAGGCACAGAGGCTCAGGGAGCAGAGACCCAGGCCGAGCAGCTTCACTAGGCAGACGGAGTCAAGGGACTTCAAGAGGCCTCGAGTTTCGAGCTTTCCTACGCAGTTGTCGGGGAGAATGGTGCAGAGACCGCTAGCATCACTGGATACTGTGGTTTCCAGCCCAGTAGGCTTAAGGTCACCACCGGTATGCTATGAGTGTCATCAGCCAGGTCCCCTTTGCAGGGATTGCCCTCGAAACCGAGCACCTACGAGGCAGCTTTCGGGGGGAGCTCAGAGCGGTCAGTTCAGAGCACCAGTAGAGAGACCGAGCGGTCGGCCAGGACAGGCAGGCATGCCTAGTTCTGGACCACCCACGTGCTTTGGGTGTGGACGTCTAGGACACCTCGCTCGGGATTGTTACTCTAGCAGAATCGGGAGTCAGGACTCACGACAGCACTCTGCACCATCTGCACGGTCGTCAGCAGCACGACAGGATTCCCGACCCGGACAAGGGGCCGGACCAGCCCAGTCGACGAGACCAGGTACTAGTCAGGGGCAGCCGAGAGCAGATGGACAGCAGGTCCAAGGTCGGGTCTACGCAGTGTCGGGTCATACCGAGCCTCCACAGTCAGAGGACCAGAGAGCAGTTCAGGGTACATTCCTTGTTTTTAATTTGTGGGCGTCCATTCTTATCGACACGGGTGCATCGAACTCTTTTATCTCAGCACAGTTTGCACGAGCACTGGGGTTGGTAGTCGAGTCGCTGAGTCCGCCCTTGTGCGTCGATACGCCTTTAGGGGACGACACTGTTCTAAGTAGAATCTGCAGGGCCTGCGAAGTTAGAGTAGCAGACCACCCTTTTGTGTGGGACCTTATCGTGCTAGACATGACTACTTTCGACGTGATCCTCGGCATGGACTGGTTGAGGCGATACAGGGCTAACATCGATTGTTATCGGAGGTGGGTGACCGTATCGAGTGGGGACTCTATGATTTCATGTTCATTGGGTAGCCGGAGTGGAGTTCTTCTTGCGGCGTTGTCCGCCACGGGTGACGGACCGAAGGACGGAGGCAGAGGGCTACCACGAGTTGTCGACGAGTTTCCAGACGTCTTTCCAGGTGATCTTAGCGGATTACCGCCAGTGCGCGAGGTGGAGTTCACTATCGAGTTGATGCCGGGAACCGCGCCGATCTCTGTGGCACCATATCGTTTCGCCCCCGCGGAACTCGAGGAGTTGAAGAGTCAACTCAAGGAACTGCAGGAGAAGGGGTTCATACGGCCGAGCACCTAGCCGTGGGGCGCTCCGGCGTTGTTCGTAAAGAAGAAAGAGGGTTCGCTCCGGATGTGCATAGATTACCGGAAGCTGAACAGGGTGACAGTGAAGAATCGTTATCCGATGCCGCGGATAGACGATCTCTTTGATCAGCTCAGGGGATCGAGGTGCTTCTCCAAGATCGACTTGCGGTCTGGATATCATCAGTTGCGACTACAGGAGGAAGACATCCCGAAGACTGCGTTCCGAACGCGGTATGGTCATTTCGAATTCCTAGTGATGTCGTTCGGCTTGACCAACGCCCCAACGGCGTTCATGGATCTTATGACTCGCATCTTCCGACCTTACCTCGATCGATTCGTCATCGTATTTGTCGACGATATTCTCATCTACTCGCCGGACGAGGGGACTCATGAGCCGCATTTGAGGACTGTACTCTAGTTGCTGCGATCGCACCAACTTTACGCGAAGTTGGAAAAATGCGAGTTCTGGCTTACCGAGGTGAGATTCCTCGGACATGTCGTATCTGGTGACGGCGTGTTTGTCGATCCGTCGAAGATCGACGCGGTCTCGAAATGGGCGCGACCGACGAGCGTTTTCGAGATCCGCAGCTTCCTGGGATTGGCAGGGTACTATCGGAGGTTCGTCAAAGACTTTGCGCGCCTCGCAACACCTTTGACTCGCCTCACGCGGAAGGGAGTTAAGTTCGATTGGGATGAGGCTTGCGAGCGCTCATTCGCGGAGTTGAAGACTCGGTTGACCACGGCTCCGGTTTTGATAGTACCTGAGCGAGGGATAGGCTATGACGTTTACTGCGACGCATCCGGCGAAGGACTGGGGAGTGTTCTGATGCAGCAGAGTAAGGTGGTGGCTTTTTGGTCCCGACAGCTTAAAGTGCACGAGGGAAACTATCCGACACACGATCTAGAACTTGCAGCGGTCGTGTTCGCACTAAACCTTTGGCGTCACTACCTCTACGGTGAGAAGTTTCAGGTCTTTTCGGATCACAAGAGCCTGAAATATCTCTTTACCTAGAAAGACCTGAACATGCGACAACGGCGCTGGATGGAGCTGATTGAGGATTATGACTTCGATCCGCTATACCATCCGGGCAAGGCAAATGTGGTCGCCGATGCCCTCAGCAGAAAGTCACTCCATAGCCTTGTCTCCGCAGCAGTTCGGGAATGGAAGATGATGGGAGAGCTCAGTGAGTTCAGGGTTTAGTTGGAGGAAGTTACGGGACGAGTCGCACTGTGTTCATTGGTGGCGCAGCCTACACTGGTGAGTCGGGTGATTGAGGCTCAGATTGATGACTCAGAGACAGCAACGTTCCGGATGAAAATGGCTAGCGGAGTTGAGTCCGAGGGGTGGTCGATGGGCAACGATCAGGGCCTTCGTTTCCAGAATAGATTGTTTGTGCCCAAGAGTCTCCGCAAGGAAGTACTACGCGAGTCACACAACTCACGACTCGTTGTGCATCCTGGTGGGACTAAGATGTATCACGACATCAGGCGCCATTTTTGGTGGAATGGGATGAAGCGGGAGATAGCAGGGTTCGTAGCTCGATGTCTCACTTGTCAGCAGGTGAAGATAGAACACCAGAGACCAGCGGGACCTCTACAACCGTTGGAGATAGCCGAGTGGAAATGGGAGCATATTACGATGGATTTCGTATGCGGACTGCTGAGGTCAGCAAGGGGTAACGATGCGGTGTGGGTGATAGTTGATCGACTGACTAAGTCCGCGCATTTCTTGCCAATGAGGATGACAGACTCGGTAGATAAGTTGAGCAGACTATATGTACGCGAGATCGTGAGGTTACACGGAGTGCCAGTGTCGATAGTATCGGACCGAGATCCTCGCTTTATATCCCGATTCTGGGATAGCCTACAGGGCGCGTTGGGTACGGATATTCGTCTGAGCACGGCTTACCACCCACAGACGGACGGTCAGTCAGAGCGGGTAATTCAGATATTAGAGGACATGCTCCGAGCGTGTATACTGGATTTCCACGGAGCGTGGGAGGATCATTTACCGTTGGCAGAGTTTGCGTATAACAACAGTTACCAGGCTAGCATCGGGATGGCACCATTTGAGGCTTTGTATGGTAGACAGTGCCGATCACCAGTTTGTTGGGCTGAGGTGGGAGATAAGAGCCTACTGGGACCCGAGCTGGTAAGGGAGACTACAGAGAAGGTAGCCTTGATTCGAGAGCGACTGAAAACGGCGCAGAGTAGACCGAAGAGTTATGCGGACCGGAGACGTCGACCTCTCGAGTTTGAGGTAGGCGACCACGTCTTCTTGCGAGTGAGCCCGAAGAAAGGGCTAATAAGGTTTAAGAAGGCAAGAAGCGACGGTAAGTTGGCCCCGAGGTACATTGGCCCCTTCGAGATCATCGCCAGGATTGGAGCAGTGGCTTACAGGCTTGCATTGCCGCCATCCCTTGCAGCGGTTCACAACGTATTCCATGTATCGATGCTGAGAAAATATCACCCTGACCCATCGCACGTGATAGAGTGGGCTGAGTTGGAGTTGACCCCAGATGCCTCGTATGAGGAAAGGCCAGTTCAGATCTTAGACTCACGAGATCAGATATTGAGAGGCAGGACCATCCCACTAGTGCGAGTGCTTTGGCAACATCACGGTGTCGAAGAGTCGACGTGGGAGCGGGCAGATGAGATTCGTGCTAAGTATCCCCGCCTTTTCGAGAATTGTGGTACGTTTTAATTTCGCGGACGAAATTCTTTAAGGAGGGAAGGTTGTAAGGACCGCTCCCGGTCAATTTGGGTCAATTTTGTGAAAAATGGATAAAAATTTAAAAAAATTCGCGATTTGACCAAATTTTGACCCGAGAGTCACCAAAGACTACTATTTGAGCCATTTTAAGTTGAAATTGTAATGTTATGGATATTAGGTTCATATGGAAGCTAAAATTTAGCGAAACGTCACGGTTCCGACGGTTTCGAAAAACGTGTCCGTTTCTGACGATTTCGGGTCCGAATGACAAAAGTGGATTGTGGGACCCCCCTTCTTTACACATGGCATGATTCTAGAGGGGGGGGGAGACTTTATGAGTGGTTAAGATTAAATGTGTTAATATAGATTTTAAAAAAAAAATTGGAAATTGGAATATTTATTTAGTTTATTGTTTAATTAATAGAGTTTAAGTGATAAAGAGGGGGAGGAGGGAGCCACATTCGGCAGAAACAAAGAAAAGGAGAGAGAGAGGAGTGCTTGGCCAAGAGAAGAAGAAGGAAGAAGAGGAGAAGAGATTTTGGCGATTTCCCGACGATCCGGCCGCGTGATCGACCACTTTCTTGCGTATTCGGGTTCCTCACATCATTGGCTACGGTAAGCAACTCACTTTTTCTCATCATGATGAGTTTGAGTTGTGGGTTTAATGAGAAATGAGTGAAATGATGATGGATTGGAGTTGTAGGGGTGTTTTGGAGCATTTTGGGACGTTCTTAGAATATTCCGGCGGCCGGAGGGTTCGCTGGAGCTCCGGCCGGTCACCGGAGCTCGGCCAGGGTGGTGGCGCACCAGAGGTGGTCCGGCATTGGCCAGCGCCCTGCCATGGCTGGCCGTGGCAGCCTGTGGGCGACCGTGGGCAGTTTGGGCCTCTCGGGCCGTGAGTGGCCCGGGTGGTCCCACGAGCCCGGAATTCGGGTTTGTGAGTTTCGGGAGGTCTCGGGTAACCCTCGAATCGATAGTTGGCACCCTTGGTGATTTTTGGATTTAAATTACGAAAATCGGAAAATGTGTGTCGAAACTTTAAATTACGCGATTAAATCGCTCGGGTGTCGGAATTCGATTCTGTCAATTTCTTTGGTCCTCTCGAATATAATTAGGAATTTAGATACAAATTTGGGAATTTTTGGAGTCCCGAGGGACAAGTTCACACAATCGGGCAGATTCGACTTAACGGGCAAAATGGGCCGTTCCGGGCCCATTTTGACAACTTAGGTTAATTAAGAAGTGTTGGAGTGAGCGATACTTGTCGGGGTGGCACTAAGGTTTAATTTCGTGAAAATTCGGATTTCGGTTAGTTATTAAAACTTGTGATTTTGTCACTTTTAGATTCCTTTGACGACCGCGGGAAAGGAAAGGCATAGCTTGGCGTCGCGAAAATCTTAGGAGCTTACGTTGGAAAATTTGAGGTAGGGGGACATAGCTTACCTAGACTCATTCTCTTGATGCATTGATTGAATTTAATTGAGTATTTAGTTGAGATAAAATAAAATGTTTGAACACCTTTTGCTCGATGTTGTGAATTAAATAGCATGTTGATGTGTTGATATAAATGCCTCTCTGTGAATTAGTTGAGTACCAAACTTGAACTGCTTGTGAGCACCTAGTTGTGCATGGTTATATTATTGCTTTTCAGACGATGACTTATTCCGTCTCGCACTTGTCTTGTTTGTGTGGATGTAAATGCCTCTCTGTGAACTAGTTTCTTGCACTTGGTTTGTTTTCTGTGAATGTATCGAAGGGTGTTGGGTTGTGGTTGGTAAGGGTGTTGTAATGTGGAAGGGTGGAAAGGTGATGGGAGGCTGTGTGGTTGGATGGATAATCGAGTCAGGAGCGGTACCCCTCCTGGCCGTGATCGATTTCCATTCGGAGGTTGAACCGAGTCAAGGGTGGTACACCTTGGCCGTGATCGGTTACCTCAATTGTATGGCTGTGTGGTTGGATGGATAATCGAGTCAGGGGCAGTACCCCTCCTGGCCGTGATCGATTTCCATTCGGGGGTTGAACCAAGTCAAGGGTGGTACCCCTTGGCCGTGATCGGTTTGTTGGGTTCCGGGGCATCCTAATTACGTTCATGGCAGCGGAAGAAACCTATGAACCGCCCCTAACCTGCGCAAGATCGACTACCAAATTAGATCCTTAGGAAATCGAGTTTTCGGGTTTTACCAGAATCTGCCCTGCACAAAACCAAGACTTTGAAGCTCTATATCTCAAGCTACAGATCTCCAATTGCTTCGGTTCTTTTTGTAAATTAAACCTGAGCCAATTCCCTACATCTTTTGTGTTTTACTCCGAACCCAGTTCCGACTAGAAGATGTCCGTCTGGAGCAAACCATTTTTCCCGTCTCGCTGGACAGACTCTGCGGACCAGTCTGCTTCTCGGCCTTGTATCTCCCAAACCAGCGCTCTTTTGGAAAATCAACGCCTTGTATTTCACTCTGCGGCCTTGTATTTCACATAAGTTGTAGCCCTTGGACTTATCTTTCCAACGCCGCCGGTTTCAGGTCAATCGGAGCTCGGACGAAGCGGCTACGGCTCACGCATTGTCGGTCGCCGGAACTGGACAATCTGGACAGTTTCTCCATTTTGCATTTAGTCTTCGTTGAATCGATAAAGAAGAACTTTCCGATCTTCTTCTCTAGAGCAAGTCCACACCAAGGGGATGATCTTGAAGATCCTTCACTTAATTGCCTACTAGAACAATTAAATGAAGAACAAGAGAGCAAAGAGAGGAGAGAGAGAGAGTTGTGAGAGTTGTAGAATTGATGAGAGTGTGTTGTGTCTTGAATCCCATTTGATATTTCTCTACTTCATCAATCTCATGAGCATGGGTCAAAAGGTGATTGGTATGGGCTTAAAGGTGCTTTAACCCATACCCCTTAAATCACTCACCTCTTAATCCACAATCACCAACTAAGCATGGTGTTGTGTGGCCCCCACACATGGACCCACCATGTGGGCCGGCCAAGAGGGCTTATTGGGCCCTGAATGGGCCCTTGTTTGGGCCGGCCATGAGACCTCATGGGCCGAGCCCAATGGGCTCGCCCGTGTGGTCTCGTGCCGTGTCCAAAAGTCGCCCGACCCTTTTTGTCGTTACTTATCAAACAAAGTCCGACGCGACATCGACGAAAAAACTCAGATTTCTCGATTCGCTAATTAT
This sequence comes from Geranium rotundifolium, assembly GCA_963920655.1. NCBI lineage: Eukaryota > Viridiplantae > Streptophyta > Magnoliopsida > Geraniales > Geraniaceae > Geranium > Geranium rotundifolium. The sequence continues at coordinate 13,317,557 of OY987317.1, read as the reverse complement.
TCTCTTAAACCAAACCCATGGCACAAAACCTCCAGTTTTGTCCATGTATTGCTCCTCAAGAAACGTTAAGGTTTCCTTGTCTCAAGTTATCCGTCTTGAATGTGTGTGACCCTCTAGGCTCATGCCACCGTTGGCAGATCGGCGCAAAAGATCGCTCTTGCCCGATCCATCATAAGTGGTCTCTAGTAAGACGTTATGATTACCCAAGGTGCATGAGGATCGATGATTCGACTTAACCTTGTGCGTACAAGTCACTATCCTATTATCTCTAGATATCCCGATTGATCACAAGGCATAGAGTCGTCACCCTTGTTTAATCAATCATTGTTACTTGATATGCGAGATGGCTGAGAACTGATAACCCGTATCATCGGCATGGCCATGCTCTTACTCTCAGTCAGTCTCCATCAAGAGGCCCTTTTAACGGATATCTTTCCCATACCGTAGTATGAGGGATAAATCCCTTAGCCGTCTTTCGTGTCACTCATGCAACCCGTTCCGCCACCCAATCATGCCCTTTATAGCAATCCTGTCACAGAAAGCGTTAGGCGCAAGTTAAAGCTGCACGTTCATTGCATAGTGATCACAAAGACTCCTTGGTCTAAGGATGTCGTGACAAGCTATCGCATTTGAATATGTTCATGGCTTAATCTATGAAAACACAATTCAAAGCGGGTCGTCCGATATCAATCACCTCATGACATCTATGATATGATTACGGGATCCCTCATCCCTATGACAAGTAGAACTACGTCATTAAGAACCATCCTCATACTGGTCGCTTCTAAAGAAGCATATTTTGACCAGGGACTCGTTAAGTGTGATCCGTACAGATTTATGGTTCTACTACTTTAGTGGTCATAAATCAGATCATGCTTAACATATTACTTCAACACATAAGTAATACAAAGCCGTTTTATATATATGTTACAAACGATGATAATGTACATAGACGTTTACAGGCTAATAGCAATTGGACTAGGGCACAAATGCTATCAATCTCCCACTTGCCCCTAGTTCCAATCTAAGTCCCAGTCTATACCCATTGACCTAACATGTTTATCTTGTTTTGCTCGTGGAAGAGCCTTGGTCAAGGGGTCGGCTGTGTTATCATCAGTTGCAACGTAGTGGATCTTCACGTCACCTCTAGCAAGAATGTCGCGGATGATGTGATACTTTCTGAGTACATGTTTGGATCTGTCATGTGCCCTGGGTTCCTTAGCTTGCGCAATGGCCCCGGTGTTGTCACAATATAAGTCTACTAGGTTAGATGGGTTTTTAATTACACCTAACCCAGCCATGAAACTCCTGATCCATACAGCCTCTTTTCCCGCTTCAGATGTGGCAATGTACTCAGCTTCGGTCGTAGAGTCGGCAATGGTGTCCTGCTTCTTGCTTTTCAGCTGAAAGCTCCACCGTTCAACATACACATATAACCCAACTGACTTTTAAAGTCATCGGGGTCTGTCTGGAAAACTTGCGTCAACATATCCTTTGACGACTAGATCATCATTTCTTCCCCCGTCTACAAGAAAAGGGTCTTTGGTTTTTCTCAAAAATTGAGAATCGCCTTGACGGCAATCCAATGTTCCTCACCGGGTTTGGACTGATGTCTACTGGTACAGCTTAGGGCAAACGAGACATCCGGTCTCGTACATATCATGACATACATTATCGACCCTATAGCCGAAACATATGGGATCTCATTCATTCTTGCTAGCTCTGCAGGTGTCTCAGCACACTACTTCTTGCTTAGCTTTATGCCATGACGCATGGGCAGCAGTCCTTTCTTTGAATCTAGCATCGAGAATCTTCTCAATATTTTGTCTATGTAGGTGCTTTGACTTAAGCCCAAGACCCGCTTGGCACGGTCTCTATATATCTTGATCCCCAAGATGTAAGAGGCCTCGCCTAAGTCCTTCATTGCGAAACACTCACCTAACCAAGTCTTTGTTAAGAGCAAGGTAGGGACGTTGTTTCCAATGAGCAGTATGTCATCCACATAAAGCACCAAGAAGACTACTTTGCTCCCATCTGCCCTTTTATATATACGCAAGGTTCATCATCGTTCTTGATGAAGCCAAACTGTTTTACAACTTCATCAAAACGTTGATTCCAACTCCGAGATGCTTGCTTCAAACCATAAATTGATTTGAGCAACTTGAAAATCTTTCCCTTATTCTTAGGATCCTCAAAACCCTCAGGCTGGGACATATAAACGTCCTCAGCTAACCTCCCGTTGAAGAAGGCGGTTTTGACGTCCATTTGCCATATCTAAAAATTGCTACGACAAGTAGAATGCGGATAGATTTGACCTTAGCTACTGGAGAAAAAGGTCTCTTCATAGTCAATTCCGTGGATTTGCCTATAACCTTTTGCTACCAGTCTTGCTTTATAGGTCTGAGGTCTGCCATCCATGTCTATCTTTATTTTAAAGACCCATTTACACCCAATGACTTTTATGTCAGGGGTATGTTCCACCAAGTCCCACACTTGATTATCTGACATGGATTGCATTTCTTCCCTCATGGCTTCCAGCCATTTCTCAGAGTCGGTTCCGTCCTTATTAACTGTAGCTATTTGTTCTTGCTCAACGACTACTTCTGGTGGGTCGTCCAGTGGTTCCTGAGTGACTATCTCATCTAGAAATTCATTAAGATGAACAGCCCTCCCATTGACTGTCTTGGAAATAAATTCCTTTTCCAAGAATGTCCCACCTCGATTATGAATGCGGCCGTTTGCAGAGCGTAACCCCAGAAGGAGATCGGGAGATTAGTGACACTTAACATCGATCGAACCATATCCAACAATGTCCGATTCCTTCGCTCAGACACACCATTGAGTTGCGGTGTTCTTGGCGGAGTCCACTGAGATAGTATTCCACTTTCTGTAAGAAACTCTTCGGATAAGTATTCTCCACCCCGATCAGAACGGAGTGCCTTGACACTTTTTCCGAGTTGGTTTTCTACTTCAGTCCTAGACTCCTTGAATTTATCAAAGGCTTTGGACTTATGTCTTATGAGATAGACATAATCATATCTACTGAAATCATCAGTAAACGTGATAAAGTAGCCTAAACCACCTTTGACTGGTGTACTCATTTGGTCCATATACGTTTGAATGCATTAGACCTAATAGATCACCTGCCCTCTCACCTAAACCAGTGAAGGGCGTTTCAGTCATCTTGCCCATTAAACAAGCTTCGCATCTATCAATTGTTTGGTATTCGAATTGACTTAGAAGTTCGCGCTTATGAAGCGCTGAGATGCGTTTCTCATTTATGTGACCTAGACGACAATGCCATATTAGAGTTTGGTCTAAATCATTAGCTTTAAACCTCTTAGCAATTATATTATAGAGCACGTTGGATCTCGAGTTTTTCATATTCAATATGTATAAACCTCCAACAGTGTGAGCATTGCCATAAAACATGTTGTTGCGCATAGTATTAAAAAAACCCGTTTTTAATATTAAAATACTAACCTTCCTTTTCAAGAAGAGATATTGAAATAATATTCCTGATGAAAACAGGTACGCAAAACACATCAAAAGGTTCAATTACAAGCCCACTAGGCAAAACAAGGTTAACAGAACCCATGGCAGTTGCGGCAACTCTCACGTTGTTCCCAACTCTTAGGTCCACCTCGCTTTTCCTCATATCTTTTCTACTATTCAACACCTGTATATCCGCACAGACATGAGACTCAGCTCCAGTGTCTAGTACCCAAGCATTTATAGTAGAAAGATTTAGCTCTAATGGAATACCTGATGAAGTAGCGGCCCCACCGCCCTTCCTCTGATCATCCTTTAGCTGCTGACAGTCTTTCTTCCAGTGACCAGGCTTTTGGCAGTAGAAACAGACCGAGTCCTTTGCCTTCCCCTTGCCTTTTACGGGCATGGAAGATTTAGGAACAAATGGTCTGATCTTCCTTGCCAGGTGCATTGGGCCTTTACCCTTGCCACCACCAGCTTTGAAGCTGGATCCCTTCATACGTAGGACGTGTGGACCTACGGAGCTGCCTGCTGACATCTTGCAGGCAATGAGTTCTCGGAGAATAGTGTATTTTTCAATACGTACTTTCTCTTTGAACATATCCTTGATCTGCGCAAACATTGCAAACGGATCATGGGATAGCTCAATAAACTGCTTCTGGAGGTCCGCCTCCATGCAGCCCAACATGACACACGCAACGTCGATAGAGTCGCTAAGGTGTTTCTGGTATGCATCCTTAACGACCCTCGTTGCGTTGGCAGCTGGCTTCACCGGGACAGCCTTATCAAGGACGTACTCCCTGCGTTCCAACTTTAACACAAGTCGTAAATTTCTGTCCCAGTCCAGATAATTTGTCCCGTTGAGTTTACACTTTTCGAGTATAGTCCTCAACGACAAATTAGACGAGTTTGTTGAATTACTAGCCATTTCTACACGAAGAAAGTAAATTTAATCAGAAAAGTTGAATAAATTTACGAAGATCCGAATTAAACACCAACCATACGATTCTAAGGTTTAGAATCTTAAACCAAGATCCCTTATTTGTCATTTGAAGTACGCTAAGGCGCACCGCTCCAATTGACTTATTTAGGTAGGACGTCCGTCCAATTATAACCCGTGTAACTCTTGGTCAGGGTATGTGTATAAACACACGGCTTACCCTTCCGATGCCCCAGCTCGACCTCAGGCCAAGAATCGTGGTCGAGTCAACCAACCTTCACTAACGAGTTAACTTTATGCAGATGCTCCGCTAGGGCGCACGACATCCCACAAAGTTTACCATTCCCATCTACAACCCATTTGATCGATGCTCCGCTAAGGCGCACGACACCGATAAAATGTTTCTACATGGGTGTTAATTTGGGTGGCATCTCACTTGACTCAAATTATCTTGTAAATTGGTTGTGCTTAATAATTCGAAAGTATTTGGCACAATTACGAACCCGTCATCAACAACCCGTGTTGTGACGTTTCTAATTGTATCACATACTATCTTCATTTGAAACCGTCATTTGCAACCCGTGCAAACACGTTTCAAATTTGAACTCATCCATCACAACCCATGCGATGATAGTTCAATACGCTTTAAACATGCAAACAATTAAAGTCGATTTTAATCTTTGCATGTGAGGTGATGGCTTATAAACTTATAAGCTAATCATGCAAGCATGTTATTAATTAAATAATTCAAGCAAGCATTCATAAAGCGTTAAATATGCATTTTATAGCCCATCCTAATCTTAGGATTCTACGAGTCTTCACATCTTCTCGTCTTTCTCATTCGGGCTCCCACTAGCTCTTGGACTTCCTCCACGACCGTCATTGTGCTCGATTTTCCATCCTTCTCGTCTTTGAGTAATAATTACAATTAATACTCGGTTCGTAGACCGGATAAAAAATAATTACACTTTATGGGCTCGAATAAAAGAATAATTACACGCTAACACTAACAGTATGCAAACCGTGAAAGTGATAAAATCTAATGGGCTACTAATGCATCATACATCTCATCACATCATCCAACATGTTATCACACAAACATGTTATCAAATAATATGCAATAATTCCGGTTTTAATTTTGCCAAGTTGCTTGGTCGGGTTTATCGAAACTAGACCTTTTCGAAAAACGGTTTATTGAAACCGATCAAATTTAAAAGTTTTCGAAATATTGGATCGCGGGTTCATCCACGGACATAATCAACGTGCACGAACCAAGTCGGGCCAAGCCAATGGGCCGAAGCCATTTGGCCGAGCCCAACACCACGGCTCGGTTTGGGCCTTGGAAGGCCCAAGCCGAGCTTGCCTCCACTCTCGGCCTCGGCCAAGAGTGGGGACTGGTCCGGTCACCGCCGGCCTCCCCAGCCTCCGGTGACCTCCGTCCGGTACCCCCGATCCGGCTCCCCGAGAGTCTCTTCTCGGACCCGACAAATCCAATAATTTCTGAAAAATTCCAAATTCAATATATTTTCCAAAAATAACATATTTCATGCAATTAAACCAAAAAGCATTAAAATCATGTTATCAACAATTATGACATTTATATCATTACAAAACCGAAATAACAAATAAGGATCTTGGAGTGGTAGACCGGCTCTGATACCACTGTTGGGTTCCGGGGCATCCTAATTACGTTCATGGCAGCAGAAGCAACCTATAAACCGCCCCTAACCTTCGCAAGATCGACTACCAAGTTAGATCCTTAGGAAATTGAGTTTTCGGGTTTTACCAGAATCTGCCCGGCAGAAAACCAAGACTTTGAAGCTCTATATCTCGAGCTACAGATCTCCAATTGCTTCGGTTCTTTTTGTAGATTAAACCTAAGCCAATTCCCTACATCTTTTGTGTTTTTCTCCGAACTCATTTCCGACTAGAAGACCTCCGTCTGGAGCAAAACATTTTTCCCGTCTCGCTGGACAGACTCTGCGGACCAGTCTGCTTCTCGGCCTTGTATCTCCCAAACAAGCGCTCTTTTGGAAAATCAGTTTTTCACATAAGTTGTAGCCCTTGGACTTATCTTTCCAATGCCGTTGGTTTCAGGTCAATCGGAGCTCGGACGAAGCGGCTACGGCTCACGCATTGTTGGTCGCCGGAACTGGACAATCTGGACAGTTTCTCCATTTTGCATTTAGTCTTCGTTGAATCGATAAAGAAGAACTTTCGGATCTTCTTCTCTAGAGCAAGTCCACACCAAGGGGATGATCTTGAAGATCCTTTACTTAATTGCCTACTAGAACAATTAAATAAAGAACAAGAGAGAAAAGAGAGGAGAGAGAGAGACTTGTGAGAGTTGTAGGATTGATGAGAGTGTGTTGTGTCTTGAATCCCATTTGATATTTCTCTACTTCATCAATCTCATGAGCATGGGTCAAAAGGTGATTGGTATGGGCTTAAAGGTGCTTTAACCCATACCCCTTAAATCACTCACCTCTTAATCCACAATCACCAACTAAGCATTGTGTTGTGTGGCCCCCACACATGGACCCACCATGTGGGCCGGCCAAGAGGGCTTATTGGGCCCTTAATGGGCCCTTGTTTGGGCCGGCCATGATTCGACTTAACCTTGTGCGTACAAGTCACTATCCTATTATCTCTAGATATCCCGATTGATCACAAGGCATAGAGTCGTCACCCTTGTTTAATCAATCATTGTTACTTGATATGCGAGATGGCTGAGAACTGATAACCCGTATCAGTCAGTCTCCATCAAGAGGCCCTTTTAACGGATATCTTTCCCATACCGTAGTATGAGGGATAAATCCCTTAGCCGTCTTTCTTGTCACTCATGCAACCCGTTCCGCCACCCAATCATGCCCTTTATAGCAATCCTGTCACAGAAAGCGTTAGGCGCAAGTTAAAGCTGCACGTTCATTGCATAGTGATCACAAAGACTCCTTGTTCTAAGGATGTCGTGACAAGCTATTGCATTTGAATATATTCATGGCTTAATCTATGAAAACACAATTCAAAGCGGGTCGTCCGATATCAATCACCTCATGATATCTATGATATGATTCCGGGATCCCTCATCCCTATGACAAGTAGAACTACGTCATTAAGAACCATCCTCATACTGGTCGCTTCTAAGGAAGCATATTTTGACCAGGGACTCGTTAAGTGTGATCCGTACAGATTTATGGTTCTACTACTTTAGTGGTCATAAATCAGATCATGCTTAACATATTACTTCAACACATAAGTAATACAAAGCCGTTTTATATATATGTTACAAACGATGATAATGTACATAGACGTTTACAGGCTAATAGCAATTGGACTAGGGCACAAATGTTATCACGGTTACCTCAATTGTGTGGTTGTGTTTGGATGGGCAATCGAGGCAGGAGCGGTACCCCTCCTGGCCATAATCGATTCCCGTTCGGAGGTTGAACCGACCAAGGGTGGTACCCCTCGCCGGTCGTAATCGGTTACCTCGGGAGTTGTGACGTGGTTGGTGGATGAGTAGTGGAAGTGTTGTGATTCGTACTTTACTGACTTCTTTGTGCTTACATGTATGTTTTTCTCATCGTTGTTGTTTGTTTTAGTCTCTGGGTAGCGTGTTCACCCCTACTTGTAGTTGTGCAGGTTGGTGATCCTGAGTACACTTTTGGTGGGAGCTTTTGGGGATGTGTCGTGTCGACGTACTGTGTTTTTTTTTGTTGTTGTTGTTGACTTTTGTAGACTCTGGTCTGAGTCATTTGCCATGTATATTTCTATATCGCAACTTGTCTAAAATATTTTGATGTAAATATTTGATTGTCTGGCCATGTCGTGTTTCACTTTTGTACGCGTTACTTGTTGGTTTAATACAGATTTTAAAAGGAGAAATGGTATTGATGTATTTGTTGTAAACAGGTTTCTTTATTTGACTCGTGCAATCCCATTTTGAACTAGGGACGCCTAAATCAAAATGTGATGGCCTCGTGCGAGGATAGTTATGTTGTAATTTGAGCACGCTCGAGTTATTTCATAACTATATCGCATCGTGTTATTTCAAAGGTTTTTAATTCTTCGGGTAATGACTTTAATTCGGGAAACCGAATTTTGGGGCGTTACATAGTAGCCATGCAAGAACTGCCATACACCGAGAATTTGGTTGACTTGGCTAGGATTCTCAAATGGGGGCTCTGAGCTAGGGTATCAGATAGGGTGTGCCGTGTGCTTTATGTACATACCCTAGCCGAGAACTTGTATTGGATGCAATTGAATAGGTTTCCTACCTACATAGCCCGATTGGAGCGGTGAGCCTTCGTTTACTTCAATAGCGTAAATCAAGGGTCCCGGTTCGGATTCTATTGGATAGAATCCAAATGGTTGAAACTCGAACAAGATCTTAAAACTAATTGCGTAAAAGCAAATCAAAACACACGATACGTCGTGTAGATTAGATCTCTAAACTGGTACTTACTAGAGAACAGAGTTGTATCCTTTGGAAGGATAAGATCTCTAGGAAGGTTCTCAAGTAAATCGATAAGGAACTTTCTTCACCAACCAATCCCTAAGGGACCAGATACTAATGCCACTAGAGCTCTTAGAGGTGCATTCAAGAAGCACTCTAACACTCTAAAGATGTGGGTTATTATGGTCTAGGTTGTAATGAGATGGGATCTCAAAACATATGAACATGAATGCAAATGATTGGTTATCTCTAGGAGATGTTAAGAATCAAAAGATTCTATCCAATCAGAGATTTTCTCTCCTAGGAAATGTCAGCAGGAAATTTCATGGGTCATCATGAGCACTTGACAATCATTGGGAGGGCTACTGGAATCAGATCATAGATATCACTCGGGTGATTGATATTGGACGACCCGTACTGAATGGTGTTGCATAGATATAGTCATGAACACATTCAATTGTGGTAGCTTATCGTCGTAACCTTAGACCAAGGAGTCTTTGTGATTGCTATATAGTAAAGAACCGCGTTTGACTTGCTCCTAACATTGTCTGTAACAAGACTACCATAACTGACAAGATTGGCACGGGGACCGATTGTATGAGTGATACGAAAGGCGGCTAAGGGATTTATCCCTCATACTACGGTATGAGATAGGTATATGTTTAGGCCACTCGATAGAGATTAACTGAAAGGAGAGCATGGCCATGTCAATGATACGGGGTATCAGTATTCAGTAATCTCACAGATCGAGAAACAGAGATTGATTAAATAAGGGTGACGTCTCTATGCCTTATGATCAATCTAGATACCGGGCGAGAAAGGGACAACGATATGTACTACATGAGATTGACTTGAATCATTGATCATCATGCGCGTCAAGTAATCATAACGTCTTACTAGAGGCCACTTATGATGGATCGGGTAAAATGAAATTTTACGCCAATCCCCCAACGTCAGCATGAGCCTAGAGGGTCACACACATAGGATATGGATTATGAGAGACTAGGAAAGGTCAGAGATACTCGAGAGAGAGGCATGGGCAAAACTGGATGTTTTGGGCCATGGATATGTGTAATTGAATGTGACACGCGAATCGAGAAAGACTAAGTCTTTCATCGATGTCGCATCGGACTTTGTACGATAAGTTAGGGGATAAGTTGGACGCGGCACGGGACCTCATGGCCGAAGCATTGGGCTTCGTGCCACGAGGCCCTAGTGGCCGGCCCAACCAAGGCCCAATAGTGGAGCAAAGGGTGGGTCCCTTTCTCCACTAACTTTGGTCAAGTGGATGATGACTAGATACACACTAAACCTAATCTATGTTGGGTAAGTGTGATTAAAGGTGCCCCCCAATGACCATCATCATCTTCTCTTAACTTAACACACATCAATTCACAATTACATTAACCAATACACTTGAGAAAATATCACAAGTTTTTTGAGCTCCTCCCTCTCTCCTCTAAGTCTTGGTCGAACTCCTCCCTCCCTCCCCTCTTGCTCTCTCAGGTTGAAGAGTGTAGTATCCTTAAGTGATCATCCTATCCGTGTGGACTTAGCTAGAGTTGAAGATCTGAAGCGTTCTTCAAACCGAAGGTAAAGTTGTGATTTTGGTTTTGCCTTGAGATTTAATGGTTTCATGTTCTTGGACAATTCTTGGGGTTTATATATGTTGCTTCCGCTGCCTTATGAGTTCTTGATAGCCCCAAAGTTCCTATACAAGGGAGAGATGATCCTACGGATAAGCAATATCACAACAAGTGTGTGAGTTGTTGTAGTGGTCATTAGATAGACCATGCCTGTCGGGCTTAGTTATGCATTTAACAATTGGTCATATGTTCCTGATTTCAGCAGGATCATAATTTCGGTTTCTTGTTGGACAAGAACAATATTTTCCTATTTGATAATAACGTTTAACGATATGCGCCGAAACAACAATTGTTAGTAGGAATATTGAAATCTCTACTCTCTTGCCATGGTTCTTCTCCTACATCTTTTCTAGTTTAAATGCAAGTCGATCCATGCTTGGGGTGATATAAAGTTTTGATTTTTAATGTTTCCGCTATGCTTGTACAATTATATCATTCCCCAACATTGTATAGTCCCATGAGTGCACTAGCCAGGAGAGGGTTCAGCTACTTCATCACAATTACTGATGATTTCAGTAGATGTGGTTATGTCTATCTTGTGAGACATAAATTTGAAGCTTTTGACAAGTTCAAAGAGTTTAAGAATGAAGTGTAGTGATGTGCACAACAATTGGATAAATGTGGAGTGAGGCACCTAGCAAGTAAACCGGTCGTTCCAAGTAATATCGGGAGTCTTACGTCCCGGAGTCATCGATCCCACAGGGAGAGTGTTGTCTAAATAGTATGAACACTAGGAGTTTAGGACCACTATGCGGGTCTAGTCGGTTTCAAGAGCAATGGTGGTGAGAAAATAATCCAAAACACACAAAGTAAACTCACGAAGTATGTAGATAATAACACGAAAAACCACATACATAAAGGCGATCGGGGAGTCGGGATTTCAGGGGATAAGTCATTTTACTAATTTAACCGGATTTGATTATTAATTACGAGAAAGCAATTTTAAGAAACAGAAATAAATGTCGAGAATTCCAGACCTGTCCCACACATATCTCTTGTTTGCAAGGGTTTCGTCTAATTAAAATAAATTAGTCAGGCCATTTAACTAAAATACTTAATTAGGGTCATCTTAAAGGTCATGTAGAAATCTCCATCCTTCATCCTTGCGCCCTAGTGATGTAAACCCTACCCGCGGTATATGTATCCCCGTCACAGATTGCAATTAAGAAGTCGTCACAAATCTAGTTACAACTGTTAGAGTTCCTAACGGGTCTAGCGCATCGGAAAACAATAAATTGACCCAAACCCCTTACACCGGATCGTTGCCAACAACTAGATGAATCATAGAGAGGAGGAAAGATCTGATCTTTTACCTCTCGAAGCGTGAAATCTCCCGATCAAAGACGTGCTCTAGAGCTCTTCCTCTACGTCTCGCACACACCGAAGCTCGATCACCGCGAAGTAAGGATTCGGCTAATGGCTACTAGACCACCAAAGAACCCACACACTCTTCTCTAGCTCCCAAATGTAGCAACTACAGAGTTTTAGGAGGAATAGCTAATATTGCAATAATGCCTTGTGGAGGCACTCACCCTTGGCCTCTATATATAGGCATGGGTGAGTGCCTTAGGGCTTTTCCCGTTAGGCCGATGTGGCGATCGCCACCCTCCACATCTGATAGTTGTGATCGCCACACCCAAGGTGACGATCGCCACCCCATAGGTGGCGATCAGCACCACACTTCGTGGCGAATATACCCATTCTCTCCATTTGGACCTCTTGAGTCCTATCGAGTAGGCTTTGGTTCTCTCTCATGGTGTGCGACCCTGTAGGCCCGTGACCCATTGACAAATCGGCGTGAGATCCCATCTCACCCGATCCATCACTAGTGGTCTCTAGTAAAACGTAGTGATTACCCAATGTCCAAGAGTGTATCGATCGGTTCGATATTTTCTTTCTGGTTATCTATATCACTAACCCTTTGTTTGCTTTTAGGCGTATGAGATCGTGTGAGGTATAGAAATGTCATCCTTATGTATTCGATCTAGTTCCTTGAATTCCGAGTTGACTGATACGTATTGGTGCGGCCGCACACTTCATCAGTCACACTCATCAAGGGGCCCTGAACCATACCCTTCACCACGTCTCACCGTGGGGAAACAAATCCCTTCGGACGCATCGTGCGCTCCCACTACAGTCCGTCCAATGGCCAACGATGTCTGTTATGGCTGCCCTGTTACAGACAGTGTTGGGACATGTCAAACCAATTTAGTGACGTGCATGTGAGCCACTCGCTCCAAGGTATTAAGGCAGTGATCACACGACGATGGAGTATGCATTGGTGACTTGATCTATGTGCCATACTCTACCTCGGGTTATCCAATATCATCCTCTAGATGATATCCGTGATATGAATTTGGTAGTGCCACCACCATAATCAGCAGGAGTTGATCATAAGTCATCATCACACTAGTCACTTATAGATAAGTATTTGACTAGGGATCCGTCAAGCATAACTTGATAATATCTAAAGGTTATGTTGTTCTTGTGTAAACACTAACGATTTTAGATTAATTTATCGCTTGACACATTATCATAACTCAATAATAATGTAAATGCCATTCATTGCTAAACAGAAGATTACATAGAAAAGACTTGGACTAGGGCACAAGCTCTTACAATCTCCCACTTGCCCTTAGCTCCAATCTAAATCCCAACGTAAACCCATTGGCCTTACATGACCTTCCTGTTTAGGCTACGAGAGAGCCTTAGTCAATGGGTTGGCTGCATTATCTTCTGTCGCAATCTTACAAATCTTCACTTCACATTGTTCGATGTATTCTCGAATCAAGTGAAACCGCCTCTGTACATGTTTGGATATGGCATGCGCTCTGGGCTCCTTAGCCTGTGCAATGGCGCCAGTGTTGTCGCAGTACAAGTTCACCGGATCGGACAAATTCTTCATTATGTCCAATCCTGCCATGAACTTGCGGATCCACACAACCTCTTTTGCCGCTTCTTCCGCAGCTATGTACTCGGCCTTGTTGGGTCCCGGGGCATCCTAATTACGTTCATGGCAGCGGAAGCAACCTATAAACCGCCCCTAACCTGCGCAAGATCGACTATATTGGATCGCATGCATCATACATTTCATGTTCTCCTATAAACCGCCCCTAATCTAATGGGCTACTAATGCATCATACATTTCATCACATCATCCAACATGTTATCACACAAACATGTTATCAAATAATATGCAATAATTCCGATTTTAATTTTGCCAAGTTGCTTGGTCGGGTTTATCGAAACTAGACCTTTTCGAAAAACGGTTTATCGAAACCGATTAAATTTTGAAAATTTCGAAATATTGGATCGCAAGTTCGTGACACGGATCAAACACCACGCACAAACCAAGTCGGGCCAAGCCAATGGGCCGAGCCCAACTATGCACGGCCCGGTTTTGGGCCTTGGAAGGCCTAAACCGGCCTTGCCGCCACTCTCGGCCTCGCCCGAGAGTGGGAACGGGCTCGGTCACCGCCGGCCTCCCCGGCCTCCGGTGACCTCCGTTCGGTACCTCCAATCCGGCTCCCCGAGAGTCCCTTCTCGGACCCGACAAATCCAATTATTTCCGAAAAATTCCAAATTCAATATATTTTCACAAATAACATATTTCATGCAAATATCCCAAAAAGCATTAAAATCATGTTATCAACAATTATGGCATTTGTATCATTACAAAACCGAAATAACATACAAGGATCTCGGAGTGGTAGACCGCCTCTGATACCACTGTTGGGTCCCGGGGCATCCTAATTACGTTCATGGCAGCGGAAGCAACCTATAAACCGCCCCTAACCTGTGCAAGATCGACTACCAAGTTAGATCCTTAGGAAATCGAGTTTTCGGGTTTTACCAGAATCTGCCCAGCAGAGAACCGAGACTTTGAAGCTCTATATCTCGAGCTGCAGATCTCCAATTGCTTCGGTTCTTTTCAGAGATTAAACCTCAGGCAATTCCCTACATCTTTTGTGTTTTGCTCTAAACCCAGTTCAGACGAGAAGACCTCCGTCTGGAGCAAAATATTTTTCCCGTCTCGCTGGACAGACTCTGCGGACCAGTCTGCTTCTCGGCCTTGTATCTCCTAAACCAGCGCTCTTTTTGAAAACCAGTATTTCACAAAAGTTGTAGCCCTTGGACTTATCTTTCCAACGCCACAAGTTTCAGGTCCATCGGAGCTCGGACAAAGCGGCTATGGCTCATGCATTGTCGGTCATCGGAACTGGACAATCTAGACAGTTTCTCCATTTTGCATTTAGTCTTCGTTGAATCGATAAAGAAGAACGTTCGGATCTTCTTCTCTAAAGCAAGTCCACACCAAGGGGATGATCTTGATGATCCCTCACTTAATTGCCTACTAGAACAATTAAATGAAGAACAAGAGAGCAAAGAGAGGAGAGAGTGTTGTGAGAGTTGTGTGATTCTTGAAATAATGAATGAATGCTAGATATTTCAATTCATCATCCAACAAGCATGGGTCAAAAGTGATTGGTATGGGCTTAAAGGTGCTTTAACCCATATCCCTTAAATCACTCACCTCTTAATCCACAATCACCAACTAAGCATGGTGTTGTGTGGCCCCCACACATGGACCCACCATGTGGGCCGGCCATGAGGTCTTGTTGGGCCCTTAATGGGCCGGCCATGAGGCTTCATGGGCCGAGCCCAATGGGCCCTCCCGTGTTGTCTCATGCCGTGTCCAAAAATCGCCCAACCATTTTGTCGTCACTTATCAAACAAAGTCCGACGCGATATCGACGAAAAACTCAATTTTTCTCGATTCGCTAATTATTCTCTCAAACCGAACCTATGGCACAAAACCTCCAGTTTTGTCCATAAATTACTCCTCAAGAAACATCAATGTTTCCTTGTCTCAAGTTATCCGCCTTGTATGTGTGTGACCCTCTAGGCTCATGCCACCGTTGGCAGATCGGCGCAAAAGATCGCTCTTGCCCGATCCATCATAAGTGGTCTCTAGTAAAACATTATGATTACCCAAGGTGCATGATGATCGATGATTCGACTTAACCTTTGTGCGTACAAGTCACCATCCTGTTATCTCTAGATATCCCGATTGATCACAAGGCATAGAGTCGTCTCCCTTGTTCAATCAATCATTGTTACTTGATATGCGAGATGGCTGAGAACTGATAACCCGTATCATTGGCATGGCCATGCTCTTTCTCTCAGTCAGTCTCCATCAAGAGGCCTTCTAACGGATATCTTTCCCATACCGTAGTATGAGGGATAAATCCCTTAGCCATCTTTCGTGTCACTCATGCAACCCGTTCCGCCACCCAATCATGCCCTTTATAGCAATCCTTTTACAGAAAGTGTTTGGCGCTAGTTAAAGCCGTACGTTCATTGCATAGTGATCACAAAGACTCCTTGGTCTAAGGATGCCGTGACAAGCTATCGCATTTGAATATGTTTATGGCTTAATCTATGAAAACACTATTCAAAGCGGGTCGTCCGATATCAATCACCTCATGATATCTATGATATGGTTCCAGGATCCCTCATCCCTATGACAAGTAGAATTACGCCATTAAGAACCATCCTCATACTGGTCGCTTCTTAGGAAGCATGTTTTGACCAGGGATTCGTTAAGTGTGATCCGTACAAATTTATGGTTCTACTACTTTAGTGGTCATAAATCAGATCATGCTTAACATATTACTTCAACACATAAGTAATACAAAGCCGTTTTATATATATGTTACAAACGATGATAATGTTCATAGACGTTTACAGGCTAATAGCAATTGGACTAGGGCACAAATGCTATCAGGCCTCAATGGTAGAATCTACAACGGTCGGCTGTTTGAAGCTCTTCCAGCTGAAAGCCCCACCGTTCAGTGTGAACACGTATCCAGACTGTGACCGTGAGTCATCCGAGTCAGTCTGAAAACTGGCGTCGACGTATCCCGTCCCCTCTAGCTCCTCATCTTTCCCCCCCGTAGACCAAAAAGGCATCATTTGTCCTCTTGAGGTACTTCAAGATCGTCTTCACTACTGTCCAGTGGTCCTCTCTGGGGTTAGACTGTTTCTTCTAACGCATGACAGGGCATAAAAGACATCAGGTCTCGTGCAGATCATGGCGTACATGATGGATTCTACTGCGGAGGCATATGGGATTCCACTCATGCGCTTTAGCTCATCAAGTATTGTGGGACACTAAGTCTTGCTGAGCTTCACTCCATGTCTCATGGGAAGGAATCCCTTCTTTGATTTGTGCATCGAAAATATCTTCAACATTTTGTCTATATAAGTGCTCTGGCTCAGCCCTAGTATCCTCCTCCGGAGATCTCGATAAATCTTGATCCCCAGGATATGCGCGGCTTCGCCTAAGTCCTTCATCTCAAAGCACTTTCCCAAACAAGCTTTTTTGGCTTGCATGGTGGGGATGTCGTTTCCGATAAGGAGTATGTCATCGACATATACCACTAAGAATAAGACTGCACTCCCATTTTACCTCTTGTATAGTAAGGCTCGTCTTCATTTTGCAACAAACCAAATTCTTTTATGGCTTCATCAAATCGACGTTTCCAATTCCGAAAAGCCTGCTTCAATCCATAAATGGACCTCTACATCTTACAAATCTTTCCGGCATTCTGTGGATCAACAAAACCCTGAGGTTGTGTCATGTCCACGTCCTCAGTTAGCTTCCCATTCAGGAAAGCAGTCTTAACATCCATCTGCCATATCTTGTAGTCATGATATGCAGCTAATGCGAACATAATCCATATCGATTTGACCATGGCCACTGGCGAGAAATTTTCATCATAATTAACTCCATGGATTTGCCTAAAACCTTTCGCAACCAGTTAAGCCTTATAGGTCTGAGGAACTCCATCCATGTCATGTTTGATCTTAAAGATCCATTTGCAACCGATGGTCTTAGCACTAGGGGTTGGATCCACCAAGTTCCAAACTTGGTTGTCATGCATGAATTTCATCTCCTCCTTCATGGCGCTTAACCATTTCTCGGAATCAGAACTCCCCATGGCTTCTTGATAGGATGTCGGATCATCAGAATCCACAATCTCCAAGTCACCACCCTTAGTTACCATGAATCTGTATCTGACGCGTGCCTGACGAGTCCTTTCAGAACACCGTGGGGCTTCAAGAACTATGTTTGGCACTACATGTGCCTCTTGTTCCAGCTCAGGCTCTACCTCTACATCGTCTAAGTGGAGATCCCAAAGTTCTTCATGATTCTCAATACTCGTGTCATCTCGGATTTCTTACAGATGCACAGTCCTCCCACTGGCTATTTTGGAGAGGAATTTCATATCCAAAAAGACACATTTTCGAGCAACAAATAATTATTCTCGTCGGGCTTTTAGAAGTAGTACCAAAAGTCTCTTTCGGGTACCCTACAAAGACACACTTGTCAGATCTCGGTTCGAGCTTTTCTGCCATAATGCGTTTAACGTAAGCCTCGCAACCCCAAATCTTGATGAACGACAACTTGGGATGTTTCTCACTCCACACTTCGTATGGTGTTGTCTCCACCGCCTTCGTAGGTGCCTGGTTCAGAATGAACGCAACTGTCTCAAGAGCGTATCCCCAAAAGGATACGGGGAGATCTATCTGACTCATCATGGAGCGAACCATGTCTAACAAGGTTCGGTTTCTCCTTTCGAACACACCGTTCAATTGGGGTGTTCCTAGCGGAGTCCACTCAGACAATATCCCACACCCTCCTAGGCGGTCGATGAAGTCTTGGGTCAAGTATTTGCCACCTCGGTCTGAGCGAAGTGCTTTAACTTTCTTCCCTTTAGATAGTAAACTCTTTGAAATTGTCACCTCAAGTAAACTCTTTGAAATTTTCAAACGAGTCAGACTTATGTCTCATTAGATAGACATAACCATATCTACTGTAATCATCAGTAAATGTGATAAAGTATTTGAATCCCCTTCTGGCTTGTGTACTCATGGGCCCACATACGTCAGTGTGTATTAGGCCCAATAAGTCACCTGCCATATCTCCCCTACCGGTCAAGGGCGACTTCGTCATTTTTCCCATCAAACAAGATTCGCACCTATCGATTTGTCCGAATTCAAATGGACTTCACAGTCCACACTTGTGAAGTGCTTATAGTCGTCTCTCGCTTATGTGGCCGAGACGGAAGTGCCATAATCGAGTCTCACTCGATTCATCAACCTTGAGCCTTTTGGTATTTACATTGTATACCTCATTCTCGTTGATGTCACTAGTTTTCAAAACATAGAGACCATTAACAAGAAATGCTTCCCCACAACAAATATTGTTTCTATAAATCTTCAAAATACCATTGTCAATAACAAAATTGAAAGCTTTCATGTCTAAAACAAAAATAGAAATAATATTTTTACGGAAAGAGGGAACCCAATAAATATTGTTCAAAATCAAAAGAAGTCCCGACGGGAGACTGAGACGAACGAGCCCTACGGCTGTTGCCACGACACTCTTGTCATCTGCAACCCTTATGTCCGCTTCATCGCCAGCCAAATCTCGTCTACTTTCCAGCACCTGCACGTCAACAAAAATGTGAGATTGCGATCCGGAATCTAGCACCCAACCAGAATTAGTAGACAGATTTACTTCAATGAAATAAATACCTGAAGCGCCAGTCATACTGGCCTTCTTCTGCTCCTCTAGGAACTTCTTGCAGTCCCTCTTCCAGTGACCATGCAGATCGCAGAAGAAGCAGATGGCGCCCTTCACGTCCAACTTGGCCTTGGCCTTGCCCTTGAGCGCGAACTTGTCCTTATGAACCTCAAGATCCTTCCCTTTCCCGTCAGTCGGTTTGGAAGACTTGACTGAGCTCCCACCAGCTCTCTTGAAGCTAGTGCCCCCTTTGACCATCATCACCTATTTGGTTTTACCCTTGAGGTTTATCTCAGCAGATACAAGCATGTCATGTAGCTCTGTGATGGTCTTGTGCGTGTCATGCATGTTGTAGTTCATAATGAACCCATCATATATGGAAGGGAGAGTTGACAGGATCATATCGACCTTCAACTCATCAGTGAATACGACACCCAGCCTAGCTAGGTGCTCGAACTGACCCTTCATTTTCTGCACATGACGGCTCACTAACTCTCTTGATGGCATCTTGGTGAACATCAAGCCCTTAACAGACTTAAACCTTTTGGTTATACCCTTCTCTTTGAACATCTCCTTGAGTTGTTCTATTATGGCAAATGAGTGTTGGGAACTATGGGATCCAAAATCACACAGTGGAAGCATCAAAATCAAACCATAACCATAATTATGTTCTTCAAAGCTTGAGGATTGAAGCATGCTAGAACCTCTTCTTCTCTCTATGTTTGAGCTCTGAGTGTGGAGAGAACTAATTTGCGATAATCATTAACAGTTCCCAAAAAGAGAGGACGCTCATAAAAGGGTTACGATTCGGTTCACGCTCGCTGAAACTTCGTTCCACGATCAGCGACACTGTAGCGTTTCGATTCACCACGGACCTTGCTACAGGGCCGTGGCCAATCTTAATCACACCGTGGCCCTTTGTCCGTGGCCCTTTTCAAGGCGCCACGGTCGGTTGCCAATTCTTTTGTTCGGCCACGGGCTCTTGGCCAATTGCTTGGACACGGTCCCCTAGTCAACCTAGCCATGGAGAACCTATCACCCGCCACGGTATAGCCATGGTTTCGCCACGGACCCGTGGCCAATGGCCACGTTCCTTGACTCTTTTAATTTTCTCTCCTTTCACCCATATGAAAGGGATTCCCATGGGTTCCAAACAATAATTTCATGCAGCGGTACGAAATTGAACCATGGGAATCGAATAAAACCATTGATCTTAATGTGAAATTCAGCACGCAATTAAACTTTTCAAAACTAAAAATTTACCTTCTTAATCGATTAAAACACAAAGGAGTGTTTCTCTATCAAATCCACACAAGCACAACAACCTCAATCGGTTTTCTCTCACACACTTGCTAATGAATTATGAGAAGAATGAGACAAAGATGGCTATGGAGGAATGAAAGAAGAGGGTCGGCAATGAGAGAGGGATTAGGGGAGAGAGTGCCGAAAATTTTTAGCTAAAAAGGGAATAAAATATTGAGTAATTATCAAAATTTATCACAAAAAAGAAATCTGATTTTAAATTTTTAATAAATAATTACACAACCTACCCATTTAAACTCATAATTGCACTCTTGCCCCATTCATGAATTAAAACCCTAAATGGGCTTCAAGCCCATTTAACCAAATCAAAATTAAAACCCATATAATTGAGTTTTAATTATGGTTTAGCTAAACCGGTCCAATTTCCCCAACTCCATTTCTTCAACCGTCTGGTTAAAAACCTAGGCCAAAAATCAACCGAGTCGTTTTCAATTTGACTAAACTGAAATGCGGATTCTCCCAATTTCCATCCATGCTTATTTTTCACGTATTGTACTTAAAGCGTGTGACCCTCTAGGCTCACGACCCGTTGGCTGACTGGTAAAATTACTATTTTACTATTTCCATCATAAGTGGTCTCTAGCAAGACATTATGATTACCCAACGTTCGTGATTATCGATTATTCGACTTAACATGTTATCTTACATGTCACTGTCCTTTTATCAAAATGATATCCAGATTGATCAATAGGCATAGAATCGTCACCCTAATTTATCAATCATTGTTTCTTGATATCTGAGATGACTAAAAACTGATACTAAGGTATCACCTGCACGACCGTGCTATTTCTTCATTGATACTCATCAAGTGGCCTAAACGGATATCTTTCTCATACCAAAGGTATGAGTGATAAATCACTCAGACGCCTTTCGAGTTCACAAATGCAATTAATATCCAAGCCAATCAAAGTCTTTATACCTACCCTTTTACAGCTAACGGTAGACTAGGTCAAACTTAGGTATTCGTTACACAGTGCACACAGTACACGGCTTCCTTAGCTGCTTCTGCTGCAGCTATGTATTCAGCCTCTGTTGTAGAATCGGCAGTTGTGGCTTCCTTGAAGCTCTTCCAGCTGAATGCTCCACAATTTAACACGAATACAAATCATGCCTGAGACTTGAAATCATCAGATGTGTCTTAAAACTAGCATCAACATATCCTTTGACTGCTAGTTCTCCATCCTTCCCACCATACACTAGGAATGTGTCTTTAGTTCTCCTCAGATATTTCAGGATACTCTTGACAGCAATCCAGTGCTCCTGGCCTGGGTTAGACTGATATATACTGGTAGAGCTTAGTGCGAACGAGACGTCTGGTCTCGTACATATCATGGCATACATGATGGATCCCACAGCCGAAGCATATGGGATCTTACTCATTTTGCTCAACTCATCAGGAGTCTTAGGACTCTGTTGCTTGCTGAGCTTAATGTCATGCCGGATGGGTATCTATCCATTCTTATAATCAAGCATTGAGAATCTTATCAACACCTTATCTATGTAAGTGCTCTAACTTAGGCCCAATATTCTTTTGGGTAGATCTCTATAGATCTTGATGCCCAGAAAGAAAGCAGCATCACCTAAGTCCTTCATTGAGAAGCATTTCCCTAACCAAGCTTTAACCTCAAGCAAGGTTGGGATGTCATTCCCGATGATCAATATGTCATCGACATATAGCACTAGGAATATAATATTACTTTCACTCGCCTTCTTATATACGCAAGGTTCACTTTCGTTTTTGATAAAACCGAATTCCCTTACGGCTTCATCAAAACGAAGGTTCCAACTCCGTGAAGCTTGCTTTAATCCATAAATGGATCTAAGCAACTTACAAATCTTTCCGAGATTCTCTAGATCAACAAAACCCTCAGGCTGTGTCATATACACATCCTCTTTTAAGTTCCCGTTAAGGAAGTCGGTTTTGACATCCATATGTCATATCTCATAGTCGTAGTATGCTGCTATGGCTAGAATGATCCAGATAGATTTGACCATAGCTACTGGTGAGAAAGTTTCGTCATAATCGACACCTTTGATCTGGCGATAACCTTTCGCAACCAGTCTAGCTTTATAGGTCTGAGGTTTTCCATCCATGTCGGTCTTAAGTTTATAGACCCATTTACAACCGATGTGTTTTATCCCAGGGGTTTGATCCACCAAGCACCAGACTTGGTTGTCGTACATGGATTTTATTTCCTCACTCATGGCGGTCTGCCATTTTTCGGAGTCTGGACTGGCCAAAGCTTGTTTGTAGGTTTCTGGATCATCATGATCCACCAATATCAAGTCATTTCCCTCAGTGGCTAGAAAGCCATATTTGATGGGAGCTTGACGAGATCTCTCAGACCTTCTTGGACCTCTGGAATAGGTGTCGGGATTGGTTCTTGATCAATGACATCTTCCGGCTCCTGTATTTCTACTTCCGGCATAGTGGGTTGTTCCGTATCACCATTTCTTCAAGATGCACGACACTCCCACTAGCACTTTTGGAAATAAATTCCTTTTTCAAAAATACTCCTCCTCGAGCAACTAAAACTTTGTTCTCGCTGGGTATATAGAAATAGTACTCCCTTGTTTCCTAATGGTACCCCACAAAGACACACTTATCTGATTTGGGTTCGAGCTTATCGCCTAGCAGACACTTGACGTAAGCTTCACATCCCCAAATCTTAAGGAAAGCTAATAAGGGTTTCTTCCCGTTCCATACTTCGTATGAAGTGCTTTCCACTGCCTTTGTAGGAGCCCGATTCAAAATGAATGTGGCCGTCTCTAGGGCATAGCCCCAGAAGTAGATAGGGAGGTCAGCATGTCTCATCATTGATCGAACCATGTCAAGCAAGGTCCAATTTCTCCGTTTGGAACCCAAACTTGGACCATGTTACACCATTCATTTAAGGTGTTCCAGGCGTAGTCAATTAAGACAGGATCCCACAATCCTTAAAATGACTGTGAAATTCATGGTCCAAGTACTCACCGCCTCGGTCACATCGAAGTGCTTTTATACTTTTACCAAGCTGGTTTTGTGCTTCGTTCTGGAACTCTTTGAACTTGTAAAAGGTTTCCGATTTATGTCTCATAAGATAGACATACCTGTATCTACTGAAGTCATTAGTAAATGTAACGAAGTAGTGAAAACCCCTTCTGGCTTGAGTGCTCATAGGTCTAAGCACATCGAAATGTATGAGACGGCAAAAAGTGCCTTTGTCATTTTGCCCATAAGTGTTTAGATGCGTTTTTGGCCTATATGAACTAAACGGCAATGCCATATCACAGTCTGCTTTAAATCATCAGATTTAACCCTTTTGTTACTTATATTATAAATTGAGCTAGTGTCAGTGTTTTGAATATTAAGAATATATAAACCACGAACCAATGATGCATTGCAATAAAATACATTATTCTTAAAAATATTGAAAATTTCATTATCAATAGAAAAACAATATCCTTCCTTGTCTAACAAGGAAACAGAAATAATATTCCTGCGAAACGCAGGTATACAATGAACATTGTTTAATAATAAAACCAGCCCACTGTGACAAATGAGACTAATGTTTCCTACTGCAGTTGTTAAGACTTGATTGCCGTCACCAACTCGTAAGTCTGCCTCGTCCCTACCCACTTTTCTTCTACTTCCTAGAGCCTACACATTAACACAAATGTGAGATTCTGCACCGATATCAAGTACCCAAGAATCTGAAGTAGATAAACTGAGATTGAGCTCAATAACAAAAATACCTGATCCTGAAGATGTGGAAGCTCCACTATTCCTAAGAAATTGCTTGTGTTTCTTACAATCCTTCTTCACGTGCCCTTGTCCTTGGCAATAGAAGCAGACGACATCCTTCTTAGGATTCTCAGCAGCCTTTGGAGCTGCTGGACCCTTAGGTTGTCGAACCTTCCCCGCTAGGTGCATAGGGGCCTTATCCTTGCCCAGGCTGGCTTTCTTGAAGCTCACTTGCTTGTTGACCATAAGAACCTCCTTGGACTTGCCCTCCAGAATTTTTTCAACAGTCACGAGCATACCATGAAGCTCTGTCACAGTCTTATCCATGTCATGCATATTGTAATTTCCAACGAAATCACGATATGTCTTTGGAAGTGAATGCAGCACAAAGTTTGCAGACATTTCTTTATCCACAAGATGACTGAGTTTGGTCAAGTGTTCCAAAAGACGTTTCATCTTAAGGACATGGGGACTGACAGGAGCTCCAGCCTTCAGCTTGCAAGACATCAGTTCACTGAAAGTGTCGTATCTTTCGACATGCGCTTTCTTTTTGAACATTTTCTCGATCTCTGCCATTAAGGCCTTGGGATCATCGGAAATGTCCAAGAACTGTTTTTGCAAGTTAGGCACCATACTGCCCATCATAATGCATTGCACGTCGATCTGTCCGCTAAGGAATTTTTGGTAGGCATCCCTTAGCGCCCTTGCGGCGTTCAGTGCTGGCTCAGCAGGTGGTTCATGGGTAAGGATATAATCCTTACGTTCATTCTTGAGAACGAGTCTCAAGTTCTGGTCCCAATCGAGGAAGTTTACGCCGTTAAAATTTTAATCAATGTTAATTAAAATTGAGGTTGGAGATTTAGTTATAAAACACTTGTCTAATTCTAACATTAGAATCTGAACCAGGATTCTATTATACTCTCAATTGAAGTGAACGGAGGCTCACTGCTCCAATTGAGAGAATCAAGGTATGAATACATCCATCAACAAGACCATGTAGTTCCTGGCTAGGGTTTATACTGTAAGTACGTGGCATGCCCTATACAGATACCCTAGGTCAGCCCTAGCTGACAATCGTAGACAAGTATACCAAGCTTAAAATATGGAAAGAACTAATGTGGCTACTACACGGAGGCGCACACACCCACACAGAACTACCCATCTCATCCAGACTTCTTCTCTATGAATGTTACGCGGAGGCGTACCGACATCCATAGGGTCAAAGCCTTTTTGAGTGCCCAAACTTGGATGGTATCACGCTTGACTTGTAATTACTTGCGTTTAAGTGAATTATAATAGTCTGATTGTATATCGATAAAATCTTAATCTGGAATCATCAATTGCAAATTCATGCAAAGATGATCCCTTAGCAGGTTACATGCAAGTCTGATTAAATACCGTTTTTAATTAATCTTTTCATGTGTGTGATAGCAAATCATACATAAACTTGTATATTAAACTATCATACATTCATAAATTCATACATATAAATGTAACGGTAAATTATGCATAACTAAGCCCATCTTAAGTTCCTAAGAATCTAGCAAAACTGATCCTAAAGACTTGGTCTTCAAGATCAAGACTTGCTCCAGTCTTGTGGACTTCCACTGGCTTCGAGCCTCCTCCAAACTTCGAGTCTTCCTCTTGACTTGTTTCTTGCGTCGGTCTTTGTGATTACAAATTTAAATAAAATAAATAAATTACAAATCACGACACGCATGCCGTATTTACTACAACCAAAAACTTAGCAACACGCAGGTTGCAAAACCGAAATTAAAATACAAGTCTAGAGGGTTTAGTTATACATCATGTGGAAAACATCATGTTATCAAAGATCATGTGATCACTCAACATGCTTATCAAACAACAAATTTTTCCAAATTTTATCTTTCTTAAGTGTGGAAAAATTCCGGTTTATCGAAACCGGACTATTTAATTTATTTAATTGAATTTGAACCGGTTCTCGCTGGTTTATTGAAACCGAACCAAATCTGAAAAATAAAAATTTAGGGCTTTAAATATTCTCGCGAATTAGCGGGTTCAGCTCGAATCTGGTCGAGCCGAACTGGCCCAACCAAGGTCGCCCGCGGAGGCAACCACGTTAGCCCGCGAAGGCTGCCATAAAAATTTCAGATTAAGCACAATAAATTAAACTATTAACAACCATGCTCTGATACCACTGAAAGGGATTCCCATGGGTTACAAACAATAATTTCGTGCATCGGTACGAAATTGAACCATCAGAATCGAATTAAACATATATCTTAATGAGAAATTCAGCAAGCAATTAAACTTTTCAAAATTGAAAATTTACCTTCTTAATCAATTAAAACACAAAGGAGTGTTTCTCTATCAAGTCCACACAAGCACAACAACCTCAATCGGTCTTCTCTAACATACTTGGTAATGAATTATGAGAAGAATGAGACAAAGATCGGTATGGAGAAATGAAAGAGGAGGGTCGGCAATGAGAGAGGAATTAGGGGAGAGAGTGCCAAAAATTTTGAGTTAAAAAGGGAATAAAATATTGTGTAATGATCACAATTTATCACAAAAAATCTAATTTTAAATTAATAATTGCACAACTTACCCATTTAAACTCATAATTGCACTCTTTCCCCATTCATGAATTAAAACCCTAAATAGTCTTCAAGCCCATTCAACCAAATCAAAATTAAAACCCATATAATTGAGTTCTAATTATGGTTTAGCTAAACCTGTCCATTTTCCCCAACTCGATTTCTTCAACCGTCTGATTAAAAACCTAGGCTAGAAATCAACCGAATCGTTTTCAATTTGACTAAACTGAAAAGCCGATTCTCCCAATTTACATCCATACTTATTTGTCACGTATTGTACTTTTAGCGTGTGACCCTCTAGGCTCACGACCCGTTGGCAGATTGGTAAAATTACTATTTTACCCTTTCAATCATAAGTGGTCTCTAGCAAGACATTATGATTACCCAACGTTCGTGATTATCGATTATTCGACTTAACTTGTTATCGTACATGTCAATGTCCTTTTATCAAACCGATATCCTGATTGATCAATAGGCATAGAATCGTCATCCTAATTTATCAATCACTGTTTCTTGATATCTAAGATGACTGAAAACTGATACTAAGGTATCACCTGCACGGCCATGCTATTCCTTCAGTCATACTCATCAAGTGGCCTAAACGGATATCTTTCTCATACCAGAGTATGAGTGATAAATCACTCATACGCCTTTCGAGTTCACAGATGCAATTAATATCCAAGCCAATCAAAGTCGTTATACCTACCCTTTTTAAAGGTAACGGTAGACTAGGTCAAACTTAGGTATTCGTTACACAGTGCACATAAAGACTCTTTGGTCTTAGGATAGAATGACAATCTACGATCTGTGAGTATCTCATGACTGGATCTATGTTGCATACTCACAATCGGGTTGTCTTATATCATCGACCTGATGATATCTATGATATAACTCTGACACACACTTTGCCATGATATGTAGAGCATGATCACAAGGAGTTAGTCTCATACTAATCTCTTCTGAAGAAGCTTAGCTGATCAGGGACTTATCGAATGCAATTCTTTCTGATCTACAGTTCTACTATAAGTGGTTATACACATAGTGATATAGATCAAATTACAGTAGATATACTACTACAACACATTAGTAATATAATGCCTTTTATTATATCGATAAATGATGTTCATTTCCCAAGCTGGTTTTGTGCTTCGTTCTGGAACTCTTTAAGCTTATCAAGAGTTTACGACTTATGTCTCATAAGATAGACATACCCGTATCTACTGAAGTCATCAGTAATGTACCGAAGTAGTGAAAACCCCTTCTAGCCTGAGTGCTTATAGGTCCACACACATGGGAATGTATGAGACCTAATAAGTCACTAGCACTTTCACCTAAACCGGCGAAAGGTGCCTTTGTCATCTTGCCCATAAGGCATGACTCGCTTCTCTCAATTGAAGTGAATTCAAACGGACTTAGAAGTCCACAAGTGGGAAGTGTTGAGATGCGTTTCTGGCCTATGTGGCCTAAAAGGCAGTGCCATATCACAGTCTGGTTTAAATCATCAGATTTAAGTCTTTTATTACTTATGTTGAAAATTGAGCTTGTGTCTGTGTTTTGAATAATAAGAATATATAAACCACCAAACAACGATGCATTGCAATAAAAAATGTCATT
The DNA here is from genome assembly GCA_963920655.1 of Geranium rotundifolium. Classification (NCBI taxonomy): domain Eukaryota; kingdom Viridiplantae; phylum Streptophyta; class Magnoliopsida; order Geraniales; family Geraniaceae; genus Geranium; species Geranium rotundifolium. The sequence goes on along the minus strand of OY987317.1, from coordinate 13,289,190 downwards.
CTTGAAAATATTGAATACTCCATTATCAATAGAAAAACAATATCCTTCCTTGTCGAGCAATGAAACAGAAATAATATTCTTGTGAAACGCAGGTACACAATGCACATTGTTCAATAATAAAACAAGCCCACTGGGCAAACTGAGACTAATATTCCCTACTGCGATTGTTGAGACTTGATTGCCATCACCAACTCGTAGGTCCGCCTCGCCCCTTCCCAGAGCCTGCACATTAACACAAATGTGAGATTCTGCACCAGTATCAAGTACCCAAGAATCTGAAGTAGATAAACTGAGATTGAGCATAATAACATATATATCTGATCTTGAAGATGTGGAAGCTCCACTCTTCCTTAGAAACTACTTGTGTTTCTTGCCATCCTTCTTCCAGTGCCCCTGCCCTTGGCAATAGAAGGAAACGACATCCTTCTTAGGATTCTCAACAGCCTTGGGAGCTGCTGGACCCTTAGGTTGTCGAATCTTCCTCGCTAGGTGCATAGGGGCCTTATCCTTGCCCAGTCTGGCTTTCTTGAAGCTCACTTGCTTGTTGACCATAAGAACCTCCTTGTTCTTGCCCTTGAGATTCTTGTCAGCAGTCACAAGCACACCATGGAGTTCTGTCACAGTCTTGTCCATGTCGTGCATATTGTAATTTCTAACGAAATCATGATATGTCTCTGGAAGTGAGTGCAACACAAAGTCTACAGCCATTTCCTTATCCACAACATGACCGAGTCTGGTCAAGCGTTCTATAAGATGTTTCATCTTAAGGACATGGGGACTGACAGGAGATACAACCTTCAGCTTGCAAGACATCAGTTCAGTGAAAGTGTCGTATCTTTCGACACGCGCTTTCTCTCTGAACATTTTCTCGATCTCTGCCATTAAAACCTTGGGATCTTCAGAAATGTCCAAGAAGTGCTTCTGCAAGTCAGGCATCATACTGCCCATCATAATGCACTGCACGTCGATCCGGTCGCTAAGGAACTTCTGGTATGCATCCCTTAGCGCCCTTCCGGCGTTCAGTGCTGGCTCAGCAGGTGGTTCCTGGGTAAGGATATAATCCTTACGTTCGTGTTTGAGAACTAGTCTCAAGTTCCGGCCCTAATCGAGGAAGTTAATGTCGTTAAGCTTATCTTGCTCGATTAGCGACCTAAGCGCGCTGTTACCAGAATGATTCGTGTTTGCCATTTAATCTACATAGTAAAAATTTTTTTAATTAGTATTAATTGAAATTTAGGTTGGAGATTTAGTTATAAAACACTTGTTTGATTCTAACATTAGAATCTGAACAAGGATCCTATCATACTCTCAATTGAAGTGAACGGAGGCTCACTGCTCCAATTGAGAGCATCAAGGTAGGAATACATCCATCTATAAGACCATGTAGTTCCTGGCTAGGGTTTGTACTAAAAGTACATGGCATACCCTATACTGATACCCTAGGTCAGCCCTAGCTGACAATCGTAGACAAGTCTACCAAGCTTGAACTATGGACAGAACTAATGTGGCTACTACGCGGAGGCGCACACACCCTCATAGAATTGCCCATCTCATCCATACTTTTCCTCTATGAATGTTACGCGGAGGCGTACCGACATCTATAGGCTCAAAGCCCTTTTGAGTGCCCAAACTTAGATGGTATCACGCTTGACTTGTAATTATTTGCGTTTAAGTGAATTATTACTGTCTGATTGTATATCGATACAATCTTAATCTAGAATAATCAATTGCAAATCCATGCAAAGATGATCCCTTATCCAGTTACATGCAAGTCTGATTAAATACCGATTTTTAATCTTTGCATGTGGGTGATAGCTAAACATATATAAGCTTGTATATAACAATTATCCATATATTCATACATTTTCAACATACAAATGTAACTGTAAAACATGTATAGCTAAGCCCATCCTAGTTTCCTAAGATTCTAGCATAACTGATCCTAAAGACTTGGTCTTCAAGATCCATACTTGCTCCATTCTTGTGGACTCCCACTGGCTCCAAGTCTCCTCTAGACATCGAGTCTCTCTCGCGACTTGTATCTTGCGTCGGTCTTCGTAATTAGAAATTTAATGAAATAAAATTAAGGGATAATGACACTTTGTTACACTTAACTATAGCGAAATGAACCTTTCATACCCTATCTTTTTTTGTCTCTTTTTTAGTACCCTAACAAACTTTTTGTGACAATCTATGCTAAAATGACTAAAATACCCCTGATTTAAGAAATCAAAATAAAACTAGTCCAATATGATTTATCAAAACATATTCGAAATGGTTTAAATTTAATTTTATGTTTTCGGGCATAGTTATATTTGCATCTTAAATACAAATCAAATTGAACTAGATATAAAAAAATTGAACCAATTCAATTTATAGTTTCTTACACCAAGGGTAGTTTAAGTATTTTAGACATTTTAGAGGTAGGTTGTCACAAAAAAACTGTTAGGGTACTAAAAAAGAGAGAAAAATAGTTAGGGTATGAAAGTGTCATTTTGCTATAGTTAGGTGTATCAAAGTGTCATTATCCCTAAAATTAATACAAAATCACAACACGCCGGTCAAATTTACTACAACCCAAAACTTAGCAACATGCAGGTTGCAAATCTGAAATTTGAAAACATACAAGTCTAGAGGGCTTAGCTATACATCATGTGGAACACAACATGTTGTAAAAGATCATGTGATCACTCATCATGCATCAAACAACAAATTTATTCCAAATTTTATCTTTCTTAAATGTGGCAAAATTTTGGTTTATCGAAACTAGACGGTTTAAATTAATTAATTGAATTTGAACTTGTTCACGCTCGTTTATCAAAACCGAAGAGAATATGAAAATTAAAAATTTTAGGGCTTCAAAATATTCTCGCGAACCGGTTGGTTCAGCTCGAATCTGGTCGAGCCGAACCGGCCCAAGCGAGGTCGTCTGCGGAGGCAACCATGGTGGCCCGCGAGGGCTGCCATGGTCGCCCGCGTGACTGACCGTGGTCGCCCACGGGAGCAACCATGGTGGCCCGCGAGGGCTTCCATGGTCGCCCCTTGGGCAGACCTTAGTTGCCCGCGAGGCAAACATGGTCGCCCGCGATGCAAACCTTGGTCGCCCGCGAGGGCTGCCATGGTCGCCCGCAAGTGACCTGGTCGGCCCTTGGTGCCGACCATGGTCGTCCCTAGGGCTTTCCATGGTCCACCAAGGGTCTCGACGCTGGTGAGCCATGGCTCGGCCATGGCTAACCCTAAACATCCCAAAAATAATTTTTTTTTTCAATTTTTCAAATCAATTAAAATCTAATTTTTTTTTTCAATTTTCATGCATATTCAAAACCGATGAACATATGCAAAGTTAAAGCAATAAATCATATTAGGTTTTTAGGAAAAATTATGTAATTAAAAAAAATCTGATTTTTTTAATCTTTATTAAAATTACACAGTAAACCCCTTAAAACCATTATTTGCACTTAAGCCACATTCTTAATTAAAACCAAGAATGGGCTTTAAGCCCACTTAGCTTAAACCTAATTAAACCCATTTAATTGAGTTCTAATTATATGGTTTAGTTAAACTGGTCCAATCTCTCTAATTTGATTTCCTCAACCGTCTGGTTAATAAACCGAATCATTTTCAATTTGACTAAATTGAAAAGCGGATTCTCCTAATTAACATCCAAACTTGTTTTGTTACATATTGTACTTAAAGTGTGTGACCCTCTAGGTTCACGATCCGTTGGCAGACTGGTAAAATTACTATTTTACCCTTTCCATCATAAGTTGCCTCTAGCAAGACATTATGATTACCCAAACGTCCGTGATTATCGACTACTCGACTTAACCTGTTATCGTACATGTCACTGTCCTTTTATCAAACCGATATTCAGATTGATCAATAGGCATAGAACCGTCATCCAAATTTATCAATAAATGTTTCTTTATAACTGAGATGACTGAAAACTGATACAAAGGTATCACCTGCATGGCCATGCTATTCCTTCAGTCATACTCATCAAGTGGTCTAAACAGATATCTTTCTCATACCGGAGTATGAGTGATAAATCCCTCAGACGTCTTTCGAGTTGACTAATGCAATTCATAACCAAGCCAATTAGAGCCGTTATGGCTACCCTTTTACAAGTAACGTTAAACTAGGTCAAACTCAGAGATTCATTACACAATGCACACAAAGACTCCTTGGCTTTAGGATATAATGACAAGCTACGATATGTGAGTATCTCATGACAGTATCTATGCTGCATACTCAAAATCGGGTCGTCCGATATCATCGACCTGATGATATCTATGATACAACTCCAGCACATGCTCTACTGATCATGGCAAAATGCGTGCCGGAGTTATATCATAGATACCATCAGGTCGATGATATCGGACAACCCGATTGTGAGTATGCTGCATAGATCCAGTCATGAGATACTCACACATCGTAACTTGTCATTATATCCTAAGACCAAGGAGTCTTTGTGTACACTATGTAACGAATACCTAAGTTTGACCTAGTCTAACGTTATCTGTAAAAGGGTAACTATAACGACTTCGATTGGCTTTGGCATTTATTGCACTAGTGAACTCAAAAGGGGTCTGAGGGATTTATCACTCATACTTCGGTATGAGAAAGATATCCGTTTAGGCCACTTGATGAGTATGACTGAAGAAATAGCATGGCCATGCAGGTGATACCTTAGTATCAGTTTTCAGTCATCTCAGATATTAAGAAACAGTGATTGATAAATTAGGATGACCATTCTATGCCTATTGATCAATCTGGATATCGGTTTGATAAAAGGACAGTGACATGTACGATAACAGGTTAAGTCGAATAATCGATAATCACGAATATTGGATAATCATAATGTCTTGCTAGAGGCCACTTATGATGGAAAGGGTAAAATAGTAATTTTACCAGTCTGCCAATTATTCGTGAGCCTAGAGGGTCACGCGCATTAAGCACGATACATGACAATAATTATGGATGAGAATTGAGAACAATTCGGTAGTTTTCTGGCCTAAGGTTTTAACCAGACGGTTGAAGAAATCAATTCGAGAAAATTGAGCTGTTTTGACTAAACCGAAATTAGAACTCAAGTTAATGGGTTTAATTTGGGTTTTAGTTAAACGGGCTTAAAGCCCATTTAGGGATTTAAGATAAGAGAGGGATCAATTGCAAATAAGAAAGAATAAAGGGATAGATAATGCAATTTTAATTTTGAAATTCAATTTAATTTCAAATTAAAAATCACATAATATGTATTCAATTATCTCTTGAATTTTTCAGCAACTTCTCCCTCCTTTCTCTCTCCCTCATTGCCGATTTTCAGCTCCCTCTCTTCCTCCATTGTTGCTCTTGTTTTCTCTCAAAATTTCTAGCAAAAGATTGAGTGAAAAATCATTTCGGTTGTGGTGGTTGTGTGGACTTGATAGAGAGAACACTACACTTGTGTTTTTGTCGATTACAAGAGGTAAACATCATATTTATATTTATGTTTATAACATGTTCAAATGGCATTAAGATCTTAGCTTTTTACGATCACCACGGTTACATAAAGTCCGCTGCATGATATTCATCATTTGGAACCCGTGGTGATCTCTTTTAGTGGTATCAGAGGCATGGTTGTTATGTTTAAATCTGATATTTTTTATGTTTATATGTGTTCTTCATCATTAGCATGCATGTAAATCAAAAAAAAAAATTTCAGATTTGATTGATTTTGGAAATTGGAAATATATATTTTTTTTGGGGTTTTTCGGGTTAGCCATGGCTTAGCCATGGTCGCTGCCGCGGGCGACCATGGCAGCCCGTGAGGGCCACCATGGTTGCCTCGCGGGCGACCAGGGTCTGCACTAGGGGCGACCATGGCTACCCTCGCGGGCTACCATGGTCGTTCCCGTGGCTGACCACGGTCAGCCCCGCGGGCGACCTCGGCAGCCCTCACGGGCCACCGTGGTTGCCTCCGCGGGCGACCTTCGGTTGAGCCGGTTCGGCTCGACCAGATTCGAGCCAAACTGGTTGGTTCGCAAGGATATTTGGAAACCCTACTAAAAATTTAATTTTCAGATTTGGTTCGATTTCGATAAACCAGCGAGAACCGGTCCAAAATTCTATTAATCGATTAAACTGTCCGGTTTCGATAAACCGGAAATTTTCCACACTTAAGAAAGATAAAATTTGGAAAAATTATTTGTTTGATCAGCATATTGATTGATAATATGATCTTTGATCACATGATGTTTTCCACATGATGCTAACTAAGCCCATTAGATTTGCATTTTAATTTCTGTTTTGCAACCTGCGTGTTGCTTAATTTTTGTTTGTAGTAAATACGGCCTGCGTGTCGTGATTTGTATTTTATTTAATTCATTTTAATATGTAATCACGAAGACCGACACAAGAATCAAGCCAAGAGGGAGACTCGAAGCCAGTGGGAGGTCACAAGAATGGAGCAAGTTTGGATCTTGAAGACCATGTCTTTAGGATCGGTTTTGCAAGATTCTTAGGAACTTTCGATGGGCTTAGCTATGCATATTTTATTGTTACATTTGTATATTTGAATGTATGAATGAATGATAGTTTAAATATACAAGTTTATGTATGATTTTCTATCACCCACATGCAAAGATTAAAATCAAAATTTAATCAGACTCGCATGTAACCTGCTAAGGGATCATCTTTGCATGAATTTGCAATTGATGATTTCAGATTAAGATTGTATCGATATACAATCAGACTTTTATAATTCACTTAAACGCAAATAATTACAAGTCAAGCGTGATACCATCCAAGTTTGGGCACTCAAAAGGGCTTTGACACTATGGATGTCGGTACGCCTCCGCATAACATTCATAGAGAAAAGGTTTGCATAAGATGGGTAGTTCTGTGTGGGTGCGTGCGCCTCCGCGTAGTAGTCACATTAGTTATATCCATAGTTCAAGCTTGGTAGACTTCTCTACGATTGTCAGCTAGGGCTGACCTAGGGTATCAAAATAGTGTATGCCGTGTACTTTTAGTACAGACCCTAGCCAGGAATTACATGGTTTTGTAAATGGATGTATTCCTACCTTGATGCTCTCAATTGGAGCAGTGAACCTCCGTTCACTTCAATTGAGGGTATGATAGGATCCTGGTTCAGATTCTAATGTTAGAATCAGACAAGTGTTTTATAACTAAATCTCCAACTTGAATTTTAATTAATTTTACCATGTAGAACTAAAAGGCAAACACAACACAAAGGAGTAATAGCGCACTGAGAGTCCAGATTGAGGACAGACTCAAGAGCGTGAATTACTCAGATTGGAATAGAAACTTGAGGCTTGTACTCAAGCATGAACGCAAGTAATATATCCTTACCAAGGAACCTCCTGTTGAGCCACCGCTGAACGCCGGTAGGGCACTGAGGATACTTATCAAAGTTCCTCAGTAACCAAATCGACGTGTCATGCATTATGGTGGGCAGTAGGATGCCAGAGTTGCAGAAGCAGTTCAGGAACGTTTCAGATGACCCTCATACCTGTAAGGCAGAGGTCAAGGAAATGTTCAAGGAGAAAGCTCGTGTCGAAAGATATGATATTTTCATAGAACTTAACTCCTGCAAACTTAAGGCTGGGGCCCTGTTAGTCCCCATGTCACGAAGATTTAATGTCTTCAGGAACATCTAACCAGACTCGGTTTTGATGATCAGGAGAAAATGGCTGCGGATTTTATGTTGCGGTCACTTCTAGATACATATGTTGATTTCATAGTAAGTTACAACATGCATGACATGGACAAGTCCGTAACAGAGCTTCATGGGATACTTGTGACCACTGAAAAGAACCTCAAGGGCAAGACCAAGGAGGTCCTTATGGTCAACAAGAAGGTTAGTTTCAAGAAAGCTGATCTGGGTAAGGGTAAGGCTCCTGGGCACCTTACAGGGCAGATCAGACACCCCAAGCGTCCAAAGGTTCAAGCAGCTCCCAAAACTGCTGTGAATTCTAAGGACAAACTGGAGGAGATATGCTATCACTGCAATGAGCCAGGACATAGGAATAAGGGATTGTAAGCAATACAAGGATCATGTGAAGAAGAGTGGGTATCCACGTCTTCAGGATCAGATATTTACGTTGGTAAGCTTAATCGCTATAACGTAAATAAGAAATGGCTTAAATCTAATGATTTAAACCAAGTTATAATCTGGCATTGTCATTTAAGGCACATAGGCGGGAAACGCATTTCAACACTTCACAAGTGTGGACTTTAAGTCCGTTTGAATTCACTCAAACTGAAAGATGCAAGTCTTGCCTAATGAGCGAGAAACGCATTTCAACACTTCACAAGTGTGGACTTTTTAAGTCCATTTCAATTCACTCAAACTGAAAGATGCAAGTCTCGCCTAATGGGCAAAATGACAAAGGCACCTTTCACAGGCTTATGTGAAAGGCGGGTGACTTATTAAGTCTAATACATTCCGACGTATGTGGACCGATGAGTACTCAGGCCAGAAGAGAGTTGAACTAATAATTGACTCTGGAAACGGCCGCATTCATTTTGAATCGGGCTCCGATGAAGACAACGATAGTACACATTGTGACAGTCATTTTGTCTCCCATTACTGTGGATGTGTGCGCCTCCGCGTAGCATTCATTGGGATGTGAGCTGAATAAGGTAATCAGTTCTATTTGGATGCGTGCGCCTCCGCGTAGTAGCCAAATAAGAGCTGGACCAGAGTCACAGAAGGTACACCATATGACACTCATTACGTCTCCCATTACTGTGGATGGGTGCGCCTCCGCGTAGTATTCATTGGGATGGGAGCGGGATGAGATGGTCAGTTCTATTTGGATGCATGCGCCCTCGCGTAGTAGCCAAATAAGAAATGGACCATAGTCATATATGGTGTGGGAAACATCCTAATATGTTTTTCCTAAAAAGATTTGGGTAGCAGAGATGCAGGCATCCAAATCAGACAAAATGTGTCTTCGTAAGGTATCCTTAAGAAACTAAGAGATACAACTTCTATATACCCAGCGAGTACAAAGTCTTTGTTGCTCGAGGAGGGGTATTTTTGGAGAAATATTTTATTTCCAAAATTGCTAGTGGGAGTCCCGTGCATCTCGAAGAAATTCGAGAGGATACGGAACAGCCTGAAGCAATTCAGGAGCCTACTATGCAAGATGTAGAAGTACTGGAGCCTCAGATGGTCGCCGATGAAGAATCAATCCCTACAGAAATTCCAGATGGTCCAAGGAGGTCTAAAAGATCTCGTCATGTTCCAGACAGATATGGCTTCACAGCCACTGCGGGAAATGACTTGATATTGATGGATCAGGATGATCCGAAACCTTCAAACAAGCTTTGACCAGTCCACACTCCGAAAAATGGCAGAACGCCATGAGTGAGGAAATGAAATCCATGTACATGCTCGAACGAGAAATTGATGTGCTTGATGAGGACATTGCAAACTTAAAGACTGCTCTGAAGCACCTCTCGCAGCGCCGAACTCACTGCGCCAACCTGCTGCAATCCATGTCTCCTCCAGGCTCTGAAGATGATAACACAAATGATCCAGAAGAAGCTACCCAAGAAGCCTCCACAGAAGCAACAGAGACTGCAAGTTCCAACAGCAGCTCTATTTAAAATTTTTTTGAAATTCTCTGACTCTTGAACTACTGAACAACTTTTATGTCTGTAATATTTCGTGAACAATGTATCACGCTTACTCTCGACAGCTGATTGAGAGCAAGTGTGAGTTATGTTTGGGTTTATTTTGCTTATTTCCCGGATTTGTTACAATATTTGTTTAAGTTTTGGCTCCTTTTGAGCCAGCAAGGGGAAGTAAGATAAGATAGATATAGATACGCGCGCGCGATGATACAAGAAAGATAGAGACGACGACGACGCGACGACACAGAGACTGACGCGACGACAAAGAGATACGCGCGACGACACTACCGGTCAACAAGACGACGAATGCGACGCAGAATGCGACGAAGAATGTTGTCCTTAAAAATAGCCTAAGGGGGAGATTGTAGTTACGACGGTTTTAGAGATTGGCTAATTTTCAAAGGAACCGAAAAAACATGTTACAAAGAATGTCAAAACATCTTCTACGACATCTTGTGTGACATTGTTGACGGCATCTCAGCAAGCATCCTGATCGACAGAAATCAGGAAAGTGCAGGTTCGGCAGTGCAGCAGAACGACTCCTAATCTGAAAAGAAGAAAGACGGCGATTAAGAGGAAACCCTTTAGGATTAGTACTCATCCACGATTGCTATAAAAGCTTAGGCTACCCCCTTAGCAATTGTGTGGTTCTTTATTTGTTTCCTAGCAACAATTTGCAAGGTTCTTAGACGTGAAGGTTTGCGGGCTGAGAAATTGCAGATTGAGCTTAGGATGTTGTGTATCACATAACTATAGAGAGTTAGGTGATTGAGGGTTTACTGAAGTCGTGAGTTGAAGACTGCACGCAACCACCAAGCTTGAAGAAGACTTGAAGACGACAGAGCAAGGCGATTGCTCGAAGAGTGGAATCAAGACGTTCTTGGATTCAGGGGGAGACCCTGAGATAGATTGCACTGTAAGACGTAGCATAAAGTATAGATCTAGGAGGTATCACAGGTACTTGTATGTTCTGACGGATTACTGATAAGTGAAACCTTTCCACTAGGGTGAGAGCCCCCAGACGTAGGTGACGTTGCACCGAACTGGGTAAACAATCTGTTGTGTCATTACTTATAGCTTTATAGTTACTGTCCTGCATTATCTACGCAAGAAGTCAGACACAACGTTATAGCATTCTGTGTAACATTGTGTGTGGCATCTTGCACGACTAGCTGATCAGAATTTCAAGCACCAAGAACACTATGTTACTCCCACTGTTCTTCTTGTAGATACAGGGTTCATCTGGATTTCTGATAAACCCGAACTCTTTTACGGGTTCATCGAACCGTAAGTTCCAACTCCTGGAAGCTTGCTTTAACCCATAAATGGATCGTTGCAGCTTATACACCTTTTCGGGATGTTTTGGATCGACAAAACCTTCATAGACATCCTCCTGCAAATTCCCGTTAAGGAATGCGGTTTTGACGTCCATTTGCCATATCTCGTAATCGAAATATGCTGCAATGGCTAACATCATCCGAATTGACTTAATCATAGCTACTGGCGAAAAAGTCTCATCATAGTCCATGCCTCGGACTTGACGATAACCTTTTGCAACCAGTCTTGCTTTGTAAGTCTGAGGCTTTCCGTCCATATTTGTCTTTAACTTAAATATCCACTTGCAACCTATGGGTTTTATCCCAGGTGTGATGTCTACTAAGTTCCAGACCTAATTGTCTTTCATGGACTTCATTTCCTCATCCATGGCATTCTGCCATTCTTTTGAGTTGGGACTGGCCAAGGCTTGCTGAACTGTTGCAGGATCATCCTGATCTACAACTATCAAGTCATTACCCTCTGTGGCTAAGAAGCCATATCTGACTGGGTTTTGACGAGATCTTTCAGACCTCCTTGGTCCTACAAGAGTTTCTGTTGGAATAAGACTTGGATCATTTACTTCATCGGGTACCTCTATATCCTCTGTAGGCTGTTCCGTGTCTTCTGGAATTTCTTCAAGAAGCACAGGACTCCCACTAGGTTTCTTGGATAAGAATTCTCTTTCCAAGAAAACCCCACCTCGAGCAACAAAGACTTTGTTCTCTTCGGGTTTGGAGAAGTAGTACCCCATGGTTCCTTTGGGGTACCCTACAAAGACACACTTATCTGCCTTGGGTTTGAGTTTATCACCAAGCAACTGCTTGACGTAAACATCGCACCCCCAGATCTTGAGGAAAGACAGCTTGGGAGCTTTCCCTTGCCAAACCTCAAATGGAGTGGTCTCCACTGCCTTTGTAGGTGCCCGATTCAAAATGAATGCGGCCGTTTCTAGGGCATGGCCCCAGAACGATACTGGAAGGCATGACTCATCATGGAACGAACCATGTCTAGCAGGGTTCTGTTCCTCCGTTCGGAAACACCATTCAGCTAAGGAGTTCCTGGCGGAGTTAATTCTGAGAGTATACCGTTATCCCTTAGGTGACTGAGAAATTCCTGATCTAAGTACTCGCCAGCTCGATCGAAACGAAGTGCCTTTATACTTTTACCAAGCTGGTTCTGTACTTCATTCTGGAATTCCTTGAATTTATCAAAGGATTCCGACTTATGTCTCATTAAATAGACATACCCATACCTACTGAAATCGTCGGTAAAGGTTATGAAGTATCCAAAACCTCTCATGGCTTGTGTACTCATGGGCCCACATACCTCTGAATGTATTAGGCCCAGGAGATCACTCGCCCTTTCACCTAAGTCGCCCAAAGGCGCTTTTGTTATCTTGCCCACAATGCAAGATTCGCATCTCTCGATTTGTGTGAATTCAAATGGGCTTCATAGCCCACACTTATGAAGTGTCGAGACGCGTTTCTCGCCTATGTGGCCTAGACGACAGTGCCACATTACTGTCTGGTTTAAGTCATCCGACTTCAACCTCTTATTTACGTTATAGTTTGAATTGTAGTTAGTGTTATCAATAATTAAAATATATAATCCACCAACCATAGATGTAGTGCCATAAACGATATTATTTCCTGATAAAGTAAATAAGTCATTGTCTATGGAAAATAGAAAACCAAGTTTGTCCAAACTGGACACTGAAATAATATTCCTACTAAACGTAGGTACACATAAAGCCCTGTGGGCATCCTAAGACTAACAGAACCGACAGCCGTCGTTCACACCGAACTGTTGTCTCCGACTCTCAGATCCCCCTCGCCTTTCCCAAGGATCTTCTTATTTTCCAGATCCTGCAGATTAACACAAATGTGAGTTTCTGCTCCGGTATCAACTACCCATGTGTCTGAGAAAGTAACATTGAGATTATACTCAACAACGTAAATACCTGATACAGGTTCTGAAGGGTGTCCTCCCTTCTGCAAGCTCTTCACGTAATCCTTGGGCTGCCTGCAATCCTTCTTCCAATGACCTGGCTGCTGGCAGTAGTAACAGACCACCTCTAAGGTCGAAGTGCTCCCTTCGGTTCTGAAATTCTGAACCGTAGCCGAGTCAGGAAGTCAAACACAAAGTCTTTAACTTGTGTATCGACTTCTTGTGGAAACTGTAAGCAAAGTAATAGACAGATAATAACCATGACACCAGAGATGATTACCCAGTTCAGTGACTCCGCACCTACGTCTGGGGGCACTTTGCCAGTGGAAAGGTTTTTCACTATAGGTAGTCAATAGTACAACTTCAAGCCCAACTAGCTATCACACAAGCTATTGTCCTAAGCTACTATAGATCTCACCGTGAATCACCTCGACCCGGAGCCTCTCCCCCTGTCTTTGCGATTCCCTCAATTCCACCCTTCGAGCAAGTCCATGCTCGGTATCGTTGTCTTCTTGGACGGAGTTGTGAATCTTCAATCACAAACAAAAACCCTAACCGACCCAAACACTTAGTCTTCGCGATTCAAGGTTTGATCGGTGCAAAAAGGTCCATTCTAGCGAATATTCATCAGCCTCTCAACACGCCGATGGTGCACGGTTAAGAGCTCTGAGAAATCTTGCAATTGTTAGAACAAGAACGGATACTGCTAATGGGAAGCCAAGGGCTTTTTATAGCAGCTCACATTCCTAATCCTTCTTGGATCAGGAACAGGAAAGTCAGGCAAGTTGTTGCCGCCTTCCTTCGTCAGCTGGAAGTCGTCTTGCCTGTTTCTGACTTCCTGAATAAATCAGGCAAGTATAGTTTCCGCCTTAGTTGCCTCTTTTCGCTGACGTGTAACTGCCAGCTGGAAGTCGTTTGACTTGTCGACGTCACTCTCTTGCGCTCCAAGTCTTCGTGGCGCCTTTCTTCTTTTGCTCCAAGCTTTGTCGAAATAGGAAAACTTCAGACTTTCCTAATCTGCAGCTCGTAACAAGTCGCTCCACATGTTATGTAACATGTTGCACGACTTCTTACATTTGCGCTAAAAAATCATGCCAACAAATAAACGTAGCAACAATCTCCCCCTTTGGTAATTTTTTAGGCAAACACCTTTTTGTAAGCCCATCGTCATCTTTTGGCAGTTACGCATAGCAAGTGACCTATCTTGTGGCAGTTACGCACAACAAGTGATGTGACTTCTTTACTCCAAGCAGGCACATCGTCGTCACCTTGAGGCAGTTACGCACACAGCAAGTTTCATGACTTCCGATGCGACTTCTTGTGCGGCTTCTAGTGTATCTTCTGGAGCATCTTCTGGAGCGGCTTCTGGAGCTTAACTTCTTGAGCGGTGACTTCTATATACATCTTTCGGCGCGACTTCTGGCGCGACTTCTGGCATAACTTCTGGCGTTGCTTCTCGCGTTGTATCACATGTATCTCCCCCTGTTTGTCTATTAATGTTGCCAAAGGCACTCGCATAATCAAAGTTGACTAAACAGCAGGGTAAAAGAAAACCAGCTCACACCATGAGCAAAGAAACGGCTCAAACATGAGCAAAAATCTAGCTCAATCAAGAGCAAATATCCCCAAAAAAACAGTCATAATGTGCGGAAAGTAACTCGGACAAACCCCGAGAATTTAATAGTGTGTGTGGGACAAAGTTATCATAGCAAATTTCAGAGAAATATTAAAACGACGTGGAGTCGTTATCATCTTCTTCAGCAGTTGCAGCAGCAGCAGATCGGAGGTCTTCTAGAAGGACTTCACAGGCGACTTTGCGAGTTGAGAGCGTGGCAATTGACTTCTCCAGATCAGCAATCATTTCCACCAATTCTTCCTCCATCCTAGCGCCAATTGGTCCTGAGGGTCGAGAGCTTGATCCAGCTCCTGGGCTTTTGGCCATAGGGAGTCCGAGGTCCTTCAATTGCTTCCCTTCAAAGTTCTTGAGGTTGATGGCTAGGGGCAGTGGCTTCTTACCCAGAATATCCGATTCTCGAACAATGTTAGGACATTGTTGGAGAAGGATACCGGTGATTAGCGAAGGAAACCCGATCGGAAGTTTGATAGCACATGATTTGGCGTGCTTAACTAGATGGTCAATAACGTATGCGCCAAAATCAATGATTTACCAAATAGGTACGCAATCTTCCATTGATTTTCTGGGTAAGAAGCTGGATTTGAGCTGGATTAATCTTCCATTGATTGAGCTGGATTTGTGCTCATGTTTGAGCCATTTATTTGTTCATGGTGTGAGCTGGTTTTCTTTTACCCTGCTGTTTAGTCAACTTTGATTATGCGATTGCCTTTGGCAATATTATTAGACAAACAGGGGGAGATACATGTAATACAACGCCGGAAGCAACGCCAGAAGTTACGCCAGAAGTCGCGCCAGAAGTCGCGCCGAACTGGGTAATCATCTCTGGTGTCGTGGTTATTATCTGTCTATTACTTTGCTTACCGTTTCCACAAGAAGTCGATACACAAGTTAAAGACTTTGTGTTTGACTTCCTGACTCGGCTACGGTTCATAATTTCAATTGGTATCAGAGGGGGAACCTTAATCTCTTAGGTGATTTTCCTGTAAAATTCTGAGTAGCTAATATGGATTCAAAGGAAGGAGGATCTGTCAATCGTCCGCCGGTACTCGACGGAACAAACTATGGATATTGGAAAGCACGGATGTGTGCTTTCCTGAAGTCCCTCGACAGCAAAACCTGGAAGTCTATCATCAATGGATGGGAGGAACCTTACTATGCTGATGCTCATGGAAATCAAACCAGCATCAAACCAGAAAAGGAGTGGAGCATGGAAGAAGATGAAGCCGCCCTAGGTAATTCTCGTGCACTCAATGCTATCTTTAATGGAGTAGACAAGAATGTGTTTCGACTCATCAACACATGCACAAGTGCCAAAATTGCCTGGGACACACTTGCGGTTGCTTACGAGGGTACTTCAAAAGTCAAAGAGCAGAAGTTACAGTACCTCACGACTAACTTTGAGGCTCTGACCATGAATGACGACGAGACTATTGCGGAGTTTAATGTGCGCATCAAGGATCTGGCCAATGAATCATATTCACTTGGCAAGCCTATGACCGATGAAGATTTGGTCAGAAAAACGCTAAGAGCTCTAAGTCCCAGATTCAAGATGAAGATCACCGCTATCGAAGAAGTCCATGACCTGAAGACACTAAAGTTTGATGAGCTCATGGGCTCACTAATGACTTTCGAGCTCTCCCTACCTCCTATCGAAAAGAAACACAAAGGTGTGACTTTCAAAAGTTCTAATCAGAAGAACTCAACGCACTCTGAGTCGGATAGTGACATTGAAGAAACTATCGTCATGCTGGCCAAAAACTACAACAAAGTCTTGAAAAGGTTTGGTCAGATGACAGGAAGAAAAGTCACCCGAGAAGTCAGAGACAAGCCACAGCATAAGTTTCAGAAGCTCGACAACGCAGCCAACGATGGAGGACGAGGAGAACGATCAGGTAAAGGAGCACAGTGTTTTGAATGTGAGGGGTATGGACATATGCAAAGAGAATGTCCCAACTTCCTAAAGAAACAGAAGAAGGGATTCATTGCCTCTCTAACTGACGATGAAGATGAGGAAGATAGTGACCTTGAGCATACAAGTAACTATGTGGCTTTCACTTCCTCCACAATAGATCAACCAGCTGAAAGCTCAAAGAAGTATGACTCTAATGATGAGCTATCCGATGAGACTCTCAACAATGCTTACAACGAATGGTATGTCAAGTGGCTTGAAGACTCTCAGGTAATCGAAAAACAGAACGCTCTCATTCTCACTCTTAATGAAGATAAGTCAAGACTTCTTGAGACGACTATTGATCTCAAAAAGGAAGTTGCTCGACTAAAAGGCGAGTTAGAACAGGTCACCAAGTCTGTAAAGATGATGAATCCAAGTACTGACACTCTGGATCAAATACTTTCGATCGGGAAACCATCAAGGAATATGGAAGGTCTTGGATATTCGAAGGAAGCCTCATCTTCGCACACTATCTTCGTTCCTCAGAAGGCTGTCTCCCAGAAGTCTCGTCAGAAGTCACCTAACTTCACGACTGACCAGGCAACCAAAAAGCCTCTTACTCTGGCCGCTTCAAAAACCCAGACCAAAAGACACAACTGGGTTTGTCATCACTGTGGACGAAAAGGACATATTCGACCCTTCTGCTATCAGCTATATGGGAAGAGCTCGGTCAAGAAAAGGACTACCCTCAAGAAAAGCCAACCTCGGAAGGAATGGCGAGTCAAAGAGGTCAACTATCAAGCTAACATCGCATACACCGCTTTAAAAGCCTCAACCAGCAACGATTGGTACTTCGATAGTGGATCCTCTCGACATATGACGGGTAATAGCTCTTTCTTGGTCACTCTAACACCATGCACAAATAGTAAAAGCTAGAGTACTCGGGAAAGGAAAACTCAATCTTCCCAACTCTCCATGTTTGAAAGAAGCTCTGCTAGTAGAAGGCGTCACAGCAAACCTCATCAGCATAAGCCAGATATGTGATTTAGATCTGGATGTCCACTTCACTCGTGACAAGTGCTCGGTCAAAGACGAACAACAGAAGGAAGTCATGATAGGCCACAGGTCCCTTGACAACTGTTATCTATGGTCTCCAACAGCCAGTACCTTGCCAACCAAGTGCCTTTTATCCAAAGCTCAAGAGACAAAACTATGGCATCAAAAACTTGGTCACATCAATTTGAGGAGTATGCAAAAGATTCTCTCTAAAAAGGCGATCATTGGAGTTCCCAACCTCAAGATCATCGAAGGAAAAATCTGTGGAGAATGCCAGATTGGGAAACAAGTCAAGACGTCGCACAAGAAGGTACAACATCTTACTACTTCTCGTGTTCTAGAACTTCTTCATGTTGACCTTATGGGACCCATGCAAGTAGAGAGTCTAGGAGGGAAGAAGTACATATTTGTATGCGTAGACGACTTCTCGAGGTACACATGGGTAGACTTTATTCGAGAGAAGTCAGATACCTTCTCAGTCTTTAAAGCCTTATGTCGAAGAGTTCAACGAGAAAAAGGAGAAGTCATTGGGAAAGTCGTTCGACTTCGGAGCGATCATGGAAAGGAGTTTGAAAACATCAGCTTCGCAAACTTTTGTGATGCTGAAGGTATTGCACACGAATTTTCTGCTCCCATCACTCCTCAGCAAAACAGTATCGTTGAAAGGAAGAATCGCACTCTTCAAGAGATGGCAAGAGTCATGATGTTAGCCAAAGACATCCCGCAGCACTTCTGGGCTGAAGCTTTGAATACGGCATGCCATATTCATAATAGAGTGACTCTCCGCCCTGGAACTTCGCTCACTCTATATGAAATATGGAGGGGGAGAAAGCCGAATGTCAAATACTTCCATGTCTTTGGATCGGTCTACTACATACTCGCAGATAGGGAACCTCGACGCAAGTGGGATCCTAAAAGCGACGAAGGCATCTTCCTCGGATACTCCAGAAATAGTCGGGCATTTCGGGTATTCAACAAACGCACCCGGACTATCATGGAATCCATCAATGTTGTGATTGATGATGACAATAACGAGCAATCAAGTGACGAGGAAGAAGAAGTCCTGAATCTCTCAGGAGATGTCAGACCAGAGGTCAGAGGAGAAGCCAGACCAGATGTCAGAAGGGAAGTCAGACCGGAAGTCAAGGACGATGAGCGCAACAAAGAGTCTGAAGACGAAAGCCAACTCATCCCAGATGAAGAGGCCACCCCTATAAGGCAAAGAGCTCCGTCAAGAAGAATTCAGAAGTATCATCCACCCTGGGATGTGATTGGAGACATTAATGTGGGAGTTCGGACTCGACAAAAGGCATCTCTTGACCACCAAGAGATGATAGGTAACATGTGCTTTATTTCCAAAATTGAGCCAAAGAATATACAAGAGGCCATCAATGATGAGTACTGG
This sequence comes from Geranium rotundifolium, assembly GCA_963920655.1. NCBI lineage: Eukaryota > Viridiplantae > Streptophyta > Magnoliopsida > Geraniales > Geraniaceae > Geranium > Geranium rotundifolium. The sequence goes on along the minus strand of OY987317.1, from coordinate 13,270,293 downwards.
GTCTGCGCGATGCAAGAAGAATTGGTTCAGTTTGCAAGGAATGAAGTCTGGGAACTTGTACCCAAACCTGACAATGTCAATGTCATCGGGACAAAATGGATATTCAAAAACAAGTCTGACAAGCAAGGAAACATCACTCGAAACAAAGTGAGACTGGTGGCTCAAGGGTACACACAAGTCAAAGGAGTCGACTTTGAAGAAACCTTTGCTCCAGTAGCCAGACTGGAAGCCATACGACTTCTTCTAGACATCGCATGTCATCTGCGCTTCAAACTCTATCAGATGGATGTAAGGAGTGCCTTCCTTAATGGGAATCTAAACGAAGAAGTCTATGTGGCCCAACCAAAGGGATTCGAAGACCATGACTCTCCGCACCACGTCTACAAGCTAAAGAAAGCTCTCTACGGTCTCAAACAAGCTCCACGAGCATGGTATGAACGTCTTACCCAATTCCTTGTACAGAATGGCTATATTCGAGGGGGAGTAGACAAAACTCTCTTTGTGAAGAAGGAAGGAAAGGACATCATGATTGCTCAAATATATGTCGACGACATTGTATTTGGAGGGAAGTCAGACAAGATGGTGGAACGCTTCGTCCAACACATGCAGTTTGAATTTGAGATGAGTATGGTCGGTGAGCTCACATATTTCCTAGGCTTCCAGATCAAGCAGATGTCAGATGGAATATTTATCTCCCAGAGCAAATACGCAAAGAATATTGTCAAAAAGTTCGGGTTAGAAAAGGCTTCGCACAAGAGGACTCCTATTGCCACACATGACAAGTGCACAAAGGACGAGATGGGAGAACCAGTTGATCAAATTCTTTATCGAAGCATAATAGGAAGTCTCCTCTATCTAACAGCAAGTCGACCCGACATTGCTTATTCTGTGGGAATCTGTGCTCGATATCAAGCCAATCCAAAAGTCAGTCACTTGGCTCATGCAAAGAGGATCATAAGGTACATCTCGGGAACCTCTGAATTAGGTTTGCTATATTCCTTTGATACCTCTCCTACTCTGGTTGGATATTGTGATGATGACTGGGCGGGAAGCACACCAGATCGAAGAAGTACCTCTGGAGGTTGTTTCTACCTGGGGAACAATCTTGTATCATGGTTCAGCAAAAAGAAAAATTGTATTGCTTTATCTACTGCTGAGTCCGAATATAATGCAGCCGGAAGTAGTTGTACTCAGCTCCTTTGGATGAAACAAATGTTGGCAGAATATGGAGTCAAGCAAGAAGTCATGACTTTGTTCTGTGACAACATCAGTGCAATCAACATCTCGAAGAACCCAGTGCAACATAGCAGGACAAAGCATATTGACATCAGGCACCACTTTATTCGAGAGCTCGTAGAAGACAAGAAAATAAAGCTCGAATACCTACCTACTGAGAAACAAGTCGCAGACATATTTACAAAGGCGTTAGATGCCAAAAGGTTTGAAAGTCTGAGGTCAACCCTCGGACTTTGCTGTCTAGAATAGCCAGAAGTCAAGCAAGAAGAGGAAGAGCTTTTAGTTGATTTTACTCTTTCTCTCGATCAAGACCAAACAGGGTCCACAAAATCAAGCCGGGCCCAAATCCTTTTATCAAAAACCCGTTAGTCTTTTTGAATTTTGAGAATGATTACGATCTGACTATCCACCTATCAGAAATCATTCTGTTAAACTCCCACAGACTCTGCACCTCCTCCACCATTTGAAATCGCTAGGGTTTCTCAGATCAAAAAGTTCAGCAAAGAATCTGCTTTCCCCCACAAAGAACAAATCCTAGCTAAATGGTTGGTACTCGCAGCGGACGAATACCATCTGCTTCAAAAGTACTTCGAGCAAAAATGAGGGCAAAAGTCATTGCCAAGAAATTATCAGCCTCCAAATCGACAAGGACCAAGCATGGAGTGAGGATCCGAGGAAGAAGAGGGGTAGGAGAAACTTCGGCAGCACCTCAGGAAGTAACAAGTTCGCCTCCATCTATCACACCGGAAGACACAATCCCCGTCGTTGAGAAGGACGACGCTCTAGCCGGTTCTGCAAACATTGAAGAAGAAGCTTCTCTCTCTACTCCGACTCCAACACGAGGTAAATCTGCTATCCTCTCTGAAGAAAACATAGAAGAAAGCCTGCCTGCAGAGGGTTTAGAAACCCTTGTTCCTGAAGTCCACGGCACTAGCACCAAGGACCAACCTAGCCTCTCTAAGTCGACACCCACACCAGAGAAATCTCCTCTAAACGAGGACTTGCAAAAGGAAGGAAGTTCCCATGTCGCCCCGAACAGTGATTCAGGGAGTGATGAAAATACAGAGGCCATTCCAGAAGGCGCTCAACCTTTAGAGGAACCTGTCATCAATGAAGAAAGTGTCGACATTGAAACCATTGAAAAGGAAGAAGCTGTGCCCAAAAGGGCTGAGAGAAGGAAGCTACCAACCCGAAGGTTGGTTGATGAAGAAGAAGAACCTCAAGTTCAGAAGAGATTGACCCCAAAGAGAAAAGCAACAGAAAAAAGAGAAGCTTCGGTGTCCAAATAGCCGAAGAAGTCAAGAAAGAAGTCATTGACCACTGCAGTAACCGTTGTCCCTGAAGAAGGAGAATCTGAAGAAGAAAACACCCTGATTGTGCTACCTCAGGTGAAGAAGACATTAGGAGGGCAGAAACTTCCCAAGTATGTACCAAAGGCACCTACAGACAACGTCTCTTTCCACTCTGTAGACAATGCTGTGAAGTGGCAGTATGTCTATCAACGGAAGATCAACCCAGAAAGAGAACTCTCCACAGAAGCACAAGGGATAAATGCGATTGTAGAGCTCATACGTAGAGCAGGCCTGACCAACACTGTCATAAATATTGGGCCATTCTACCCAACTTTGGTCAAGGAGTTTATTGTCAACCTATCAAGCGAGTTCGATGAACCTAAGGATGCTGAATACAGAAAGGTGTTTGTTCGAGAAGAAAGCTTTGAGATGTCTGCCTCTACCATCAACATCTACCTTGGCAGAGATGACCAAGAAGTCACTCCGGAAGTCCCGCACCTAAAAAAGGTAGCGGTCGAAATAACTGGAGGACGTAAGAAGGGCTGGCCAGTCCAGGACACCATTGCGGCAACAGAGCTCACAGCAAAATACTCTATTCTCTACCGCATCGGTCTGGCTAATTGGACACCCTCTACGCATGGGTCAAGCATCAAAACCGAGCTGGCAAAACTCATTTACCAAATAGGTACGCAATCTTCCATTGATTTTGGCGCATACGTTATTGACCATCTAGTTAAACACGCCAAATCATGTGCTATCAAACTTCCGATCGGGTTTCCTTCGCTAATCACCAGTATCCTTCTCCAACAATGTCCTAACATTGTTCGAGAATCGGATATTCTGGGCAAGAAGCCACTGCCCCTAGCCATCAACCTCAAGAACTTTGAAGGGAAGCAGTTGAAGGACCTCGGACTCCCTATGGCCAAAAGCCCAGGATATTCCCCGATTGATCTCAAGGCATAGAGTCGTCTCCCTTGTTCAATCAATCATTGTTACTTGATATGCGAGATGACTGAGGACTGATAACCCGTATCATTTGCATGGCCATGCTTTTCCTCTCAGTCAGTCTCCATCAAGAGGCCTTCTAACGGATATCTTTCCCATACCGTAGTATGAGGGATAAATCCCTTAGCCGTCTTTCGTGTCACTCATGCAACCCGTTCCGCCACCCAATCATGCCCTTCATAGCAATCCTTTTAGAGAAAGCGTTTGGCGCAAGTTAAAGCCGTACGTTCATTGCACAGTGATCACAAAGACTCCTTGGTCTAAGGACGTCGTGACAAGCTATCGCATTTGAATATGTTTATGGCTTAACCTATGAAAACACTATTCAATGCGGGTCGTCTGATATCAATCACTTCATGATATCTATGATATGGTTCCAGGATCCCACATCCTTATGACAAGTACAACTACGTGATTAAGAACCATCCTCATACTGGTCGCTTTCAAGGAAGCATAGGTTGACCAGGGACTCGTTAAGTGTGATCCGTACAGATTTATGGTTCTACTACTTTAGTGGTCATAAATCAGATCATGCTTAACATATTACTTCAACACATAAGTAATATAAAGCCGTTTATATTTATTCATTACAAACGATGACATTTGTACATAGACGTTTACAGGCTAATACCAATTGGACTAGGGCACAAATGCTATCAGATACATGTGATACAACGCCAGAAGCAACGCCAGAAGTCGCGCCAGAAGTCGCGCCGAAAGATGTACATAGAAGTCACCGCTCAAGAAGTTAAGCTCCAGAAGCCGCTCCAGAAGCTGCTCCAGAAGATACACTAGAAGCCGCACAAGAAGTCGCATCGGAAGTCACGAAACTTGCTGTGTGCGTAACTGCCTCAAGGTGACGACGATGTGCCTGCTTTGAGTAAAGAAGTCACATCATTTGTTGTGCGTAACTGCCACAAGATAGGTCACTTGCTGTGCGTAACTGCCACAAGATGACGATGGGCTTACAAAAAGGTGTTTGCCTAAAAAATTACCAAAGGGGGAGATTGTTGCTACGTTTATTTGTTGGCATGATTTTTTAGCGCAAATGTAAGAAGTCGTGCAACATGTTACATGACATGTGAAGCGACTTGTTACGAGCCGCAGATTAGGAAAGTCTGAAGTTTTCCTATTTCGACAAAGCTTGGAGCAAATGAAGAAAGGCGCCACGAAGACTTGGAGCGCAAGAGAGTGACGTCGACAAGTCAAGCGACTTCCAGCTGGCAGTTACACGTCAGCGAAAAGAGGCAACTAAGGCGGCAACTATACTTGCCTGATTTATTCAGGAAGTCAGAAACAGGCAAGACGACTTCCAGCTGACGAAGGAAGGCGGCAACAACTTGCCTGACTTTCCTGTTCCTGATCCAAGAAGGATTAGGAATGTGAGCTGCTATAAAAAGCCCTTGGCTTCCCATTAGCAGTATCCGTTCTTGTTCTAACAATTGCAAGATTTCTCAGAGCTCTTAACCGTGCACCATCGGCGTGTTGAGAGGCTGATGAATATTCGCTAGAACGGACCTTTTTGCTCCGATCAAACCTTGAGTCGCGAAGACTAAGTGTTTGGGTCGGTTAGGGTTTTTGTTTGTGATTGAAGATTCACAACTCCGTCCAAGAAGACAACGATACCGAGCATGGACTTGCTCGAAGGGTGGAATTGAGGGAATCTCAAAGACATGGGGAGAGGCTCCGGGTCGAGGTGATTCACGGTGAGATCTATAGTAGCTTAGGACAATAGCTTGTGTGATAGCTAGTTGGGCTTGAAGTTGTACTATTGACTACCTATAGTGAAAAACCTTTCCACTGGCAAAGTGCCCCCAGACGTAGGTGCGGAGTCACCGAACTGGGTAATCATCTCTGGTGTCGTGGTTATTATCTGTCTATTACTTTGCTTACAGTTTCCACAAGAAGTCGATACACAAGTTAAAGACTTTGTGTTTGACTTCCTGACTCGGCTACGGTTCAGAATTTCAGAACCGAAGGGAGCACTTCGACCTCAGAGGTGGTCTGTTACTACTTCCAGCAGCCAGGTCATTGGAAGAAGGATTGCAGGCAGCACAAGGATTACGTGAAGAGCTTGCAGAAGGGAGGACACCCTTCAGGACCTGTATTAGGTATTTACGTTGTTGAGTATAATCTCAATGTTACTTTCTCAGACACATGGGTAGTTGATACCGGAGCAGAAACTCACATTTGTGTTAATCTGCAGGATCTGGAAAGTAAGAAGATCCTTGGGAAAGGCGAGGGGGATCTGAGAGTCGGAGACAACAGTTCGGTGTGAACGACGGCTGTCGGTTCTATTAGTCTTAGGATGCCCACAGGGCTTATTTTAGTATTGGACGATGCATTATGTGTACCTACATTTAGTAGGAGTATTATTTCAGTGTCCAGTTTGGACAAACTTGGTTTTCTATTTTCCATAGACAATGACTTATTTACTTTATCAGGAAATAATATCGTTTATGGCACTGCATCTATAGTTGGTGGATTATATATTTTAATTATTGATAACACTAACTACAGTTCAAACTATAACGTAAATAAGAGGTTGAAGTCGGATGACTTAAACCAGACAGTAATGTGGCACTGTCTTCTAGGCCACATAGGCGAGAAACGCGTCTCGACACTTCATAAGTGTGGGCTATGAAGCCCATTTGAATTCACACAAATCGAGAGATGCAAATCATGCATTGTGGGCAAGATAACAAAAGCGCCTTTGGGCGACTTAGGTAAAAGGGCGAGTGATCTCCTGGGCCTAATACATTCAGAGGTATGTGGGCCCGTGAGTACACAAGCCATGAGAGGTTTTGGATACTTCATAACCTTTACCGACGATTTCAATAGGTATGAGTATGTCTATTTAATGAGACATAAGTCGGAATCCTTTGATAAATTCAAGGAATTCCAGAATGAAGTACAGAACCAGCTTGGTAAAAGAATAAAGGCACTTCGTTTTGATCGAGCTGGCGAGTACTTAGATCAGGAATTTCTCAGTCACCTAAGGGATAACGGTATACTCTCAGAATTAACTCCGCCAGGAACTCCTTAGCTGAATGGTGTTTCCGAACGGAGGAACAGAACCCTGCTAGACATGGTTCGTTCCATGATGAGTCATGTCTTCCAGTATCGTTCTGGGGCCATGCCCTAGAAACGGCCGCATTCATTTTGAATCGGGCACCTACAAAGGCAGTGGAGACCACTCCATTTGAGGTTTGGCAAGGGAAAGCTCCCAAGCTGTCTTTCCTCAAGATCTGGGGGTGCGATGTTTACGTCAAGCAGTTGCTTGGTGATAAACTCAAACCCAAGGCAGATAATTGTGTCTTTATAGGGTACCCCAAAGGAACCATGGGGTACTACTTCTACAAACCCGAAGAGAACAAAGTCTTTGTTGCTCGAGGTGGGGTTTTTTTGGAAAGAGAATTCTTATCCAAGAAACCTAGTGGGAGTCCTGTGCTTCTTGAAGAAATTCGAGAAGACACGGAACAGCCTACAGACGATATAGAGGTACCCGTTGAAGTAAATGATCCAAGTCTTATTCCAACAGAAACTCTTGTAGGACCAAGGAGGTCTGAAAGATCTCGTCAAAACCCAGTCAGATATGGCTTCTTAGCCACAGAGGGTAATGACTTGATAGTTGTAGATCAGGATGATCCTGCAACAGTTCAGCAAGCCTTGGCTAGTCCCAACTCAAAAGAATGGCAGAATGCCATGGATGAGGAAATGAAGTCCATGAAAGACAATTAGGTCTGGAACTTAGTAGACAGCACACCTGGGATAAAACCCATAGGTTGCAAGTGGATATTTAAGTTAAAGACAAATATGGACGGAAAGCCTCAGACTTACAAAGCAAGACTGGTTGCAAAAGGTTATCGCCAAGTCCAAGGCATGGACTATGATGAGACTTTTTCGCCAATAGCTATGATTAAGTCAATTCGGATGATGTTAGCCATTGCAGCATATTTCGATTACGAGATATGGCAAATGGACGTCAAAACCGCATTCCTTAACGGGAATTTGCAGGAGGATGTCTATATGACCCAGCCAGAAGGTTTTGTCGATCCAAAACATCCCGAAAAGGTGTGTAAACTGCAACGATCCATTTATGGGTTAAAGCAAGCTTCCAGGAGTTGTAACTTACGGTTCGATGAAGCCGTAAAAGAGTTCGGGTTTATCAGAAATCCAGATGAACCCTGTATCTACAAGAAGAACAGTGGGAGTAACATAGTGTTCCTGGTGCTGTATGTCGACGATATACTGATCATGGGAAATAACGTCCCAACCTTGCTTGAGACCAAAGCTTGATTAGGGAAGTGTTTCTCCATGAAGGACTTAGGAGAGGCCGCTTACATTCTAGGGATCAGGATCTACAGAGATCGATCCAAGAGAATTTTAGGTCGAAGTTAGAGCACCTATATAGATAAAGTGTTGAGAAGATTCTCAATGCTTGACTCTAAGAAAGGGAACCTCCCGGTAAGACATGGCATCAAGCTCAGCAAAAGTCAGTGTCCTAAAACACCTGATGAGCTTAAGAAGATGGAGGGAATCCCATATGCTTCGGCAGTGGGATCCATCATGTATGCCATGATCTGTATGAGGCCTGACGTATCGTTTGCCCTCAGCTATGCCAGCAGATTTTAGTCTAACCCAGGCGAAGATCACTGGACTGCCGTCAAGTGTATCCTCAAATATCTGAGGAGAACAAAGGACGCCTTCTTATTGTATGGCGGGATAGAAAGAGAACTGAGCGTCACTGGATATGTTGACGCTAGTCGGTGTGGGTCAGAAGCTTCTTGAGTGGATTAGATGTACTGCCACGAACGTCTGATCCCGTGAGCTTATGTTGTAACAACACGGGGGCCGTAGCACTTGCTAAAGAGCCCAGATTTCACAACCGGACCAAGCACGTCGAGAGAAAGTATCACAACATCAGAGAGATGGTTGATAAAGGCGAAGTAGATATAAGCTACGTTTCAACGCATGATAATCTAGCTGACCCCTTAACTAAGGCACTACCGCAGCCTAAGCATGAGGAACATGTCAGGGGAATGGGTCTAGATTGGAATACCAATTGGGTTTAGGGCAAGTGGGAGACTGTTGGGTTTTTGTGCCCTAGCACAATGTATTTTCAATCTAAGCATGTAATAAAGATTATTAGTTGAAATAAAATCGGCATTCATATTACTAAGTGTTGTAGTAATATCTTAAGTATGATTTGATTTGTATCATTGATGTGTCAACACATAATAGTAGATCTACAGATCAGATAAAATCTTACTTAAGCAGTCCCCGATCAAAATAGCTTCATAAGAAGCGATCGGTATGAGGCTAACTCTAAATGATCACGCTCTACTGATCATGGCCAGAAAGAGGCTGGAGTTAGGTCATAGTATTACCAGTCAGGGGTGATGTAGGACGAGCCGATCGTGAGTATGTTACATAGACACAGTCATGAACATACTCATATTTCGGTGCATGAAATCACATCCTCAGATAGAAGGACCATTGAGGTCAATATGTAATGAGTGACGAGTTTGACTCAGTCTAACGTCTCCTGTAAAAGGGTTACAATAACGACTATGATTGGCTCGATCACAAGTTATATAAGTTGACTCAATGGATCGCTGAAGGATTCATCCCTCATACAAACGTGTGAGCAGATATCAGTTTAGGCCACTTGATGAGTACAACTGAAATACAATAGCATGGCCATGCAGTCGATACGTAGTATCAGTTATAATTCAGTTAACTCAGAATCAAGAAATAGGAGAATAGAACGAGGATGACTTGTCTATGCCTCGTGGTTGTCAAAGATATCAAGAGGATAAAAGGATAGATTCATGTACGACAAGGTTAAGTCCAAATCTCGATAATCACAAACGTTGGGTAATCATGATGTCTTGATAGAGGCCACTCATGACGGAAAGGGTGAAATGGTAATTTTACCAGTCCGCCGACGTGTCGTTAGCCTAGAGGGTCACACACTAAAGGTTGAGTAAAACGGATGGAATCATATGGAGGAATCATGAGAGAGACAAAATCTGGTTTTGGATTAAACCGGATTAGACTGATTTCGGTTTAGGACTAAACCGGAAATCAAGAACGATTTAGCATGACTAATAAATTATAATCTAATTAAATTGATTTAGTTAAATTAGCTAAACTGGGCCTAGTCAGAATGGGCTAAGCCATAATGGGCTTCTCTACATAATTAATTAAAAGCTTTGGGCTTTAAGCCCATTAAGGCCTTTAATTAATTAAAGTCCAAATAAGGGTTATAAGAGGGTAATTTTCAGATCTGAAAATTAAGGGAATTATTTTCCAAAACCCTAGCCATCACTCTCTCTCTCTCCTAGCCGATTTCGGCCACCCTCCTCCCCCTCGCTCCGTCCGTTTTGCTTGCTTCGATCTTCTAGCAAGGGTCGTCGTGAGTAACCCCGGATTGCTCTTCATGTGTGGACGTTCTTTAGAGGTTACTAAATATTATTTAGTAACAGAGAGATTTTGAATCAAGGTAAACTTAAAGTTTTATTCTAGTCTAAGATCTTGTGATCAATTCATGATCATGCAAGATCAAAATTAATTCGGATATTTGAGGTTAATCTCTTGTATGGGCATAAAATTATATGATTGGAACCCTCAAATAATTCCTTCATTTCGAGTTGGCTTGTTGTCATTTATTAATTTTTATTTTTGTATGATAGTTACTAACTTAATGTTGTATATTTTCAGGTGCAATGGGGAGAAGTAATGAACCAGTTGGGAAAGCCCCTCCGTCCCGAACGGAGAAGGGAAAGGCAGTTCAAGAAGGGCCCTCCAAGGAGCAAGGACCCCCGAGTAAGAGGAACCACCCTCCTTGACGAGGGCCAGGGCGAGGTATGTACTGCATCATCTAGATGTCTTGGTCGTGAGGAGAAAGTTAGGCCGGAGGTTTCTTGATAAAAACCTTCGCAGGCTCCTACTCATGCGGAGTCTTCGACTCCATTACATCCCCGTTCCTCTCCTCTTCCACCCTCCTCATCTAGAGGAGCACCTGGGGCAGACGAGACTGATGTGTCTCCACCTGAGGCATTCGTGTACTCAGACACGAACATGACCCCTGCCCAGACCCTGCCTCACCCAGCCACTCTTCACCATATGTTCCTCCCCCTCACCATGACCCTTAGGACTTGTATATATTAGGTTGCATTTAGGTTAGATTTTTCTTTTTCGCGAGTCGTGTGTCGGAACTTGCTTGAGTCCTAAGTGTGGTGTGTGCCCGGGGTACACACCACAGTTGTGTCTTTTTTCTATTTGTGTACTGAAGCCCTATTGCAGGTTCTAAGTGTGGTGTGCACCCAAGGTACACACCACAATCGGGTTTTTGAGTCTTGGACTTTTTCAAGCCCTAAGTGTGGTGTGTGCTTGAGCACACACCATAATCGAGTCTCATATTTATTTTATATTTATTGTACATTTATTTTTATTTTTATTTTTATTTTTATTTTTGTATATTCTATATTGCTTTCTCCTGAAATTTGTTGTGCTGGTACTTGTCGATATTTAGGGTCGTTGATTGCTTACATGATAGAGACTGGGATTTTGAATGCCTGCATGATTGCTTGATTGTTGGGTATTGGCTAGGATAGATGAAAACGAATTTCGGGGAGAGAAATGCTCTTATATGTTGCCTACTCGGGTAGTTTGAAGAGTTGAATGACTACTGCATGATTTGGGAAAAGTTATTTGGGATGGGGATTGGATTGGTAGCTTGGATTGAATTTTCATGTAAGTTGTATGCATTTAGAGTCATGTTTGTTTCCTGCCTGGTAAGCGGGAGTCTAGAACTAGGAGCGTGACCACTTGAAGCGAAATAGATTAGGGGACTTATGAATCTTTGGGCAATAGAATCTGTAGGCCATCTTTGGATCACACTTCAGCCATAAAGCCTACCCTGATCATTATTATCCCTAGTACCCATTTGAGCCAAAAACCTGATTTTTATTGTTCCTACTTTACAAGCCAATGTACCATTCTCTTTCTTATATCCAACATTATATTTGATCCCGTGCATCTATTGCTTAGTTGCTTCATTGAGTGCGGGGTTGAATTATGGGATATTAGAACATGTATAGGAATTGGAGTGCACAAGTATCTGGGATTTTAGCTTACTATGAATTTGAGAACCACAACGGTTCAAAAAATGTTTTCTTACTTGATTTGATTTGTTCATGATTCAGGTGCTTGGATTTGGGAAAAAAAACATAAAGGAAAAAGGAAGATATAAAATTTGAAGAAATTAAGAATAAATCCCAAATCCAAGAGAATACCAAATTTAAAACAACGCATTCATTTTGAACTAACTTGATTGATTTGAATACTCACAAATCAATATCACAAACAAACATGCTCTGATATCACTGAAGGAATTCCATGGGTTCCATAGATTTAATTACATGCAGCGGACAATAATCTTGGGAAAAAAAGAAAGGAAAAAGAAAGATATAAAATTTGAAGAAATGAAGAATAAATCTCAAATCCAAGAGAATGCCAAATTTAAAACAACATATTCATTTTGAACTAACTTGATTGATTTGAATACTCACAAATAAATATCACAAACAACCATGCTGTGATATGAGTGAAGGAATTCCATAAGTTCCATAAATTTAATTACATGCAGCGGACAATAATCTAACCATGGAATTCGATAAAAAATCTTATGTAAAAATTTTTTCAGCTTGCAATATGAAATTCAAATCTGAAAATTACCTTTTGGGAATCGATCAAACACAAAGATTATGTGTTCTCTAGATCGTCCACACAAGAACATCACCTAAACCCAGGATTCTACACACAAATTTACTAGGTTTGTGTGTAGAAGAATAACAAAAGCTCTAGCAATGGAGGAAAGAGATAGGGGTGGCAAGGAGAGAGAGAGGGAGCCGAAAAAGGGAGTTTAGGGTTAGGAAATATGTGAAAAAATATTATTTTTATTTCTATATTTTCACATAATTAAATCCCTTAAAACTCTCTTAATTAAACTTAAGCCCAATCTTAATTAAAATCAAGAATGGTCTTGAAGCCCAATTAGCTAAGGCTTAATTAAACCCATTTAATTTGGGTTCTAATTAAACGGTTTGGCTAAACTGGTCCAATCCCTTTAATCTGATTTCCTTAATCGTCTGGTTATAAACCCAGGCCAGAAATCAACCGAATCGTTTTCAATTTGACTAAATCGAAAAGCGGATTCTCCCAATTTCCTTCCAAGTCTGTTTTGCTATATACTGTACTTAAAGTGTGTGACCCTCTAGGCTCACGACTCGTTGACAGACTAGTAAAATTACTATTTTACCCTTTCCATCATAAGTGGCCTCTAGCAAGACATTATGATTACCCAACGTCCGTGATTATCGATGATTCGACTTAACCTGTTATCGTACATGTCACTATCCTTTTATCATACCGATATCCAGATTGATAATAGGCATAGAACCGTCATCCTAATTTATCAATCACTGTTTCTTGATATCTGAGATGACTGAAAACTGATACTAAAGTATCACCTGCATGACCATGTTATTTCTTCAGTCATACTCATCAAGTGGCCTAAACGGATATCTTTCACATACCGGAGTATGAGTGATAAATCCTTCAGCCGTCTTTCGAGCTAACTCATGTAATTCATAACCAAGCTAATCAGAGCCCTTATGGCTACCCTTTTACAGGTAACGTTAGACTAGATCAAACTTAAATATTCATTACATAGTGGACACAAAGACTCCTTTGTCTGAGGATATAATGACAAGCTACGATCTGTGAGTATGCTCATGACAGTATCTATGCTGCATACTCACCATCGGGTCGTCCAATACCACCGCCCTGATGATATCTATGATATAACTCCGGCACTACTTGGCCATGATCAGTAGAGCGTGATCACAAGGAGTTAGTCTCATACTGATCGCTTCTTAAAGAAGCTTAGCTGATCAGGGACACATCAAATGTGATTTTTTCTTATCTACAGTTCTACTATTAGTGATTATACACATAATGATATAGATCAAATTACATTCGATATATTACTACAACACATTAGTAATATGATGCCGTTTTATTAATTCAAAAAATGATAAAACATTACAATGTAGATTAACTTATTACATTGGACTAGGGCACAATCCTAACAGCTGCCTACTAAGTTCAAGACTTGATTGTCTTTCATGGACTTCATCTCCTCATTCATGCCATTCTGTCATTCTTTGGAGTTGGGACTGGACAAGGCTTGCTGAACTGTTGCGGGATCATCCTGATTCACAACGATCAAGTCATTACCCTCTATGGCTAAGAAGCCATATCTGACTGGTTTTGACGAGATCTTTTTGACCTCCTTTGTCCTATAGGAGTTGCTGTTAGAATGGGACTTTGATCATTAACCTCATTGGGTACTTCTACATCCTCTAAAGGTTGTTCTGTGTATTTTCGAATTTCTTCAAGAAGCACATGACTCCCACTAGGACTCTCGAAAATGAATTCTCTTTCCAAGAAAATCCCACCTCAAGGAACAAAAAATTTGTTCTCTTCGGGTTTATAGAAGTAATGCCCCATAGTACCTTTGGGTAGCCTACAAAGAAACACTTATCTTCCTTGGGTTCGAGTTTGTCACCAAGCATCCGCTTGACGTAAACATCGCACCCCTAGAACTTAAGGAAAAACAACTTGGGAGCCTTCCCATGCCAAACCTCAAATGGAACTGTCTCCACGGCCTTTGTAGGTGCCCGATTCAAAATGAATGCGGCCGTTTCTTGGGCATGGCCCCAGAAAGATACTGGAAGGTCGACATGACTCATCATGGATTATACCATGTCAAACAAGGTTCTTTTCCTCCGTTCAGAAACACCATTCAGCTTATGGGGTTCCTGGCGGAGTTAGTTCCGATAGAATACTGTTATCCCTTAGATGACTGAGAAAATCTTGGTTTAAGTACTCGCCATCTCGATCACACCGAAGTGCCTTGATACTCTTACCAAGCTGGTTCTGTACTTCATTCTGGAATTCTTTGAATTTATCAAAGGATTCTAACTTATGTCTCATTAATTAGACATATTCATACCTAGTACAATCATCAGTAAAGGTTATGAAGTATCTGAAACCTCTCTTGGCTTGTGTACTCATGGGCCTACATAGGACTAAATGTATTAGGCCCAGGAGATCACTTGCCCTTTCACCTAAGCCGCCAAAAGGCGCCTTTTTCATCTTTCCCAAAATACAAGATTCGCATCTCTCGATTGGTGTGAATTCAATCGGACTTAACAGTCCACAGTTTTGAAGTGTCGAGGCGCGTTTCTCGCCAATATGGCCAAGACGATAATGCCACATCATTGTCTGGTTTAAGTCATCCGACTTCAACCTCTTATTTACGTTATAGTTTGAACTGTAGTTAGAGTTATCAACATTTAAAATGTACAAACCACCAACCATAGATGCAGTGCTATAAACAATATTATTTCTTGATAAAGTAAATAAACCATTATCTATGGAAAATACAAAACAAATTTTTTCCAAACTGCACACTGAAATAATATTCATACTAAAAGTAGGTACACATAAGACATCGTTCAAAACTAAAATAAGCCCTGTGGGCATCCTAAGACTAACAGAACCGACAGCCGTCGTTGACACTGAACTGTTGTCTCCAACTCTCAGATCCCGCTCACCTTTCCCCAGGAGCTTCTTACTTTCCAGATCCTGCAGATTAACACAAATGTGAGTTTCTGCCCCGGTATCAACTACCCATGTGTCTTAGAAAGTAACGTTGAGATTATACTCAATAAAGTAAATATCCGATCCAGGTCCCGAAGGGTGTCCTCCCTTCTGCAAGCTCTTCACATATTCCTTGTGCTACCTACAATCATTTTTCCAGTGACTTGATTGCTGGCAATAATAAAAATTATCCCTGCGTTCGAAGCATTCCCTTTAGTTCTAGGAACCGCTTGTATCTTCGGACCCTTGGGTACCCTTAACTGCCCAGCTAGGTGCATTGACGCCTTACCCTTACCCCCCACTGCTGGAGCCTTGCTGTTGTTGGGATATCCTGGTGACTTGCCCATAGGTTTGCCAACTCTTTTGAAGTTGACATCCTTATTGACCATCAGAACCTCAGGGGTTTTACCCTTGAGATTCTTACCTGCTGTCACCAACATCCTATGTAGTTCCTTGATGGTCTTTTCCATATTATGGAAATTGTAACTAGTAATTACATCTCCATAAACCTTAGGAAGAGACATCAGAACTATGTCCGATTTCAGCTGCTCTGTAAAACTAAAACCTGTTAGGATTGTGCTCTAGTCCAATGTAATTTCTTAATCTATATTGTAATGTTTATCCTTTTTCGATCTAATAAACGGCATTATATTACTAATGTTTTGTAGTAATATATCAAATGTAATTTGATCTATGTCATTATGTGTGTAACCACTAATAGTAGAACTGTAGCTCAAAAAGAATTACATTTGATGAGTCCCTGATCAGTTAAGCTTCTTTAAGAAGCGATCAGTATGAGACCAACTCCTTGTGATCATGCTCTACTGATCATGGCAAAGTATGTGCCGGAGTTGTATCATAGATATCATCAGGTCGATGATATCGGACAACCCGATTTTGAGTATGCAGCATAAATACTGTCATGAGATACTCACATATCGTAGCTTGTCATTATATCCTAATACCAAGGAGTCTTTGTGTGCATTGTGTAATGAATCTCTGAGTTTGACCTAGTTTAACGTTACTTGTAAAAGGGTAGCCATAACGGCTCTAATTGGCTTCGTTATGAATTGCATTAGTCAACTCAAAAGACGTTTGAGGGATTTATCACTCATACTCCGGTATGAGAAAGATATCTGTTTAGACCACTTGATGAGTATGACTGAAGGAATAGCATGGTCATGCAAGTGATACCTTTGTATCAGTTTTCAGTCATCTCAAATATCAAGAAACAGTGATTGATAAATTAGGATGACGGTTCTATGCCTATTGATCAATCTGGATATCGGTATGATAAAAGGGCAATGACATGTACGATAACAGGTTAAGTCAAGTAGTCGATAATCACGGACGTTAGGGTAATCATAATGTCTTGCTAGAGGCAACTTATGATGGAAAGGGTAAAATAGTAATTTTACCAGTCTGCCAACGGGTCGTGAACCTAGAGGGTCACACACTTTAAGTACAATATGTGACAAAACAAGTTTGGATAGTAATTAGGAGAATCCGCTTTTCAATTTAGTCAAATTGAAAACGATTCGGTTGATTTCTGGCCTAGGTTTATTAACCACACGGTTGAAGAAATCAAATTAGAGAGATTTGACCCGTTTAACTAAACCATATAATTAGAACTCAATTAAATGGGTTTAATTAGGTTTAAGCTAAGTGGGCTTAAAGCCCATTCTTGGTTTTAATTAAGAATGTGGCTTAAGTGCAAATAAGAGTTTTAAGGGGTTTACTGTGTAATTTTAATAAAGATTAAAAAAATCAGATTTTTTTAATTACATGATTTTTCCTAAAAACCCTAATCTAATGTTACCTGTAATAGGGTAGCCATAAGGGCTCTGAGTGAACTCGAAAGACGGCTGAGAGATTTATTACACATACTCTGGTATGGGAATGATATATGTTTAGGTCACTTGATGAGTATGACTGAAAAAAATAGCATGGTCATGCAGGAGATACTTAGTATCAGTTTTCACTCGTCTCAGATATAAAGAAACAGTGATTGATAAATTAGGATGACGGTTCTATACCTTTTGATCAATCTAGATATCGATATGATAAAAGGATAGTGACATGGACGATAAAAGGTAAAATTGAATCATCGATATTCATGAACATTGGGTAATCATAATGTCTTGCTAGAGACCACTTATGATGGAAAGGGCAAAAGGGTATTTTTGCCAGTCTGCCAACGGGTCGTGAGCCTAGAGGATCACACACTTTAGGAGAATTGGGAAATTCGCAATTTGAAATCAAGTAAAAATTAGTTAAACCAGTAATCGATTTAGAGTAATTAGGATGGTCTAGCTAAAACCATTTAATTATAACCCAATTTAAATGGGTTTAATTAATGGACTTAGCTAAGTGGGCTTTAAGCCCATTATTATTACAATTATAATTATAATTGAAATAAGAGGTTAATTAGAATTTGGAAAGTTGAAAGATAATTACAAAAATCATATATTTGATTTACGTAACAATCCCACATAATTTCCTAACCTATTTTTTGGCCAAGCCCTCCCCATTGTCGCTACACCCTCTCTCTCTTGTTCTTCATTTGTTTTTGCTATTTTCTCAAAACTAACTAGTAAACGGTTTTGTAGAAATCATACTAAAGGTGCTTTGCTTGTGTGGATACAACTAGAGATCACAAAATAAAGTATTTGTGATTATTGGATTTGATTTTACAAGGTAAAATTATAGATTTTAATTATTTTTTATATGCTGAAAATTTTCACATGATGATCCGTTTAAAACTTATAGAATCCATGGTCAATTGCTTCTGCTATTTGCCTGAAATTTATTGATTTAGATCCCATGGATGCCTTCAGTGGTATCAGAGCCTGGTTGATATGTAATTTATTTTGAGCATGTTAGGATTAGATTTAAATCCTAGAAAAACTCATATGCGTTATTCGGTTTATGCATGAGTTGAATATAATAAAAATTATATATTTTGTTGATAAAATTGGAGCTGAAAATTAATTGTTGGGGTTGTTTTGGATTAGTCATAGCTAATTGGGATCGATTCCCTTGGCGGACCATGGAAAAGCCCTCGGGCTGACCATGGTCGGCGCCAAGGGCCGATAGGGTCGCCTCGACATACCATGGTGGCCCTCGGGCCGACCTTGGCAATGCCGCAGGCGACCAAGGTCGAGCCGAGGGCACAACCATGGGTCGCCCTCAGGCGCCCATGGGTATGGCCCGTGGCCGACTAGGTCGATACCGACGGCACGCCATGGGAGGCCCTTCCCCATGGTCGAGCCCTAGGTCGACCAAATCGGCGGCCTGTGGCAGCGCCCAGGGTAGCCCGCGGGCCACTTTCGGCGTGCCAAGGTTGGCTGATTAGACCGAGGGAATGAGCCGGTTCTTGGCTCATGCCGGTTCCCGGGGAATTTCCCAAATATTTCAGATTTTTCAGACCCGGTCCGATTTCGATAAACTGGGGTTAAACCAGTTTAATTTTAATTAATCAAGTTAAACCGTCTAGTTTCGATAAACTGGATTTTTCCCCACATTATAAGCAAGATAAAATTTGGAATTAAATTTGTTGTTTGATAGCATAATGTTTGGTAACATGATATTTGACAACATGATTGGTTTCAATATCATGTGTAGCCTAGCCCGTCTAGATTTCAGTATTTTATTTTGCAACCTGCGAGTTGCTAATTTTTGCATGTAATAATTACGACATACGTGTCATTTTTTTTGTAATTTCATTATTATTTAAATTGTAATTACGAATACCAATGCAAGAAAAATAAATAAGACGGAGTTAATGGAGTTCCTAATGAGGCTCGGAGCCAGTGGGAGTCCAAAAGGAAGAATCGAGTTCAAATCTAGAAGACTTAGTCTTAGGATTTGTCTTTGTTATTCCTTAGGTTTATACGGGCTAGGTTATACATGATGCTTTGCATTTATATAAGTTTGATATGAATGTATGATTAGTTTAATATGCATAAGAATATGTATGTCTAAACTATCACCCATATGTAAAGATTAAAATCGGAATTTAATCAGACTTGCATGTAATCGGTTAAGGAATCAGCTTTGCATTAATTTATGATTGATGATTCCAGTTATGATTGTATCGATATACAATCATTAAGCAATAATACACTTATTCGCAAATAATTACAAGTCAAGCGAGATACTACCCAAAACTCAACACTCAAAACGCGTTCAAACTTGTGAGTGGGTGCGCCTCCGCGTAGCATTCATGGGGGAGAAGGGCTGGAGTTTCATGGACTTGTGATTGGATGAGATCCTACCTTGGTTCTCTCAGTTGGAGCGGTGAGCCTTCGTTCACTTCAATTGGGGGTATGCGAGGATCCTGGTTCAGATTCTAAAGTTTAGAATCAGACAAGTGTTTTATAACTCAATATCCAACTTTAATTTTAATTAAATAATGAATAAAATTTTCTTTTACATTGTAGAACGAAATGGAAAACACAACACAAGGTAGTAATAGCGCATTGAAAGTCTAGATTGAGAAGGACATGCTCAAGGGCGTGAATTACTCAGACTGGGATAGAAACTTGAGGCTTGTACTCAAGCATGAACGCAAGTAGTATATCTTTAACCCAGGAACCACCTGCTGAGCCACCGCTGAATGCCGCTAGGGCACTAAGGATACTTAACAAAAGTTCCTTAGTGACCAAATCGACGTGTCTTGCATTATGATGGGCAATATGGTGCCAGAGTTGCAGAAGCAGTTCATGAACATTTCAGATGACCCTCATGCCTGGAAGGCAGAGGTCAAGAAAATGTTCAAGGAGAAATTTTGTGTCCAAGATATGATACTTTCGTAACACTTATCTCCTAGCTTAAGGCTGGAGCCCTGTTAGTCCCTATGTCTTGAAGATGAAATGTCTTCAGGAACATCTAACTAGACTCGGTTTTGATGTTCAGAAGGAAATGGCTGCGGATTTTATGTTGCAATCACTTCCAGATACATAAAGTGATTTCGTAGTAAATTACAATATGCATGACTTGGACAAGTCATTGACAGAGCTTCATGAGATGCTTGTGACCGGTGAAAAGAACCTCAAGGGCAAGACCAAGGAGGTCCTTATGGTCAACAAGAAGGTCGGCTTCAAGAAAGCTGATCATGGTAAGGGTAAGGCCCCTGAGCACCTTGCAGGGCATATCAGACACCCAAGGGTCCAAAGGTTCAAGCAGCTCCCAAAGCCGCTGTTAAGGCTAAGGACAAAATGGAGGAGGTCTGTTATCACTGCAATAAGACAAGACAAGGGAATAAGGGAGAAGAGTGGGCATCCACGTCTTCGGGACCATGTATTCCTTCAGTGCTCTGCGGTACTACTTAAGAAATTACCCCAAAACCATCGAGACACGGGTAATTTTTCAATTCCTTGTCAAATTGGAAAATTACCCATACCGAAAGCACTTTGTGACTTAGGAGCAAGCATCAATTTGATGCCTTACTCATTTTATGAAAACTCGGTTTAGGGTCTGAACCACCTTCCACTAATGTCACCCTTCAATTAGCGGATCGTTTCGTTATTAGACCTCGTGGGGTCGTGGAGGATGTTTTAATTAAAGTCGAGAAATTTATTTTCCCGGTTGACTTCAATATTTTAGACATGGAAGAAAATCGTAACATGCCTATTATTCTTGTTAGACCGTTTTTAAGTACGACCCGTGTGCTAATTGATGTTGAGATGGGGTATGTAATGATATGATGCGGGGATGAGAAAATCACATTTTGAGTGTTTGATCGTAAAAAGGACACAGGTAGTTATGGTTCATGTTTCCAAATTGGGGAAAAAATTGATTATGATTCAGGGTTGAGTATGAGCGATGAAAATGTGCCTTATAATTTAATTAACAAAGATGAGGGTTTGCCATGCATCATAACCCAATCTTTGTCTGATTCACATGTACAAGGGATGATGGACTCACTTAAATAGTCAAAGAGGGCTCTAAAGGGAATGTGTTGCATCTTCGCAATCTCGACACAAAAGAAGGAGGCCGGAGAAGCTATACTTCTAGTATCATGTCTGAAAGGGACACAATTGAATGGTAATAACTTGAATGGAGAAAGAAAGTGAGTGGCATGTCTTTGAAAATTAGATGAATAGGTGAGGGCATTTTAGTCTTTTCAATGCAATAATAATAAATTTTTTTAACCTTAAGGGTGTTTTAGTCATTTCACATGAAAAAAATGTTTAAAATTAACACAATTGGACGGAAAGTGCAATGTGAAAATTTTGCACATTCTAGGCGTAGTCAACTGAAAAAAAAAATTCTAGGTGTACCTAGGTGAAAAACAGCAATATCTAGGTGTAGCCACCTGGAATTATCCCTAAAAATAATTTCAATCCCAAGCATACAACAATACCCAATTACAATCTGAAAATACAAATCCCTAATCACTACTACCAACCTCGACCTCGTCTCCTCCGCGTCTCCAACTGTTCTCCAAATGATCACCCAAAAAGCCCTCACTTCCCTCTACCTCTAATCTAGCTCTAAGATCTGAAAATGAGTCTAAATGGTGATAATTTCGTGGGTAGAGGGGTTGGGTATATACAGGAGGGGGGAAATCTTTTCAAAAATTTAAAAATGCATGGAGCTGATTTGACCAGCCTGCCGAGTGAGCATGTCGGGTGGGACCTGGCCGGTCAACCCGGCTAGTTTGTTTTTCTCTTCGCATGAAGGTCACGGGTTGCCAGGTTGAGGGGAACTTGCCGGGTTGCACCCGGCAGATCAACCTGGCAGCTTCCTCTCACCAGACTCGGGTTGCCGGGTTACGCGAAACCTGTCGGGTGACACCTGGCATGTCAACCTGACAGGCTTCTCTAAGCTTGACCGGGTGAGCTGCTCTCCCTTTTCTTCATTTCCCCACGGGTTGCCGGGTTAAGCTTCAACCTGTCGGGTGGGATCCGGGAGGTTGACCCGACAACCTTGCTCCTAGCTTCCCGACTTCACATTTTTAGTTCTATTTCTCCCTTTTTCGATCTGTTTTCATCAAAAACACTTCTCGGGCCATTTGTGAGGTAAATTAGCATTTTATTCACAAAAAAACTAATAATTCGGGACAAAATAAGGGTAAAAATGAGGAGATTTGACTAGGTTGGATACATAATATCCAGCCACATCATGGAGGATACTTATCGCGAGAGTTCATTGATCATCTTGGAGATTATGGGATCATCTTGGAATAGACTTCGCTTGGAACATTACAATTAAACGGTGTGTTCAAACGGAGAAATCGAACCCTATTGGATATGGTTCGCTCTAAGATGAGTAATGTTAATCTCCCAATATCTATTTGGGGTTATACTCTAGAATCAGCTACATTCATAGTGAATGATGCTCCGACGAAGACAGCGGAAGATACGCCATATAACACTCGTTTCG